>OY728153.1:653440300-654793275 GCA_963277665.1 Viscum album
TGTAAGGATATCTAACTGATGAGTGATCGGTTGCACTCTCCTTCGGGTAAGTCCATCCTGTGTTGCAAAGGCTCCCTTATTTCCGGTGAAGTTAAACTTGGTCCCATCTGTGTGGACATACCGCACTTTGCGCCTAATATAGTCAATATGAGCATGGACTGTAGATAACCATTCCATACCCAAGATGATGTCGTAAGGCCTCGACACCACTACTAGGAGATCCCAGCCAAAGCTCTTGCCTCCTAGAGTAAGGTCACACTACCGGCACTAGTGCATAATCGTCGAATCCTCTCCTGTAGGAGCCTCTAGCTCTTAGGATCGAGCCAACAGGTACATAGGAATCTCCGAGCTCCGAACGAGGGTAGTGGAAATAAAAGAATGACATGAACCTGTGTCTATAAGTATTGCAGCTAAGGTGGAGTAGACATAGATCATACCTCGTGTCATATTTGGAGAGCTGTGATCATATGCCTCAGCTTCCTAGAGCTGAGCTCACCCCTATCCTCCTGATCCCTACGGTCGGGGTGGACCACCTAGTAGTGGTGGCGGTAACATCTCGAATCATCGCCCACTGCCAACTGCATGGCTATCTCCACTTCTATATCAGCTTGCTCCCTGTGGACCTCCTTGGTTGAACCTCTGTCTCTGCCTAGGTGGTCCCTCTATCATCCAATGATCAGTCGTACAACGGTTTAAACAGTCACGAGCCATGTGACCCTACCCGCTGCATGCGTAACAATGCCCGCTCCTTGCATGACTGGCTTTGTCTCAGGTGCCCTGCACAACTGACCTTGAATCATGTGGTCGTCCACCTGTAGGTATGGTCCTCTTGGACCTCTATGACATTTGTCTGCTGCCAGATGTAGAAGACTCTGCAATGTAATGTTCAGTGGTGCATCTCGCTGCTAGTGACTGCTCAACATGAAAACTCTCCACTAAGAGGGCCTGCTCTAACACCCCTGCCTATGTCGGGATGCTGAGAGAAATCATCAAATCCCTAATCTTCTGCCCGAGTCCCTACTCAATAGTCAGGGCCATGAAGAATGGGCCCAATACCATATCAGTAGAGTATCACGAGAGGTCATTGAACCTCATTGAGTACTGAGCCACAGTCATGCTTCCTTGCTACAGATAAAGAAGCTCTTGTATGCTCATTGTGCGAAGAGTCGCTGGGACAAACTCTGCTGGAAACAGGATCACGTAGTCTGCGAAGACAAGTGTCACCTCATCGTGAACCTAGAGCATCAAGCTCCACCATCTACCTGCTGCTGCCTATAGAAGAATGGCGGCAAGGATCACCATGAGATTAGCTGGTGTCCCTCCCAATTGTAAGACTCTTACAATGGCCTCTAGTCAATCCTCAACCACTTGTGGGTAAGTCTGTCCCCTGAACCTGGGTGGCCTCTGGCATTGGAACTCATACGACGGGCTCAAGTATCATGCACCCTCTACTGGTGGGGCTAGTGGAATCGGTGGCCCAATGGGTAATGGTACCGCTGGTGCCTCTACTAGAAGAGGGCCCTGCACTGAGGCCTCATCGCTCGGTGGGCTATTAGTGTGTACTAAATCCAGAACATGAGGTGGATGTATGCCTGGATTCATCCTGAAAAGAAAAAGGTGCACCATGACCAATAAGTTATACTTGGTGAGCCGACTCAAAGATATCACAAAGAAAACATTTCAAAACACACACGCAATCAGTGTTTTCATGTACTGAGTCAGAAATCAGAAGTCGGTGTCCTGGGGTATGGATACGTCAGCCGCCGCACCAACACTGGATTCCCTAAACTGATAACCACACTCACTACACTTAACACCATTTCCTATAAAAGAAGATCAGAGTCCAATGTTATACGGTAGAAACAACTCCTCTAATACCAGTTTTTCACAACCCGTCCCTCGGGGCACATGTCGTGACTACCCCAAGCCCACCTTCCATAGGCCAGGGGCTAGAAACTAGCACTGAAAGGCGTATTCCCTAAAACTAGGAATGAATTGCCTTTATAACCAGTAAACACATGCAACCAAACACACAACAAGAAATGAAAACAAGTCAACTGTATAGCAAAAAGAGTGCTGAAAGTAGAAAGTGGATGGAATACAAGGCCAACAGTAATGGTACAAGTACAACTGAAAAACAATATCACCAAAGAAAAAGGAAAGAAGATTTCGGTTCATCCTCCGAGGTTCCAACCTAATGGGTAGGTATAGATCGCCTCCTCAACACTCCATGTGCGCCCATCTCCTCTGTGTACCGACACGCCATATGGTCCACCTCTTGGCCCTGTCTAGTCCTGGTACCCTCAGCCTTGATCAGCACTGTCTATCATCTATAGAAAACACAACAAGGTGCGGGCATAGCCCGTGCAGGGGTGAGTATAACGATACTCAATAGGGACCCTAAGACCCTCAATGGATCACAAAACCCACAAATGATAAACCATAAATCCTGAATTCAACTGACAACCCTACTTAGGTATATGCCCATACATATACTAATTTATCAAGAATACCCATCATAATCGAGGGGAAACACAGGGTCTAACCCAAAATCCCAAAGATCAACTATTCCACAAAGTAAGGAATACCATGAAGGTAAGTACCACATAGGTACGCCACATAGAAGAATACCACCAAGGTATTACCATGAAGTAAAGTACCAAACAGGTATGAATTCATCTCACACCCGGTATAACTTAAGTACAGTAGTATAGATGATTAGATGTAACTACTAATTCGTCTTACTCTGTTAAGTGGAAGACCCACGAAGGATCTTAGTACGTCATCAGACCCACACCGGATCCTAGTACATCACCCGTTTGTTGTCAGACCCACACCAGATCCTAGTACATCTCTAGTACGTCGGTTGACCCACACAGGATCCTAGTACATCTCCAGTACGTCTTCAGTCCCACAAAGGATCCTAGTACATCTCCAGTATATCGTCAGACCCACACACGATCCTAGTAAATCTTCAGTATGTCTTCAGACCGACACATGATCCTAGTACATTGCTAGTATGTCATCAGACCCAAACAGGATCCTAGTACATCTCCAGTACGTCGTCATACCCACACTTGATCCTAGTACATCATCACAACCAGCTACAGGGATTCTGCACTAAGCTCGGTTGTCTCCGGGAGGGTACACTCCTAAATACACTGGTTGATACTCCAACTGGCATGAAGTCTCATGAATAAGTATCTCAAAGGACTGCCATGTCATAGGGGTATCAATGAAATAGGCGGAGCGTCAAATAGACGCCCGGTCTGTAAGTTACTAGCCTTTTAGTCCTGAGGGCCCGGTTGGATTCTTGCTCGATCCAACCTGACCGTACCCCAGATTTATCATAATCTCTAGAGGGGTATACCAGAAATACCATCTCCCTCAAAGGTTTCTGGTGCCATAGATGGTTCATCAAATAGACGACTGGTGCCAAAGTTTTGTCCGAAAGAGAGTATAGGGTCGAAACTGGCCCAGGTCCGGTCAGACCTGGTCGGATAGACCCTGCCCGACCCGGCCGAGGTCGACCCAGTTCGATTCGACCTAGCCTGGACCCCTGGGTCCGGCCTGGCCGGTGCTGGGCGGCTCGGCCCTCTAGGCGGCCCGGCCGAGCGGCCCGGCCTGGGCAGTGGCCCGTGGGGCGTCCGCGAAGGCCCCCTGGAGGCGAGGATACGGGCGGCCCAAGGCCACAGAGGCCACAAGCGGCATAGGCCCATGGAGGCCACGGGGTGGTGGAGGCCATGGGGCGGCAGAGGCTATGGGGCGGTGGAGTCCATGGGGGGTGCGGAGCGGTGTGGGCTGTTGGGGCCGTGGTGCGGTAAAGGCCACAGGGGTTACGGGGGCCGCGGTGTGGCGGAGGACGCGGGCGGAGCGAGGCCACAGAGCGGCGGAGGCTGCGGGGGCCGCAGAGGCTGCGGGGGTGGCACGGGGTGTCATGGAGGCCGCGGTCTGGTGGGGCGACTATGGTGTGGTGGGACAACCGTGGTGCAGCGGTCCGCCGCAGCTGGCCGGATGGCCAACCACCCCCTCTGTGTGGCGCGGTCATGCGCCGCTACTTCGACATCAGTCGGTTCGGTTGGCCGCTCTTCTTTCATTGCTATGTCATAAAGCCGCCTTCTTCTATTGTGAAGAACACACCATTCCTAAAGAACGACAGAGGGGTCGGGCCTCATTTGTTTGGCCCGCACCCTTTGCTTTAGAGTGGTAACAAGCGGATCAAGGGGGATAAATCAATGTGAGGGGAAAATTAAAAGTGATTAATTTAAAACAAAATCCTACCTCGTTTGATTGTTGACGTCAATGAGGAGGGAAGGATGGTCGTCTATTCAAGACGTCCCACCTTAGAGGATGTCCTGAGGAATAACTCGAAGAAGTTGGAGAACATCTGCATTCTTCATTGGAGAAGCATTCATCATTGGAGAAGAAGAATTCCTCCAAGTTTATCCTCTTCCAATCCTTTCTCCCAATTCCACCCTAAAAGAAAAGTATCAAAAATGTTTTGCTTCATTAATTTAATTGTTGGCACAAAATTAAATTTATTTCATTATTTATGACGAGGTTGGAATAATTAATTTTAGATGAAACCTAGGGCCAACCCCTTCATTAAAGAGGGATCTGAAAAGTTTCCTCTCATTAAAAGGGGTTCAGGTGGTCCCCACCTCTAAATTAAAAAGGGGGGTTAGTTCAGGTGGTCCCCACCACCATAACCCATGTTTAGGAGTTTTCTAAAATAAAAATTTTAGACATTTTTATTTTATTTAAATCTTTCATGAAAAGAACAAAAATTTATCTTTCACTCATGAACCACTGCGATCGAGGTGATGGTCTCCTTAAGCGAATACCGACGCTACGAGTTCAACAGTGCCCTCATATTTTAATTCCGAGTACCGGTTCAAAAGTTAGAAAATCCTGCTTGTACATTTACTAAACGTACTTGAAAAAAAGTTTAGAAATTCATTTCAGGCACATCAGGCCTCGGAATCACACGTCGTGAATTTTCATGGACTCAAAAAATTCCCATATAATAAAAAAATTACATGAAAATTCTGGGTCTTTATGGTTTCTATAGGCATATGAGAAGAATTGTTGCGGGAATATCATTCCTCTATTTATTGATTTTCATCATGGGATTACCAAGATGTACCCTGAAATACATTATCGGTATTGATGGCCTTGTATAAAGAGGCATATTATAAGTTTAGTCATGTGGTGTTCTACCTATGAAGAGGTGAAGGTGGAGGACCTACGGCCTACTGGACTCCTATAGGATCTATCCATTCCTATGTGGAAATGAGATAACTTGACCATGTACTTCATAATGGGATTTCCAAGATCCCCTAAAATAAGCGATGTAGTATGGGTGATCATTGATAGGATGACCATGGTCACAAACTTTTTGCTGATTATAGAGTCCATATCATTAGTTGAGATAGGGATGATTTTTTTGGGAGATTTAATACCTTCACTATGTTCCTTGTTTTATCATATCATACATAGATGCTTGGTTTGTTGTTCTAGAAGGTGTTGTAGAAAACACTGGGTTATTAGGTGATTCTGAGTAAAACATTCCACCCTCAAGATGTTGGTCAGTCCAAGCATACAATGTTGATACTAGAGGTGTTTATTTGATAATTAATCCTTAATTTTGTGGGTTCATGTAAAAACACCTACCACTCATCGAGTTTTCCAACAATAACAATTTTTAGGAATATATTAATATGGTTCTCTATGAGGCCCTAAATGGTAGGATAGGCTGTTCACCCCTATTCTAGATAAAAAAAGGTGTGAAAGTGCTATTGGGATTACCATATTGTTTAAGATACCTCAAATAATTTTTAACTTAATTAAGATCACATGGACACAACTCAGTCTATGAAGAAGTCTCATATCGATCATTACCACTGACCTCTAGAGTATGAGGTGGGGCATCCTGTATTTTTGTTAGTTTCTACTAGATCATGTCATAGAAATTTTAAAAGATAGAGAAATATATCACCTTGTTACATTAGGACTTTCTTGATATTGGATCGATCTAGGCTAGTAGCCTATCAGTTAGCTTTGCCTTAGAGGTACCGAGCCATGCATGAAATCTGCCATGTATCACAACTTCCATGTTATTATTCTAACCTATCTCAATAATTTTTCTATAGGATTATTAAACTATATGTAGATGCATCCTTTAAGGGTTATCCTATACATTGAGTTTATTAGAGAATGAAGGATCTTCGTTAAAGGTCATATCCTCTAGTAAGGGTGCTATGGAAACACGACTGTGTATATGATGTGACATATGCGAGAGAGGTTGATGTATGTGCTTAGTGGCCAAACATTTTCTCAGATGATCTTCAGCCTCCTTCATAAGGGATTCTCAGGGAAGAGTTGTTTTAAGAAGGGGAGATTTCAACATAATGGATTGTTTAAAGAGGTTTGGATACATATTTTACTAAAAAAACTATTTTTTATGATAAAATTTTCTTAAGAATATAATGAGTGGTTTAGAAGAGTTTGGGGCACGTTTGGAGCTTGGAGCTATAAATTTTGGAATGTCATACTGAGATTCATGGTTAGTGCACGATTATTGATAACTATGTGAATCAACCATGTGGGTGATTCCAAAAATTTCATACAAGAACATAAATAGTTATAACCATGCACCTCAAGACACATGGATATGCGAGGATCTCCCAAGTATTGGATGGGACCACATGGTTTTCCAGAACTATTTCCCCAAGGCCTCACCCTTAGTTCCACCTAACCAGTGAAAACATATGATTTAGTCACACAGTTTGAAAAATATTGCAACCAAACCTTGTGTCTCTTAAAAGTGTGTGAAGATAGGATTTTTCAATTTCCATCATTTACATTATCTCCTCTATTTTCACCCTATTCATATGTATGAACTCTCACAGCCATGGGAGCTCTCCATCCTTCTCTAAACCAGTCTTTGTGCCTCTATATATATCCAAGATCCAATTTCATCACTTCTAGTTATGTTTTATATTGAATGGTAAGATCCTCATTCTTATTTCTTTCGTTATTGTTTTATCTATTCATCTTATACACTATTTTGGTGTGAGCTAATATGCCACATTTCCATGGTATTTGTCTATTTTTCATATTTTTTTTAATTCTAATTTGAATCTAAAGCAGATAATGGATAAGGGTTCATCTACCAACCTATGTTTGGTGGTATAAAACATTTTCCTTAAAGATGAGTCATTTTATAACATGCACCATCATGCATATCTTTGTACTTTTTAAGTTGTATTGTATTGGTTCCTAAATATAGCTACGACTTTAAATTAAATGGGAGTGAGTGGTATGAATACTTCACATGACTTACAAATGAATAATTATTATATTAATTATTTAAGTGGAATGTAAAATAAATTGTAATTCATCCTTTGGAATGTATTAAATCATGACCGGAACTTATTATTTAAATGTGAATTTCAGGCATGGTATCCCTAATGAACGGTGATATACAGGCATGGAATCCCGAATTTAAATGATAATTAGGCATGGTGTTCCCAATCAAATTAGATTTATGGGAATGGAATCCCTAATTATATGTGATAAAAAAGCATGGAGACCCACATTGTGATATGCAGGCATGAAAACCCGTATGATTTATGACACCCATACATAACAACCTTTGACATTCTACGAGACTCTTACTATTATCCATGGATGCATTAATTATTCCTTAGGTCCTAGATAGTTGTATATATATATATATGTGTGTGTGTGTTTGTGTGTGTGTCTATAAATTTCACTACATATGTATACCATATATGTATATACACATCTATCTATAAATATTTCCATACGTATGGACTCATGTTTAGATATATCTTCTCATAGACTACAGCAGGTAGTGTTAGCCTAGTATCCTTTTGGAACCAGAATCAACCAGTTTGCAATTTTTATTTTTTTATTACATTGTTTTACATCCACACTAATCATTTTATATTTACCAGATGAATTTTACTTGGTACCATTGGAGGTGGACTACTGAGTATGGCTCACAGCCTGTGTCAGTTGTTAGTTGGTACCAGGACAGATCTTATGGATACATGTAGGGACAAAGGGAAGCATCTATATGTGGATGACTGATTATATTCTTAGGATGGATTATAGGAGCAGAGTAACGAAATTATACACATAATTCTAGTGGAGATAATTTTTGGATTTTTTTCTTTTTTATAGCATGATGTTTATGCTTGTACCCATGTTCAAAATTTTCATATCACATGACACGAGCATCATTTTTCATATGAAATTGGTTATATTCCACCTAATTATTTTATCTAGATGATGTATTATTCCATTGATGGTTATTTATTACTATTTAAACTTCTTATCATTTTTGTATATAGTTTTACTACACTCTAATGATGAGGGTATAGTCTCCCCCACCATACCACCATACACCATTTCTGCTAGTCAGCAAACTTTATTTTATGGGTAGGTCCAATTGAGGCCATGTGGACAAATGGGTTTTGTACCTTATAGGTGAACCAGGTTTCAGATGATATATATATGATAAAAATGGTGGATATATATATATATATAACTGTGTGTGTGTGTGTACATGTGTTTTATAGAGATAAATCTAGGTCCCTTTGTATCTTGAGTAACATTGATTCTTTTCTAGAAGATACTCTTTGATTAAATTTACGGATTTGGGAATTTAGAGATTTCTTGAATGAAAATAATACACATAGGGACACAATATTTGCGTAACTAAATGGTAATTTAGTTTTACTAAACATAAAGAGAATATCTAAAAGTTTTTTAGAGTTTATCTAAAAGTATTTTTGGATGGGTTTTCACATGGTATTTTGTTATTATGTGATACAAGGTGGAGTTAATTATATCTTTCTAAAAGTGTCTTATAAGATATCTAAAAGGGTTTTTGTGATGATTTCATAATTATATTTTACGATTGAATAAAATATTAAATAAAAAAAATTTAATGATAAATTAGTGAAATTGGGATATTTATGTTGATATGCCCCAAATCCATGAGTACATATGAATTATTAATGACCTATATCACATTGTATGATATATATATGAAATATTGTGTGACACATATTAAACAAATGAAAATCGTATGCTTCAATTTCGGTATATTGTAGGGATGATATGGGATATTTCCCCACTACCTTAGCCTTTTTCATATCATATGATATGATTATATCAAATGTGATTATGTTGATCAATCATAGTATAAATTTGATGATGTAGCCAAACAATAACATTCAAGAATTTTCCACTATAGGAATTCCTTGATCAAAATTTTTATATGATGTAATTCATATATAATCAATGATACATTTATGTGATAAACATATGAACATACAAGGCATTTTATCATACATATGAGTAAATTCTACTGAGACTTAGGAATGCCCTGAGGTCCTTTATTGGAGGTAATCTCCAGGATAAGGTGTTCATTCAAGCCTCTCTTGATTCATTCTAATTATATCTCTCCTTGTATTCTATCTTTATTCTCATCTATTTACCATCAATAGGAACAATAATATTTTTGTTGTGAAGGAGAATAATGTTTGAACATCCAGAGATTCATATAAGCATATAGATACATCAGTTGGAAGGAATCTAATGTATTATTTTAATGGATCTTCATTAATTGTATGGTTAAAGACATTGGTAGGGGATATCATCAATGTGAACAACAAAATATCTTCATTTTATACCTATTTTTTTAGTTTCATATGTTGTGATCATTGTAATTTGAGGTTTCTAATTCCTTCAACCATATTGAACGAGTATTGTTCAATCTATAAAAATCCATCACATATTACACCTTTAATAGACCTTTATAAACCTTTTCCATAATGAAGTGATATTTTATCATGATATAATTTTTTCCTTCAATAATGTTTATATTTTTTAAGATTGTTTTCATTCAAGTTATCACACTTTATACTAATGAGATATTTCACATAAACTCAAACATCTTCAAGTTGTTGCTTCAACAATTAAAATATTGTAAATGATTGAGTGGACATAATGTATTTATATTATACCATTCTCAATTTAATGTATTATTTCTTATTAATCATCCAAGAATTAAAAAATTCTACATGATAAAATTCACCACCTAATGTTAATTTATTATTTTCCATTGAAACATCCAAATCTACATATGCAAATCTCAATAGCTTATACTATGATGTAGAAAGACAAAATAAACCAAAACCCCCCATGCATTTTACATACCAAAGTATCAATTTCATCATTTTTATGTGTATTTAATTCATATAACATTTTAACCATGTGTATTGGTAAGTGTAAGAAATAATTTCATGTTTGTTTCTATTAGCTATAGTAGGCTTCCAATGATTTTCCTATATTTCATCACATCAGTCACATTTCCTTCATCACCCATTATCAAATTCATCTAGGTAGTAATAAATGTTGACGTTATCTAGGAATCCTATATTAAAAATCTTCTCAACACCTATTTTTTATATTTTTATTCTGAAATAAAATTTCCATGACTTCCTTGTATAACCTACAAACTAGGGAAAATATAATCTCACTAGTAATTAACATATCAAACTCAAGCTTCAAGAATTATGCAAAATTATTTCATTTTACTTTATTTGATCATCTAAAAAATATTTCATTAATATATATGATAACCATCATTCTTTTATCACCATCTTCTATATATGTATCATGATCAAATACTTATCATTGGAATCTAATATTTCTTAAGAATTAATCTATCCTAAAATACCAAACTCTTTGTTCTTTCTTCTACTAATATAATTCCTTCTTCAAAAATAACCATTTTCCCCATATTCATGAATAATTAAACCATATAGTTAATCAATGAAAAATTATTTATAAAATAATTTCTTAAAGATTCCTAATTTCACATCTGACTGGAAGACCTTGAATCTCTTTATCACCACTATTGGAAAAAAATATTTTTATCATATCTAATCACCCTATGAGAGAAAATAGGGCATATACATTGATTAATTATTTTAGAAATGTCATTTTCACAATAATTATGACTTAATATAAATCACCTAGCCAATTTATTGATATTGTTATGAAAAAATCAATTGTTTTTATAATATTTTAATATTTTGGCATTGAAATAATTCCACAATTATGATTTTTATAAATATCATTAGGATCTTGACTAATAACCTTGGTCAAATTATTAGTTTTAGTATACTTTTAAAAATTATTTGGAACTTTCTATAATAATAGTGATTTTTTTCAGATTATTCATCCTTCTGATTTGAAATAGCGCTTTTATATCAGGAAATATATTTTATTTTTCGATTTTATCACTGATCCATGACTTTCTCATAACCACTATTATTACATTATGAACCTTATCAATAATTTCATCAAAAAAACTAATCTAATACCCTTATACTCACCCAAAGTTACTCACTTCAACATGTCTTTCATCTGTAATTTTCTAATTCGTTTTCCAAAAATTCAACTCATGTTCCAAAATAATGACATCATGTATTTTGATAAATTTTCAACAATTTTTGAAGAATTTTTATTCCTTTTATTTTTTACAAGTATTCAAGAATAATTCATTATTCTCCATGGACTTTTAACTTCTTATGTATCTTCTCCTTATTTAAAATGAAACACTTACTTCTCTAGATTCAAAAGTATTTCAACATTGGCTATTTCCAATACAATATATTTGATATATTCTTTTCTTCACATGGAAAAAATATTGATTGATAATATAGACTGATTTCAATATTTCATCCTTATAAAAGAAATTTGATAGTTCATTCCCAATGAATATCATTCTAGTCATGTTGTTAATGATCTGATTCCTCCTTAGAAATACTATATTTTATTGAGGAGTTCTTAACATAAAAAATTAGTTCTTTATCCTCTGCTTCTCAAGGTAATCCTACACATGTTTATTGGTAAAAATTTTGACATTTTTAGTCTAGAAAGTATATTATATAATAATATTTACTAAAGGGTAAATCATTCCAATTATATGGATATATGATTCTTCACAATCAACTATTCCATATTATATAAGTTTCTAGTGAAGAATTTTTTTACATATTTCAATTAATGGATCTTAGTGATATCAACCTCTAAAACATCAACATGTACAAATTCAAGAAACATGTTTTAATTTTTTCTTTTTGTTTTTTGGTATTATTAATGACATTTCCTTTATTAAATGTGTCAAATGTGTGATTAAAATCCCCTGAAAGTTTCTGAATATCGTGATCTCCTTCTCTCTTCACAAAATTTTATTAGAATTTTTTGGTCAAGTATCTAAGTCTTTTGTGTCACATCTTTCTTTCATCTTCCTCAGATAGAATACACACAAGTTATTCTTCACTAAGTGGTTTAGATACCCCTTCAAGATTAATTATTACAATTTCAGAGTGGGTACACTGAACCAATTGGTTTATAATCCTTATTATGTTGGAAATATCATTACGCATCTTAAAATATAAATGATTATACGATATTCCATGTGTTTACATGATCTTTTGAAAACCAAGAATAGAGTTTATATTTAAAGTAGTGTAAAAATATGCTCCTTATTCTTTAATGTGATGAACTTTCCAAAATTCATATGATCAAACATGGTATGCCTCTTTCTTCCTTCTCATTTTTTTATTCTAGAATCATTTTTGTTTTTAGTATCTCATTAATCTAGGATATTCTTCCCTTTTTTGAAGATAAATATATTTATTTTATGTTTATATAATTTATAATTTTCCCTTTCTTATGATGTTATTTTTTATTTAATTAAGATGGAAAAATTATTATAAAATGGTATTACAAATTTGAGTCATCCTCCTTCAGTTTAGACCATATATTATCATTAAAAGTGATAAAATTTCAATTATAGTAAAAAACTTTATGCGCCCTTCATGATGCGGCCTATTATGCCACAATGTAATATACTCCTCCCAAATTCTTGAAATAATGTTTTTACCAATTTTAACACCACCACAACATGATGAAAACTATTTAACTACAAATATATTCACTAATAAAAATCATGAAACACAATTTTATCTCTGTAGAATGTTGATTTGCATTTAAACATCTTTGACCAACCATTCCTAGTGCAATCCTTAATCCATGGAAGAATGTTCGATTTATAGTAACACCATAGTTACATTGCCTCTACTTTATGGTGTCAGAAAACTCATAATGGAATTATATCTATAGTTATAGTATGATTTATTCCCATAATCCTTTTTACCACTAAAAAATTTAGAACTTAATTCCTAGGAGGTCTACATTATGGTGTGACCTGAGTAGGGAAGTCACATTCTCATAAATTTATAATCATACACAACTCCATTATGAAATGGATTCATTAATAATGGTGAAGAAAACAAAATCAGTCCAAAATAATGAAATCAAATAATATGTTTGTTGTGGCATGACATATAGTGTTACATGTGATAACTAATCTGTTGAAAAGAACACCACCATTTACTTCCAAGAACTTATAACCTCCATGAAAATAGTTCTCCATAAATATATAAACCTTTTTATAAGAATATTCACATTATTTTTCAATAAAAAATCCCAAAAAATGTCCTACAATATTTTTTTAATGGTTTCTATTACTTCTCTATTATTTGGTGACCTAATCGAGAATAATTCAGAGAAAAATTTAATCACCAACCTAGCATTCCACAACCATTTCCTATATTCAGAGTAATGTATTAGTGGTTTTGAACAATGATAAATTATCAAAAAAAAGTTTTCATAATCTATCAATTATTATAATTTTCTAAGACTAATAAAGTATGAATCACTAATTTCTAAAAAATGTTGGGAAGAATGACATGGTCTCTTATAGAGAGATTCCAATGGATCCTTTTAAATATATAACTAATAACATTAAAAAAAATTTACTATTGATAAATTATCTTCCCATGAGCCATTAAAATAAAAAATCTTATCTTAAATAATATCTTTTATAATGTGAATGTTCTATCCTAATTAGTCATCAATTTGAGGGTGATATTTGTGTTTAATTTCACCTTAGTAACAATAGAGCCCTAAAATGCTTTCAAAAACTACGAGGTAAACCATATATTATTATTAGATTCAATTATAAATAGAAACCCATTATGTTTGACTATCTTTTATATATAAAATTTAACCAAAACCTTTAAAAATAATTTTATTGATAAATAAGTAGTGTTCTATTTTGTTAATGTAATGGAAAATTAACCAATCCAAATCCTAAAATCTAGGTGATCTTTGAAAGTTGATACAAAAATATATATTATAATTTTTTCCACTTGAATATTATAATAGATAGTGCCTATGATTATTTTATAGGCTATAGTGGTCAACTTTAATTAGTTTGCATTTGAGACATTTAGAAACAAAGCCACATATCTTTTATTACATACCCAACCACTTGAATATTAGATGAACATCAATATATATTTAGATACAAAAGTGTGACAACCCAAAATGGATTAATGATAAAACTCATCAATTATTTCTTTGCACTATTAGAAAACTTTATCATTTTATTGATAGAGAGAAAAAAGATTATTGAGACTATACCTTAAAGATATTCCCACCATTGAGTAATTATAAAATTATGAAACAATTATTGATAGAGAATTGTGAACATTTAATTCATTACATGATGGATTATTTATGATCAATATGGTATAAACACATCTTATCATGATCCTCTATGACATATGAGTGAATTTTTTCTTTCATGTAAATGAACCTCCAATGTACCTTCTCCCATCATACATGCTATGATTAAGATTCTTGACCAATGAAAACTGAAAACGCATTACCTTTAATAGGTGTGAAAAATATTTCAAAATGAAATTACTATAGACATTCAATGAAAACATATTTCCTATAATTTAAATTTCCTTGGTAAATTAAATCCATAAGACTCCTGTGATTAGTGTAACCAAAAAATAATCTTTAAAAAGATAGTTCCTCTTGAATTCTAGAGCATGAACTCTAATTTCTAATTCTAGATCATTGGTCATATAATTCCTATCATGTAATAAATTTAGCTGAGAAACTTTTTCTAAAACACGGTTATTTTTCATAAGAATATAACCATGACCCATTTTACTGTCATTATAATAGATCAAAAAACCTTTAGATAACTCTAGAAATATCAGTATTAGACTAATGGAAGCCTCTTCTATATATATCTAGAAAGCTTTGTCACATTGAATAGACCATAAAATTTGATCATATTCTTCATTAATGTGAAGATAAGAGTATCTTTCCAAGAAAGGTCTTGAATTTAATTGGTATATTTTCATTTAAACAATCAAAATGATATTTTTAAATTTATACTCTAACTAGAGTAGTGGTGATTAGGGTCAAACCTAAGAAAAGGGGTGAGTTATATAAATGGGTTTTTTTTAATCTAATAAATCATAGACTGTATTGGAATGGTTAATAGTCATGAATTAGTTAATGGGTTAATGGATAATGGGTTAAATGTTCTAAGACCTAGGATAAGTTAAAGATAAGGATCATGCAAAATGATATGTGGTAGAAAAACTGATTGAAACAACCTTATAGAAAAGGTGATGCTCTAAGCTTACAAATTGGACCACACAAAAATTATAAATCATCTATCTATATTTAAACTATAATTGGATTTAAACACAA
Organism: Viscum album; assembly: GCA_963277665.1. NCBI lineage: Eukaryota > Viridiplantae > Streptophyta > Magnoliopsida > Santalales > Viscaceae > Viscum > Viscum album. The sequence continues at coordinate 653,455,991 of OY728153.1, forward strand.
CCTTTTTCAAGATATTTATTAATAAAATCAATGGGAAATGAAGTAATTTTATGTTCATTAATGAAGAAAAACTACATTTTCTTATGAATGTTCAATTTTTACAATTTCAATTTCCCAACTTTTGATGAGTTGAGGAGGGAAACTAAATTAAATATATCATTTTAATATAAATTCAATAACATTTATATCACTAAAAAAATAATAAATTAATGTAATACAATGACTATAATAAAAAATTACAAGAGATATGGGATGAATTAAAAAATCCAATCAGTCAAAACCCCTCAAAAAATTAAGCATTGTTTATTCGAAAAGAAATTGAACAAAAATTAAAATTATAAAGAATTTAATAAATAGAAAATATATAAATAAATAATATCCCAATTATAATTTATAACCCCACACCATCATCTTCTTATATCTATTATTTGGTTTGAAGATTAGATTATGACCCCAAACCATACTCTCAAGTCTATTCATCCCAATCTTCCCTCTTTAAAGAATTAGTTCACATAAAAATGTAACAGTCCCCCTCTATAAATATTTATCACATAATATATATATATTTGAATTTCATAATTCCCTAAGAATATAGTTCATATTCACTAAATCCAGGTTGAAAATTTTCCTTACCCTGACATCCCTCATTGTGATAGTCACACGATAATAATATTTCCCTTAGAACAATTAATGAATTCACATACATCTAGATCAAAATGAATATTTATAAACTATTTTCCCACATACAAACATCCCTTCAAAACAATAGTATCATTGATTTGAAGCTGTGAAAGGCCTAAAACCATACTTTAAACCATATTCTTTAATTTAATAACTCTACTAAAATAAATATTCTAACTAGATATAAGATTCTCCCATGGAATCTATTTTGAGTTGAGAATTTAGGGATAATGTGTGAATAAGTTCCTAATTTAAATCTCACAATTTTATATTTTCATAGATCTAAATATTGACAATTTTCCATTACATTGAACTTAGAATGATGTATTAACCTTTAAACATCACTTGGTAGTGGGTGAATATAGAGTGTGAAAAATTTACCTTGAGGTTAGGCTAGTTACATTAACAGAATATGAATTATCTCTTTACATAGAACAAGAGTATTGCCCTTCATATGAGCTTAGACATAGACCCTTGTATTTTTGAGGTTGAATTGTCATCTTTAAAACTAGAAGAATATTCTAATTCATCTTCCTTAATTTCGCTTTGGCCTTTAATTCATTGGGATCAACTCTCCACCTTCTTGAATATGTGTAGCTCAATGACATCATCTTATTTGGTAATGAGGTCAAATTTAAACATTTAAAAACCCGATGATTTACACTTAGTAAAATCGTTACTGACCATCATATCATATATGGGTTATATTCTATGATTAATCTATTATCACTTTCATCTTGGTCTCTACTCAATTTTCAAGAATCAAAAATCACAACCTTGTTTTAGAGATCCAAAACTTATATCTTCATAAATTACTTTCAACTGTAATGTGGAGATCATTATACATTATTATCATAGTTATATAAGAAGTGAATGTAGTAACCCTTTATTTCATCAAATTAAACCTATAAAAAATATTCTACAATGAAAATAAAAATCTTATTTCATGACTCTTCATCAGTTGGTTTGAATCATCATTAATCTTACTGAGTATTATTCCTTAGTATAATAATCTCCCACAAAAAATCATCATAGATTTGTCACCTACCTTCATCTAAAAATTGATTAATCAAGAAATGTCTATTCTTCAATTAGCTTTTGAACCATTTTAAATGGAGGTTCTCAGTTTGAGTTTTCAATTATCCAGCTTTAATTCTCATTAAACATTGCTCAACTTGGTTTAGTGTATCTAAAAATCACTAAATTGTAACTTCAAGATCTTGTTCAATTCATATGTTGAATAAACTATTCTCCTATAACTTCTTATTTACTTAGTTATTACTTTATAATAATTCCTTCAACCTATAAGACATGTTCAGTTCTTCTTCCATCAATGCATCATTATATTTATCTAGATCAGAATTCTCTTCCCATATCATTTCTATTTTCACTAGTGTAGTTGATCTATACTATATAGTAGTTCGGTCACATTATCTTCACAATAATGGATGTTTTTTGTTAGCATGTCCATGTTAGGTCGACATTTTCATGCTTATATTCACTAGTCCCTTCATAGTAGGTTAAACTATACACTTATGGAAAGATAGTTTCTTGTAGAAACATGAAGGTGATGTAGTCCTTCTACATTTACGTGTCCTTTAACCACCATTTGATACATTTATATAACACAACATCTTATAAATAAAACACCAAACAAAGTGAAATAAATCAATCCAAATTTGAGAATACACATTAAACACAAAACCCAACACATTAGGGTAAGATCAATTTTAAAATAAAAATAAAATTCTTAAAATAATGATTCAATGTATTCAAAAATTCAAAGAGAGAATTAAAAAGGTAATCCATTAATTATATTCAAGTAAAAATCAGTGGACATGGAAATATTAACACTGATAGTAACAACATCACTTCGAGAGCATTATTCCAATTAATTTTTTTTATCAAAAAAATCACAAATATTTGTTATAAAAATATAGAAATTGAATCAAAAAATATTTAAATAAATTAATACCAAAATTCTAATTTTCCTTAAATAATTCTATTCATTTAAGATTTCATTACTGAGAGACAACCATACAATAATTATACATTTCAAGATCATTTTCAGCAATAAAACTCATTAAATTCCTGAATAAGTTATGGAAAGATATATCCATACAATTCCACATTTTACTTAATTGTGATATTTATTTAGTCCCAAGAAAATTAAAATATTAATGATTTTCATGGTTTCTTTAACATGAATTGAATGCCTCTACATTTTTAGGATATCTTGATATTCTTTCCTCCAATACCACATGCCCAAGTAAATTGACTTATAAAAACCAAATGGAACTTTTTTAAAGCATGAAATAAACCCAATTATATCATAATGTTTAAATAATAATTCACAAATACCACTTTTATTACTCTTAGGTTCATAAAATTATGATAATTTCACCCATAAATACTATTAAAATAGATTATAAAAATGGACGAAAGATCTTCTTCATTACGACCATAAAAATATAAGGTGAATTTTTCAATCCAAATGACATGACCATATATTTAACGTGGTCATATAGACATTGAAAGTATATCTTTTTAATATACTCTATTATCACTTAGAGTTAATTTTAACAAGATCACGGGTTAATAAATTAAAACCATTATTCTAATTTTATTGAACCAATAAATTGTTAATTTTTGGAATGTGATAGATATTATTGATTCCTACTTGATTAAAATTCTTGAAATCCATAAAAAACTATAGGCTTACATCACCCATAATGATAAAAAGGGTCACCCCTGGAGAAGTGTTAGGTTATATGATCCACTTAACCTTAATCTCATCAAGATGAATTTTTAATTCCAACAACTTAGTTAGAGCCATGAAATATGGTGTAGTTGAGATCAATTACATTTCAAGAAATAACTCACTTTAGAAATAGACTACTAATTAATGAGTTTTTCCTAAAAACATTTATGTAATTGTTTTAGAATAGCTATTATATATGAGATAATACCTTCCACTTCTTAACTTTAGCTACTCCAAGCATTAGATTTTACATCTGATAGGTGATAGATCCCACCAACCATTATTCTATTCTAGTTTCACCTAGTCGATGTTCCAACTTTACTATAAGATTATAATGATTAAAAGTAATAAAGGATAAATAAATCTATATTTTATTTCAATTGATATGAGCATGAAACTAGGTTAATTAGTTTATACCAAAAATAACATCAAAGATATTCATTTATTGGGTAAATTAATCCAATAATTACCAATAATAATCCATAAGAATATAATCAAATGAATATTTCTTACTTCCATAAAACAGGCTTCCAAAAATAGTATTGGTATTCATAGACCACTAGGTTACATCCAATTTAAATTGCATAAGAGATGCTAATTTTATGAAAATAAAGGTATGAGAATACCTTGCATCAAATAAAGGTCATGTGATAGTAGAATTAACTATGAGTGTACCTATAAGTGTGTAAGGGATTTCACAAATATCAAATATGTATTTTTAATCAAAAAAATAATTATCATTCTATGATGAATCCACTATAGCTATGATCCCTACCCATAATTAGGTACTGTTGTTTACTGACTCTATCACTTTTCTAGTATGTGAACTATCCACCAGAATAAGTATGAGGAACCTCAATCTGTTATGTTCACTAACTAATACTACCTGAGATGTTTTCATGGTAAAACCTTTGGAGATGAGTAAAATAGGAACAAAGATGGCATAAATTCAACTCAGAGAAAAAATTAAGCATATTATCCCCTAGAAATCCAAATTGAAGGGATCTAATCTATGGTATCATGGAAAAAGGATAAATAATATCACTTTTACCCTAAATATATAAACAAATATAACCACATTCATCAATTTTTAGTGACTCTTCTATCCAATAGGGGATTACCCACTCAAGATATGTTTAAAATATAAACTACTAGTCCCTTAACATACCATGAAACTAGTTTCAGCTAATATAACCATCTTCGAAGCCTCTAAAAAGAATGAAATATTTAATAGTATGAGTTGATTACTAAAGGGCCCCTTAATCCATATATGAATGCTTTAGTGTTTAGATACCCTTTTCCCACTCAAGTAATGATAAAAATAATGTAAATTAGTGAGTTTAGAAGAGCACTTGAGAAGAAAATATTTTCATACATTTTATATTACGATTTAATGGGTTTAACCGTACCTTTTTGAGTAGTTCTTATATAAATATAATATTTATTAGTGTTTCACAAATTCTGGATTTTAATTGTAAAATAGATTGAAAATGGATTTTTAAAATTTCTATTTCATATTCGGAAATATTAAAATAAATATTATACTTAATATTTGGTATATTTTATGTCATTATATGATATTTAGATATGGTTTTGAAGGCCTATAATTATTTTTATAAATACATGAGATTTATGTGAAAACATTATATATGTACTGTATCGGATCTAGAAATTTTTCTATGAAAAATGTCTTATGGTGATCCATGTTGTACAATTTTTTAGTTGTATAAGAGAATTATCTTATGCATAAGACATTTTAGGAGGCCGATAGATACTATTATCTATTGTATGATATTTTAGGGGCCATTAAATTTTCCAATGAAAAAATATTACTCATAAGAAATTTTATCCATGCTGTCGGAGTTGAAGAAATGAAAAAGAAAATTATCATACATATAATAGATTCTAGCTAGCATGTACTATAATTGAGAAACGTAAGATATTTTGGAAAAATGGAAAATGGAATCCATCTATACATCAGATATTTCATTTATGGATCATAAATTTTGAACATGTAGAGGAGATTTGATCTATTTGTAGTAAGGTGGACTGGGGATTATTTTTATCTCAGTTAAATACTGTGATTTTTATACTGATATTTTTTTGAATAAATTTATATTACAAACTTAAATGATTAAAAATAATGATTATTTGTGAGATATAGAATAAGGATTTAGGGAACCACATCATCATTAATATAGTTTTTTAGAGTTGTCCACCAGGACAATGATATGAAAAATATTTCAATTAAGAACTAAGGATGTAAGCTATGGATTATAAGGAAGACCATACTATGATGAAGATTTGAATTCATGAGAAATAAAATTAATTTAACCAAAAATTGAAAAATAAAAAATATTTTATGGGATATGACTAGTTGAAAAATAATAAGGTATAAAATATTTAAAATGAAATATAAGTCCAAACTAGAGGGGGACTTGGTTCGAGTGACTTACTAGAGAATCTAATGATATTTTTCTTTATAATTTCATTCTAGTTATTTCTATATTTTAGTTTGGGACTACTTTATTCATCCTCAATCATCTTTGTTACCCTTCTAAAATAGGGATAAAACATTAGTGATCTGGAAAGTGAAGGGGTTTTTTTGTAATTCTTGAGTCATATATTTAATGAATACAATTCTCTCCTTGTTAATTTATTTGATTTGTTGTGGTTTTTTGATGACTTTGATACAATTAGGATTTATTTTTTATTCCTTTTTATTTTATAAGACTTATGTTGATAATTTATAATGTGCCTACACCTAGTATAGATTCTCTATAGGGAACCTGCTGAATTGGTTGGTGAGTGTCCAGAACTTACTAACACATTTGGGGAAGTAGAGAGTAACTTCTAAATTTACATGGAAAACAATAAAAAAATTGGTTATTTACATACTATTTTAGTAGCAGTTTAAAAAAATAACATACACATGGGAGACTGTCCAAAATGTAATCGCTATTAGATTCGTCTCTATAATAACATTCAACCAAGTGATGATTGGTGATCCAATTGAGGTATCTTTCATCTATCAATTAATAATAAGGGAATTAAATCTATTTGAAGACTATAATGGGAAATAAAACCGTAAACCCTTCATCTTATTCATTATATTCTTTTTAATATCTTTACTAAATTATTTTTTCTTATCCATAAAACTAAAATAATATCAAAACACCACTTTTTATTAAGTGACAACTGATTTTTGAGCACTCCTATTCTGAGAAAATGTAGGGTTGCCACATATATTTCATTTAAAATGGGTATAAATAGATTTCTAGACACTCGATGATAGGCTTCACAACACAATTTTCACAATTTCAAAGGAGGGTGTTAAAAATCACTAACATTATATTACATGACTAGATCTTCAACTGAAAAACATTACCCTTTTCAGAAATAAATTGAAATAACCTTAGTAACTAAACTAAAACACTTAAATATATAATCATATTTTAAGAGATTTATCCTGTAGACATTAGGGAAACTTCAATTGTTCACCTTGAGCCTGTCATCATAGATTGTAGTCCCAACTAGACCTTGATAAACCTTTGTGAACCCCAATTCAAAAAGTAAAAAAATAAATTTTTCATACCTTAAATTTAAATTTATTTTGAAATGAAAAATGGTTTAATTTAGCTATTAAGAAAATTAATACATATATCAATGTAGACCAAAACCAATTTATAAAATAATTTACACTCATCTGCTTAACTTTGAATCCCCGAGGCGTGGTCCAGAAAAAAGTAAAGTGGAGGAAATTCCCTTTTTCACTAGAACATGAAGTAAAGGGGTGCCTGTTTAGGTTCAAACAAGAATATATCCATGCCTGTGATGACATACATTGGACCGTTCTTCAAATATTCCCCGCACTTCTAAAATCAAAACCATTAGTAAGGAACTATAGTCCATTATATAATATTTTATATAAAATATGTTTTAGTAATGTTATTGATTTAGGAAGATATTTGGTTGTTTCCAAAATCAATATATTGAGGGGCATAAAATTTTTTCATATTTTTTCATGAACTATTGGATAATGATATAAAATTTCTAGATAAATCATTTAGAGGGGAACTCAAAGATAGATCCCCAGTGGAGGCTAATTGATTGTTTGAGAATATTTCCTAAAACCCACAATAGTTTTTCATAAGTGATGCATGTACATAGGGAATACATGAATTAATATGTTCTGATTCAAAACATATGGTATAATATAGAACTTACAATCTATACCATCATTTAATAAAAACAGATTTAAATCAAACTAGTGAGAAATAAACAGAAGCCAATGTATGTGTCTTATTTTCATCACCTACCTATTTCAACGACTAGTGTAATGAATTACACGGTATGGAGAGTTTTTTAGAAACCTAACATCCAAGTTAGTTTCAATAAACCAATAAAAATTGGAGAGGAAAATTTGAATCCCAATATATATTTTTAAATCAACAGTTTCAGACTAGACCACTTTACAAATATTAGTTCAAACACCAACCCCATTACCAGTAGCATTTCTATACCCCAGTATCCCTCTAATAATAATATTTATATACTTACACATAACCTCCTTACTTAAATACCCCTTTACAATAGAAGAAATATTTTTAACAACCCTCCATCAGTGCACAACCATATTTACAACAAAAATGGGTACCTAAGGTTGAAAATATTCCTCTTGAAGTGGGAGCACTAAGAACTGAGATAATCAGTCATATAGGGAATCTATATAGAAGTTTAGGGAATATTTTAGACCTGTCATCCTCTAATATCAATGGGGTTTGTAATTATATGACCATAAATAGTGTAAAATAACTTCAATTTCCATCAACACTAGATAATGAATCAAATTAATAAGAGCGTGAGGAGAAAGTGTCGAGATAATCAAGATATATTCCTAAACAATGACATAAATAAGTAAATAATAGAAGGAAGAGAAGGCTAGAACAATAAAGAATAATCCAGAAGAGGAAAAAATGGAGAAGAAATATTTTCTACTCCCATTACACTCTAGGATGATTCAATCTAAAAATATTCAAGAGGAAGGACTACAAAGATAAAATTTGGAAAATTTATATAAATTTGAGATTAATATTTTTCTTTTGGAAGAATTGAAAAAAATACCTATGTAAGAGAATATCCTTAATTAACATTTTACCAAGAAGAAGAGGCTTAAAGGGAATTAAATAATTAATTTTTGAATCAGTATCTCATCCTTAATCACACAATAGTTTTCAACTATATGCCTATATCTAGTGAAATTTTGTATCCCCTTCCCCATTAGATCAATAAATTTTTAGATTAATTTTATAAATAGGTTCTTCCATTAATTTAAATACTAAAAATATTTTTAATTTATTATTGATGGGAGACTTTAATCTCATAAGAGTGGTAGTGTAACTTTCAAATATATCCACTACTTTTCTAGAAGGAGTCTTGGTGGATATTATTGTTAGATAAAATGCATTTATTTTTTCTGAAAAAATATATATTCTCAACATGGAGGAAGATATATCCTCAGGACACTCACCCATCATTTTGGGAAAACTCTTATTGAAGATTGTTAGATCCATCATCAATGTACATGAGGGAACCAATACTAGGGAGTTTGGAGATAGGACAATCCACTTTAATATTTTTGAAACCATGAGGCACCCATTATAGGATAATTCAATTATAACACTTTACCAAATTGAATAGGATAAACCTTGTGAAGATCCAGGTATGTTTCATAAAACACCATCTCTAGTGATATATTTAATGATGGAAAATTACACAGAGAGGGAATATCTTTAGGAATCCAGAAAATCATTTTTTTGGATTAGAGGAAGAGTTAAATTCTAAATTCATTGAAAATTTTTATTGTTTATTTAGTAATGAGGTTTCTTATATCATCCCTTTTGTGTATTAAATCCAAGATTTATAATTGATGAACCTAAATTTAGTTTCATATTTGGAATAAAAAACAAATCATTCATTAAAACCCCTTCCCATTTATTTAAAATATTATTTCCAAATGGAAGAAGAATATATTCCAATATTTAGTGATAATAACCTTTCCATATCCAAATAAAATTAATAAATTAAACTCTTTAGGGGAAATTTATAGGTTATATGATTTATTTTGAGGGATATTTTAACCATTAACCTAGAAATATGTAAGAAAAAAATATTACTTGAGAAAAATTATAGATCTATTAGGAAACCCCCAAAAAGGATGAGTCCCCCCATGATAGAAGTTGTCATAAATTAAATATAGAGGTTTTTGGAAGATGACATCATCTACCACATTTCAAACTCACAATCGGTCTTCCCTATTCATATTATTCCAAAACAAATAAGTCTGACCATTTAATGGATGAAAAAAATTAATTGATACCAATTAGGATTCAGAACAATCTCTGTGTGTGTGTGTGTATATATAATAAGATGTTGAAATAATTCACTAGGAGGGATAATTTATCCTTCCCTTTTATTGAACATATTTAGAGTGACCAGTGGGTAAAACTCATTATTGTTTCTTTATTGGATTCTCAGGTTACATATAAGTTCCCATTACTCTAGTTGATTAGGAGAATACAACCTTAAAATTTCCTTTTATAAACTTTTATTATGAAATATTTCAATTCATATTGTGTCATACCTCTGGTAAATTCCTTAGGTGTATGGTATGTATATTCATTGATCATATAAAATATTATATGGAGGTATTTTTAGATGAATTTACTATTTTTATAGACTAATTTGATCATTTTTTGAAAAAAACAATAAATTATTTGAAAATATACATTAAAAATAATCCTTCTATTAACTTTAAAAAATGTCAATTAATAGTAGTAAAATGAATAGTCCTAGGGAATTTTATTTCATTAAAAGTCATTGAGGTGGAAAAACCCAAAATTGGATTAATAATGGAGTGAATCATAATACATAAAGTGAATTTTATTACATTACTTTTACATAATTTTAGGATAAAAAAATAAAACCATTACATGATGAGGGTCAAAAGGTTTAGTGTCATGGGAAAACTAAGACCATACATAACTTTTACAACATAAAACATAAACATTTATTTAATTTCTTCTTATCTAGCTTCTTATTAGACCTTGATTTCTCCTTATCACACGTATTCCCCAGAGGATATACATTAAAAAGGGGTGATCTAAAATACCAACATGAGGATAAGAACATGAGAAAATTGTATGTGTTCTAGAAAATCAACTCAAGTAGTCTTGGAAAGATAACTTAATCAAGTACGACTACTCTCCTAGAATTTATTCTTTCAATGGTATTTGTTCTAGAACATCAACTCAAGTAGTCTTGGAAAGATAACTTAAGTGATAGACACAATTTTCTCATATCCTTTCATGTAATTGATTCTTATATTGAATTATTGAATTAGAAACAACCATCCAACAAGCCCCGAATTTGCTTTATCCTTGTTCATAAAGTGTCTAAGGGGTGAATGATTAGAAAATATTATAAATTTAGTTCTAATAATATAAGATCTGAATTTATCTAAAATAAATAAACCTATTAGGAATTATTTTTTATGGTTATTTAGTTTATATGAGAAAAATTTAGGGTTCAAGAGGCACAGGACATAAAGAATTTGATGATAAATAATGGAGTGAATCATAATACATATAGTGACTTTTCATACATTACTTTTACATAATATTAATGATAAAAAAATAAAAAACATTACATGATGAGGATCAAAATTTTTAGTGTCTGGGAAAAACTAGGACCATACATAACTTTTACAACATAAAACATAAACATTTATTTAATTTCTTCTTCTATAAATTCTTATTGGCCATTGATTTCTCCTTAGTACACGTAATCCCCAGGGGATATACATCAAAAAGGGGTGATCTAAAAGTCCAAGAAGAGGATAATAACATGAGAGAATGAAACATTGGGTGGTTATAATAATTATCATCATAACATATGCACGGGATCATAAACATGATAGGAAGGATTAACAATAGGCTTAAAAAGTGGTAGTGTATAAAAATTAATCCTTATGTCTTAGGGGTTAAATAGCACACATAGTTGTGAAAAAAGATAGCATCATTTTCACACATATTTCACTTTAACAAATGTTATTCCTTGAATTATGCAATTCCCTAGAGTGTTGAATAATTTCGGGTGGGCCCATCACATCATACCATCAACATTGCGCTATATAATTCTGGCGCACCTATCACATCATAATGTTAACTTTATCATGCATTCCACATATAACATATATCAATATTCGAGACAAATAACCCATGAAAAGGAGTGTGTTTCATTTCACTAATCATACAATCATAAACATTGGGTTCCCAAATGAATGAGGGAATGAAATATTGATAAAATATCCATCAACATCAAGTGAGATATAAAAGGTGTGTTCTTGAAAGAAGAGTTATTTTGTAAAATATTTTTTTGATAATAAAATCTAGTGGAATAAATTAATATCCCAGAAAAGGTAATATAATGATGATGAAATTATTTTTAAGGAATAACCATACTAAAAATGGATTGAAAGAGGGAAAACCCAAAAAAAAGAAAGTTGGGTTCAAGAATTCCTATTACCTTCTATATGAACACTTTATTCATTTTAATGTCATGTATAATCACATTAGATTAATATATTAACATTAAAAGAACCTTTTTTACAATTTAATTTATTAATTATGGTTTTATTAAGTTCTTTTATGGGCCTTTGGATGAGTTATAGAGTTAAAATTCATTGTTCGGGGGTGTTGCTTTTCTTAGTTTTCATGAACGGTTCACTTGTACACATGAATGGAAGTTCATGTAGAACATGGATAAACATAAAGAATTGGTATTACACACTACTAATGATATTACAAGAGTTTAAATGATCTTATAATGAATTTAGTTATTTACCATGAGGATGAATCATTAGTTAAAATTTAATGATGATCATTTTAGGTTAATCTGGGCGGTTTTTGGATCACAACGAACATGTTTTGTTTTATCATTTTGTATTATGTATAAAAGTTGATTGTAGAACATAAAAGGGGTTAAAAAATAAATATTAAAATCTATTTTCAACCATTTAATGGTTTTATTAATATCCATTAAGGAATTGAAGTAAAATTGAACTACATCACCCTCTATATAGGTAAATTAACACATCACGGGCGACGATTTCATTTTTATAAACAAAGAGAGAAATAGGGAGGGTATTATAATGAATAATTTACATTAACATCATATAATACCATTATATCAGTCATACTAGAGTTATCATGACATATGGATAATAGAAGTTGAGGATAAGGGGAGAAAAAAATGAAATTTGAAAGGAATTTGAAAGAAAGGGGAGAGAGAAATTACTTCTTGAATTCTTCTCTTTAGATCCATCAAAGGGAACATAGAATTGATATTTTTATAATACCAAGAGCTTTTAGATGTGGGGGAGGGGATAAGTAAGAGTTTAGGGAATACTTTTGACAAGGATTGAAGGTTGAGAGGTGTGAGGAAATGAAGTTGTGAGGGGTGGTATTTATAGTGGTGTGAAGGGGTGTTTTCTCAATATTTAATTCATTAGTTTAATAATTTCCCTCAAGACAAGAAATAGTGATGATTCCATGAAAATATACAGCAAAGGGGGGATGTGAGTTAAAAAATGGCCACTTACATCATCCATGACTTAAGATTGATGAAGAAATTCATTTATTTATCATATTCTGCAAATTATTGAATTTCACTATTCATTATGAATTAAATATTCAGAAAAATCTCAAAAATATACCCTGACCATTTTTTGATGTGTGTAATTAAAAAATGAACTCCATTTTATGAAAATAATTATCTAAATATGAGTAATTTATTTTTTATTTAAAATCATAATTTACTTAGAAAATACAAATTTTAAAATTAAAATTACTTTTCTAACACATTGAAAAAAAAGTAAGGACTCATACAAAATTAATATAATCATAATACATAAAAATACTTGTTTAAGAATACATTTTATGAAAAAAAATATATTTTAAATTATTAAATTAATCATTAACTCTATAATTATATCATATTTTCACTTATAGAATGGTTAAATTTTATTTATGGTAACATTGGTAAGGTTCCTATTCACTTGGAAGATCTAATATTCATAAGGGTAAAATTACTATTCATAAGGGTATATTACTATTCACAAAAAATTAGGTTTGTTATTTCAGGCTCAAAACATCTTAGTGATCACAACTGTGTATTTCAGGTTTTTGAAATTCAAATCACATAAGTGGAAAAATTATGTGTAATGGTCACATAGAATTTAAAAGTTCATTTATGTGTGATGTGGAATTGTGTTTCCTAATGTTATTTTATTTGATTATACTATATGATATTACTATAAGAAGGAGAAAATTAAATTTATAACAACCCAGCCATAAAACATTACATAATCTTGAATTTCACACAAGACCATACATTATTACACATTGAGGATATTTTGGGGTTTATATTTTTAACAAATTAGTATATCTTACATACATGACATAAAAAATTCATACAAGAGTATACTACTAAAACAATATAAATTTTTTAAAAAATATAAAACATTAAAACTTAAAACATGATTTCTTTAACAAAACTCCATAAAAAAATCATGACTCCTTTATTTCTATTACCCATAATTATATCCTATGAGAAAAATTTTAAAAACTTGGGATGAGTATAAAAATCAGTAAGGGATATAATGAAAGAAATAATTAGTAAAGTGATAACATAAAAACCAATAAATCCCATAATCATAAAAACTCATAGGAATAAATCATCATGTAATTTCCATGGGACACATTTAACAAATCACCCTTAAATTCACCCTTACACATGAAATAACCTTGTGGTCAACTTCTATCTTTAGAGTACCCAATGCATTAGAGAGCTATAGTGGGGCTCACTCATCATATCTTGTGCTATAATGGGCTCAACCCAACATACCTTGAGATATAATAGAATCAAACCAACATATATTGATCTATAATGGGCTAAAACCCACATAAAGAATGACCATGGAACATATCATGGTAATAAAGTATCTTGAAAATCAAAAGAAACCACTCATTCCATATACATATATAAAAATACAATCCTTTTGAAATTTATTAAAGAGAGTCTTCAAAGGATTTAGAAAAGAAAGTCCCTTAAAATATAATTGGAGTTAGAATTAATATAATGGAATGAATATGTGTATACAATGTAAATACACATAGTGTGGAATAATATAAAAAAATCACCACACCAATATTCTTAATACCGTATAAGAATAAGGAAGAATATTAACCCAATGAATGGAACTTGGGTTAGGAATTCCCTTACCTTGGGTTCTTCTTAATTAAAAAAATGTTTAAACCTCATGTATAATGGTTAAAAGAGAGTCATTAATATCTTAATGAAACATATTAATTTTTAGAACACCTTATTTGATCATTTTACAAAATAATTCAACACATTTATTAGTAATATTTTGTTATTTACATTGTGTCAGGTGAGTTCTTTACATGGTTTCCACAATCGGTTCGTGATGGATATTCTTGTCGATTGGAAGTGAAAATCCAAAATTGGAATGGAATGGTATCTATATTTATCTAGAACCATAAATTAAAACATTTATAATTTTGAATTTTGAAATGAGTATGATTCATAAGTTAAAACATTATTGATATTTGTTTAGGTCATTTTAGTGATTCTTCGATCATAAAGAACTGATTTGTTTTATAAATACATATACATAACATGTGTATAGAATGATTTCAGAACCTCAATTATGATATAATACAAAAATTATAATTTGGTTCAACCATAGAAATAGTTTCATGACCATTCTTGAAGAAATTAAATGAATTTAAAATCTCCTCGCCACGATGTCGGTAAATCGACACATCACAGATGATAATTTGAATTCTTGAATGAGTGGGAGAGGAGAAGAAGATTTATGAAGAATTTTATATAAACATTAAGACATATAGAATATACAATATTTTTTAGATTTCATTCCTATTGTATATTAGGGGGGAGAATATAAGAAAAGAAAAGTAAATTAAAGGAAAACACATGAAAATGAAAGGAGATTTTTAACCCTTAACATCTTCTCCTTGAGATCCTCCTTAAGGCCTTTGGTTTTGGCCTTTTTATGATACCAGTATATCTAAGACATGGAAAAGATAATTGGAAGGAGTATTGGGTAGAACTTAGGAAAGGATAAAGTCTTGAGAGGGGTTGGAGGAAGAGGGGAATGATGGTGGTATTTATAGTGGAGGAGAGGAGGTATTTTACATTATTTAAATCATTATTATGGTATTTTTTCTAAAGACTGTGGATAATATTAATTCATGTGAGCCAAAATAGTAATAATGACATGTGAGTTCTAACCAAGTGGTCTTACATCACTTATGATGTCATAAATAGTGTATTTTTCTGATAATTTGAATATACAGTATTTTACCATATTTCACTATTCATCAAAAATTCAAGAATTTCAGAAAAATCCTTAAAATTCACCCTAACCATTTTTCGAAGTGTATAATTAAAAAAATTAACTCTATTTTATGAAAATCATTTTCTAAATATTATTAATTTAATTTTTAAATAATTTCATGCTTAATTCTAAAATGAACAATTATAATTCTACAACTGCTTTTATATCACATTGAAAAATTAACCAAGATGTAATTATCTTAAGTCCTTAAGAAAATAAAATAATAATACAATTTACTATTAATTAGGTTCATATTACTATTCATAAGGGTATTTTAATTTTCACCAAAAAAACAAGTTGGTTCCATTAGACTCCAAATAACGTACTAAACAAAATTATAGATGACCGTTTTTTGAAATTCAAAACATATAAGTAGAAAAATTATGTTTAAATAATAGTTGTAAATATCAACTTAAAACAATGTTTCATGGATTTCATTTTTTTAAACCTTTTGGTGTTATATTATCCCCACCTTCTATAAATTGGATCCTCGCAATTTTATTTACACATTAAACTAGTGAGGGTACCTTTCCCTAAAATAATTTTTAGATTCCCTTGTTGCTTCTTCAGCCATGTGGTTTCTCCACAAAACCTTTACCCAGTGGATTACCTTATTATTCAATACCAGTTCTCTTCAATCCAGAATCTAAACTAGTTTTTCTTCATAAGAAAGGTTCTCTTCCTACTGAACTTCTTCCAGGCTCAAGACATGAGATGAATCTGGCACATACTTCCTCAACATCGGAACATGAAAAACATTATGAACCTAAGATAAAATCAGAGAAACATATAATCGGTATGAAACTAGTAAAACATTCTCCAAAATTTCAAAAGTATTGATGAATCATGGGCTTAACTTTCCTTTTGAACAAAAAAACATCACACTTTTCCTAGGAAATATTTTAAGGAAAACATTGTCACCTACCTCAAAAGAGAAGTCTTTCCTTCTGTTATCTTCATATATTTTCTACCTGCTTGGAGATATCCTCATGTGCTGTTGGATCTTCATCACTTTCTCATAAACTTCTTCTACTAATTATGGTCCCATTAAATTCCTTTCTCCGACTTCATCCCAAAAAATCTAGAGTTAGATACCGCTTCCCATACAATTCTTAAAAAGTTTCCATCTATATACTAGAATGAAAACTGTTATTATATGAAAATTGAACTAAAGAAATATATTGATCCCAACTTCCATAGTAGTCCATTGAACAAGCTTGAAGCATATCCTTGAAAGTCTGAATCGTTCATTCTGACTGCCCATCTCATTGAGAATGAAAATTTGTACTGAAATTTAATTCTGTTCCCAACAACTTCTTAAGGTCCTTCTGAAAATTAGAAGTGATACTACGATCCCGATAAGATAAAATGGAAAGAGGAACTCTATGTAACCTGAAAATCTCTATGAGGTACAGTCAAGAAAGGTGATGCAATGAAATTTTATCTCAAATAGAAAGGAAATGTGAATATTTTTTCATCTAATTAACAATAAACCAAATTGAATTGTTACCCCAAGAATTCATAGGTTGTCCCACCACTAATTTCATAGATATATTCTCCTATTTCCACTCTGGCACTAGCAAAGGCGGAATCATCCCCTTCTGTAACATCCGCTCTACTTTAACCTGTTGGAATGTAATACATTTCATAGTGAGTTCTATAATATCCCTTTTCATTCCAAGCCACCTGTAATCCTCCCAATGGTCTATATACATCATAGTATTTCCAGGATGAACTACAAATAGAGAAATGTGAGCTTCACACAACATATATTTCTTTAATTGGGAATCACAAGGCACACACAACCTTTTTCCAAATCTTAAAAGACAATATTTATCAAGGTTAAATTATGGTAACTTACCCAATTTAACCAATTATACCTTTTTCTATATCTCTTATCTTCCCTCTGTGATTGCTTAATTCTGTCTAATAACAATGGCTACATTGAAACCTAATGTAAAACCAATGAATTCACTAGACCGAAAACTTCTAAGCCAAAATTTATCAAATCATTAATCAAGGGATCATGTTCCAACATGACATGGTTAATGAAGAATGATGTTTTCAAATCAAGGAATCTACCATATTGTTTTTTATGGGAATTGATCGTGAAATCATAATCCTTTATCAGTTCAATATATCTTCTCTACCTCATATTTAATTCTTTCTGAGTAAATATATACTTCATACTTTTATGGTTAGTATATATTTGACATTTGGATCTATATAAATGATGCCTCTAAATTTTCAAACAATAAACCACAATTTTCAATTCCAAAATCCTATGTGGGATAATTTAACTAATGAGGATTTATTTTCCTCGAAACAAAATAAATTACCTAATCATTCTACATCAGAACACAACCAAGTTCCTTCAATTAAGGGTCATTATAGATGATAAAATCACTATTTCAGGAAAGAAAAATCAAAACTAGATCATTCACAAATATCTTCTTTAGTTCCTGAAAACAAAAATCACATTCTTTTGTCCAATAAAATTTAACATATTTTCATGTTTGCTTAGTTAGCAGTCTAGATAACCGTACAATGTTTTTAACAAACCATCGGTAATAACCTGATAATCCAAGAAAACTATGAATATCTGTAACATTTTTAGATCTAGCTAGTCATGAACCACTATTTTTGGCAGGATCAACTATTATTCCTTCCTTGTTTACAAAGTAACCTAGAAAATAAATCTGTTGCTACCAAAAATCACACATTCTGAAATTTCCATACAGTTTATTTTCTATTAAGGTTTTAAAAACAACCCTTATATTTTTTTAATGCTCCTATTAACTTCTATAATATACCATAATGTTATCAATAAACACAACCAAAAACTTATCCAAGAAATCATGAAATATTCTATTCATAAGATCCATGAATACAGTAGGTTCATTAGTTAACCCAAAGGCATAACTACAAATTCATAATGACTATATCTAATATAGAACACAGTCTTTGGGATGCCTTCATCCTTTACTTTCAACTGATGGTACCTCAACCTCAGGTAAACCATTGAAAAATATTGTTCTCCCTAGAGATGATCAAACAAATCATCAATATGGGGTAAAGGATAATTGTTTTTAATATTAGTTTTATTCAAGGCTCTAAAATTTATGAACAGTCTCATTAAACGTTATCTTTTCTTAAAAAACAAGATAGGAGCACCCCATAGTGAAGTGCTAGGTCAGATGAATCCTTTATCTAATAATTCCTACAACTAATTTTTTAATTCTAGAAGTTCCATTTGGGACATTCTATAACGGGGTTTAGAAATTATCTTATCATCAAGAACTAAGTCAATAGTAAACTCAACCTCTTTATTAGGAATAAAACAAGGCAAATCATTAGGTAAAACATCCAGGTATTCATTTATCTTTGGTAGATCATTAATCTGGATAGTTCTTTTATCTTCAAAAATATGAGCAAGATAACTTTCTTTTATATCATTTATCATTAACTTAGTTTCATGATATGTTATTAATGGTATATGTTCATTCTTGTACACAAACTAAAATTCATTCTAAAAAACATCTTTTTATCTGCAATCGATCTTAGCATGATTAAAATAAAGGAAATCAACACCAAGAATAACATCAAACTCTACTAGAGGAAAAATAATATGGTTTGCAGGTGAACTCTTTCCACAGACAAGGATAAGTATATTCTTATCATTTCTTTTTTCCATAATATTTCCTCTATGTGTTTTTACCATGAGATCTGGTTTCATTTCATGAGGTTGAATTCCCAATTTTCTGAAACATTCTTAGAATGAATGAATGTGTAGACTCCGAATCAACCAACACATTTTTGAAATATGTAAAAACCAGAAATTTACCTGATACAACATCATTTGACAGCTCAACATCTGATGAATTGGTTGAAAATGATTTTACCAAACCCTTTTGCTTAGAATCTTACTAATTCTCTACTTGAGTAAATAACTTCAGACAAACATTAGCAAAATGACCCAATTCATTACAGTTAAAGCAGCTCACCATCAGCTTCTAATTAATTTTCAGATTGGTTTTCTTGAACTCACGAGACATGTGTCCAATCTTTCCACATTGGTATAATTTCCCAGAATTTACAAGACATTCTCCAGGATTCCTTTTACCACACTTTTCACAAGAAGGGAAATTGATTTTCTTACCTTTAGAATTTTTTAACAAGTTCTTCCCCATTGCCTGCCAACCTGACTGCTTCTTATTCTTGTCATTACAAGGAACATATGTGTTAGAAAACTACATCTCAACTTTTTTTAGCACATGAACAATCTTCTTAATATCTTTTAAACTCTCGTGAAGCCAAATATCTTCTCAAAAATGGTTTTAAAATAGAGTAAAATATATTCATTTTAGATTCAAAATCCAGAGTAAAATCCAGTATGTACCTGGCCAATCTTTTAAAATTGGACTCAAATGTTTCCAAATAACCATAATCTTTCTACTTTAATTCCAAGAATCGTTTCTGCATACTGAGTTGAACAGTTTTTGGAAAATATTTTCCTAGAAAAGACTCTTAAAATAATCTCATTCTAGACTGTCAAGATCATATATTTCTCTTGTATTCTTAACCAGAGACAACCATTTATCAGATTTACCTTCCAAAAAATAATTGGATATTATTACCTTTTGACATTCCAAACATACCATGACATCAAATATCTTATATAGAGCATTGATCCATCCTTCGACTATCACTGGATCTGCTATTCTGCTTAATGCTAGAGGATGTTGCCTCATAAAATGCTCTACAAAAGACATGTTCCTTCATGGTAGATCATTTTCTTCTATAGCATGGATACCACCCCTGTTTATTTCATGACTAAACTGATCCATTGCTATAGAAAACTGATCAGTTCTGATTCCCACCATTTTGGGCTTCATATTCAAATAGACATAAACCTCTTGGTGGCTTCCTACTTCAACTTCCTTGTTTCTTCTACAAAAAAAATTCTATAAAAAAATAAATTTGATGAAGAAACATGGTATTCCTTAAATTCTATAACATTTCAAATTATCTTAGAGTAAAAATAATTTATGGTATTTTTAAATATCATCACATCCCCTAAAGTTATCTAAACCATCCTTTGATACCAACTATAAGGACCAGACCTTGACACATTACTTAATCTTGAATTTTACACAAGAACATACATTGTTACACATTGAGGATCTTTTTGAGTTTATAGTTTTAATGAATTACAATATCTTACATACATGACATACCACATTCATACAATATGATACTACTAAAACAATATCCATTTTTCAAAATATAAAATATTAAAACTTAAAACATGATTTATTTAACAACACTCCATATCAAACATCGCAACTCCCTTATTTCTCTTACCCATCCTTATATCCTATAAAAGCATTATAAAAACTTCTGATGAGTATAAAACTTAGTAAGAGATATAAATAAATAAATTTTTAGTCATGTGATAACATAAAAACCAATAAAACCCATAATCATAAAAACTCATATGCATAAAAACATCATATAGTTTCCTTGGGACATATTTACTGAAGGACCCCGGGACACCCTGAGAGGGGAGGGGTGAATCAGGGTGACCACTTTTTCTTTTAATGTGTTGGATCTTGTTCTCACGTTGTTAGGAACTTGTTGAACCTGTATGATGATTATGATCAAAATGAAAACATTCACATGCACAGAGAAGACACAGCCACTTTTACTTGGTTCACCACTAAGGGCTACGTCCAAGGAGCATACGCCGACAGGTTGCCGGTCGTACCTAAATCCACTATGCTTCACTAGCTGCGGATACAAAAGTTCGGGTACAGACACTCTGTCCCAGGCTCACTGCCTTTACAAAAGTTCAGGGATAGCTCACTGCGTCCCTCGGGTCACTCCCGTTGACTCCCCCTGGGTCACTGCCGTTGGTGAAGTCCCACTCAGTTTATAGATGTGAAGGTCTCTTCTTCATTTGCATAAGAGTGCATCCTTTGTTGTATGAAGATGCTCTATTGAAGTCCGACTCTCACCAGAAGAATAATATCACTTTTCCTCGAATGAACCGAGTAGTCTCTCGGCTTTCGTGCAGCTCCAAACACGCCGGTGGGCTTCAGCAAAACCTGGCGCGCTTCTCCAAGACAGTCGTGCAAGTCCCACTACGGCGCGCAAGTCCACACTGGCGCGCAAGTGTCATCAACACAGTTGCGCGACTCTTCCTTCCCCAACTACAAACTTGCGCGGTCCACTTCCTTTCTCTTCCAAACCACCTTGGGCGCACAGCCAAACACCGGCGCGCAAGCTCTACTTGCGCGACAAAACAACCACCTGCGCGACTCAACCACCTGCGCGACGAGAGCTCGAACAATCTCTCGGCCTTGAACTCCATTGCAAATGAGGAGGGGTGGTCCAGTATTTATAGGCAAACTGCACCCCCTGCGCGGCGGCGCGCAAGTCCTCGACGGCGCGCAACTCTTGTCTTCAATAAACTCTGTCGCGCAACTCACTTGCGCGACCCAACCAACACTTGCGCGACCTTCTTGACTTAGCCAAATTTTGATGTTCTGATCCTCAAAATCATATGGCGCACAAGTCTTTCATCCTCCAAGAGCACGGCGCGCAAGTACCTTTGCCAAAAACACTTTACTTTATTGGCCGATTTTTAGGCCCAAAAATTTGGCAAACACTGGGAAACAGCGCCACCTTCACTACTGTTTTCTGCTTGAACGGTATGATCACTTTGTTGGTACACACCCTGAACTTCCACTGAGGATTGACAACAAACACAAACCATACACCAAATCATGCTTTGAAGAACCTGGTTCCAACAATCTCCCCCTTTGGGTTTGTTGGCAATCAGAATAAATTCAAAAAGATCTCCAACCATGAGCATATCCAAAACGCAAGAATCAACTCAGCCAACACTCTAAGTCTACGTGAGCAATGCTCGGTGTAGAAAACAAGAGAGAAAGCTTGAATTGGGTCTTAGTGTTTTGAAATTCTCCATGACGCCCGATGTTATCCTTATTAAACTTCTCATCACAATCTTACACTTCTCATCACAGAAGAATTTCTTACCTTGAATTTATGCCTTTCTCCCCCATTGAAAATAAAACCAAAGACCGAAAAGTTTGTTCAACGTTCAGCGCAAGCCATACTCCCCCTGGATAGTATCTCCCCCATAAACCTGCATCACAGTCATAAGCAGATAAAAACAGTTAAAACAAATGGGGAGAGGGGACTTCCGGAGCCTCCTTATGCAGTAGGAGGTGGTCGAACACCGAGGTTCAACCGATGCTTCTCGAACACAGCCGCGGACAATGGCTTGGTTAGGATATCAGCCACTTGCTCATTTGTTCCAACATGATCCATTTTAATCACGCCTTGTTCAACCTTTTCTTTGATAAAATGATACCGTATTTCAATATGTTTTGTACGAGAATGCTGAACCGGATTCTTCGTAAGATCAATTGCACTTTTTTATCACAATAAATCACCATTGGTTGCTGCACCTTATCACCAATATCTGTTAGCTGCTGCTTCATCCAAAGAAGTTGAGTGCATGCTTTTGTGGCGGAGATATATTCAGCTTCAGCAGTACTAAGAGAAGTACTTTCTTGTTTCTTTCTCAACCAGCCAACACATTTCTGCCCAATATAGAAAGCTCCACCACTAGTGGACTTTCTATCTACAACATCACCAGCCCAGTCAGCATCAGAAAATGCTGATAATTCACTGTCCCTGCCTGCAGCAAAAAATAAACCGAAGTTATGTGTACCTTGAATGTACCTCATGATTCTTTTTACTGCTTCCATATGTTCCTCCTTTGGATTACTCTGAAAGCGGGCCGCAAGGCATGTTGCAAAGACAATATCTGGCCTTGTCGCTGTCAGGTACAGTAGGCTTCCAATGATCCTCCTGTACATGGTGGGATCAACAGAGTTCCCATCCTCATGCTTTCCAAGTTTAGTTCCAACTGCAATCGGAGTTGACATTGGTTTGGAGTCTTGCATATTAAACTTCTTCAGCAGCTCTCTTGCATATTTTTCCTGAGAAATGAATGTGTATTCCTTCTTTTGAATCACTTGCAGCCCCACGAAATATGTGAGCTCCCCAATCATAGACATTTCAAATTCTGATTTCATGTGGTTGGCAAATTCATCCACTGATTTCTTCCTACTGCCACCAAATATGATATCATCAACGTAGACAAGAACCATGAATTGATCTTTTGGAGAATTCTTCACATAGAGATTGTGATCAACTCCTCCTCTTTTGAATTCCAACTTCTTGAGATATGAATCTTGCCATGAGTACGACGCCCGTGGTGCCTGCTTCAAACCATATAGAGCTTTCTTTAGTTTGCAGACCTTTGTTTCATCGGTACCCAAGACAAAGCCCACTGGTTGTTCAATGTAGACTTCTTCTTCGAGTACACCATTCAAGAATGCTGTCTTGACATCCATTTGATATACTTTATATCCTCTTTGGAGTGCCATGGAAAGGAAAAGCCTGATTGACTCCAGTCTAGCCACTGGAGCAAAGGTTTCTTCAACATCAATGCCTTCAATCTGAGAGTATCCTTTACATACCAGTCGTTCCTTGTTTCTGATGACACTTCCATGCTCATCAAACTTATTTTTGAAGATCCATTTGGTACCAATCACATTGTGACCTTCGGGTCTCTGGACAAGATCCCATGTCTGATTCTTATCAATCTGATCTAATTCATCATTCATGGCTTTCACCCAAGATTCATCTTTTGCAGCTTCTTCGAATGAGGATGGCTCTACAACTGATAGAAATGCAGATTGCGTGGTATTCCTCATCCTTCTGGTTTGAGTGGGTGCACTCCTATCCCCAATTATGTTGGATGGATCAATCTCAGCTCTTCGATTTCTCCTGCGAGGTTCAGTAGTATTCTCTTCAGCCATAGTTTCTTCTTCAGATTCTTCTTCTGAGTCAACATCATCATGTGATTGATGAGTGTTTTGAACAGCTTCCTCTATTTCTGCATTTGTAGGTTCTTCATGTTCACATTCTTCATGACTTTCTATCACATCAGCATATGACGTCCGTGAAGCATTTGTGGTTTTCTCTTCAATTATCTTAACATCATTGCTTTCCACAATCCTTCCCAAATGATTGTTGAAACATTTGTAGGCTTTGCTGTTCATTGAGTAACCGAGGAAGATTCCTTCATCTGCATTGTCACCATATTTCCCCTGATTTCCTTCTTTGTTCCTGATGAAGCACTTACTTCCAAAGACACGAAAGTATTTTAGAGAAGGCTTCCGTCCATGCCACAATTCATATGGTGTCTTTGTCTCACCCATATAAAGTCTTGTTCGATTCTGAATGTACACTGCAGCTTGAACAACCTCTTTCCAGTAATGTCGTGGAATACGACTCTCAATCAGCATAGTTCGTGCCATGTTGTTCACCTGTCGATTCCTTCGTTCAACAACTCCATTTTGTTGTGGAGTTCTCACAACAGCTACCTCATGTTGTATCCCATGCTTCTCCAGATAATTTTCAAATTCAATGGACGTGTATTATCCTCCATTGTCAGATCGCAACACTTTGATTGTTCGTCCAGTATCATTCTCGGCGATTCGCCGATATGTTTTCATGCAGTCAAGGACCTGTCGTTTCCGGTGAATGACCATCACACATGCCATTCGACTGTAATCATCTATGAAAAGGACAAAGTACCTTTCTCCATGAGTTCCGGCAACATTTATTGGACCACAAACATCTGTATGAATCAGATCAAGAAGGTGAGATGCCTTTTTCTTCTTTGGCCGATATGAACTGCAGACCAGCTTCCCACGAATACAAGCATCACAGGATTTTTCACGCTCACGCTTCAGGTTGGGGATGTCCATGACAATTCTCAATTTTGATATTTTCTCCATGTCTTGTTGATTGATGTGTCCCAATCTCCGATGCCACAAATTGTTTTCTTCTTCAACAGTCATGTAACATACATTTTCTTCACTATCAACCTGATACAAGTTGCCTTCTGTTCTGCATCCTTTCATAAGTGAATTGCCGGTTTTTCCCTTGATGGTGCAGCCTTTCTGATTAAAAGTAACTATAAGTCCTGAGTCACAGAGTTGACTCACACTAAGGAGATTATGGCGTAGGCCATCTACGTAAAGGACTTCAGTCTTCTTTAGTTCTCCATTAGCTAATTGGGTACTTCCACTCCCTTTGATTTTCAGAGCCCCATCATTACCAAATCTTACTGTACCATAAACATTCTTTATGATATTCGTTAGTAGGCCGGCATTACCCATCATATGAGATGAACAACCGCTATCCAGAATCCAGGTACTGTTGTTCTTTGTAGCTTTGAGGGCTACCTCTGCAAGGTTCGATTTCTCAATCTTCTTCCTTTCCTTCCATGAGACATTAGATTGAGTATATAGGACTGATGGCCTTTCAACTATCTCTTCCACATACCCAGGTTATTCATAGTCAAAGTCTTCTGTGAGAGGTGAGAACCTGTTTAAAAGAGAAACACTGTCTTGCTGATGAGACTTGACTTGTCTTGAACTTCGGTATGAGGTGTCTATGTCTCTTCTCTGCCTGCAATTAACGGCCTTATGACCAAAGTTAGAACAACGAAAACAATATCCATAGAAATTATTTCTTCTATGAGAATTAGGATATGAGATTGTTCTCCTTTGTTGAGCATCTATATCTTCTCCATTCAGATAGCTTCTTGCATCTTCACAATAAGACATGGTATGGCCCAGATAGCCACAAAACTGACACTTCATGAGAGGAAATGTCTTCTCACTTGAATTTCTCCTTATACCTTCTTCCTTGGGAGAGTAGTAAGACTGTCTGTCATTTCTGAATGTTTGAGGATAATTTTCAGGTCTCCTTTTAGTTTGGATTGGGGGTTCCCTTTTTAGCACTCTAGGTAACATTTCATCATGTTCAACTTTCATCTTGTCTTTCTTTTGGATCTTTTCACTTCCAGCAGTTGATGACTCAGCCTCACAGCCAATTCCACTCTTTCCCATGCAAGCGGGTCTTTGATCACTCAAGACTTTTCCAACCCCATCAGAACCACACTTGTCTCTTGCAAGTAATTCTGCATCTGAGAATCTTCCGAACTGTATTTTCTTCCTTGATTCTTTTGGAACTGATTCAGTCTCAAGTTTACTCCTTAGAGTAACTACTTCTTCCTCAAGACCCTCAGTAGTCTTGGATTTTTCATCCAGTCTGGATGTGAGGTCATTGATGACTTTTTCCTGCTCTTCAATTCTCAGCTTCAGATCAACTGCATCATCATTGCTTTCAATTATTTTAGACTGTACCTTCACAAATTCTTCTAGTCGTTCAATTTCAGCTTCAAGTTGATCAACATATTCAGTCGATTCATCTACAATTGATTTCCACTTATTGCAGCTCTTACATTTGATTTTAAGCTTACTAACTGCATCCTTAAGTTGCACCTCAGGATCTACACAAGTTCTCAGTTGTTTTTTTCCATCAGTATCTTCTGACTTTTCAACAGTGGCCATCATAGAAGCATGGTTCCCAGTTTTGAATTCCGGTTCTTCTTCATCACAGAATTCATTGTCATCTTCTTCCTCTTCACAGACAAAACTCTTCCTTTGCATTTTCTTTCCAGATTTGAAGTCTCCATTTTTGAAGAACCTTCTCTGAGGCTTCTTGAAGTTTTCATCTTCACTGTCATCATCATTGATATTCTTCAAGCACTGAGAGGCAATGTGCCCAACTTTTCCACAACGGAAACATGCGAGAGGTAAATTCCCTTTGAATTTCCCTTTCCCCTTCTGGAACTTCTTTGCAATGAGAGAAAGAATTTATTTCTCTTCTTCATCATCACCGCTACTATCCTTTGAGATTTTCAATTTATCCATGGCCTTGAATGCCATTTCCTTGCTCACCCGAGTCGTAGCATCTTCTGGTTTGACTCTCATTTCATATGCTACCAATCTGCTCAGTAGATCATCTAGAGAAAGTTTGGAGAGATCTCTTTCTTCAAGGGATGACACCTTAGCATTATACAGAGGTGGAAGTCTTCTTAATATTTTCTTTACAATGTCAATGTCTTTGATTTCTTCGCCTAAACCCCGAATTGCTCCAACCACTTCAGTAATTCGATTGAAGAAAGAGTCTGCATTCTCGTCTAGATGCATCTTCAGATCATCAAAACGATTGTGAAGCACTTGTAGTTTCGCCTCCTTCACTTTTCTGTCTCCTTCATAAATATTCTCAAGTTTATCCCACATGGATTTTGCTGAGGTGAAATTCATCACCTTCAGGTAAATCTGATCAGAAAGGGCTGCAGTGAGAGCATTCTGTGCTTTAGCATCTGCATCAAGAAGTTTCCTGTCTGTTTCAGTCATTGCCAGACCTGTTGGATCAGTGACATGTATTCCTTGCATAGTAGAAAAAAGAACTTCCATTCTAAGAGATCTTAGATGAGATCTCATTCTGTTCTTCCAGATCTGGAAATTGATTCCATCGAAGTGAGGGACTCCCCTGACATTGACGGCGTTTTCCATGATGAAGAAGGTCAGATTCAACACCAGCAACCTGGCTCTGATACCACTTGAAGGACCCCGGGACACCCTGAGAGGGGAGGGGTGAATCAGGGTGACCACTTTTTCTTTTAATGTGTTGGATCTTGTTCCCACGTTTGTAGGAACTTTTTGAACCTGTATGATGATTATGATCAAAATGAAAACATTCACATGCACAGAGAAGACACATCCACTTTTACTTGGTTCACCACTAAGGGCTACGTCCAAGGAGCATACGCCGACAGGTTGCCGGTCGTACCTAAATCCACTATGCTTCACTAGCTGCGGATACAAAAGTTCGGGTACAGACACTCTGTCCTAGGCTCACTGCCTTTACAAAAGTTCAGGGATAGCTCACTGCGTCCCTCGGGTCACTCCCGTTGACTCCCCCTAGGTCACTGCCGTTGGTGAAGTCCCACTCAATTTATAGACGTGAAGGTCTCTTCTTCATTTGCATAAGAGTGCATCCTTTGTTGTATGAAGATTCTCTATTGAAGCCCGACTCTCACCAGAAAGAGAATATCACTTTTCCTCGAATGAACCGAGCAGTCTCTCGGCTTTCGTGCAGCTCCAAACACGCCGGTGGGCTTCAGCAAAACCAGGCGCTCTTCTCCAAGACAGTCGCGCAAGTCCCACTACGGCGCGCAAGTCCACACTGGCGCGCAAGTGTCATCAACACAGTTGCGCGACTCTTCCTTCCCCAACTACAAACTTGCACGGTCCACTTCCTTTCTCTTCCAAACCACCTTGGGCGCACAGCCAAACACCGGCGCGCAAGCTCTACTTGCGCGACAAAACAACCACCTGCGCGACTCAACCACCTGCGCGACGAGAGCTCGAACAATCTCTCGGCCTTGAACTCCGTTGCAAATGAGGAGGGGTGGTCCAGTATTTATAGGCAAACTGGACCCCCTGCGCGGCGGCGCGCAAGTCCTCGACGGCGCGCAAGTCTTGTCTTCAATAAACTCTGTCGCGCAACTCACTTGCGCGACCCAACCAACACTTGCACGACCTTCTTGCCTTAGCCAAATTTTGATGTTCTGATCCTCAAAATCATATGGCGCGCAAGTCTTTCATCCTCCAAGAGCACGGCGCGCAAGTACCTTTGCCAAAAACACTTTACTTTATTGGCCGATTTTTAGGCCCAAAAATTTGGCAAACACTGGGAAATAGCGCCACCTTCACTACTGTTTTCTGCTTGAACGGTATGATCACTTTGTTGGTACACACCCTGAACTTCCACTGAGGATTGACAACAAACACAAACCATACACCAAATCATGCTTTGAAGAACCTGGTTCCAACATTTACTATATCACTATAACATTCAACCTTAAACATGGAATAACCTTGTGGTCAACTTCCATCTCCGGAGTATTCAATGCATTGGAGAGCTATAATGGGGATCACCTGTCATATTTTAAGTTATAATGGGCTAAACCCAATATAACTTGAGCTATAATAGGCTCAACCCAACATATTCTGAGCTATAATGGGCTCAAACAAACATAAATAATGTCCAAGGAACATATCATGGTAATAAGGTATCTTTAAAATTAGAAGAAACCACTCATTCCATATACATATATAAAAAAATAATCCTTTCGAAATTTATTAAAGAGAGTATTAAAATGATTTAAAAAATAAAGTCCCTTAAAATATAATTGGAGTGAGAATTAATAGAATTTAATGGATATGTGTATACACAGTAAATACACATAGTTCATCATAATATAAAAAATAATTACCCTAATAATATTAATACCACATAATTAATAAAGAAGACGGTTAACCCAAAGAGTGGAACTTGGGTTAGGAATTCCCTTACCTTGGGTCCTTCTTAATTAAAAAGTGTTTAAACCTATGTTATAATGGTCAATATAGTGTTATTAATATCTTAATTAAAAATATTAATTTTTATAACACCTTGTATGATAATTTTACAATATCATTCAACAAATTTATTAGTAATATTTGGTTATTTACATTGTGTCGGGTGCGTTCTTTACCTGGTTTCCATGATCGGTTCATGATAGATATTCTATTTGATTGGAAGTGAAACTCCAAAATTGTAAAGGAATGGTATTTACATATTTACAGAACTATAAATTAAATAATTTATCATTTTTAATTCTGAAATGAGTATGATTGATTAGTTAAAACATTATCGAAATTTGTTTAGGACATTTTTGTGATTCTTTTATTGTAAAGAACTCATCTGTGGTATAAATTCATAACATGTGTATAAAATGATTCCAGAACCTTATATAAGATATAATAAATAAATTATAATCTATTTAAACCATATAAATGGTTTCATGATCAGACTTGAAGAAATTAAATGGAATTGAAATCACACCATCCATGAAGTTAGTAAATCGACACATCATTAACGATGTTTTAATTTCTTGAATGAGTGGGAGAGAAGAAGAATATTTATGAGGAATTTTCCATGAACATGATAACATCTATAATATAAAATATTCATTAGCTTTATTTCCTCTTATATAAGAATAGTATATGATATTATAATAAAAGAAAAGGGAAATAAAGGAAAACACATGAAAATGAAAGGAGATTCTTACCCCCTGATCCCTTCTCATTGAGATCGTCCTTAAGGCCATTAGTTTTGGAATTTTGTTTTTGATACCATAAGCTCTAAGACATGTGGAATATACTAGGGAGGAGTATTGGGAAGAACTTAGGTAATTCTCAAGGCTTTAGAGGTGTGAGAGGAAGAGTGAAATGAGGGTGGTATTTATAGTAGAGGAGAGGATGTATTTTACATTATTTAAATCTTAATTATAATATTTTTGATCAAGACTATGAATAATCAGAATTCATGGGACTCCAAATAGTAATAATGGAATGTGAGTTAGAACCAAGTGGTCTTACATCAGTTATGATGTCATAAATAGTGTATTTTACTGATAATTTGAATATACGGTATTTTACCATATTTCACTATTCATCAAAAATTCATGAATTTCATAAAAATCCCAAAAATTCACCCTAACCATTTTAAATATGTTTAATTAAAAAGTAAAGTCCATTTTTATCAAAATAATTTTTTAAGTGTTATTAATTTATTTTTTAAATAAAATCACACTTAATTTAAAAATTAACAATATTAATTCTATAACTACTTTTATATCACATTGAAAAATTAACCAAGATGTCATTATCATAAATCCATAAGAAAATAAAATAATATTACAATTTACTATTCATTAGGTTCATATTACTTTTCATATTTCTACTCACAGAATGTTACTGTTCACCAAAAAAACAAGATGGTACCATCAGACTCCAAATAACTTACTGAATATAATTATAGATGACCATTTTTCGAAATTCAAAACATAGAAGAAGAAAAATTATGTTTAAAGGATAGTTATAAATATCTACTTAAAACAAAGTTTCATGAATTTCATTTAATTTTTTTTAAACCTTGTGGTGTTACCACATTGATAAAGTTTCGGTCGTTACATTCTTCCCCCCTTTTTAAATTTCACCCTCAACATTTCATTCTACATAAAAATATGAGGGTACTTCTCCTTCTTCACATCCTATAGTTCCTAAGATTCTTATTCACACTTATGGTTCCTCCAAAAAACTTTGACAAGGTGGATTATCCTATTGTGTATAACCTTATCTCTCCAACTCAGAATATTTACTAGCTACTCCTCATAAGAGATATCATCTTTCGGTTGTACCACCTCTGATTTCAATACTTGTGGGATATCTGGTATGTACTTACTCATGAATGATATATGAAACACATCACAAAAATGATCCATATTTGGTGGAAGTGAAATCTGATTTTCCATTAATCCTATGAGGTCAATTATCTCAAAGGGCCCAATGTACCTTGGGTTTAACTTTCCATTCATTCCAAACCACATGACTCTCTTCCATGGAGATATTAAAAGGAAGACTTTATCTCCAACATTGAACTCAAATTCTCTTCAACGATTGTTAGCATGGCACATTTTATGACTCTAATCATCTTTGATATGTTGTTTGATGTCTTGAACCTATCAGTTATCTATTGTACAAGATCATGTCCAAGTAGCTTCCTTTGTCCAACTTCATCCCAAAAGGTTGGATTCTACATTGCTTTCCATACAATGATTCCTAGGGATCCATCTGGATACTCATGTGGAAACTATTATTATATGATAACTAAACCAATGGGATATTCATATCCCATCCACCATTGAATTCTAAATAACATGCTCTTAACATATCTTTGAGTGTATGAATAGTACATTTAGATTTTCCATCAGTTTGTGGGTGATAGGCCAAGATGAAATTAAATTACATACTAAAATAATTTTGAAGACTCATCAAAACTTTAGATGTGATCCTTGGATCATGATTAGAGAAAATTAAGAGT
Source organism: Viscum album (assembly GCA_963277665.1). Classification (NCBI taxonomy): domain Eukaryota; kingdom Viridiplantae; phylum Streptophyta; class Magnoliopsida; order Santalales; family Viscaceae; genus Viscum; species Viscum album. The sequence continues at coordinate 653,488,888 of OY728153.1, forward strand.
GGAACTCCATGTAGTCTAACCACTTCCTTCACATATATCTTTGTAAGTTTTTCAAGCAATAGATCGTCCCAAATATTGATAAAGTGGGAAGTCATGGTGAGTCAGTCCACCACAACCCATATTGCATTATTTCCTTTGTATATATTCAGGAGACCCATGAAAAAGTCCATAATGGCATTCTTCCATTTATATATGGGGTTTAGGAAATCACTACTGGAAATGCAGGATTTCTCAACGGTTCTGAACTATTGGGAAAGGCTGCAGAACCGTTGGTATATATTATACCAACGATTCTGCAAACCATAGGGAAGTAAGCCGTTGGGAAAGATTTTTCCAACAGTTTACACTGAACCGTTGGGATAGGTTAGAAAAAATGACCCTATCCCAAAGGTTGTGCCAAACCGTTGGGATAGATTTTCCCAACGGTTTGGCTTGAACCGTCGGGAAAACCAAGTAGAGACTTCTTTCCCAATGATTTCTAAACCATTGGGAAAGGAGTTTTACCAACGGTTCATAGAACTGTTGGTAAAAAATACTCAAAGAGTCTATTCCAACGGTTAGAAATCGTTGGCATAGCCTATGCTCTGCAAATTGCACATCAGCCTGCAATTTGCACAGTAGCTCTCATTTTTGTCCAATTTGCACAGCAACATTCCCTCTCATTTTCAATAATTTCCAATTATTGTACCTACAATAAACTAACACATACATATAAAATTATTGTACCTGCAATAACCAACTAACACATACATATAGAGAACAAATTCATACACATTTAACATATAATGCATCCCGGAACTATACCATCCATAATTAAATCAGAATTCATAACGTAATTATAAACATACATAATTCATTTAGAATTAAATTTAAATTTTAGATGATAATTATATGTGGAATCCGGAATTCAATTCATAATTTGATCGGTTTTTCGTATACCATATGTTTTTACTAAAAATGATGTCCATTTTAAACAAAATACATACACATGAAGTGATACCAGCCACACCATGCCTCGGATTGAGGCGAGATTAACTCGTACACATCACAAATGACCCATGGATTGTTTCCCTAAAGTATCAACATATTATGAAAGCGTTTAGTCAGTTTTCTGTATGTCATTTGTTTTTTTCACTTAAAATGAAGTGATTTTTAAATAAAAGAGATACACTTTGAATGGTTTCAGCCACACTGTGCCTCAGATTGGGGCGAGGTTGACTCGTACACGTCATAAATGGCCCATGGATCGTTGTTCTAAAATATCAACACAATCAAAATCCGTTTGGTTGGATTTCCGTATGTACTTAAAATTTTGCCCATGTTAAACATAAGAGAGACACTTTGGGTGGTCCCGGCCACACCGCGACTTGGATTGAGGCACGGTTGACTCGTACACGTAACATATGACCCATGGATCATTGTCCTAAAATTTCCACAGATTATGAATGCGTTTGGTTAGTTTTTCATATGCCAGTTGTTCTTTTCACTTATAATCCTGTCCATTTTAAACAAAAGAGACAAAGTTAGAGTGGTACCGGACACACCGTGTCTCAGATTTAGACATGGATGACTCGTACATGTCTCAAATGACCCATGGGTCATTGTCCTAAAGTATCAACACAATCCAAATGCGTTTGGTTGGTTTTCTGTATGTCAGTTGATGTTTTCACTTAAAATGATGTCCTTTTGAAACAAAAGACAAACACATTGAGTGGGGCTGGCCACACCACATCTTTGATTGAGGCACGGTTGATTCGTACACGTCACATATGACCCATGGATCGTTGAGCTAAAGTATCAACATAATCAGAATCCGTTTGGTCAGTTTTCTGTATGCACTTAAAAAGTTGTCCATTTTAAACAAAAGAGAGCCACTTAGAGTGATCCCGGACACACCATGCCTTAGATTGAGGCGGGTTTGACTCATACACGTCACATATGACCCATGGATCGTTTTCCTAAAGCATCAACACATTTTTAATAAGTTTGCTCAGTTTTTCGTATGTCTGTTGTTGTTTTCACTTAAAATGATGTCCATTTTAAACAAAAGAGAGACACTATGAATGGTGTAGGCCACACCTCTCCTCGGTTTGAGGCGGGGTTGACTTGTACATGTCACATATGACACATGTATCATTGTGATAAAGTATCGACACAATCAGAATCCGTTTGGTCAGTTTCCCGTATGCTAGTTGTTGTTTTCACTTGAAATGAAGTCCATTTTAAACTAAAGAGAGACACTTTGAGTGGTGTCAGCCACACCGCACCACGTATTGAGGAAAGGATGACTCGTACACACCACATATGACCCATGGATCGTTCTTCTAAAGTTTCAACAGAAACTGAATGTGTTTGGTCGGTTTTATGTATGTACTTATAATGGTGTCCATTTTAAACATAAGAGAGACACTTAGAGTGATCCAGGCCACACCGTGACTCGGATTAAGCCCGGGTTGGCTCTTACACGTCACATATTACCCATGGATCATTGTGATAAATTATCAACGGATTCTGAATGGTTTTGGTCGGTTTTTCGTATGCCAGTTATTCTTTTCACTTATAATCATGTCCATTTTAACCAAAAGAGACACAGTTAGAGTGGTACCAACCACACCGCGTCTCAGATTTAGACAAATTTGACTCGTACTTATCTCAAATGACCTAGGGATCATTTTCCTAAAGTATCAAAAAAATCCGAATGCGTTTGGTCAATTTTCTGTATGCCAGTTGATGTTTTTAGTTAAAATGATGTCCTTTTTAAACAAAAGACAGACACTTTTCATGGTTCCAGCAACACCGTGACTCAGATTGAGGTGGGGTTGATTCGTACACATCAAATATGACACATGGATTGTTGTGCTAAAGTATCAACACAATCAGAATCCATTTGGTCAGTTTTTCGTATGTACTTAAAATGTTATCCATTTTAAACAAAAGAGAGGCACTTAGAGTGATCTCGGCCACACCGCACCTCAGATTGAGGCGAGGTTTGCTCATACACATATCATATGACCCATGGATCGTTTTCCTAAAGCATCAACACATTTGAAATGCGTTTGGTCAGTTTTTCATATGTCACTTGTTGTTTTCACTTAAAATGATGTCCATTTTAAACAAAAGATAGATACTATGAATGGTGTCGGCCACACCGCGCCTCAGATTGAGGTGGGGTTGACTCATACACATCACATATGACCCATGGATAATTGTGCTAAAGTATCGACACAATCAGAATCTGTTTGGTCAGTTTTCTATATGATAGTCGTTGTTTTCACTTAAAATGAAGTCCATTTTAAACAATAGAGAGACACTTTGAGTGGTTTCGGCCACACTGCACCTCAGATTGAGGCGATATTGACTTTTGCATGTCACATATGACCCATGGAACGTTCTCCTAAAGTTTCAATGGAAACCAAATGTGTTTGGTAGGTTTTCTGTTTGTACTTAAAATTTTGTCCATTTTAAACAAAAGAGAGACACTTAGAGTGATCCTGGCCACACCGCGACTCGGATTGAGCCCAGGTTGGCTCGTACACATCACATATGACCCATGGATCATTGTGATAAATTATAAACAGATTCTAGATGTCTTTGTTTGGTTTTTCGTATGATAGTTATTCTTTTCACTTATAATCCTGACCATTTTAAACAAAAGAGACACAGTTATAGTGGTACCGGCCACACCACGTTTCAGATTTATATGGGGTTGACACGTACACATCTCAAATGACACATGGATCATTTTCCTAAAGTATCAACACAATCTGAATGTGTTTGGTCAGTTTTCCGTATGGCAGTTGATGTTTTCACTTAAAATGATGTCCTTTTGAAACAAAAGACAGACACTTTGAGTGGTGTTGGACACACCGCATCTCAGATAGAGGCGGGGTTGATTCGTACATGTCACATATGACCCATTGATCATTGTGCTAAATTATCAATACAATCAAAATCCGTTTGGTCAGTTTTCAGTATGTACTTAAAATGTTGCCCATTTTAAACAAAAGAGAGGCACTTAGAGTTATCTCGGCCATACCGCGCCTCGGATTGAGGTGGGTTTGACTCGTACACATCACATATGACCCATGTATCGTTTTACTAATGCATAAACACATTTCAAATGTGTTTGGTCAGTTTTTTGTATGTCAGTTGTTGTTTTCACCTAAAATGATATCCATTTTAAACAAAAGAGATACATTATGAATGGTGTCAGCCACACCGCGCCTCAGATTGAGGCGGGGTTGACTCATACACGTCAAATATGACCCATATAACATTGTTCTAAATTATCGACACAATCATAATCCATTTGTTCATTTTTTTCGTATGCTAGTTGTTGTTTTCACTTAAAATGAATTCCATTTTATATAAAAGAGAGACACTTTGAGTGGTGTTGGCCACACCATGCCTCAGATTGAGGCGAGGTTGACTCTTACAAGTCACATATGACCCATGGATCGTTATCCTAAAGTTTCAGTAGAAACTGAATGTGTTTGGTCGGTTTTCCATATGTACTTAAAATTTTGTCCATTTTAAACAAAAGAGAGACACTTAGAGTGATCTCGGCCACACCGTGACTCGGATGGACCCGGGTTGGCTCGTAAACGTCTCATATGACCCATGGATCATTGTGATAAATTATCAACAGATTCCGAATGCATTTGGTCGGTTTTTCGTATGCCAGTTGTTCTTTTCACTTATAATCCTATCCATTTTAAACAAAAGAGATGAAATTAGAGTGGTACCGGCCACACAACGTCTCAGATTTAGACGGGGTTGACTCGTACATGTCTCAAATGACCCATGGATTATTGTCCTAATGTATCAAGACAATCCGAATGTGTTTTGTCGGTTTTCCGTATGCCAGTTGATGTTTTCACTTAAAATGATGTCCTCTTGAAACAAAAGACAGACACTTTGAGTGGTGCCGGCCACACTGCATCTCAGATTAAGGCGAGGTTGATTCGTACATGTCATATATGACCCATGGATAATTGTGTTAAAGTATCAACACAATCAGAATCTGTTTTGTTAGTTTTCCGTATGTACTTAAAATTATTTCCATTTTAAACAAAAGAGTGTCACTTAGAGTGATCCCGGCCACAACACGCCTTGGATTGAGGCAGGTTTGACTCGTACACGTCACATATGACCCATGTATCTTTTTCCTAAAGCATCAATACATTTTGAATGTGTTTGGTCAGTTTTTTGTAAGTCATTTATTGTTTTCACTTAAAATGATGTCCATTTTGAACAAAAGAGTGACACTATGAATGGTGTCGGCCACACCGCGCCTCGGATTGAGGCGGGGTTGACTCATACACGTCACATATGACCCATGGATCATTGTGCTAAAGTATCGACACAACTAGAATCCATTTCGTCAGGTTTTCATATGCTAGTTGTTGTTTTCACTTAAAATGAAGTCCATTTTAAACAAAAGAGAGACACTTTGAGTGGTGTCAGCCACATCGCACCTCGGATTGAGGTGAGGTTTAATCTTACACGTCACATATGACCCATGGATCGTTCTCCTAATGTTACATTGGAAACCGAATGCATTTGGTTAGTTTTTCATATGTACTTAAAATGGTGTCCATTTTAAACAAAAGAGAGACACTTAGAGTGATCCCGGCCACACCACGACTCGGATTGAGCCTGGTTTGGCTCGTACACGTCACATATGAACCATGGATCATTGTGATAAATTATCAATAGATTCATAATGCATTTGGTTGGTTTTTTGTATTCCAGTTGTTCTTTTCACTTATAATCCTGTTCATTTTAAACAAAAGAGACACAGTTAGAGTGGTACTGGCTACACCGCATCTTGGATTTAGACAGGGTTGACTCGTACATGTCTCAAATGACCCATGGATCATTGTCCTAATGTATCAACACAATCCGAATGCATTTGGTCGGTTTTCCGTATGCCAGTTTATGTTTTCACTTAAAATGATGTCCATTTGAAACAAAAGACAGACACTTTGAGTGGTGCCGGCCACACCGCATGTCAGATTGAGGCGAGGTTGATTCGTACATGTCACATATGCCCCATGGATCGTTGTTCTAATGTATCTACACAATCAGAATCCGTTTGGTTATTTATTCATATGTACTTAAAATGTTGTCCATTTTAAACAAAAGAGAGGCACTTAGAGTGATCCCGGCCACACCGCACCTCGGATTGAGGCGGGGTTGACTCGTACATGTCACATATGACCCATGGGTCGTTTTCCTAAAACATCAACACATTTCGAATGCGTTTGGTCAGTTTTTCATATGTCACTTGTTGTTTTCACTTAAAATGATGTCCATTTTTAACAAAAGAGAGACACTATGAATGGTGTCGGCCACACTGCACCTCGGATTGAGGTGGGGTTGACTCGTACACATAACATATGACCCATGGATAATTGTGCTAATGTATCAACCCAATCAGAATCCATTTGGTCAGTTTTCCATATGCTAGTTGTTGTTTTCACTTAAAATGAAGTCCATTTTAAGGAAAAGAGAGACACTTTGAGTGGTTTCGTCCACACCGCGCCTCCTATTAAGGCGAGGTTGACTTGTACATGTCACATATGACCCATGGATCATTATCCTAAAGTTTCAACTGAAATCTAATGAGTTTGTTCAGTTTTCCATTTGTACTTAAAATGTTGTCCATTTTAAACAAAAGAGAGTCACTTAGAGTGATCCCAGCCACACCATGACTCAGATTGAGCCCGGGTTGGCTCGTGCACATCACATATGACCCATGTATCATTGTGATAAATTATCAACAGAATCCTAATGCGTTTGGTCGGTTTTCCATATGCCAGTTTTTCTTTTCATTTATAATCCTGTCCATTTTAAACAAAAGTGACATAGTTAGAGTGGTACTGGACACACCGCACCTCGGATTTAGACGGGGTTTACTCACACATGTATCAAATGACTCATGGATCATTGAACTAAATTATCAACACAATCCAAATGCTTTTGGTCGGTTTTCTGTATTCCAGCTGATGTTTTCACTTAAAATGTTGTCCATTTTAAACAAAAGAGAGACACTTAGAGTGGTGTGGTCCACACCGCGCCTCAGATTAAGGTGGGGTTGACTCATACACATCACATATGACCCATGTATCTTTGTTCTAAAGTTTAAATGGAAAACAAATGCGTTTTGTCAGTTTTCTATATGTACTTAAAATGTTGTCCATTTTAAACAAAAGAGAGACACTTAGAGTGATCTCAACCACATCGCGAAATGGATTGAGCCCGAGTTGGCTCGTACACGTCACATATGACCCATGGATCGTTGTGATAAATTATCAATAGAATCCGAATGCATTTGGTTGGTTTTTTGTATGCCAGTTGTTCTTTTCACTTATAATCATGTCCATTTTAAACAAAAGAGACACAGTTAGAGTGGTATGTTAGTTGTTTATTCACATTGTTCAAATACACTATTTGAACATGGGCCTTTAAATTAATTAATTTATGAAAAAATTACATTTAAAATGATAATATCTGAAAATTAATAGAAGATAAAACTAGTACTAAAAATCCTTTTTAAAATATTAAGGTAAACATGATTTATGAGAATACTCATGTTTCTATTAGTGGAATGGTATTTACTTAAAATATTGTGGAAATTAATATAGAATATTTTTATATTATTCTAGAATGGATTAGATTTTAGTTTATCATGCAATGAAACATTTCAGAGCTAATAATTCCATGCCCAATAAATACATCCCTTTTATAACATACCAAGAATCTATGATATTGATTAGATGTGTAAATGTGATTTACATTGATTATCATGATGAAAATAAATAAAATATATATTATAGATTTTCTAGTAGTAAATGAAATCAAGGGGGGAGGGAGGGATATCCAGGGGGGCTGTCCGGGGCCAGTCTGGTGGGAGTCTGGGGGGCTGTCTGGGGACCAAAGAGGAGGGTGGGGGGCATTGCAAGGGGCTATCTGAGGGGTGTTCGGGGGGTTGTCCGGGGTCCAAGGTGGAGGGTGGGGGATATCTGGGGGCTGTCTTGGGTCCAAGGAAAATGGCGGGGGGTTGTCCAGGGTCCAGGAAGGAGGGGGCTATCTAGTGAGTTCCCAAACACACCACCACTAAAAGACAACAACATCCATAAAAACAGACAGTATATAAAAATAACTCAACTCCAAAACTATACTACAGGTCTAGATAAAACAAATAACTAGAATAAATTAAACATAAAATCTTAGTAATATTAGTAAAAAATGTAACGGATCAATTTTCCCACATCACCATCATCATCACCCTCATCCTCATCCCTATCATCATCCTCACCCTCCTCAGTTCCCTCCTCCTCACCCTCACCCTCCTCCTCACCCTCGCCATCCACCTCACCCTCCTCCTATTCCTCTTATTCTGCATCAGACTCCTTTCCATCATTATCGTCAAGATGGACATCATCCTAAACACCACTAGAACTGACACCTGGTGCACCATATATAGAACGTATCGACGACATATATTCATCAAAAGTTGGGTTGGCCTATGCTGGAAGTGTTGGACGTAGAACTTAAATAAATTTCGTAAATGCACTATTTTCCCTAGTAGACTGTTCTTCCGTCTCTGTGGCCCTTTTATCAGCCTGTTCTTCCTATGCCCTAACTTGCTGGAGCTTGGTGGCACTATAACTCGTACCTGAGGATGGACCATACCTCTTCGGGGCTATCCTTGGTCGGCAGCGTACTCTGCCAGGATGCTCCTCTCCCAACTCCTGATGTAAGTGATCAGTTGGCCCAAAATTGTCTGGTTCTTGGGAATCAAGGGCCTCTAAATAAGCCTGTTACAAATATCAATATATTATTAATTCAAAAAATAGATATTAAAATATAAAATCAATAGATTAAAACTTACAATCGGCTGCTGAGTCGCTTCGTTGACGACACTTCCATCATTTTTCCGTCTACTCAATCAAAACAGTTTTTCTCGAGGCACACATCCTTCAATATTCTATATTTTCCTCTAAAATGACATTGAAAACTAATGTTATATGAAAAATTTAGCAAACGATTATATAATTGAGGAAACAAAATAAAATGTAAGTCGTAATGAAAACTTATAAACAATTTTCATACCTGCTTCCTCTCATGATCCGGCATCGTAGTGCATCCTAGTGTGTGGAGGTATTTTTTTGCATCAATGTTTTTTTTATTTTATCTAAATGATTCCTAAATAAAATTCGATAATTCAAAGGATAATATTAATGCAAAACATGAAATTTATTATTTAAGTACCTCAAATGTAATTCATACCTTAAACTGGGTACTCGTCCAATGAGTAATCATCTGAAGATACTGCTCTATTGGAAAATAATCCATGACTGGTACCGCCTCTAACTCAGTGACAACTCTATAATGCCATCCAATATACAAATCATGCTTGTAGGCTCTCCAAATCTCACTTAAATCCTTTAGACGTTCCGGTCGTGCACCCTCACCATCGGGAAAATTAAATCGAAGTTGACATCAAAATATTAATTCATATAAATACAAAAAGAATTCATGGCATTAAATAAAACAGATTTTTTAACCCATATATCTTCCCAATCCCTATACTTGACCTCATGTGGCAAATGTCTCCACGATAGCTGGCTGGCGGGAATGATGTTGTATTATTTGGAAAGCGTCGCTAAAAAACTCCGACATTGCTGCCCTGTTTTCTCAAAAATTTGGTTGTATTCATTGTAATCCACCATAACCTGTGTGCGGAGGTTTAACACCGAACACATACGTGTACGCCCCCACCCCCGAATCTTGTCAGTAGATGTATCTGTCATGAAAGAAAAACAAATATTTTATCAAAACATGTTATAATGAAAATAAATATTGCTATAAATTTTTTTTAGGGTTCTATAAATATACCTGTGCCAGTCTGATCGCTGAGCGCCGCTGGATCCACAGAAACTGATGGAACACCTTGTGGTGGAATAGGAGTCTAAGAAGATGGAATATAGAATCTTGGAGAGACAGAAGTAGAAGGAAAAGAAGATGGGGCAGCTGTATGACCGGATTCTGACTGGGGAGTGGGAATCATCATGGGATGTGAAAATGATGGGCCAGAAGATGTAAAAGGTGGCGAAAACATGGGAGGCCTAAATATATCGTGTGTCCCTAATGAAACATTGGGATCACAATGTGGGAAGGATGAAATATCAGTGGGAGGGGCATGGTCTATTCAGGTACGCACAACTACTCATCCACCTCTGGTACAAACCCTCCTCGTACCACCGACCTGAGTACTAGGACTAGTACTAGGCTCCTCGTCGAATAACTATTGATGTATAGGTGGATCCTACAAAAATGTTTACAAAAAAATTAATCACATGACATTATATATTCGTTAAATATATATATTTGAAATAAAGTACTCACTGTAGGCACTAATGGTGGAACACCCATCTCCTCCATTAGACGATTGTTCTCCATCATTTTTTTCCTTCGTCTCTCTTCAATTGGCCGCATATCCTGCTTCTGAAAACAAATATGTAATTAATTAGAAAAATGAAACTAATGTGTAAACCAAAAAACTAAATATATGAGGCAATAGGGGGATTCATTGGTAATTTAGCTATTAATTTTTTTAGAAGAGCTGGAATGGATATAATAAATCATACAAGTTGTAATGTTCACCAAGATAGAAATATTTTTTGACTGGGTTTGAATACAGTTCAATTCCAAATTAGAAAATGCAATTCAAATAAAAATAAAGCCAATAAACATTGAAAATTTACATAATAGTCTAGTCAGCTAAAACATATTTGTGATCAATAATAAATCAATTTTAATATTACCAACCTTAACAACCCAACTCGAGGTAAACCAAAATAATTGAGAATATGGATGAATGATTCTATATATTTTCAACCACAACTTCAGGTTCACAATAAACTCTAAAAATTGAGCTATTGGAGTCATCAAAAGAAATAAATGGATTGGTTCTAATGGAACTAGGGACAGTTTCAATTCCATCATCACCATCATCAAAAATATTTCTTGGAATTACTTCAACTATGACACCAAATTCAGGTCGAAGTTGGTCTTTGACACAAAAAACATGTTTATCCATTGATTCCAACACATATGGTTCTTCAGTAGCAAGAGTGAATGTCATATTAATTAATCAAAATCCACAATCATCAATAAATGTGCCCTGTCTCTTCATCGAATCAAACCAATGGAATTTCATCATTGTGACTCGTCCATGGGAGTAATAATCCAATATTATTATTCTCTCAACGACTCCATAATAACCCACATTTTCAAATCGTTGTCTACTATCTGATGCACTAGCATAACAATCTATTGTGGCAGTAACCATAACACCATCATGCTGTGTTCTCATGTTCTTTTCTCGTTTAGTGACAATAAATTTGTACCCATTGATAACAATTTATTTATAGTCATGAACCAAGGTATTAAGACCAAAAGCCAAAGCTCTTATTTCCTCAGAGACAGAGTCAGCAGACAAACTCAATACCTACAATATAAATGACTATTAAACTTAATTAAATATTGATATAATTATTTTAAACAGTAATATTTTTACCTTCAATTTTAACCAACCATAAAATCTTTGCTATGCAAAGTTTCTCTCATTCTCAAAGATAAAGAACGATGCTTCCTATTTATCATTGTTTTATGTTCCCTGTAGATAAAAAATATAAATATTTTAACAGATATATATGTAAGATATACATATTCAATTTAGTTACCTGATATAGTCATTGAACAAATCACAGTTGAACAAAACTGTGCGATGTTCCATCTCCCGCTCTTCGTGGCTTTATGTCTTCAATGTATATAATACAGGAATTCCTCATATTTGAGGAAGTGATGGAAAACAGGGTTCAATTTTCTCATGATGTTCTTCTTCATTTCTCATTGGTCTGTTCATTCTTGTATTAAGATCAGACAAATACATTGAGCATAAATCCATACATTTTTTATCCAAGTAACCGTTCATGATAGAACCTTTAGGATGATTCCTATTTCGGACATAAGATTTTAATGTGTACATATTTATTTTAGTTGGACACATCCAACGAAAAGAAACAGGTCCTCCGAGAATTATTTTAGAGGGAATATGGACAGTCAGATGCAGCTTGCATGTGGAAAATGATGTAGGAAATATTTTCTCCAACTCACACAAAATTAATGGTGCATCTATCAAAATTTTTTGCAAGAAAGACTTGGACAAATTCTCAGCATAAAGATCTCTAAACAAATGGCAAAACTGAATAACATTCACCCTTACATTATTGGACAAAAGATGACAGATTCTTATTGGAAGCAACTCATGCAGTAGAACGTGATAATCATGAGTTTTCAATGATTTTAGCTTCAACTCTCTTCTGTTGACCCATTTAGATATGTTGCTTGAATAGCCATCAGAAACTCTAATAGTATCTAATACTTCCAGAAATTGTTTTTTTCTGTAGGTGTCATCACATAAGAAGCACATGGAAGTTTCCATTTATTTTCACTAATACGCACAAGATGCAATTCTGGTATGATGCCCCAATCCACCAAGTCAGGCCGAGATCGTAAATCATCTTTTGTCTTCCCCTTGACAGTTAGAAGAACCGAAATCAACATTTAGAATATATTCTTTTCAATATGCATTATGTATAAGCAATGACGTAACAAATTGGTTGACCAATAAGGCAAATCAAAAAGATACTCCTCTTCCTCCAATTGTAATAGGTTTCAGTGGAAATATTCTTTCTCTTTCCAGATTTCATTTGACCCTTCCCAAATGGAAAACTGAAATCTTTTAATTCATTAAGAACTTCAGTTATAGACATATGCCAAGGTGGATCATCGGTCTCTATGGTATTATCAAATCTTCGACGATTTATTCTATATGGATGATTATTTGGAATGAATCGATGATGTCCCATAAAACTGAAACTATAATGATGTTTCAGTCTTCTAGATCGTGTATTCTTCATACAAACAGGGCATGACAGTTTTCCCTTCATGCTCCATCCAGACATCATTCCATAAGCTAGAAAATCATTGATCATCCACATAAGTGCAGCACGCATCTGAAATATGTCTTTGGAACATGCATCGTATGTGCGCACACCCGTATCCCAAATAAGTTTCAACTCTTTTATTAAAGGTAGCATGTATACATCAATATCAATGTCGGGATCAGAAGGACTAGATATGAGTATACTAATGAAAGTGGAAGGTTTTTTCATACACAACCATGGGGGAAGATTATAAATGTGTATAAAAACTGTCCATGTGATGTGCGAAGTAAGAATCTGCCCAAACAGAATAAAATCGTCACATGAAAGACCCAACCTCAGATTATGCACATCAGCTGTAAAATGAGGATGTCGAGCATCAAATCTCTGCCATGAAAATCCATCTGCAGGATGAACCAACTCATCATTATTCTTCTTTCTCTCGGTATCATGCCATCTCATTTTTATTGATATGTCATTAGACATAAAAAGATTTTGGAGTCTGGGGATCAATGGAAACTGCCACACTACTTTCTGTGGAACGCAGGATGGTGTTCCATTAGATTTTTACTTCCAGCGGGATGTTCCACATTTTATACAATCATTTCGTTCAGCGGTTTCCTCCTAGAATAAACTGCAATCTTTTGGGCAAGCATGAATTTTGTTTCTTGAAAATCCAAGTTCTTCAACTAACTTCCATGCCATATAGTGGTTTGAGGGAATATCTGCATCATTTGGAAGTAAATCCTTAAAGAGGGAAAGAATTTAATCAATTGCTGTATTAGAAATCTCATACATAGTTTTCCCATGAAACAATTGGATTAAAAATTACAACTTTTTCATTTTATCGCATTGTCGATATACTAGAATCGTGGAAAAATCATTCAATTTTTTCACCCTATCAATATCAAAACATTCACTATATGCATTAGCTGTCCTCATATCGAACTCTTCTTAAGTCGAAATCCTTTCTTTTTCATGATGAAAAATAAACAGAAACCGATCATCTAACAAATTCTCCATTCCAGTCCTTTCATTTCGATCATCACCAATTTGATATTTCATTTTCTCCCCATTGTGATACCACACAAAGTAGTTTTCTTGAAAACCATTTTTGGTTATGTGGTAGCTGACTTCTTCACGGTTCAACCAAGGTCTACCAACACAATTGGAACATGGGCAGTGTATGCGACCACTATCTGAAGCATTGTGAAATGAAAAATCTATAAAGCTCTCCAAATTGTTTTGAAAATCGCTTGAGATACGATCGGTTTCATACATCCAACTTCTGTCCATTCTGTAAAAAGAATTTATATAAGTAATTTTGTCATAAACAATTCAATTGGATTGTTCTTTAATAGAAAATACATTTAAGTAAATGATAAAGGAAGAAGTTTCTAGTCGATGTAGTGAACTATTAAAATAATGTAAAGAACAAGTACTCGTAAATAAAATTAAAATTTATTTATATTCATTTTCATTAGGTCTATAAGAGGAACATACCTCAGGTCCCATTATGTGTTATAGGCATCCCAAATCATTCACTCATGTTCAATAACTCATTATTGGCACCTATATGGTCATACCTTTCATTACCCAATGACTTCCCCAAGTCAAGCGCACCCCATGGGTGATTAAATTTTAGGCTTCTACACTAATAGGTTGTTCATGGCTTGTAAAAATATTTAATTTCATTAAGTATAGGCAAAAAAATTTATTTTTAAATTTGAGATCAATAATAAAGTATGTCAATGATAACAACATTACTAAATTAAACTAGTGACTTATCTAACATTTTTATGGATGTCTACACATGCAAGCATGGGTAGTGAAAAGCATCCAACCCTCATAAAAGTGAGTATTGGACAAGAATGACACATAATATACAACGTACAATGAGAACCACATTTAATTGACTCTAGAGTTATATTAGTACAGTCATCTTGGGAAAAATGGAATATATGATCCTGGTAAACTGATGAATTCAAAAGCTCATATTCCATATATTGGACACTATCTAAGGAAATAAATCATGTGAGGATGGGTTTACATCATTCAATTTCTTACATGCTAGTGAGAATAATGTATTGAATTAATGACTTGAGTTCACTGATTAAATGAGGGTAGAGGTTGCATAGGCTGTGTAAACAGAATGATTAAATAAGGGTAGAGGTTGCATACCCTGTGCATTGTGGGGGAGTCTCAGCCAATTAAGAAACTAAAATAAATTCACATCATAGGTATCAATAAGAAACATAAACATCAAAAGAAACTCCAATTAAAAAAGGAATAAAAACATCAAACATTTCAATAATCCACTAATATTCATGGTTTATCCACATGTTTAGGAGTAATTATATGTCTTAATCATGAACCACCTCTACCGCTCCCAGTTTTCACCAATAAACATAAGGTAAATATCTCAAAATATCTTTAAAACAACTCATTAATAGGCTCAAAATGTAAATATAATCTTGAACCAACCATGGAATCTCTTTTACAACACATTCTCACACACCAGTTATCTCATGTGTTTCTAAATACCAAACATAGTAATTTAGTGTACTATAACAAATTACATTACACAAGCCATATTAAAAAAATTCCTCTTAATAAAACACTTTCATCAAAGAATTTTAAATAAAACATTCAAAAAAACTTTTCTAAAAATTAATAAAGACATATTAATAAATTCCCAAGTAATAATTAATTACAAGATGAAGAAAAATCATAAAAACACATACTTAGAAAATCTAGAATCCAACCACAATGAATTTGAGATGTTTCTTCTTTGATGGAGGGTTAAAGATTTAATTAATTAAAGGGATTGGAATGGATAAAGTCTAGTGAACCGTTGGGAAAGGGTGCCTTGGACACCCCCTTTCCCAATGGTTCTAGTGAACCGTTGGGAAATGCCTTCTTTACCAACAGTTTTATAAAACCGTTGGTAAAGAGGAGTTGGAAAAACCTGCTTTTCCATTAGTGAATGGTTTTATCATCCCATTGGACATATGTTGCCTTGCTTTAACTTACTGACATATCAAGCACCTTGATATATACTCGACAATATTTTTCTTTATGTTGCCCCACTAGAAATGTTTTCAGAGATCACAGTACATCATGGTTCTACCAATATAGATATAGAAAGGTGAGATATGTAAATTATCAAACAGATCCTTTTTATCCTAGGTGATTAAGGCACAAAAAGAAGTGCTCCAAACCGAATCACACCATCAACATCAATATGGAACTCTTGTAGCTTCCCTTTCTTTACTGCATTCACCTTCTTATATTACTCAAGATCATCCATTTGTACCTCCTTAACCTTCCCATGGATATATTATTGGGAAATAATTTGGGAAAGTTAGGTTGTATTCCCTACTATTATGATTTTAAAATCCATCCATTTCATGTCCATGAAGATAGGTTCTTTCTCAATCTGCATCGTGGATAGAGTAGTAGGTTATTTTCTACTAAGAACATTAACTAACTTATTCACCTTCCTAGGATGATAGTGAATAGAGAAATATTTGCCTTTTTATTATCTATAACCATCTCATTTGATGAATCTTGAGCTTCTTTTGTGTGAATATATACTTTAGGCTCCTGTGATCAGTATATATGTCACACTTCTCACCATAGTTGTAGTGTTTCCAGATTTTCATAGAAAAAAATCACAACTACTAACTCTATATCATGCGATGAGTAGTTCTTCTTGTAGATATTCAACTTCCATGAATAATATGCTATTACATTATCATTTTTCATGAGTAGACAACCCAATACTTTCTTTGAAGTATCACTATATATCACACAACTTTTTCACTTTTTCAGTAATGTAAGTACAAGTGTAGTGACCAGACTTATCTATAGATCCTTGAATATTTCCTCACATTTCCATCCATAAATACTTTACACATTTCTTTATTAAATTATTTATCGGGCTTGACAATCCTGACAAATTTCTCACAAAACGTCGGTAGTACCCAATTAATCAAAGAAAACTACATATTTCTATGACACTAGAGGGTCAGGGCCATTCTTTAATCACCCTTGTTTTAGAAGGGTCTATATAAATTCCCTCACTGATGATCACATATCCAAATAATGTGACATGCTTGATCCAAAAGTCACATTTTCTAAACATTGCGTAAAACCTATCCTTTATCAATTTCGTAAACACAAGCCTTAGATGTTCTTCATGTTCATCCTTACTATTGGAGTAGATGATAATATCATCAATAAAAACTACTACATATTTGTCCAAGTAATGTCTAAATACTCTATTCATCATATCCATGATTATTTTCGGGGTATTAGTAAGTCTAAAGGCCATCCCCAGAAACTCATAGTGTCCATACCTTGTACGGAAGGTAGTCTTCAGAATATCATCCTTCTTCACCTTTATCTAATGATATCTTGAACAAATATCAACCATTTAGACGTACTAATGTTATCGTATGTAATCAAACAAGTCTTCAATCATTAGTAGAGGATACATATTCTTTATGGTGTTCTAATTGAGTTACTGATAATTGATACACAATCACATTGATCCATCCTTCTTCTTCACAAAGTGTACTTGTGCACCCTATGGTGACACACTTGGGAATATGAACCCTTTGTCAAAAGTTTCTTACAGCTGCTTATTTAAATCCCCCAGTTTGATTGTATCCATCCTATAGGGACACTTTGAGATAGGATTACATTTGATTATAAGTTCAATTGATAACTCTACCTCACAATCTAGGGGATGTCTTGGAAATTCTTCATGAAATACATCATTCTATTCCCTCTCGATGGGAATTTCCCCTAGATAGACAACTTCTTTCAAATCAACCATTTATGTGAGGTATGCCTCTTCATAGGGAATCAACACCCATGCCCTTGAAGGATTTTTCAAAGGATATTCATGATCTTCCTTGAATTTGTAGAGGAGCATGGGATGGTTCGCAATATGAAATGATATTTCCTTTTCCCAAAGATGATATGGGCTCTATATAAAGAGAGACATTCCATTCCCACTATTGCTTATAATTTTACCAAGGGAAGTATCAAATGATTTGGTATAAGAATATTACCACATATTCCAATAGTAGAAGAGTCCAAAACACGGGTTGTAATGATTTCACTATTGGGTTTTTTTACAAATATCTCTACTTCAAGGTTCCAGGGCTTCAAATAAATAGTTCTGGAAAACTTTTTATATATAAAGAAATCCATAGAACCAGAATCAAATAAGATTTTTTCCATTCTTGAGGGAATATGAAATTTACCTTGTACAACTTCTTTCTCTCTCTCCACTTCTATAGTAGTGATGCATAAGCCTTTCTTGTTCCTTTGGATTTTTTGGCTGCTAACACTGATTACCCTTAAGGACTCGATGTTTAGTTCACTAGGATGCATAATGCCCTTGATCCCTATAAATGTAGAATTGGACTATGGTTGGTTCTCTCATTTTTCCACCACATTCTACTACCTTCTCATGTATTTTTTACACTCTTGAGCTTGATGTTCTTCTCTCCCAAACTTGAAGAATTTCCCCATACCATTGAGGCAGTTCCCATGATGTTTTTCCCATATTTTTGACATGTGGGTGGTTGAGTTTTCTTTCCACCTTTCTAATTAGATCATCTAGTATGAAAATCCATATTTTATTTCTTATCAACATATCCATGGTACTATTATTCAAACACTATCTCCACTTTGAGAGCACATAGAAAGACTTTTTCATAACTACCAAAGTCTCAAATTTCAAGAGCCTTTTGAAGGTGTGGTTTTAATCCACTAAAGAATATATCAATTTTTCTATCATTGTTGATAATAAATCTAGAATTGTACCTTTAATTCCTTGTAATATTCACATTAGATTCCATGACAGATTATCTATCTTTTTTATTTAGCTCTATGAAATATCTCTCTATCTTTGTATGAAGAGTTTGTGGGAAATACTTGTTAAGAAACATTATCTTAAAGTCCCCCCACTCCATATCTTTAATTTATTCTATCGTCTTGGTGTTCTTAATCAAAGAACCCCATTGGTAGGCCTCTCTATCTAGATGATAAATGGCCAGAGTCACCTTCTCCATCTCAGAACAGTGAAGCAAAAAAAGGCCTTCTATATTGAGTCAACCCATTGTTTCATAACAAGTTGATCTAAAGATCTACTAAACATCAGTGGTCTATTCTACATAAAACACTCGAAAACTAGTTTCTCCCTCTTAGGTGAAGGAGTATGTTCCACATTATTTAGTTTTTTATTCATAACCTAAGACAACTAGGTAAGAATCACCATGAAGTTTTTAAATTCACCACCCAAAGAATTGGGTATTTCATTCAGGCAATCACTGTATTATCCCTCACAAGAGTTTTTGGGTTGGTTTCTCCAAGTTCCAACCATTTTCAATGATAGAAAATGTGAGAAGAATACATAAGTAAACAATTCATGAATAAATAATTTATTCCTTTGAGAAATTAACACTAAAATAATATCTTATGGGATCTCTATGTTTAGAAAATCTTATTGTGTGCTTACATATACATAGAATCATACTAGTGTTTTCACTAAGGTTTTCTAATCCTAATCCCAAAATTAACTAAACCGTTCCTCTAATACCAACCAAAAAACCCCTAATTTTATTACATGAATTTTACATCATTTTAATGATAAAAAAATAATAAAATTACAAAATTAGGATCAAAAGGTTTAGTGTCTTGGGAAAACTAATAACATACATACCTATTACAACATAAAACATAAACATTTATTTAATTTCATTTACTTTAGATTTTTGTTGGCCCTTGAGTTCTCCTTAGAACATGTAATCACTTGAGGATATACATCAAAAAGGGGTGATCTAAAATTCTAGTAACAGGATAATAAAATGAGATAGTATAACATGGGTTTAACATAATCATTATCATCATAAAATAATAATATGATCATAAACATGATAATAATAATTAATAAAAGGCTTGAAAAGTGGCAATTCATATAAATTAAACCTTATGTCTTAGTGGTTAACTACCACACATAGTTGTGAAAAATTATAGCTTAATGTTCACACATATTTCACTTTAACTCATGAGATTCATCACATTACCCAATGAATTGGAGCACTATATAATTCTGGGAGCACCCATCACATCATACCGTCAACATTATGCTATATAATTCTTGGCTCACCCGTAACATCATCACTTTAACATTATCATGCATGCCTTATAGAACGTATATAAATATTGGACACAAATAACCAATGTAAAAGAATGATTTTTATTTTATAAATCCTAAATTCATAAACATTGGGTTCATAAATTAAATAGGAAATGACATACTTGATACCAGAACCCTCAACCTTGACAGAGAAGTAAAGGGTGTGTTTTTGAAAGAAGAATTCTTTCAGAAAATATTGTGTTTTTTCATAAAATCTATTTGAAAAATTTTATATTACATAAATGGTAATATAATTATGAAGAAATTATTTTTAAGGAATAACCATACTGAAAATTTTGTGAAAGAGGGAAACCTCAAAGAAAGAAAGTGGGGTTCAAGAATTCCTCTAATCTTGTGCCCGAACGCTTTATTCACATTAATGTCTTGTATAATCACATTAGATTAATTAATTAACACTTAAAGAACATTTTATAAATGGAATTTATTTATAATGGTTTTATTAGGTTCTTTTATTGGCTTTTGGATGAGCAATAGAGTTTAAATTCTTTGTTCGGGTGTGTTCATTTTCTTAGTTTTGATGAATAGTTCACTTGTACACATTAATAGAAGTTCGTGTAGAACATGGATGAACATATAGAATTTATATTACTTGATATTAATTATATTACATGATTTTAAATTATATTATAATTAATTTTGTTATATAACATGAGGATGAATCATTAGTTAAAATTTAATGATGATCGTTTTAGGTTTATTTGAGCGGTTTTTAGATGACAATGAACATGTTTTGTTTTATCATTTAGTATTTTGTATAAATTTTGTTTCCAGAACATATAAGGGGTTAAAACATACACATTAAATTATTTTTAAAACCATTTAATGGTTTTATTTAAATCCTTTAATGGTTTTATTTAAGGAAAATGGATGTGCATCGCCCACGATGTAGGTAAATTAACACATCACAAGCGATGATTTATTTTTTAAAAACAAAGAGAGAGGGAGGGAGGAGTATAATAAATAATCTTCCATTAATATGATATAATAATAGTATATCAATAAAAATATGTTTATCATGAAATTTGGATAAGATAATTTGAGGATAAGAAAATAAAATAAATGAAATTTTAAAAAAAATTTGAAAGAAAAGAGAGAGAGAGAGATATTACCTCTTGAATTCTCCTCTTGATATCCTCCTCAAGGAACCTAATATTTTTTTATATATGATAAAATGATCTCATTCAAATAGGGGAGGGGATAAGGAAGAGTTTTTAATAGAATTTTGTCAAGGCTTGAAGCTTGATAGGTGTGAGAAAATGAGGTTGTGAGGGGTGGTATTTATAGTGAAGGGGAGGGGTGTTTTCTCAATATTTAATTCATTAGTCTATTAATTTCCCTCAATAAATGAAATATTGATGATTCCATGACGAAATAAAATAAATAGGGCATGTGAGTTTGAAACAATGGTTATTTACATCATCCATGACTCAAGAAGGATGCATAAATTCATTTATTTAGCATGTTTTTTAAATTATCAACATTCACTATTCACAAAAATTAATGTATTTCAAAAAAATCCCAAAAATTCATGCTTACTATTTTTGGTGTGGAGAATTAAAAAACGAACTCCATTTTATGAAAATAATTTTTTAAATTTGAGTAATTTAATTTTCAAAATAAAATCATAATTTATTTAACAAAGTAAAATTTCAAAATTAAAACTACTTTTCTAACACTTTGGAAAATTAATTTAGGCCTAATAAAATTATCATATAATCATAAGACACAAAAGTATTGTTTTTAATACATTTTATGAAAATAAATTTTATTTTAAATTATTAAATTAATCATTAAATATATAATTATATCATAATGTCACTTAGAGGATGGAAAAATTTTACTTATACTATCATTGGTAAGGTTATTATTCACTTGGATGATCTACTATTCATAAGGTCTATATTTCAATTCATAAGGGTAACATTACTATTCATACCAGTATGTTTCTATTTTAAAAAAATTATGTTTCTCCTATCAGACTCCAAACATCTTACTAATCACAACCATGTATGGTAGATTTTTAAAATTCAAATCACATAAGTGGAAAATTTATGTTTAATGATCACATAGAGTTTAGTAGTTCATTTGAGCATGATATGATATTCTGTTTCCTAATGTGATTTTATGTGATTATACTATATGATATTACTATAATAAGGGGTAAATTTCATTGATAAATGTTCGGGTCATTACAATACATCAACACCCTAACCCCCTTTGACAAATGGCTAAACCGAAGTATCTAATATGAAGAAAATAGAGATTCTAGAAAAAACTATTAAACAAAATAAAAAATATTGGATCCAATGGTTGGATGATCCATTATGAACATATATTATATAATATAAAACCTCCATTGGAATGAGTCCATATAGGATGATTTGTGGTAAGACATATCACTACCCTGTGGAATTGAAACATATGGCCTACAAGGTTGTAAAAGTAGTGAATATGGATATGGAAATATCTAAAAAAATAGAAAATCATAGCTAAATGATTTTAAGAAAATTAGAAGTTAGAATTTTAATAACTCATGAATGTTCAAATAAAGGACAAGATTTTATCATGAAAATACCATCCAACACATAGACTTTTATCCATAATAACAAATACTATTATAAAACTCAAGATTAAAGCTGATTACAGGTTAACATTCTTCTAGATGGGAAGGTCCATTTATAATTACTAATGTATATCCATTTAGTTTTTTATTTATCACCAAGAAAGAAAACAAGAACCCATTCACTATGGTCACATGATGAATAAATTACATAGAATCTTTTCCAATGAACTAGTAGAGTAGATCACACTCCTCCAACCTATTTTTCAATGAAGACCCATTAAGTTTAACATCTCTATAAAATTATATGTCATTATAGGATTTTATTTAATATCTTAATTACATGATTAATAATTTATAATTCATCAAGGACATCACAAAATTTATGTGTTGGCAAGTGAGTGTTTATACTTTAGATTTTCAATTTTGGTTTTCAAATATTTTATGTCTTCTTTAAATTTTGTAAGAATCTCTTTTTTAAATGATAGTTTATTTTTAATACCCATTAAGCTTAATTAGAATTACATTATAAAAATTTACTCTATAGTAATGATGAGAAACTAACTTGACCCATTTAATCACCTAATATGAATGCAAAAATGAACTTGTTTTTAAATTCTAAGTGAGTTAAATTCATACAAGGCTCAATGATTCTTGAATATCATGTCATGAAATATCTCCTTAAACTCTAATCACTCACCATAGAGTAATATACATGTAACTTGAAATATTCTTCATGATACCATTCTTCAGAATGGAAATAATTAATGTTTGAATAACCAGAATATTATGAGTGATATAGTCAAAACATGGGAGTATTTTAAAGCTTTTTATTATACATGATTGAGACATTATTCTAATTTTTTAATTACCATTTTAATAAAGGTTATTTTCTATCCTACCATGATGTTTGACCACTATGGTCCTTATAATCCATGAATATACCTGTTAGGAAGTCACATTATAAGTCTGAAATCCCCATATACCATTATGTATAAGATGATGTATGGTCTAGATAGAATTTAAGAGTGGGAAAAGGGAGAAAGTGATCTTGAATGAGGTATTATGTAGAGTATATTTGAGGTAATGAAAGAATGTGTTACAAATTATTTCTTGTTATTTTAAATAAATATCACATTAGAAAGGTTTTAAAAATTGACTTGATATCATTCAATCTTAGGCATGGAAGTATGCCACTATTTGATGTTAAAAGATCTTGTTTTCCCCTCCAAAAACACAAATCTATATAAGAATTGTATAATATAAACACTCAAGTAAGATTTGAATTGAAGCTAAAAATATTCCACAAATAGGGAAATATAGAAGAGATATATCATTAAGGATAAAATTTCTCTAATATATACTGACCAAAAAGTTGTAGAGGAGTATTGGTGGTAAATTGGAGCTAAAATATGTTTGTAGGATCTGTTTAAATAAATTTTTATTTCAATAAAGTGAGCCCCTAGAGCACATCATAATAAAGTAAAATACTTCCAAATATTGGGAAAAATAGTACTCACACCTATTGAATATAATCCAACATATCTATATTCCTCCAATTGAAGATACAATATAAAAAATGGTTCAATAAATACCTTTATAATGCAACAAAGAAGGGTATTTTTTTCTATAACTAAAATATTAAAGGTGTGAAATGTCCTTGGAGATTTCAAGGGAGTGAAGATGTATCAATAAAAAAAGAAACAATAGAGGATACCATTATTATATGAAACTGAAAGTCTTGAATTATGTTTCAACATAATTCTAAAACTCATAATATAACATAGAACTTTCTCATAAGAACTAACCAACCCATAAGACATATTACAACCATGAAAGCCTCTAATGATATTCATAAATACATGACTCACTAGGTGGATATAAAAAAATTAATCAAGATTATTTTTACCACAACATGAGTTTAGAATGATACAAAATTTTCTTGAAATCCATAATTGAGGTTAGATTGAAATATTTCTAAAAATGCACGTATCTGTTCACATGAGAAGATACAAGAAGAATAAATTATTTAAATGAACTTGATGAATAAAAAAGTATTATGATCCTTAAATAGGTATGAAAAAATTGAGGACAATGTTGTTATAAAGGTAACTTACATCGTCTAGTGTTTAAATTTTACTTGTGAAATATTTTATATGTTCACCAGGTGTCTAAGGGTTAAGTTTGGTAAAATTGACTATACAATATTTTCATACATTTTTTTGTTTTGACTACAAGAATTTAATCCAACCATTTTGATTAATTTTAGTAAAATATTTTATTTATTAGTTTTATCAATAATATTGAATTTAATTGTTAAATGGATTAAAACATTATTATTATATTTTTTTATTTCAAGTTTAGGTTTTTTATAATAAATCCTATACTTAGATTTGGTGATTCGATGTAATTCCAGGATAACCTTAGGTGGTCTTAAAGGCCCAAAATTGATTTCATGAAGATTTTTATTTTTTTATATTTACATTATACAAGAACTATGGTGTATTAAAACAAAATCTAATGAAAATATCTTACTGTAACCCACATAACATAGTTTATGATCCGTATAGGAGAATTATCTTACACATAAGACTTTTGAGGAGGTTGAGAGATATTTTGATTTATCATATGATATTTTTATAAAGACAAAAGATGACAAAGGAAAACACTTATGTGTAAAAAATTTGATCTATGCAGTTTAAGTCAAAAAAATGATAATGGAAATTATCATACTTGTAAGATATTCTTTCAAGTACATATTATATTTGACACACGTAAGAAATTTTCTAAAAATTAAAAAGTTAATTTCTCTACACATAATATATTTCATCTACATGTATGAAAATTTATATATTCATAGATAATTTTATTCAAACATAGGATATTAGATCAAGGTTTATGAATTTTTCTCACTTATGATGTTTTACTTTTATAAAGACGAATAATTTTTATAAGTTGAACAAATTTAACCTAGTGGTTGTTACAAAACTCAAAGACTAAAAATTATAGTTATTTGTATGATTAAAACTGAGGAATTGGGGAACCACATCAGCATTCATGTTGCAGTTTAGAGGAGGCCTCCTAGAAAATGATATGGAAAATATTTTGATTATGAACTAAAGAAGGAAACTATGTATTTTCAAGAAGATGAGACTATGATGAATATTTGAAGATGTGAGGAAGAATGATAATTTCTAAAAAAAATTAAAGGGAATAGGTTTCTTGGTATTTTAATGGTTTAAAGAAAAGGACTTCATGAATCTTTGATACAGAACATGAGTCAAAACAAGTGGTCTTGACCTTGGTGACTTGTATGAGAGTTGACTGCTATTTTTATTTCCTCTTTAATTTATTTTCTACTTTTTTTATTTTTATAATTCCTTATACTTCTTCACTTATTTTTTTACCCCTAAAATGGAGGGATAAAACTATAGTGATTAAAGAGTGGAAAAAGATCTATTACAATGATTGGACCATTCACATGATAAA
The DNA here is from genome assembly GCA_963277665.1 of Viscum album. Taxonomy (NCBI): domain Eukaryota; kingdom Viridiplantae; phylum Streptophyta; class Magnoliopsida; order Santalales; family Viscaceae; genus Viscum; species Viscum album. Next base: position 653,515,193 of record OY728153.1, read on the forward strand.
TAAAATTATATTTTTGTTGATTTACTTTAGATTTTATTAACTATTAAATACATTGAATAAAATTGTGTTTTAGTTTTTGAATTATCTAATTACCTACTTCTTAGGTTGATAATATATAACCTCCCTCCACCCAATGTATCTTAACTTGAAGGTATTGGATAAATTGGGTTTTGAGTGTTTAAAAATTTATAGAAAGTGTTTGGATGAAGTGAATAACTTCATAGTTTCATAGGAAAACTAACACATAATTTGTATTTACTTAGTATTATAGTAGTGGTTTATTTAATTTTTACACACCTATGAAGGGATATTAACCAATAAATAACTACTTATTTATCAGTATCCAAAATAACATTCAAATATGTTTTGAACAATGAGTGAATTGAGTAATCTATCATCTATTAATTAATAATAACTGAAGTGAAACTATTTTAAAAACTAGATAGCATTATAGATAAAAATACAACATTTTCCTCATAAATTTCTTCGTTATGAAATTTTAAATATCTTTCCTATAGGTTTTTTTCATATCTCTAAAATCAAAAAATTAAAAAAAACCACCTTTCCTTATGTGACAACTAATTTCTGAGAACTCATCTCATGTGAAAACCTAGTGTTAGCACTATGAATAAATTAAACTTTGTAATTAATATCCTTTTACACACCCCAAAACATGTTTTATTGTCAATACTAAATCATTATTATCACATGTTTCTCAAGTTCCATTGATTACCAAGAGAGGATTCGATAAAGAATGTTAAGGTAGAATTATTAAAATAAATGATCTCAAAATCATTTACATGTAAAAAACTGATATTTCTTGGCTTCCCTCAGAGAATTTCACCACCAACAGGAATCCCCATCATGTATAAAGGTTTCCTAAAATATAATGTGTGGGTAAATAGTTTCACTATAGTTAAATATGTGATAGATAATTTTGGTCAATTATTTAATTTCCTATTGTCTTACATCACCCCAAAAGGTTTGGGTAAGCTGTAACTAGATGTCTCATATAAAATTGTTAGTAGTATCTTTCCATCATGGAAATAACTTCCATGTGGCTTGACATAATCATTCCAACCATTCTATAACATGATGATTAATTATAATCCTTATAGGTGGAGTGTTCGCATACACCCCTTATTGTATGGATGATGGTTATAATCATGATGACGTACTTTATATTTAAGTATAACATATTACTTAATCCATTATACAAGGAGGAGAAAATTTCTAAAAATAATGCAAAAACTGAAATGGAAAAAGAAACCCCCCCCACCCCTCTCTCATATTTTCCTATATATCATGATAGAAAACAAATTATATCATAAATAAAATGCCTTTAAAATCATTATTTTATGATCAACCATAAGATAACAAGAAAAAATAAAGATATTTCAGACATAAATGAGTCACTTGAATATCTATATTAATGTAATTTTTATAAATAAATAATTAGTAAAATATTTATCTACTGTTGATATTTTAATTAATTTAATTATCCTTGATATTATAATAATAAAATAAGAAAGAACAAACCATCACGTGATGCATTTATTTTCAATAATTTCCTACTTATAAGTGCATAAAATTACACATCATACTCTTAAAAAATAAGTATAAATGAAAAATAAAAATTAAACCAAACCCAAAATACTCTAGTAACTCAAAATTCCACCATAATAATTTTTTCCAACCAGGTATATATCTTACTTTATGATACATGAAAATATCACCATCTTTCTATACCTAAACAAAATGTTTAAGATAACTATGATACCATTTATAATTGTCCATTAATAGATACAATTGTTTAGATAAATCAATACACATATGTAATGACCGAGGTCCTTATGATTTTTGAATTTTAAGGGAAATTTGATATTTTAATCTATTCAATGTATAATATGGAGAAATAGTGGTTGGAATAAAAATATTCATATTTTAACATATTTAGTAGATATTATAAACAATATCATTGTAGAATCACGCTACTCGAAGGAATGCTCAATGCATGGCCAATGTTACTGAGATATTAAAGTAGAACTAGGTAAATGGTGGATTGGGAAGCAGCCAAGTTTCCATGTTGGTCATAATGAAAAGATAGTTATCCCTGGGCTGATATCATATGTTTCACTATCTATCCATTGGACCCTAATAACCTATCTTGTGAGTTGTGATGAACACCATTTTAATTTGGGTCCTTTGTGTATTTTTGTGCCTGTTCCCCCCTAAGGGTTAATTTACATGGAATGAATTTTAGAGATCCATTAAAATACTCCCCCTGACATCCTCCTCTCCTCCCTCTATATTATCCCTTAAAAGTATGATAGATTTAGGTGATATCCATTGGATAATCTAGGTGAGACCTCCTTTCTTCTTTGATCTTGACTCCCTATTCCTCACGTGGAAATATTTCATTGTGTTGTTCATCATGGGGGATTTCTTCTTGGATGTATTAGCCATTTTTCCATTGATGCCTCAATTATCTTCAAATTATCTACCTCCATGATCATATTTATCATCTATTGATCTTTATAATGGACCTGATTAATGAATAGATGATAATTCCATTGGATCATAGTGGAATTGTTTGAAAATGATATGTATTTCGATTGACATGGATAGAGGATGTCCCCAAATAATAAAAACATGTAATTATTTATTATTTCATTGAATTCACATACCTTGGTAGATTTATTCAATGGTTTATGTTAAAATTAGTTAAATAATCCATATTATCATGTAATTGAATTTCATATTTTTGTGTTCTTTAGTTTATATAGTGTGTTTGGAGTGGCTTGAACTCTGTTGTATGATATCATGGCTATGATAAATTATCCAATCGAAATAACCTAGAGCTTAAAATTTTATTTTATTAAATTTTAATTATTTTTATTCCCCCATGAGTGGAATTTTTCCTAGTTTTGTATCAAAAGAGTGTTATAGACCTTCCATGGGTGATTGTTCATGTTTCTAGCTAGGCGGTGATACCCATTGAGTGTTTCAGCAAGTATGAATTTCACATATTGTTTTATGATTCTTGAAATAATTTAATTAATTACAATCTACTAATAATTAATTAAATTTGAATTCTTAGTGATGAGTTAGGACCTCATGTAGAATGATGTATGTTGAATGAACTTGGATGGATCAGAAAAAGATGTTATGATTTTCTTGGATGGGATTTGGATCTATTTTTAGGTAGGTGGACTGGTGGACTCTACCATGTAGTATCATGTATAGTTTATTGGAAAGTATTATTCAGTTCTACACCATGGGAGAACGGTCTTAAATTATTAAATGTGTTATTCAATACATTAATTCTTAATTATTTGAATGAAATAAAAGTCTTGACTAAATAAAGGAACTTTGTCCAATTTAATTGAATAGAGTGCCATGGGCCACAATAGACCCTTTTGCACTAGAATGATGTCATACGTTAATAATCAATACTTTATCACTAATGGGTGCCTTATATTATTATACCCTCTTAGGAGTGTTGTTTTTATAAATGAGATTTAGTGTCCATGAAACTTATTCATGATATGTTTAACATATAGTGTATTTGTAACATTGTGATAACTATGATTCATATGATTGTTTGATATGGGTTGTTTATTCATTGTTATGTTATGCATTTTCTATGTAATATTTATTAGATTGTGGAATACTTTTTCTGATGTATTTTTCCATACTATATAATTATTTACTTTTGGATTTCTGTATAGCTGGTTGAACCTCTTTTTTCAGTGTTGATATTGACATGTTGAACTAATGGATGTATCATATCCCTTATTAGGGAGTTGGGATGACATGTATCATTTCTTGTGGATATAAATATAATATGAATAGCCATAACATGTCATGTGATTGACCCATGAAAGGAGAAAACAATTTATTTTAGAATACAGTCCATAGTCTAGTATGATGTACTAATGGGGAATGCCCTTGCATATGTACAGTGATGGATAGCGCCATTTCTTAGCATGTGAATGGAGAAAAAGATGACAATTTTATATGCCATTATAAGAGTTTCTATAGGGTGTCGTGATGTACAAATGGGTAATGTTCTTATATATTTTTAGAGTTCCACTTTTCATTTGTTCCAAGTGTGCATACCAATATAGGATTGTCACGAGATACAATTTTTTAATGTTTCTTAATAGAGGAATGTGTATTATCTTATAAATATGAAACTGAGAAATAGGGAAGGTGTATGAAAACCTTGTGGACATAGCTTATGTGGAGGTAGGGACACAATATACTTGTGTTTAGACTTGAGGTAGAGGTAGGAATATGATGTCCTTGTGTCCGGACCCGAGGTAGAGGAAGGGATACGATGAAATTATGGCCTGAACTGAGGTAGTTGCTGAGGTATGAAAACTATATTGATTAACACATTCTAGAGATGTTTCATGATAACCTTATGTCCTGAACCAAGACGTGTTGACCTTTCAGGTGCTCAAAGATATGTGAGGTGGACTTGTGGTCAACCCATGATTACGACTTATATTATTACCACTTAGCTGGCATGGCAATAATGTATGTATGACCTGGGATTTGTGGAATCTTTTTTAGCATATGTACACTTGGTATATGGTTGATTGTTTCTTACCTGTGCATTTGTGATTTTTTTATTACAAAATTTATGTATTTCCTATATTTTTTTTAAATTGAGTTTATAAAATGTAAGTACATAGTGTTTACTCTTTGGGTATGGGATTGAATTGTTGTTACCCTACTGAGTTTTACTCACACCCTTCTCAGGTGGACATCAAAACTGGGTAACCAAGCATCCCTAAAATTTTAAAGGTATAGGTTGGGATGAGGAACATGTTATTTTTTGAGAAGGATCTCTCACTACATGTCTAGAGACCAAGAGAAGGTGACTCTTGGAATTCAATGTAGAGAATATTCTCATTTTTATTATTTTTATATCTTGTGTATGTGGTCATATTGTGGGAGATCAATATCTTTATATTCAAACATGACCGTTCAAGTCTAATATTTCCACATTTACATTGAATTTCATGTACTCAATTTGACTGTTGTCACTGAATGACTGAAAATCGAATTTTTTATTATACAAAGTACATTTAGGGAAAAATTATAAAACTGTTAAAGTTAAATAAAGGATAAAAACCGACACCATATGAAATAACCAATTTATTAAAATCAGGTTTAATCCTATTAGAAACCTAACCTCAGTAGAGACTCCAATGAATGACATTGACCTTCATGTCAAGATCATTCATGAGGAGGTATTCAAAGATATAGGCCATCTTGTCTGATGTTTGTGTAAACTATTCTACACAAATCTTCCTTTTATTGAATCCATGTGTCAAAATTTAATTTTTATTATTGATCCAGGAACACATTTATTCATCGAGGTATACTCAAATCATTCTATCAATCATCCTACTGATCTCCTTCTAGGAAGCATTGAATTCAAATTGTTCCTCTTCCATTTATTCATCAGAATGAGAGATGAGCACCCATACATCACTTGTTTCAACATCCACCTTCTTAGCTTCCCTGAACATAGAATTTAGAACCACCTATTCCTAAATCAAATCAAACCTCATGTCACCTTCCTATTTATATTCCTTGACCATGCCACAATCCATCCAATGATGTTCACTCAAAATAATTGAATTTATATCCTTATCTTAATATGTGAATTCACTATACATCACCTTATTATTTCTATAGTATCTTGTTTCCATTCGGATTAGGTAGCTTAGAATATTACTTATAACCTATAGACTTCTTACCCTTTACTGTAATACATCTCCTTGAATCCCATTTACCCCTCCAGACTTCTTCCTCATAGAGTTGTGTATACCTCTTTTGTTATCTCAATCAATGAGGTCCCCTAAATAATGTCTTGATATCTCATCCTCTGAGTTAGTCCCATAAATGATTTGATCATTATAGGTGTTCATCTTCTATCATATTATTGAAATTCTCTCCCCAATATGGGTTTCATTCCCTTTCTCTATACTGAACCTTAAGACTCTAAATTTTTAATTATATTTATAACAAGAACAATTATACTATTACTTCATGACCTCACTATACATATTGTAAGAACCTAGTCCCCATTATCTCCACTGGTTAGGTAGGAAATGAATATTTATCATCTTCTTCCAATATCACTTTCCTTCCTTCAACTATGTCCCCTTTTTAAACTACCTCCTCATTTACATTTTCTAGTGATTCATTCGATTGGATCTCTACATGACCTGTTTTATAGACCCCCTCTGGGTAGTTGATTAAAATTATGTAGTTTCCAATAAATTTCAGATTAGAAGGTAATTTTTTTTCTCTTCTTCTAGTCGGTGAACTTCTTTTCTACCCCACTTGAAACCATGTGGTCAACATAAGGTCTAGAAAGCAATGTCCCAACTAGATACCTAACCTCTTGAGTTTTAGAACACATAACATATGTTAAATACTTTGATCCATTGACACCCCAACTGGAACCTATTCTTTCTGACTTGCACTAGAACTGGTCAATAATTCATTTTCAAGGCTTCACAATCCCGTATTTGGATTCATATAAGGATTTCGACTCCCACACCTACACTATAGAGACCCTGCCTTTTCTTACGTTACTATTAAATCAGTATAATGATAAAAAACATAATAGTATTACACCCCGAGGATCCAATGGTTTAGCGTCATGAAAAAACTAAAACCAAAAATAAGATTTACAACATCAAGCATAAAAATTTATTTAATTCCTTCTTCACTAACTTCTTATTGCCTCTTCACCTCTCCTTCATACATGTAGTCACTTGAGGATATACATCAAAAAGGGTTGAGCTAAAATCCAATTTAGTGGATAAATATGAACATGAAACCACATAAAAAAGATGAGAATAATCATTACCATCATAACATAGGCACATGTTTATAATCATGAGTGGAAAAATTAAGAGAAGACTTGGAATGTGGAAATGCATAAACAATGTAACATCATGTCTTGGTGGTTAACTACCACAAATAGTTGTGAACAATGCTAGCATCATGCTCACACATCATTTCCATTTAACACATGAGATTTTTAATTTTACCCAATGCATTGAATGACGTTATATTTCTGGGCACACCCATCACATCATAACATCCATATTGCGCTATATAATTCTGGGTGCACCCATCTCATCATAACATATAAATTATCCAAAAATCCTCATAGAACATATGTCAAACTTGAACATAAAATAACACATGGAAAGTAATGGGTTTAAAATCATAATGAATACATTAATAAACAATTGGATACCAAAATAAAGTGGTAATAACATTCTTGACATAGAACAATCAACGATGAATGAATAAGATACAATCTTTGAGAAGTAAAAAGAGAGTGTTTATTTGAAAGAAGAGTTCTTTTTTAAAATAGTGGGGTTTACTTGAACATAATTAGAAAAAAATTATATCCCATAAAAGTTAAGGTAATGATGAAGAAATTATTTTTATGGAAGAAACATACTGAAAATTAGGTTGAAAAAGTGAAAACCCAAAGAAAGAGGGTTGGGTTTGAGAATTCCCCTTACCTTGCATCTGAACGCTTTCTTCACTTTAATTTATTGTATAATGACATTATATTCATTAATTAGAAATTTAAGAACCTTTTATACATGAATATTATTCATTAAGGTTTAATTATGTTCATTTGTGGACTTTTTGATGAGTTATAGAGTTTAAATTCATTGTTCGAGAATGTTCATTTATATAGTTTTCTTGAATGGTTTGCTTGTATTCACGAATGGAAGTTTCTGTAGAACATGGGTAAACATACAAAATTGATGTTTCGTGTTATTAATGATGTTACTGAACTTTAAATGATCTTATAAATAATTTTTTAAATACTATGAGAATTAATAATTAGTTAATAATTTAATGATGATGGTTTGGGTTAATATGGGCGGTTTTTCAACCACAACGAACTTGTTTTGTTTAATCACTTAATAATATGTACATAATTTAGTTACAGAACATTAAATAGGATATAATACATATATAAAAATATGGTTCAAATATAAAAATCATTTCATGACTAGATCTGAAGGTGGTAAAGTAAAATTAAAACATGTCATTCTTGAAGGTGATAAATTAACACCTAACAAACAATGTTTTCCTTTATAAAATAAAAAGAAGAGGAGAAGGGGGTTGGGTGATATAATATCCCATTAGTATAATAAAATTATATTATATGTATGATATTGGAGTTACCATACCCTGTGTATGAGGATAGTTGGGAGAGAGATTAAGAAAAGAACATGAAATTGAGAGAAAATTAAAGGACGAGAGAGAGAGAGGGAGAGAGAAATTACCTCTAGAATCATCCTCTTGAGATCCTTCTTAAAGACCCTAGGGATGGACTTTGGATGAGACCCAAATATCTTGGACGTGGGGGAGGGTCTAGGGATGATGTTTGGGTATAGTTTAGACAAGGATTTAATCTTAAGAGGTGTTAGTAAAAGCGGGTGTGAAGGGTAGTATTTATAGTTGAGGGGAGAGGGGTTTTCTCTATATTATATTCATTAATTTATTATTTCTCCACAAGAAAAGTAATAGTGATGATTACATGACCAATAATTGTAATAATTGCATGTTAGTTTGATATAATGGCCTTACATCGACCATACATTAGATGATGACATCATTATTCATGTATTTATCATTTAACGTAAATTCTCATATTTTACTATTCACTAAAATTCAAGTATTCTAGAAAAATACCAAAAAATCACCTATACCATTATTCAAAGTGTAGAATCTAAAAATGAACTCCATTTTTTCAAAAAAAATCTAAATATGTTTAATTTAATTTATAATTTAAATCATAATTTACTTCAAAAATATAGTTTTAAAACATTTATTTACTTCTTCCAAAACATATTTACACTATAATTTCATTTAAATAATTTATATACACTTTTATAGGTTAGTTTACTATTAAAAAGGGAATTTCACTATTCATAAGGGTAAAATTACTATTCATAAGGGTGACATTACTATTCATACAAGTATGCTACTATTCACTAAAAATTATGTTTTTTCTATTAGACTCCAAAAATCACCCTGAACACAACCATGTGTGTTAGATTTTTGAAATTCAAAAAAAAAGTTGTAAACTTATGTTTAATGGTCACATAGTATTTAGTATCATGATATGTCATTGTTCTTCCCAATGTTATTATACTTTAAGGCATGTTTATAAGAAGGTATTTCCATTAATAAAACTTTGGGTCGTTATATTCTTCCCCATTATGAAATCTCTCCCTTGAAATTTCATTTTACATAAACAAGTGAGGGTACTTCACATTCATCGCCTATTCTAGTTCCCATGTAGCTTATTCAAACTTATGGTTCTTCCACAACACATTAAAAATATGGGTTTTCTTGTTGCATAAGACCTTATATCTTCTATCCATAATATTTACATTTTTCTCCCCATAAGAGAGATCATATTCCAGCTATATTACCTCTGAGTTTAGTACATGTGAAGGATCTGGTATATACTTCTTCCGGAGTGATACGTGAAACACATCATGAACTTCATCCATATTTAGTAGAAGTGAAAGCTGATAGGCGATAAATCCTATGTGGTCAAGGATATCAAATGGGCCATTATACCTTGGTCTTATCTTCCCTTTCTTTCCAAACCACAAGACTCCCTTCCATGGTGATATTAGATGTAGGACTTTATCTCCAACATCGAACTCCAAGTCCCTTGGAAAGTTGTCAACATAGCTCCTTTACCAAATTTGAGAATCATTTATATGTTTCTTGATGACTTGAACCTTATCTGTCATCTCTTGCACAATATCCAATCCAAGTAGATTTATTTCTCCAACTTCATCTAAATAGGTTGGAGTTCTATATCGCTTTCCATATAGAGCTTCATATGAAGCCATCTGAATACTTGATTGGAAGCTATTGTTGTATGAGAACTCAACCAATGGGAGATGCTGATCCCATACACCTTTGAATTATAAAGATAAGGATCTTAACATGTCTTCAAGTGTCTAAATAGTCCTTTTGTATTGGCTATTAGTTTGGGGGTGATAGGTCATGCTAAAATTTAATTCTGTACTCAAAGCAGGTTGAAGACTTCTCCAGAATTTTGATGTTAACCTTGGATCACGGTATGAGAAATTTGATTGTGGAAAACCATGTAGTCTCACCACTTCCTTTACATATATCTTTTCAAGATGTTCAAGCGATATATCTTCCCGAATAGTGATAAAATGGGTAGTTTTGGTGAGTCGTTCAACCAATACCCATATCAGATTATTTCCCTTCAGTATCTTTGGGAGAACCATGATAAATTCCAAAGTGAAATTCTCCCATTTCAATATGGGTATAGGCAATGGTTGCATAATCCCTTTGTCCTTTTGTTGCTCTTCTTAAACTTGCTGACATACCAAGCACAATGAGTTATATTCTACAATCTCCTTCTTCATGTTACCCCACCAAAAGTGTTCTCAGAGATCTCAGTACATCTTGGTGCTACCAGGATGAATAGAGAATGTTGAGCTATATGCATTGTCCAATAGCTTTTTCTTTATCATAGGTGATGAAGGCAGAAAAAGCTGTGTTCCAAACCAAATAACACCATCATCATCTATATGGAAATCGTGTAGCTTCCCTTCTATTACTACATTCACATTCTTTGGTAACTCTAGATCATCCCTTTGTTCCTCCTTAAACATCTATTGGATAGATGGTTGTGAAATCATTTGGGAAAGGCTGGATGTATCCTATTCTATTATGATTTCAAAATACATACCTTTCATATCCAATAAGATAGGGTCTTTCTCAATCCATAACATGTATAGAGTACCCGGTTATTTTCTGCATAGAGCATTATCTACATTGTTCACCTTTCTAGGATGATAGTGAATAGAGAAATCATAGTCCCTGATTAGATCTAACCATATCCTTTGACGCATGTTGAGATCCTTTTGTGTAAATATATACTTTAGGCTCTTGTGGCCGATGTATATGTCACACTTCTCACCATTAAGGTAGTGCCACTAAATTTTGAAGGAAAAAATCAAAGCTGTCAGCTCTAGACCACGCGTTAGATAGTTCAGCTCATGGATCTTCAGCTTCCGTGAGGCATAGGATATCACAATTTAATTTTCCATTAGTACAAAACCCAAGTCTTTCTTTGAAAAATAAATTTAGATACTTGAATCTTCCCTCACATTCTTCTATTCAGACATACATTAACCCTTTCCTTGTTACTTAGTTAGCAGGATTGACAAATGTGAAAAATTTCTCACAAAATGTCGGTAGTGCCAAGCTAATTCAAGATAACTATAGATTTATGTGACACTAGAGGGTCTTTCCCATTCTTAAATCACCTTTGTTTTTGAAGGGTCAACATAAATTCCCTCACTTCTGATCACATGTCCCAAGAATGTGACTTGCTTTATAGAAAAGTCACACTTGTTGAACTTGGCGTACAACTTCTCATTTCTCAATGCCGCCAACACAAGTCTTTGATGATCTTCATGTTTCTCATTTCTATTGGAGTATATAATAATATCATCAGGAAACACTACCAAATATTTTCCAAGGTAATGTCTAAAGACCCTATTCATCAAATCCATGATTATTGTAGGGTCATTGGTAAGTCCGAAGGGCTTCACCAGAAACTCATAGCCCCCATACCTTGTATGAAAGTTAGTCTTCTGAATATCTTCCTTCTTCACCTTTAAATGATGATATCCAGGATGGAGATACACCATTGAGAAGTGTGGAGCTCCACTTAACTGATCTAACAAGTCATCAATCCATGGATGGGGATACTTATTCATTATGGTGATCTTGTTGAGTTCTTGATAATCGATACACAGCCTTATTAATCCATCATTCTTCTTCACAAAGAGCACTGGCGCACCCCAAGGTTTTGCACTAGGGCATATGAACCCTTTTTCCAAATGCTCTTGTAGCTTCTCTTTAACTCCTCTAGTTCGATAGGAGCCATCATATAGGGAAACATAGAGATAAGAGTAGCTCTAGGTATGGGTTATATTGGGAAATATACCTCACGATTCAGGGGAAGTCTGGGTAACTCTTTAGGAAATACATCACTTTATTCCCTTAGGATTGGCATTTCCACAAGGTTAGAACTTTCTTTTGACTCAACCATTTAGGAATGGTGTGTTTCTTCATAGGTAATCAACACCCAAACCATTGAAGGATTTTTCAAAAGAGATTCATGATCTTCCTTGAATTTGTAGAGCAGAAAGTGATGGTTTGTAATATGAAAAGATATTTTTTTCCCAATGGTTCATATGTGCTCTATATAATAAGAGCCAATCCATTCCCATTATAGAGTCAAATTCAACTAAGGGAAGTATTACAAGATTCATGGGAATAATATTCCCACACATTCCAATAGAATAATAGTCAAACACATGGGTTGCAATGATTTCACAACTTGGTATTTTTATAGATATCTATACTTAGAGTTTTCGGGGCTTTGATTCTATAGTTCTAACAAACTTGAAAGATATAAAGGATTGTGTAGAACCAGAATCAAATAAGATCTTTTCTATTCTTGAGTGAATAGGAAGTGTACCTTGTATGGATTAATTATCTTGATCCACTTCTTTAGTAGTGATGGAATAAGCCTTCCCTTTTTTCCTTTGGAATTGGTGGCTGGGGATGTTGATTACCCTCAAGAACTTGAGGTTTAGTGCATTGGCCTTCATAGTGCCCTTGCTCCCTACAGTTGTAGCATTAAACCATGGGTGGTTCTCTCCTTTATTCCACTACATTATCATTCCTTTTCATATCTTTTCAACACTATTGAGAATGGTGGACTTCTTTCCTACACATGAATCATTTCCCTGTCCCTTTGAGGAAGTTCCCATGTTGCAACTTCACCCATTTTTGGCATATGGGTCGTTGTGTTTTCTTCCTACCTTTATCATTAGATCATCTGGCTTGAAACTCAATATTTTATTTATTATCAATATAGCACTAATACCACTCTCCAAACACCATCTCCACTTTGAGACCACATCAAACAACTTCTTCATAACTCCCAATGTCTTGAATTGCAAGATCATTTTAAAGGTGTGGTTTTAATCCACTAAATAATATATCAATTTTTATATCATTATTGATAAAAAAAATCACAAATCATACATTGAAATCCTTTTGAAATTCACTTCATAGGTCGTGACATATTCTCCTCCCTTTTTCTTGGGCTCTATTAATCATCTATCCATATACATAAGAAACGTTTGTGGGAAATACTTATTAAGAAACATGATTTTAAAGTCTTCCCATTCCATCTCTTCAATTTCATATCTTGGCTTAGTGTTCATAATCAAAGCCCACCATTTATCATCATTTACCTCTAGAAAATAAATGGCTAGTGGCCCCTTCTATCTCTCATAATAGTAAAGAACAGAAAAGACCTTTTCTATAGAGTTGACCCACTGTTCTGTAACAAGCGGATCAGAGGACCCACTAAACATCAATGGTTGTTGCCGCATAAAACATTAAATAGACAATTTCTCGCTCTTTTGTAAAGGATTATGTTTAAAATTATTCAATTTATTATTCATAACCTAAGATAGTTAGGTAATAATCACTGTGAAGTTTTTAACTCCACTTCCCAAAGCATTGGGGATGTCATTTGGGAAATCGTTGCATTGTCCCATGCATGGGTTATTAGCCTAGTTTCCCTTTTTTCCCACCATTTTCTAAAATATAAAAGGTTATAACAAAACATGAGTCAATAATTCATGAATAAATAACTTATTAGTTTTTAAAAATTAAACCAAAAACATGACTTATGGGATCCCTAGGTAAATTTTATTGTGTGCATATTTTTACTTAGTCTCATACTAGAGTTTTTCTCTAGGGTTCACTAATATTAATTACCAAATTAACTAAACCTCTCCTATAATACCAACTATACAGACCCTACATTTTCTTACATTACTGTTACATCATTATAAAGATAACCAACATAATAGTATTACACCACAAAGATCCAAGGGTTTAGTTTCTTGGGAAAACTTGGACCAAACATAAAATTTACAACATCAAGCATAAACATTTATTTAATTCCCTTTTCTCTATATTCTTATTGGCTCTTGACATCTCCTTAGTACATGTAGTCACATTAGGATATACATCAAAAATGGGTGAGCTAAAATCCTACTATGTGGATAAATATGAACATGAAACAACATAACGTAAGATGATCATAATCATTATCATCATAACATAGGTATATTATCATAATCATGAGAGGAAATATTAAGAGAATACATGGAATGTGGCAATGCATAAACAATGAAACGTCATGTCTTAATAGTTAACTACCACACATAGTTGGGAACAATGATAGCATCATGCTCATGTATCATTTACCTTTAACTCATGAGATTCATAAATTTTCCCAATTAATTAGAGCACAGTATAATTACAGGTTCACCCATCACATCATAATATTCATATTGCGCTATATAATTCCAGGCACACCCATCTCATCATAACATTTACATTATCATGCATGCCACATAGAACATTTGTCAAAATTGAACATAAAATTACCCATGTAAAGGAATGGGTTTCACATCATAATAAATAAATTCATAAAAATTTGGCTCCCAAAATAAATAGTTAATAACATCCTAGACATAGAACAATCAATGATGAGTGAAGAAGAAACAATCTATGAGAAGTAAAAAAGAGCATATTTATTTGAAAGAATATTTCTTTTGGAAAACATTGGGTTTTCCAGGAATATAATTAGAAAAAATTTATATCCTATAAAATGTAATATAATTATGAAGAATTTATTTTTAAGTTAGACCCATACAGAAAATTGGGTTAAAAGAGTGAAAACCCAAAGAAAGAGTGTTGGGTTTGAGAATTCCCATTACAATTTATCTGAATGATTTTTCTACTTTAATGTCCTGTATAATGACATTATATTATTTAATTGGAAATTATAGAACCTTTTATACATTAGTAAAATTAATTAAGGTTTTATTCAGTTCATTTATGGGCTTTTGGATGAGTTATATAGTTTAAATTTATTGTTCAGTAATGTTTGTTTTTATAGTTTTCTTAAACAGTTCACTTGTATTCATTAATGGAAGTTCAGGTAGAACATGGGTAAACAATTAGAACTGATATTTCATGTTATTTATTATGTTACATAACTTAAAATGATATTGTAAATAATTTTTTATATAACATGATAATGAATAATTGGATAATAATTTAATAATGATCGTTTGGGTTAATTCAGTAGGTTTTTCAACCACAACGACCTAGTTTTGTTTAATCATTTATTAATATATACATAATTTAGTTAAATAAAATTAAATAGGATATAATACATATAAAATAATCTATTTCAACCTTAAAAATGGTTTCATTACAAGATCTGATGGAGGTAAAGGAAAATGAAAACATGTCATTCCTGAAGGTGATAAATTAACACCTCATGAACAATGTTTTCCTTTATAAAATAAATTAAATAAGAGAAGGAGTTTGGATGATATAACTTCCCATTATTATCCAAAAATTCCATTATATTTATGATACTATAGTTAACATACCATTTTGATGAGGATCTATAGGGAAATATTAAGAAAAGTACTTGAAGTTGAGAGAAAATTAAAGGAAAAGAGAGAGAGAGAAATTACCTCTTGAATCCTTCTCTTGAGATCATCCTTAACGAACCCATGCTTGGTATTTTGATCGGAACATAATCTCATGGAAATTTGGGAGGTGATAGAAAAAAAATTTGGGAATATTTTAGACAATTCATGAATCTTTAGAGGTGTGAGGAAATTAGGGTGTGAAGGGTGGTATTTATAGTGGAGGGGAGATGGGTTTTCTCAATATTATATTCTGTAAATTTTTATTTCTACAAAATAAAAGTAATAGTGATGATTCCATGAACATAAATAGTAATAAGAGAATTTTATTTTGATATAATGGCCTTTTATCATCCATACATCAGCTGATAACATCATAATTCTTTTATTTAGAATTTATCGTAAATTATTATATGTTACTATTCAAAAAAATTCATGTATTTCAGAAAAAATCCGAAAAACTAAACCTAACCAATTTTCAATGTGTAGAATCCATAAATGAGCTCCAATATTAAAAAATATTTTTCTATATATGATTAATTTAATTTTAAATTAAAATCATAATTTACTTGAAAAATACATCTTTTAAAACATTTATTCACCTATTCCAAAATATAGGTACATCATATATCACTTATATCCTACATATATACAATCATAGGTGAGGTTACTATTCAAAAGGGTGTGTCACTATTCATAAGGTTAACATTACTATTTATAAGGGTATGTTACTATTCACCAAAAATTAATTCTGTTATATTAGACTCCAAAAATCACCCTGAACACAACCGTGTGTGTCAGATTTTTGAAATTCAAAACAAAAAAGTTGAAAACTTATGTTTAATGGTCACATAGTATTTAGTATCTGGATATGTCATTGTGCTTCCCAATGTTATTATACTTTAAGGAATGTTTATAAGAAGTTATTTCCATTGATAAAACTTTGGGTCATTACATACACATTATCATCGAGTGGGTCAATTTCTAGCACTATGAAATGAAATCAAACCATGCTTAAAAACAACTTATTTCTTGAAATGGAACTCATCTCTAATATAAACACAAATAAACTCAACAATAAATCTTGAAACATCCACTTTAATGCAATTTTATAGAGAAATGGGCTGAAAATTGATCCAGTTCTAATATCCAAGAAAATATAATGACCTATGACATTCCATGACATCTGAAGAATCGATGGATTTTGAAATGGAATATGGAGTTATGGAAATATCACCCAAATAATTTACATAGGTGGATCACATCTCATGTATAATTTATAAGTCCACCATAAAAGGTAGAACCAGAATCTGTTGTAGATATGGGGAGCGTTGGACAAGGAAATAACCTAATCTCTCTTAGATGTGAACCTTACCATGATGTGCTTGTTGTTGAGAAGATCCAATGTTTCTCAATATTGAAAACCACAATATCCAAAAATAAATCATTCAAATGAATACAGTTATATATGAAGATTTTATAACCATGCTATCAATTTCATATTCAGCAAAGATAAGGCATTAGTGAACTCTGAGGATGATATCCAGATTTGTGGGAAGCCATCCAACAAATATGGGACTTTAGGGATAATAGTGATTTGAGGGAATGAAGGTAGGTAGTTGAGGATAGAATAGGGGAGGAGTGACTATAGTTATTTGGAACTCCATTTCAGAACCATTGATTCTGGTTGGGGTGTAACAAGAACCACAATTATTTTTAACCAACATATTAACAAATAATACTAAATAAACAATATTAAGATAATTTTGGAACAAATATAAAACATGAAATAATTAGAGCATAAAAAATATGTCCATAATTGGTATACAAAATATATAAAAGATTCTATACAAAAAAAATTTGTATGTCATAATTCGAGTGAACCATATATAGAAAATTGCTAAAAGTTAGACCAAATATCCACTTTATATCTCCATATGAGATGACCATCACCTAATTTAAAAACTATAGAGACTCCCATATGCTGGACTTATCAACCCTCATGTGATGGAGCTCAACCCTAACTTAGATCATTAATAATAAGATCTACATATATCATGAGGTACATTTGTAGGGTGTGAGTATAACATACCCAGTTGGTGGTCACCACCCAACCACTACCTCTCTAATATAATACCCTGTGTATATAGTTAAAATTAAATAAGGAAATGAAAATAATAAAAGTTACCAATTTTCATAAATGAGATAAAATAATATAAACTAGGTTACCTTGGGTGTTAATTTCCATGTTCCCACCAAGACAATATGGAAACTATTGAATCCATTCAAAAAAAGTTACTGTTTATAAATCAAATTGTTGGAGTTTATATTGAATTTGTTTTCAACACATGATTCATATTTTTTCAGCATATAATGGAGGGGTTCAGAGGTTGGTTGGAGGATATTTTAAGTGATAGATATTTATAAATGAATATTTGAGTATAGCTTTAATTTCCAAACTATTTTTTTTGAGTCTAATTAGAATATGTTGTAGTGTTATCCAAACCATGTCATGATTTATATATAAATAATGTATGATAGAGAATTGAAAATATATTTAGGGATTACCATTGTTTGTGTGAAAATACTTATTTGTTATAGGGATGTTAAACTATATCATAGTATTGCAGTGTTGTCCTTGTTTAGTAAAAAAATGACTATATCCTAGAGGTTTTAAACAGTAATGGTTCTTATTTATATTGAGGAATAGAAAATTATCAATTCACCACACCATGGTATTGATTTTGTGGCCATTTTTGGAAAATGAAGAATTAAAGGTTACAAAAACTATATTGAAGTGGTGGCTGTTGTTTTTTTGTGAAGACAAAAAGTATGAAGCTTACACTATAGTTTTTTTGAGTTAGTAATGGTTCTAGAGTTCAAAGGTGAGTTTAAAAATGGTTCAAAGCTATTATGAAAAATAATTTGTGGTGTAATTCTCACTATTCCATGGTTGTTTCAAAAGTGTGTTTTTTGGAATTTTTTTGATAATGTGGCATAGTTCATACAAGATGGGATGCTCAATATTGAAATCGAATGTATACTGACTATGAAAAAGTTATAGAGCATATAATGGATAATCCAAGGTATGAGATTGAATTTAAAGATAATGAAGGTGACATTAAAATATTTATTTAAAATATATAATTTAAAAGTTTAATCAAATCAATATAATCATTATAGAAAGGTTGTACTATACAACTATAAATAAGAAAAAAAATTATTAATATTAATATGATAAAATATAGATAAATAAAATTGATGAAGATAATTAAATTTTTATTTTTTACTTAAATATGGAATCAATACACTTTTGATGTGTGTTTAAAAAAAGAATATCTCATTGAAGTTCAATTTATTTTTGAAAAGGGAACACTGAACAATTTCAAGAGACATTTTTTATCATTACTTTATAAAAAACCCCTTCTCATTTAATTTTTTTGACTATTTCTAGTCGATCATATTATATTTAGTTTTTTTAGATCATTCCAATTATATAGGCACTTGTTTTGACTCTGGTGCAATTTATATTGGGTTTGCCTTGGATGACTACTTCTCCTTGGTCTGTATGTATTATAGTATGGTAATGAATACCTCAATCATGTAACAATGGTTAATTTT
This sequence comes from Viscum album, assembly GCA_963277665.1. Lineage (NCBI taxonomy): Eukaryota > Viridiplantae > Streptophyta > Magnoliopsida > Santalales > Viscaceae > Viscum > Viscum album. The sequence goes on from OY728153.1 coordinate 653,534,479, forward strand.
AAACAAATAAAAAAAGTAAAATTTGAAATTATACCATCAATTGAACACCCAATTAGTTAAGTCTCACTAAGTGTGATACCCTCATTTGGAATTAATGTGTGTCCAAGTTTTCCTCCATTGATCAAAAGGTATTCAGAGATTATTTATTAAAGTTAAGTTTTATTATTTATTTTTATATCCACAATATATAATATGTATTTTGTGAATAGATGATCCTTTAAAAATTTTATAGAAGTGTAAATCATATTTGGAATGTTTTTATTACATAATATCTATTATCAACCCAAATTAATGTGCTTGAAGTTTCAACAAATTCATATTTTTCTTATGTTGATGGGGAAATCATGAATTTTGTTGATAAAAATATTATTAAGAATGTTTTTCATTCTTGTAATGGTATATATTCTTAAATTTCATGGAATATATTTATCATAGTCATTTTTATTAAGATATTTAATGAAATATAGTTAATTTGGAGAACATATATGAATGGAAATCAAATTAAATGAGTAAAAATTATAGAATATGTGTGCTAAATTTAAATACATATGCTTGAAGATAAATATTTTCATGTCTTATTCATAATTTTTAATGATGTATTGGAAATTATTAGAGGTTTAAAAGAAAAAATTGAAGTTTTTGGTGGTAAAAAAGATAGTATGAAAATTTTTAGATATATTTGAGGTCAAGGTATTAACACTTAAAGTCCTTGATCTTAAGACATTTCCGTTGGAAGACTTGTACATCATTTTTATTGATTATGAAATGGGAAAAGGAGGTATTTTAAAGAATAAGAGTATCGCAAAAAAATGAAATTTCATTTATAGACATAAAGTACAAGAAGTATTATAGAAAATTTATAAAATACTATGAACGTTGTAATACTTGAGACCCTAGTATATTACGTAAATACCATATCCTAAACAATCACACTATGCACACACTAAATAGCATTTATTCTAGACTCTATTTTAAAGTTAAATATTATAATTTTTAATTCACCAAACTAAATTATTTTTGGAATTCAATTTATCAGTATTATCTTAGTATGAATTGTTTTATATTTTACTAAAAATCATGTTTTTAGTTGAAAAATATTGTTTTCATGAATGTTATAATTTGTATAAATTTGTCATTAAATTTTAATGAACTATAAGTTTATTAACCTAGTATGTAATCAAATATGACTTTAAAGAATTAATATATATATTTTATAATATTTTTTCAACTTAATAATTAAATTTTCAAAAAATTTAGAACTAATTAAAATGTTTCTTTAATACAATAACAATTTTAGGAATTTTCTTAGAAAAAATTATTTTCTTGGTGAGATTCAATTGTAGTATTAATTTAAAGCCTGATTCCCTTAGTTATTTTATAATGAATCAATTTATGTCACTAAAATACTTATCTAGGATGATTTTAACATATATAAATATTTAAATCTTAAAAAAATATTTTTTTAAAACCATTTTTATGTGATTAATTGTGCTTCTTTTAAAATTAACTTTTCACACAATTAGAAATTTTATTTGGTAAAATTATTTTCAAATTTGAAATCATAATGATCAAATTAGGTAAAAAGGGTAATCTTAATGATTTTAATTAAAACTAATTACTATATTTATAAATTATATATGATGTTAAAAGTAAATAAGGGTAAAAGTTAAAAGTTCAAATAAAAATACATACAATCATAAAATATGTCTAAAAAGGCATGGTTGAGATTTTTTTCAACCAAGAAGAACTATACCATTATATTTTTTTCCATTTTGTGTCCATTAACCATTTAATAGTAACTTTATATTGTTGAAAATGTAAGGGTTACCCCAAAATCTACTGTTTTCATCACCTATAAAAGAGTAACATATCCACAACATAATGACACTCTTATACTTTATATTTATACTTAAAACTAATAAAATTTCATCGCTTTATAACCCTACAACATGTTAAAATTTTTATGGTAACTATTAGTTATCATAAGATCGTTATTCCTAAGGTAGCTTCCAAGGAAAATTTAAGTACCCAACTTCAGTATTAGAAACTACTTAGCTTTTCCTACTATTTATCTTTATTCAAATTGATTCTATACAAATGAATTTAATAGTTTTGGTATAATTTATATACTTTAATATTACTATATTACATTTATTATCACTATTTATTCATCTATACCATCCATTAATAAAAATAAAACCATCGTTCATGCGTACGTGAAGACGACGAGCACCATGAGCAATAAAATTAATTTTTCATTACTACCAATAATTTATGGTTCTTAAAATGCATTTAATGAGGGAATATGATGTTTATGATATCATTAATTTTTTGGAAGTACATATTGGAATACCAATTAATGATATGATACATAAAATATTATCATTAATTCAATTATTTAAAGTAAGTGGGATAGGTGGAAAATATTTTATTCAAATTATGTAATATTTTAATATATATTGATTTTTTATACTTACTTTATAATTATGATATATAAAACTAATAATCTATAAATAATATCATTATGCTTTTGGTATAATGATATTATCAGAAAACCATCTCATAATGATTCATTAAATTAGGGTATGTTCACATCTAGGTCAGTTTAACCACCTACTTGAACTAGACCATGAATTTGTATCATGAATGACTATGGGGAAAAATTACTTGTATAATAAAATATTAATGTCTATATAATTAATTTTTTAATATATATAGGTTATATCAATATTAAATTCATTATTTATGAAAACAACCTTTGATTCCTATGAATCACTCAAACACGATTTTTATCGATTACATCTTCAATGATAAAAAATAAAACACTCATAAAAGGAATTTGAAACATAATAAATAATAATATATTATACATAATAGTAAATTTAATGACCTAGTGATGATTAAATTTTTAATACTAATGAATCCATATAGTATAATTATGAAAGTAGTATAAACGATCAAAATTATAAACACAAGGTGTGGAAAATCAGTAGAATTCATATGGAGAATGAGTATTGATGAAGTGTTTAAATGAAAATAGCTATAATTATTATAATTAATTAATTGATTAAGATAACTATGTTTGTGATAAATGAGGTTAATTTACATTGTTGAAATTCAAGACAAGTGGTAAGGGGTTTCCTTTTCAAATTCCTCTCTTTGAGAAAATATTGGTATTACACACCAAATTTAATTTACGTGATATATATTATACCTATTTGAGATGTCATGTCCTGAAATTAATTGATTCACGGTATTGGAAGTTCAATATTAATCCCTCTATTTCTGGAGGTTTTTATTTAATTTCTACCCAATCCATAAGTGGGATTTTTCAATCTTAATTTTCATTCATTGAGACTCATGTTATACTCATGGAATATTCACCTATGTGTGGTGCATAATTTTTCAAGAAATAATTTGTTCCATATTATTCATGAAATTTAATAAAAGTTTATGTCTATATCATTATCCATCCCTTATATTATTTCAATTCAAGACTTTCCAAAACTATTCTAAAACTCAATATTTTCCATGATGGGAAAACAATCCAATGTTTTGGTGAAGTAAAAGTGTTTATAGATTCCTAGAAAATACATCCCTATATAAACACTGAAAAGTGGATATGACAATGGAACCAATTCACTTTGTGGAAGTCACCACTAATAGGTTTTGTTGTGCATTGATTCAATCATCATGATGATGGACAACGAATAGGCCCAAGACTACACACCTGGCTAGACATACATGGTGGATATGCATTTGAATATTCACCGACACTTTATGAAACAAGATAAGGTATTTTTCATACCATTTAATTGGTCTCCTACAAATGAAATCTTTTGAATCCAATTACTATCTTCCATGGATCACCTAACACATTGAAATCACCCTCACCACTATATTTATTTGATTAGGGTACTTCCTTTTACTTTGATGATACCCCATAGTTTCAAAGATTATTAATGGATGTTATTATAGACATCCACATTATTCTTTTGAATGAGGCTCTGTTTGTTAGGTTTTTATCTTTATACAGATATCCATGTTTTATATTGAAAAATGTTCCTTAGGTACCATTATGTAAATTCTTTTTGACTCTGATGGTAAATTCATTTGATGTAATTTAGTGATGGGTGGAGCCTAGAATTATATATCCCCTCAACGCATTGACATGTATCATAAGACAGAACAAATTGGGATTTGGTGTATGTCACTCCCATATCACTATAGTGTCTTGGAAAAAGGTCTTGACAACATGTTTGGATAACTAACGTTATGCATTCCATCAGTATGAGATCGATGATTAGTTGTATCCCTATTTTCATTTATACTCATGGATATAACAAGACCTATATTTAATTTTTTTTATGGATTTATATTTTTTATTTATTCTCATCATATCAATTATAATATGTTTATGTTATCCTCTACTGTATGTTACTCCTTACTCAGCACCTAATATTACCCTTATTTTTTACTTTCCCCTAGAAACCTAGATGAGGAATTTGTGCAATTTTCAGGGATATGATAAAATGGATAATCATGTTCTCACAATATGTTCATAATGTAGCTTATCGTTTAGAGTTTAATATATGCATTTTTATATTCTTATAATACTTATAAACTATTGGATCCTTTGGAAACTGTTTTATTTTGTAAAAATAATGTTATATAACCACCAAATCTAGGTTTTGGATGTTTATGATTTTACAGTTTGTATCAAAGGAAGTTCAATTGGAACCTTGGGGAATAGATTTTGATGAAAGATGTTATATAGAATAAGTATTATGAAAAAACCCTCAATATTTATAGGTAACACTCTAGAAAATATAATAGGAATATTGGTTTAAAATTCAACATCATGATATTATTATGTGAATGCCATTACAAAAATATGAAAACTGATTGGAGGAATGAGAACAATATAAACACTGATATCCAATGTAGAGATGTTCCCCCAGAACAAGTCAATGATACTAGAGTTGAGGATAACTATATTATAACAATGTTATGGTAGCTGACTATAGTTAGGATAAATAATATCACCTACAGAGAGTGTCCTACTAATCCACAAGAAGGTTTAACTATTTTAGACTACTTTATGGAAAAACAACCTGTAATATTCAATGGAACTATTGGTATATTGGTATCTAAATAATGGATAAAGTCCCTAGAGAAGAGCTTTATTAATTTGGTATGTAGTAAAAATGAAACATTATTCAAGGAGTTATATCAATTAATGGGATATAAAGACCAATGATGGTTAATAATTTAAAACACTAAATACGAATATGAGATAATGTTTATAGATATAGATCTTTTAAGGAGTTATTTTTTGAAAAATATATTACCTATGATAAAAAGAAACAAATGGAAGGGAAGTTCTTCAATCATAGATAAAAGAAGGGGAAATGTTGTTGAATATTATGATAGCTTTAGGAGGTTAGATAGAAATGTTATTGACTATATATGTAGACCATAAAAATGATTTATCATTTATTTGATGGGTTAAATATTACACATTGTAGGGTTTTTTATCTCAAAAATTTTCATCATATGATGATATAGTATCAGTCACCAATAATATAGAAAGTGAGTTCTATCGGATGTATTTATTTAAGGTAAGTGAGGAGAAGAAGAGGATAACTGGGCATTATGGGAAGAATAATTGGAAAAAAGGTAAGGAAAGATTCGTAGAATTTACTACATGCAATAACTATGGGAAGAAACACATTAGGAATTGAAAGAAGGGAATGAGAGTTTGTTATAAGTTTTCAGAAAAAGGATATCAATATTATGAATGAAAAGTAAGGTTATAATCTATCAATGTTCAATGTTTTAACTATAAAGACAAGGAAAATAATGTAAACCGTTGCCCTAAAATTTAAGGGAATTTACATAGAAAATGGACAAGGTGGAATGTATATTATTATATGAATACCACTATAGATTTCAATGTCCATAATAATATAGTTGTAGGTACTTTGATCATATCCTAAAAGTTTTATAACGTTTTATTTTATTATATATCTTTACGCTATTTTATATCTTCAATGTTTTCCAAAAAAAATAGATATTTTTTAGCACTATATTAATAGAGTTATCAATTAAAAAAATAAGGGGAATATTATTATGATAAATATGTGTTTGGCAGTTCCAATTATGAATCATGGGGGTAACCTATTTGAAAACATGGTTATTATACCTATGCATTACTTTGATATGATTATTGGTATGGATTTCCATTCAAACAAAAATGAAAAAATTTACTTCCAAGTGATGGAGATTATGATTCCTGAAGGTGAAATGGAATATTTTTTCTATAAAGGATAACTTTTGTCATCTAAATCATGTATGTATCTTCCCTCAATAGATGTATTAAATAAAATATTTGAAATAGAGGATGATCAAGAAGATATATAAATAAACAAGATATCCAAATAAGATATTATGTAACCATGGTACAAATTTCATCAATGTTTTTCAAGAATAATTCCCTTATCATACACCAAAGTGTAAATTTGAGTTCTCCATTGAACTTGTTATTGATGCAAGGCCTGTATCTAAAACTATCTATAGAAAATAACCATAGAAGTTGGTGGAGTTGAAAAAATTTTTATAAGAGTTGTGCGATAAGGGATTTATACATCCTATATTTTCACTATGGGGAGCCCCAATTTTATTCTGGAAAAATAAAGGACTATTCTATGAGATTTCACATTAATTATAGGGATGTTAATGACATTAATATATAGAATATGTATCATTTACGATGCACTAATGACTTATTTTATCAACTTTAAGGAGCCTAATACTTTTCAAAATCAATTTTTAATTTGGTTGTCATAAGTTAAGGGAGAAAAATGATGATATACTAAAGATGAAATTTTGAATAATGTGTGTACATTATGAGTTTATGATAATGAATTTTCGATTGAATAATAAGGCTTATGTATTTATTAAAATGATGTTTAAAGTATTCATGGATTATCTATATAAGTATTTGGTGGTATTCATTGATGATATCATGATATACTCTAAGATATATTCAGATCAAGAATGTCATCTTCAAATAATTCTAGAGACCCTTAGAAAAAATATTATATGGAATGTATAATAAGTGTTGCTTTTGAAATAATTTTGTTCATTTTCATGGATATATTTCTCTAAGGATATAATATCTTTTGACCCCTCAAAGAAAACTTTATTCAATGAATGACCTATGATGAAAAAAATAATTGACATCCTATGTTTTCTGGGGTTAGCAGGTTTCTATATGTGGTTTGTCTATGATTGTTCCTTGATATCAAACACTTTAAAAAAGTTAACACATAAAGGGGTAAGATTAGTATAGTCAATCGATTGTGAGGAATGTTTGGAGGAGTATAAAAGAGGATTATTAATGAACTTATATTTACTTTAACAGTAGTTAAATAAGTATTTTTAATACATAGTGATGTATCAAAGAAAGGATGTGATTTTTTCTTATTTATAATGATAGGGTGATCTTATATGAATCATGGAAAATAAAAATATATGACAAAACTATCAAAATCACGACCTTGATCTTGAAGCTATAATATTTTATTTGAAAATATGGAAACACTACATCTATGAATAATGATGTGATATATATATCGACCAATAGAGTTTGAAGTATATCTTCACTAATAGGTATCTCAACATGATGAAAATAATATGGTAATAACTACTCAAGGACTATGATTTCTCGATAAACCACCACCCCAGGAAGGTAAACAAGGTAGATGATGAATTGGGTAGTAGGAACTATGGAGTTATGTCCATGATGAGGATTAACGCAGATCTTATATACAAGGATCTAGTAATTATGGATATGGATATTTTTAGATAATGGTATCCATCAATACTTTTTTAAGAAACAACTAAATGATCCTTACTAGAAAATATAAAGACATCCCAATGGGAGGATGAGGATTTAAAAAGGAGGATTAAAGTAGTAAATGATTTAAAATTGATATAATTCATCAATAGAGATGTTGTATTAATGTTTTGAAAGTGGAGATATGTGTTCCATCTATACCAAAGTCGAATAGGGAACTACTAGATGGAGGAAATGGATATAATTTCACTATACACCATGGAAGCACAAAACTGTATATGTATTTAAGAGTACATTTCTAGTGGGATGGTAGGATGTGGAAAATTGAAGACTATGTTTTCAGATTCTTAGTATACTAGTAGGTGATGGATGGAAAACAACATCCTAAGGGAGTCATGAAACATATTCCAAAACATATTTAAAATCGGGATAATTTTATAATGTACTTTTTCACTATACTCCCATAGAATCCAAGGAAGAATAATGTTATATGGTTTATCATTGATTATATTACTAAGACTGGTCATTAACTAAAGATAAAATAAGATCTACCCCTTGATCACCTTTCCCATATATATATCATTGAAATCATAATGATCCATAGGGAACCTCTATTAATCACATCTAATCATGACCCATGTTTTACATTAAAATTATAGATGAGTATTTAGAGGGATATTGATACAGAGATACATTTAAATACCACCTATAATCTCCAAAGTAATGGATAGTTTGAAAGGACTATATAGACTTCTTAAGATATTTTAATATCATTTTCTATTGTCTGCCAAGGTATGTGGTGTTAGTATCTACATATGGGGAAATTTTTATTATATAATAGCTTATATTTGAGCATACAAATGGAACCATATGAAGCATTATACAGGAATATTTTTCATACACCAACAAATTTTGATGAAATTATAGAATGAAAGCTAGTTGAAAAAGATATTTTTGAGGATATGATTGTTAAAGTATGAGCTATTCATTATCATATTATTATAGAATAATAAATAAAAAACATATATGATTACAATCCAAGAAAAAAATTCAATTTCAAGTGGGGATCACGTATTATTAATGTTTTCTTTATGGAATAGAGTAATAATATTTGGTAAAAAGGGGAAGCTAAGCCCTAGGTACATTGGTAGTTTTGAAATATTTGAAATCATTTGAGTTATAGAATATTGATTTTATTTTCCACCTAACTTTTGTAAATTAAAAAATGTCTCATATGTTTCATTACTAAGGAGATAAATGTTTGAATGTGATACCATTTTAGGAAATAGATTTGGGGGATTAATTTTTTTTATAATAAAGATCCTAACATGATTCTTGATATTAGAGAGAAAGTGTTGCAAAATCAAACAACTCAATTGGTGAAATCCCTATAGAGAAATCACAAATACGAAGACATAACCCAGGAATATACAGATTATATGAAAAAGTAACATCTCAATTTGTTAAATTTTTATATAAAATCCAATTCTGAGGATTAAATTTTTTAGTGGGTGAGTAATTTAATATCTGATACCCTACTATAGCTGGTGAACAACATATCATAAACTATCACACACTACACACACTAAAGAAAGTTTATTCCTAGAATTATTTAAATGTTTAATTTTAGAATTATAAATTAACAAAAATAACTTAATTTTTGAATTCATCATAAAAAATTATATTACTATTAATTTTTACTTCTTTTTATTAAATGTTGGAATTTTAGTTGAAAAAATTGATTTCCACTAAATTTATAACATGTATTAATTTATTTTTATATGATAATGTTCTATATGTTTGAAAAAACATGTAAGTAATAAAATATGAATTTAATTAAAAATAATATTAATTTTAATATATTCTTTTAACTTATAAAAAATGTTTCCAATATTTTTAGAAAAAAATGTTCCTTTAACAAAAAACTCTTTTTATCTGTTTTATTGAATCAAGTATTTTAAGGTCATATTCAAATTTTTATTTCCCTAAAATCACCATACACAATATTTTTTTTAATAATTAATAAATGTTTTCTATAAGGCCCCAGCCTTAAACCTTACTTAATCTTGAGTTATTACAAGATTACACATTGAGGATCTTTTCAGGTTTAGACTTTTAGAGAATTAGATCATGAAACTTGCATTACATTCCACATTTAAACAAAGTGGTTACATAAAAGAAAGTATTCATTCTTCCCATCAAAGGAAACATATTTAAAATATAACATGGATTCTTTCTTGAAACATCCTTGACACTATCATCACATCATGTACCTTTTCCTTGACCTGTGAAAAACATTTCAAAAACATGGGATGAGCATAAAAAGCTCAGTAAGGGTTATAAAAATATGGAAAGGAAACGTGAGTTCATATATACATAAGAATGAAATCATACTTTACCCATAAAACATAGGCACTTTAACATACCTCATCAAATCATGAATAAATCATAGAAAACATAAGACATAAAGGTAACTTGAGGCATTCATAAAATTCTTACGTAGGGAGTAACCCTCTTGGTTACGTTTGGAATACCCATCACAGTATATTCCCTAAAATCTCTTCAGAGAAACATTAACGTTTCACTCCTTCGCGTTACCCAATGCATTGGAGAGCTATATCGGGCTCACCCGCCCTTAGTTTATCACGGAACCACCTGTTTTCATAACATTGCCCAAGAACCATAAGATAAATGTATCACATAAAACATGCATAAAGGAAACATAACATTTCCACATTTCAATCACAATATAACATTTTAGTATATTGAAATAATGAATCCATTCAAAAATAAACCATTTCCAAAAACATTTAAAACATTTAATAAAGAGATTTTTGAATCAAAGTGTCCCATACCACCTTGAAGATTAAAATTTCAAACCATTAATATCCATATAAATAAATCCTTAAAACCATTTTGAAAACATGGATATTAATAAGAACAAATAATTAAAACATTTAAAACGATATTTTGGTTAAAGGGGTTTTACCAAAATTAGAGACACTTGAATACAATAATCGAGGAATAACATTTAGTCATAACTTTATAATATCATGATAATAAAAGGATTCATGATATAATACTCCAAAGGACAGTATATACACCATATAAGAGTGAATTGGTGCATAAAAACAATGAACCCTCAATAGAAATGTCAAATGTGATGAAATCCCTTATAAAGAAGGTATCCTTAAATTGAGGACAAATAAATCTCAAAAATATGTGTGACAAATATATATACACCCAATATAAGTGGATATTAAGTGTAAAACAATAAAAGGTAAATCACACATATTTAATGTATGACATATTCAATGACTACAAGTTGAACCCAAAGAAATCGAAATTGGGTTAAAAAGTTCCCTTGACAGCCTAACGGCATCACATAAAAAATGAGTTTATGAGAGATAAAAAGTGTATCTCATAACTTGGACATAAAATTTACATCAATAAGGATGTATGAGAACATATCCCAACATAAAAATATGTAAATTAAAAGACCCAATAAAAGAAGTCTTTTAAAAAAGAGGAGGGTGAAAGGTTCCTTTACCGACTTGGGTATCTTTCAAAAAATACACCCCATGAAAGAAAGACAATAGGTCATTGATGTAAATACCCATAAACAAAAGTATATTACACAAAGAGTAGAATAATGGGAAGTACATACACCACTCAATGGAATTTGTGGCAAATGTAGCATAAATCTCACGGGAATAAAAGTGAGATGAAAAATCCCTCACGAAAACTCGGCAGCCTAACGGCGCCACATAAAACTTCCGAATATGGATTGATGAGATCAAATAGGGTATCTCATCACATTAAAATAAATGTTACAGCAAGAGGAATATAAAAGAACATCCCCCAACATTACAAATAGGAGCTTAAAAGAAGTGACATAAAGGAGAGTACTTAAAAAGAAAGAGAGAAGTTAGATCTCTTACGAAAGTTCGGCAGCCTAACGGCGCCAATCAAAACATCCAAAATGGATTGATGAGAGAGAATAGGGTCTCTAATCACATGAAAATAAAAATTACAGTAAGTGTAATATAAATGATCATCCCAATAACAAGAAAGATGAGCTTTAAAAAGAATGACATAAAAGTGTGTACTTAAAAAGAAAGAGAGGAGTAGGATCCCTTACCTCGGGTCCGACTTGACTCGATCGTTCTTTAATCTCCTGAATAATAAACTTGAGTTAATTTCTAATTCCTTAAGAACCTTTTTCAAGTTCATTATTACTTTTATACCACTTATTACCATGTCATAAACATTATGTAATCATTTAAGTTAATAATATTTGTTTTTCCGATATTTGGTTCTTAAGTCGAAAGTGGACTTCTTACAATTACATGATGTTCATGTGGCCAAATGTTTATTATATACAGAATTGTATTCATTATTTAGATATCATATATGTCATATATATCCAGTACATTCATGCATTTATAACATTACATAATCATTTAGAGGTAAGAAATGAAATGCACCGTTCATGAAGACGGTAAGTCGTACGTACGCATGAACGCTACTTTCATTTCTATTTCGTATTTTATAGAATGGAATAACAATGATATAAAGTTATATTATAATTCCAGTATAATATCATATATAATATCATATTTCCATCCTTTATACATCCCACATATGGTATTTAACGAATCAAATCACTTTGAGGGGGCGGTAGTCCACACTTCCTTAAATGAAGATATCGCGTATACCCATAATGGAAGCCATAAAGGTAAGACAAAAATGAAAAATACAGAAGCATAAATAAAACATAAACATATTATATATCATATATGAAAATAGTGACATCATAATGGCCACCGTTGAAGGTGTTAAATGAGTATTGAACAATCATCGTTTCGGGAGGCAGAATTTCACCATCCACGGAAACCGTATGTTCTTTAACCATTTGATGTAGTTGTGTGAGAGTGTAGATCTAATAAATCTTTTAACAAAATCCTAGTATATTGAAGATACTGTTTTTGTTACAAAAGAAGTAAATAAAAAGAGTTTAGGGGGTTGGAGAAGCAAGATAAAACAAATGAACATGAGAGAATGAATTACCTTTAAAAGTGCAAGTCCTTTTGATTTGAGCCTAAAGGCTTCCTTTGAAAGGATTCTGCCCAAAGGGAATACTCTAGAATGAGGATAGGTATGTGGAGAGAGTAAATGGGCATGGGTTGGCCGAGCCAAAGGCTTGAGGAGTGTGTTAAATGAGGTAGAGGTGAGGGCCTTTTATAAGAGGAGAGGAGGGGCACTTTTGGAAAGTAAAGAAATATTACTTTATTTGAAAATGTGTTTCGGTTTCAAAAGGTCCCACATTTATATAATTCGTGGATAAGGTGATAAGGCTTCGAAATACACTCATCCAATAAGTTTTGGACATGTGTAGTTCATAGATTTTACATTATCTTTCCATTTTATTTAAATCGTCAAATAATGATGTCATCGCTGCATCATTATTATGTCATAAATAATTTAATCTATTTAATGTCTAAAAATTATAAAAAAAATACTATGATGTAGGAAATCTTTTTATCTTTCCAATGAATATTTATAATAAAAAAGATTACTTGTATAACACCACTTAAAAATTGTTTTAGTAAAACATATCATGTTTGTATCAATTTTACTTTTACATTAAATAAAATGTTATTTATGTCATTTCCCAACCAAAGTGGATCCATGGGGTCCCCAAGTTGACCCATGGCTTGTATTGCTCGTCCATGATACAACCAATGAGGGTAAGACATGTGTCAAGCTCATCTCATTTTATTAAAGCATTATTTTTACCTTAAACTACAGTAATTACCACTAATCGCGATTAAAAACTTAATAAGTTACTATTCACCAAAAAAATATTTTAATCTCATTGAACCACATTTTACTTCTTAATGACAACCATGTATGTCGGATTTTTGAAAATCAAAACACAATGATGGAAAAATTTCATTTAAACGGAAAATCAGTTTTTATAAGTACCACTTAGTGGTTTCACTATTCATCAAAAATTGAAGTTTTTCAGAAAAATCCCAAAAATTCACCCTAAGCTATATTTGATATTCTGAATTCAAAAATGAAGTCCATTTTACAAAATTCAAAACATATAAGTCACATTAATTAATTTAATAATTAATTCCCGCTGTCATGTCAAATAGCGTGTTTTATGAAACAATAAGTATCAAAAGATTGACACTAGTTTAAGTCTGATTTCAAAGTGAAATTGATTCCAAAGAACACTATTGGATTTAATGGTAAAAATATTTTCTAATTTCACTTTAAAACCAATTCAAAATATAATCTAATCATATAAATAAATTAGATTAAAAAGTGGTTTTGAATTAAAATACAACATTTTACACTATTCATTATAAAAAAAATGAACTTTATCGGAAAGATACCAAAAATTTACACAAAGTAAATTTTGATGTCCCGATTCTTAATAAGAGTTTTATTTGGTCCAAAAGAATGTTTAAGAGTGAAAAAAACTATATTTAATGACGGTTCTCCATCAAAAGGTGATAAGTGAACCTTTAGTGAAAACTAGGGCATGTACGCCTAAAATTGAATTCTTTCCATATTTTAAGCCTTTATCTTTTATTGTACAAATTGTAAAAATATTTAAGAACATATATAATCATATTTTAGTTATTTCTATCCATTCCCGCCATTACAACGGCAACATGTTAACTACCATTTAAAATAATATTATTTTATTATTAGAGTGCAATGTAAGATTCCCAAGAAACTCGTTGTTGCGTGTTGGGTACGCCATCGAGCATAGCGTCCCCTTTAAAGTCATATTAATATTTTATTCACAAATATGGATAAATATGAAAATGTCATATTCCTTATTTACCTGGGGTGTTACATCCTTCCCCCCTTTTGGTAATTGCGTCCTCGCAATTTTAAAATTGCGCTTGGAAACATCCTTGAACGTCCCACATCGGAACAAGAGTCGGTAAAACAATCTCTTTAAAATAAAGAAAGATAAGTACAAAGGTCACCCGAGTTAACCCATAATAGGATTCTAAGTATGAAAATATGGACATGGAGGAGAAAACATAGGGTCATGTTCCGATGGAGATCGATTGAAAACATGTTTAGGAGAAAGTTAACAATAAGAAAATCACAAACTTGTGATGGGTTAAACGGTGTTGGGTTCCCCAGTAGGAAAAGTTAATAGACAACATTTTTGTTTTAAGTTACTTTTTATTGAGGAATTTATTCATAAGGAAGCATAATCACTTATCATATTGACTTTCAACTTTTATTAGATTCCTTACACAAACTCATATTTTCTCCAAAAGACGAGTATTTAGGAAGACTTGTTCACATTAAGAGTACTATAATCAACTTCTAGAGAATCACCTCATCCACAAAATAGAACTACATACTTCCCATGTCTTTAACCAAAACCAAAACCAAAAAGGCTAGTACAAGATCAGATAATCCAGAAAAGGATAACCCTTTATAAAAAGAAAATCTATTCTTAATCTCCAAAATTTGTCCAACAAAACCCAAAGTTCAACGAGGACCATTTGTCCATAAAATTCTTCAAAGTAAACAAAACTAAGATTGAAACCCAAATATTTGAAGGATTTAGTCACATAGTCTTCCAAGTTAAATCGTAACATTTATCTCCAAACAACATCAGTTGCTCCTAAAGTCTCACATTGAAAAGTAATTATCCTAATCACATATCCTCCAAAATCAACTTACTCTTAATTCATAAAATCATATAACTAAAAAGAATCAGTCAAACTAACCAGGGACTTCACGTAGTCCAGTGGTAGGCGATAAATACCAGTCGCACTTTGGTTGTGGGTTCGATTCCCGCAGCATTGTCCGACGCGACGGGTTGTCACACGGTCTGCATGTTGTCCTTTTTCCAAAACTATATAATTCTCAAATCATTACCCAAAAAGGGATAAAATCATCAAAAATAACCATAACATAATTTAACCTCAATTTTATCTCATGCCTTTCACTTCAATCATAACATATGGTAACCCATAATTACCTCAAAAGTAAGGATCATATAAACCCAAATGGTTCTTTATAACTATGTCCACAAAAGAAAAGATAACTATTACTTGAATAAAATTTGCCTATATTAAACATCAGGGTTACACATAATATAAAAAGTCTTCTAATGTAACCCCATCATCAAAAGAGACTTAATACTCTTAAGAATTTCACCCTAACTCTTGAAGCCCTTATATGTTGACATCTTACTCATTCAACATTCTTAATGATCCATTATCCATTCCTTTCCAACTTATTCCTAAATACCTCTTTCCTACAAACAAAATCATGAATCATATCCTAAGATTCCAAAATAAAAAAACAATAGTCATGAAATAGTACATACCTTTGATTGGTCATTGTCAGTTTCTTCATCCTCAATCGGAATGGCATTAGGTATTGGTAAACGAATATTGGTACGCTCTTGGTGACCCCATTCACGAAACTTCTTCATAGGACATGTGTTTGCATAATGATCATGCACACCACATTTAAAACATTCAATTGATCCCTCAGAAAGAACTTCTTTCCCTTTCCTCGAGTCAACTGGATGCTTCCTTTTTCCATGGCAGGTTCTTGCTTTATGACCTTCATTACCACATCTATATCATATTTCTGTCCCTTTGAAACATTTTCCTAGGTGTTTCTTTCCACATCTTTGACACATAGGTTTCTGAACACACTTACCTTTATGATTATTACCTGTACTTCCGTAGGGATTTGTTTCTTGCATATATGATGCCTTAGAGAAATCTCCAAGGTTTAGGTGGTCAATCATGACTCCAGATAGTTGGTTGAGGATAATCAAAAGAGTTCTCATTGCAGCTCCCATATCATTCAGTTGCTTGCTCAAAAAACTGTCACAGTTTCCTTCACATCCACTGTTACTTTGGTGCCTGCTAGATCCAGCCATTTACTAAAACCAAAAAGGTCAGTGTGAGTATATCAACAAAACCATCATGTACTAATGAGTAATAAGATATAATTACTCATTAACTTTATCTAAAACTAAGACTCTTTCTGAAATCCTAACCATTATGGTAATTGTCAATTATGCTTAAAGAATACCCTAACCTCTAAAGTTATCTAAACCGACCTTTGATACCAACTATAAGGCCCCAGCCTTAAACCTTACTTAATCTTGAGTTATTACAAGATTACACATTGAGTATCTTTTCAGGTTTAGAGTTTTAGAGAATTAGATCATGAAACTTGCATTACATTCCACATTTAAACAAAGTTGTTACATAAAAGACAGTATTCATTCTTCCCATCAACGGAAACATATTTAAAATATAGCACATATTCTTTCTTGAAACATCCTTGACACTATCATCACATCATGTACCTTTCCCTTGACCTGTGAAAAACATTTCAAAAACTTGGTATGAGCATAAAAAGCTCAGTAAGGGTTATAAAAATATGGAAAGGAAACATGAGTTCATATATACATAAGAATGAAATCATACTTTATCCATAAAACATAGGCACTTTAACATACCTCATCAAATCATGAATAAATCATAGAAAACATAAGACATAAAGGTAACTTGAGGCATTCATAACATTCTTACGTAGGGAGTAACCCTCTTGGTTACGTTTGGAATACCCATCACAGTATATTCCCTAAAATCTCTTCGGAGAAACCTTAACGTTTCACTCCTTCGCGTTACCCAATGCATTGGAGAGCTATATCGGGCTCACCCGCCCTTAGTTTATCACGGAACCACCCGTTTTCATAACAATGCCCAAGAACCATAACATAAATGTATCACATAAAACATCCATAAAGGAAACATAACATTTCCACATTTCAATCACAATATAACATTTTAGTATATTGAAATAATGAATCCATTCAAAAATAAACCATTTCCAAAAACATTTAAAACATTTAATAAAGAGATTTTTGAATCAAAGTGTCTCATACCACCTTGAAGCTTAAAATTTTAAACCATTAATATCCATATAAATAAATCCTTAAAACCATTTTGAAAACATGGATATTAATAAGAACAAATAATTAAAACATTTAAAACGATATTTTGGTTAAAGGGGTTTTACCAAAATTAGAGACACTTGAATACAATAATCGAGGAATAAAATTTAGTCATAACTTTATAATATCATGAGAATAAAAGGATTAATGATATAATACTCCAAAGGACAGTATATACACCATATAAGAGTGAATTGGTGCATAACAACAATGAACCCTCAATAGAAATGTCAAATGTGATGAAATCCCTTATAAAGAAGGTATCCTTAAATTAAGGACAAATAAATCTCAAAAATATGTGTGACAAATATATATAGACCCAATATAAGTGGATATTAAGTGTAAAACAATAAAAGGTCAATCACACATATTCAATGGATGACATATTCAATGACTACAAGTTGAACCCAAAGAAATCGAAATTGGGTTAAAAAGTTCCCTTGACAGCCTAACGGCATCACATCAAAAATGAGTTGATGAGAGATAAAAAGTGTATCTCATCACTTGGACATAAAATTTACATCAATAAGGATGTATTAGAACATATCCCAACATAAAAATATGTAAATTAAAAGACCCAATAAAAAATGTCTTTTAAAAAAGAGGAGGGTGAAAGGTTCCTTTACCGACTTGGGTATCTTTCAAAACATACATCCCATGAAAGAAAGACAATAGGTCATTGATGTAAATACCCATAAACGAAATTATATTACACAAAGAGTAGAATAATGGGAAGTACATACACCACTCAATGGAATTTTTGGCAAATGTAGCATAAATCTCACAGGAATAAAAGTGAGATGAAAATTCCCTCACGAAAACTCGGCAGCCTAACGGCGCCACATAAAACTTCCGAATATGGATTGATGAGATCAAATAGGGTATCTCATCACATTACAATATAATGTACAGAAAGAGGAATATAAAAGAACATCCCCCAACATTACAAATAGGAGCTTAAAAGAAGTGACATAAAGGAGAGTACTTAAAAATAAAGAGAGAAGTTAGATCTCTTACGAAAGTTCTGCAGCCTAACGGCGCCAATCAAAACTTCCAAAATGGATTGATGAGAGAGAATAGGGTCTCTCATCACATGAAAATAAAAATTAATGTATGTTTAATATAAATTATCATCCCAATAACAAGAAAGATGAGCTTTAAAAGTAATGACATAAAAGTGTGTACTTAAAAAGAAAGAGAGTAGGATCCCTTACCTCGGGTCCGACTTGACTCGATCGTTATTTAATCTCCTGAATAATAAACTTGAGTTAATTTATAATTCATTAAGAACCTTTTTCAAGTTCATTATTACTTTTATACCACTTATTACCATGTCATAAACATTATGTAATCATTTAAGTTAATAATATTTGTTTTGCCGATATTTGGTTCTTAAGTCGAAAGTGAACTTCTTACAATTACATGTTGTTCATGTGGCCAAATGTTTATTATATCCAGAATTGTATTAATTATTTATATATCATATATTTCATATATATCCAGTACATGCATGCATTTATAACATTAGATAATCATTTAGAGGTAAGAAATGAAATGCACCGTTCATGGAGACGGTAAGCCGTACGTACGCATGAATGCTGCTTTCATTTCTATTTCATATTTTATAGAATGGAATAATAATGATATAAAGGTATATTATAATTCCAGTATAATATAATATATAATATCATATTTCTATCCTTTATACATCCCACATATGGTATTTAACGAATCAAATCACTTTGAGGGGGCGGTAGTCCGCACTTCCTTAAATGAAGATATCGCGTATACCCATAATGGAAGCCATAAAGGTAAGACAAAAATGAAAAATACAGAAGAATAAATAAAACATAAACATATTATATATCATATATAAAAATAGTGACATCATAATGGCCACCGTTGAAGGTGTTAAATGAGTATTGAACAATCATCGTTTCGGGAGGCAGAATTTCACCATCCACGGAAACCGTATGTTCTTTAACCATTTGATGTAGTTGTGTGAGAGTGTAGCGCGAATAAATCTTATAACAACATCCTAGTATATTGAAGATACTTGTGTTGTTACAAAAGAAGTAAATAAAAAGAGTTTAGGGGGTTGGATAAGCAAGATAAAACAAATGAACATGAGAGAATGAATTACCTTTAAAAGTGTAACTCCTTTTGATTTGAGACTAAAGGCTTCCTTTGAAAGGATTATGCCCAAAGGGAATCCTATAGGATGAGGAGAGGTATGTGGAGAGAGTAAATTGGCAGGGGTTGGCCGAGACAAAGGATTGAGGAGTGTGTTAAATGAGGTAGAGGTGGGGGCCTTTTATAAGAGGAGAGGAGGGGCACTTTTGGAAAGTAAAGAAATATTACTTTATTTGAAAATGTGTTTCGGTTTCAAAAGGTCCCACATTGATATAATTCGTGGATAAGGTGATAAGGCTTTGAAATCCAATCATCCAATAAATTTTGGACATGTGTAGTTCATATATTTTACATTATCTTTCCATTTTATTTAAATCGTCAAATAATGATGTCATCGCTGCATCATTAGTATGTCATAAATAATATAATTTATTTAATGTCTAAAAATTATAAAAAAAATACTATGATGTATTAAATCTCTTTATATTTCCAATTAATATCTATAATCAAAAATATGACTTGTATAACCCCACTTAAAATATTTTTTAGTAAAACATATCATGTTTGTGTCAATTTTACTTTTACATTAAATAAAATGTTATTTATGTCATTTCCCAACCAAAGTGTATCCATGGGGTCCCCAAGTTGACCCATGGCTTGTCTTGGTCGTCCATGATACAAAAAATGAGGGTAAGACATGTGTCAAGCTCATCTCATTTTATTAAAGCATTATTTTTACCTTAAACTACACTAATTACCACTAATCGCGATTAAAAACATAATAAGTTACTATTCACCAAAAAATTATTTTAATCTCATTGAACCACATTTTACTTCTTAATGACAACCATGTATGTCATATTTTTGAAAATCAAAACACAATGATGGAAAAATTTCATTTAAATGGAAAATCAGTTTTTATAAGTACCACTTAGTGGTTTCACTATTCATCAAAAATTGAAGTTTTTCAGAAAAATCCCAAAAATTCACCCTAAGCTATATTTGATATTCTGAATTCAAAAATGAAGTCCATTTTACAAAATTCAAAACATATAAGTCACATTAATTTATTTAATAATTAATTCCCGATGTCATGTCAAATAGCGTGTTTTATGAAACAATAAGTATCAAAAGATTGACACTAGTTTAAGTCTGATTTCAAAGTGAAATTGATTCCAAAGAACACTATTGGATTTAATGGTAAAAATATTTTCTAATTTAACTTTAAAACCAATTCAAAATATAATCTAATCATATAAATAAATTAGATTAAAAAGTGGTTTTGAATTAAAATACAACATTTTACAATATTCATTAAAAAAAATGAACTTTATCGGAAAGATACCAAAAATTTACACAAAGTAAATTTTGATGTCCCGATTCTTAATAAGAGTTATATTTGGTCCAAAAGAATGTTTAAGAGTGAACAAAACTATATTTAATGACGGTTCTCCATCAAAAGGTGATAATTGAACCTTTAGTGAAAACTAGGGTATGTACGCCTAAAATTGAATTCTTTCCGTATTTTAAGCCTTTATCTTTTATTGTACAAATTGTAAAAATATTTAAGAACATATATAATCATATTTTAGTTATTTCTATCCATTGCCGCCATTACAACGGCTACATGTTAACTACCATTTAAAATAATATTATTTTATTATTAGAGTGCAACGTAAGATTCCCAAGAAACTCGTTGTTGCGTGTTGGGTACGCCATCGAGCATAGCGTCCCCTTTAAAGTCATATTAATATTTTATTCACAAATATGGATAAATATGAAAATTTCATATTCCTTATTTACCTGGGGTGTTACATTTTCCATTTAAATTAGTATCCAATATAATTTTATCTTATATATATATATATATTTAATTCCATAAAAAAATTTATAAAAAATATTTTATGTGATTAAGCGTGTTTATTTTGAAATTAAATTTTCAGACCATTGGAAATATTATTTGAAAGTGGTTTTAGAATTTGAAATTATGTGGATCAAATTAGGTAATAGGTTAAATCTTAATCATTATCATTAAAATTAATTATTAAGGTTGGAAATTAATTACCATGGAATAAGTAAATTATGGTAAAAGGTAAAAATTAAAATAAAAAATACCTAAAACACTCAATGTAGCCTAAAAATGATTTTATGAGGTGATTATAGACCAAAAATCACTTTACCCTACTATTAATTTGTTTTTTCCATTTAACCTCGAATAATAACCTTATGTTACTTTTAATGTAAGGGTTACTCCAAATAATACGCTTCTCTTCATGAGTAACATTTACACCACATCAATACACACACATAATTCATATTTAAGCATAAAACACACCCAATTTGATCCTAATAGAACCCTTTTCCATTATGAAAAGTTTTTTTCCACCATTAATTTTCATAAGACCACATTTTCAAGGAGACTATGAAGAAAAATTCAAGTAACTAACATGAGTGTTATCAACGACTTAGATTTTATTCTAATTTATCTTCATTCAAATTTATTCAAAACACACTAATATGATTATATTAGTAAAAAAAAATTACATTAATGTTACTATATTAAGGTTACTTTCATTATCTATTCATATATCCCATCTACTAAGGAAAACTAAATCATCATTCATGTGTTGGTGTAGACTACCACCACCCTGAGAAAATTAATTAATTTTTCAATACCACCCATCAATGACGGTACCTATAACGGATTTAATGATGTAATATGATTTTTATGATATCATTATGGTTTTATTATAACAAATTGTAGAACCTATTAAAGATATGATCAATAAACAATCATCATAAATTCAATCATTTAAAATAAGAACGTGATGCGGAAAATCGCTTATTCAAATTATGTAGTATTTTCATATACATAACTTATTATTATACTAAAATTAAAACAACGATATGTCACACTAATAAATATTAAATAATATAAATATACTTTTATTATAATGAAAATACAGTAAATCCGCCTCATAATCATTCATTAAATCTTGGTATGTTCATGTTTAGGTCGTTTTTACCATATACTTGAACAATATAATGATTTTTTTTCATGAATCACTAAGGGAAAAATGAATTATTTAATATAATATAAATTCGTGGATAATTATTATTTTTAATTATATATATATATCAAATTTTAATTCATTAATAAATAAAACTCCCTTATATTATCAAGAATCACCAAAACATGATTGTTATCAATTTCATCTTCAATGATATTGATTAAAACACTCATGAAAGTAATTTTAAACCTTATAATTAATTATAAATAATACCCAATAGTAAATTTTGTTGATCTAGTGATGATTAAATTCATAATGTGAATTAATACACACACTATAATTATGAAACTAGTACAGACTATCAAAACTATAAACATACAATGTAAAAAATTAGTATAATTCATGAAGAGAATAATTATTAATAAAGAGTTAGAATAAAATTTGATATGATGATGGATATTAATTAATTTATTAATATATCTATGTTTGTGATATATGAGTTTAAATTTTTCTTTGTGAATTTCAGGACAAGAGGTAAGGGTTTCCATCTCAAATTATTCTCTTTGAGACGTGTTTGGTATTTTTCACATAATTTATTTAATGTGGTTTATATACTACATATTTGATATTTTATATATAAAATAACATTATATATGGGGTTTTATGTTCAAATTAAATCCCTATATTGTAATAATTTTTATTGAATTGGTTCCAAATAAATAAGTAGGGTTTTTCCATCTTAATTATCGTTCATTAATAGTCATGTTGTATTCCCCACCTATTTCTTATTGTGTGGTGCATAAATTTATATTGAAATTTTTAACCATATTACGCATAAAATTTAAGTTATTTTGAAGTATACATTGTTATCCCTCCCTCTTATTTTTTGATTCAAGAGTTATAAAAACCATTGTAAAACTGAATCTTCTTAATGGTGGAAAAACCATAATGTGTTTTAATAAATTTAAATGTTGTATAGTTTTCTAGAAAATAAATCCCAATATATTACTTGAAAGTGGATATGTATGTGTAACTAATGAATGTAGGGGTAATCACTCTAAAAATAGATTTTTCTTCATTGACTAGGTCATCACTTCAATGTATTGTAAATCATCCTAAGACTTCACACATGGCTAGAAACTCCAATGGTATATGCTTTTGAATATTAACACACACATTATAAACCATGATGTATGATTTTTCCTACCATTTTCTTGGTGTCATAGTAATGAAAAATATTTAATCCAATTACAATATTCCATTGATAACCCACCAAATTAAAAGTACCCTAATCACTATATATATTTGATTAGGGTAATTTCTATTACATTAAAAGTACCCCAAAATTTATTAGGTTATTAAGGGATGTTATCATAAACATCCACATTATTCTACTGAATAAGAAAGTATTTGTTCCATATTTGTCATTATGAAAATAATAATGTTTTATTCATAAAATGGTTCCATATAAAATGGTATCTTATGTATGGTTTTCTTTTATGGTGAATGAATTAAACTTAATCATGAGATAAGTGTGACCCTTAATTACATAGGCCCTAAAATCATAGACAGGTCCTAGGAGAAACAATGGTTTGGGTTTTAGTGTATGTCTCTAACATATCCATATAGTTACTTGGAATAATTCCATGAAAACATGTTTTGATGTTCTAAATTTTTCATTTCATCAAAATAAAATCAATTATTATTATTATCCATGTTTTAATTTATTGTCATCGTTATAGTATGTCCTATGTTTCTGATGATTATGGATTTAGGTGTTTTATTTTTTCCCATCATATCACTTATGACATATCTATGTTATCATCCAATATATGCTACTCCGTTTTGAGCATATGAGATCACCTTTATTTTTTTTACTTTACCCAAGAAAACTAGAGGATGGTTGTTCATAATTTAAATAAATATAATGGAAGGGATAATAATTTTATAGCAATATGTCCACGCTATATCTTATGTTTTGAAACGTAAAATATGTATGTATCTAGTATTCCATGATAGAGAAATATTTGTATCCTTTGGAAAATATTTTATTTTTTACCAATAATATAATATAACTATCAACCCTGGATTTATGGATTATATATTATTAAAAATATTTAGAATATTATGAGATAATATTTTACTTATTAATGTAATTTATCTGAAAGAGTGTTCATAAATAAAAAAAATTACCAAGATAAGATTCCTCTATACTATTCTAAATATGTATGTATAGGAAATTTTACTATAAACTGACTAAAGCATAAGGAAGATGATGGTGAAAATAATAAAGGGTCACAAAGAATATTTTATAAATAGAAAATTTTAAAATTCATCAAACACATGTTTACCTTAAAATTTAAAGGTTAATAACTTCTCAAAAATTAAAAGGATGAATTTATCATCAAAATTAGATGATGATGAAAGTGGTTATGTTATAACTGGAGTTAAAATGCCAAGTGATAAGGAGGAGGAGTTATTTATTTTCAAATCTAATTATTTTGAATTCTATATATATGAAAATTACAAACTTTTAAGATATAAAAATTGAAATGGAGTTTTAATTAAAGTGATTATTGAAGGAGAGTATTTTAAATATCTCTTGATTTGTGATTGAAAAAAAAAATTGGAAAAATTCTATGAGTATAAAATAACCCTAAGGAATTCTCTGGTGAAAGGGAGTAATACTTTCCCAAATATGTTAATAGTTTGATTGTATCACTTAATGAGGAAAAATAAATAATTGTTGAACTAATGAAAAACATTAATAAAATAGAATTAATATTAAATATTTTTTGAAAGAATTATTTTATGTTGAATATAATATAATGAATATGATGTAAAATTTCAAAAAATCATTCATGAAGTTGGAGAAAGAATGTATAAAGAATACTTTTAGATTATCATAGAATGTACATTATCAGTCCAATCATTAATAAAATAATATAATACATACAAAAACTCATGAATATATGGAGAATAAGGCTAATAGGGAATAAAATTGAAATAAAAAAGTGAAAGTTACCTTAAAAGGATAATTCAATAATTTTGGAAAAATTTTAAATATTTTATTGGAGAAGAAGTCAATTATAATTGGAAAATTATGAAAAATTATAAATATATAATACATTTATTGAAATAATTTTAGAAAACAATATCAATTTTATTTATTGAATATGGATACAATTAATAGTAATAATGTTGAATGAAGGTAATTATATGGTTCTAGATTACCAATGGTTTCTCATTAATGATTATTTACCTTTAGATGTTGTTAGTACTATGAAAGCTATTGAAATTTTGGAATATTTTTTTCTTTTAATTTCATAGTTTCAAATAGCTTTATAATAGTTTAAGGGATGATTTTTAATGGGTGAAAATTCATAGAATGAATAAAATATCAAAGAGATGAAAAAATTGTAAAGATATGATGAGGGATCTAATTAAGAGGTCATTATCAATATAAATTTATAATCCTGGACAACAAATAGGGAGCTGACTAGGGTTGTATCAGTTGAAAAGATTCATTGATGCACTCACATTATTTTTCACTTTTATATCTCCCTGTAATGTTTAATATTTTAAAACCAATGGAAATGGTGGGGGATTTTTGTGACATCTCGACCCAGGTTCAACAATTTAGTGCCCCTAGATGGTTAGCCACATGACCTCAAGTGTGCCTCCCCATATGCTAGAGGCATCTGACTAGAAGGGAGGGTCAAATATATAACATTTGGATACTATACCCTCTTAATCAAATCAGATCAATAGAAGAAAATAAATAAAAAATAACCAGATGATAATAATCAACAACAAGAACAAAATTGTAACTAAAAAACGAGTATCATAAGATAACCTATAATAGGAAACCATATGAAAAACTAATAGTAGATATGTCATGACATAATAACTGTCAAGTGTATAATAAAAATACAAAAGAATAAAGACTCTAAATGATCCAATAGGGTACCAGAAACATGTCTGGTTCCCTCATACATGTTATATCTGAACTCAACCATCTAACATATGGCTCTTTCCCTTATCATGTTCTGCAAAAACAAAGTCTATTCAAAAACCGGTCTGTTATCCTATGTAGGGTGTGATTACAACTTTGTAGGCCACTACAAACAACATCTAAAATGACATAAAATATATAATAGTGTATATATTTATATAAATAATAGAGTAAAATACATAAAGTAAACAGTTTACATATTCAATTATTCTTTATTTAACCACATCCATTCCCCTAAGATCATGATGACACCTAAACAATCAATAACTTATTTATCCCATGTTTAAGTCCGAACCATATCAAATAGGAAAACACAATTCATTATAATATGGGATTTCATTATCCATTTAATTTAAATTCATAACATGACCACTTGGAACCACAGTCCAATTATAATTTCATCGACATAGAATGTCAGGTCTAGAACCCTATGGGTATTTGGAGCATCCATCCCTTTCCCCCACCTCATTAATATTTAGATAATCAGTATCTGTCCCATACAATAATATTCACATGCATAAATTTGGTCATATAACATTATTTCTAGCCCCCTGTGGGATATTCAAGAATCACCCCTTTTCTCACACCCTATTTATCATTCGATCAATCCTTTCACATATATCACATTTAACAAGGTTAATCATGATTAGCCCTATTTTCAATGTTTCACATCATGGTATACTATTTCAATTATCTAAACAACTATGGTCAAACACTTTAATCACATGAAATGGTATGAAAAAATCCCCATTAATCCCTTAATCAACATTTAATCATTTAATCCATTAAGCATTTAAATTTAATCTAACTATACATTAATTACCATCATTAAAAAATACATAATCACATTAATCATTAAATTACATAGTTCCATTAATTTAACAATTTAATAATCCCAATATCCAATCAATTTTATAATCACATCATTAGATTAATTAATTATCCAATTAAATAATCCAATTTAAGATACGATTTCCAAAAATGGAAATTATTTGTTGAAAATTACATACACATAATTATTGTCCATACTATGGGAATTTCAATTTAAACCACCTACCATAGGATTGTTGATGAGCATTTTCCAAACCAGAAATCCCTAAATTGAAGTAGAATGTTCAATTATATAATGAAAAATGAGATCTAGAACCAAAAAATATATCAAGACAAAAAAATTTAGGATGTATCAAAACCAAGATCTAAAACCATCACCAAAGAATAAAAAAACATTTATCTTCATTCATAAAAAGGATAGGAGAGTGAGAAAACCACATGGGAAGAGATTACTTACTAGGAGATGTGAAGATACGTCAATTGGATCTTCAATTTTCCACAAATGGAGTTTTGAGGTCCTTGGAATATATTTGTGAGACTAAAAATTCAATGTAAAGTTATCAAGGATTGATCTAGTGTATTTAGGGATATATTTTAGGGGATCATGATTTTTTAAATAATTATTCACAGAAAATAAACCCACCTGCACAGTTTATTGGACAGGGGCGTACAGTTTTCCAAGCCATGCATTGTAACCATGTGTCTCTTATATATGGGTCACTTGTATACTACTAATAGGTCACATAGTTTTAAAAACTACACAATAATCCTGAATATCCCCTTTATTTAGATTTTCATGGTTTGATAGTCTGATTGTATGGTTGGGTAATACATTAATCCAACTCATCACTACCCAATAATCGCCCCAAAAAATTCAAAAATTCACCCAAACGCACCCATGACAGGCCTAAAACAATGGGTAACCAAAAAATGAAAATTATCACCTAAAGATGAGACTGTGACATCCCCTTAAAATATCAAGATCTTACAATCTCTCTACCTTATAACAGCTCATCCCCAATCTATAATCTTGAACATCTCTAAGATTCTGAATTAGATAGATCAGGAAACTGAGCCTACAGATCTATTTATCTCTCCCAAGTTTCTTCATTAACACACCCATGTTTCCAAAATACATGAACTATCATCATGGTCTTTCCTCATAACAATTTCACACTATGATCCACAATATGTATTAGATGAACCTCAAAGGATGCATCGATATTGAGCTCAACATCATAGACATCGATCACATCAGAAGGGTCAGGGGGTATATCTAAATCTATGACACATGAAGATAATTATGGATAGAAATATATCTTTATGGAAAATACAATCAATACTACACTAGATCAATTCTCTCAACAATATCATGAGGTCCAACAAACCTGATTGAAAAATCTCCCTATTTCAAAATCCTATGGTGACCCACTCTAGGTGAAAACTGAAGGGACACATGATAAACCATTATAAAATCAAGGGGGTTACATTTTCTATTGTTATACGACTTCTGTCTACTCTAAATCATAAACATACATTTTTTAAACATCTGAAACTAATCTAACATCTCTTGAATGTGACTTGGACCCAACAACTATGAATCACCTACCTCCATCCAACATAGAGGTGATTTGTATGTCCTACCATAAAGGACCTCATATAGTTCCATATATATAGTTGACTGATAGATGTTGATATATTTAAAGTCAATGAGTGATATATACTTCTCTTAAGACCCACCAATGTCAAGAAAATACACTCAAACATTATCCAAAAGAACATTAATACTATATTCTGATAACCCATTTGTTTATTGGTGGAAATTTATACTTATAAATACCAATGTAACCATATTTTATAATTATTTCCAGAATATTGAAGTAAAATGTGAGTCTCGGTCTAAAACTATGCTCTATAGAACCCTGTGTATTCAGACAATCTTCCAAACCTACAGGTATCTAAACTGATCCATTAAGAAAGTCTCCTGCATTGGTAAGAAATGTTCTACATTCATCAGTCAGTCTACAACCACCCAAATAGTGTCTTTATTCCATGGTGACCTTGGGCCACACCAAAGTCAATGGTAATGTCATCCCAATTCCATTATTGAATGGTAAATGGCTGTAGAGACCCACTAATTCATTGATTCTTGGTCATTACTTGTCGATTGGTGTAGTATCATGTCACGAACCCTACAATATCCATTTTCATGTCCAACCACCAATACTGTCGATGTAGGTCATGGTAAATTTTGGTTAAACATAGATGTATCGCCCACATCAAGGGATAAAACTCATGAACAATCTTCTATACCCTAAACATAGTCACAACAATATAAACCCAGACATAGATGATCTCATCCTAATCTATGGTCTAATCAGAAGTTGACTCCCCACCATCAAGGCTCTCCCTTAAGCCCGGGAATTATGGATCCTCATAATTTCTATCCCTGATCCATCTCAAGAGTGAAGAATCCACTAATAGAGAAGGATAATAATCTATTACTTGCCCTCCTAAGCATAAAAATACATCTCTTCCAGTAATGTCTTCATCTTCAACTCATAACTAGGCTCCTAAAGTAGTAGAATCTATGTCTTCTAGCTCAAAGTGACATCAAAAATGTTTACCATCCCATGCATATATGCTAGCTCGAAATCAAATGACTGGATATAGTCAACCCACCTACACTACTAGAGATTCAAATTTTGTAGGGAAATTATATAATTAAATTTCTTAGCATGGATATACACAGTAAACATTTTAAAAATAGATAATGCCACCAACACATCAAGTCATAAATAACTACGGCTAACTGAAGGTCATGAATATGGTGTTTTTTTCGTGTGTCCACAAATATCATGACCCATATGATAAAATTTATATCCCATAAAAATAATCCATGTTCTATACATGATGAGTAAAATAAACCATATACTCCTCCACTGGCTTAGGTAGGATCAAGATCAGTGTGGCAGTCAAGCACATCTTCAACTCCTGGAAATAATTCTCACATGATACAGAAAATTCAAAATTACCTCCTTCTTGGTCAAGCCTAAAAGATGTGTTTCTAAGAAGTAAAAATATTATATTTAACTCCAATAATAACCCTCTAATCCCATAAAACTATGGATATCTATTACATTATTAGGATCATTCTAAGAAACCACAACTGTACCTTCTCTAGGTCCACTGATACCCCTTTCCTCTGAGATGATGTGACCTAATAAGTTTACACTATCGATCTAGAATTGATACATATATAGCTTGGTATATAGACTATTCTCTCTCATTATACTCAGGATGATGTTAGGATATTTGGCATGATTTTCACGATTCTTGGAGTACACCATGATGTAATCAAAAAACACTTCCACAAACTGATCCAATTACAGGTGGATTATCCATTTCATCAAGAACATAAACACAACATGAATGTTTTTTCAACCCAAATGGCATCATGAAGAACTCATACCAACTATACCTAGTTTTGAAAGTAGTTTGAGGTATATCAGAAGGCTGAAATTTCAACTGATGACACCCTGATCTCAAGTAAATCATGGTCAAAGAGATCATCAACACATGGGAGATGATGCTGGTTATTCCATTTTCCATAATAAATAATTATTTTATTTTTGAAGAACTTTAATGGAAAAAGTGTAAAACTTGCCAAAGTTTTAAAAATGCATTCGTCATAAGAAATTATCATGTTATTACAAAATTATTTAATGGGGTTAGACTTATCTACCTTGAATAAATTCCATTTGATAGAGGTAACCTTTATTGATGGATTTTCCTTAATAAGATCCTTGAAATGAGATTCCATATTGACCAAAGTCTACACATGTTCCTCCTGGCATGATTCCCCCTTGTTGAAGCCTAATATCAATATATGGTTCTATTTATCAATCAATGAGATTTGTTATTCATTTAAATATAATTGTAATGGTCTTTCAAACATTCAGTGTGCATCCTCCAACATGTCTTCATTAGAATTGATGAGGAGATCCTAAAAGTTTTTTGGATTCGATGTCCTCCTTATCTGATATTTTCAGAAAGATAGAATTTGGTTCCACTGCTAGTATTCTAATTTCCTTATTACGGGGAGGAACGTCTAGCTCAACATGAATATCAAGTCCCTTATATTTTTTCTTTGGGATGTTAGTAGAAACGGTAAATCTATTTTGATTGATTTTACCCAGAATGGTTGACCTTTTAATGGGAGGACTAGGTAAATTAGAGTATTCTTTACGTCTTTGAAGCCTCTACACATGCCAAATAAAAACATCTGAATCCACAAGAATCTTTTTCTTTATTTTAAGGGGATCAAAGATATTATTTCGAAAGTTCCACATACTTTCTCTTTAAGGACCATTTTTTAGAAGAAGAATCGATATCCACTTCTTGATCATCTGACCTTCCCCCTAAGGACAGAATCTCTTCATTTTTTCCACCTCAACCATCACTTCTTCAAGAGGGAATGGAACAATAACACCCTATACCACAAAATTATTCTAAGAACCAACACATTTTAGGGACTCATACATTTGGAATTGAAGAGTCTCAATGTGATTATAGGAATTAATATCCCCGGTACCATTACCATGAACTCCAAAATTGACAATGTCAAAAAGAGAAGGAATCATCCTAGACTCACTAAGGACCTGAATGGTTAGATCACCTGCACCATCCCCTTGAATCATAACCTCATGAAGAGGATCCACGATAACCCTTGTATCATAAGCATGATAGTTTGGTTGTCCTATGATGTCATTTGAGGATAAAATATCCACTTAATGTTTCCCAAAAATGGTTTGAAGTTACCTTGAAAAATTGTTAACATCCAAATCCCACATCTGACGATAAAAAATCTCTATTATTATGGGCTGAGAATCTATGTTCCTCGTAGGTTTATGAATGAATTGAGAAATATTTTTCACACAAGAACCTATCTGTTCCTCCTCAAGGAAATTCTATACATCATTTGGGGTGCTCATCTCAACCTTCTCCATGGACAGTTTTGGATGACAATCTTTCATGGAATTAGATGGAAGGACGTCCAGTGATATTCCAAGATTCTCTTGTTAGCAACTGGGAGTGGCATGAATAAGTAGAATACAAGAGAAATAGTATCAACCCCATGATTAATAAAAAACCTATTGCTTCTAGTTCAACTGTCCTTCTCTCTCAATGAATAATAAATCCCCTGATTTCCTGGAGACATATAATTTGATAAAAATCATCGATGATATTGGATTGAAAATCACATAGGTACGATGGTAAAAAAATAGGAACCAAACCACCATATTTCCGATCAGACAAAGGATCCCCAGGTTCTGGGATGGTAGCAGGAGACTGGGAAGGGGGATTCCTAACTCAATGACTATAGAAACATACTTCAGATGAATGTCAAATGACCACTTAAAAAAGGAAAATCGAGAACCTGAAATAATTCTTGGAGTGTTATCCCAACCATAGATCGGGTTGTCTTAGGTTTCTAATATAAAAAATAAGTGCCTTGGGTATAGGATCCCAATGATCACCCTGCCTTGAATCTTCTAGGATGAAAAAAATTTGTTGAATACATTCAAATATGGTCTCTTCATTCTAAATCGGGATAATAAAGATAGATCCATCATCACTAAGGATCACATGAACCACATGGAATAAATCAATATGGAAGTGACTCTATCTATGCGAGATTTTAATTTAGGGCATACATTGATAGATGATAAGCTGAGGAAGATAGAGGGGTCAGTGAAAGGATGAAATGAAGGATAAATTGGAGAAAAATGGAGTGGAAGAGGACCACATACCTCCCCAGTAGTGAAGGGGTGAGGATGGGAGGTTGTGGTGTGACCATTCCCTAAGTCATCACCGAGAGAGGTCCGATGAGGGAAAAAATTTTACATCCTTGTTCATTATCACATGGATACTAGTTCTTCAATATCATCCAGATCAACTTTCAGAAATCAAAACATTAGTGAAAATTATTATCAATCTTCTTAGAAATAAAATATTGGATAACCCCAAGGAGACGTACTCGGATAGATAAACCCCTTATATATCAACTCTTCTAGCAGATTCTTGATCTATTGAAGCTCTATTGGTTCCATTTTTTTGGTGGAAGAGAAACAATATCATATTTAGACATGAGTTCAATGATAAAATTCACATATATCTTCAGTGTTAGCCCCGATAAGTCTTTAGGGAAACTGTTTTGGAACCAGTCTACTATGGGTAGAAAATAAAAATGTTTTCACAAAACCTTCATTAATCATAAAACTAGCAACATGGGTGGTGAGACCCCTCCACATTCTGATAAACAGGCCATGTATAGCCTTCCTATATATCTCTCTCTCTATTATTAACATAACTATTACCCTTAGGATATGTAAAGGTCAATCTCATGCGGTAACAATCAATATGGGCTTAGTATTCTACTAAGAATTACATATCCATAATCATGTCAAAACATGACATAGCTAGAATATGGAGATCCCAAAGGAAATAATACTCCCCAACCTTGAGAGAACACCCCTTTCATAAATAGATGTCTCTCATTCACACCACCAATGGTGCATCAATTTTTATAACCCTATTCACAAACTCTACTACCAGACTCAACCTATTCATAAGTTGTGTAGATATAATAGAATAAGAGGAAATGTCATCAAACAAGGTACTAGAAAGTGCAGGAGGTACCATAATAGTACCTATAACTATCAATGGTAAACCCCTCTATCGATAAGTGTGTGATGAACTGTATGAAAACTTAATTCCCCTCTTCCATGTGATTAATTATGAGTCCCCTAATCTACACCACTCTTCTGATATAGTTTCTCTTTCCCAGAAGCACCTCGTCCACTACCCCAATTACTACTACTACTAAAACTCCAACTACCAGACTAATATGGGGTTAATGACCCCCTTCTAGAAATCAGATTCTTCTTGACTCCTATATCATTACCCATATGCCACAAGTTCTTAAAAAATGACTATATATGTTCCATCATTCAGAAATATTTTCACTCTACCGGTGTTCAGGAAAAATTTCTTGGAATGTGACATGACCTACCGCACTGGTAGAAGATCACTCAGGTAAGATTTTAACTTGGGACTTAATCTCGTATTTAATCCCCTCCTGAAAATTTCACTCTATAGCTTTCTCACCCCATTTCATCACTAGAAAAAAGTGTTTTAAGATTGTAATGTAGCCAACATAGTCCATCATGGAAATGATCCCTTGGTTAGCTGCATAATCTTTTCTACCCTCTCTTGTAATCATCTCTCTAGATAAAAGTGATCCATTAAATTATCTCAGAATCCCCTCCATACCATGTTTTCTATCTTCTCACTATGATCCTGAATATCTCACCAACAAACTACTAGAAACTAGCTCTGTCCCCATGAATCTATACCCATGGTTTATAGAAACTGTGGGTATAGATTATCTACCTAAATCTATACCCACACTTTTCAAAATCCATTGGTATAGCTTGATCTATACTAATGGTTTTTCAAAAACAATGAGTATAGATCCATAAAATATCAATCCACCCTTGGCCCCCCTCCCCTCCTTAGTTCAAATCCCTAATCCCCCCCATTCAATAAGATAAGCACCCCCTCCTCTCATAAGTTGAAATTTCCCCAATACAAAGGTGATATTCTTCCATTTTTGGCATTTTTCGTCTTGCAATATATAAACATTTCTTCCATTTGGTTCTTTCTTCTTCCCTCCCATAACTGAAATTTGGTTGTATTATCCAGTTTTCTCCCCAAATTCGAGTATTTTTTTGTTTATAATATTCTTTGACATCAGATTAGTGAGTTCTGTATTGGCCTTCTCTTCTACTGGCTATTATTTTCATTTTTATCTTTACATGCTATTGTACTAGAGTGTATTGGAATCACTTATATAATAATGTGTTTAAATTTATATTCTAATAGAGATAAAATATAGTTTATTAAATTCATAAAAGTTATATTTATTTTTATATTTATATTTTTTTAAACGATCCTAGCGATTATTATGAATTTAACTTAAATTTGAGATTCTACTAGTAGAATATATTAGGGATTTAGATATTTTTAATCTTGGAAATCATATTTAAGTTAACTAAAGAGATTAATTTTTTTATTATCTTATAGTTATTGGTTGTAATTATTGAAATCTAATATATTATTTCATGAAAATTGGTTAAACTATTTATTGTATTTTTTAACCTAAATAAATTGTATGATGATGTACATGATTATACAACTACACATAAATATATAATATTTCATAATAAATGGAGGTTGGTTCTTTAGGAATTCAATGTTTTACTTGGAATACTCATCAATCATGTTTCGTAGAATTCATAATTTTTATTTAGACATGAATCAGTGATAAAATATTATTCCAAATAAATAAATATTTAGAGTTCTAATGTTTAATAATTTTAAACCTTTATTATGTATAAATATTTATAGAAGCCATTGGAAAATTCCATGAAATAATTATATTAGTCAAAATGGAATCCTTTTGGATCTTATTTATTTTATGAAACATGGTTTGCATTGATAATGTTTTACATAGTAATTTAGTTCTATTGGAAAACATTAATGGTATGTACCTTAGTTTCACCTATTCAGATTAATTATTGAGTACAACTTAGTTATTTGTTAATAATTATAATTTAGTTCTTTTATTGTGTATTGAGAATTTGTGAATTTGTTTCCAGTACACGTTAAAGGAATTCAAAAACATATAATCAAACATTAACTTAATTTAATGGTTTCATCAGTGTTGAAGTAGTGGATGAGCATCATAAAGTGGGATATAATTGATTAATTATTTACTCTTAATGGGTCTTCCCCAAATTAAATAATTATTAAATTGAAATATAACATCATGTAAAATCAATTTTCATTGTTTTGAAATATTGTAAGTAATTTTAGCCTTAATTAAAATCCTTTCATGAATAAATGATTTCCTCAATTATGTTTTAAAATGAGAATACCTATATGGATAATAAATACACATTTTTTCTAGTATTATTTAGTTTTTAATTATATAAATACATGATGGCTTCGAGCGGTGCTTCTACCTTTCTCCTGTATGGAGATTGGGGTTTTGTATCGAGCCTCTGTTCGCATTGATTCGCAATGGTAGATGGATTCCTCTTACCTGGGAGATTCAACTCCCGCACACATGCTGCAAATGGCTTGGCTCAGTTTGATTCAAGGAAACTCGGAGATTTCAAGCCGATGCCATTTGAAACTAGCGAAGGTAATAGATCATTTTCCCTCTTTAAAGGACCATATGTAGGAATCCAAAAAAGAGGTTCTGTAGCACATGTTAAGGTTGATTCTGATGTTGTTGCTGAATGAATGGAGCTGGGTGCACATTCAATAATCGCGAGGTTGATATTGCCAAAAGGGACAGATCCATGGAAGATGGAATACCTTCATCAGCAACTTGCAGTCATTTGGGGTTTTGATGAATGGAAATGTGTGTCTCTTGGCAAGGGGTTTTTTCATATGATATTCCCATCAGAAGAGCTAAAACAAAGAGCCTGGGGCTTCGGCTCACTTTCTTTCAAACCTGGTGCTTTGCACATTAGAGAACGGAACCGAAGATTCAATACAACTCAAATAGGTAACACCTCAGTCCTGGTTTGGATTAAATTTTTTGGATTAAACTGGATTTTGTGGCATCCTAGGATTCTTTATGATATTGCCCTTGCCATTGGAGTTCCAATTAGGATGGATAAGGAAACTGAAATGGCTAGATTTGGAAATTTTGCTAGATGTCTTGTAGAAATTGATCTTTATGCTACTTTAGTAGATTGAATTTACTTATCTAATGATGATGAAGAATTAGAACTCAAAATTGAGTGTGAGAGATTTCCAAAATATTTCCATGAATGCAAAACTATAGGACATGATGATGTAACTTGTAGGAAGGTAGTGCTTTGTGATACATGTTGTAAAAGAGGGCATGAATCTAAATCATGCACTAATACTAGGAGGATGAAGCCTGGTCCAAGGAAACTGGATAACCAGAAGGGGGAATCTATGTATCTTAAACCTGGGAACATTAATGTTCACCAAACTGTGTGTGAAACAAAAGAAAACCAAAATAATTCGGATAAACCTATAGGAATCTCCTGGGCTGATATAGCAGCAGGAGGTATTGAGTCTTCAGAAAAGTATCAACATGAGTTTGATGATCTTGAACACAATGGTGTTCATGATGATAATGACAAAAATCAGATTCTTACTGCTCAGATGAAGTTAAGTTCAGGGAAGCACATTGAGATTGATTTTGCTCAGCAACTAAGAACTGGTCCAATTGAAGCTCATGTGGCTTCATTTAATCAAAATTCCCTCACTGAAACATCCACTGATGGGGTGGTTGGGATTTCATCTCAAGCAAGAAACCATGATTGTAATCCTGATGAAGGAATGAAATAGATTGAAGCACAATGTAGGCCTCATTTTGAGGATGGAACCCAATCGAAGTAGGTTCCTACCCTGGTTTCTCCAGTTACCAGCATGAACCTAAACCTTCAGAGTTCTGTTGCTGCTGCTACAGATTCTGGGAATGTTGCTAATTTTTTCACTCCCTTGGAGATGCAGTCATCTGTGGCTGGGGATTTGGCCAGCCCTGTAAAACAGGTGAGTATCTGTCATGGGGAACCCTCTCATTTTTTCCTCCCTCAGCTATCTAGGTGGCAGAAAAATCAAAAAAGGATGATGAACTGAAAGGTGATGAAGATAGTGCTTGGTAACAGGCTCAAACAAGAAGCCAAAATAAAGCAGCAAGAAAATAGTAAAGGAAGAAGGAGGAGGAGCAAACTGAAAGTTCAGATGAAGATGTGGAAACATTTCTACAGCAAGCTAAAGATATTGAAGAACGATACACTAGAGGAAGGAGAGGCTGGGGGAGCATCAATATAGAGGCATGGCATGAGATGAGAGAACAAGAACGAAGAATTGGAAACAAGCTGAGGAAAAAGCTTGGACCACCAAGAGGGGGAACTTGATATCTTTGTTGTGCTTTGTTCATCCTTCCATACTTTTCTTTTTATAATAATTAAAGGCTCTTCCACCACTTTCAAAAAAAAATATAGAAATACATGCAGCTTGTTTGGATTTCTATCAGTATACGTTGGTGGTTTCTTATGATATGCCTCATTCTTTATTTGGATGGATGATAGAGTATTCTATAATGCTCACTTACATCATGAATTTTATTAAAATTGGTTTCTTTTTATTGTTATTTAATTTCTTCTACACTATAATTTAATTTTTTATTTGAATTTGGATATTATTGAAATTATTGAAATTATTGTTTATATTTTTTATTGGAACATAACGTTTTTTCCTATAATATAATGGATAGAATCTAGATGTATCATACCAATTAGATTTCCATGGAGTTTCAAAATAATTTTGAAATTTGTTTCATATTTTTCATTTAGAAATTCTTTTGATGGAGTTCATACACAATGTCGATGTTATAATTGAGTTGGAAGACAATGGTTAAGCTGGGAAAAAGATAGATACCATATAAAAATAATCTAGACTTAATAAATCTATTATGTCTGGTATCATAGTGTAGATATGAGACAAACTTATACTATTGAATAATGAAAAGAAATAAGTGGCATATAGAATTTGATATTTGATCGGTTTCCATTTATGCATCATCATGGGAGAGATCGTATTCTAGTGAATGGAGACAATGATATCAATACACAATAGGAGTATATTAAAGATGATGATGTTGAACGAGTGAAACATTTAATGGATGATACCATAATTTATGTATTTCTAGAATGTACTAAAATAACAATGCTAGAATCTTTAATGTGGTTATATAATAGAAAAACCACGTATGGAATTTATAATACTTATGTTGATTATATTCAAAACATTTTTAAAGGGCCTACTTAATAATGGTGTTGATACTTAATTAAATAAGTATA
The DNA here is from genome assembly GCA_963277665.1 of Viscum album. Classification (NCBI taxonomy): domain Eukaryota; kingdom Viridiplantae; phylum Streptophyta; class Magnoliopsida; order Santalales; family Viscaceae; genus Viscum; species Viscum album. The sequence goes on from OY728153.1 coordinate 653,574,338, forward strand.
AGGCATTAAAGTTAATTAATAAAATCCGATTTTATACTAATAAAATGCATTCTTGTCTAAAATATAATAGTTTATTTTGAGAGGAAAAAGGTCACATTTATAATAATAAAGAATGTGGTAATTCTCAATGGATGAAAAATTCATATGGAACAACATCTCATGTTCCACAGAATGTCAGGTGGCACTTTCTATTTATTCCCATAGTTCAAAATATATTCATGTCTATAGAAATCACATCCAACATGCGATGATAAGATGATAAGAGAATGAATGGTAATAATGAGTTTTTTTGTCGAACAACTGGATTAGCATGGTGTGTATTTTAATCACAATATACTGATTTTTCATCTAAGATAAGTGATGTCAGCTTTGGTATATCCTATGATGGTTTTAATCCTTTTTCTCATATTCTTACTTCTCATAGCACATGGATAGTTTTTATTCATATTTATAATCTTCCCCCATGTATTTTTATGATAAACCCTTTCAATTTATTTATAATGATAATATCAATAACTTGTAATTCTATAAATCACATAGAATTCCCCTTGAAACCTTTAATAAGATATTTGAAGAAGTTTTGGTTTATGGGTGTGCGCGCATTCGATGCTACTTTAAAAAAACATTTCATATGCACGATTCCCTTATATGGACTATAAATTATTTCCATGGTTATGAAATGATTTTGGGTAAGAGCCTGAAGGAAAAAATCATGTTCTATTTATATAAATAATACATGATCAAGAATGATTAAATTCCATCATAGTTTTTGTTTCATAAGGAATCAATAATTCTTTTCAATGGATCATCAATATAGGAAGAATTTCTAGAGGGTTGATAATACTGTAGGACCTAAGAATCCACCTTAAATTATGTTAGGAACTGATATGCTTAATTAATTGAAAGATTTTAGTTATCCTTAGGAAAAGATCATGAAATCTAAAAATAGGAAAATATTGATACTGAAGACACTTACAGTTGGAAAAAGATAGATATATTCTTCGAGTTTCTATACTGGTCTACTGATTTTTTATATTATTGTTTAGATGTAATGCACATTGATAAAAATATTTGCAAAATTTTCCTTCCTAATCATCAAAATATCAAGGGGAAGACCAAAGATGATTTCCAATATTGTAGAGACTTATTGTATTGGGTTATTTAAGCTATACTTCTTCCTGTGTGTATTAGTGAAAACAAATGGAAAGTTCCTTGTGTTTCTTATGTGATGAAAAGCTTAGAGAAAAATCAATTTCTTAAAATATTGGAGAATATCAAGTTTCCAGGTGGATATTCTAGAATAATATCTAAACGATTCAACAGAAGGTATTTGAAACTAAAATCTATAAGAACTCATGATTATCACAACATTATTCATGAATTTATTCCAATAGAAATAAGGAATTTTATATTCAATAATGAAGAATGATAGTGAATCTTATGTGGCATTTTTTTAGAGTCTGTTGGTTTAAAATGCTATCAAATAATTCCTTGATAAAAATGAAGCAAGTGGAGCCTTTAATTTTATGTGATCTGTAAAAAAATAATCAATCATTCTTCACCTCTATGCTATATTTAATAGTTTATCTTCTAACTAAAAAAACTTCTTAGGTGACCCATTTATTTTCGTTGGAAGTATCCTACTTAAATAAATATGAGGACAATGAAATCTTATGTTGGAAACAAGAATCATTATGAATATCTATTGTGAGAGGTTATATGGATCAATAATGAATTTGTCTTATTTGAGAACAAGACTTAACAGGACAATGAGAAATTAAGATGACTTATATGGGGAACTGGAGCCCTCATTTCCATCCCTTCCCCAAAAAGGAGGAATTCATGGGTCAAATACATTGGCTACATTGATCCTTGAAGAGTGGGATATGTCACATTGCACAATCTTGTTTCACTGTAGTTTTTTTATGACTGTATTAAGTAATTTGAATAATTATATATTATCTCATACTATGTCATTCTAAATATACAATTAACTTTTATTATAAATTTATATATGGAACATAAAAATATTATAAGTAGTGTTATTGTAACATACCAAGTAAATGAAGAATAAGATATTTTCATATTTATTAATATTTGTGAATTAAATATTAATTTTAGCTTAAAGGGGTTTCTATGTTCGATAGCATACCCGATACGCAACAATGGGTTTCTTTGGAATCTTACGTTGCACACTAATAATATAATATTATTATTTTAAATTGTAGTTAACTCCTAGCCATTGTATTGGTAGTAATGAAAAAAACTAAATATTATATGATTATATATGTATTTATATTTATCCAATAAAATTTAGAGGCTTAACATAGGAATGAATCTAATTTTAAGCATAATTTACATTAAAAGGCCGATTTACCGCCTTTAAATGGGGAACCCTTTTTAAATCTATTTTTGGTCAGTTTAATACATTCTATATGACCAAATAAAATCCTTCTTTAAAATGAGGACATCAGAATTTGATTTGGGTAATTTTTTGGTATTTTTATGATAAAGTTCATTTTTAAAGGAATAGTGAAAATATTGTATTTTAATTCAAAACTATGTTTTAATCTAATTTATTTATATGTTTAGATTATCTTTTTACATTTTTTTAAAGTAAAATTGAAATATATTTTTACCATTTAATCTAATGTTTGTCATTGGAATTAATTTACCTTTGAAATTGGACATAAATAAGTATCAATCTTTTGATAGTTTTTAATTCTTAAAAACACGCTCTTTGTTTTGACAGCAGGAATTAATTTTAAATTAGTTTCTGCTGCTTCTGTGTTTTGATTTTGGAAAAATATATTCCATATTAGGAATCAGGAGGCACAAATTTTTTAAATAGGTAACTTTTATTTTTATACATTTTAAATATTTACTTCAGACAATATTTTATTTATAGTGGTTAAAGGGTAAATCGGGTAAATAAGGGTAAAAAAATAATATTATAATAATATAAAATTACTGTTTAATGTGTCCTAATCATATTGGATGAGTCATGTCCGACCATGGGCATCTTTGAGTTGATTTTGGGACCCCATTGAGCTACTTGGTTGTGATAATGACAATTAAGGTTAATTAATTTAATGTGAAGACAAAAGTGACATTAACAAAAATCATTTAGTAATTAATTTTTATATGGTCTTATATAAGTCCAATTTTCGACTGTAAATATTCATTGGAAATATAAAATGATTTCCTACATTATGGGATTTTTTTTAAAATTTTTAGATATCAAATAAATTAAATTATTTATGACACAATAGTGATGCAGTTTTTAACTTATTAATAAATGATTTAAATAAATAAGATTATAATGATTAAAATATTATCCCAAACATGTCCAATTCTAATTGGATGATTTTATTTTGAATCTAAGTCATCTTATCTTTGACCTAAATGATTTTTGGACCATTATAAACCGAATATAAGTTTATAATAAAATAATATTTTCAAACTTTCCTAAAGAGCCCCTCCTCTCCCTTATAAAAAGAGACCACTTCTAACCAATTTCTCACACCTCTCAAGCCATTTGGCTCGTCCAAACTCTGCCCAATTAATCTCCCTACATCTATATCTTACTACTAGAAGCCTTACCTTATGCATAAGGCACTTAAGAAGTCCTTTGGTTCAAACCAAATTGAGTTACCCAAATTAAAGGTAACGGTTTCTCTTAAATTGTTTTCTTTTATTTTTCTTCTCCAACCCCTAAATTTTTTTATTTCCTTTCTTTTGTAACAAAAAAAGTATCTTCAATATACTATTATATTGTTATGAGAAGGATTATAACTACACAAACACACACTTCCATCTAATGGATGAAGAACATAATGTTTCTGGGGATGTCAAACTAACACCTCATGAAATGATGATTGTTCAATTACATCTTACCGCCTCTCATGGTGGCCATTATGATGGAACTATATTTATATATGATATATATTATGTTTATGATTTATTTATTCTTCTGTAGTTCCCAATTATATCAAAAATTTATGGTTTCCATAGTGGGTAAATACGATAATCTCATCTGAGGAAGTGCAGACTACCGCCCCCTCAAAGTGATTTGATTCATTAATGCCTTATGTGGGATGTATAAAGGATGGAGTTAACGATATGATATATTATATTATACTAGAATTATAATATACCTATGTATCATTATGTTTTATTTCCATTAAAATAAGTAATAGAAATGAAAGTAGCGTTCATGCGTACGTACGGCTTACCGTCTTCATGAATGGTGCATTTCATTTCTTACCTCTAAATGTTATTTACTATTATAAAAACATGTATATAGTGGATATATATGATATATATGATATCCAAATCACGAATATCATTCTGGATATAATGAACTATTGACAACATGGACAACTTGTAAATATAAGGTGTCCATTTTGACTCAAGTACCAAATATCGACAAAATGAACGTTATTAACATAAATGATTAAGTAATGTTATAACGTGGTAATAAGTTATATAAAATGAATAATAAACTTTAAAGAGGTTCTTCAGAATGTAGAAATTAACTTTACTTTATTATTCAAGAGATTAAAGAACGAATGGGTCAAGTCAGACACGAGGTAAGAGACTTCGTCTCAATCTTCTTTCATTGAGGAATTTTTAGTTTTATACACGACTTTATTTTATATGGTGTATAACCCCTTTAAAATTTCATTTTATTCAAAGGGAATCTTTTTATATTAAGTGTTTTACTATACGACAAGAAGGAATGTTTTTTTAACGTTAGCGGTGACAACGACCTTTCCGCCGCCGTGAGTATTATTTGATCTTTGGATTCTTAACAAGCCGGAATGTTTTTTTAGGAAAAATAAATACCATATACTATTTTTATGTATTTTGGTATTGAAAATGATTTTAAGAATGGATTTATTATTTCAATATCATGAAATGATATTTTATTATTGAAATTTGGAAATGTTATCTTTTTTTATGCTTATGTTATGTGTAATGATGATGTTATGTTTCTTGGGAATTATTTACATATACGGGTGGTTCCGTGATAAACCTAGGGTGGGTGAGCCCGAGATAGCTCTACAATGCATTGGGTAACATGATGGAGGTAAACGTGAATGCTACTCCTAAGAGATTAAGGGAATATACTGTGATGGGTATTCCAAAGTAACTCCCTATGTAGTTGTGATAGCTACAATGTAAGTATGATATGGATGCCACAAGTTACCTTTATGATTTTTGATTTCTATGTTTCTTTCATAAATCTTATGATTTCATGAGGTAAGTAAAATATTTCATGTTTTGAATGCATTTATGAACAAATGTTTTCATTCTTTGATTTATAACCCTTACTGAGCTTTTTATGCTCATCCCATGTTTGAAATGTTTTCACAGGACTTAAAGATGTATAGGGTCAAGGATGGGATCAAGGAAAAATCATGTTGTCTAAAACATGGATCTAGACATGACTTTTTTAAAAGAGTTCATGTTTTGTAAAAAAATGGAAACTATGTAGAAATGTCTACCTTGTAATTTTTGAGATGTAATGTAATTGTTATGCCTAATTCTCTAAAACTCTAAACCCGAAAAGATCCTCAATTTGAATTATCCATTTAATTCAATATTATGTAATGTTTAAGTTCAGGTCTTTATAGTTGGTATCAGAGGTCGGTGTAGATAACTTTATGAGTTAGGGTATTGTTAAAGTAATATCAATAAAGTAATTTATGATAATATTGACATCATATAGCATTTCTAGATTACCATGTTGTTTCGCCTAAGATATTTTTATGTTCGGAATGGTTTTCCGTAGAGGAAATAGGGCGGCTACGTTATGATGACATCAGGAGGAAGACAGCCTTCTAAATCAGCAACCTGAGATGGTCAGAATTGGAACTAAATAGTTTGTTTCTGTGATGGAATAGTTGACTCAGGCGACAAACAGTGGTGGTATCCATGTACGAGATCAGCCAGATCAACCACAGAGGAACATGTCAGTAGTGGATCATTTCATGAGGCAACATCCGCCATCATTCAGAGGATCATATGACCCTGTGCTAGCTGAAGGATGGATTAAAGCACTAGAGAATATTTTTTATGTCATGGGTTGTTCAGAACATCAAAAGGTTAGTCTTGTAGTTTACCGTTTTGAAGGTGAAGCTGATCAGTGGTGGTCGATGGTGAAAAATATCAAGGATAGTGAGGAGATTGATGCTCTCAATTGGGATGAATTCAAAGGTATGTTTCTTGAGAAATATTTTACTAATGTGGTTCATCTTATGATGGAAAAAAAATTCCTGGAATTGAGGTAGGAGGATGACTCAGTGGTTGCTTATGAAGAAAAATCACTCGACTTGCAAGGTATGCTCCAAATTTCATACGATATCTTGATAGTAAAATCAACCATTTTTACTCAGGATTAAATCCAAAGTATCGAATGGTTTTAGCTTCTCGTGAGTTCAAAAGTTATTAAAAAAATGTTCGGTGTGTGGAGAAGGTGGAAATGGAGTTTTCCAATGATCAGGTATTCTTTGAAAAACAACAAAATAAGTGGTCGAGGTGGCAGGCGAAAGGGAAGAACTCTTCAAAAAATTCTGATGTTAAGAAACTTAAGTTTACAGTTTGTGAGAATTGTGGTAAAAAGCATGATGGGGAATGTATTCTGAATTCTAATAAGTGCTACTGATGTGGTAAAATGGGACATAAGGCTCGTAATTCCACTGAAAAAGATCGAGGTAATGGTAGGACGAAATCTGATTTACAGTCAGTAAAATGTTTTAAGTGCAATGAAATGGGTCATTATGCAAATGAGTGTCCAACAAAGAACTCAACCAAAGGAAATCATCGAGACTACAAGAAGAAATGGGTGGCGGAATCCTTTGCAACTATTTCAACATATGTTGGGCCATCAAATGAAGTAGTATCAGGTACATTGTTTGTTTGTTCAGATTATGCCAATGTGTTGTTTGATTTAGGGTCTACACATTCATTCATTTCTAAAAAAAAATTCTAGTAAATTGGGAATTCCATCTCATGATATGAATACTGAACTTACGGTAAAAACACCTGGAGGAAATGTTGAGACAAAAATAAAACATAAGAACATTCCTGTCCTTTTGTGCAGAAATAATCTACCTGCAAACCTTATTGTTTTTCCCTTAGTAGAGTTTGATGTTATATTGGGCATGGATTGGCTTTCTATTTATCATGCTAATATTGACTTCAGAGCTAAAGTGGTTTCGTTTTAGAATGATTTTCAGTTTGTGTACAAGAATGAACCCTTGCTTTTGATAACATATCAAGAAGTCAAAAAACTGGTAAAAGATGGAAACGAATGTTACCTTGCACATATTGTTGAAAACAAAGGAACTGTTCAGATTAATGATGAACCAGTGGTAAATGATTACCTTGATGTTTTTCCTGATGAGTTGGCTGGTATTATACCTAATCAGGAAGTTTAATTTACTGTTGAATTAATTCCTGATGCTAAGCCAATTTCAAAACCCCCTTATCGAATGGCTCAAATTTAACTTTTAGAGTTAAAGAAGCAATTGTAGGAGTTATTAGATAATGGTTTAATTCAACCTAGCGCATCACCATGGGGTGCTCCTGTCTTGTCTGTTAAAAAGAAAGATGGTTCAATGAGACTTTTCATTGATTATAGAGCATTGAATAACATCACTATTAATAATAAGTATCTTTTTCCTCATATCGATGATTTGTTTGATCAGCTCCAGGGAGATCAGTATTTTTCAAAGATTGACTTGAGGTTGAGGTACCATCAGTTGAAAGTAGAGGAAGAAGACGTTCTAAAGACCGCGTTTCATACTAGATATGGCCATTATGAATTTGTAGTTATTCCTTTTGGGTTAACCAATTCACCTTCTGTATTCATGGATCTTGTGAATAGATTTTTCCGGGAGTTCTTGGATAAGTTTGTTATTGTGCTCATTGATTATATTTTGGTTTATTCAAAAAGTAAATAGGATCATGAAATTCATTTAAGGGTTGTCTTGAAAACCTTAAAAGAAGAGAAATTGTTTGGGAAATTCAGTAACTGTGAGTTTTGGTTACAACAAATTTCTTTCCTTGGTCACATTATTTAAAAAAATGGTATAACTGTTGATCCTGCAAAAATGAAAGTTGTTGAAGAATGGCCAAGACCCACAAATATAACCTAGATCCATAGTTTTCTTGGTTTGTCAGGTTATTATCAGAGGTTTGTTGAAAATTTTGCACAGTTATCTAGTCCAATGACTAAGTTAACTCGAAAAGGTTTTAAGTTCATCTCGACAAAAGAATGTGATAATTGTTTTCAGGAATTGAAAAGAAGATTAGTAAATGCTCCAGTTTTGGCACTGCCTTCCAGAAATGGTGAGTTTGTTATCTACAGTGATGCTTCATTGAAAGTAATGAGTTGCATCCTAATGAAATATGATCAGGTAATTGCTTATGGTTCACGTCAGATGAAACCACATGAGTTAAATTACCCTACACATGATTTGGAATTAGCTGCTATTATTTTTGCTTTAAAAATTTGGAGGCATCATTTGTATGGAGTGAAGTGTGAAATATATACTGATCACAAAAGTTTAAAGTATATATTCACTCAGAAATAATTGAACATGAGACAGAGGAGATGGCAAGAATTAATCAAGGATTATGAATGCACGATCCATTACCATCCGGGAAAAGAAAATAAAGTGGCTGATGATTAGAGTCAGAAAAGTAATGTCTCAATATCCATGATACATTTGGAACAAGATCCTTTGGTTTTTGATTTGATGAAATTTGGCATAGAAGTTGTTGGTGCAGGAAAATATTCTATTTTGTTTCAGGTGTCAGTGAGATCATCTCTATCAGATAGAATAAAGAAAGCGCAAAAGGAAGACAGTGAGTTGCAGAAAAAGGTAGAGTTTGTTCAGAAGGGTAAGTTGCCTGAATTTAACATTGATAATGATTTTGTTTTGAGGTTTGGGAAGAGATTATGTGTGCCTTGTGATTCACAGTTGAAGAATGGGTTGTTATGTGAAGTTCATAGTTCTCCGTTTTTAGTTCATCCTGGTAGTACTAAGATGTAGAGAGATCTTCGGGAGTATTACTGGTGGGATGGAATGAAAAGAGATATTACTGATTTTACTATGAAGTGTTTGACTTGTCATCAGGTTAAAGAAGAGCGACAGTTACCGAATGGAATGCTTCAGCCTCTACTAGTGCCAGAATGGAAATGGGAAAATATATCCATGGACTTTGTTGTGGGATTACCAAAGACATATCGAGGTAAAAATGAAATCTGGGTTATAGTTGACCGATTGACTAAACCTGCTCATTTCCTTCCAATTAGAGATACTTTGTCTCTAGATCAACTTGATCGGTTGTATGTTAAAGAGATAGTCAGGTTTCTTGGAGTTCCCCTCTCCATTGTATCTGATCGTGATCTCAGGTTCACTTCTAACTTTTGTAAAGGCCTTCAGAAGTCATTGGGTACTGAATTAAATTTTACTACAAAATTTCATCCTCAATTAGGTGGGCAGTTAGAACGAATAATTCAGACCTTGGAGGATATTTTATGTTCTTTCTCGATGGATTACCAGGGAAGTTGGGACCAACATCTTTCTTTGGTTGAATTTTCTTATAATAACAATTTTTATTCCAACATAAAAATGGATCCATTTGAGGCATTTTATGGAAAGAGTTGTCGAACTCTAGCTTTTTGGGATGACGTAGGTGAAAGGAAGCTGATGGGACCAGAATTGGTAGAAGAGATGGCAGAGAAATTTCAGTTGATTCAGAAGCACATGAGAACAGCTTAGAGCAAATAGAAAAGTTGTGCAGATAATCGGAGGAATGATCTTTCTTTTGAGGTAGGTGATCATGTCTTTCTCAAAGTTTCTCCTTGGAAAAGTGTGATGCGTTTTGGTAAGAAGGGAAAGTTCAGTCCAAGGTTCATTTAACCTTATGAAATTCTAGAGAAAGTTCGATCAGTTGCGTACAGAGTAGCTTTACCTCCAAGTTTATCCTGGGTACACAATGTTTTTCAAGTTTCGATGTTGAGAAAGTATATGTCAGATCCATCTCATGTTTTGCGCTCAGATGTAGTTCAGCTGTAAGAGAATCTCTCTTATGATGAACTTCCAGTCCAGATTCTTGAACATAGAGAGCAAGTGTTGCAGAATAAGGTAATTCACCAGGTAAAGGTTTTGGGGAAAAACCATATGGTTGAAGAGGCAACATGGGAATCTGAAAATACTATGACGGATAAATACCTCCACTTATTTTGATAAGTGGACAAAAAATTGCGAGGCTGCAATTTCCAAAATGGGGGAAGGATGTAACATCCCAAGTAAATGATGAATAAGAGATTTTCAGTTTTTTTACTATTTGTAAATTAAATATTAATTTTAGCTTAAAGGGGTTGCTATGTTCGATAGCATACCCGATACGCAACAACGGGTTTCTTTGGAATCTTACGTTGCACACTAATAATATAATATTATTATTTTAAATGGTAGTTAACTCCTAGAAATTGTATTAGTGTGAATGATCAAAAATAACTATAATATGATTATACATGTATTTATATTTATCCAATAAAATTTAGAGGCGTAATATATGAATGAATCTAATTTTAAGCATAATTTACATTAAAAGGCCGATTTACTGCCTTTTAATGGAGAACCCTTTTTAAATCTTGTTTTGGTCACTTTAATACATTCTATATGACCAAATATAATCCTTCTATAGAATGAGGACATCAGAATTTACTTTGGGTAATTTTTTTGGTATTTTTCTGATAAAGTTCATTTTTGTAAGGAATAGTGAAAATATTGTATTTTAATTCAAAACTATGTTTTAAACTAATTTATTTATATGGTTAGATTATATTTATAATTTGTTTTAAAGTGAAATTGAAATATATTTTTACCATTTAATCCAATTTTGGTCATTGGAATTAATTTAACTTTGAAATTGGACATAAATAAGTATCAATCTTTTGATAATTTTAATTCTTAAAAACACGCTCTTCGTTTTGACAGCGGGAATTAATTTTAAATTAATTTCTGCCACTTCTGTGTTTTGATTTTGGAAAAATGGATTCCATATTTGTAATCATGAGTCACAAATTGTGTTAATAGTTAAATTTTATTTTTAGACATTTTAAATATTTACTTCAGTAAATATTTTATTTACCGTGGTTAAAGGGAAAATTAGGTAAATAAGGGTAAACAAATAATATTATAATAATATAAAATTACCCTTAAACGTGTCTTAATCCTATTGGATTAGTCATGTTCGACCATGGGAATTTTTGAGTCGATTTTGGGACCCCATTGAGCCACTTGGGAGTGATAATGACAATTTAGATTAATTAATTTAATGTGAAGACAAAAGTGACATTAACAAAAATCATTTAGTAATTAATTTTTATATGGTGTTATATAAGTCCAAATTTCGACTATAATTATTCATTGGAAATCTAAACATATTTCCTACATCTTGGTATTTTTTTTATAATTTTTAGACATCAAATATGTTAAATTATTTATGACACAATAATGATGCAGGTTTTACCTCATTAATAAATGATTTAAATAAATAAGATTATAATGATTAAAATATAATCTAAAACATGTCAAATTCTGATTTTATGATTTTATTTCAAATATGAGTCATCGTATCTTCGACCTCAATTATTTTTGTACCTTTATAAACCGAATAAGTTTATAATAAAATAATATTTTCAAACATTCCTAAAGAACCCCTCCTCCCCCTTATAAAAAGACACCAATTCTAACCAATTCATCATACCTCTAAAGCCATTTGGCTCATCCAACCTCTTCTCAATTAAGCTCCATACATCCCTCTCCTACTACTAGAAGCCTTACCTTAGGCAGAAGGTACTTAAGAAGTCCTTTGGTTCAAACCAAAGTGAGTTACCCAAATTAAAGGTAACAGTTTCTCTTAAATTGTTTTATTTTATTTTGCTTCTCCAACACCAAAACTCTTTTTATTTACTTTATTTTGTAACAAAAACAGTATCCTAAATATACTAGGATGTTTTTATGAGAATATTCGAACTACACTTACACACACCTCCATCTAATGGATGAAGAACATAATGTTTCTGTGGATGGCAAACTAACACCTCACGAAATGATGATTGTTCAATTACATATTACCGCCTCTCATGGTGGCCATTATGATGGAACTATATTTATATATGATATATATTATGTTTATGATTTCTTTATGCTTCTGTAATTCCCAATTATATCAAACCTTTATGGTTTCCATAGTGGGTAAATACGATAATCTCATTTGAGGAAGTGCGGACTATCGCCCCCTCAAAGTGATTTGATTCATTAATGCCTTATGTGGGATGTATAAAGGATGGAGCTAAGGATGTGATATATGATATTATAATGGAATTATAATATACCTATGTATCATTATTTTTTATTTCCATTAAAATAAGAAATAGAAATGAAAGTAGCGTTCATGCGTACGTACGGCGTACCGTCTCCATGAACGGTGCATTTCATTTCTTACCTCTAAATGTTATGAACTATTATAAAAACATTTATATACTGGATATATATGATATATATGATATCCAAATCATGAATATCATTCTTAATATAATGAACTATTGACCACATGGACAACTTGTAAATATAAGGTGTCCATTTTGACTCAAGTACCAAATATCGACAAAATGAACGTTATTAACTTAAATGATTACATAATATTATAACATGGTAATAAGTTATATAAAATGAATAATAAACTTGAAAAAGGTTCTTAAGAAAGTATAAATTAACTTTACTTTATTATTCAGGATATTAAAGAACGAACGGGTCAAGTCGGACATGAGGTAAGGGACTTCATCTCAATCTTCATTAATTGAGGTATTTTTAGTTTTATACATGACTTTATTTTATATGGTGTATAAATTCCTTTTAATTTTAAATTTATTCAAAGGGAATATTTTTATACGAAGCATTTTACTAAATGACAAGAAGAAATGTTTTTTTAACGTAAGCGGTGACAACGACCTTTTCGCCGCCGTGAGTATTATTTGATCTTTGGCTTCCTTAACAAGCCGGAATGTTTTTTTCGGAAAAATAAATACCATATACTCTTTTTACGTATTTTGGTATTGAAAATGATTTTGAGAATGGATTTATTATTTCAATATCTTGAAATTATATTTTATTATTGCAATGTATAAATGTTATCTTTCCTTTATGCTTATGTTATGTGTAATGATCATGTTATGGTTCTTGGGCATTATTTACGTATATGGGTGGTTCCGTGATAAACCTACGGTGGGTGAGCCTGAGATAGCTCTCCAATTCATTGGGTAACGTGATAGAGGTAAACGTGAATGTTACTCCTAAGAGATTAAGGGAATATACTGTGATGGGTATTACAAAGTAACTCCCTATGTAGTTGTGATAGCTATAATGTAAGTATGATATGAATGCCACAAGTTACCTTTATGATTTGTGATTTCTAAGTTTCTTTCATAAATCTTATGATTTCAAGAGGTAAGTAAAAGATTTCATGTTTTGAATGCATTTATGAACAAATGTTTTCATTCTTTGATTTATAACCCTTACTAATCTTTTTATGCTCATCCCAAGTTTGAAATGTTTTCACAGGACTTAAAGATGAATAGGGTCAAGGATGGGATCAAGGAAAATTCATGATATCTAAAACATGGATCTAGACATGACTTTTTTATAAGAGTTCATGTTTTGAAAAAAAATGGATTCTATGTAGAAATGTATACTTTGTAATTTTTGAGATGTAATGTAATTTTTATGTATAATTCTATAAAACTCTAAACAAAAAAAGATCCTCAATTTGAATTATACATTTAATTCAATAATATGTAATGTTTAAGGTCGGGTATTTATAGTTATTTGATATCCTCTTTTGAGAAAGAGAGAGGCTTTGCATAGTCAATTGTTTCCTTCTTCTTTGAAATAAAAGGTATGATCATTAATTTAATTTAATTATATTATAGATATTCATTTAATTGTTTTATTTATATATATTTTAGGTATTGAATTTATCTACTCACATTATTTATCAAGAATTAGGAGTGTTAGCTTATGGTCACAATTCATTGGTTTGTGAATGAAAATTGTTAAAAATAAATGCGTATAAATTTTTTGCAACTGATTGAGTGGTGAAAATGAGAACACATCATGATAGAATTATTTTAATTGATATAATAGACTATTATTAAAGTGTATCAAATAGTTGAACCCAACATGAAAATGTTTCTTATTATGGTATTGATAATAAAATAATGTTATTGGATTACTACACTCATGGTCAAGTAACTATGTTGAAATGTAAATGGTTTGATTCAAGGAAGTGATATGGGAAATTTTTTGGGGAATGTGGTTTTAGAGTTATTGATATGATTTGATTCTCAGTAACTGAGGAACCATTAATTATTGCATTAATGGAAAAAGAAGTGTTTTTTGAGACAAATCATATAAGACCAAATTATTGGATCATTAATGAATTAATCCCAAACATAGATTTCTTGATGTTGGGGAATAAATTGTTCTAATTGATTATTCCATTGCTGTTGAACAAAATATTTCATTTTATGACTCAAATTTTCCCACTGTGAGAGTTTATGTTGAACCAGATGTAGTGGTGGAAAATATATAGAAGCACCCATATATGTTCATAGTTTATTCAGTTTACCTTTACATGGGTTTCTCAGGTTTATATTATTGTAATTAAATTAATTTAGTTTTAGTTGGGGAGGATATATTTATATTACTATTGTTTGGTTTCATTTCATTTACATATATTTTTTTCAATTCAAAAAACCAATTTTAAAATAGGCTTTCGAAAAATGTATAACTTTGTTTTAAATTACTATTGGAATAACATGTCGTGAAATTTTTAATAAATTATTTTACTTCTAAAATGTATGAATTATTTTTTAAAAAATATTTCCAAAAATACACATTTCATTATTATGCAGATTATGAAAGATACTAGAGAAGTATGAAGGAAGTGATTATTTTATACTGGTTGACAGATGAGTGAGTGTGGGTTGCTCATATACTTCCCTTAGTAAGTATAACAATTTTAATATTGTTCTTATGAATTAAATATAATTTCATGATCATATTCTTTATAAACACATTTAGGGACATTCAATTTCACTATAGTTGAATCATCCTCATCCTATTAGTATGGGTCTAATCGGGGATCCTCCAAGATCTTGACAAAACACTCATCATATCTTTTCCCAACCTGAGCCACAAGTGGACACCCCATCTACCTCACCATTTCATCCCCTCTTGTTCCACCAAGGTTATTCCCACTAATTCCTTATTCAATTTATCATTTAGCCTCTTATTACCATAACACTTCTACGCCACCTCCAGGGATGTTCCCACCTTTACCATATCCATATCCATTGATGTATCCCCAACCCTACTACCCATATCCTTCCATGTATACACCTACTCCATTTCCTACTATATATATAGAATCTAATGATTATGTTCTTTCTACTTCCACTCTAGTGGAAGCAGATCACCCATAGTATGCATTGGAATAGACACATCCTTCAGAGGATACTGATTTAGGATAGATCATGGAGCCATTAGAGCCTTTTGACCAACCTGTATCATTTTTTATTAGAAGTGTGTCAAATTATATCACATCATTTTTATAATATTCTAAAATGATTTAATTATACATTTTCCCCTTTTATCTTATTCAATGGTATATTCTATTCAGTGATGCGGGTTCACTCATATGTTGGAGGCTTAGAAAATCAGAGAGACATATCGGTAATGATGTCAAGGGAAAGTCATGGGCCGAGATATAGGTAATAAAATTTGTTAAATTTATATATATATTATTTTTTTATTCATATGAATTAACATGTTCACTATTGCATCAGTTTAAACTTTCCTATGGTGAGGCTACTAAGGTTTCAAGGTTGATGGTTCTTAGGGAGTTTTGGAGATCTTATAAGAAAGAGTAATATATTGTTTGGAGAAGTAGATTCGGTTCTAATTTTATAGTGTACCCATATTCTCGAATAATTCAATAGCACAATATCAAAAAATAGTGTAATATTATAAGAGTGTTGAGTTTAAGGTATTCCTCATCTTTAATGGTTTTCATATGAAATTTAATTCTTATTACTTGTATTTATTTATTTAGGACACTTCTAAGAAAACAGAGATTCAATGATATATTTAACACTTTAGGGAACACTATAATTCCCATGAATGAGAATCAAAAATTAATTTAATATGAATAGAAATAATATCTAGATTTATATTGTTACTTAGTAATATTATCATTCTGCATTTTAATTTTTATTGTCATTAATCCTCTTAATATAAGGATGCAAATGTTGGAGTTTGTGCCCTAGAACCAACTTCTATGTATATTATGATAACTTGTATTCATATTTTTGAATATTAATTAACTTATTATCACATCATGATTATTCTTCAACATAACATAGTATATGATAATATCCTTCGAGTGTCTATTTCACAAAAAGGTCATAACAGTTTTCTGCTATGATGAGAACACGAAAGTGCTACAACATTTTTCATAATTATATGTCCTACATCCATATGGTATAATTCCAGGGACAAAAATTTTACCATCTATCATGGGTGGAGACTCATAGGACTTTGAGTCACTTTATCATGGTGTATGCCTTTGGCCATATCTAGAAGTATATTATGAAAACAAGACATGCCAGTAGGAAAAACACATTTATATATATCATTGAAGGTTCCTATCTATAGATGATTGTATTGGTTTTTAGAATTCTATTTTACTATTAATGATTATTATGAGTCACATACATTGATGTTTTGATGAAAACCATGACAACATGTGTTCACGGAGAGGTGAGATATGTTGTGTGTGCCACGAGTAATATTTCATTAATGAATAATGCGAGAAAGGATTTATCCCTTCTATTATTTAACAGAATTTAATATCTCATAACCGTTTATGAAAATGGTATAGCCTAAATAAATCCATGTCCATGTTGTTCTATAGGAAAGTTCTATTTTTGATAATTCAAAGAAAGAGACAATGAGAACATAGGTTGATGGAAAAGACATGCAACTTTCTTGATTTGAGATATTGTGATAAAGGGATTACATTACACAGTAAGAACCCTTATGAGGTATTATATCACTACAACGTTAACTTATTTCTTTTGGGATGACTTGGCATGATTCTATATGATAACCTTGGAATTTAGGATGCTTTTCCTAATTCTATTGAGAAAGAGGCCTAGAGGGTCACACAATAAGTGTATCCATAATCTTAGTTAAATAATATATTATTATCTATTATATAACAAGTTGAATAAATTTTATTCAAGTATTTGGTTTAATAAATATTTATGTTTTATTGACCGAATTTATTCCGTCACCAGTTATTGGAGATAATATAATGTGATCATAATATTTGATAAATATTTATTTTCTATTTAGTTAATATCATATATTTTTTATTGTATAATAATGTAGTAATATTTAATTAATTTATTAATAGACATTATTCATGGAATGATAATTATTATGGAGGAATGCTGGACTGGGATTTTAGCTCCGATGAGAAAATAATAAATAATGAACATTATTTTATTAAATAATATTTAATTTTAATTCTTAAGTTAAGGGAATGTTGAGAAATAATAATAATAATATTATTATTATTATTTTTCATGTGGTTTTCAGTAAATTTAAATAATTAATCATGTTCACTAATGTAAATATATTATTTTAAAACTTGTGGAATATAAACTGAGTTATATTATTTTCACAATAGGATAATTCAGTTGTTTGGGATGTGCACAATGGAAATGAATAATTCTCTCAAGCCCTTGAGGTCTCTCTTCTTCAAGATCGCTCTTATGAATGGAGGTCAATCTTTTTCCACCAGATCAAGGAGAAATATTTGAAAGAAATTATCATAGCTATCAAAGGAATAAAATGCATGCTCAAGGATCTACTGTGCTAATACCCAAATATTAATTCGACGAAGTTTGAATATTTTTGGAACACATGTGGATCAACTCTAGAGGGAATATGTAATTGATTCACATAAATCAATGATGGTGCATCACAAATCTATTACCAGATCTTTCAATGAAGAAATAATTTCATCATGGTAATTATTATTTAATTTAAATAATTTAAAATAATATGTAATTATCCTATCTCTGTTTCCATCTTGATTCATGTTTTTTGTATTCTTTGATTCATTTCTATTGAACATGAAATTTATCATTGTACAGATCTTGGATTAAACATTGAACAAGTAAAAAAATGTTGGTAATCACCTATCAAACACTTCTACTATATCCAGAACCTAAAAATTGTATTAGAGTAGTCATGTAATTATTTATAATTATTTAAATGTCTTTGGTGATATACACATTTTAATTTAGTTTTTCAATTAAAGTTTAATCATTATTTTAATCTGAATAATTAGATACGGTTCTTCCTCCTTCATATATCGTAGATCTAATCAATTTGATTAATTTTATGAAGAAAATAAAATTGAAGAAATCATCTAATGGTGCAAATTATTCAGGTTGGATAATATAAGAGTACATGCTGTGTAATCAAAATTACACACTGTTTACTTGTGGTCAATGCATTAAGAATAAATTTGGCTATTAATTAAAACCATGTGCATTAATTACATGCAATGCATTAAATACATTACACCATGTGTCAATCCTTCTAGGGTGGCACATAGTCAACTAAATTACACATCAGGTATTCCATATACACAACGTGCAGTCCATTTTAGTTATATACTGTCATTGTATTACCATTCACAACCTACCTGATTAGTGATTGTGTAAATCAGAGATCACATGGTGTGTAGCCCATTGTACATGCCATATACTTCAATTTTACGTGGTACAATAAATATGCCGAGTCCCAAGGTATTTACCTTAGACAGACGGTGATAGCTATACATGTCATGGAATTACACCAAATTACATAAATTTAAAATATATATGTTATATTATGTAAACCTTGCAACATGTTCTTGAATTAGGTCATTAAGTTTATAGGAAACGTCATGTGATTGGTTGAAATATTTTTATATATAAATGTTTAATTAATAATTGAATAATTTTTATATCTGGATATCATGTATGAGTCTTATTTTCATTGTTACTCTACATGAATTAAAGCATAACACATGACCAAAAAATCACGTAATTCATGTAATCATTTTGTTTATAGTACATGTAATGAAATTACATGATATGTCATGTATTCTATATGTCACAAGAGTAAACAATATATTATTATAATACATGTTGGGTAGAATCAGACAAGTATTCACCATATTTATACAAAGGTACATTTATTTACATAGTTATTTTTAAATAAATTTATTTCATTTGTTTATAATTATAATGGCTGATAATATAAAGAAAATTAGAATGAGAATCAAGATAAAACTATTGATTAATTAAAGATGATAATTAATTTATTTGACAGTGATTTATTTTAAATAAGAATCATTATGAATGGAAAGCTAGTTTTATTAAATGCATAATTTGTTGAATTCATATAGATGATCATTAGAATAGACAAATCCTTTGAATGTGATTGGTTTCATTAAATTTATTATTAAATTAAATTTTTGAACTTCGTTTCTTCTCTCTAATTATTATGTAAGGGCATGTGTTCCCATGAATTATTTTATGTAAACCATTTTTCCCTCACCTGCTTGTGAGTAGAATTATATTTAATGGATATAGCTCCCAAACAAGTAGAGGTGGTTCAAGTTTGGATTTGAGGCGAAACCAATCCAAGAAAGATACATTGGTGGGCATGTGGAAAGTTATAACATGAACCATAATTGGTTCAAGGTTTTTTACCCAAGATCAATGATTAGTTTATCAACTACCAACTAAAATACCTTTTAGTAAAATATTATGATCATACTACTTTAATATTTTATTTCTATCAGTTTCATGGTTATTTATTTATGGTTTTTTTCGTGATCACATAAATTAATGAAATTAATGAGCATACAATATGAAACTAAAATTAATTGGAATATTCATAAATATTATCTAAGACATGGATAATCACTTAAGTAAATCTGCTTAATATTTGCAATCATGTAATAAAGACAATAATTGTAAATTTTTGAATAACGGATAAAACTGTTTAATTATTTATATTAAGTAAGTATAGCCTTCCACTACTTCTATTAAAATTGATCCACAGTTCAAAGTTATTGACCATCCAAATTTGGGGTTCTTTCAATTATTAATGAATTATAACATGAAGTTCTGTGTTGAATTAACTGGGTTCTCATCAAGGGTTGACTACCAAAGAATGACTTAGTGTAACTGAGATTCAAGGGTTGAGGAAACATAAATTAATGGTTTTGTATTGGGGAGTCCACTGAATAGATCAAGGTATTGTGAGTTAATGCAGCTAGCATTTGGAATGCCTAACTAAAACCATTCAAGTTTCTTGAACAACCAATGTTGGGGTAATGAGAAGGGGAATATGGATCCCTTCCAGTTGAATAACCAAGAAATATGATATTCTAAATCCAATGAGTAGGGTTATTGGATTTTGATAAAATAGTCAGAGACTAATAAATTTCATATTTATTTATTTTTCTAAATTTTATCAAATAATGTACTAAAATTATGCACATCTTATTTGTATAAATAAAAATAAAATGACTTCAAACATATAATTTTTATCCATATTTGATAAGGATATCTTTATCAACAACAAAAATTTCCAAGAGTGGAAAAGGGGCTTACATGTTATACATCTCCATGAAAGGAAATTGTATGTGATGGAAGAAACATTTCCAGTTTCACCTCGTAATTAGGCAAGCGATGACGATCTATCTCTATATGAGAAACATATGAATGACACAAAAAAAATTCATCACTTTATGATATCATCTATGACCAATGAGATTTTGAATCAACATGAGATCTCAAATAGAGGTATGAGATCTCAAATGATTTGTTTAAAACTCATACTGGAGAGTCTATGCCAGCTATGCCTCATGTAGACAAGCTTATTGGATACATTGAACACTTAGACATCTTAGGGATAAAATTCCCTAATTAAATGTGTATAAATATCATACTTCCATCATACCCCAAGAACATATTGATTTTTATTTTCAATTACATTACGGGAAATAATGAGAAGAGTCTCTTAAAACTTCTAACTTTGATTCACCAAGTGGATTTGGACTTGGGGAGTGATAAACCTATAGTACATATAAAGAATAAGAAACTTAAGAACAGGGAAAATGGGATCAGGGCCCACAAAAATTCTAAATCTCACGAGCACTTCCCATCTAATAAAAGTAATATCCAATGGTAGGGTGAGTAAAAGGAAGAAGTTTGTTTTTTATGTGGCATGTCTGGCCACTGGAAGAGGTATTGCACCAAAAAGCATGGGGATGCTAAAAGTACATTAATTATTGAGTGTAATCATTAAATATATACACATTAAGAATTATATACTACTTATGGGGAACACATCCATATCAAACTGCAGTAACTAAGTATATTCTTAAAGATTTACAGATGAGAAGTGGATCTGAGAGCTACTAATTATGAGAGACTGGCTAAGCTATCCATTTGTGACTTCCACCTTTCATTTCCAAAGAGACTAATTTTGGTTTTAAAATATTGTTATTAAGTAACTACAGTTACCAAGAACATTATTTCTATATCATGCCTTGATAAAGATGGATTTATGTTCATGTTTGGAAATAAAAGTTTTTTATTTTATAAAGACAATATATGTTATGACATAATAAATTTATATAACAATATTTATGTATTAAACTATGAAAACCATGTTTTGAAAACTGGTAAAGTGTCATGTTCACATGACTCTTATAACACCTATCTATGGAATCACCATCTTGGTCATGTAAACGATAAGTGTTTGGAAAAGCTCTATCAAAATGGTTATTTAGACTCTTCTGAGCTAAGACTAATTGAATTATTTCATGCTTTTTTACAAGGGAAAATGACCAAACCACCTTTTGGGGGACAGTGTGAAAGGTCCACTGAGCTTCTTGGATTGGTACACACTGATGTGTGTGGTATAATTATATTATAATATATAGGTGTATATTCTTACTTATTAAATTTTATTGATGACTATAGTAGATATGGAAATATCTATTTTATGAGATATATGTCTGAGTTCGTTGAGAATTCCAATGAATTAAAGAATGAAGTAGATAATTAGGTGGGTAAGAAGATAAAAAATCTTCAATCGAATAGAGGTGGTGAATATATTAGACAAAATTTCATCTAATTTTTATATGAGTTTAAGATTTTATCTCAACTCACTCCACATTAGAAACCACAATGGAATGGTTTTTTGTGAAAGGAGTAATTACACCTTGTTACCCATGGTAAGGTTGGAAATGATTCATGCAGATCATTCATTATCCTCTTAAGAATATTTATTACAAACTATGACATACACATTAACATGAATACAAAAAAAAGTGGAAAATTTAATTCCCTTTTAGTTATGAAGTGGAAAGAAACATGTATTGTCACATACATGTGTATGGGGTTGTAATGAATTTGTTAAGGCCTTATCAGGAAACAAACTAGCACTATGGGGTATAAAGTGTATATTTATAGGGTATCCCAAGAAAATAGAGGGATAATACCTATATAACCCATCATTTATGAAAGTGTGTAGCATTCTGACTAGGGTTCCACACACTGGTGCTCTGAGCCAGTTTTCTATGTGACATCATGCATGAATCCCCATACACTAGATGTTTCCGAGTTACAACAATGGTCTGGTAAGTAAATAAAGGGGAGACTATACTCTATTTTATCAGATTAATACAATGGTAAAAATAATAAACTATAGAGGAAGAATAAATATACTTAATCAATATTACAAACTCCCAATACTCAATGATAGAAATATAATATCAAATAGAAATAGAAACATGTCATGATAATGTAAGTGTAAAGTGTCTAAATGAAGCTAAAAATAAAGGCACAAAATAATCCCAAGCGGGTTCCTAACCATGTATAGTTCCCTCATCCAAGCTCGATCCCCAATTAGTAATCTAACTTAGGGAATTTTCCATTAATCTTCATAGAAAACACAAAGAATATTTAGGTACCAATTAGGTAGCCTGAGTGGGGAGTGAGTAAAACTCAGTAGGCCACCACCATCAATGTCTAAAAAAATCCAGTGAGATAATAGTGTATGCAGTTGTATAAAGAAATAAATTAAAATGTAAAATTAAAATGTCATCACATTATACAATTAATATTTATTTAACAACATAACCCCAGGGTTCCCAAGGATACTCTTACCTCAATATTAGCTTCGACTCAAGTCAGAAATCGAAGTGTTCCCTAGTTAATATCATATCTTAAAACTTCATTTGGCTTATACTAGAGTCTTAAGTATTATAAGATGATATCATATCTCAATACATGATTTGACTCATATATAAGTCCAATGTATTATCAAGAAAGGTCATAACTCAAATTAATCTTGTGACCATTCTTTAATTCCATAATTGTTTTCCCACGTTACCAAGATTAACTTTGAATATAAGATGGGCATGTTACCATACTTCTCAATAGAATGACCATGTTACCATTCCTTTAAGCACAATTATATGGACCATGTCACAATTTTTACTTCTAAATAGAATGACCATGTTCCTTTTCCTTTCATCATAATTTAAATGACCATTTTACCATTTGTACTTCTCAATTGAATAACCATGTTCCCATTCTTTCAAAAATAATTAATTCATCAATTAATTATTCCTCATCAGTTTCATTTATAACTCAACAATTATTTTTTCACATAAATAACCTTAATTAATTCCCTAATTAATTAATTATTCCCAAGCCATTAATTAATCTATCAATTTATTATCTCAAGAAAACCATTTCTGTATCACATAATAAATTATACACTTAATTATCTTTAGGAATCCATTTCAATATCATATAATTAATTCTATAATTAATTATCTCAAAGAAAACATTTCAATGTCACATAATTAATTATACAATTAATTATCTCATCTCAACCATTTTAATATCACATAATTAATTCAAAATTTAATTATCTCAATGAAACCATTTCTATATCACACAATTAATTCTCCAATTAACTATCTCAACTCAACCATTTAAATATCACAAAATTAATTCAACATTTAATTATCTCAACTCAACCATTTCAATATCACATAAATTAATTATACAATTGACTATCTCAACAAAATAACCCCAATATATCATAATTAATTTCATAATTAATTATACCCAAATACAATAATTTGTTATTCAATAAAACCCCAAAATTACCAATTAATTGATCACATTAATTAATTCAAATTCGGAGCTCCAATTTCCAAGAAACTATATAAAATCTATAATTTCTTAATTGTAAACAAAATTCAAGACTATGAGATTTGAATCATATACCACCTACATTTAATTGAATTTAAAACAATGTTTCCAACCACCAAAACCCATGAGGAAAGATGAAAGTGGTTGAAAAGAGGTTCTTAGATCAGGATTGGTCAAGATCAAAACCAAAATTTCATTTTTACAAGGGATTCATCACAACAGTCTGGAGAAGAAGTAATAAAAGATGAACCCCAACCAAGAAGACTTTTCAAGGACTAATCACATGAATGAGACCTCTAGAATGGGTTTTGGAACTCCAAAATGACTTGGAGAGTCTCCATAGTTCGAGATGAGATGAGATAAAGTGGATTCCAAAAAAAATCAACTACACTACCAATTTAAAACTAAAGGTTAAGATATTACACATTGTTTAATTAGGTTACACATTGTTTAAATATTTTTAAAGGTTTTATCTAAAAAATAAAGAACCTCATATTTATTTTATTAAACCTATGCCCAATTACACGATGTGTAATTGTTATGCAGTTGATTTTTCATCACATTTTCACTTTGAATCCTATAAACTC
This sequence comes from Viscum album, assembly GCA_963277665.1. Taxonomy (NCBI): domain Eukaryota; kingdom Viridiplantae; phylum Streptophyta; class Magnoliopsida; order Santalales; family Viscaceae; genus Viscum; species Viscum album. The sequence goes on from OY728153.1 coordinate 653,599,379, forward strand.
ATCACAAACCCATTTTAATACAAAACACATTAATACTTAGACTCTAGTAATTAATAAAATAATTCATCTCCAAAAATTAGATAATTTTATTAAACAAAGGATCAAACCACAAAAAAACGTAGAAGGAAAAGTACCCAAAAAAGACGAGATCTTACAAAGTGATTTTTTCCAAACAATCCATCTTTATTGAGAGGGAGAACACGCTAAAAATGGATAGTGGGAGAAAGATTGAATTCAAAGAATTTTATGCTCAAAATACACAATAGTTAGTACAAAAAATAATTCCACAAGTCCCAGTGGAATATGTAGTTCATGAAACACAAGTATTGCATTGGAGTGTAGGAGAGATAAGGGAACCATAGAGAGATTGTTTTATAGTCATTGAAGATGTTGAATCATTATTTGTCAACAATGATGAACCTATCTCTTACATGGAGGATTTATAGATCTTAGAAGCAATAATATGGATAAAGGTCATGAATTTTGAAATGTATTTCATGTATCAGAACCCAGTTTGGGTTCTGTTTGATGTCCTAGTTGATGTAAAGCCCATTGGACTAAAATAAAAATTTAAGAGGAAAATGGACATGGAAGGTAATATATATACCTATAAAGTAAGTCTAGTGGATAAAGAGTTTTAAATACATTACGTAAATGGATACGATGAAAACATTTAACCAGTTTCAATTTTTAAATCCTTCAAAATTCTACTTTATATAGAAGCTTGCAATGAAAATTAGATTTGGAAGATAGATGACAAAACATAATCACTTAATGGAAACCTTTAGGAAGATGTCTATATGAAACTACCAGAAGGTTTTGTGACTCCTATTGATTCCAAAATAATTTATAAGTTTCAAAGATCCATTTATAGGTTGAATTAAGCATTTAGGTAATGGAATATCCAATTCCATGAATCTATAAAATAATTTGTTTCAATTAAGAATGAATGTGTGGCCTGTGTTTACAAGAGGTTTAGTGGGGATGTGGTTGTTATCCTAGTAGTATGTGTTGATGAAATATTACTTATTATAAATGACATACAAGTATTAAGATATGTTAAGGATAGGTTAATCAATTATTTCTCCATGAATGAATTTGGAGAAGCTGCCTACATTCTTGGGATCATGATCATTCGTGATATATCCAAGATGATTCCTGGACTAAGTCAATGTACATATATTGACCAAATACTGAAGAGATTTATTATGGAACTATCCAAGAGGTTATTGGTTCTTCTTTCACATGGTTTACATCTTTATAAGAAAATGTTCCCTCAGACACAATATGAGAAAGAGATAATGAGTAAGATCCCATAAGATTTAGAAATAGGATCAATCATGTATTCCATGATATGTACAAGACATGATGTTTCCTATGCATTGAGAATGGTAGAAAATATCAAGCAGATCCTGGAGAACAACATTTTACCACTATTATGTATATAGTTAATCATTAGTGAATAACTAAGGATATTTTCCTGGTGTATGGGGGAGAAGATGAATTGGTCATATTGGGTTATACTGTTTCTAGTTTTCATATAGATCAGAATGATCTAAAGTCACAGTCAGGATAGGTTTTCTATCTCAATAGAGGAGCTCTAAGCTAGAAGAGTAAAAATAAGTGAGTTTTCTCAGATTCTACAGTAGAGTATGAGTATATATCAAATTCTAATGTAGAAAAGGAATCCATTTGAATTCATAACCTTTTACAGGATCTTCATTCGGTACCTAGAATTAAAGATCCTATCACATTGTATTGTGATAATAATTTAGTAGTGGCTCTTGAAAAAGAGACAAGACCACACCAACACAGAATGAAAATACTTTGAAAGTATCACCTCTTCAGATATTTTTATCAAAGTGGTGAACTTGAAATTATTAGAGTACACATGGAAGATAATGCTGCAAATCCCATGACTAAAGGCCTATCTCGGCAGATGCATGAGTATCATGTGAGAGCTAGAAGACTGAAGGTTTTTAGAAGTTGGAATTAGTGAAAGTGGGAGTCTGCTAGAGATAGTTCCCTAGAAAAGAATTCTATATACTTTAGGATAACTTATATTCATATTTTTTAATATTAATAAACTTCTTATCATGTCATGATTATTCTTATGTGTAACAATGTATGTGATAATTTCCCAAGAGTAGTGGTCACACTAAAAGGTCATAATAGTTCCCCTTTATGATGAGAACCTTAAAGTTATATGAAACTATACTTAAATATATGTTCTATAGCCAGATTATATCATTTGAGGGACAAAATTGACATAGGTTATTAGTTTTGGAGACACATAGGACTTTGAGGCAACTTCTCAGGGTGTACGCCCTTGGTAACATCTATTAGGATATTATGAGAATGGGACCCACCAGTAGGAAATAAAAATTTATGTTTTTCATTGGATATTCCTATCTATGAATGTGTATACTGGTAATTATACATTAATATTATTATTAATTAGTATTATGAGTCACTTACTATGATATATTGATGAGAACCGTGATGACATATGTTTGTGGCAAGGTAGGATACATTGGGTGATTCATGAGTAATATCTAATTAATGAATAATGAGAGAAAGGATATATCCCTTTTGTTCAATAACGAAAGTTAATACCTCATTCCCTTTGATGAAAATTATATAGAACAAATAAATCCATGGCCATGGTGTTCTTTAGGCATGTTCTATTTCCATAAATTCAAAGAAAGAGACATCAAGCACATAGGTTGATGGCCCCGGTATGAAACCTTCTTGATTTGAGATAATGTGATAAAGTGATTACATTACACAGTAAGAATCCATAAGAGATATTATTTCACTATGGCATTAAATTATTTCTCTATGAATTCCTTGGTGTGTTTCTAGTTGTTGTCCTTGGACATTAGGCTGATTTGCATAATGTTATTGGGAAAGAGGCTTAGTGGGTCACACAGTAAGTGAATCCAGAATCTCCATTGAATGATGTATTATTATATATTATTTAACAAGATGAATAAATATTATTCCCATATTTGGTTTAATAATTATTCATGATTTTTGTATCACATTTATTCTATCACTTGTTATTTAAGATAATATATTGTGAGAGAAATATTTAATAAATATTTATTTTCTATTTAGTGAATATAATATTTATTTATTAATTGGTGAATATTAAAGTGGTATTTATATAATAAATGAATACACATTATTCAAGTTCTGATTAATATTATGGAAAAATTATGGACTAAGATTTTAGGTTCGGTGAGAAAATAATAATTATTTAATATTATTTGATTGAATAATATTTAATTTTAATTCATAATTTAACCACATGTTGGAAAATAATTATATTAATGTTATTATTTGACATGGTGTTTTCGCTACAATTAGATAAATAATTATGTATACTTGTGTAATTATTTTATTTTAACCCTAGCGATATATAAACAAAATTATATTATTTTCTCAAGATGATAATAAATTTGTTTTGGTTGTGAACAACAGAATTGGTGAATTATCTCAAGACCATGAGACCTCTCTTCTCCAAGATCACTCCCATGAATAGAGAGAAATCATCCTCCACCAGATCAAAGAGAATTCTTTGGAAGAAATTCTTGTAGCGATCAATGGAAGATGACATAAGGGAAAGGATCTATCGTGCAATCACTCGTATATTCATTTAGAGACATATAAGGATTTGAAGAAAACATGTCGATGAATACTAGAGGGAACAAGAACTTCATTCCTATAATTAAATTATGGTACATCATAGATCTATTACCAGATCCATCAATGAAGAAATAATTCCTTTATGGTAATTATTATTTAATTAAATTAACTATAAACAATATGTGATGATCCTCTCTCTTTGGTTCTGACATGATTCATGTTTTCTATATTCTTTGATTGAATTTTATAGAACATGACATTTATCATCATGAGAATTTCATATTGATTATTGAACATATATAAAAGCATTGTTGGGAAACACCCATCGCACGCTTCCAATGCACCATGTACCTATAGAAATTACACCTTTCAAATTGATTAATGGAATAATGGACAACTGAAATAAAAAACATAATGAAAATTTAGCATAAAAAACTAATGGATAATTGGCCAAATGACCTAATCACCTAATATTCTGATGGCCAATTGGAAAATTGGACTAATGGCTTAATGACCAAATAGCCTAATGGCCTAATGGTCTAATTGCATAACTAAATAATGGTCTGATTGCCTAATATCCTAATGACCAATTGTCCTAATGGCATAATGTTCTAATGGGATAATGGACAATTGGCCTAATAGACTACCGACCTATTGGCCTAATGTTCTAATAGCCCAATAGAAAATTGGCCTAATGGCCTATATCATAATGACCAATTGGGAAATTAACCCAACAGCCTAATGTCCTGATTTCTAATTGTCCTAACGACCTAATGGACTGATGGAATAATTACCAAATGGCCAATTTTCCTAATTTCCTAATAGTTAATTGGAAAATTGTCTTAATATACTCATTGATACTTTACCTAAGGGCCTAATAGAATGACGGACAATTGGCCTAACAGCCTAATAGATAATTGACGAATTGGCATAACAGACAAACAACCAATTTCCCTAATATCTTAATGGTGAATTGGCCTAATGGAGAAATGGACAATTGGTCTAATAACATAATGGAATAATTATCTTAGGGACCAATTCGCATAATGTCCTAATTCCATAATGGCCTAATAGCATAACGGCCTAATGAACAATTGACCAGTTGTCCAAACAGACTAACAACCTAATGTCTTGATTACCTATTAGCTAGTTGGATAATGACTAATTGGACAAACAACACAATGTCCAACTGTCCTTATGGCCTAATGACTATTTGTTCAAATGGGATAATGTCCAACTGACCAATTGGACTAATGGGATAACTACATAATGTCCTAATGGACAATTGGCTAATTCGCCTAATCGCAAAATGGTTTGATGACCTAATGGCCAATTTTCTTAACACCCTCTGTTTTTATAATGGCCAATTGGCCTTATGTCCTAATATCCTAATGGAAACATAGCCTAATGGACTAATGGACCAATGGCCTAATGGACAATAGACCAATTGGTCTAAGGGGCTAATGGCCTACTGACCAATTTCTCTAATGTCCTAATGGATAATTGGCCAATTGGACTAATTGTGAATTAGTCTAATGTCCTAGTGGAAAATTGGCCTTATGGCCAAACAAAAAATAGGTAAATTTTCCTAATGTCCAATTGGCCAATCAACATAATGGAAAAATGTCCTAATGACCGATTGGCCTTATGTTCTAATGAAAAATTTGACAATTGGCATAACAGTCCAATGGCCTAATGGTGAATTGGATTAATGGCCTAATAGAAATTGACCTGATATACAATTGTCCATATGAACTAACTGCCAAATTGGCCTAATGGAAAAGTGGACAATTGTCCTAATAGGCCAATTGTAAAAATGGCATAATGTCCTAATGACCAATTTTCCAAATGACCTAATGTCTTAATAGAAAATTTTACTAATAGCCTAATGGAAAATTGGCCTAAGGGAATAATGATCAATTGGCCTAATAACCTAATTGAAATTGCCCAATTTTCCAAATGTCCTAATGAAAAATTAGCCAATTGGCCAAATGGACTAATGGCCAATTTTCCTAGTAGCCTAATGACCAATGTCCTACTAGCCAATTGGTTAATTTCTCAAATGGACTAATGTAAAATTGGATTAAAAACCAATTTTCCTAATGTTATAATAGAAAATTTGACAAGTGGACTATGGCCTAATATGCAATTTTTTTAACTGTGTAATGTCCAATTAGTCTAATGACCTAATGCCAATTAGATTAACCGCCTATTAAAAAATCACCCAGTTGGCCTAATGGCCTAGTGGAAAATTGGAAAATATTACTAATGGCCTAATGGACAAATTGACAATTGGACTAATGGAAAAATATCCAATTGGCCAATTGGCCTATTGGCCAAATGGCCTAATGTCCAGTTGGCCTAATTTCTTAATGGACTAATGGCCAATTGGACAATTGGCCTAATGGAAAAATGGCCTAATCTCCAATTTTCATAATTGTCTAATGGTCTAATGGTTTAATGTCCAATTGGCATAATGTACTAATGGTATAATGGCCTAATTGGACTAATGGAAAATTGGCTTAATGGCAGGGGTCAAATTGGCCTAAATGGAGGAAATGTATGACTAACCTAAATGGTCTTAATGGCCTATATCATCTAAATGGCCTAAATTAGCCTAAATGGACTTAATTAGCCTTATTGGTCTAAACGGAATAAATGGAATAAATGGACTAAATAGACTAATTGGCCTAAATGGTATAAATTTATTAATTGGCCTAAGTGGCCTAAATGGAATAATTGGACTATATAGCATAAATGGCCTATTTGTCCTAAATGGATTGATTTTCTTAAATGACATAATTATCCTAAATGTACTGATTTCCCAAATTGTACTAATTGGACTAATTATCCTAAATGATCTAATTGGTCTAAATGGACTAATTAGAATAAATAGCCTAATTGACTAAATGAACAACAGACTAATTTACTAATTTACCAAAAAAAACTAACCAAAAAAATAAACCTAATGACCAAAATATCATAATTACCAGTTGTCTGAAGAATAAAATAACATAACACAAAAATAATTGGACTGAAATTAAAATAAATAAAAAATCCATATCATACCCATTTATAGCATGCTAATTTTTATATTTTTTATGTTAGTCCAAAAGTATAAAATTTATAAATAAATTTATATTTTGTTGAATTTTCATTTTATGGATTTATTCAACAGATAAAATTTTAATTCATTATAGGATTATCACTTTTATATTACTCAATAATGTAGAATTATAGTACTCATTTTTATTTGCAACAAGAAGTATTTGGCATCGAAGGACATGTGCCTTAAGAAAAATTATGATTATCGAGTAGAAAGAAAAAGAATAGAAGTTTAGTAAATTCACAAACACTTGAAAATATTTTATGTTTCTTAATTTATATTTCAAATATTTATAAACAATTTATTATTAAGTAGATTGTTTATATTTTCAACAATCTTCCCTGAAGGCCTTCAATAATAAAGAAGAAGAAAAATTCGGGCCAAATGATCATTTGAGTCAGGTATTAGGTGAGGAGAACTAGGGGAGAGTCTAATGTTGACCTGAGGAAAACATTCTACCCACTAGGTATTGGTCCTCATCCAAATTCTCTCAAATCTATTAGAACTCTAAGATACAAAGTGCTCATGTAGATGAAGATGAGGGAAAATAGCTTTATAGTAGTGTGAAAGAAGTAAACTGATCACCAAAAATTTCTTGAAAGTTGTGTTGGTTATAATTCAATCACCACCATCAGAGTATTCTAGTATATCAATTCATATATGGAATAAATGTTCCCTTCAAATAATTCCATGATTGTTGTCAATGAGGGTCCTAGTGGAGGTCAAGCTAATGGTGGAGGTGGTGGTGGCGATGTTGATGATTATGATAATGACGATGTTTCCACTACTGCTAGTCTAGATTATGCTTTTAGTGATGATGATGTTACTGATGGTGATAAGGATGAGGATATTGTTGATGGTGGACGTATTGATCCCCTCCAATTTTGAGTTAGGTATAAAGAGACATGTGGATGTTGTTTACTGACATGAATTCATTGGTTGTATGGATATATATGTGTGGTATAGTATTTTAATTGGTTTGAAAATTATTACAAGAATTTGGTTAAAGTTTATATATACAATATTTGTATTGGAATGAATGTGCACTATGGAGTCTTTTTTTTATAGGTTCAGGATGACCCAGAAGGGTTGATGTTACTGCCAAGTGGGGATAACTACCTATTCCCATTGTTCAATGAATTGTGGGTATATGTTTTCTATAGTAAAATATATAACCATGGTTTGGAGAACTATAAGTATAGATATATACCCACGATTTTGGTTAAACCATGAGTATGATAAAATTTATAAGTCCATACCCATGGTTTCTACAGAAATTGTGGGTATGACACTATACCGATGACTCCATACACAACGGTTTTGAAAACCATGGGTATAACTATTACCCATGGTTTTAAGGGAGATAACCAAAATTATAAACTATCAGTATAGAGTATTTTTTCAATAGTGTCACTTCACTAATCATCACATCATATAAGATACCTATTTGACCCTTTTCTTATTAGGAGTGTCAAAGTGATCATGAATTGTATAGATATACTCAATCTAGAACTAAGCTCTGTCAGGTCCACCCTCAATAGTGAAAGTCTGAGGATTATATTATTGAAAATACCATGTAAATTCATATATAATTTTCCCAACCTGCTCTAGGTCTCTTTCCATAAACTGCATAAAGAGAGAAAGGTTTTGAATAAACATCCCACTGGCTTCCCCCACCTAGAACTATAGAAGCCTCAACTTCCACTTTTGTGGGATCATTTCCATCCATATCCTCATGTTGTCCTCTAAACAAGAATCATCATTGAGGCATATCTCTATAATCCCGAACACACATCTTGAGTCTTATAAAACAATATTAGCATCTTCAAAAGAAGGATTCACATAAATATATAAAAATTCATCCCCCATAACCCATCACACGGTCACAACCAAGGCTATATCGCATTCCTTAACCATCCCTCATATAGTTCTTGGTTAAAAAGGGGGAAACACATTCATGTTAACATAATTTCTCTTTACACACACTTTTCCACATTTTTCACAATTTTACAACTTCCCAATCTCATATTAGGAACATTTTGATCATTTAAATTGCAAAAGAAAATAAAAGAATTTTCATTTTAACAAGTTCCCCAAAAACTTTTTTTCCCATGTGTGCCTAAAATGATTCATTTCACATAATAATCAAAAGTTACTAGAATTATGCATGCATACATAACTCTTGTCCCATAACAGTCCATGAGGTAGTCCTTATAAAATCTCAAAAATAATATCATCACACACCAAGTTCATCATTCGAGGTGAAATAAAATTCAACTATTATAAGAAAAAATTATTAACAATAATCCAACCCTAGGTACTTGGAATTACCCCCATACATATGTTAGGTACTCCCATACACGAGCTCTTTACCAAATACCGACTGATCCTAGTCTCTTATATGCCTTTCTTAAATAGTAAAACTACTGAAATGAAAATAAAAACTCATTTGATATAGCTTTTTGAAGTCCCATCCTAGGTTTCACACCTCGATTCCTTGACCTGATTATCCACATGACCTGAACCATGCCTCCCTGTATTCCAGAGCTAGCTGACTAGTAGCGATACCTGAATATAGTTCTTGGGGAGACTATACCATATTTATTAAAGTATCTCAATAATAGAAATAAAAAACAATAACTAGATGATAATAATCAACCAATAGAACATTAATATAACATGAAAAAACAAGTATCACAAGATAAACCAAAATAGGAAACCATATCCAAAACTAACAGTAGATATTTCATTCCATAATAAGTTTCAAGTGTCTAACGAAAAACCCAAAAAATAAAGACACTAAAAACTGCACGAGGTTCCGAAACCCATGTTCAGTTATATGATTCATTCTCCATCCCAACATAACATTGTAATCTTTCCCTTTTTCCTGTATTGAAAACATGATCCCTATTCAAGTATCAATTAGAAAACCTAAGTAGGGTGTGACTACAACTCAGTAGGAAACCACCAACACCATCTAAAACAATATCTGTTATATAAAAGCATACGGATTTGTATGAAAAATAAAGTGAAATTAATAAAGTAAAAAGTTTTCATATTCAATGATTCTTTATTTAACCACATCCTTTTTTCCACAGGTTCACAATGGAACCTGAACCATAAATACCTACTTTGGACTATTCTGGAGTTTGAACCATATCACATAGGTAAACACAATTCATTATAACAATGGATTCATTATCCATTTAATTTTAATTCATATCAAGGCCAATTGGAACCATAGTACAATTCCAAACTAATTAGCATCGAACATCATGTCTAGCACCCCATCGGTTTTTAGAGCATCTATCCCTATCACACACATCATGGGTATTTGGAGAATCAGTCCCTTTCCTATATAATAATATTCACATGCATGCCTTCAGTTTAAGAGCATCGTGTCTATAACCCCATTGGATTTTGAAGCATCAGTCATTGTCCTACACCCCCATTTATTATTTAATCACACATTTCATATATATCATGTTTTAAAAGGATAATCATAATTAACCCTCTAGTCAACATTTCACATCATTATATACCATTTCCATTATCAAAACAACAACGGTACACCACATTAATCACATGGAATGATATGAACAATACACTATTAAACAATTAATCAACATTTTAACATTTGTTCTACTAACCCTTTAAGGTTAACACAACCATCCCTTAATTCACATCATTAGAAAATTGATTATGACATTAACAAAATAATTAGACAATACCATTAACTGAAAAATTTCATAATCCCAATACCTATCAATTCCATAATCACATTAGTCCATTAATTAATTAACTAATTAATTAATCCAATTTACGATGTGATTTCCAAACATGGAAATTAAAATTTCACAATTCAATACACATAATTATAATATAGAATATGGGATTTTTAATTTAGAAAACCTACCTCAAGATCATTGATGAGTGTTCACAAAACTATAAATTCCCATTCTTAAGTGGAATGTTCAATTTCACAATGAAGAATGAGATCTAGAATAAAAACCTAGATCTTGAAAAAGTGGATTAAGATATATCAAACTTATTTATAAAACTATATAAAATTATGGACCAAACATTCCTTTTTATTTCTAATGAGGAATGAGAGAAAAGAAATCACACTAGAATAGATTCATTACCTAGAGAGGTGTAGATTCATCAATAAAATATATGATTCATAAAGAATAGAGTTAACTGGGCCTTAGAATCCACATGTGGGCCTCTAAATTCAAAGAAGAATGAGTAAGGGAAAAACTGAGGTATTTAGGGATATAATATGGGTGATCTATAATTTTTTAGAGGAAATAAACTTGCATGCATGGTTTTTGGGTCTGGGTTGCATGGTTTGCCAACTCATGCACCTCTTCTAGGGGCTACATGGTTACTACTATGTGGTTTCATTGTTTGAAAAATTCATTCTAGCTGTTAAAGTCCTATCTGTTTGGGATTTCCTAGTTTTCATTCTCGGTCTCATGGTTTGGGTAAACTATGATCCAAGTGTGCAATACCCCAACACCCCTTAAAAATTTCAAAATTCACCCAAACATACTCAATACATGACTCAATCAAATTATAACCAAAAAAAGAAAACTTGTACCTAAAAATGATCATGTGACATCTTTAGAAATGATTAAGATCTTATAATTTTACTAGTGTGAGAAAAAACATGAAATAAAACAAAAAGAGGAAGAAAAATACAAATTAGTTTCAAAGGTTTTAGACCTCAAATATTTCCATTGAATTCTTTCATTGAACATTGGAATCTGATTCAAATCAATTAACTAACATAAGGTAAAAAATCTATTAATTATCTTACACCACTTCTGTTTTTTTAGAATAAATAATGCAATAAAATAACCACTATATGTTCACTAACATACCAACTCCTATTTGGATAATGAGTAATGAAACTAAATAATGAAAGCATACCATAACCTACCTTCCTGATACACTTACATAATAATTTAACATTTCAACCTATGAGTTACACCATAATCTATAAGAGAGAATTGTGGGAAGGATAAATGAGGTAGTCAAAGGGTAACTCAGGTGAAGAGAGTGGATTAAAGATTCAGGAGTACCAAAACTATATTCTACACACTTATAACCTCGTAAGGAATAGGAATTAAATATAAAATAAATTAGAAACAAAGACTCAAAAACTCAGTACCTTCACTGGGGATAAAAACTTTAGTTAGTGGTCTATATCCAAGGACATAGATAGAAATGAGATAGACAAACACATGAATAATAAATAAGAAAACACTACAATATTAAATAAAATGATAAAAAATATAATAAATATATTCTAGTTAAATATCATCATGGGGAACCCCTAAGACAAGATGTCTTTTTCTCCTAAGATAATGGGATATTATTACATAAAATTTATAAATATCATACATAGTCGGGTGAATCTATATTTAATCTTACATAGATGAATAACTGTACATTTTAATCACATAGAACATAATGTTTTGGATATACTATGCCATAACAACTCGATTATTCTTATGTAGTGACTAAATAATCCACTTAATTTGTCCATAGCATACTTCCATACAAGATTAATTTGATATATTTCTCTTATAATGAGTTTATTCCTACATCTTGGTTGGTTATCTCAACTAATTTTACATAGATGTTGGGAATCTTTGTGAATCTGACACAACCTATTGGATTTCCTCTTTAATCACCTTCCACTACTGGAAAACCCATTTTAATTATAAAAATATATTATTTTGAGGAAATATAATTATATTAACCTAGAAAAACATTTTAAAGATATTTTATTCTAATTAATTAATCAATATAATAATATTATTATCACAAAAATCTTGAAACCATGAAATTCTCTCAATAAATAATTTATTTACGCTATAAAATGAAAATTATTTTATTTAAAAATATTCTACTATAAAAATTTATATTAATTTTCGAAATTATATATTAAAAATATGGGGAAAAATAAAAGAATCATATTATTGTGAATAATTAATTTCAAAATGATCCAGAGGTGATGTGGTTTCTACATCTGTAAGAGGCTTGAGGCATTTCACTCGAAAGATGTGATCTAGTCAGATCTATTTTGTATAATAATTTTTCCATGCACCACCTATTTTTTTATTGATCTAGCATGATTTTTTGGGATTATTAGTTATTTTTTACATTGTGTTGGGTGGGGCCTCTGGTACTTATAGTTTGGGAATATTATTTCCCCACTACTCTTCTCTTGGACTTGTTGTCATTAGGAAGTTCTTATCAACCATATATAATGATTTATTGTTTCATAAGACTAGTTTAACCTTATTTGGGAATGTGGGGTTGTGGAATAACTTTTTTTGTGTATTGGTTATGAATACTGAGATATTATTCTTGGGCCTCTTTGTTTTATCATGGGTTGTTGTAGCTGTTACACTTTTGAAATTAATATTTATTAATTTATTCTAAAATAAAGAACCATTTCTATGATTTAAATGAATTGTATAGAATATGTGATTATCAAATTCATTTGGATAGGAATTTCCAAACCATTTTATAGTATATTAATGCATTAATAATACTCAATGTTTCTAGACTAAAGGAAGAGAGATGAAAGAATAAAGATACAACACTGTAAATTACTTTTAAAACATCCCAAAAGGATCATTCTTCGGTTTTGGATAGTGGTTTTTCTTATTATATGATGGGATATATGAATCTTATCAAAGAAATTTAAAACATAAAAATTTATTAGTAATATTTTATCATGTTGGATTACTTAAAATAAATTAAACTAGCTCTAAATATACCAACAAGAATAATTTTTTAGTCAAAGAGTACTATATTTTTCAGTGGCTTAAAATATAACCCGTTGAGTGTCTCAAAACTATGAGATAAATAAAATCAGGCGATGTTTAAAAATGGTGTATATAGGGTAAATATATTAATGGTGTATAAGGTATGACCCATGAAAAATTTAATAAAAGGTAACCAATTTCAAGTATGATAGGAAAAAAATTCATGTTACTTGAGTATGATGAAGGAGAATAAATTGTACCATAAAATATTTTTCCATATTTTCAAAATGAAAAAGAAAATAATAACATAAGAAGATATTTTTTATGTTATTCTTATGCAAAATAAGGAATAAATTAGTTTTCTACACATTTTTTAAAATAAATAATGTTAATTATTCATGCAAGAAAGTGGATATTCAAACATCTCATCCTTTGGTGATTATTCATTCATATATTTTTGGTATTATAAAGAAGAAATTTATGAATGGATCTTTTTATTTTTTCTTTTTTTATTGATTAAATTACAAGGATTACATTAAATGTATTATTTTAGAATAAATCAATGTCCATGAAGATATTTATGGGTTTTCAAATAAGTTAAGATAAGGAATGTAAATTTCCTTTGAAGAGAAAAATGGTGAAAAAAGGAATTCATATGGAAAGATGCAAAGGATGGTTGTGAAAAACAGATGTAATAAATAATTTTTTATGTCAATTACTATATAAAACATGTAATAAATTATCTTTCTATGTTTTCTATGCTGTAATCCTATAACTGATATTCGAAATCAATTTTCTATATCTGTTATAAGATAACATTTAACCTACCATGATTTTATAATTATAAAAAAATATTATGTAGAATATAAGACACAAAAAACCAAGATTATAAGATAATGTTTCACCCTAAGACTGTATGATATTTCTTTCAAATAAATTCAATCTCTTTTAAAAATTGTGGAACATGCAACAGAGAATATAAATGAACTTTAATATAGTCTAACTCTATAACTAGGATGTTAATTTGGAGGGTACAAATAAGAATAACTAAATCATTAACAACATATGGTTTAAACATGTATAAAAATTCTATTAATATATATTGATTTAAAATAAAATAAGAATCACTTGAAAGAAAAAGAAATGTTTTCTAAAAATTTGGATTTTTCTAAAAAGTGATTTCATCAAGTATTGTACACATATTTATAAAATAATTTTTACCAATTTTAGAAAATTTATTTTTTAAAATGAATTTAATTTTTCAATAATCATATCAAAATTATCTTAGGGTAATTTTTTTAAAACATTCATTTCTTGATGAATAGAAAAAAATACAGATTTTTGTTAAAAACGTTCATTTTCTTTAAAACATTTAAAATAAATATTTTATTTTAAACTGATATTAAAAGTAAAATTATTTAAATTTTATATTTAGAATTCCCAAATTATGTTATTTTATTTAATTTTATACTCGATTATAATATAAAATCTTTTTAAACATTTGAAAGTTGTTCTTTTGGGAACCCATTGTTTCGACATGTTTGCAGGTTTAATTTTATATTAAATTCTCCAAATTCTTTGAGTTTAATTTTTAAAAATGGATTTCATATTTATAATAATAATTATTTAAAATATATAATAATTTCAACTTTAATTTTTACCATAATAAATAGCATAAATAGTGAAACTTATTTACCAAGTTTAAGGTAAAAACTGGTTTTTAGGGGGTTAAACTAAAAAATAAAGGGTTAAAAATTAGTCAAAATATGTTTAATTTCTTTTTATGGTCATATTTATTCCATATATATTCTAATTATTAAAAATGATACATTATTGATACTTTTTTCAAGATAAAAAATTGCTGAAATTCATTCCTTTAAAAAATTCCAACTTTTCCCTCTCCCCTAATTATAAAAGGCAACCCCTCTCCTCTCCCTTACACACTTCAAAAACCTACTGTTTAGGCCAATAAATTCCAATATAACTTTATTTTATCACTCTAATAATCCTATAAGCCTTTTTTCTCCTAAATCCAACTTATGAACAGTTTTGGGTTAAACTAAAAGAAGTTTTCTGAAGAAGAGCTAACATCCCTAACTGAGCATTTTATTTTATTTATTCTTCTACATAATTTGGATCTCATTAAATAATGATGATATAATAAAATTATTATCTTAAATAAAATGATATTTTTAGGTTATGTTAATGTACTACAACCATCTACCCTTTTCCCAAATGTGAAATGAAACTGTTTATCGTGTGTACGGTAGAGTACCGCCTCACTAACCAACGTAATTATTTTTTCCCATCACCACTTCTCACAGCTGAATATAATGATGTATCTTTGATTTAAATAAATTTTATTTATTATATAATTATTCTATAAAGAGTATAATACCACATATACAAAACTACCTTCAATTTCCTATAGAATGCATTAATGTCGTTCGTGTGTATGGAAGACTACCTCCTCAAAAAGTGATGTGCTTTATTTTTCACTTATGATTTACATTATTTGTAATAAGGATTAATTTGATGTTTTTATATTATATTAACTACATATTAATCATTATGGAAAATTAATATACAATAAAATTCTTTACCCTTTAATCCATTAAGGAAATTATTACATCGCTTTGCGTACATACAACCCACCGTCACCACGAAGCGTTGTGATTCATTTTCCAGGTTTAGAATTAAATAATAACTATAAAGATGTATCTAATTAATAAAATATATTTATAGCATGAATATAATTATTTATATCATGTAACTCTAACCTATGTTCAATATCAAGAACTTTCACAATGGAACGTGCTGGATAAAACAATGAAATTAACACCAAAAAACAATTATGAAAATGAATGATTATTAATGACCAAGTAAATAAATGTTATAAAAATAATAATATATGATATTATAAATGGTAATAGGATTCTGTTATAAGATAATAACTTGTTTAAAACCACTATACATTAGATTAATGACAACTTAACTAAATGGGAGAGAGTGTCAAGGAGTTTCGTAACTCAATTTCCATTCTTTAGGTTATATAACTACTCAGTTTAATATATTGTGAAAAAATAATTTTTGAAATGAATTTTGATTTATTTAGGTAGTATTTACATTTTTTTTATTTACATTTTTTACACATTATCCCCTCATTTATTAACTCTCACCTCAATGATATGAACATTTTAAGGGCTTTGTCTTAGACTTCCTTCTTTGAGACACATGTTTATAGTTATACCAAATTACTTTTTAATGGTTTTTATACCAAAACTTTACATAATACATAATGAATCCTTTCTATATAATGATATTTTATGTTATAATTAGTCAATTTAATTTATTGGATGTTATGATCCAAAATTTACCAAAGCGGTAAGGGTTTATGTTTCAATGTCATTTTAATCAGAATTATTTATGCATAAATTTACATTGAATGAAATTATTTGATAATTATATAATAAACCAATTTAATTTACCTCTCCTTTGATTATTCATGAATATTTCAAGTAATAATACCATTTTAATATATTTGGAACTTAAAACTACCCAGAAAATGTATCTAAGAAAACCCGACTTCATTTCTTACATCATTCAAAAATTATTTTTCTTGCAAAACAATGGTTTATAAAAAGGTTTTTAAAATTATTTTACTATGACTCTTTAATTTTATTTTTCAACATTATTAGATTAAAAAAAATAAACAGAGTATTCCAATAATTTTTAATACATGGTAAATTTTTAATTTTCTAACAAAATTAATATTTATTTTTTAACATATTTAGAAAGAATGGAACTCTTTATTAGTGATTTGGGAAATATTTATATTTTAAAAAACAAATTCTCAAAATGGATGGGCTATTTTCCTCTGTAAATGTTTATAGTGATATTACAAAATCATTTTCCATTCTATATTACATCCTTTGATATTATTCAAAGTAAAAATGTTATTTTATGAAAGAATTTTTTTGAATCATCTTATGTGTATTCTCATCAACAAAAATAACATTTGATGTTATGTATCCACTGAAAATTATATACAAACACACAAACACATATATATATATCTTACATATATTTCATGATTATTATCCAACCCTTAAAAGGGTAATTCATTCCTTATGATCATTATGAAAATACCTTCATTATAAAATTTTATTTTATTATATTTTGAAATAGGATTATATGACCCATTTTCTTTCTATGGGTAATTATTAACATATAAATTATGATTGATTCCTTAATGTTCATAAATTTTTCGTGAACATGTTATGGTGGGTGCATGTAGATAGTACATCAATTCATTGGTTAAATAATTAGTCTCATGAGGCATAATATATGGGATTAGGGTGTAAACCTAGTCAATTATGGGACCTCCTATGCTATTTGATTTTATTTAGGAACTTCTACTTGAGTAATTTTTATGTCATTTTATGTGTTTTTTCCACATTTCATATACTACCATAATATTTTTATATCATCTTATACCTTTGACGCATGTTATGCTTCCTTATCATGTGTATTACTTTACTAGGATTTTATATCACCCACTTATTTATGTATTCCCTAGCTCATCCCATGCATATTAAGGAGCTTGAATGGATTTTATGATCTCACTATGGAAAATTAAAATTAGATGGAATGTTTTACATATTAATAACAAATTATTACAATGAAACTAGTACTTTACAATACTTTTGTTTTTTATTGGATATTTCGGTTTAAAAATAATGTAATAATATGTAAAAAAGAATAGGGTCTTCTTAGTTATTATCGTAGGAAAGGATTAGATAACTATAAAAAAAGGTTGAGAAAACATTAGTGGGAGCATGAGGGGAATGTCTAAGGATGAGACTAAGGATAAGACTAATAATAATAAAAATATCATGGAATCTTGGTAAAGTATAGAGCGAGTGGTTACCAAGTGATAAGTCTCTATTTTATACTACAAGTGGACCTGGTTCTGACACAAATGTACCTAGTTATAATAACTCTAAAAATAGTGAATTAAGATTGAATCAAGTGTTACATGGAAAATGTTGAATAGAATTATTGTTCACATAGTTTGACACTCCTGGGGAAAAAACTTGGTAAATTTACAAACTCATTACGAACCATCATGAAGGATTTGAATAGATAGTGATTATGAATGATCCAAGATAAACCTATGGTGTCATAGATTAAAAATAAGGTATCGTGATTTAGACATCCAATAAGTTATTTTTCATGATTATGTGGTTTACCACAATGATTATTATTTCTCATACTATGATTCTCAGTTTTAGTCAATAGATGAAACTAGGAGGAATCATGTTCATACATAATGTGGTGGACACTTCAATTGTTATGGGAAACCAAATTTGAGGATGACTGTTAGGAATGATATTTTGATTATGCCTAATCATCAATTTTGATATATCATTAATAATGTGATCTTAGGGTGAGATTTCTAAAATGTAAAATAAGAGGATATAATTTTATGACTGTTTATGTGCTAATGAACATAGAGGAAAGAATATTTGGAATCCTACATGTTAAAAGAGGGAATAATCACCTAGAATAATATCTCAAATAGAGGGGAATGTGTTTTCTATGTGGAAATAGAGGTCATTTTTTTTGAAATTTCCCTATAATTTCGTGTCTTATTTGTGTGGAACTTTGGGATTATTCGAGTCAATGCCCTAAACTAAGGGTTAGAACCTAGACCAGGTAAATTCATATATTTTTCTTAATCATTGAAGTATAAGGGATGAAGTATTATGTATCAAGATTCATGAATTATGATACAAAAGTATTTTTTATCATTGATAATTTTAATATAATAATCATGATACATACATGGATTGCGTTGATTTTGGAAGAATATATATATTTATGTTAGATTAAAATAAGATTTATAGATACCATCATGGGTTTCGGAGTTTAAGGTTGATCATAAGTTTGGAGTGTTAGACACCCCTTTTTAGGATTTAATTAATTAGATTTCTAGGTGAATAGTGATATTTCATTAGTAGTTTTGTTGGCGTGAAGAATATATATCCATTTGGTTTAAAATAAAGGATTATTTGGGAAGAATGATATTATATTTTAGAGATTCAATTTTAAAGGGTATGATATAACCTAAGATGTTAAAAACCATATTTCATGTTGATATTATTTATGTTATTTGGGATATAGGGTAATTTATTTTGAGGAATGATTTATTTTATACCTTTGGCTTCATAGTTTAATTTTTGAGATTAATTGATTCATATTCATTTTTCATATTATCTTACTTTTGGATAACTATTTTGGTTTAAATAAAGATAATAGGAATTTCTTGGTATACTTTTATGGATATTACAATATGTTAAAAGATAATTTTAGTCCTTCAAGGAAAAAAAATCATTTTTGGATATTAATTTATTGGTGTAAGAGATGAATATTAATTGATCGAAGTATAACCAATGGATTAAATTTTGATTATAAAATATAATTGTATCAACGAAGTAAATTTATTTATATGGTTATACCGAAAATAACTCCTCAGTATTAGGAAAATGATCTCAAGAAAAAATTATAATATTATCTTAATATTATATGAATCAACTGGTCTTTTAAACAATCATAGATTTATGGTTTTGAGGTCATTAACTTTCAATTTATCACTCAATTTATTGTGATCAATTATCTCCATCTCTCTTTATAATTATTTATGTTTCCTTACATGTTCATATCCCAACTTTCTAACAATGTTCTCCTACATAGAATCCAAATAATGTGTTATTCTAGATGAAAATTATACATCACTTTATCCTTTTTCAAGAGCATGTTTTATTAACCCTTATTATTATATAGGTTTCTAACAAATTTATTCCCAAATTGCAACCCCTTTATTACCAAGGTCAATATTAAATTGCAAGTAAACGATTTATTTAAGGGGATAGAATGTCACACCCAAAGATTTTAAAAGAGTAAAATCATGTTTAGTAGTATATATTACATGAAACAACAAGCTTAGAATATAATTTGATAACTTGATATTGTATTATATATTTCTTTTTAAATTAATTTAATCTCTTTGATGGCTTACAAAACATACAACTCCGAATCTAAATGAACCGTAATATAATATATTGTTATAACCTATCTGATAGTTTGAAGGGTATATCTAGATCAAAATAAATTATGAAAATTATATGGTTTACACATTTATAAAATAAATTCAATGATTATATATTTTTTTAAAATAAAATAAGTAAAAAATATATGTTTTCAAAAAAGATGAGTTTTTCTAAAAAATATTTTTGGCACACTTTGCAAGCATGTTTTAAAATTAATTTTAGCTATATTTAGAGAAAGTATTTTATAAAATGAACTCAATTTTTTTAACCATCATATGAAAATTATCTTAGGGTGAATTTGTGCTATTTTTCTTAAAATTTTCATTTTTTGAGGCATAGTAAAAAAAATTAATTTTTATTAAAATAATTCATTTAATTTAAATCATTTATAGTACGCATATTATATTAATGTGGTTTAAAAAAAAATCCGTAAAATTTTATTTTTATTAATCATATTTTTTATTTTTAATCAGTTTTGTTTTTAATTTTGATATAAAACGTTTTAAGCATTTGAATGTTTTTCTTTTGGAAAATCATGTTTTCGACACGTCTGTAAGTTTAATTTCAAATTAAATTATGCCACTCATATTAGTATAATTTGGAAAAAATATATTCTATATTTGGAATCTGAATAATTTATATTATCTAATAATTATAACTTAAATTTTATTGTAGTTAATTGTGAAAATAATAATAAATTTTCACCGTAGTTAATGTAAAAACTAGTTTATTGGGGGTTAAACTAAACATATAAGGGGAAGAAATGTCATAAAACATGTCTAATTAATTATTATGGTCATATTTTGACCTTATATTTTATAAGGTCATAAAATAGTCCATTTTGAAGAATTTTGGCATGATAAAAACGTTGGTATAATTATTTATTTTCAAGAATTCAATGTTTCTACTCTCCCCCACTTATAAAAGGCCACCCCATATACTGTACATTCCCCACTTCCGAAACAAATTTTTTTAGTAAATTACAACCCAAATCAATTCATTAATTTCCTAACCTCATTATTTTATCCTTTGTTTCTATTCATAAATCCAACTTATGAAGGCTTTTGTTGAAAACCAATAGATTTTTTTTGAAGAAGAGTTAATATCCCTAACTGAGCATTTTATTTTATTTTTTATTCAAAATCCTTCAAATAATATTGAAATATGCTGATATAATAATCCCATTATCTTTTATATGCATATTTTTTTTATTTTAATGGAATGTCCTACAACCATCTCCTCCTCCCTCAAATGAGAAAAAAAATTATTGATCCTATGTACAGTGGGATTCCGCCTCACGAACCAACGTAATTCATTTTCCATCACTGATTATCACAACTAGAAATAATTATGTTTATAATATTTATATATGGTTTTTATGAAGTAATTATACTTATATAATTACGATATCATATACACCTTCTTACTTTCCATTCAGTAGAGAATACGATAACATTGTTCATGTGTATAGCGGACAGCCGCCTCACGAAGCGATGTGATTCATGTTTCACTTACAGTTTAAATGGTAGGTAATAAGGATTAATTTGATGTTTATATATGATATTAATTAAATAATAATCATTATAAAAAATTAATATACAATCAAATTCCTTACCCTTTCACCCATTAAGAGAATGATAACATCATCCATGTATACGTACGACATACCGTCTCCATAAATTGATGTGATTCATTATCCATGTTCAAAATTCAATAATGATTCTAAAGATGTATCTAGTCAAACAAATATATTTAAAAAATTATTATCATTATGGATATGATGTAATTGTAACCTATGTTCATGATTAGAAACTTTCACGATGAAACATACAAGGGAAAACAAGTCAATCAACTCTTGAAACAATAGCGATAATGAATGATTATTGTGGAAAGAATAATAAGATGTTATAAAAGGATTATATATGATATTTTAAATAATTATATGATTCTATTATAAGTTAAAAAAATGGTTCAACCTACTATATAAGAGGATAAATAATGCTCAACTAATAGGAATTTTGAGGAAAAGATTTTCAAAACTCAATTTCCATTCATTGGGTTATACAACTATATAATTGATTATATTATTCCAAAATTACATATTAAATTAATTTTTATTGATTTATATTTTATTTTTATCATTTCTTTTTTCAGATGTAAATTTTTTAAACATAATCACCACTATTATTAAATCTAGTCACAATGATATGATCATTTTAAGGGATTCATCGTAATCTTCTTTCTTTGAGACACATGTTCTTTTATATAAATAATTTACTATTAATGGTGTAATAATTCCCCTTTTACCTAATATATAATAAATACTTCCTATATCATGATATTTTATGTTAAAATTTATGTACTTCATTCTTGGGAAGTTATTATTCAAAATTTACCAATGTGTCGAGGTTTTTTTTAGAACTAGGAAATTTTTTTACTAAATATGGAGTCTAGTTTGTGTTTTTTGTAAATATACACTAGGTTGATCATTGGTTTTAATTTAAAATTATCTTATTGTACAATATGTCTACACTGTTGAATGGGCCATCATTTCCCTGTGTTTTCCAAATTTTTGGGTCTAAAATTGGAGGTTGGATCAATCATTGAGAAGGTTGGGTTTCTATGAGTGCCTCATAAAAATATGGATAATGAATGAGTTTCATGAATATTTTAGTTTCATGGAGGTAAGAATATTTTCAAAGGAATTTTTTGTAATGAAGGTCAGGCTTTGCGGAGGTCTGGATAATCGTGAACACGTAATGAAAAATGGTATGTCTCCATGACTACAACAAGTGTCATGAGTGCATGATGAGTTGAAAATGTTCTTTATGTTTATGATAATGTTCACAAATGGGTAAAATTTTACTATATATTTGAAATTTAAATATATTTTTGAAAATGTATTTAGAGGTTTATGTACTTTCTATATGAGGTGTAAGATCTTCGTAAAAGTTTAGTCATATAAATAGGTGGTTACCCCCACTTCATTTCCTATGAAAATAACTTGAGAAAAGGCCTAATCACTATAAATTTTAAAAATTCAATACCTTCATGAATTTGGAAGTCATATTAAGCTTTATAATCTTGAAAATACTATCTTAGTCTTGACCAATTCTTAGTTATCATAGAAAAAGAATTTTTGTGATGACTAATTATTATGTGATGACTTTGTGTTCTGTGAAGGATGTTTTCTTTGCAAAGGTAGTGAGATTCAGAAAGGCTCATTAGGAAAAATAGTATTGACCATTTGGTTTAAGTGAATAGTTATTTCAAGTTCATATACCTAGTACTATAGTGAAAATAATTTCTTGTGCTGGCCAGGTAAAAAGTCATAAATCCAAATCTACTGATGCAACCTTCAAGTAGTTAAACTGAGTAATACTTCAACCAAAGTAGTGAGGTAGGGGGAGTCGAAAGATGTTTTCCAAGGGAGGTAGTATGCTATCCCTAAAATATTGTAATTTTTGTGTTCCTAGCAAAAATATATTATGTCTAAACATATTTATTCCAAAACTAGTGAAGATTAGTGGATTTAGGTATGCCGACACACTGTAAGTGTATGCTCGTTAGACTATCCATTATTGGTCGACCTAGTAAAAATGTTATGTTGTCTCTCTGCATTTGAATTTTTGATTACTACAAGATTCCATTAGATAGTTTTAACATGTTCTTATACATTTGGGAAAAATAAAAATCTCTTTAAAAGAAATAATTGACACCTTGATTCACCCCTCCTCTCTTAGGGTGTTCTGGGGTCCTATAGGTTCATGTTTCAGTCTCATTTTAATCGGGATTTCTTATGATTTAATTTTCATTGATATAAATTTTTTATTCATTATATAATAAACCAATTTTATTCTTTTATACCATATTTATTCGTGAATATTTCAACTAATAATACCATTTTCATCTCTTCATTAATTAAAATTAGTGGGAAATTTTTTATGAAAATTTGACTTCATTTCTCTCTTCTGTCAAAAATATTTTTTCATAAAAATATATGTTTTCTAAAAATGTTTTAAAAATTATTTTACTAAGAATGTTTAGTCATTTTTAACCCGAACTAGAGTTTTCAATATTTTTATAAAAGGAATCTTCCTGTCATCTTCCAATCAAGGTACTTTTTTATTTTTCCTACAAAAATGTGAAACGAATCATTGTATTTTCAACATATCTAGAATGAATAGAACCATTATAAAATTATGACTGATCAATGTTTTAAAGATTCATTTTTCACTACTGGAAAAATCACTTATACCCATTGGTCGAAACTATGGTTATAGCCCCGAACACTATGGGAATAGGCTATACCCATGGTTTCATAAACCAAGGGCTACTAGGGTGTCAGTATAGAGATATACAGACGGTTTTATAGAAACCATTGGTATAGCCATGGAGATTTCTATAATACCCACAGAACATCTTGGGATTGTGTCTCGAATAATTATTTCTAAAATATTAAGATTACATAGAGGATGAATAATTATAGAATTTATTTTCTCAATGTTTCAGGATGAGTTATTGATGCTAATATAATATGAATATTTGTGATTATAGATGAAGGATTATGATCATTTGGAAGATATGATTATGTGAAGAAAGAATTCATATACATTTTCAAAATATGATTTATAGAAAAATCCTATTGTTCATCCAAAAGATAAAGAACTGATAACTAGAAGTAGAGGAATCAATTGAAGATAAATGAGGTAACCTTGAAAATTTTCATAATACTTTACTAGAATATAAAATATCTTAAGAACAAGGAATGAAAAAACTTCTCATCGTGACACAGAAGATTAACAGATTCTTACATAATAGTTAGGAAGATATTATGTATGTGTTACAATCATGTGATGCAATAGGTTTATATATTTGGAATAAATGTATTTTTCTTGAATGACATTGTAAACATTACTAAATATGACTCTATACATATCATTTAATGTAAAAATCATCATGGTTGCTTGAAAATAGTTCATGATTCATGTTGAGTATAGAAGATGGATTTTTTCTATGATTAATGGAGAAGTATATGAATATTTTGAGTAAAAAACATGAACAAAAAACATGAGCGATAAAGCTTTTGGAATTTGAATCTAGAAACTAAATCAATAGCTGCTAAGGATTCTCTTAGAGCATCATGTACTAGAAAAACATTCCTATAGATGAAGTACAAATTGAAGAGTTTGATGTGGAATATGAGAAGTCGGAGATGTTAGCCAATCTTCTTACTTTAGTTGATGTAAATATGAAAGTGTATGAGTGTTGAATGTTTTAATTACTAATTTAGATGTTGAATAAGTTCATGAGTAGAATATAGAAGATCATATTGTGCTACAATTCTTGTTTCTAAGGGAGTATAGTTATATAGAACTCATTGTTTATCCCCGATCTTATTGTTGATGTATATAAAGATTATCTTAAGATCTAATTCAAATAGAATATAAAATAATTATTTATGATCTAATGGCAATTTCAATAAAAAATAATTCCATGAAGATTATATTGGAAAGTGAATGATCCCTACCTATATAGAGATGGAGATAAAAGTCACTCTAACATTGTGTGTTAATATAGGAAATTGTAATCTCTATAAATTATTTTGATAATAAAATATGTGACCCAACCAAATGTTAATCCTAACATGTAGTAGACTCTCACATTGATATAGAACTATAAAAAGATCAGTCTGTGGATCTTATTTCTTATTTGTGAATATGGGTGAAGAAGTGAATTTGAATCGTGGCATTAACCTGTCAAAGGTGTTTAATTACAAAAAATAACCTTGGATTGTAGTAGTGGTTAGGTATCCAACCCTTGAACAGAGGATTATTTTCTAGTAGATCAAGTTACTGGTTTAGGAAAAGGGTGAGTGAACTCCAATGTCCCAGAATTTAGGTGATCCAAAATCACAATACCGACACTAAATGGAAGAGAAGAGCCAAAACTATGCTTGATTATATCCACAAAAGCAAACAAAAACATAGATTGGGGGATATTCCTTTATGAAACAACACAATTTAGACCAATAGATTAACAATACTTATCCCAATTACATGTACAAATTTCACTACATCCATGGACACTTGAGGGGCTAGATCTGTAGAATTGAAAAATCTCTATGAATAGTAACATTAAAAAATTGAGATTTCACTTATCTAGAATCATTAATATTAGTAATTAGATTAGTAATGTATTGCACTAATATCCACAGCATGTCAAAACACTACCTGAGGGGACAAGCTGAAAGCATGTTCCTTAGCTGGCGCAGGTCGCAATCTGTAGTTGCGATCACTGTGGCCCTAGAAATTGAAACCAATTAGTGGAAGAAACAACAAATAAAATAAACAGTTTCATTTAATATGTGTAATGTCAAAAAAACAACCTTATGTACTGAATAAGATTTTTGGGATGGAGAAAATATAGAATACATTCTTAAGACTAAGTTAGAGGACAAATTTGAATTGAATACCAAGTTAAACATCAAATATATAACATTAAAGATTATTGATGGGAAGAATGTTAGGCCAAATGAAGAATCATTCACCAAAGAGTTTGAAACATTTTATGTACTCAAGAAATTCACGATGAAGTTTACTGATCATGAAATGATCAATGAGGATCTTGGATGAAAACTTATGTTGAATTTAAATATTATAACCAAGATTTAATCAAAACTTTCTATAGGTGAATTAATGTGAAAATGGTGAAATAAAACATCAAAAAAACATTTAAGTGAAAGATTAATTATCTAGTATATATAATATTTCTATCACATGAAGTCTAGTTAATTATATAATTCAAATTATTCAAAAACTCTAGTATTTTTCCCTAAAAATTATGGTCTTAATATAAAATCTAAACGTTTATGGGGTAGATAAATGATGAGAAACCCTCCTCAATATGCAGATAATAAATACGAATACCTGAAAATAACACCTCAATGAATAATAATCAATATAAAAGAATGTATATATAATAAAGGAATAAATCTAGAATATAATGTTTTTTATATAATTATAGCTTTAAAAGAATATTCAAATTCAGTGGCTATTTTTTGGTGATATGGTATTTTTGGCCAAAAATATTACACATACTGGTACAACATGTGGTTACCTAAAATAAATCATGAATCAAGGTGGATAAATCCAAAAGTGAAAAATAATGATCCATTAAAGAATAAGGGTGTGAACTGAAGTACCACAAGTC
Source organism: Viscum album (assembly GCA_963277665.1). Taxonomy (NCBI): domain Eukaryota; kingdom Viridiplantae; phylum Streptophyta; class Magnoliopsida; order Santalales; family Viscaceae; genus Viscum; species Viscum album. Next base: position 653,627,245 of record OY728153.1, read on the forward strand.
TCCTTACTCATAATTGAACATAAAGCGTAAGGCAAGATTTTGGAAGATGTTAGAGACTAAGTCATTTTATGTATAAATGCATTAAAAATTTCTCCAGATATTTTTTTTATAATGAAAATGGAAATTTTTTTATAAAAATAATCAATAATAGAATTAATTTATAGGGGAAGTGGAATCAAGGGTAAGAAATAGAGGTAGACCTTGTATCCTTACCAGAGAGTGTTATTCACACATGAATGGGGACACTAAAATCATGAAAGAAATGGATGATAATGAAGGAGGAGTAGTTACATTTTGAAATGATAGATTCTTATGGATCAAAGGTTTTAGACCTACTGATATTGAATCAAAAGAACACAAATAAAAAATTGTTAATTTATTGAATAAAACACAATTTATGAAGGATCCCAGAACACCCTGAGAGACGAGGGGTGAATTAGGGTGTGAAATTTTTCTTTTTAAAGTATTGTATTTTGTTCCCACGTTGGTAGAAACTTGTTAAATCTGCCAAAATATAAAAATAGGGAGATGGCATAACACTTTTACTTGGTTCAACACAAAGGGATACATCTAAGGAGAATGTGTAGATAGCGTGTCGGTCATCCAAAATCCATTAATCTTAACTAGTTTATGGATTACAAGTTTTGATCATAGACAATCTATGTCAGGCACACTGCCTTTAAAATGTTCAGGGAATTCTCACTACATCCCTTGGATCACTTCCATCTGTTCCCTCTAGCTCACTACCTTGAGAGAAGTCAAACTCAGTTTATTGACTTAAAGGTCTCTTCAATAGATTTGCATTGAAGTCTTTGTCTCGGTTCAACATGAGACATTTCTTGTATAAAAGTCCAAAAAATATGCACATAAAGGAATTAAACCGGGTAATCAGAAGGCTATCAGAATCATAACATCACACTTGCATGCAATACCCCAACTAGCATTTAAGATTTGGGAATTTTTGCAAAATAAGACTTTCATGCAACACTTAATTTCTGCGAAACTGATATCTTTCATGAAACTAAACTGAAGGGGTCACTTGGTCTTTTCTGACTAAAGTAACACCTTGTGTGCAAGATTTAATCTCTTCAAATATTTCGTATGTTTGAGCTACCGGATTTTTTATGGAAAATTATCAAGTCTTCCATGGTGGTAGTTGCATATTTATATGCCTTTGAAGTCCCTGCATGCAAGATTCTGACACATCTTCATTTGTGCACATAAGTTTTACGATGAGCGTGTGTAACCCCATTTTGGCATCACATTGAGAGTAAAAACCCTTTCACGCAACATCCTCTTCCACGCACTCCATTACTTTTCAATTTTTCAACTTTCTGATCTTGAAACATGTCTTGTGTGCAAGCTCCAAAAACACCTTCAATATTGTGCGCAAAAACCAATCTTTCACGCACACTTCAAATATTTCTCACACCTTCCTTTTCCAAAAACATGTTTCTCAATTTTTCAATTTTTGTCCCAAAAATTTGGAAAACACTGGAGAACGATTCCACCTTCAATACTACTTTCAGATCAAACTGTATGACCCCTTTCCATGTAATCTCCCTGATCATACATGAATAGGGTTGACAATAACAAACCCAATCCATGATCAACCCAATGTATATTGAAAACAAACAAAAACCAAACTCCTTTTCCTGCAAAGAACAACCTTGGTTCCCACAATATCTCCCTTTGGGTTTGTTGGAAATCACCAGAAAAATTTAATAGAGCACTCTTCACAAGCAAACCTGAAAAACAAGCATCAACTCAACCAACACTCTAAGTCTAGGTGAGCAATGATCGGTGTAGAAAACAAGAGATAAGACTTAAATTGTGTTCTCATGAGTTTAAATGAAAGGTATAACTATTTCCTCATAACACTGGAAAGTTTTCTCCCCTCACTATTCTCTCCATCTTCAGCCACGATTCTCTCTCTTCTCTCATCCAGAGACATAAATTTTATCCATTTCTCCCCCATTGGAAATAAACCCAAAGATGGATAGCCATACACTGTAGATCTCAGAACATGATCCCCCTGGATCTTATATCCCCTATAAACCTTAAAAACTTCCATAAAATATATTAAAACAGTTAAAACAACTGGGGAGAAGGGAATTTTGTAACCTTATTATAAACTGGGAGGTGGATGAACACCAAGGTTCAACCGATATTTCTCAAACACAGCTGTTGACAGTGGCTTGGATAGGATATCATCCACTTTCTCATCAGTTCCCACATGATCCATTCTAATAATGCCTTTCTCAACCATTTCCTTGATAAAGTGATATCTGATTTCAATATGTTTTGTATGAGAATTCTGAATTGGATTCTTAGTAAGATCAATTGTTCTTTTTTTTATCATAGGAAATCACCATTGGTTGATTCACCTCATCACCAATATTTGTTAGTTGTTTCTTCATCTGTAGCAGTTGAGTGCATGCCTTTGTAGCAGAAATATACTCTGCTTCAGAAGTACTAAGAGAAGTACTTTCTTGTTTTTTTCTTAGACAACTAACACATTTCTGCCCAATATAGAATGCTCCACCACTGGTGGACTTTCTGTCCACTACAACGCCAGCCCAGTCAGCATCAGAAAATGCTGATAATTCACTGTCCCTTCATACAACAAAGTATAACCCAAAATTATGAGTACCTTGAATGTACCTCATGATTCTTTTTACCACTACCATATGCTCCTCATTTAGATTACTCTGAAAGCAGGCCACTAAGAATGTTGAAAAGACAATGTTTGTTCATGTTGTTGTCAGGTATAATATTCTCCCAATGAACCTTCTGTACATTGTGGGATCTGTAGAGGTTCCATCCTCATGCTTTCCAAGTTTGGTTCCAACCTCAATCAGAGTTGACATTGGCTTTGAGTCATGTAGATTAAATTTCTTCAACAGCTCTCTTGAATATGTTTTCTAATAAATGAATGTGGAATCCTTGTTTTGAATCACATACAGTCCCACAAACTATGTGAGCTCCCCAATCAAAGACATTTCAAATTCCAATTTCATGTGATCGAGGAATTCATTTACCGATTTCTTCTTTCTACCACAAAATATAATGTCATCAACATAAACTAGAACCATGAACTAATATTTTGGAGAATTCTTCACATAGATATTGTGATCTACTCTTTCTCTTATGAATTCCAACTTCTTGTGATAAGAATCCAGCTGGGAGTACCACACCCATGGTGCTTGTTTCAATCTATAGAGTTCTTTCTTTAGTTTGAAAACATTTGTTTCATCAGTACCAAGAAGAAAACCCATTGGTTATTCAATGTAGACTTCTTCTTTGAGTACACCATTCAAGAATGTGGTCTTGACATACTTTATATTCTCTTTGGAGTGCCTAGCAAGGAAAATCCTGATTGACTCTAGCCTTTCCATGGGAGAAAAGGTTTCTTCAACATCAACACCTTTAATATGGGAATATCCTTTATATACCAATTGTTCCTTGTTTCTAATAACACTTACTTTCTCATCAAACTTGTTCTTGAAGATCCATTTTGTACCAATCACATTGTGACATTTGGGTCTTTTGACTGGATCCCAAGTCTGATTCTTGTCAATCTAATCTATCTATTCTATCATGGATTTTACCCATGATTAATCCTTTGGAGCTTGTTAAAATGAGGATGGCTCGACATCTAACAGAAATGAAAATTGTGTGTTATTTTTCATCCTCTTTATTTGTGTGGGTGAAACTCTGTACCCAATTTTGTTAGATGGATCAATATCAACTCTTCGATTTCTCTTATGAGGTTCAGTCACATTCTCTCTAGCCAAGATTTCCTCTTCAGATTCTTTTTTCGAGTCAACATCATGATGTGACTTTTGGGTATTTTTTACAACTTCTTCTATTTCTGTGTTTTTATTTACTCCATGTTCACATTCTTCCTCACTTTCTATTACATCAGTATATGAAATCCTTGAATCATTTGTGGTTTTCTATTCAATGATATTTACATCATTTCTTTCCAAAATCCTTCCTCATCTCCTCTTGAAACACTTTTCGAATTTTCTATTTATTGAGTATCCAAGGAATATTTGTTCATCTGTATTGTACCCATACTTACATTAATTTCCTTCTTTGTTTTTGATGAAGCATTTACTTCAAAAAAACAAGAATATATTTCAAATGGGGCTTCCTTCCATGCCACAATTCACATGGTGTCTTCAACTCACCCATATAAAGCCCTGTTCGATTTTGAATATACACAGCAGCTTGAAAATCCACTTTCTAGTAATTTCATGGAATACTACTCTCAATCAGCATTGCTTGTACCATGTTGTTCACCTATCAATTCTTGCGTTCAACAACTCCATTTTTTTGTGGAGTTCTCACAGTAGGTACCTCATATTGTATCCCATTTTTCTCTAGGTAGTTTTTATATTCAATGGACATGTATTTCCCTCTATTTTCAGATCGTATCACTTTGACTGTTCATCCAGTATCATTCTCAGTGATTTGATGATATGTTTTCATGCAGTCAAACACATGTCGTTTCTTATATATAACCATTAAGCATGCTATTCTACGGTAATCATCTATGAAAAAGATGAAGTACCTTTCACCATGAGTACCGACAACATTTATCATGCCACATACGTCTGTATGAATGATATTGAGAAGATGAGATGCCTTTTTCTTCTTTGGCTGATATGAACTGTAGACTAGCTTCCCATGAATACTAGAATAACAATAATTTTCATGTTCACGCTTCAAGTTGGAATGTCCATGAAAATCATCATTTTTGATATTTTCTCAATGTCTTGTTGATTGATGTGCCCCAGTCTCTGACACACAAGTTATTTTCTTCATCAACAGTCATGTATCAAATGTTATCTTTACTATTAACTTGATATAGGTTGCCTTCTGTTCTACATCATCTCATAAGTGAATTTCCTATCTTTCCCTTTATAGTGCAGCCTTTCTGATTGAAAGTGACTATAATTCCGGAGTCACAGAGTTTTCTCACACTTAGATTATTATGATACAGACTATCCACATAAAGAACTTTGGTTTTCTTCATCTCTCCATTAGCTAGCTCAGTACTTCCACAACATTTTATCTTCAAAGCTCTATCGTTACCGAACCACACTGTTGCATCAAACTTTTTCATGACATTTGTTAATATATCTACATTACCCATCACGTGGGATGAATATTCAATATCAAGAATCTAGGTACTGTTATTATTTGTAGCCTTGAGGGATACTTCTGCAAAATTGGATTTTTTAATTTTCCTCATTTTCTTCCATGAGTTATTATGTTGAGTGTAGGAAATTGCTGGCCTTAAAACTCTCTCTTCTATATACATGGGTTTTTCATACTGAATCTCTTCTTCCAGGGGGTACCTATTTTCAAGAGAAACACACACTTGTTGATCAACATTGAGTTTTCTCTATCTTCAATATGAGGTTTCTATTTTACACCTCTTCCTACAAAAAATAGATTTATGCCAAAATTTAGAGCAACGGTAACAATATGAATATAAATTGTTTCTTCTAAAAGAATTGGGCTATGAATTTGTTCTCCTTTGTTGAACTCTCATCTCTTCTCTATTCAAATATATCCTTTCCTATTTGAAATAAGATATGGTGTGGACTAGATATCTAGAGAACTAAAACTTCATGAGAGTAAATATCTTCTCATTTCTATTTATCCACTTTCCTTATTCTGTGGGATAGTAGTTTGATTTCCTCTTATTCCTAGAGGATATAAGATAGTATTCAATTCTACTTTCAGATTGAATTGGGGTTTTCCATTTCAGCATTTCATGTAATTTTTTCACATCACCCACTTTCAGCTTGCCATTATTTTGTTCACCTTTATTTGTAGTATTTGATGATTTGGCCTTAGAACCAATTCCACTATTTTTCATGTAATAAGGTCTTTGATCATTCAAAAAAATTTAACTCCATTAGAACCATGTTTTTATCTCTCTAATAGCTCCGCATCTGAGAACCTTCAAAACTGTATTTTCTTCCTTGATTCTTTTGAAATTGATTCACCATCAAGTTTAATCCTAAGATTAACAACTTCCTCTTCAAAACCCTCAGTATTATTAGTCTTTTCTTCCAGTCTGGTGGTGAGGTCATTGATGAAATTTTCCTACTCTTCAGTTCTCAGCTTTAGATCCACTACATCGTCAGTACATTTGATAATTTTATACTTCACTTTCACAAATTCTTCCAATCATTCAATTTCATCTTCAAGATAATCAACATAATCAGATGATTCTTCTACAATTGATTTCCACTTATTAAAACATTCATTTGATCTTTAGATTACTAACAGAATCATTAATTTTCAACTCAGGATTGGAATTAGTTGTTAGTTATTTGTCTCCACCATTATCATTTTATCGATCTAATGTTTCAATAGTGGCCACCATGGAAGCATGGTTTCCAGTTTTAAACTCTGGTTATTCTTATTCACATAATTCATTACCATCATATTCTTCTTCACATATAAAACTCTTCTTTCATTACTTTATTTATATATTTTAATTCTCCCTTTTTGAAAAACCTTTTCTAAGGATTCTCATTTTTTTCATCCTCACTATCTTCATCATTGATCTTTCTTAATCACTGAGAGGTAATGTGCCCAACTTTTCCACAACGAAGGCAAGAAAGAGGACACCTTTTTATTGTATAGGGGTGGAAGTATTCTTAATATTTTCGTTACAATATCAATGTCTTTGATTTGTTCTCCAAGACCTTGAATTGCTCCAACCACTTTTGTAATTTGATTGAAGGAGTCTTCATTCTCATCAGGATGCATCATCAGATCATAAAACCTATTGTGCGGGACTTATAGTTTTACCTACTTTACTTTTCTATCTCCTTCATAAATATTTTCAAGATTATCCCACATGGATTTTGCTGAGGTGAAACTCATCACCTTTAGATAGATCTGATCAGAAAGGGCTGCAGTGAGTGCATTATGTGCTTTAGCATCTATATCAAGAATTTTTCTATCTACGTCAGTCATTGCCAGGCCCATTGGATTAGTGACTCATATTCCATGCACAGTAGAAAATAGTACTTCCATCCAAGAGATCTTAGACGAAATATCATTATGTTCTTTAGATCTCAAAATTAGATCCATCGATGGGGGGGACACCCCTGACATTAGATGAATTGTCCATAATGATAAAAGATAGATCAAACACTAGTAAACCTAGTTATGATACCACTTTTAGGACCCTATAACACACTGATAGGGGAGGGTTTAATCAGGGTGTCTAATTTTTCTTTTTAAAGTTGTGGATCTTGTTCCCACATTCATAGGAACTTGTTAAATAGGTCAAACGAATGAAAGTAGGGATATAACTCATCACTTTTACATTGTTCACCACATAGGGACACGTCCAAAGAGAACACCCTGATAGTGTGCCGATTGTACCAAAATAAAAAAATTGTTACTAGTTTATGGATTACATGTTTTGGTCACAGACACTCTGTGCTAGGCACACTATCTTTAAAATGTTCAGGGAATGCTCATTGCATCCCTCAGATCATTTCCATCAACTCCCCCTAGCTCACTACCTTGAGAGAAGTCAAACTTAGTTTACCATATTGAAGGTCTTTTCAATACATTTGCATTGAAGTCTTTATCTCTGTTATGCATGAGACACTTCTTGCATCAAAGTCCTCAAATGATGCACTTGAAGTCACTAAACCACTGAACCGGATTATCATAAGCCTGTCAGAAGCATAACACCACACTTGCATGAAATAACCCAGCTTGTGTGCAATATTTGGGAATTTTCATGAAATATGACTTTCTCTCAACACGTACTTTCCATGCAACCCTTATCTTTCGCGCACCTACACCAAAGGGTTCACTTGGTCTTTTCGGACTAAAGGAACACCTTGCACACAAGTTTTACTCTTTTAAAATCTTTAACGCGGCTGAGCTACAAATTTTTTGATGGAAATTATTATGTATTCCTTAGGGGTAGCTGCATATTTATAGTCCTTTAAAGACCCTACACACAATATTCTGACGCGTCTTCATCAGAGCACGTATGTTTCACGCTGAGTGTGCAAAACCCCCTTTTGACATCACATTGGGCGCACAAACCCTTTTGTGCAACATCATCATCTGCACACTCCATTACTTTAGGATTTTTCAATGTTTCAATCCTAAAATATATCTTGCATTCAAGTTCAAAAAGCACCTTCAATATTGCGTTCAAAAACTAATCTTTCACACATAATTCAAATCTTTCACGCACTTCCCTTTTCCAAAAACACGTTTTTTCATTTTCCGATTTCCAGCCCCAAAAATTTGGAAAACACTAGAGAAAAACTCCACTATAAATACTAATTTTGATCCAACTGTATGACCCCTTTACATATAATATCCCTGATCTTACATGAATAGGGTGGAAAATAACAAACCCAAACCATGATCAACCAAAAGTAGATTGACAACAAACACAAACCGAACTCCTTTTCTAGAAGAGAATAACCTAGGTTCCAAAAATTTCCTTAGTGTTAGAAAACATTGGGATGAGGGAAATTATATAATTTTTTATAAAAAAACCCTTTATTATCATAAAATCAAAGGATTGATAGTCTATACTGTAGGATAATGAACGCATGGGATTGTTTTTAAAATTGGTGACCCATCTAATTCAATCTATGAGTGAAAAGGATGGGGATTATATATTCCACATAATACCAGTTCATATTCACCCACAAAACATGATAAATATTTATAAACAATAACATTTGATAGATATTCCCAAACTACAATGGTATAGATAATCAATTTTTGACACCGCACTAAAAGAGAAGATGGTACATGGGAAAAATTAGAAAGTGGATATTCAATCCACTAGACAACTATAACATTTATATACTGAAATGTGTGTCATACAATGAGGCACAAGTAAAATTGGTTTTTTTTATTTTATTAAATTTATTAATGATTATGATACTATATATGGGGAATAAATCAAAGACTATACAAATGATCAAAATTTTCAAAAGAAAATTTGAAAATAATTTTGGTGTTCAAATAAAAAGTGGGAGATAAGAAAATAAAAAATTATACACATGAAATTTCTTTTATATATGATTAATAAAGAATATAAAGATGCATTAATATATCAAAACTATACACGCCTTAGTAAATTTATGAAACTAAGAGGGATAAAAAAAGTATTGTGGACATGGGATGAACCACAGTAGCTAAAAACATGGTTTCATATTTTATTTGGACTGAATAAATGTGAACTCTCGTGCACATTTAAAATAGATTCTTATTGGAACTAGGGAATATAAATACTATATATGATATATTTTTCAAATAAATCATACTATCAAATACTTTAAAATAATTGGATTCCCTTATTAAGGATGATTAAGAATATAAATTATAATGTTTAAAGAAAGAGTTGATGAAGGGATGTTTATGGGATATCTTTCTAAGGGAAATGAATAAAATATTGGAGAAAAATAAAAAAAAATCAAGATCAATGTTTATATGTAAAAATAAATTAAAATTATCATGAAAACTATGTGATTATTAATCCAGGATATGCAATTTATAAATATGTAATACTACCGAATTATGAAAATCAAATTGAAGAAAAACCTGGAAATAAGAAATGGTTGGTTGATGTTGACTCATATGAGGCCAGTAATGAGGTTGATTCTGAAAATAGTAGGTGTAGGAATCAAATATAGATGAAAATTTTTGATATTGATAATTTCAATAGCCAACATGATGCTCCTACTCAAACCTATATAAGGTTAAGCTTATAAAACATATAACTCTTATTTTAAAATTGGAACCTCAAACTCTTTTTGGGTAAGTTAATCATAAAAAATGGATTTCTTCTATAAAATAGTATTTATACTAGATCATGAAGAAATATAATTTAGATTTGGTTACATGTCTAAAATTTGAAAAAAAACATTATTAAAAAGAGTTTTTTTTAATTTAAATTTAATATGAGTGTTAAAGTCATAAAGAATAAGGAATGTTTGGTCTTCAATCGGAACTCTAAAATGGAAGGAGTTAATTTTAATTTAAGCTTCACACTAGCAGAGATACATGAGGCCTTTAAAATTTTTATTCTAGAGGAAGCTCTCATGAATTAAAAAATATACCAATTTGATTTTAAATCTACCTTCCAAAATGGATATCATTTAAAATAGGTACTAATTTAAGTACTTGAGAATTTTTCTTTTTGATAAGTTTCAAAGCATGTGGTTTGAGATTAGGAATTATATATATAAACTAAATCAAGTTCCCATATATAGATATTCTAGGATTCATAGATTCTTATAGAGCATGTTTTTTTCTAAATTCAAAGTGGATAATAATATATATGTGACCGAGTGGTCCTCAATGACTCTTATTATCATAATATTTATTGATGAAATTATTTTTTATATGCGATAAAATAATATTATGATGAAGATACTTATAAATAAATTAAGATTCATTTCGAGATATATATTATAAGTGAATTATTATTTTTTTGGGTTACAAGTCATTTTAGGATCTCATCATATTTTAATATCTCTAGAAAATTACTCTAGGTAATTATATAAGGGGTTTGGAATGGATGAATAAAGGGGAATTTATACTCCTATTTTTTGGTATTAAATAACAAAAGATGAGTCTATATGTAGTGTGAATAAAAATGAATATAGAAAACCTATTGGTTTATTTATCTATATAATAGATTTGACATTTTGTGATTTCAGTAGATGAGGCAGAGGTTGATGAGCGCTCCCATCCTGAAGTTACCAGAGGAAGGCATCGAGTACGTAGTGTTCTATAATGCATCAGGGATCAGGCTTGGTTGTGTCCTCATGTAGGGGAATTAATCAATTGCCTATGGTTTTCAATAATTAATACCACATGAGTAGAACTATGTGACCCATGATCTTGAGCTAGAAGTGTGGTCTTCATATTGAATATGTGGCAACACTACTTGATGGGAGAGTAGTCTGTCATCTACTATGATCACAAGATTCTCAAGTATATATACTCTCAGAAGGATCTAAAATTCAAATAGTGGAAATGGCTAGAGTTCCTCTAAGACTATGAATTTATGATTGCATATACTCCTGGGAAGGGGAACATGGTATCATATTCTCTCATCATGAGATCTAGTTTGTAGATGCTAAACGAGGAGTCAGAGTTGTTATCCTCATTTCAAATAACCTTTTTGGATGGAGATGAACCAGCATACCTCCAGTCCATGGTTGTCACCCCTCCACTCATAAAATGAGTCAGGGAGGGACAACTAGGGGATACCTACTACAAGACCCTAAATGCTTAGATATCTATAAGACATGCTCCTGATGATACTCAAAAGTTGGGGAGCATGTCATTTTTTTCATTGGATACACAGTTATACCTTTGGCATTGCGGGAGTAGATTTTGAGAGAGTTCTATACATCCCCCTTGGTGGTACATCTAGGTGAGGTGAGGATGTATCAAGACCTCTGAAGTCGTTTTTGGTGGCCTGGGATGAATAAGGGAGTTGTAGAGTTTGTTTCTTGATGCCTCACTTTTCAACAATTTAAATATTAGCACCCAGTTCCCGCAAGTTTAGCCCAACCCCTTGAGGTGCTGAACTAGAAGTGGGATGGGATATATATAGACATCATAATGGTTTTATGATATATGTCTAGGGGTTATGATAGCATCTAGTTGATTTTTGACCAACTCACCATGTCATCCCACATCTTATTTATCCGAGAGCAGAGTTCAGAATAGATCTTGGGATGCCTCTATATGCAGGATATAGTCTGACTCCAAGGAGTTCCATAGATGATTGTTTCGAATTGTGATTTTATCTTTACATATCAGTTATGGAAAGTATTGTAGGAGGTATTTGGGACTCAATTATGCTTGGGCACAGTGTTTCACCCATAGACAAATGACAAGACTGAGTGGACCATTTAGGTTCTAGAGGATATGTTGCGAGCTTCCATGTTGTATTTTGTACGTAGTTGGAAGGATCACCTACCTCTGTTGGATTTTTCATAAAAAAAATAGCTACCATTCCACTATCAATATGGAACCATTCGAGGCCTTGTATGAGAGACCCTACAGATCACCACATTATTGGACATACCCAAGGGAGTCATCACTCATAGTCTCGGAGTTAGTGTGAGCTAATATGGAGAAGGTGAAGATCATCTAGTAGTAGATGAAGACTCCATATACCCATCATAAATCTTATGCAGATAGGAAATATAGGCCTATTGAGTTTGAGGAATGAGACAAAATATTCCTTTGGGTCTCACCATGACATGGATTATGGATATTTGGATGGGGAAACAACTTATCTCCAAGGTTGATAGACCCTTTCTAGATACTTCATAGAGTTGGAAAGGAGGAGTACCAATTTTCTATACCATCACAATTAGATCAGGTACAGAAATTCTTCCACATATTTCATTAAAAGAGGTATGTGCATGACCCACCGCACTTCATCGACTAGGGAGAGATGGGAATCAAGGGTGGGTGACTTTCTCTGAGTACCCTATGGAGATTGAGGATTGGTAGGAGTGGATTATTCATGGGAGGTTGATTCCTTTAGTACATGTCAGATCGAAGAGCAACAATCCCCAGGAGATAACATAGGAGCGGGAGGCTCAGATTTGTGCTCAGTACCCTCATCTATTTTGATGATTTTGTTTTAGCATTCGAGGACATGAATCCCCATGGTTGGTAGAATGTAATGTCTTGTATATTTCCATGTATTATTTTTTAATATTTTATGGAATAATTTTGAGACCAGGCACTAGGAAGGCGTGTGATTTTGAGGCCCGGTTTTCGTGGAACAATTTTTTGGAAAATATTAAACTTTTAAACGAAAGCGCATGTAGTTTTCCTAAAAAATGTGGAATAACAGTAAAATGGTTTCCCATATCCTAATTTTAAGGGAATTTTTTATCTAAGAATGGAAGATTTACCCTAAGTGTGACCTAACATTGGTTAGTGTGGATCATATATTGAAAATGTCTCCAAGGACTTAAACATAAATAAAATTATTAAATAAAATTATTTTATTTTTAAATCATAATAACTCATGAATGTTGACTTAGATTTTAAATATGAGAAGACCACGTAGTTAATAATGTGTTGTTTTCCCTAAGTGTGATTAAGCTTTTTGTTGGTGTTAGTCATATATAAAACAAGTTATGGAGGGTGTATCTATAAATAAAATAATTTTATAACAATTCATTTTTTTATGCATCAGGTATTCTTTTTTATTAATACTTTTTCAAGAATTCGGGATTTTCATCATAACCCGAGAATTCCTATGAGACATGGAAAAAGAACTCTCTCAATCAAAAGGTGAAGGATCGTGGATAAATGGTTAATGCACAACTAATTTGACGGAACCTCACCAACAGTGATGACACAATGATCATCCTTCATCAGTGACTGATCCAAATCAATGGAGGGTGGTTGTTTATTTTTTATTTGTCCTATTTCTTGAATTACATGATGAAATTAGGTCAATCCATGAACAAATCGATTAGAATTTTGATCATTGTTGCTGGATGGGATTTTATATGAGTGATTATTTGGAGATTTATTTCAATTCCCCTACGTTTGTTATTCAAATGGAAAAAGATTGAGGCTAAAATGAAAAAGGTCGAGGTTTGATCCCTAGAGAGTTATTTGTGATTTTCTATCTCTTGTTCATCATGTTCTTCAATGTTGGACCACTGTGGTCATGGATTGACATACCGGGTGGATATGAACACGACCGGAACAATGAATTTGAGTAAAACCAACAACAGAGGTTGGGTCTGTATAGATCGGGAATTGGGGAGCTCAAATTTTTGACCACTATGAATTCTGTGAATTGTAGGTGGATCAGTGGTCATCAGAAGGTACCATCGGTGCAGGTCTGGCATGGTGGTATGGAAAGGAAAGGTGGTGGTGTTAGCAACTGTAGGTGGAGGTCCAGCAGGGAGAGATGGTTACGTTAGTGACCATAGGTGGGAGCGATCATAAGTGGTTGGGAAAGAGTATGGATCAAGGCGGGGGCGGTGTGCAAACCATCAGAGCCGAAGGGAGCAGACCACTATGGTTTCCAATTGTATTTGAGCCACGATATGTGACGGGGGTGTGAGACATGGTGGTGGAAAATTTTATGTGGGACATGGCCAACGATCATGTGGAATAATCCAAGTGGTCTAGGACATGCTAAATGGGCGGGATGGGCCTGGGTGAGACCCAGGGCGGGATGGGCCTAGGTGAGACCCAGGGCGACTAGGCCAGATCCTAGATACAGTCGACCATGAGATGTTGTGGTACCATCTGCCACACGACCATGTTAGTTAGGGAGTGGTTCACTATGGAAGTAAACCGAGGATGTTATGGGGAGGCCGGTCCATGCTGTCGGTCCACAGGACCCATGACCCCCTTTGAAAATTTCAAAAGACCATAACTTTCAAATGATGTGTCCTTTTGATGATTCGTCTTCGACATTGGGACTTGGACCTTGAGATGATTTTTTTGAGATATGGTGGTGATTTTTTATCTTGGACCATTGTAGGTTGAGAGAATTTGATTTTTCATTTTCTATAGGTTTTAGTATGGAATTATATCCATATTACTAGATTCTTTCCCATCTAATTGATGAGTCCCAGATAGAGTTATGGTATTCCTCTATAAGACTGGAGTTGAATCCTTTATCAACCCTAGTGGATTTTTTTGGAATCAACATAACCTATAAGAGTAGTTCTTTGGTTCTCCATATAGGGAGCCACATTATTATAGTTAGTGTTATTCCCATGGGTGTTGAGAAGGATCCCCTACGTTGCAAATCAATCCTAATTGGGTTTGTGATATTCACTAGTTTGGAAATACTGGATTCACTCTCTTGGTATTGTAATCTTACTTGATCAATAAAATCTTATTTCAGTAGGGACCAAATGAGTTATACCTCTTTGTGATCATCTTTGATGATATCATGTCTCTATGAGGGAGTTATCTCAGAATGAGTGTGCTTCAAGCATAATCCTATGGCTGGTGATTTGTTGTGAATTACCTATATTCTTGTTTCTTGGATTGGGTATATCTAGGTATTCTTACTACATGAATTGTAGACATATACCTATGTGGAGATGACAGTATTTATTTTGTGTTATTACCTTAGTGGTTTCAGGGTGTCCTACTTAGTATTATTGAACTCACCCATTCAGGGTCTTTTCCCGTACGTGTCATGTCTGATGCATACGATCACCCCCGTTGATAGAGTCCTAGGTGGACCAGGACTTGTCGGTGTTTAGAAAGGCTAGACAGATGAGGATTGTTCATGTGGTGTATATAGTAGTCCCGATACCTCTTTTTTTATTGGCTGGACTTGTGGTTACAGAAACTTTTTGGTAGGATTTTTTTGGCCCTATTTAATTTCCGGTTCTTTTATTATTATACTATGGTTATGGGATATATAGTGGTCTTCATGCATTGTTCACTAAGTTTTTTTTAAAATTTAATCATTTATAGCTTGGAGATGGTTGTGTGTGTACATGTACATTAGGATAATTCCTCCAATTTATGGGATCCACCTACTTGGTACTAGTCACCAGCCCCTAGCATATTGGAGGTAGGCTTGGGATAGTCACGGTGTTGGCCCCTCTGGGATAGGTTATGAAAATATAATGAAATAAATCATTCCACTTTCTTCATACACCATTAACGAAGCTTCTTCATCTTATTCGATAATATCTCTTCCTTTTATATGCCATGTTTAGTTTCTTCAAAATCAATAATATAACCCTTACTCATAAAAAAATAAAGATTTTCTTTATGAACTTTCAATTTAGGAAATAAATTTTTATTATTCCCATAATTTCAACATCTAAATCCTTAAACCATTAAGATACATTTGGATGACTATTATTCTCATCCACTACACTAACCAATCATTTAATTTTACCTTTATAGTAACTTTATTTGGTACTTATTTTACACACCCAAATCATTTTATCATCCCTATATTACATTAACTTGACTACTTATTACAAAATTCTCGTCATATAGGAAACTTAATCCTATTTCCTCCATTGTATCTACTACCCTAACTCTCAACGAACTCTATCCTTAACTTATTTTGTGAGTCTAATAGTTAGTTAAGGTTCACATTATAAATCAAGTTTCCTGATAGATGATTGTGAATAATCACAAAATCCTTTAATCCAATCATCATCCCATTTCAATTATCATTAACAAATTTTCCATCACATTCAATGTTATCCTAGTCTCTTTTATTTTCTTCCATTAACTAAAACCAAAAAATCATAGTGTGATAAACACTAGTCATAGTGTAAGACCACAAAATTAAAAAGATTCAACTATAGGATGTCTAAATCATGACACCATAAATTAAATATATGACACCTTAGGCTTAACTAAGTTCATCCATGATCATCATCTATTAAAATAATTAATGATGTTTCTTAATTAGTTTGTAAATTTATAAAGCATATGCCCTGGGAGTGTCAACCAAGGTGTAAAAAAATGCATGTTTTCATGTACCAGGTGATGAATGAGTATATCTCAGTGTTCCCTTTTCATAGTTATTACCAATAATTATCTATTTTCTAGAGCCACATCCACTTGTAGTATCTTGAAAATGATGATATTTTTTGGAAACCACTCACTCTATCTTTTAACAAAATTAAATGAAATTATCATCTACTTTGACTCATCCTTTGACTTATCCTTAAAGACATACCTAGAAATATACTAAGAAATATCCCTAGGTATTTCTCCGAAGTTTTACCATACTAGTTTATAAAGTTTAACTAAATGTTTCTTCTTAATATCTACTATAGTTAACTAGTCTTTTCACACATGGATATCTTTTTAGATGAATATTCAATGCATTACATAAACAAAATTTGGAGTACCAAAATAGTTTAGTGCCTACGGAAAATGGGAAAAAAATCTTTTTAATTTGGTGAAATATCGTTAATTTCTACCACAAAGATCATAACCTTTAGTAATTTCCACAAGAATACCCTACTTAAACCTATCTTCATAACCCAGGGAAAGGAAATATAAGAAAGGGTGAGCTCTGATTCTTGGTAAGGGTAAAAAAGGGAGATACATATGCACAACATAAATATAAGGTTGTGAGAAAATGATCATAACATATTTAACCATTCCCTTCATATAAAAGACCATAATCTTGAGTCATGGAATAAATATTGGCAGTTTATAAGACACGAATTATAAGGAAATCAAAGAACATTATCCATTAGAGAATAAATTTACAAAAAAACATGGGATTGTGTCATACATATAATAATAGAAGATATTATTTCAAGGTTTACCACTAAGACATTCATAACATGTTAGGCTTGGTATAACCACCTGTGTACCTACTTCAGGCTTGGGATGACCTCTTGTGTACCCTATTTTGGGATTGGGATGACCTCCTATGTACCCTCTTTTTTGATTGGGATGACCTGTCATGTACCTTATTTCAGGATTCAGATAACCACCTGTATACTCTCTATGATCATAGAGAACTTATCATTACCCAATGAATTGGAGTGATATATTGGTTCCACCTATTACATAATTGAAATCATACACATGTGTGCCACAAGATCATAAAACATCCATCATATCATAACCCATGAAATGAAATGGGTTTCATAAACATTTCGCATGACCTAACCTATGGTAAAGATAAAGGTTTAATAATCATTTCATCATTTCATCATACCATAACCCATGAAAATGAAGTGAATTTCATAATAATTCTATCAAGATATAACCAGTGGAAGAGAAATGAGTTTCATACACATCTTGTCATAATGAACCATTTAAAGAAAGAATAATAATGTTATCCTTAGTTGATATCTCTAGTAAATCATTTTTAATATCAATATATGAAATATTAGTCAGGATATAATTTAAAGAACCTTTAATACATTTATTGAGGAATATAAATTTTCATTTAAAATCATTAATTTAAATCTTAAAACAATTTGGAAAATCAATTTCTTTGAAAATATTTTTGAAATTTTATAAAGGGAGGTTTTAAAGATATATTAAAACATTTATTGATGAAATTATCCTTTTCTATTTGAAAAATAATTTTTAAAACATTTATACAAACATTTTTAGAAAAAATGTGTTTGGAAGAAAAATAGTTTTCGACCAAAAAATGAATTTCTCATCAAAACATTATATTGAAATATTGAGTACATAAATAGAGGAAAATGGATGGTAGAAACAAATATTATCATGAAATAGTTATAGGATAATAATATTATTGAGTTTTATGAGATTGATATCATATTATTTCATCATTGGAAGAATAATCATAAACAATCCCGATAAATTATTTGATTGTAAAATAAAACTCTTACCACTTTGTTAACTTTGAATTATAAGACCCATAAAAGAATAAAATTAAATTAATATTAAAATATCATTAAAATAATAATATTCATGATATATAATTTCATATGGGTAGTATATACACCTCAAAAGATAATAGGTTTAAAAAATAACTTATATCCCAAAGAAGGAAAATTGAGACAAAAACACCTTATAAATTTGTAAACTTTTTAATTGCAAACCACATTAAAGAGAGATAATAAAATGGATATATGAATTAACATAATTTTAATTATAATAATCATAAAATATATTAATGTGTAGTATATATTCCACATAAAAAAAAGTGGTGGTAAATATGGAATGTGTCTCACAGAAGTAAAAAAAGTGAGATTAAAATCCATTACATTAAGTCTTTACTTCATTAGTACATATTAGAATCTTCTATATAATACATATTAGATTATTATACATATATTAAAGAACCATACTCTTATATATCATATCATATATGGTTTTCTTATGACCTTTTTACTCTTTTATTAACAATCCCATGTTAAATTCATGTTTTGGGCAATAACTATTTTGATTTTCATGTGTGTTTTGACAATTTATTTAAGGACCTCATACATAAATAATGGTTTCATTATATAAATTTTATTAACAATGATATAAATATTATAAATATTATTTATATATTTCTTTATAGTAATTAATAATATTTATAGATAAAAAATAAAATGCACTGTTCTTGGAGATGGTAGACTGTATATATGTGTGAACACTAGTTCGATTTTATTATTGGATTAAAAAAATAATTTTAAATGATAAATTATGTATAAAAAATAATTTTTATATTATTTAATTTATCTATTTTCATTAAAACCATCCTTATTACATTCCATATAAAATCATAAACTAATCACATCACTTCAGAAGCTGGTAGTCTTCTATACACACATGCGACGATATCGTATTCTCAAAAAATATAAATCATTAAGGTATGTGTAATAGAATAATTATATTATTATAATAATATCATAATTACCATATATAAATTATAAATCCATCATTATTACCAATATTTATACGTGGTAATGGATAAATAAATGACATCAGTTCATGAGACAATAGGCTGTCAGACACACTAATGGTGATTTTGAAACCCATTTAATGGAAGTGTATATGATTATAGGTAATTAAATTAACATAAAAAACATATCATTATATGTAATATAATTATTATATTATATCATAATGGAATAATAATATATTAAGGAGGTGGAAGAAGAAATAAAATAAAAATGCTCGTTGATGAATGTTACCACTTCTTTGAGTATTCACCTTAGCTTTTCACTAAAGCCACCCAAGGATGAATTTATATAAAAAAATAAGGCTTATAGGATGATATAAAAGAATTTGAGAAGTGTTTTTTAGTTCTTTATTGGTTCTAATGTCCGTAGATGTGTGAATAAGTAGGGTGAGTGAGTGCCATTTTATAATTGAGGTGGGGTGGTATTTTTGTAAATACCCAAAACTATTCGCTATTGGAAGGTTAATCTTTCATCATGTGCCTAAAAATATATATAAATAATGGATTAGAGGGATTATTATTTTATAAACACCTAAAACAAATTAAAAAAAATTACCATGTTATTCTTTAGTCATTATGTTTACTCAATTTTACCCTTTTAGTTCCAACTTAGGTAACTTCTATGTTTTTATTTACATAGGCAATTTGACCATTAATAATATAATTAAGATGATATTTATTATTTAACATGGACATAATAATTATAAATATGAAATCAAATTTATCAATAAAAATCATATGTGTGCTGAAAATTTATTTTAACACAAGTGCATGCAAAGTGTAAAATCAACTTTTTAACCATAAAAATACTAAAAGAGTTTTTACTATTTAGGGGTAAAACTGTTCACTATAAAAGAAATATTAGTGAACAAATAGAGAATAGTTGATGTTTTTAAACATTTTAAAATCACATTTCATAATATAATATATTTATGAATTTTAAATCATTTAATAAAATATCATTTTTTATAAAATAACATTAATTTAATATTTATAATTTTTTATTTAATTTGAATTTAAAAAATATCAGGATAATGATGGAATTATAATATATTATGGTAAAACATATATAAATTTATTTATTTATCTATAAAATTAATGTAACGTAATAATTCATTCAATTTAATTTAGTTTTAATATTTTATTATCATTTATTTTATTTTTATATTCACAAAATAATTATTTAGTTGGTGTTTCTTAAGAAGTTAAAGTTATCATCTCATCCCAATAAAATTAAATTAAATTATCATGCTATTAAAAACTAATACATATTTAAAAATACCATTTATAACTGAAAATATGTTGTTTTCCCCCTATCCCAAATATTTTTAGAAATTAAAAGCAAGGAAGGTTCTATTTTCACTTTTTCTTTACATATATTATTATACGGGCCAATTTTATGAAATTTTCCCAAAAAATCATAAAAATAGACCATATTGTTTTATTAGTCTAACTATTTTCATCCAATGGGTGTTGGAATGTTTTTAAGTCCTTTTAATACTTATATTCTTAGTTTAGTCCCATGATAAAAAAATTACCTTAAACATGGTAAACAATATTACTAATTTCACTATTAATTTTGGTCCAAAATATTATTGAACTTATTAGATAGTATAAATTATGATTATTAGAAATATTGAATCCATTTTTCCAAATTCAATTCACAAAATTGGAAAAATTTAATTTAAAAATTAATCATATAGACAGGATGAGAAAATTCATTTTTAAGGTGAAAATATCCTAATGTTTACAAAGTTTCTATATAAAATTTCAATATGAAAATTATTTGAAATATATAAATGGTATTAATTTATATAAAATAAAAATTTTAATTTTAAATCAATTAAAAATATAATTTAATACTATAAATTATTTAAATTAAAAGTTAATTTTCAATTAAAATTTTGTATTAATCACTATTCATTAAAAATTGAAATTTTTTAGAAAAATACAATAGACTCACCCTAAGATAATTTTGATATTCTTATTTCAAAAATCATGTTTATATTTTTAAATAAATTTTATAAGAGTGGTTAAAATATGTTTTAAATTAAGTGTGTAATGTTAGACTAAACCATCTTTAATAAAAAGTATAGTTCTTCAAAAAACGCTTTTTCTTTTAAATGATTTTATTTTGTTTATAATAAATATATAACTATATTTTTCATAATTTAATTTTTACTTTTCATAAACACCATTACAATGTCTATGTGATAACTATTATATTCAATAATAATATTTTAATAATATTTCACATTATGTTTTTACACAGTGTAGCATGTAACGCAAGCTAAACTCAGTGATTCATGTAATGCAAGCTTAACTCAGTGTTATGTTTAACACATAATATCAAAAATATTAAATTGTTTTCAAAAACTAAAAAAAATATCAGACTGTTACAAATAATATGAGTTCTAAATAGAGAAACCAAATGGATTCCGTGTAGATTAATATGAAAAATAGTTGTGTCAATTAAATTGGTACCTTTATGGTCTAAAAAACACTAAGTGCATGGTAACCACAGACTGACCAATATTTTAAGAATATATAATTTTTTATAGGATGTATTGTTCATAAACTATATATAAATAAGAATAATTAGAAACTTATGTCAGTTCTTATTTATGTTGATGGCATAATTTTTGGAGGTTTAGATAACATCTGATTCAATCATTTTTTTTAACGACGCAAACGTTCATTAATGGAAATTTCTATTGATCTATTTAAATGTATTATTATGGTTATATAAAATTTTAACTTCATTGGTTTTATGAATTGTGATCATATCTGATATAGTTGTTGAATAGTGATCACGTTATTAGTATAAATATAGGGCTTTAACAAATCTAATTTACTCAGACAAAGGAAGTGATGGCCTCATCCAGTAGACATTCCCCGTACAAATCCCATTTTTCATAGATTAGAAAGGAGGTGGTGTCATTGGGCTTCACTCTGGACCAAGCCTATGTTGAGTTTGAATGCGTTAAGCTTGAGCAGAACTGACTAGGGGAGAAGTGTAAGTTAGTAGAGATTACCACCTGAGCGATGTTATCCGAGCCACCCCAAGAGTATGTCACCATCGCTCACCTTACCCTACGATATTATGCAGGTGTTATAAGGGGGTATGTAACAAGACCCAGCACTATGACTATGTACATTATTTTTGTATAAAGAATGTGCATTCATTTTATTATTATTATGTTGTAAATAGTTTTTAAATCACAAATAGTATTTTTAGTTAATATTCAACTAAGAAATCTATTTTAATGAATTAGTGGTTTTTTGAATTAAATTATATTTAAATAAAATATTATTTTTATTAAATTAATTTTTATAAATATAAATGATCATATAATTTTATGAATTTAATTGTAATTTTTATTAAGGTTTGAAAGCTGTTTTTGTCAAAACCAATGATTTTTTGGTAAATGTCAGTTTTAATTTTAAAAGTAAAAAATTCACATATTTATAAAATTATTTAGATAAAATGAATATTATTTTTGGAATCAGGATTTCAAAATTATCCAATGGTGTATTTTTCATAATTTTATGAGATAGTCAAATTTTTGGGTAAAAATTAAATACCATTTAAATATATAATGTGTTTTATGACATAATAATGACCCTATAGTGATGTAATAAAATAATATAAACATTATGTTCGGCCAATATATGTTTTACCATTAAAATAATGTGACTTTTGGTTTGTTTTATTTATTTTACAATGCTTTAGTGGACCCTTCAAGGCATATAAAACATTTTGTCTTTTTAAACAAAATCCCTTGAGAGTGTGACTCACCTCCGCATAAGAAACCCTATTATTTAAAGAAGTTATACCATTGGACCTATAAAATATTTTTTTACACTCCCCTTTTTCAAAAACCATGGGCAATAACCATGTTCTGGTTTGTGGTTTTGATTAGTTTAATGTGAAGTGTCCCAAACCTAAATAATATTGAATTCCTTAACCTTTCCTATATAAACCCACCCAAGCTCCCACTTCCTCTTAACTAAAAGCCTTTTTAGTTCAACCAACCCCTACCCTTAAATCTCTATAATCCTCCCATGGTTCCCCAAGCTCCCAAGAATCCTCTCTCAAGCCTCTCCCAGGCCTTTGGAATTACACTTCCAAGTAAGGGATTTCATCCTTTCTCATTTTTGTCCAATTTTCTTTAAGATGTTATGCTCTTTTTATTCAATTAAAAATGTTGGGGTATTATTTTTAACCTTCCACATACTGTAATATTTATTTTTGGATGATGGGAGACCCATTTCTCTCTCATTAATTCCTCCCATGTACACCTATTACCATGCTGAAATTTTGGGAGGGTTTTCTCTCTCCTCTTTTACATCCAAGTAATTATTTTGTATTATGCATCTAAATTCCATTACGTTTGTTGGTACATATATCTATATGACCCCCTTACTATCCATTTCATGTACATATGATGAGACACCCATTTCCCTCTCATCAGTCATTTTCATGAATCCTTATGTCGCGTCGTTATGCTACTGAAATTGCACCGTGTTTTTCCCACACAAGATCATTGTGTAGAGAATACCATACCCATGTCTTTATCAAGGGTATTAACCTTTATGCACATATAAATATTTAATGGAACTTTCATGTATTTATTCCACATTACTTAATCCTGGAATAAATTATGATGTTGAGTGATTCCATTTATATGATCCATGTGGCACACTTATGCGTGAAATGAAATGTTTAAGAAGGGTGCGCCCTAATAGCGCTCCAATGCATTGGGTAAAGAATAGTATCATGATACGTCATGAGAAATGGGTGTTGAATCATTATAATTCATGTGAAATGAGTTTTTACTTGTACTTCATGTGCAGTGAGGGTTTACTCATGCTCCATGTGCAATGAGCCTTGGCTCTTGCTAATTCCATGTTAAGTGTTGTTACCACAAATCCATGTTATGATTATCATGCATTATCATGACTTTATGTTCATGTTTCTCTTGTTAACCATTGATATGCATATTTTATAACATGTATTGTATTCCTCATTTTATTTTTTGTTTATTTCCTTACTGAGCTTTATAACTCACCCTTTTCTTATTCATATCCTCAGGTTAGCTCATGCAATTCTAAGTACGAGGGAATGTATTGGTCATGTAAAGGAATTTTTCAATAACGATGTTTGTGGGTTTTATATTCTAAGTTTTTGTGTAATGTTCCTAATCCCCAAAGACACTAGACCTCTCAATCTTCTATGTTGTATCAAGTGAAGAGTTTATGTAATAAATAATTTTTAAGTTTGTAATAAAAGCAGGGTTGTTATTATTGGTATCAAAGGATAGGATTTGTTATTTTTTGGATTTCGATTAGAAAACCCGAGTGAAGAATTAGAGACAATAATAAGAATAATAAAAACATCCCTACGTATTATTGAGTATTGAGTAGTTGGTTTATCAAACAAATACATCCCTGTCTGGATACGAGCAAGTAGAGGCGACTTTGGAACAGATGTATCCTAGTGGTAAAACCCGAAAACACCCCTTTGAGCTAGACTTGAATGGGAACTGGTGCACGACAGCGGTCCTTGATGCACTCTTGGTTACAACACTCCCGGGGGATATACTTTGGTAAATTCACAAGCTTATTTTGAACCCTTATTAAGGGAATTTAAAAAACACCCCTAATAATATATGTTAGAAAGTAGATCATAAATAACATAGACTGAAGCCTATGGATTAATAAGTTGAGAAAATAAAAGTTATTTATAGGTAATCATTTTTGTACTTTGATTATACTTTTTGTGTTACCCCAAACATTCCTTTTATTCCATCCAATGGAAAGTAATAGGAGGACTCGGGCTAACAACCGATGTGAAGATCAATGTGATGACTGTGATAATAAGATGCTCAATCCGATGGGAGCGGGAATCATGAACATTGTCATGCTTATCTCTCAGTTAACTAAAGTTTTTAATATAAACATAGGTCAATAGGAATGTTCCACCTGCCTTAATAAAGAACTAGTCACTATCGATAGCTTCATGAGACAAAGGCCTCTTACTTTTAATGGATCATCAGAACCCTCAATCGATGAACAATGGATAAACTCCATTCAAAAGATCTTCTCCGTCCTTCAATGTTCTGAAAAATAAAAGGTTCTACCGCATGCTTATCATATGGAGGGTGAATCTGATCAATGGTGTAGGTTGATCAAAAATATGAAGCCTGTGTAGGAGATTGAGTCAATGTAATGGAAGGATTTTTAGAAGATGTTTTTCGATAAATATTTTCTGCACACCCTCCGAATTAAGATGGAAAGGGACTTTCTTACCCTCAAGAAAAAAAGGCAAAGAATCTATCAAAGCATATGAGGAAAACTACACAAGGCTTTCACAATATGCCTCTGGCTTTGTCCTTGCCCCCGAATGCAAGTTTGACCGCTTCTTTTGTGGGCTTAAACCTAGCCTACGGAAAGTGTTGGAGATCCGTGACTTCGACAGCTATGAGGAAATTGTTTGATGTTCCATCAAGGTCGAAATGGAGTTCAAAGAATCTCAAGGGTATCATAGGGATAAGAATAGTAAGGTGGACTTCAATGGTGGTAGTCCGATGGATAAATCCAATAGTGCTAAGAAGATCCAGTACCCCACTTTCCAAAGGTGTGGAAAAAAGCACCCCATAAATTGCCTGAAGGGGTGAGGAAATGCTTTAGGTGTGGAAGAGAAGGGCACATAACTATTAATAGCTAACAAGAAAAACCTTTGGCAGTAAAAAAATAGAGGAATGATCCATTCGAACCTCAATGCGTTGTTTATTACTACAACTTCAAAGAACTAGGGCATCTTCCAAATTAGTGCCATGAGCCAAGGGTTTTCAAAGGCAAACAACAACCTCTAAGGGAACAAGGGAGAGCTTTTTCCATCACTACTACCGAAGTGAACCCCAAAAACGAAGTGGTGATAGGTTCACTATTTATTCATTCAATAATAGCAAACATACTTTTTGATCCAAGTTATACTCATTCTTTTATATCCCAAATGTTTAGTAGAACAATCACAGAACCACCACAAATCATGGAAGTAAAGATGTTGGCAAGTACATAAAATGGGGAAATCATTGCATCCCATGAATATAACTCCTCCCCTGTCATAATCAGTGGATTGAATTTCCCGGAGAACCTTGTCATCTTCCCTCTGGTGGAATTTGATGCAATTCTTGGCATGGATTGGCTTTCCATATATAGAGCCAACATAAAGTGTCATGAGAGGGAAATCACTCTCCATGTGAAGAATCAACCCTTGATTCTATACAATTGCGGGGAAGATGAATCTTATTTAACTCCATCATCTCAAGCATGGATAATACTACCCTATGAGCATGTGTATCTAGCTCAGATGATTGAGTCTAAGGAGGCAATCATCCTTGAAGACATGCCTATTGTGAGAGAATTTGACGAATTGTTTCCTGAGGAATTCTCTAGTCTTCCTACTAGAAGAGATTATTAATTCTCAATTGATATTATACCTGGGTCATTGCTAATATCCAAGACTTCGTATAGAATGGCTATTGTGGAGCTTGAGGAGCTGGAGAAACAACTACAGGAAAATCTGGATAAAGGGTTTATACGCCCAAGTGTTTCAACTTGGGTTGTACCAGTCCTCTTCATCAAGAAGAATGATGGGTCAATCAACCATTGCATTGATTATCATGAGCTTAACAAAATCACGATAAAGAACAAGTATCCTCTCCCACGAATCGATTACTTGTTTGATCAGCTTCATGGAGCACAATACTTCTCCAAGGTGTATTTTCAGTTGGGATATTATCAAGTAAGGGTGAAGAAGAAATATATCCCTAAGACTACTTTTAGTACATGATATGGGCATTAGGAATTCATAGTAATTTTTTTTGGACTCACTAATTCTCCATAAATCCTCATGGACTTGATGAATATAGTCTTTAGGTATTACCTCGGAAAATTTGTTGTAGTCATTATAGATGATATTCTAATATACTCCAAAACCAAGGTGGATCATGAGGATCACCTATGAACTATACTAGAGACCTTAAGGAATAATAAGCTCTATGAAAAGTACAACAAGTGTGAGTTCTGGTTAAAGGAGATCTCATTCCTTGGTCATATTATCACAAGAAATTGGATATCTGTGGATCCCTCCAAAACAGATGCAATTGAGGGATAGCCAAGGCCAACATCGGTAACGGATATCCATAGATTCTTGGAGTTAGCTGGATATTATAGACAATTTGTGTGAAATTTCTCATGATTTTCCAACCCTCTTACAAAGCTAACTCGGAAGGGAGTAAAGTTTGCTTGGAGTTATGAATGCGAAGAAAGCTTCAAGGAGTTAAAAAGGAGGCATATCACTACACCTGTGCACACTTTACACACAAGTGGATAACTTTTTATGGTATTTAGTGATGATTCGAAGAAGGGCCTAGGATGTGTGTTGATGAAAAATTAAAAATTCAATGCCTATACTTCAATGAAATTGAATGTTCATGAAAAGAATTATCCAACACATGATTTGGAGTTGGCTGCGGTGATCTTCGCTTTAAAATTTTGGCTGCATTATATCTTTGGGGAGAAATGTGAAATATATACGGACCACAAAATCCTCAATTATATATTCACACAGAAAGAGTTGAACATGCTCCAACAAAGATGGTTTGAGCTGATCAAAGACAATGACTGCTCAATCCATTGCCACACTAGGAAAGCGAACAAGGTGGTGAATGCTCTATGTAGAAAGGACCCAACAATTCTATCATTGATGAGAATTGATAATGATCCAATCTTCTTAGATTTGATGAAAATGGACATGGGAATCATAAAGAAGGGAACATCATCAATCCTATCACAAATGATTGCTCAACCGTCTCTTTTGGAAAGGTTAAAGGATTATAAAAAGGATGATGTGGGAATTCAGAAGAAAGTGGAAGCTATCAGAAAAGGGAAATCCTTGGAGTTCAATGTTAATAAAGAAGGAATTTTGAGATTTGGGAAGGGATATGTGCTCCATCAAGTCAAGAGCTAAAGAATTTACTTTCGGATGATACACATTGTTTAAATTTCTCTATTCACCTAGGAAACACAAAGATGTATCGAGATCTCCAAGATCATTATTGGTGGGATAATATGATGAAGGAGATCGCTGAGTACACATCAAGGTTCCTGGTGTGTCAGTAAGTGAAGGCATAGAGGTAGAAGTCTAAGGGGATGATGCAACCATTTCCCATACCATCATGGAAATTGGAGAACATCAACATGGACTTTGTGACCGTACTTCCAAATATATCCAAAGGCAACAATGCAATCTAGGTTGTTATGGATTTTCTTACAAAGTATACACAATTTATTGCAATTCAAGAGGATTTCTCATTGGATCAACTGGCATGGATATATATCAGGGAAGTGGTAAGGCTGCATGGAGTACCACTATCTATTGTTTTTGATCGAGATCCAAGATTCGCCTCAATGTTTTGGAAGAGTCTTCAACATGCTCTGGATACTGAACTAAACTTCTCTATGGCCTATCATCCTCAAACTAATGGCCAATCTGAGCGAACTATTCAGACACTAGAGGATACATTAAGATCATGTCCTATGGACTTCAAAGGAGGGTGGGATCAACATCTTCCAATGGTTTAATTATCCTATAATAACAGTTTCCACTCAAGCATACAAATGGCGCCTTATAAAGCCCTGTATGGAAAGATGTGCAGAACACCGGAATGTTGGGATGAAGTTGGTGAGCGTAAGTTTCTAGGACTAGAAATGGTTGAAGAAATGGTGGAGAAGGTGAAAACCATTCAAAAGCATATCAAGGCAGCCCATAGTCGATAGAACAATTATGAAGATAACCTTCAATGAGACCATGAGTTTAAAGTTGGAGTCATGGTATTTCTATTCATATCTCCATGGAAAAATGTCATGAGGTTTGGAAAGAAAGGGATGTTAAGTCCTAGGTAAATCATCCCCTTCGTGATTCTTGATCGTGTTGGGGTTGTGGCCTATCAACTAGAACTTCCACCTACCATAGCCAATGTACCTAATGTCTTTCATGTATCTCTCTTAAGGAAGTACATACCAGACCCTTCACATGTACTCTCTTTAGAGGTAGTATAGCTAGAGGATGATCTTTCTTACGAGGATAAAATAGTGAAGATCTTACATCAGAGAGAAAAAGTTCTACGAAATAAGACAATTCCCCTCATTAAGGTTTTGTGGTGAAACCACAAGTTTGAAGAAGTGACGTGGGAATTAGAGGAAATGATGAAGCAAAGTTACCCATATCTTTTTAATTATGGGAAAAGGAAATTTCAAGGGTGAATTTTTTTAAGGGGGGAATATTGTAACGACCCAAACATTCATTAAGGGAAATTCCTCTTGATATAATTAAATGTATCATTATGGTTATATAAAATGTGAACTTCATTGGTTTTATGTTTCTGAATTTTAAAATACCATTATGAATTGTGATTGTTGCTAATATAGTCCTTGAACATTGATCACATAATTAGTATAAATATAGGGCTTTTACAAATCCAATTTACTCAGACAAAGAAAGTGATGGCCTCATCCAGTAGACTTTCCCCGTATGAAGCCCATTTGTCGGAGCTCAGAAAGTAGGTGGCATAATTGGGCTTCACTCTTGACCAATCCCAATCCAAGCTTGAACATGTTAAGCTTGAGCGGAACCGACTATGGGAGAAGTGGAAGTTAATAGAGATTACCACCCGAGCGATGTTATTCGAGCCACCCCAAGAGTCTGTCACCATCGCACACATTACCCATCGGTCTTATGCGGGTGTTATAAGGTGTTATGTAAAAATACCCTAGAAGTATGACTATGAACATTATTTTTGTATAAATAATGTGCATTCATTTTATTTTGGTTACTTTGTAAATAGTTTTTAAAGAAAAAATAGTATTTTTAGTTAATATTCAACTAGGAAATCTATGTGGATGAATTAATGGATTTTTGAATTAAATAATATTTTAATAAAATATTATTATTATTAAATTTATTTTTATTAAATATAAATTATCATATAATTTTATGAATGCAATTCTTATTTTTATTAAGGTTTGAAAGTTGTTTTTGTCAAAACCCATGAATAATCGGTAAATGTCGGTTTTTATTTTAAAAGTAAAAAATTCACATATTTATAAAATTATTTAGATTAAATGAATATTATTTTCGTAATTAGGATGTCAAAACTATTCAATGGTGAATTTTTCATAATTTTCTAAGACATTTGAATTTTTGGGTAAAAATTAAATACCGTTTAAATATATAATGTGTTTTATGACATCATAATGACCCAATAGTGCTGTAATAAAATAATATAAACATTATTTTAGGACAATATATGTTTTACCATTAAAATAATGTAATTTTGGGTTTGTTTTATTTATTTTAAAAAGCTTTAGTGGACCCTTCAAGGCTTATAAAACATTTTTTCTTTTTAAATTGTTTTCCTCGAGAGTGTGACTCACCCCCACATAAGCAACCCTATTATTTTAAGAAGTTCGGCCATTGGAATTATAAAATATATTTTTCCACTCCCCTTTGTGAAAAACAATGGGACAAAACCTTGGGCTGGTTTTTGGTTTTGATTAGTTTAATGTGAAGTAGCCCAAACCTAAATAATAAAGAATTCCTTTTCCTTTCCTATATAAACCCAACCATGCTCCCACCTCCACTTAACTCAAAGCCTTTGTAATTTGACCAACCCCTGACATACTCTCTCTAGATTCCTCCCAAGGTTCCCCAAGCTCCCAAGAAGCCTCTCTCAAGCCTCTCCCAAGCCTTTGGGATTACACTTCCAAGTAAGGTATTTCTTCCTTTCTCATTTTTGTCTAATTTTCTTTAAGTTGATATGCCCTTTTTTCAATTAAAAATGTTTGGATATGATTTTTATCCTTCCCCATAATTCCGTATTTATGTTTGGATGATGGGAGACCTTTTTCTCCCTCATTAATGCCTCCCATGTACACTTGTTACCATGCCGAAATTCTATGAGGGATTTCTCTCTCCTCTTTTACATCCAAGTAATTATTTTGTATTATGCATATAAATTCCATTATGTTTATCGGGACATATATCTATATGGCCCCCTTACTCCTCCATTTCATGTACATATTATGAGACACCCATTTATCTCTCATCAACCATTTTCATTAATCCTTATGTTACGTTATTATGCTGCTGAAATTGCACTGCGTTTTTTCAAGCCAAGATCATTGTGTAGTGAATACCATACCCATGTCTCTATCAATGGTATTCACCTTTATGAACATATACATATTGAATGGTAATTTAAAGTGTTTATTCCAAATTACTTAATCATGGAATAACTTATGATGTTGATTGATTCCATATTATATGATCCATGTGGCACACTTATGCATGAAATGAAATGTTTAGGAAGGGTGCACCCAAATAGCGCTCCAATGCATTGGGTAAAGTATAGTATCATGATACGTCATGTGAAATGTGTGTTTACTCATTATAATTGATTTAAAAAGAGGTTTTACTTGTTCTTCATGTGCAATGAGGGTTTACTCATGCTCCATGTCAAATGAGACTTGGCTCATGCTAATTCCATGTTAAGTGTTGTTGCCACATTTCCATGTTATGATTATCATGATTTATCATGACTTTATGATCATGTTTCTCTTGTGATCCATTGATATGCCTATTTTATAACATGTCTTGTATTACTCATATTATTCCATTTTTATTTCCTTACTGGGCTTTATAGCTCACCCTTTTCTTATGCATACCCTCAAGTTATCCCATGCAATGCTAAGTATGAGGGAATGTAGCAGTCATGTAAAGGAAGTTTTCAATAAAGATGTTGTGTGTTTTATATTCTAAGATGTTATGTAATGTTCCTAAGCCCCAAAGACACTAGACCTCTTGATATTTTATGTTGTATCAAGTAAAGAGTTTATGTAATAAATCATGTTTATGTTTTTAATAAATGCGGGGTTGATATTGTTTTTAAACTCATGTGGTTCGAATATGATATTTCTTTAATTGATGAATTATCATTTTTCCTTGGATTGTAGGTTTTTCAATGAGAAGAATTAAAATTTATTAACCAATCAATATATTCTATGGAGGTCTTAATAATGTTCTAAATATATGGATTATAGATAATTAAAACACCAACATCCTCCCTGGGGATGTTTTCAATGGATGGGGATGACAAGAACATTGATATGAATCTTTATAGGTATATCATAAGTTGTTTTTTCACTTGAAAACCACTCAACCAAAAATCATATTTTACACATTTCAAGACTCCCACTATCAAATTTATTCTAAGAAAACTCATATCCGAGCTGTGGGATGAATTAATCAATATATAAATCATACTTTTGAGTTTGGGCTATTATTTTTAAAGAAAATCATTGTAGTAACTCATGGGATTTACTAATTTTGATTGGGAAAGTTAATTGGACGAAAAAATATACTTCAGTTTTTTCTTTCTATATTCAAATATCTTACATATCTTAGCTAAGAAAATAAATAAATATTATATTTATTTATTTATAGTAGAGGATAAATATATTGGATCCACCCAATATTTTACCCAGTTGATATGAATGAAACAAAACATTAATAATATAAAAGTGGAATTGATATATCCTACTCCTATAAAGTGTGAAAAATGTCTTTCTATAACTCTTGTTTCTCACAATGAGTTTTCCTCATATGAGATTAGAGTTTCATTGATGTACTGTTATAAGGAAATATTTTTAGAAAATGGTACATGTCATATTCCAAAATTGGTATATGTCAATTCTTATCTATTCTAATTATTTTAGAAAATATGTTTTTAATTTAATTTGAAATTTTCAACAAACCCAATGTGGAATATTTCTTGAAAAAATCCATTTATTGTTTCATATGTATTTCTTTGATGACAATTTCATGTGGATGATGTTTGGAAGTCACTATAAATGAATATTCAATGTCAAGAAGAAGATAAAATAAGGTTGGAAGAAGTTAGATAGAAATATTTTTAAATAATAGAAACCACATTTAATTGCCTCAATCTATTTAGTGGAATGTGTTGGGTGGAGTGGTGTCTCTTTTATTTTTAGGGTATACACGTCATAGAACTACCATATACAATGTAAATATCCATTTTAATAGTGTTTATGTCTTCTTCATAGGGTTTATTCCCTTAACATTTTTGGATAGATGTGTCCTTTACACAGAAGTATAATGAATCCCAGTATAGAAGAAGTTTGAGCCAAAGATAAGGTGATCATACATAGGCTAAGGTCACACAAATATCCAACCATCAAAGAGGCAACTAGAAAAGCTCAAAGTTATACCCAACCAAGGTGGTAGAGTGTTATAGGAAACAAATTGGAAATATCGTACTATAAGGTGGAACCATTGAGAAAAGCACCATGTGGGGTGGTACAGTGGCCTACTTGGTAGGTCGGTCCTATGGTATTTGAATGGTGGGTTATGTATTGTCTGTATATATAAATGATATTTATCCAATGCGAAAATATGATGTGGGAAAAGGATGATGAAAGTTGTTTTATAAGAATAGAGACTATGATATTGAGGGTAGAATATAGATTTTGTGTGGTGTTTTTTCACACACTATAACAAATGTGGCCACCTTATAAAGGTAACTAGAAAAAATTTTCATTTTCCAAATTTTTTTAGGTACTTATATTATCAAGAGTGTGTTATGTTATGGAATTTTTGTATCTAAATATTGTAACAACACATAAAGGTCTTAGGTTATGAATAAATTAATTTTTATAGAGAAAAATAATCAATTCAACCTAAGTCTATAATATTTCACATCAAGAGAAAATAAACCACATTATAACAGTTCAACAGATGGAGACGTCCCATGAGAGTTTTTGTAATAACATCAAGCAGTGAAATGGGATGTTATTTGGGTGATATTTTTGGATCTAATCAAATATAGAAGACTATTCCATATTAATGTAAACCATACCGAATTATATATGTTTTTACTAAGAATACACCATATAAGAATGATCCATGTCATAGTAAATTCATAAAAGAGTATGACCACAATGTATGGTAAATGACATGGTCATGGTCAACTAGTTTCTTTAAAACCTATAGTTTTAACTAGAATTTTGAATTGATTTTTTGGATCAATATTTAATGTTATATGGGAATTAAAAGGCCCTTATTCACCAAATTAAATTGAGGATGAAACCTAGATTGATTAAATTTAGATAGAAAAAGAATATTTTTCCAAAGTATTAGATCAAATATGTTTGTTGAATTGTCTAAAAACTAAAAAAATAGTACTTAAAATAGATGATGACAATGTCTTTAAGATTTTATGAAGAGATAAATGTATCAAATAGAATATAAGGGATGTAGATTCCATTTATCCTATTAATTAAAAGAGATATATCTAGGCTGAAGTACTAGAAGGTTAATGATGACAACAAGGATATTCCAATAGTTGTTCTTATCGGAATCTTATCTTTATAAGTAAAATGGAAACTCCATTTTTTGTTCACTTTCTCATTGTACATTTTTTGAGATGGAGTACACCATAAAAGAAGTAGAGAGAATTTATCTATGAATAAGATAACTGATATTTTCAAAGGATCTTATAGACGGTGAATCTATAAGGTTAGTGATATGACTATATTTTTTAATCAAATATCAAGAAGTTCATGTAGTATCTTAGGTAAATAGGATTGATACCATAAATATTAATTATATTAGACCATTTGGGTTAACTGAAAAAAGATAAATATGTTCTTTTTTTACTATTTTTATTGACCAAAAGTGTTTTTTAGGGTTAAAAGAGTGGCCCCAATATAAGAGAGAAAAGGATAAAAATCCAAGAGTAATTTTTATTCCCTATAATACCTTGATTAATAACCCCCTCAAAGTATTATCCTTTTTTGAGACCAAAATATTACTAGAAATATTAATCTCAGGGGAATAATAAGGACGTTGGATAAATACTTCTCCCATGTGGTGGGAAGATAACTATTATACCTTGAGCAATTGGATACCAAGGATAAATAGATAATCTTATATATTCTAGTCACCTGTTATCCTAGAATCACAATATGATAAAGTAATCTAATGAATATAATATCAAAATCAGAATCATTATTAAACTTTGTAAAAATATCTTGTGGAATAACTACTGAAATTGAAATCTATGTATACTGAGAAATATATTTATCAGTTGGACTATAAAGAGTGCGTGGCTTAACTATAATTGGACATGGAGAAGGATCTATATGATCATGTGGCACAATATCCTTGGAATCCATAACATCATGTGTAATTTTTTTATGAGGGTCATCACTCTCTACACATCGACATGAGGCGCAACATTGTGTCACAAATCAAATAAAATATCATGACAAATGTCATCCATTGGATTATACAACTCTACCATTAATCAACGAAAATATCCCTAGTCAATTGAAAATACCTCTATGAGATTAGATATGCATAGGAGGAATGCGACATGATCATCCTATAGAAAAATATATAGTTCATTATATTTAACAAGAAATATATTCAATAGGGGATATTTAGTACCAAGTTGTGATATCATCTCCCATGACATGTAAGATTTAAAAGAATGCTCATCTGGTACCAGATATCATAATCCAGATATTCTGATAGATGTGTGTGAACTTTGCATTCCCCTTATAATCATGACTCTTGATTTCAATCCCAAATCTCAATACATAATGCATGATATTACCTCTAATGAAATTATTACTTACCTTACATCATTAAGGAATAAAGTGAAGCAAAATAACTAGTTGATGTGGGAAAGGTATAAAGGAACTCAAACTCCTCATGACATGATTTTTATGGTGCCACTAAAATATATAAAAAATAATAAGAGGCACTACTCATGTATTGGATGCAATAATCATTATTCCCTAAGGATGAAGACTCTAGAGAAAATTCTCGACATATTTAATACACCAATCCTAAAATAATATAAAATGAATATAAAATTTAAAAAATAAATTGTGAAAAAGAGTTAATAATCATGTATATCATCTGGTCAAAGTCTATCAAGTATAATTCTATAAATATGGACATTATTCTTAGAAGTATATAAATATCCACAATCCTGGATCTACCTATAGAAAACATTATTTTCATTATAGTTTTATTATTTAAATTTATATATTTTACTTGCATAGAAGAAGGATGGATAAACATATCATCATACACATGGGTAGTCCTATAAATTATCCATAGGAAATGGAATACAAACATACATAGAAAAGTTAGGGATGTACTCCCATACCCACATCAAAATAAGAGTAACACATGTGATAATATGCATCTTATCTATAAGGCAAGTGTCACATAATTATTTTAATTTACATAAAAGACACACTGACCACTAGTTGTATTTACTAATCTTGACGAGATCATCAAGTGAAGGTTAGAAATGCGAAACGGGCAGGCGGGGGTGGGGTGGGCTAAGCCCGCATGGGTTTGAGCATGCGCGGGTTTTTCCGCAAAAGCCTGCATATAATGCGAACAAAAAATTTCAAGCCCGCCCCACCCTGAATAAACCTGCGGGTTGCCCACAGGTTGCCCGCAGGATAATCCACATTTACAAAAAATACTATTTATAATCATTTAAATACATTATTTTTTATCATTATTAAAGGTATTTGTGGGGAGAAGTATGAATTAACAATAACTAGAGTTTTAAAGGACGTGATAGAAAATTTTTTGTGGGTTAATGGTGGCATGCGGTAATGCTGATGTAGTGGTGAACTGTTGCAATGGAAAGTAGGTGAGTGATCGGTGATGGGTGATGAATGATAATGTTGGTTTTGTGGTGATGTGAACAACTAAACATGTGAATGAATGAAGTCTCTCCAGGTAACGATTAGTTTCAGAGGAAGCTATTAGTTTTTTCATGAGGTTTTATCCAATTCTCTTAATAACAAAATAAAATTAAATAATAACAAAATTAAATTGACCTAAAAAATATTATGATTACAATAACTCTTATAGAATTGAAAGCATGTGTAGGGGCGATGAGTTCCATTTTTCGAGAGATGGGTTGACACACCATATGAATATGATTAATAATTACTATATAAATAATATAATATCATATTAAAACATTAAATATAGGCCTTTTTAAAATTCACATGTGAATAAATAGTGAATTAATATGATCATTATAGTGAGAAATCATATGTCACTGTTTAACCATGTATTTTTTATTAAAAAAAATAAAATGTTAAAGCAACATATATTTTAAAAATAATATATATTTTTTCAAATCAGGACCACGGGAAAGCAAGCACCAACGCGGGCTCAACCCGCATTGGCCCGCACTCTAAACGGTCAAATTTTTTAGGCCCGCCCCACCCCACATCTGCCCCATACCCGCAAAGCCCGTGGGCTATGAGCCCACTTTGCATCAATAGTGAAGGTAAATACATCAAATTGATGAATTCCATAGAATGATAATATTATAAAAGTAATACTTTTGGGAATTCCTAACACTGAGAGGAGGGGGTGAATTAGTTTTGGGGAATTTTTATTCCAACGACAACTTCTATACCTTTTACCTCTTAAACCTAATAGGATATCGATGATCATATTTTATTTTCCCTCTCACATGAAAGTATATAATACCGGTAAAAGATAGAACATGATATTTTTACAAGTTAACTACTCAATAAGAGTATATTATCCTCATAATGGTATGGGAATGACCTAACCACACAACCACTATAAAGTAATATGTTTGTGTGGTTACAATAGGTATGAAATTCCATTTCACATGAAATTCACTATAGTCAATTGACAGTTCATATTTTATATCACTTGGATGGATCTTTACATTGCCTCTAAAGATAATCTTCTCATTTTTGATAAGGTTATTTATAACAATAATAAAGTCTTCCATCTTTTGAGACTCATATTGTATTTCACAGTGCTACTTTGTTATTCCAAAATCTTCTTCCCTTGTTACATTCTTAACATTAGGCAAGAAACCCTTTTTATTATTCACTATAGAAAAATAAAATATGTGTATATTCTTCTTCTAACTTTAGTTACAATAAAATGAATATGTTGTGGACTGAAATTCACAGAATTATTCTTGACCCAAATGATAATTAAACTGACTATTAATTTGTACAATCACTCTTTCTTCTACATCTGATCCTTGATAGTCAAGTAGATACAATATTGTATAGAAGTGTCTTGATCTCTTTCTTATTTAGTGAAAAAAAACTTCACATAATATCCTTATTCTTCTTGGTAGAATCGCAAAATTCTTTTTTATTATTGAAATAATGAAATATAATCTCATCATAGCATCATCAAAATTATTTTTTCTTGAAAAACAATCATATAAATATATGTTGGCTATTATCTTATTCTTTAATACAAAATAATGTTAAACTATGTAGTAGGGTACAACTCTCTTTATTTGATACACAATATAAAAAATTGAGTGTATCAGTTCCTCTTAGTGTAGTTGA
Source organism: Viscum album (assembly GCA_963277665.1). Taxonomy (NCBI): domain Eukaryota; kingdom Viridiplantae; phylum Streptophyta; class Magnoliopsida; order Santalales; family Viscaceae; genus Viscum; species Viscum album. Next base: position 653,666,249 of record OY728153.1, read on the forward strand.
ATATTTTGGAAACACTAATAACACATCACTAAACCAGATAGAATATCGACCAAATTATATTATATATTCTTCTTTCATGTAATTCACGATGCATAACATTTGGAACCCTTGTACATTCATCAATGTATTTCTATTTTGTGTAATATATTCAAATGGTTTTTTAGTATATCAAGTTCTCCTGTGTTTTCTTGTATGTATGGAACAATGCATGAACTAGTCACCATCTTTATTACTTCAAACACACATGAAAATGCACACACACTATATTTCTATATACACTTGTTCACTACCTTTGGGGAGATCTGGTTTTCATTTATTGGTACAAGTTCTCTATTTCAGGAACCTATTAATCATGTATATCTACGTATATCATGAACACATTACCTCCCTAATATATGTGTATAGTGAAAAACAGATTGTTTATTCTTGTAAAATATATGGCTACATGGGAAAATATTTTCAAGAGACATACTGAAAGAATGAACCCACTGGATCATGCATCATTTCTTTTTGTAAGTAGATAGCTTCACAGAAACAGTTCTTCTCAATGAACAGTGATAGTTCGCAACCCAAACATTGGTTTGTGGTATCAATCTCTTTCGTGAATCATGATGAGGGTGTGTTATCACTAGTCATGTGTTCATGGGATATTATTCACATAGGAGGTGTGTGTTTCTTCTTTGAAATCCAATGATGGTTTACGAGACTCCCCTTCTTCATGTTTCCAAGTGGGTTCATTGATCTCACTACTTATTTATGAGAATAGAAGCTCATAGAGGATCTATTTTTAAAGAAATATGAGATCTATCAAAATAAAAGAGAGGAATCAAACTTCATGGAATTGAGGATTTGATATTTATAGGTAGATTATAATCAACTATTCCAATTTTACCCACCAACTCAAACCCTAGTTTTTAAACATTGGAAATAATCTCTTTAAATTCCCATAGGACTCAGCTTTTAAATAGTAAAATGAGGGAAAAGGGATGCAGGAAAACATGGGATTTTTTACTATATTAGTGGGATTTACATTTGAGGGGATTCCCTCATGTTCATGTGTTCATAAATTCATTCCCTTTCATGCCTTGAACTCGACTATGTTCATCACATGTTCAAACAACCTCCTAAAATTGCATTTGTAGTTTGACCGAAGTGTCCTCTTATAAATCATGAAAACAATGTTGCATGATTCATTAAATTGTTTTTGTCTCAATATTAAAACCTCAATTTGATCAATAAATCCTAAGGTTCAACTGATGGTGGTTTGAAAAATTTCCCCAGTGAAATAGTAGTTTCATCGAGTGAAGGAAGCAGAAAGATGATGATGCAATTAAATAATATACATAGCTTATCTAAAACCCACAATCACAGGAGATTGGGCAGTGTTGGTCCATTAGATATGATGGATGTAATTATATGTATAACTTTTTAAACACATGAATAGTTCCACTTAATTCCTTTTACACATCATAAATCCCTTATTTTTCGATGTGCTTTTCTTACCTTGAGCATGCAATCAGCTCCTTGAGCTAGCATTGAGGTCAGCACCTGGATACACTACATCTCACACCCACATTGGTCGCAACAGATGTGGTCCACAAGAATCCCAATGGTCTTCTAGACCAAACCATGGATTCCAATAGGCATGCACACTGTGGTCTTATAAATGGTCCTATTGTGTTCATATACCTAACCTACACTCCTCTTCCTCCATGAATGGTGGCTTAATTTGACCTCGAAATGGTGTGGCTGACCTATGGGTCCCACATGTTCCCTATTTGAGGTTGGTTTGACTACTAAGTATGGTTGGACATATTTTTTTAATAAATTATCCAATATAAATACTTATAAAATATCTAATTAAATAATGGAATCCTAAAAACACATGGCCACCTCTTCATCAATATCTATGAAAATTACATGAACTTCTAGTTTATCATGGTCACTATTAACCACATGAAAATAACAGTTATGTTTCAGGGTTCTCCTCCACTCAATGTATTAACAGAGTCTGCACTATCTTCCTTAAATACATCATCATGAAAATCAGAGTCTAAATGTTCTTTAGGTTAGATCCTTCATGGTTCTCATGAAAGAGTGATATACTACATGACCTTATTTAAATCATCTGTCATCATTATTGTAAATAATATATCACAATAAAAGCATGTTCTTTGAACTTCTATCTAGTTAAACAATCATTAGAGTAACTAAGATAATTTTTTATCATGAAATCCAATGCCATTCACAAAATCCATAACAATTCTTCAAAAACCACCTTTTAAACTCATAGTCTTCAAACCATTTATATGTTTATTCAAATATAAAAACATTAGGATATTATCTATGTTCCATTATCATTCGTATTTCTTCCAAGTTCTATTAACATTGGAAATTATTCATAATATTGATATCATGATCACCATTGAAAACTAATGACAACAATTGACAACAAATACAACTCACACACAAATAAGGATCTTTAATCATTCCTTTATATGTGTTAGAAATACCTTTAGACTGAATTCCAAATGAATGTTTCAATATGTGGAATAATTATCTTATACCTCTCTTTAAATAGTATAGATCATTTCAATTTATCACCCCTTACAGATATGAAATAAAAGTTTATTGGAAAAAGCTATCAATACATACTTAAGAAATGTTTCATCCATCGTTTCACTCTAAGTCAACTTGAGCTGTTCCTAGTGTATAAAAAAGAGGTTTTATACAGCAATGATTTCCCTTACAAACTGATCATGATACCTCATGAAATAAGAACTCATATACTAGTCTTCCAAAGTTATTCACTTTCATTCTATGATGAAGATACTTAAATGGGATATGAAACTTTTATAAGAAATATTAACCTATTACTTTTTCACTCAAATCTATAAATAGATCAAAAATATTAAAATGTGATATGAATGATAAGTATCCATTAGAAACATCCATTTTTATTATTCAATTTATTAATTAAAATTTTCCCCCTTTGTAAAAAGTTTTTGATTTAGATAACCAATGATGATAGATTAAGAGATACATGCCTTCTCTATTGACAAGATCTTTAATAAATTTCCAAAATAGTATTGTTTGAAAAAAAATTAAATAATGATATTTGTATAGTCTTTGTATTTATTCATTTGTATCCACCTCAATGGAAACACTTCTCAGAATATTCATAATGATTGATCTCATCAAGAATGGATTTAAATAAATTATAGTTTGAATAATACACCAGAATTGTTGTTCAACTTGTGACTATCAATATTGTAAAACATTAACAACTTCACTAAGGATGATCTTCTTCAACACTATTTATTAGGATATAATGAAATAAGATTAAACCAATATGGTATATATTTATCATCAATTTCTATAATAGGACATCATATTCCTCAACTTCGTCATACATTATCCTCCATAATATTTTTTTTGATTATCGAATTGGGGAATCATTCAATGATAGTGACTTCTTCATCTTGGCTATAAAGAATGTAATGACCTCATTACTTCTCAGGTTCATCCTATGATAACTCAATTCACCTTGAATTTCCTTAATTATCATAAAAAATAAATTACACAAATATTTAAGGGAATAAGTTGGATACTACTTACTTCATCATGATGAACAATATGGTTCAGATGGTTTTATCAACTGAATTTCTCCATTTACTCCATCCTCGAAGATTGGTCATCTAAAATTCTATTTTGATTTATGATGGGGTATAATAGATCTCTACACATTCTCTTCTGATTTGTGTGGAGAACTTTTTCTTTTAATAGCATTCATAAATGACACATTCTTTCTTCTCTAGAGGGCTGATTCTTATTATGGTAGAAAGGGTAAAAAAATCTAATCTATATGACAAAATTTCTTATATCTCTCACACATAACATCTTTAACACAATATTTTTCTGTGGATGAAAAACTATCATGTTCTTTATCTTCATCAGGTAGAATCTTCCCTTTACCTTTTTCACTAGCCTTGGCTTGTGAATCTTCTATATTCCTCATTATTTCCAAATATTCTAACCAGATTATTAATATGTCATTAGGAATATTGGAAGAATGTTTGGATGTTCATGATATATTAATCTATGTGATATGTTTTATTAGTTATTTTGGATGAACTTTTCTTTAACTTCTTAGATTTCGAATCCAATGGCTTCTCAGCTTCCTTACAAGGAATCTTCATGGAAGAATATTTGCTCATAACATTTCTAGGATTTTTACCCAAGGAAGATTGTTCCTTCTTTGATACATTCTTAGGTCACATTTTCTCATTAGAATTATATACATGTTGAGAAGTCATGTAATAGCCATGTTACCATGACCATTACATACTTCACTAATGTTATCAAGTATTCCAAATCTGTTTGCAGTATGCATATTCTTCCATACATGTGGATGAATCTTCTTCTTCTCTATATTCCCCCCCCCTTGAGATAGGATTTCTCTATGAATTTATATTTAATTTATTATACCAACAATCATGTGCATAATACCTGGACCTTTTACAACACTGAAATTTACACACAAACCTTAATCTTCTGATTTCATCTGTATAATGGTTTTGAGTTTTATTCATAGATTTTTGTTCTCTTGGTGGGGAACTACATTCAATATTTTTTCTTATATCCACCCTATTCATGGTGCTAGGATTATTTTATACTTTATTCATCCATACTTGTTCAGTTTATTTTCAAACATGAACTAACTTTTAAAATAGATTTAAAAATATAATTACACTATAGAATAGATGGTACCTTATTCTTCTCAGATGCTTGATATAGATTATCAATAAAAATCATGATCTTCTTATCATATGTAAGAGTTATTTAATCCTTATAATACGCTAGTGGGAATTTATTATTAGCATAAACTATTCCGTTCTTTGGTGATGTTCCAATATGAATCTTCTCAGGATTGGCCAACTGATCTTCCAATTCTAGAAATTTCATATTGACTATGATTTTATAATCTTCAATAATAATCATACTCTCTTCACAAGACTTATTTATTCTTTCAAAATCGTCTTCATGTATCTTAAAGTTTTTTTGAATCAAAGAGTCATGTTCCATGATATTCGTGGATTTTTCTTCCAATATAAATCCCTTTACATTAGTGGTATTCATTAATTTTTCTTCAAGTCGACGAATGTTTTCTTCCACAGGTTTATTAAATCTCTATTTCTATTTAACTTCATTGAGTTATTTAAAGGAAAATATTTTAAGGTTCAAATTTATTGGTTCAAAGGTTACAACCTTTTTGGATAGATTCAATCTATAATTTTTTCTTGTAATCTATTATCCATCATATCAGCTTTGTATTTGTACTGGGTGATTTTATCCTATATAAATATAAAGACTCCACATAAAAGGGAGATTGTTTCTATAGGAATACAATACAGAATATATCTTAATATATCAATTGATATATCCTTTTTAGATTTAGATTGCTCATCACTACTTGTACTAACATATTTATCTTGAGAAAAATTTTCAATAGAACTAACACATACCTCATGATCCCTTGAATATCATGACTTATTTGAGCTTGGATGTTTTTCCTTCTACTTGGTAAAAAATTGATCCAAATTATGTTCACTTTCCAAACTTTATAGGTATTCATTTTAATCAACGTAGAGAGATACAGATACTTCCTCTTCTTTAAATGAGAGGGAACTCTTCTTAAACATTCTATTCTCTTTATTTTTCCTATTCATCATGGTCTTGGTAGATATATACATTTTATTTGTGATAACCTAATCTTCACCAAAACCACACTTCATTTTTGTCCTATTAAAGAAAATTAAATCTTCAAAAGAGAATAATTTCACTATAGAGAATCTAATTTTGGTGAACCAACCCTTTGATACCACTTGAAAGGACCAGTTTGGGATATGCCTAACACTAAGGGGGGATCAGTGTTGGGGGATTTTTAATATAATTTAAAATTTCATCCCTTTTACCTCTTAGACCTACTAATTCTCTTATTCTCTTTTCCATGTCACGTGAATGTACATGAATGTAGTAATATACAACACAATATATTTTTAATGTCCTAGAAATTCTGTGTAATTTTTTTAAAATTATATGAAATTATTTTGAGACCAGATGCTCCGAAGACACCTGATTCCAAGGCTTGGTGATCCAACAATAGAATTTTGAACTTTGTTTAGTTCATTTAAATAAACCTATGATCGGGTTTTTCTAACATTAAAACGGTGCTCAGATCAAAAATATAAGGGCACCTCAGAACTCTGAATGGCAGGATATGACTAGAATGGAACTATCCTCGACCAACATAGGTTAAGGAAAAAATTTATTTTCCATAATTTTTAAAGAAAAAGTTAAAAAAATAAAATACACTTTTATTTTATTTTCTAAATTTTCAAACCATTGCAGAAAAACGATGTATAAAGGAGTGAAATTGAAAATGATGTTTCATAAATGAAACAACATAATGACTTTGTAACAGAACATAACTAAAATTATATTTTTCATTTTGTCATTTAATGGTTGAGTAAACAATATAGGATTGTTGGAACAATCCTGGTTATGCTCTGAAGCTCTAGTGGGTGATGATGACTAACACTAATGACCTTTAAATAATGGATCATGAAGAAACGAATGGAGGACACATTCTTCTTCCACCCTTTGAACGGATCATCAAAAATTAATGAGTTACTCAGGTAGGAATATTATTTGTTTTGGAGTTTTGTAACACCCCAAGCTTCTATGGTACGCTTCTCTTTGAATATGTGATAGCGTGTGTTGTACGCAACACCGAGTTCTAACACACCATAACTAATCAAACTAGCCGTTATGAATAGTAATACCTACTTTTTGAAATTATATATATTTTATATTTGAAAATGGACTTCATTTTTGGATTCGGAATAACGAATTTAGCCTAGGGTGAAATTTTGGTACATTTCGGATAACTTTCATATTTTGATGAATAGTGAAAATTACTAAATTTTAATTAAAAACAACTTTTTTAATCAAATTAATTACTAGTGATAAATTATGAATTTGAGTGGTTTTAAAGTATATTTAGAATATATTTTTACCATTTAATATAATTTTGGTCATTGGACATAATTTTACAATTAAACCGAACATAAACAAGTGTCAATCTTTTGATAGTTATTATCTCTTAAAAACACGCTTTTTGTTTTAACAGCGGGAATTAATTTTAAATTAATTTCTGCCACTTCTGTGTTTTGATTTTAGAAAAATGGATTCCATATTTGGAATCAGGATGTTCAAATTGTGTAAATAGGTAACTTTTATTTTTAGACATTTTGAATAATTACTGCGGTAAATATTTTATTTACCATGGTTAAGGGTAAATCCGGTAAATAAGGGTTAAAAAAATAATATTATAATAATACTAAATTACCCTAAAACGTGTCTTAACCCTATTGGTTGATACATAGTCGACCATGGGCATCTTTGGGTCTATTTTGGGACCCCATGGATCCACTTGTAAGTGATAATGACACTTTATTTTAATTAAGTCAAAATGAATACAAAAATGACACAAGCATATATCTTTTAGAACAACAATTTTTACATAGGGTTATACATGTTGGATTTTCGATTATAAATATTCATTAGAAAGATAAAAAGATTTCCTACATAATGATAGTTTATTTATAATTTTTAGACATTATATAATTTATTTTATTTATGACACAATGATGATGCAGTAATTACTAAAATAGTGAAAAATAAAAATAATTGATCTTATAAATACCCAAATAATTATAATATGAAACTTTTAATGAATTAAACTAATTTTCTATGATAATATGATATATTAGGATTGATTTAATTGACTTTGTTCGAAGTAATCAATCTGTTAGGAGTTTCACAAAAATCAACTATTGAATAGTGTCAAAATTGACATAAAAGAGTTCTTAAAACAAATATTATATTATTAATTGATATTAAATTCCTAAAAATCTAATGTTCGGCCAAGAGACTTATATTATGATAGGTTCCTCATTAATGGACCACTTGGGGGTCGCTTGGATGTATATAGTAAGTTTATTAACCATATTATATAAAAATACAAAGAGACATTGTAAAAGTGAAACTAATTAACTTAGAGTTAATACTTAAAGATAAGGTTAATATAAGTACCCAAACCTGTCTAAATTCTATTGGATGAGTTGTTTTCGACCTATCCCCACCTCATCCTTTGAATAGTCAACTTTGGAGCCTTTGTAAACCGAATATGAATTTATTATAAATTAATATTTCTAACTTTTCCAAAGGTGCCCCTCACCCCTCTTATAAAAAGGCACTCCTCCTTCTCATTTCTTAACACCTTCAAAGCCTTTTGGTTCGGCCAAACTCTGCCCAAATACTCTCCCAACATCCCTCAATACAACCTAGAGGCCTTAGTTTGATCAGAAAGCCAACCTAAGGAGCCCTTTTGATCAAATCAAAAGGAAGAACCCGAAGAAGAGGTAATGATTTCACCACCCTTTTCTAAGTTCATTTCTTCTTCCACTTCTTCTTCCTTTGTTCTTACCATTCTGAAATAATAACTCCAGTATCTCACATATACTGTGATGTTATTATAAATATGGTACAATCATATTCAGTATTCTATCCACCCTTTGAATAACATGTCACCATACGTGCGTACGTACGGCTTACCGTCTCCACGTCGTGGTGTAATTGTTATTCAATATAATATTATTTGGATGGGTATAATAATGATGTGTAACTCATGTAAATAATAAATATAACATGTTAATGATTCTGTATATATGATATACCATCCATTTATATATTATTTTAATATCAAAATAATGATATTGTCGCTCGTGCGTACGTACGGACTACCGTCTCCACGAACGCGATGAGATTCATTCTCCATCGTATCCATTCAAGTATAATTATCATTTTATGATTTAAAAATGATGTTTAAGGACTTGATATCATTCTGGATATGAATAAGATACAACAAACATGGCTTATGTAACAAAACATATAAAAGAAAATGAGTAAGTTAACACCCGAAACGATGATAATTCTAAGATATTATTAATAAATCAATGTTAAAAGATCATATATGATATCATATTAATATATATGATTATTGTATAATTTAATAACAATTATTTCACCATTATACAGGAGGTTAACCTACCCCAACAAAGGAAAAGTACAAGGTAAGGGTTATTTCACAATCTCTTCATTATCCGAGGTTGTATATACGTAATAATCTACTGGGATCTCTTTATCATCCACATCCATGTTTTCTTAAAAATGTATTTCAAAACATTTTTACTATTTACAAGAATATGGGTTAAAGTAATTTATACCCTTGTTTGACTTTTTATAAGAGGTTTATAAAGGAATCTTTCCGTCGTTTTCAAAACAATGTCCTTTTTAACCTTTTCGACAGAATTGAGGTAAGAATGTTTTTTTTTAACTTATACGGCGGGTGCGGTTATTTTACGCCGTTATAAAATCTTCAAAGCTTTCCTTACAAGCTTATAAGAATATTTTCAAAGAAAATGTTTTATTTTATATGGATCTTAAATGATTTCAAAATAAAAGGAGATATTTCTTTAAAAAGAATTTTGATTTCATCTATGTCAACATCCTTTGATGGATTTTAAGATTATTTGAAGTTGATTTATTATGATACAAAACTTTTATATTGTATTGAAGGTTTTGTGATATGTTTGACTGTGGATGTGCTATTTTTATACCATTCATAGTTTATTGTGAAAGTATTGACATTTCGTATGCTAGTTTTAATACGAATGTTTATGTTATGTTTAAACCTTTTCATATGGGAATGCATTGGACTTAATAAGTGACGGGTGGAGGCCGCTATAGCTCCTCGATGCATCGGTAGGTCTCATGAGACAAACTAGTGTCTTGGCACAAGGCCTTGACAAAATCTTATTTGTAGTCTTGGCACGAGGCCTTGACTATGTGGTTATGATAGTCTGGCATTATGCATTCCAACATTATGAAAGTGGTTATTGATATTGCATGTGATTATTCGATTAGTAGAATATCCATGTGAACAAGTAAATGGCATTATTTCATTTTACTTTTGCCATACTATGTTGAAGTTCAATTTTAAAAGGCTTTTGTTTTAGTAATTCATTGCCTTAAATGTTTATGCTTATTTTGAATGTTCCGCTATATTGTTATCCTTACTGGGCATTTGAGCTCACCCCTTTTCTATGTTTTATTTTTCCCAGGTAGTGAAGAAGTAATTTATGAATGACTTGCAGGGATATTATGAGGGGTTAATAGTGTGGATTATGGAGACATTATGTTGTTGTAGTAGTTTTTCATTTTATGATGTAATGTAAAACTTATGAATATATCTAGTGTTTCCAAGGCTACTAAACCAATCGGTCTTTCGAGATTTGATCTTTCTTGTGATCATGCCAATGTTACGAAGTAATGCACCGACTCTGGGTAGCTGGGGTCGGGGCGTTACAGTTGGTATCAGAGGAAGTTTAGTACAAACCTTGGAAGCTAGATTTAGATAAACTCTGATTAGAGCACGTAGACCAAAGATGAACATTGAGGATTAGTGTAGAAGAACTTCCTAGAATTTTGGTATTGTAGAGATTTTGTGAGTTTTCCGAGCAATACATCCCTGTCTGGATACGAGCAGGTAGAGGCGGCTCTGGCACAGATGTACCTAGGGGTAAAACCCGAAAACACCGCTTTGAGCTAGACTCGAACGGGAACTGGTGCACGACAACGGGCCTTGCTGCACTCTTGGTTACGACACTCCCGGGGGATATGCTTAGGATAACTCTCATTATCTTTACAAATCATTATGAAGGGTTTATGAGTATATACTTCCTCAAAGAAAACATTTTTATGATTATGGATTATATCCATAAATAGTTCAATTTATGTTAAGTGTTTTATAAGTATGGGATTTTGTATTTTGATTAATAAACTGATCTAGTTTATGCCATTGTTTAGAAATGGCGCCTAGTGGAAGAAATGGAAACCGTATCAATGCACGCACTCCATGTAGGGATTGCCCTCCTGCTCAAGATAATTATAGTGGGGCTGGTGATGCAACTGGTGCTGATCAGCTAATCACCATACTGGGACAACTTACTCAGGTTATGAATAATAACCTTACCCGTATGGAGCACCCTGATCCGCAGCGTGGAGGATCAATGTTAGATCGATTCATGAGACAAAAACCACCAACGTTCAATGGGAGTACAAATCCCTTAGTAGCTGAGCAATGGATATTTTCCCTAGAGAAAATATTTCAGGCTTTGGGGAGTAGTGAAAGGGAAAAAGTTACCATGGCAGTTTACCGCCTCACTGGAGATGCTGATCAATGGTGGTCATTGATTCAAAACATGAAGGAAGATGATGAAGTATCAAACATGGAATGGAGGGAGTTCAAAGATCTGTTTTTAGAAAAATACTTTCCTCGTGACCATCGAGCGGATATGGAAAGGCAATTTCTGAGTCTAAGACAAAAGGAGGATGAGAATGTCACAAAGTATGAGGCTAACTTTACAAGGTTAGCGAGGTACGCTGGTGATTATATTCGCAACCCAAGAAGTAAGATTGATCGTTTCTTTGATGGGTTAAAACCATTTCTCCGTCGAGCATTAGTCTCACAATCCTTTTCATCGTACGAAGACATTGTCTCATGTGCTATAAAGACCGAAAAGGAATTCTCTAAGTCTTATGACTTTAAAGCAAAGCAAGAGAAGAAGAGACCTGCTGATCAATCTGGGAATGGAAATAAGGGGAAGAAGGGAAAGGTTGAATATCCATCTTGTGGTAAGTGCGGGAAGAAACACCCTGGTGCTTGCCTGAAGGGAATGGGAGTCTGTTACAAGTGTGGTGAAAAAGGCCACCAAGCTCATGATTGCAAGGGGAAGAAGGAAGCTACCAACGTTCAGTGCTACAATTGCAGGGAGATGGGGCATTATGCAAATGCATGTCCTAAGCGTCAGGAGAACTTACCTCAGAAAAGGCCAAGGGATCAAGGCCAGGCTTATGCTATCACTACTGCTGAGGTAGAAACTCCGAAAGACGTGGTGGCAGGTAATTTAATGGTTTCCTCAAGTTTAGCAAATGCATTATTTGATTCTGGATCATCGCATTGTTTCATATCTTCCCAGTTTGCTAAGAAAATTAGATATTTCCAATTTGATTTAATAAGGGAGTTGTCAGTTAAAACTCCTAAAGGAAGTATCGTTGCAACAAAGTTTTGCGAATCAGTCCCCATTAGAGCACATAAATTTTCTTTATCTGCTGATCTCATCGTCATACCTATGATTGAGTTTGATATAATCCTTGGTATGGACTGGCTTTCGGACTATGATGCGAAGATTTATTGTAAGAAGAAAGAGGTTACGATTCTTGATGATAATGATAAGGAACACCTAATTTTTAGAGCAGAATCGTCACCACCTAATTCTTATTTAGATCCACCCCCAGTAGCTCAACTTAATTCAATTATTGGGGAGGAAGAGAATGAAATAACTGTCGGTGAGGAAAGGAATGTTCAAATAGAGGATGTACATGTTGTGAAAGAGTTTGTAGATGTATTTCCGGAAGATTTACCTGGACATCCTCCAGAACGAGAAGTAGAGTTTTCCATTGATTTGATTCCTGGATCAAGGCCTATATCGAAGACCCCTTATAGAATGGCTACTGTAGAGTTAGTCGAACTAAAGAAACTACTAGAGGAATTGAGTAATAAGGGATTTATTCGCCCTAGTGTTTCTCCATGGGGAGCCCCTGTTCTTTTTGTTAAAAAGAAAGATGGATCTATGAGGTTATGTATCGACTATAGGGAGATCAATGCTATAACGATAAAGAACAAGTATCCCCTACCTCGTATTGATGATTTATTTGACCAACTGCATGGAGCTCAATACTTTTCAAAGATTGACCTTCGATCTGGATACCATCAGTTGTGTGTGAAGAAGGAAGACATTCCGAAGACAGCATTTCGAACCAGGTACGGGCATTACGAGTTTACTGTAATGCTGTTTGGATTGACTAATGCACCCTCTGTATTCATGGATCTGATGAATAGAGTTTTCAAGGAGTATCTGGATGAATTTGTGGTGGTATTTATTGATGATATCTTGGTATACTCCAAAACCTATGAAGATCATGAAAATCACTTGCGCATTATCTTGAAGACTCTGAGGAGGCATGAATTATATGGGAAGTTTAGCAAGTGTGAATTCTGGCTTCAGGAGATTTCTTTTCTTGGCCATATTGTCTCTAAAGATGGAATCTCTGTTGATCCTTCTAAGACCAAAGCAATCCAAGAATGGCCAGCACCTACGAGTATAACTGAGGTACGTAGTTTTATTGGCTTGGCAGGTTATTATCGACGTTTCGTCCAGAATTTTGCTCGATTGGCTAACCCATTAACGAAGCTCACACGTAAAGGGGTTAAATTTGTTTGGACAAAAGAGTGTGAAGAATGTTTTGAAGAATTGAAGAAAAGATTAGTCAATGATCCTATATTGACTCTACCATCGGGGAATGATGGGTTCGTTATTTATAGTGATGCATCAAAGAAAGGACTTGGTTGTGTCCTTATGCAGAATGATAGAGTTATTGCCTATGCATCACGACAGTTGAAAATTCATGAACAAAACTATCCTACTCATGATCTTGAGTTAGCAGCTGTGATCTTTGCTTTGAAGATATGGAGGCACTACCTCTATGGTGAAAAATGTGAGATTTATACTGATCACAAGAGTTTGAAGTATATTTTCTCACAAAAAGAACTCAACATGAGGCAAAGGAGATGGCTTGAATTACTCAAGGATTATGATTGTACGATACACTACCACCCGGGGAAGGCAAACAAGGTGGCGGATGCTTTGAGCAGAAAAGACCATGGAGTTCTGAACATGATGAGAATTGAAAGGGATCCAATTTTCATGGATCTAGTGAAGATGGACATGGGAATAACCAGGGAAGGTGAAACATCAATGCTTTTTCAAATGGTTGCCAAACCATCTTTACTAGAAAGGATTAAGAGTTCTCAGACCGATGATGAAGAATTTCAGAAGAAGATTAAAGCTGTGAATGATGGGAGATTGAGAGACTTTGTGTATGAAGATGGAATTTTGAAATTCGGGAAGAGACTTTGTGTTCCCAATATACCTGATCTAAAAAAGGAATTGCTGGATGACGCTCATAGTTCCAATTTCTCTATACACCCTGGGAGCACCAAAATGTATAGAGATTTGAAGGAACATTTTTGGTGGGACAACATGAAGAGGGAGATTGCTGATTTTGTGTCAAGATGTATGGTTTGTCAACAAGTCAAAGCTGGAAGGCAACAGCCTGGAGGAGTCATGCAACCTCTTCCCATACCGGAGTGGAAATGGGACAATATTACGATGGACTTTGTCATGGGGCTACCAAAGACTCCTAGAAGGAACGATGCAATATGGGTTATTGTTGATCGTCTTACCAAGTCAGCACATTTTCTTGCTATAAGAGAAGATCTACCCCTGGAACGTCTAGCAAGACTATACATTAATGAAGTTGTGAGACTTCATGGAGTACCCCTATCGATTGTTTCTGATCGTGATCCCCGTTTTACTTCAAGATTTTGGAAAAGTCTTCAGAAATCCCTGGATACTGAACTTCATTTGAGCACTGCTTACCACCCTCAGACAGATGGACAATCAGAACGGACTATTCAGACCTTAGAAGACATGTTGAGATCTTGCTCACTTGATTTTCAGGGTATGTGGGATCAATATTTACCACTGGTAGAATTTTCCTATAACAATAGCTTCCATTCGAGTATTCAGATGGCACCATATGAAGCGTTATACGGAAAGAGATGTCGTACACCAACCTGTTGGGATGACGTTGGTGAAAGAAAACTTGTAGGCCCAGAACTGGTGGAGGAAACGGTGGAAAAGGTGAAGGTAATCCAAAATCACATTAAAGCAGCTCAAAGTAGGCAGAAGAGCTATGCCGATAATCGAAGGAAGGATTTGGAATTTCAAGTCGGTGATCATGTTTTCCTGAAGGTATCTCCGTGGAAGGGAGTCATACGTTTTGGTAAGAAAGGTAAATTGAGTCCCAGGTACATCGGACCTTTCGAAATTCTAGAACGAATTGGGGCTGTAGCTTACCGATTGGCAATGCCGCCAAGTCTCTCCAAAGTTCACGATGTGTTCCACGTATCTCTGTTGAGAAAATACATGCCTGACCCAACGCATGTACTCACCTATGAGGAATTAGAACTGGAACCGGATCTGTCTTATTGTGAAGAGCCCGTCAGGATTCTTGATACAAGAGAACAAGTACTGAGAAACCGGACGACGCGTCTGGTAAAAGTTTTGTGGAGAAATCATAAGATGGAAGAGGCAACGTGGGAACCCGAGGAACTTATGATGAAGAACCACCCGAGTCTTTTTATGCAGTAATACCCTAGAAATTGCGAGGACGCAATTATTTGAAGGAGGGAAGAATGTAACACCCCAAGCTTCTATGGTACGCTTCTCTTTGAATAATGTGATAGCGTGTGTTGTACGCAACACCGAGTTCTAACACACCATAACTAATCAAACTAGCCATTATGAATAGTAATACCTACTTTTTGAAATTATATATATTTTATATTTGAAAATGGAATTCATTTTTGGATTCGGAATAACGAATTTAGCCTAGGGTGAAATTTTGGTACATTTCGGATAACTTTCATATTTTGATGAATAGTGAAAATTACTAAATTTTAATTAAAAACAACTTTTTTAATCAAATTAATTACTAGTGATAAATTATGAATTTGAGTGGTTTTAAAGTATATTTAGAATATATTTTTACCATTTAATATAATTTTGGTCATTGGACATAATTTTACAATTAAACCGAACATAAACAAGTGTCAATCTTTTGATAGTTATTATCTCTTAAAAACACGCTTTTTGTTTTAACAGCGGCAATTAATTTTAAATTAATTTCTGCCACTTCTGTGTTTTGATTTTAGAAAAATGGATTCCATATTTGGAATCAGGATGTTCAAATTGTGTAAATAGGTAACTTTTATTTTTAGACATTTTGAATAATTACTGCGGTAAATATTTTATTTACCATGGTTAAGGGTAAATCCGGTAAATAAGGGTTAAAAAAATAATATTATAATAATACTAAATTACCCTAAAACGTGTCTTAACCCTATTGGTTGATACATAGTCGACCATGGGCATCTTTGGGTCTATTTTGGGACCCCATGGATCCACTTGTAAGTGATAATGACACTTTATTTTAATTAAGTCAAAATGAATACAAAAATGACACAAGCATATATCTTTTAGAACAACAATTTTTACATAGGGTTATACATGTTGGATTTTCGATTATAAATATTCATTAGAAAGCTAAAAAGATTTCCTACATAATGATATTTTATTTATAATTTTTAGACATTATATAATTTATTTTATTTATGACACAATGATGATGCAGTAATTACGAAAATAGTGAAAAATAAAAATAATTGATCTTATAAATACCCAAATAATTATAATATGAAACTTTTAATGAATTAAACTAATTTTCTATGATAATATGATATATTAGGATTGATTTAATTGACTTTGTTCGAAGTAATCAATCTGTTAGGAGTTTCACAAAAATCAACTATTGAATAGTGTCAAAATTGACATAAAAGAGTTCTTAAAACAAATATTATATTATTAATTGATATTAAATTCCTAAAAATCTAAGGTTCGGCCAAGAGACTTATATTATGATAGGTTCCTCATTAATGGACCACTTGGGGGTCGCTTGGATGTATATAGTAAGTTTATTAACCATATTATATAAAAATACAAAGAGACATTGTAAAAGTGAAACTAATTAACTTAGAGTTAATACTTAAAGATAAGGTTAATATAAGTACCCAAACCTGTCTAAATTCTATTGGATGAGTTGTTTTCGACCTATCCCCACCTCATCCTTTGAATAGTCAACTTTGGAGCCTTTGTAAACCGAATATGAATTTATTATAAATTAATATTTCTAACTTTTTCAAAGGTGCCCCTCACCCCTCTTATAAAAAGGCACTCCTCCTTCTCATTTCTTCACACCTTCAAAGCCTTTTGGTTCGGCCAAACTCTGCCCAAATACTCTCCCAACATCCCTCAATACAACCTAGAGGCCTTAGTTTGATCAGAAAGCCAACCTAAGGAGCCCTTTTGATCAAATCAAAAGGAAGAACCCGAAGAAGAGGTAATGATTTCACCACCCTTTTCTAAGTTCATTTCTTCTTCCACTTCTTCTTCCTTTGTTCTTACCATTCTGAAATAATAACTCCAGTATCTCACATATACTGTGATGTTATTATAAATATGGTACAATCATATTCAGTATTCTATCCACCCTTTGAATAACATGTCACCATACGTGCGTACGTACGGCTTACCGTCTCCACGTCGTGGTGTAATTGTTATTCAATATAATATTATTTGGATGGGTATAATAATGATGTGTAACTCATGTAAATAATAAATATAACATGTTAATGATTCTGTATATATGATATACCATCCATTTATATATTATTTTAATATCAAAATAATGATATTGTCGCTCGTGCGTACGTACGGACTACCGTCTCCACGAACGCGATGAGATTCATTCTCCATCGTATCCATTCAAGTATAATTATCATTTTATGATTTAAAAATGATGTTTAAGGACTTGATATCATTCTGTATATGAATAAGATACAACAAACATGGCTTATGTAACAAAACATATAAAAGAAAATGAGTAAGTTAACACCTGAAACGATGATAATTCTAAGATATTATTAATAAATCAATGTTAAAAGATCATATATGATATCATATTAATATATATGATTATTGTATAATTTAATAACAATTATTTCACCATTATACAGGAGGTTAACCTACCCCAACAAAGGAAAAGTACAAGGTAAGGGTTATTTCACAATCTCTTCATTATCCGAGGTTGTATATACGTAATAATCTACTGGGATCTCTTTATCATCCACATCCATGTTTTCTTAAAAATGTATTTCAAAACATTTTTACTATTTACAAGAATATGGGTTAAAGTAATTTATACCCTTGTTTGACTTTTTATAAGAGGTTTATAAAGGAATCTTTCCGTCGTTTTCAAAACAATGTCCTTTTTAACCTTTTCGACAGAATTGAGGTAAGAATGTTTTTTTTAACTTATACGGCGGGTGCGGTTATTTTACGCCGTTATAAAATCTTCAAAGCTTTCCTTACAAGCTTATAAGAATATTTTCAAAGAAAATGTTTTATTTTATATGGATCTTAAATGATTTCAAAATAAAAGGAGATATTTCTTTAAAAAGAATTTTGATTTCATCTATGTCAACATCCTTTGATGGATTTTAAGATTATTTGAAGTTGATTTATTATGATACAAAACTTCTATATTGTATTGAAGGTTTTGTGATATGTTTGACTGTGGATGTGCTATTTTTATACCATTCATAGTTTATTGTGAAAGTATTGACATTTCGTATGCTAGTTTTAATACGAATGTTTATGTTATGTTTAAACCTTTTCATATGGGAATGCATTGGACTTAATAAGTGACGGGTGGAGCCCGCTATAGCTCCTCGATGCATCGGTAGGTCTCATGAGACAAACTAGTGTCTTGGCACAAGGCCTTGACAAAATCTTATTTGTAGTCTTGGCACGAGGCCTTGACTATGTGGTTATGATAGTCTGGCATTATGCATTCCAACATTATGAAAGTGGTTATTGATATTGCATGTGATTATTCGATTAGTAGAATATCCATCTGAACAAGTAAATGGCATTATTTCATTTTACTTTTGCCATACTATGTTGAAGTTCAATTTTAAAAGGCTTTTGTTTTAGTAATTCATTGCCTTAAATGTTTATGCTTATTTTGAATGTTCCGCTATATTGTTATCCTTACTGGGCATTTGAGCTCACCCCTTTTCTATGTTTTATTTTTCCCAGGTAGTGAAGAAGTAATTTATGAATGACTTGCAGGGATATTATGAGGGGTTAATAGTGTGGATTATGGAGACATTATGTTGTTGTAGTAGTTTTTCATTTTATGATGTAATGTAAAACTTATGAATATATCTAGTGTTTCCAAGGCTACTAAACCAATCGGTCTTTCGAGATTTGATCTTTCTTGTGATCATGCCAATGTTACGAAGTAATGCACCGACTCTGGGTAGCTGGGGTCGGGGCGTTACAAGTTTCCCTCTTCCTCAGTCTAAAACAACGAACATGGATCATCCCACAAACTGGTTGATTCGTGGATTACTTGTTCTTGCGGGAGGGTACACTTTTCTCAAGATTTAATTAGGGTTAATTTGTGATAGAACTTCAGTCATTTATCTCCATTTTTCTAAACCCCGAACGCATAGGGTACGTTCCAACATGAACAAGGCCTAAGCCCCACTGAAGTGTGTGTTTTTGTGCGTTCTTCATGGATGATTTTTTGAAATTTTGGAAAGGATTTTTTTTAGGCCATAGTAGGATAGGTGATATCCCATAGAGGTTGGGGGCATAGCTGGAACAAAGAATGGACCACTGGAGCAGATCTAGTGGTCTGAGGAATGCCCCAACGGTGCGCTGAGAGGTGAGCCATGACCATCTTGGGATACAGCGGAGCAGCAGGAGCCATCAGCCCTGCAGATGGATGGTGGAGGTGGAGCTGGCTGGGTGTCCATGTCATTGGAGTGTCCCACTGCTTCGGGCCACCGAGGGTCTGGAACTCAGTCGGGGGATTGCCTGTGGGTTTTTCGAGTGTCTTGCTTTAACCGAACGCATAGCAGCATGCCCCCGATGCACCACGCCTCCGATCTGGGGAAAGAACCAGCTTGCACTAGCGGACCAGGTAGGAGGCGGACTAGACCTGTGGCCTAACGGACCAGGCTGGGTCATACAGGGGTCGGGCTGGATCCTGTCCAAGTTGGGTTAGTCTGGCTGAGTCGGTCTGGACCTAGACCCGACCAGCCCCTTTTTGAAAAAATGGATATAACATTCAAACCGGGCATCCGATTGACAAGCCATTTGCATCATTGGAACTCTCGTTTTGAGGTAGTTATTTTGTCATGCTCAAGGGAGAATTTCATTGAAGTTTAAATGCAAATTTTTTCTTGAGAAGTAGATTAACTCGGAATTAAGCATGCTTCATACGGGAATCCTATGGCTGGATGAGACTTGAAGACTAGCGACCCTATGTGGATCAGTTCCTAGTGACCCTATTTGGATCATCTTCTGGAGACCTTGTGTGGATCAACTCCAACTGACCCTGTGTGGATCATCTCCTAGTTACCCTATGTGGATTATCTACTAGAGACCCTATGTGGATCAGCTCCAAGTGACCTTGTGGGGATCAACTCCTAGAGACCCTATGTGGATCACCTCCTAGTGGCCCTTTGTGACCCAAAAAACCCACAGTACTCATCTGGGATGAGTACCACAACTGTCCAAGGTGTTTAGTGTTACGACTGATAGTATTTATTTCCAAACTTTAGATTATACCTTTGTGAGTTGTCTTGTTTCATGATCATGATTCGTGGTTTGCTTTTTGGATTTCTTTGTGGTCTTTATTTGTGTTTTCGGGTCCCTACTGATTATTTTATTACTCACCCCTGCATGGGCTTTTCCCGCATGTGTTGTGTCCAGTGCAGATGACTGACGACCGGATGGAGGACTTGCTGGCCTCGGACTAGGTGATGCCCAATGAGATCAGGCGGGCAAGGTGTGCTTCTGCAGCTTTCAGCAGCTACTCTATACTTACCCATAAGGTGGGGTTTCCAGTAGACGTCTTTTCATCGATCTCTTACTTTCTCTTGTTGCAATTTTATTTTGTTGAGTTTTTATTCTATCCCATTCACCTTCAGTTGGTACTTTTACACTTAGTGGTTGTTTAGTGGTATGAATGTTCTATTTTCAAGTTTTCTTGGGATGTGGTTGTGTGTGTGTGTGCATACAGGTACTCAGTAAAATGCCTCTCACTTGATGGTTGATGCCTTATGCGCTAGTTCCCAATGCAGGCCCTATGGGAGGCGGGCATGGAGGAGTCTTAGAACGGGCCCTGGGGGACGGGTCGTGAAAAAGTGGTATCAGAGGTGGTGTGTTCTACCTCAAGATTGGGGGTCTCTTGTTTTTGGTTTTCAGAAATAGTGTTAAATGTTTTGAGTTTTTATTTTAGACTAGGGAGTAAAATGTTGGTGTGGCGACCGACATATCCATACACCAGGACTCTGGACCCCAACTTTCCAACTCAGTTCATGGAAACAATGTTTGCGGGGAAATAAAGGGGCACATGCATCAAATAAGATTTTGAGTATTTTTCCTCTTGTCCATTTTGAGTTAGCCCACTAGGTATAATATATTGATCGTGGAACATATTGACCTGTTTTAGGATGCCTCCACACAGAAATCCATTCAGGATTCCGATACTTTTTCTTAAGGACAACCCACCTAGTGATGAGGCATCAGTTCAGAGACTAGCTCAAGAGAAGGCCCCATCGGGTGGTGCACCAGTGCTACCACCATTCATTTTTCAGCATCTACTATCAGCATTGCCAATATAGAACCCAGGTAGGCTCAGCGACTAACATGAATTTCAGAGATAGAGACCTCCCAGGTTCAGGGGAGAGACAGATCCTCAGGTTGCTAAGGATTGGATGGAGGCAGTGATGTGCATCTTCTACATAGTAAGGATTCCACTTGAAAAAATGGTGGTTCTATCCGTGAGTCTTCTGTAGGGTGCGGAAAGAAGATGGTGGAGTTTGACCATCCAGACACATGAGTATGTGACCCTCTCTTAGGCTGACATCGAGAATCCTTTCTAGGAGTTCTTCCCTAAAACCTTGCACTCAATGTGCATACAGGAGTCTCTTCACCTATAAAAGGGAAATATGTTAGTGGCTAAGTACTATGTGAGGTTTACAGACCTGTCCCACTACTCTATAGATATGGTACAAGACCCCTTCTTGAGGGCCCAAAACTATGAGCAGGGTTTAACGCCCCGACCCCAATTACCCAAATTCGGTGAATTATTACATAACATTGGCATGATCACAAAAGATCACATCTCGAAAGACTGATTAGTTTAGTATCCTTGGAATCACTAGATACACTCATAAAGTTTACATTACATCATAAAATGAAAAATACAACAACATAGTCTCCATAGTCCACACTCATATCCCCTCATACTATCCCTACAGGTCATTCATAAAATACTTCTTCACATCCTGGGAAAAATAAAACATGGAAATGGGTGAGCTCAAATGCCCAGTAAAGATATCAATATAGAGGAAACTTTCATAAATAAGAATAAAAATTTAAGGCAATGTATAACTAAATAAAAAGCCTTTTAAACTTGAACTTCAGCATAATATGGAAGAAATAAAATGAAATAATTCCATTTACTTATTCACATGGATATTCTACTAGTCGAATAATCACATGCAATATCAATAACCACTTTCATAATGATGGAATGAATAATGCCAGACTATCATAACCACATAGCCAAGGCCTCGTGCGAAGACTACAAATAAGATTTTGTTAAGGCCTTGTGCCAAGACACTAGTTTGTCTCATGATACCTACTGATGCTTCGAGGAGATATAGCGGGCTCTACCCGTCACTTATTAAGTCCAATGCATTCCCCATATGAACAGGTTTAAACCTAACATAAACATTCGTATTAAAACATGCATACGAAATTTCAATACTTTATCCATAAACCAGGAATGGTATAAAAATAACACATCCACAGTCAAACATATCACAAAATCTTCAATACAATATGGAAGTTTTGTATCATAATAAATAAACATCAAATAAGCTTAAAATCCATCAAAGGATTTGGACATAGATGAAATCAAAACTACTTGAGAGAAATATCTCTTTTTTGAAATCATTTAAAAGTCACATAATTATAAAATAAAACATTTACTTTTTGAATATTCTTATAATCTTGTAAGTGAATATTTGAAGATTTTATAAAGGTTTAAAATAGCTGCATCCTCCGTATAAGTTAAAAAAAGACATTCTTACCTTAATCCTGTCGAAAAGGTTAAAAAGGACCTTGTTTGGAAAACGACGGAAAGATTCCTTTATAAACTTTTTATAAAAATTCAAACAAGGGTATAAATAAATTTAACCAATATTCTATAAAATAGTAAGAATGTTTTGAAAAACATTTTTAAGAAACATGAATGTGGATGATAAAGAGGTCCCAGTAGATAATTACGTATAAACAATCTCGGATAATGAAGAGATTGTAAAATAAACTCTTACCTTGTACTTTTCCTTGGTTTAGGGTAGGTTAACCTCCTGTATAACAGTGAAATAATTGTTACTAAATTATAAAATAATCATATACATTAATATGATATCATATATGATATTTTAACATTGATTTGTTAATAATATCTTAGTATTATCATCATTCTGGGTGTTAACGGATTCATCTTTCTTTATATTATCTGTTATGTGAGCCATATTTGTTTTGGATGGGATTTATATTATTCATATACAGAATGATATCAAGTCCTTAAACATTATTTTTAATCATCAAATGAGAATTAGACTTGAATGGATATGATGGGGAATGAATCACATCGCGTTCGTGGAGACGGTAGTCCGTACGTACGCACGAGCGACAATATCATTATTTTGATATTAAAATAATATATAATTGGATGGTATATCATATATACATAATCATTATAATGTTATATTTATTATTTACATGAATTACACATCATTATTATACCCATCCAAATAATAATTTATTGAATAACAATTACACAACGACGTGGAGACGGTAAGTCGTACGTACGCACGTATGGTGACATGTCATTCAAATGATGGATAGAATACTGATTATAGTTGTACCATATTTATAATAACATCATAGTATATAGAATATACTGGAGTTATTATTTTAGAATGGAAATAACAAAGAAAGAAGAAGTTGAAGATGAAAGGATCTTGAAAGAGGGTGGTGAAAACATTACCTCTTCTTCAGGTTCTTCATTTTGATTTGATCAAAAGGGCTCCTTAGAATGGCTTTATGATCAAAATAAGTCCTTTAGGTTGAATAGAGGGAATTTGAGAGAATATTTGGTCAGGGTTTGTCCGAGCCAAAAGGCTTTGAATGTGTGAATTAGTGAGAATGGGGAGTGCCCTTTTATAAGAGGGGTGAGGGGCACCTTTGTAAAAGCTTGAAATATTATTTTATAATAAATTCATATTAGGTTTCTAATGGTTAAAAAGTGAATTATATAATGGTTAAGGTGGGGATGGGTCTAAATCCTTTCAACCAATAGATTTTAGATAGTTTTGGGTCACAATATTAACCTTATCATTTATATTTAACTCTTAGTTAAATAGTTTGACATTTACCATGTCTCTTTGTATTTTTATATTATATAGTTAATAAACTTACTATATACCTCCAAGAGACCCCAAAGTGGTCCATTAATGATACACCTATCATTATATAAGTCTTTATCTCGAACCATAGATTTTTAGGAATTGAATAATATAATATTTGTTTTAAAAACTCTTTTATGTCAATTTTGACACTATTTGGTATTTGATTTTTGTGAAAATCATAACAGCATGATTACTTCAAAAAAACATAATTAAATCAATACTAACATGTCATATTAACATATGAAATTAGTTTAACTCATAAAAAGTCTCAAATTACATTTATTTTGATATTTATAATATCAAATATTTTAATATTTATTTAATTAGGTAATTAATGCATCACCATTGTGTCATAAATAAATTAAATTATTTAATGTCTAAAAATTATAAATAAAATACCATTATGTAGGAAATTTCCTTATATTTCTAATGAATAATTATAATTGAATTTATCTTATGTATACCCCTTTATTAAAAATGTTTTAGTAATTAAACCTTGATTTTAACTCTTTTAACTCTTCTTTGAATTAAATAATAATAAATGTCCTAATATAATCCAAGTGGACCTAAATGATAATATTTTATTCCTAAGGTTGTTTTTGGTCGATATACACTTTTCCAATAGAATTAGGACATGTTTTAGGGTAATATTAATATAATTTTTACCCTTAATTATCCTATTTACTTTTAACTGTGGTAAATAAAAGTAAAAAGTTACTATTCACCAAAAAATATTTTTATCTTATTGAACCACATTTTACTCCTTGATATTAATCTTGTCTCTCAGATTTTCGAAATTCCATTCACAGAAGTGGTAAAATTATGTTTTATGTGAATTTCCAAATTCTCCTAGGAGGTGGGTAAAAGACGGTGAAAAGTTCAATAAAATTTTTCTATATCTAAAATTATTTTAAACTAACTCCCATGAATGAAATTGAACATATATAGGTATTATGTATCTATTTTGACCTTAATTAAATTTAAATAAAATAAATAATTATTTAAATAAAAATTCGGTTTTAAACTATAACTTAGTGTTTTTTCACTATTCGTCAAAAATTGACGTTTTTCAGAAAAATACCAAAATTTCACCCTCGGCTAATTTCAATTTTCCGAATCCAAAAATGAAGTAAATTTTGAAAGATAAAATTTATAAAATTTCAAAAAGTGGGTATTACTATTCATAATGGCTAATTTGATTGGTTGTGGTGTGTGTTAGAACTCGAAGTTGTGTACAACACACGCTACTGTATTATTCAAAGAGAAGCATACCGTGGAAGCTTGGGGTGTTACATTCTACCCTAATTCAAATAATATCTTCCTCAAAATATCTAGAATACTACCGCCTGAAAAGACTCAGGTGATTCTTCATCATAAGTTCCTCGGGTTACCACGTTGCCTCTTCCATCTTATGGTTTCTCCATAGAACTTTTACCAGACGAGTCGTCCGGTTTCCCAGCACTTATTCCCTTATATCAAGAATCCTGATGGGCTCTTCGAAATAAGACATATCGGGTTCCAGTTCTAATTCCTCATAGGTGAGGACATGCGTTGGGTCAGGCATGTATTTCCTCAACAGTGATACGTGGAACACATCGTAAACTTTGGAGAGATTTGGTGTCATTTCCAAATGGTAAGCTACAACCCTAATTCGTTCTAGAATTTCAAATGGTCCGATGTACCTGGGACTCAATTTTCCCTTCTTACCGAAACATATAACACCCTTCCATGGAGATACCTTTAAGAAAACATGATCTCCTACCTAAAATTCTAAATCCTTCCTTTGGTTATCGACACAGCTTTTCTACCTACTTTGAGCTGCTTTGATGTGGTTTTTGAATACCTTTACCTTTTCCATTATTTCCTCCACCATTTCTGGGCCTACAAGTTTTCTTTTACCAACGTCATCCCAACAGGTTGGTGTGCGACATCTCTTTCTGTATAATTCTTCATATAGTGCCATCTAAATACTTGAATGGAAGATATTGTTATAGGAAAACTCAACCAGAGGTAAATATTGATCCCACATACCCTGAAAGTCTAGTGATCATGATCTCAACAAGTCTTCTAAGGTTTGAATAGTCTGTTCTGATTGTCCATCTGTTTGAGGGTGGGAGGAAGTGCTCAAATGAAGTTCAGAATCCAAGTCCTTCTGAAGACACTTCCAGAATCTTGAAGTAAAACGGGGATCACAATCAGAAACAATTGATAGGGATAATCCATGAAGTCTCACAACTTCATTAATATATAGTCTTTCTAGACGTTCCAGTGGTAGATCTTCTCTTATAGCAAGAAAATGTGCAGACTTGGTAAGACGATCAACAATAACCCATATTGCATCATTCCTTCTAGGAGTCTTTGGTAGTCCCATGACAAATTCCATCTTGATATTATCCCATTTCCACACAGGTGTGGGAAGAGGTTGCATGACTCCTCTAGGATGTTGCCTTCCATATTTCACTTGTTGAAAAACCATACATCTTGACACAAAATCAGCAATCTCCCTCTTCATGTTGTCCCACCAAAAGTGTTCCTTCAAATCTCTATACATTTTGGTGCTCCTATGGTGTATAGAGAAATTGGATCTATGAGCATCATCTAACAATTCCCTTTTCAGATCAGGTATATCGAAAACACAAAGTCTCTTCCCAAATTTTAAAATTCCTTCTTTATACACAAAGTCTCTCAATCTCCCATCATTCACAGCTTTAATATTCTTTTGAAATTATTCATCATCAGTCTGAGAACTCTTAATCCTTTCTAGTAAATATGGCTTAGAAACCATTTGAAAAATAATTGATGTTTCAACTTGCATGGTTATTCCCATGTCCATCTTCACTAGATCCATGAAAATTGGATCCCTTTCAATTCTCATATTTTTTAAGACTCCATGATCTTTTCTGCTCAAATCATCTGCCACCTTATTTGCCTTCCCCGGGTGGTAGTGTATCATGCAATTATAATCCTTGAGTAATTAAAGCCATCTCCTTTTCCTCATGTGGAGTTCTTTTTGTGAGAAAATATACTTCAAACTCTTGTGATCAGTATAAATCTCACATTTTTCACCATAGAGGTAGTGTCTCCATATCTTCAAAGAAAAGATCACAGATGCTAACTCGAGATCATGAGTAGGATTGTTTTGTTCATGAATTTTCAACTGTCGTGATGCAAAGGCAATGACCCTATCATTATGCATAAGGACACAACCAAGTCCTTTCTTCGATGCATCACTATAAATAACGAACCCATCATTCCCCAATGGTAGAGTCAATATAGGAGCGTTGACTAATCTTCTCTTCAGTTATTCAAAACATTCTTCACACTCTTTTGTCTAAACAAATTTAACCCCTTTACGTGTGATCTTTGTTAATGGGTTAGACAATCGGGAAAAATTCTAGACGAAACGCCGATAATATCCTGCTAACCCAATAAAACTGTGTACCTCGGTTATACTCATCAGGGCTGTCCATTATTGGATTTCCTTGGTCTTAGAAGGATCAATAGAGATTTCATCCTTAGAGACAATATGGCCAAGAAAAGAGATCTCTTGAATCCAGAATTCACACTTTCTAAACTTCCCATATAATTCATGTCTTCTAAGAGTCTTTAGGATAATGCGCAAGTTATTTTCATGGTCTTAGTAGCTTTTTAAATATACCAAGATATCATCAATAAATACCAATACAAAATCATCGAGATATTTCTTGAAAACTCTGTTCATTAGATCCATGAAAATAGAGGGTGCATTAGTCAATCCAAAAGGCATTACTGTAAACTCGTAATGCTCGTACCTAGTTCGAAATGCTGTCTTCGGAATGTCTTCCTTCTTCACACAAAACTGATGATATCCAGATCGAAGTTCAATCTTTGAAAAGTATTGAGCTCCATGCAGTTGGTCAAATAAATCATCAATACGAGGTAGTGGATACTTGTTCTTTATTGTTATAGCATTGATCTCCCTGTAGTCAATACATAACCTCATAGATCCATCTTTCTTTTTAACAAAAAGAACAGTGGCTTCCCATGGAGAAACACTAGGGAGAATAAATCCCTTATTACTCAATTATTCTAGTTGTTTCTTTAGTTCAAGTAATTCCACAGTGGCCATTCTATAAGGGGTCTTCAATATCAGCCTTGATCCAGGAATTAAATCAATGGAAAACTCAACTCTTCTTTCTGGAGGATGTCCAGGAAAATCTTCCGGAAACACATCTACATATTCTTTTACAATAGATACATCCTCTATTTGAACATTCCTTTCCTCACCCACAGTCATTTCATTCTCTTCCTCCTCAATAATTGAATTTAGTTGAGCTACTGGGGTTGGATCTAGGTAAGAATTAGGTGGTGATGATTCCACTCTAAAGATAAGGTGTTCCTTATCATCATCATCAAAAATAGTAACCTCCTTCTTCTTACAATAAATTTTTGTATCATGGTCCGAAAGCCAATCCATATGGATTCTATCAAATTCAATCATAGGTATGATGATGAGATAAGTGGATAAATAACATTTATGTGCTCTAATGGGGACTGATTCACAAAACTTTGTTGCAATGATACTTCCCCTAAGAGTTTTAACTGACAACTCCCTTGTTAAATCAAATTGGAAATATCTAATTTTCTTAGAAAACTAGGAAGATATGAAACAATGTGATGATCCAGAATCAAATAATGCATTTTCTAAACTTGAGTAAACCATTAAGTTACCTTCCACCACATATTTCGGAGCTTCTACCTCGGCAGTAGTGATAGAAAAAGCTTGTCCTTGATCCCTAGGCCTTTTTTGAGGTAAGTTCCACTGACTCTTAAGAAATTCATTTTCATAATGTCCCATATCCTTATAATTGTATCATTGTACATCGGTATCTTCCTTCTTCCCCTTGTAATCACGAGCTTGGTGGCCTTTTTCACCACACTTATAACAGACTCCCATTCCTTTTAAGAAAGTACCAGGGTGTTTCTTCCAACATTTACTTCATGATGGATATTCAACTTTTCCCTTCTTCACCTTATTTCCATTCCCAGAGTGATCAGAAGATCTCTTCTTCTCCTTCTTTGCTTTAAAGTCATAAGACTTAGAGAATTCCTTTTCTGTCTTGA
This sequence comes from Viscum album, assembly GCA_963277665.1. Taxonomy (NCBI): domain Eukaryota; kingdom Viridiplantae; phylum Streptophyta; class Magnoliopsida; order Santalales; family Viscaceae; genus Viscum; species Viscum album. Next base: position 653,695,842 of record OY728153.1, read on the forward strand.
TAGCACATGAGACAATATCTTCGTACAATGAGAAGGTTTGTGAGACTGCTGCTCAACAAAGAAACGGTTTTAACCCATAAAAGAAATGATCAATATTACTTCTTGGATTACGTATATAATCTCCATCATACCATGATAACCTTGTAAAGTTATCCTCATACTTTGTGACATTCTCATCCTTTGTTTGTCTCAGAATCAGAAATTTCCTTTCCATATCTACTCGATGGTCACGAGGAAAGTATTTTTCTAAGAAAAGTTCTTTGAACTCCCTCCATTCCATATTTGATAATTAATCGTCATCCTTTTTGTTTTGAATCAAGGACCACCATTGATCAGCATTTCCAGTGAGGTGGTAAATGGCCATGATAACTTTTTTCCTTTCACTACTTCCCAAATCCTAAAATATTTTCTCTAGGGAATTTATCCATTGTTCATCTACTAAGGGATTTTTAATCCCATTGAACATTGGTAGTTGTTTCCTCACTAAGCGATCTAACATTGATCCTCCATGTTGTGGATCAGGGTGCTCCATAAGGGTAAGGTTATTATTCATAACCTAAGTGAGTTGTCCCAGTATGGTGATTAGCTGATCATCACCAGTTGCATCACCAGCTCCACTATAATTATCTTGAGCAGGAGGTAAATCCCTACATGGAGTGTGTGCATTAATACGGTTTCCATTTCTTCCACTAGGCACCATTTCTAAACAATGGCACCAACTAGATCAGTTTATGAATCAAAATACATAATTCTATACTTGTAAAACACTTAACATAAATTAAACTATTTATGGATATAATCCATAATCATAAAAATGTTTTCTTCGAGGAAGTATATACTCATAAACCCTTCATAATAGTTTGTAAAGAAAATGAGAATTATCCTATGCATATCCCCCAGGAGTTTCGTAACCAAGAGTGCAGCAAGGCCTATTGTCGTGCACCAGTTCCCATTCAAGTCTAGCTCAAAGCAGGGTGTTCGGGTTTTACCCCTAGGTACAACTATGCCAGATCCACCTCTACTTGCACGTATCCATACATGGATGTATTTCTTGGAAAACTCACAAAATCTCTAAAATATCAAAATTCTAGGAAGTTCTTCTATGCTAATCCTCAAAGTCTATCTTAGGGCAACGTGCTCTAATCAGAGTTTATCTAAATCTAGCTTCCAAGGTCTGTACTAAACTTCCTCTAATACCAACTCTAACACCCCGACCCCAGTTACCCAGAGTTGGTGCATTATTACATAACATTGGCATGATCACAAAAGATAAAGTCTCAAAAGACCGATTAGTTTAGTAGCCTTGGAATCACAGGATACACTCATAAATTTTACATTACATCATAAAATGAAAAATACAAAAAAATAGTCTCCATAGTCCACACTCATATCCCCTCATACTATCCCTACAGGTCATTCATAAAATACTTCTTCACATCTTGGGAAAAATAAAACATATAAAGGAGTGAGCTCAAATGCCCAGTAAGGATAACAATATAGTTGAAACTTTCATAAATAATCATAAATCTTTAAGGTAATGTATAACTAAATCAAAAGCCTTTTAAACTTGAACATCAGAATAATATGGCCGAAATAAAATGAAATAATTCCATTTACTTATTCACATGGATATTCTACTAGTTGAATAATCACATACAATATCAATAACCACTTTCATAATGATGGAATGCATAATGCCAGACTATCATAACCACATAGCCAAGGCCTAGTGCCAAGACTACAAATAAGATTTTGTCAAGTCCTTGTGCCAAGACACTATTTTGTCTCATAAGACCTACCGATGCATTGAGGATCTATAGCGGGCTCCAACCATCACTTATTAAGTCCAATGCATTCCTCATATGAACAAGTTTAAACATAACATAAACATTCGTATTAAAAATAGCATAGGAAATTTCAATAATTTATCCATAAACCATGAATGGTATAAAAATAACACATCCACAGTCAAACATATCAAAAAATCTTCAATACAATATGGAAGTTTTGTATCATAATAAATAAACATCAAATAAGCTTAAAATCCATCAAAGGATGTTGACATAGATGAAATCAAAACTATTTGAGAGAAATATCTCTTTTTTTGAAATCATTTAAAATTCACAGAATTATAAAAGAAAAAATTTACTATGAAAATATTCATATAATCTTGTAAGGGGATATTTGACTATTTTATAATGGCGTAAAATAGCCGCACCCACCGTATAAGTTAAAAAAAGACATTCTTACCTTAATTCTGTCGAAAAGGATAAAAAGGACCTTTTTGGAAAATGAAGTAAAGATTCATTTATAAAATTCATATAAAAGGTCAAAAAATGGTGTTAATGACTTTAACCAATATTCTATAAAATATTAATAATGTTTTGAAATATATTTTTAAGAAACATGGATGTGGATGATAAAGAGGTCCCAGTAGATAATTACGTATAAACAACCTCCGATAATGAAGAGGTTGTGAAATAAACCCTTAACATGTACTTTTACTTGGTTGAGGGTAGGTTAACCTCATGTGTAATGGTGAAATAATTTTTACTAAATTATACAAGAATCATATATGATCTTTTAACATTGATTTGTTAATAATATCTTATTATTATCATCGTTTCAGGTGTTAACAGATTCGTCTTTCTTTATATTCATTGTTATGTGAGATATATTTGTTATGGATGGGATGTATATTATTCATATCCATAATGATATCAAGTCCTTAAACATTATTTTTAATCATCAAATGAGAATTACACTTGAATGGATACGATGAGGAATGAATCTCATTGCATTCGTGGAGACAGTAGTCCGTACGTACGCACGAGCGACAATATCATTATTTTGATATTAAAATAATATATAATTGGATGGTATATCATATATACAGAATCATTATCATGTTATATTTATTATTTACATGAATTACACATCATTATTATACCCATCCAAATAAAAATTTATTGAATAACAATTACACCACGACGTGGAGAGGGTAAGTCGTACGTACGCATGTATGGTGACATGTAATTAAAATGATAGATATAACACTGAATATAGTTGTACAATATTTATAATAACATCAAATTATATATAAGATACTGTATTTATTATTTTATAATAGAAATAAAAAATAAATAAGATGTTGAAGAAGAAAGGAACTTGAAAGAGGGTGGTGAAAACATTAGCTCTTCTTTGGGTTCTTCCTTTTGATTTGATCAAAAGGTCTCTTAGGATGGCTTTCTGATAAAAATAAGGCCTCTAGGTTGAATATATGGAAGTTGAGAGAATATCTGGGTAGGGTTTGGCCGAGCCAAAAGGCTTTGAATGTGTGAATTAGTGAGAATGGGGAGTGCCCTTTTATAAGAGGCGTGAGGGGCACCTTTGGAAAAGCTAGAAATATTATTTTATAATAAATTCATATTCAGTTACTAATTGTTCCAAAGTGGATTATTTAAAATTTAAGGTGGGTATGGGTCTAAATCCTTTAAACCAATAGATTTTAGACAGGTTTGGGTAACTATATTAACCTTATCATTTATATTTAACTTTTACTTAAATAGTTTGACATTTACCATGTCTCTTTGTATTTTTATATTATATAGTTACTAAACTTACTATATACCTCCAAGAGACCCCAAAGTGGTCTCTTAATGGTACACCTATCATTATATAAGTCTCTTGGACGAGCCTTAGATTTTTAGTAATTGAATATCAATTAATAATATAATATTTGTTTTTAAAACTCATTTATGTCAATTTTGAAACTATTTGGTATTTGATTTTTATGATAATCATAACAACGTGATTACTTAGAAAAAACATAATTAAATCAATACTAACATGTCATATTAACCTATAAAATTATTTTAATACATAAAAAGTCTCAAATTACATTTATTTGGATATTTATAACATCAAATATTTTAATATTTCATTAATTAGGTAATTACTGCATCACCATTGTGTCATAAATAAATTATATTATTTAATGTATAAAAATTATACATAATATACCATTATTTAGGAAATTTATTTATCTTTCTAATGAATATTTATAATCTAATATATCTTATGTATAACCCTATATTAAAAATGTTTTAGTAATTAAACCTTGATTTTAACTCTTTTAACTCTTCTTTGAATTAAATAATAATAAATGTCCTAATCTAATACAAGTGGACCAAAATGATAATATTTTATTCATTAGGTTGTTTTTGGTCTAGATACACTTATAAAATAGAATTAGGACATGTGATAGGGTAATATTAATATCATTTTTACCCTTAATTACCCTATTTACTTTTAACTGTGGTAAATAAAAGTAAAAAGTTACTATTCACAAAAAATTATTTTTATCTTATTGAACCACATTTTACTCCTTGATATTAACCGTTTCTCTCAGATTTTTGAAATTCCACTCACAGAAGCGGTAAAATTACGTTTTATGTGAATTTCCAAATTCTCCTAGGAGGTGGGTAAAAGACGGTGAAAAGTTAAATAAAATTTTTATATATCTAAAATTATTTTAAACTAACTCCAATGAAGTACATTGAACATATATAGGTATTATTTATATATTTTTACCTTTATTAAATTTAAATAAAATAAATAATTATTTAAATAAAAATTCAGTTTTAAACTATAACTCAGTGTTTTTTCATAATTCATCAAAAATTGAAAGTTTTCAGAAAAATACCAAAATTTTACCCTAGGCTAATTTCGATATTCCAAATCCAAAAATGAAGTCCATTTTGAAAGATAAAATTTATAAAATTTCAAAAAGTGGGTATTACTATTCATAACGGCTAGTTTGATAGGTTGTGGTGTGTGTTAGAACTCGAAGTTGCGTACAACACATGCTACTGTATTATTCAAAGAGAAGCGTACTGTGGAAGCTTGGGGTGTTACACAGGGACTCTGGTGGGAGATCAGGGAATTGATGAATTCCTTCAGTATCCCCACTTAGGCTGGAGTTCTAGAGATATCTCTACTAGTACAGAGCATCCTCGCAGAGTAGGCACCGACCATGGAAGCTACCACCAGGTGACAGGTAGTCGAGTCATCCATAGTGGGCAGCCGAAAGATGACACAGAGGTCCATTCAGAAGATACCATCCAAAGGGTGACCCCGGTACACAAGATCAGTGGTGTGAGGCCAACACGTTTGTGGAGGTCAGAAGAGGAGTAGGGCTTGCTACTCGTGCGGCGGGCAGGGACACATGGTTCATGACTTCCTGAAACACCACAGAGATGATCAGTAGGTGATCAAAGGGCCGCCGAGGTAGTAGTAGATGTTTGAACGGGGTGGTCCACATGGTGGAAGATGTGGAAGGGGAGCATGTTGAGCAGTGTTTGGGGGAAGAAAGTTCAAGGTGCTACCACCACCACCCCTAGATGGTCCACCACTGGATTAAGGAGCTGGAAGATAGGGACGGCACTAGCTCCATGCGTTGAAGGTATAAGACCACAACACTCTAGATATGATTAGAAGTAAGATCTATGTCTTATCCACCTTGGATGCAGTTCTTATAGACACAGGTGCCTATCAATATTTCCTTTCCATATACCTTGTTCAGTGATTGGAGATTCTAGTAGAGTCGTTGGCTTTATCCTTACGATTTGAGACTCCTACACGAGAATATTTGATTATTACACACTGTTGTCAGCAGTGTGAACTTACTCTAGGAGGTGAGAGTGTCAACCAGGATCTCCTAGTAGTGGCATCTAGGCCTTACGACATCATCATGGGTATGGACTGGTTATCTACGATCCATGCTTAGATCGACTGTATTAGGAAAAATGTGCGGTTTATCTACAAGGATGGAACCAGGTTTTCCTTCATAGGAGAGAAGGGAACTTTTCCATAATTGGATGGACTTTCTTGAAGGATTATGAATCTGGTCACTCTTCATTTGTCTAGACTCACTCTTGGTGTAGTGGACGAGAGGAGTCTGATTTTTTCTTTAGTGGTGAATGAGTATGAGGACATATTCCCTGAGGATGTTTGAGGACTACTTCCTCAAGAGAGGTAGACTTATGCATCAATCTATACTTCGGGAAGACACCGACATCCACATAAGTATATAGGATGGCTCCCACAATGGTTCATGAATTGAGGATATAGTTGGATGACTTGTAGGTAAAGGGTGTCATGAGGCCCCGTGCTTCACCATGGCTAGCTCTGGTTTTATTATTCAAGAAGGAAAACGGGAGATTGAGGCTATATGTGGACTTCCGGTGCCTAAACTAGGTGACTGTGAAGAGCAGTTATCCACTGCTAATATTTGATGACCTTTTCGATAAGGTGAAGGGAGTGAGGTGGTTCTTGAAGATAGTCCTCAGGTCTAGCTATCATCAGCTTCAGGTACGGGATGATGATGTACCAAAGATAGCCTTTAGATGTCGATATAGCCACCAGGAGTTCCTGGTGATGTCGTTCGGCATGACCAATGCCCTAGTAATGTTCATGAGACTTTTGAACATGATCTTCAAGACATACCCAATCATTTCATGGTGCTATTCATTGATGAAATCTTGGTGAACTCAGTGTTAGATGAGGAGAATTCCACACACCTACGCATAGTCATGGATACACTCCAAGAGCATCAGCTTTATGGGAAGCTCTCGATGTTCTAGTTCTTCATTCGGGAGGTCCACTTTCTAGGATATGTCATCTCAGAGACTGGAGTTATAGTAGATCCGGAAACGATAGAGGAAGTGATAGGTTTCGATCCACCCAGGAGCGTGATAGATGTGCAGAGTTTCTTGTGGTTGGTTATATATTACCGGAGGTTCATGCTCAACTTTTCTTGAGTAGAAACACCATTACCGGGTTTGATAAAGAAGGGAAAACTCTTTTTGGGGATAGAGAAGTTCCAAAAGAGTTTCCATGAGCTGAGGCGGATACTGACGAGTGCCCCCATCTTGAGACTACCAGAGGAGTGCCTTGGGTATGTAGTTTTTTACGACACATCAGGGACCAGACATGGTTCTATCCTAATGGAGGGGAAATCATTGATTGCCTATGGTTCATGGAAGTTGACGCAACATGAGCAGAACTACACAACCCATGACCTGGAGTTACCAGTAGTGGTGTTTTCTCTAATGATGTGGCAGCAATACTTTATGGGTGAACGATTTACCATCCACTCCGACCACAAGAGTCTCAGGTATATATTTTCCTAGAAGGACTTGATAATGAGACAACAATTATGGATGTAGTTCCTACATGACTATGACTTTGAGGTAGTCTATACTCCTGGGAAGGGGAATGTGGTGGCAGAGGAACTCAGCAGGAGATCCATTTTTTAGCTACTGAGTGAGGCGACATACAAGCTAGCCGCAATGCAGATATCCTTCAGGGATGATGATGGAGCAGCTTACCTTTAGTATATGAATATTAAACCCACACTCACACAATGAGTTACAGATGCACATCTTTTAGATGTTGGCTAAGAGGCCCTTCGTGCCCAGTTATCCTCAGGATATGCTCCTGATGGATTTTTGATAGGTGTGAAGCATGTCATCCTTTTTAGACGGTGCTCAGTAGTAACAATGGCATTGTGAGAGAAGATTTTAAGAGAGTTCTATACCTCCCTCTTGGGTGTATATCCTAGAGTGGTGAAGATATACCATAATCTATTACTTCAGTACTGGTGGACAGGAATGAAGAAAGCGGTGGCTGAGTTCATTTCACATTGCATCACTAGTATGAAAATGATGGCTAAGCATCAGGTTTCACCGGGCTTGGAACATCCACTTGAGGTATTGGAGTGGAAATGGGATTTTATCTCGATGGACTTCATGAAGGTATTACCACGCATGTCCAAGGGTTCTAATTCTATCTGGGTGATCGTTGAATGACTCACCAAGTCGGCTCACTTACTTTCCATACGGGAACAAGGATCGGTAGAATCCTTGGAATGCCTCTACGTCTAAGAGATAGTGTCTCTTCAATAGGTTCCTTCGAAAATCGTCTCAGATCATGATGCTCAATTTATATTCTGATTATTGAAGGTATTGCAGGAGGTATTCGGGACTCAACTACACTTGAGAACAACCTTTCACCCATAGACTAATGGTCAAACGGAGCGGATTATACATGCCTTGGAGGACATGATTCGTGCATGCATTTTTACTTTTTATCGTATATGGAAGAACCACCTACCACTGGTAGAGTTTTCATACAACAACAGTTATCACTCCACCATTGGCACGACACCATTCAAGGCTTTATACGGGCGGCCTTACAGATCACCTCTATGCTGGACAGAACCAAGAGAGTTAGAACTCATGGGTCCAAATTTGGTAAGGGCTACCACAAAGAAGGTCCAGATCATCCAGGAATAAATGAGGACTGCACAAATCATGCACAAATCTTATGCTAACGGGAGACGGATACCCTTGAAGTTTGAGGAGTGGGACCATGTGTTCCTTCAAGTTTCACCCCAATAGGGATTTCAGAGATTTGACCAGGGTGTCAAGTTATCTCTGAGTTGATCAGATCTTTTTAGATTTTGAGAAATGTTGGAGAGGTGGTGTACCACCTAGATCTTCCCCAACATATACACTAGGTGCATGATGCTTTTCATGTTTCGTAGCTGAGGAGGTACGTGAATGATCAATCGCAAGACATCAATTGGGGAGAGTTGGACATTGATGATGGGGTGACATATGTGAAGTTCTCAGTAGAGATAGATTATTGATATGAGAGGGTCCTTCGTGGGTGGTTTATTCTTCTGGTGTGAGTTCATTGGAAGCATGAGAATCTCTAGGATAGCACATGGGATCTGGAGGCTCATATTCATGCTCAGTACCCCCATTTGTTTGTTTAGTATTTTTTTGGATTTTGGGGACATAAATCCCTAAGGTTGGGAAATTTTAGTGTCCCAAAAATTCCATATAATTTTTTTAAATTATATAGTGTTATTTGGATACCATACTCTCTTACGGAACCTGATTCTAAGGCCCAATGAGCCAGGAATAGAATTTAAACTTTTTTTTGTTTATTAAAATAAACATGTGAGTGGGTTTTTCTAACTTTTAAACTGGTACATGGATAAAAAATATGACAGAACCATTAAAATCAGGAATGTGGGATTATTTTAGAATGGAAATAACCTCGACTGATGCGGGTGAAGGTAAAAATTTTTTTAACTTTTTAAAGAAAAAGTTAAAAAATAAAATAAACATGTTTTATTTTATTTTTTGAATTTTCAAACCATTGTAGAGAAAAAATGTATAATGGAATAAAACTAAAAACATTTTTTCATAAATTAAATAGTGTAAAGACTTTGTAAAAGAACATAATTGAACCTTTGTTTCACATTTCTTCCTTTAATGGTAGAGAAAACAAAGTATGATTGTCGCGACAATCAGGGTTCTGCTTTGAAGATCTGGTGGGTGACAACTATGAACGCTAATGACCGCCAAACAGTGGATCATGGAGCAAAAAATTTTAAATGCATTCTTCTTTCACCCTTCGAATGGATCATCACCAAAAAATGAGTTACTCGGTTTGGGATTTTCTTTGTGCTTTATTTTCCTTGTTCTTCATTGTAAAACAACAAACACGGATCTACCCACCAACAGGTTGATCTGTGGATCACTTATTCTTGTGGGAGTGTACTCTTTTCTCAGGATTTCATTGGTGTTAATTTTTAAAATAGATTCAATCCTTTTTTCCCATGTTTATAAACCTATAATGTGGAGTGTACTGGCTGACACAAATAAAGCCTGAGCCCCTCTACTATGTGTGTTTTTGTGCGTTCTTCAAACAGTAGGGGAGGTGATAGCTAGTGGAGGCCAGAGGCATAGACGACATGAATAATGGACCATATAATTGGAACCAGTGGTTCATTGAATGATCCACCAGCTTTCCATAATGGCATGCCGAGAGGTGGGCCGCGGTAGAGAAGAAGTAACTACCAGCCTTGCCGGAAGATGGTGGAGGCAGACATAGGTATGTGGTTTTGTCAGTGGAGTGGTCCATGGTGGTGAGCTACAGAGGGTCTGGCACACATTCAGGGGAATGAGTGTGAGTTTTCTAGGTGGTCGGATTTGACCGGCCGCATAGAGGTGCACATTGGATGTACCATGTGTCGGGGATGGGGAAAGAACCAACCCAAAATAGTAGGTCGGGTATGAGACGGGCCAGAACCATAGCCCAATGGGATGGGATAGATTTGGGTCAGGTCATTTGACCTTGTTCAGGTCAGTGGACCCCAGGCCAGGGCAGGTTAGACCGGACCCAGACCTGAATTGCCCCTTTTCAGAAAAACGACTATAACATTCAAACTACGAATCTGATTGATGATCTGTTTGTAGTATTGTGACCCTAGTGACAAGGAGGTTATTTTGGAATGATCTAAGGAGACTTTAATGGAAGTTGAAATATGATGTTTGGATTCAGTAATAGATTCTTCAAAAATCAAGTGTGCTTTGTGCGGGAATCATGTGGCTGAATGAGACCCAAAGACTACCGAACCTGTGTGGATTATCTCCTAGTAACCCTATTTGGATAATATCATAGAGACCCTGTGTGGATCATCTCCTAGTGACCCTGTGTGGATATACTCTGAGTGACCCTATGTGAAGCAGATCCCTGAGACCCTATGTAGATCATCTCCTTGAGACCCTATGTGGATCAGCTCCTAGTGGCTCTGTGTAACCCTACTAACCCATAGTACTCATCTGGGATGAGTACTTCAATAGACCAAGGTGTTTAGTGTTACGACTAATAGTCTTTCTTTTCGTACTTTAGATTATACATGTGTGAGATGTCTTGTTTCATGATCATTCTTCATGGTGTGCTTTGTGGATTGTTTTGTGGTATTTACTTGTGGTTGTGGTCCCTACTATGTATTTTTTTACTCACCCATGCACAGTATTTTCTTGCACGTGTTGTGTCTACTGAAGAAGACCGATGACCTAACAGAGGACTTGGTGGCAAAGGATCTTGTGGTTCCCAGTGATATTAGGCAGGCAGGGAATGCTTCTAAGGCTTCCAGTAGCTTCTCTATACTTACCGATCAGGTGGGGTTTCCAGCTGACAGATTGTCTTCGATCTCATACTTTATATTTCATCAGTTGTCTTTTGTTGGGTTCTTATTCTGTCCCATTTAACTTTAGTTGGTACTTTTAAAATCATTGTTTGTTTAGTGGAATGGATGTTCTCTTTTATAGTTTTCTTGGGAAGTGGTTTTGTGTGTGTGTGCAAGTACTCATGAAAATGCCTCCCACTTTCATGTTGATGCCTTAGGCTCTAGTTGCCAACCCCTAGCCTATGGGAGGTGGGATTATGGGAGTCACAGTACAGGCCCCAGTGGATGGGTCATGACAATATTTTCATAAGGCTCATTACTCAATAATAACTTCTAATCCTTGGTATGGTGCAGAAGTGATCCAATCAAAAAACCACTAGAATGTAATCCTTTGAATGTGGTTACAACAAGTAGAAAATAAACAATAACTTGCAATTAACTATAGTAAATTGACATTTCATGTTTCCAACACTTGGATGGATCATTATACTACATCGTAATATAGTCTTTGACTTGTTTATAAGGTCATTTATAATACCAGTAAATTCATCCACCTGTTAAGACTATTATTGGATGTCATAGTGTTTCTTTGTTCTTCCACATACATCATCAATTGTTACTTACTCACTAAGAGTAAAACAACCCTTCCTCTTCTTCATATTAGAAAACTAAAATCTACACTTCTTCTCCTTTTTAATTTAGTCACAATAATATGAATACATTGTGGAAAGTTAATCATAAAATTATTCCTCACATAAATGATAATTAAACGGAATATTAATTTGACCATTCACTCCTCCCAATACCTCTTCTCTTTGACACACAAATGTATAAAATGTTTTTTTAGAAGTGTCTTGTTATCTTTCATATTCAGTGAATAATAAATTATAGTGAATTTTCTTATTCTTATTCTTTCTAGAATCACAAACTTCATTGTGATTTATTGAAATAGTGAAAGATAAGATCAAATTATCATCATCACAATTATTCTATAATGAATAATAATAATCAAGATATATATTTCCCACTATCTTTTAGTTCAAAAAATAATAATATGAAATTGTGAAACAGTTTTAGGTTCTCTTTCTTCAATACACAATATCAAAAATTGAGTGCATTGGATCTTCTTAGTGAAACAGAATATTTAGGAAGCACTAATAAAACTACACTACGCCTCTTAGAATATCAATCCTATAGAACCATTTCACATTTATCAATGTATTTTTATTTTATGTGCTATCTTCAAAATTTTTTTGGGTATCTTAAGTACTCTTGTGTTTTCACATATGAATGCAAAAATGCATGAACGGGTCACATTATTGTTAACTTCATGAACAAATGGAAATGAACACACATTGAATTTTTATATACACATATTCATTAACTTTAGGGAGATCTGTTTTTCTTAAAATGGATTAGTTAGTTTGTTTCAGGAACTTATTAAGCATATATATCCATGTATATCAAGCATGAATTACCTCCCTCGTGTAGGTGTATAGCGCACAACTACATGTTATTTCGAGAAAACTAGATGTTTATGAAGGGCCTTATTTTCACAAAACATGGTGAAACTAAGAACTCACTATCTCATAAAAATGTTTCTTTGAACAAGCATAGAGATTTGTGGAATAAGTTCTTAACGAAGCACAATGAGATTTTACAGCTCAAACACTAGCTTTGTAATGACCCAATGTTTTATCAATGGAATTACCTTCTTATAATTATGTCTTATAATCATATAATATTACATATAGAACACAATACAAACCTTATAAATTAATATTGAGTAAAATAGTAGGTATCTCTAGAAGTTAAGGAACGTATACTGATGAAATACTAACTTGACCATTGGAATAGTAATATGACTCTTATGAATAGTAAACCAGCCAATTGAATAGTAACTAAACTAATGAATGTATAAATAAAATTTATCCTTCGTATAAGTAAAAATATGATATAAATGTATCATAGAATACGTAAGTAATTATTTTAAAAATTATTAATTAAGTTTTGGTATTTTTGTAAGTCATGTATATTTAATTACAGTTTTATGATTAATTCAAAAGAAAATTTATTTTCATTAAATGTATTTGTAAATAAGTATTTTTATTACTTATTATTATAATATAATCTTAATATACCTTAACTAATTTTTCAAAGTGTTAGAAAAGAAGTTTTAATTTTAAATTTTGTATTTTTCAAGTAAATTATAATTTTAATTAAAAATTAAATTTCTCATATTTAGAATTTTTTTAAAAAATAGAGTTCATTTTTAGATTCTAAATCTCAAAAAATGCTTATGTTTATTTTTTGGTATTTTTCTGAATAATTGATTTTTTTTTTAATAGTGAAATAATGTAATTTACCATATATGTACATTAGGAGTTAAATACATTATTCCTAGCCTCGTTGTTGATGTAAGAACCCTGGGTTAGAACACACTTGATCTATTTACTATCTGTTTGAAAATAATCAAGACTATTTATAGTCTTTAGAAAAAATATTAAACTAATGATTAAAATAATGGGAAACCCCTCCTCTCCTACACTATAAAAACCACTCTCACCCCCCTCTTCTATTCACTTCTCTAAATCCTTATGTCAGGTCCAAATTCTGATAAAATCTCCCCCTAATACCCTCTCCCACATCCAGAAGCCCTTGGACTCTTCAAAATACCAAATCCTCTTCCCTAAAGAGGATCTCAAGGAAGAAAAATTCAAGAAGTAAATTCCTCTTTTCATTTATTTTCTTTTCTTTCAACTTCCTTTCATTGTTTTTATTTACAAAAATCCTTTCATCCAAATGTTATGATAACTATATTACCTTACATGTACTATAATTTTTTTATATTAATGGAATAATTAATAATCTTCTCTTATTTCCCATCCAGTTATACATGAAATGAAAACACCATCTGAGGTGAGTTAATTTATCACATTCAAGGACAACGAGTTTTCAATTTATATTACCATATTCAATTCTATTAATGAAACCATTTTTATGGTTGAAAAAGACTATAATATATGAATTATATCTTATGTAATGTTCTGGAATCTTATTTACACATGATATTAATATATAATGTAAATTGTTTCATTGTGATTAAACCGCCAATTAACCAAAATGGTTATCATTAACGTTTTATATAATGATTCATCTTCACTCCAAATAACTAAATTAATTTAAAAACCATGTAATATTATATATTTTCACTAATAAAAAATAACTCCAATTCTTTACAACCATTCTTATCTTATATTTTTATCCTCACATGTATACAAGTAAACCGATCATGAAGACCAAGGAAACAAATTCTCCCAAACAATGAAATTGAACCTCTTAATGCATAAAAAGGTCATGAATGAACTTAATAAGGTTATAATAAATAATTTAATTGTAAAATAGGTTCTATAAATATTAATTAATTAATTTAATTTTGTTATACGTCACATAATGATCAAGATAAGAACACCTTCAGGCTTAAGGTAAGGGATTCTACCCGAATCTCCATTATTCCTTCGGGTTTCTCTATCTTTCTTTTTACCGAAATGATGTTATCATTTATTTTTATATAATTATTCTAGATGATTTTTATATTATCTAAACTCATGTATCAAGATACATTCATCATTATATTTTGGATATATACGTGTTTTTAAATGATTCCCTCCTCAATTATTCCTGATAAGAAAGCACGTTTAAGGGAACTTTCCGAATTCCTACACATTTTCAAGTACAATATATAATCTATTTTTAAGCCACCATTATTTTTAGAAAATTTATATTTTTATTATGAGAATGTTCTTGGTTCAATTATTCTTTTATATAAAATATTATACCCCTTTATGTTTTAAAGGAAATTTTATATTTTCCTTTAACCTCATTAAAATGTTTTAATTATAAAGTTTCATAAGTACTCTTTTTTACATGCTATTAAATAATATTGACATCAAATTTCATGATATATTCCTATTATACCCTATCATTTTCCATTCATGATCTAATTCCTTTCCTTCATGTAAATTTTTATGAAACTCTGATTGGTTATGCTAAATGACATGATTATGATACCTAATTATTACCATCGGTAACTTTTATGTTTATGTATGATTGATGATGAATGGTTATATATGTGGAAATCATATTCATGAACATGTTATGATGAGTGCATCTAGATAGAACTCCAATGAATTTGGAAAAATTGAGTCTCATGAGATGATGTGTGCAACGGTCTTGGCGGTTAACCTTGACTTGTGATCCTCTATGTGAAATGAGTCGTAACTCATGCTAAATTCATTTCTTATGTTGATTCCACATTAATATGACTCGATGTTTATATGATCCCCTAGTTATATGTTATGATTCCATATATTCCATTCCTTTTTATATCATTTTGTCATGCCTTTTAACCTGTGTGCTAAAGCATTATTCTTATGTTTATTCCCTTACTAGGATTTTAGCTCATAATATTGTTCATGTTATCCCCAGGTTATCATATGAATATGTATAAGAACAATATATGTTAGGAGAACATTATTAAGACTAAATAAATAAATGTTTTATTTAGTCCCATGTTTTACGTTTTATGTACCTATTCTTCCAAGACACTAGAATTTACAATCCTTGGCTTGTAATATGATGCTTTATTATGATTAAAATCATATAATGATATGTATAAAAGGATAGGGTCTCTTTAGTTTGTATCAAAGGATGGTCTAGTTATTTTAGATATTATGAATAGAGAACATTCGTAAGAACTTTAGGGATGAGACTAAGTATAAGAAAACATCCATATATTTTGGTATGTGTATAGTAAGTGGTTTATTAAGAAAATACATCCATGTCTAGATACGAACAAGTGGATGTGGCTCTGGAAGAGATGTATCTAGGGGTAAAACCCGAAAACACAACTTTAATCTAGAATCGAATAGGAACTCATGCACGAAAATTGGACTTGTTGTACTATTGATTTAACACTCTTTGGGGATATACTTTGGTAAATTTATAAGCTTAATATGAACCATTATTAAGGGAATAAAAAAATGAAATAATAATAAATGTGAGGAAATAGATCCTAAATAACCTAAATTGAAAACTAGGGAATCGTAAGTTAGGATATACTTTTCCATCAATAGTTTATCCTTTTATGGTTAAATTTTCCTTTTTATGATTATTATCTTAGTATTAAATCCCCCTAATTGAATGTTCTTTTTCTTAGTTATTGGTGAGAAATAGAAGAACACATTCCAACAATCAATATGTTAGGGAATGATAATATTTCCCTAATGATATACTATATATAATGGGAATAGGTGCTCAAAATTTCTTGAAAGTACTTACTCATCTAGATCAAGTTATTAATAATAACATGAATAATGTGGAACTGCCTCCTCCTCCAATGAAAGTGAATGTTTCCACTGAATCCATCATGCGGAAATGGCCTCCCGTGTTTGGTGGATATTCTGATACCCTCCTCATGGAACAGTGAATTAACTCTATTGAAAAGATATTCTTTGTCCTCCATTGCTCAGAAGAAGATAAATTTGTACTATAGGTCTACCATTTTGGTTGGGAAGCTGATCAATGGTGGGCACTAATCAAGAATAATAAGTCCTAGGAGGAAATTGATTCCATGGATTGGGAAGAATTCAAGAAAATGTTTGGTAATAAATATTTTCCATGAACCCTCCGTATCAAGATGAAATAGGTGTTCCTCAGACGTAAAAAGGAGAAAGATGGTTCCATCAGGGTGTATGAAGAATACTTAAAAAGGCTTTCAAGATACAGATCAATCATTGTTATGAATATTAAAAGAAAGGTGGATCGCTTCATTAGCAGGCTAAATATGAGTTAGCAAAAAGTGTAGGAGATTCATGATTTTGACACTTATGAATAGATTTTTCATTGTTCCCTAAAGGATGAAATGGAGATCAGAGACTCTCAATAGTCTCATAGGACTAGTGAAAAAATGTGGAAAATGGAGTCTAATATGGGTGGTTCGGCAAATAAATCCCATGATAGAAGGAAGATCGAAGATCCCACGTGTCAAAATTGTGGGAAGAAGCATCCAGGAAACTGTCTTAAGAGAACCATGAGTTGCTTAAAATGTGGAATAATGGAAGATATTACTAATAACTGCCAAAGGGATATGAATAATCCCACTAATGTGTAAGAAGAAAGGATGGTTCATATCAACGCTCAGCCAGTAGTGTAGTGTTTCAACTGCAAGGAACATGGAAATTATAAAAAAAAAATCCCTAAGCCAAGGGTTGTCAGAGGTAATCAACAACAACCTCCATGTCAATAAGAAAGGGATTATAATATCACTACTACCGAGGTGGATTCAAAAAATGATGTGGTGATAGGTATGCTAGTTATTCATTCTGGTTATACACATTCTTTCATATCTTACAAGTTTAGTATAACTATTGAAACACCACCTCATAATTTGAAGGATAAGTTATATGTGATAATAGTGAATTGTTAATGTATTGCATCTAAGGTTTATAACTCCTCTCTGGTAATTTTTTTTGGACTAATCCTCCCATCAAATCTAATTATACATCCTTTAGTGAAGTTTGATGTTATCATGGCCATGTATTGTCTATATTTATACAAACCAACATTAACTGTTGGGAAAGGGATATCACTCTTCACATACCCAAGTATCCTACAATGCTTCAAAAGTGTAAGGGGGAAGATTAATCTCCTTTATAATCATCATCTCAACTGTGGATAATGTTTCCTTTTGAGAAACATATCTTGCTCAAATGATTGAGACAAAAATGATGATACTTCTCAAAGATATTCCCATCATGAGATATTACACTGATGTATTTCCTAAATAATCTCCAGTATTCCTCCTTATTAATAGGTTTAGTTGTAAATTGAAATTATCCCTGGATCCATACATATATCAAAGAAACCTTGTAGAATGGACATCGTTGAGCTAGGATAACTAAAGAAGCCGTTACAAGAGAATCTGGAGAAGGGTTCTATACAACCGAGTGATTCACCGTGGGGTGAACCAGCCCTGTTTGTTAAGAATAAGGATGGTTAAATGTGCCTATTCATTTATTATAGTGAAAACAATAAAATCATGATAAAGAACAATTTTCCCCTGCTTTGGATAGATGACGTGTTCAATCAGCTTCATGGGGCCAGTTATTTCTCTAAGGTGGACCTTCAGCCAGGATATCACCAATTAAGGTGGGGAAGGATGATATTACAAAAAATACCTTTCTAATGAGGTGTGAACACTATGGGTTCGTAGTGATTCCCTTAGGAATCACTAATTATCCAATAATATCCAAGTATTTAATGAATACATTCTTTGAATATTACCTCGAAAAAAATTTGGTAGACTTTATCAATGATATTCTGATTTACTCCAAGACCAAAGAGGAACATGAGGAGTATTTGAATACTATGTTGATGACTTTTTTAAGGGAGAAAATTTATGAAAAATTATTGTAAATGTGTGTTATGGATAGAGGAAGTATCATTCTTGGGGAATTTTATTACTTGAAAAGGAATATCTATGGACCCTTCTAATACAATGGAAATTGAAGAGTGGACCAGGACAACATATAGATTGGAAATCCATATCATTCTGGTTCTAGCTGGGTATTATCGATGATTTGTGAAGAATGTCTCATGACTGTCAAACCCAATGATGAAGTTTACATGGAAGGGAGTGAAGTTTTTCTGGACTGAGGAATGTGAGGAGAGCTTAAAGGAGCTCAAAAAGAGATTTGTCACTATACAAGTACTCACACACCTGATAAGTGGATAAATACTTGTGGTGTACAGTTATGTTTAAAATAAGTGATTAGGCTGGGTGAAGATGAAAAATAATAAATTGATACCCTACACCTCAAGGCAGCTGAAATCCCATGAGAAAAACTATTCTATGCACGATCTAGAGTTGGCGGTTGTGATCTTTGTGTTGAAAATATAGCAGCATTATCTCAATTGAAAGAGGTGTGAGATATATATTGATCACAAGAGTCTCAAATATATATTCACATAGAAATAGATTAATATTCACCAATGAATATGGTTATATTTCATCAAGGATTATGATGGATCAATCCACTACCATCCTGATAAAGAAAAATAAGGTGGTGGGTGATCTATGTAGAAAGTATCATGCATCTTTATCAATGATGATAATTGAAAAGAATCCAATCTTCTTAGATTTGTAGAGGATGGATATGGGAATAATTAAGGGAGGAACATCATCAATCCTTTATCAAATGATTTCTTGACCATCCTTCATGGAGAAAATAAAGAATTCTCAAAGAAATTATGTGGAAATTATAAAAAAGGTGGAATCTATTAGAAATAGGAAATCATATGAGTTCAAGACTAGTGAGGAATGAGTTGTTTGATTTTGGTCATGATTATGTGTACCAACTAATCCATATATAAAGAATGAGATTCTAAATGATACACATATCTCAAACTTATCTATTAACCTAGAGAGCACAATGATATATCGAGATCACTAAGAGAAATTTTGGTGGGACATTATGAAGAGGGAGATTGTTGAGTATACATCAATGTGCCTAGTATGTCAGCAAGTGGAGGCTCAGAGACAAAATTATTAGGGGATGATGCAACCACTGACCATACCAATATGGAAGTGGTAGAACATTACCATATACTTTTTCAAAGGACTTCTAAGGAAATCCAAAGAAAACAATGTTTTATGGGTCATTGTGGATCATCATACAAAGACATCTCACTTTATGATAATTCGAGAGAAATTCTCAATGAATTTACTTTCACGAATATATATCAAAGAGGTGGTAAGGGTAAATGTAGTACCACTATATATTGTATACGATCAAGATCCAATATTCACCTCGATATTCTAGAAAAGTCTCCAACATCATCTAATCACTAAGTTCAACTTCAACATGGCCTATTATCCCCAAACTGATAGCCAATTTGAGTTAACTATTCAGACATTGGATGATATGTTGAGGGAATATTCTATGGACATCAAATGAGGGTGGGACTAACACCTTCCCCTGGTTTAATTCTCTTGAAAAAATAGTTCCCACTCCAACATCCAAATGGAACCATATCAATCCCTTTATGGGAAAAGGTGTAGAACACCGAAATGTATGGATGAAGTCAGTGGGTGAAATTTTCTAAGACATGAAATGGTCTAAGAAATGGTGGAGAAGGTGAAAACCATTCAGCAGCACATCAAGGCAGGCCAAAGTCGACAGAAGAGTTATGTAGTAAATCGTCAACAAGACCTTGAGTTTAATGTTGGAGATATGGTATTCCTCTACATATCTCTATGGAATAAGGTCATGAGGTTTGGGAAGAAAGGAAATCTAAGTCTCAGGTACATCATCCCATTCAATATTCTTGATCATTTCAAAGTTGTGGTATATTGACTAGCACTTCCACCTACCATGTCTAATGTACATGATGTATTCCATGTATCCCTCTTAAGGAACTATATAATAGATGATTCACATGTAATGTCTTCAGAGGTGGTACAGTTGGATAATGATCTTTCATATGAGGAGAGCTAGTAAAGATCTTGGATTATAGAGATAAAGTTTTATGCAATAAGACCACTCATCTAGTCCATTTACTATGGAAGAACCATAAGTACAAAGAGGCAACATGGTAACTAGAGAGGCAATGAAGTAAAAGTACCCACACATGTTTACGTCTAAGAATGTAAAAAAATTGTGAGGGAGAAATTTTATAAGGGAGGAAGAGTGTAATGACCCAATGTTTTATCAATGGAATTGCATTCTTATAATTATGTATTGTAATCATATAAGATTAAAAATAGGAAAAAATACAAACCTTATAAATAAAGAATGATTAAAATAGAATGTACCTCTATAAGTTAAGGAACGTATACTGAAAAAAATAGTCACTTAACCTTTGGAATAGTAATAAGACCTTTATAAATAGTAAACCTGACAATCGAATGGTAACCTCAATAATGAAATTATAAATAAATTTTTCCATTGTATAAGTGACACTTTGATATAAATATATCATGGAATAAGTAAGTAAATATTTTAAAAAGTATTAGTTAAGTGTTGGTATTTTTATAAGTCATGTTTATTTAATTAAAATTTTATGATTAATTCAAAAGAAAATTAATTTTCATAAAATGTATTCATAAATAAGTATTTTTATGTCTTATTATTATAAGATAATTTTAAAATACCCTAATTAATTTTTCAAAGCGTTAAAAAATCATTTTTAATTTTAAAATTTGTATTTTTCAAGTAAATTATGATTTTAATTAAAAATTAAAATTTTCATATTTAGAAAATTACTTTTGGAAACTGGAGTTCTTTTTTTGATTTTACATGTCAAAAAATGGTTTTGGTGACTTTTTTGAATTGTTTGGAATACCTGAATTTTTTTGATGAATAGAGAAATATGATAATTTACAGTATATATACATTATGAGTTAAATATACTATTCCTAGAAGCATTTATAAGGTAAGAGACCTTGTTTTGAAATCATGTGAACTCGTTACTATTTTTTTCCACAATAATAAATACTATTAATAGTCTAGATCAAATATATTAAACTAATTATTAGAATAATGGGAAACCAATCCTCTCCTCCACTATAAAACCACCCTCACCCCCTCTTCTCTTCACCCATCTCAAGCCTTGTGCCTAGTCCAAATTATGCTAAACTTTCTCTCTAATCCCCTTTATAACTTCCATCAACCCTTGGTCTCTTCAAAAGAACAAATCTTATTCCATAAAGAGGCTCTCAAGGAATATAAATTCAAGAGGTAAATTCCTCTTTTCATTTCTTTTATTTTCTTTCTAGATCATTTAATTATTTTTATTTCCTCAACTCCTTTCATCCAAATGTTATGATAAACCCATTACCTTACATGTACTGTAATTTTTTATGATAATTCAATAATTCACTATCACCTCTCATTTCTACTACTTTTATACTAGAAATGAAAACATCGTCTAAGGTGAGTTAATTTATCACATTCAAGGACAGCGAGTTATCAATTTCTATTATCTTCTTCAATTCTGGCCATGAAACCATTTTTATGGTTGAACCAGATAATAATATATTTATTATATCTTATGTAATGTTCTAGAATATTTTTTACACCTAATATTAATTTAAAGACAAATGTGTTCATTGTGATTAAAAAACTGGTGATTAACCAAAACGATTATCATTAAAGTTTTATATAATAATTCATCATCACTAAAAATAAAAAAATGAATTTTATAACCATGTAATCTTTTATATGTTATGTAATAACAAATAAATCCAATTCTTGACAACCATTCTCATCTTACTTGTTTATCCTCACATGTATATAAGTAAACCAATTATGAAAACCAAGGAAACAAATGCTCCCAAACAATGAAATTGAACCCCTTAACCCATCAAAAAGGTCATGAATGAACTTGATAAGGGTATAATAAATCATTTACATGTAGAACAGGTTCAAAAAATATTAATTAATTAATTTAATATGGTTATATATGACATTAATATCAAGATAAAACTCCTTTGGAATTAAGGTATGATATTCTACCTGAACCGCCATTATTCCTTCGGGTTTCTCTATCTTTCTTTTTACCCAAATGAAGTTATCATTTATTTTATATGTACATATTATATATTTTATTTAAATTCTACAATATCATGTATCATGATCCCTTCATTATTCTATTTTGGGGATACACCTGTATTTAAATGATTCCATCCTCAATTATTCCTGATAAGAAATCCTGTTTTAAGGGAACTTTCTGAATTCTTACTCATTTTCAAGTACACAAGATAATCTGTTTTTAAACCAGCATTATTTTTATAAAATCATTATTTTTATTATGAATAAATTCTTGGTTCACTTATGGTTTTATATAAAAGATTATACTCTTTTATGTTTTAATTGACCTTTGATATGTTCCTTTAACCGCACTAAAATGTTTTAATTATAAATTTCTTAAGTACTCTTTTTACATGTTGTTACATCAATTTGACATCACTTTTCATGATATATGAATATTCTACCCTTGATTTTCCATATATGATATAATTCATTTCCTTCATGAACATTATTATGATACTCCCATTTGTTATGCTTTATGACATGATTATGATACACAATTATTACCATGGATTACCCTTATGTTTATGTATGATTCTATTTGTGAAAAGTATATTCATGTAAAGTTTATGATGGGTGCACCAAAATAATGCTCCAATTAATTGGGTAATGTTGAGTCTCATGAGAGGTTATGTACAATGGTCTTGGAAGTTAGCCTTGAATTGGGCTACCATGTGCAATAGTCTTGGTGGTTAACCTTGATCAGTGCTCCTCTATGTGAAAAGAGCCTTGACTCGTGATAAATTCATGTTTTATATTGCTTTCAAAATAATATGACTCCATATGTATATGATACTGCATTTATATGTAATGATTCCACATGTTCCATTCCTTTTTATATCATTATGTCATGCCTTCTAACCCATGTGCTAAATCTTTAACCTTATCTTTATTCCCTTACTAGGATTTTATCTCATCCCCTTGTTCATGTTATCTATAGGTTATCTTATGAAGATTTATGATAAAAATGTAAGTAAGTATATCTTTATAAATACTAAATAAATAATTGTTTCATTCAGTCCCATGTTTTAAGTTTTATGTACTTAGTCTTCCAAGACATTGGACTTTACGATCCATGGATTGTAATATAATTCTTTATTATGATTAAAATAATGTAATGATATGTGTAAAAGGAAAGGGTCTATATAGGCTTGTGTTATCAATCTCTTTTGTGAATCATGAAGAGGGTGAGTTTACCCCAGCTATGTGTTTATGGGATATTCTTTGTGCAGGAGCTGCACAATTCTTATTCGTGCAACCAATAAGTATTGTAGTACTCCATTTTGTTTTCTATATTAGAAGGATCATGGAGCTCTCTCTTTATTCTCAAGAATAAAATCATAGAGTGGATCTATTTTTGAATAATAATTATATCCCTAAAAATATGCGAGTAGTAGAAAAATTCATGGACTTGAGAATTCAGTATTTATAGGAAGATGATCATCACCACTTCCTCATTCAATAATTAACTCAAATCGTTGTTTTTATTCCATGTTAGTAATCTCTTTAAATCCATATGGATGGACATTTTAATTCTTCAAACATAGGATAATATATGCTGAAAAACATGGTGTTTTTTCTTCATAATCGAGCTTCTCCTTTTAGGTGATTTCTTTATGGGAATGAATTCATAAATAAATTCCCTTTCAAGCCTCAAACTCAGTCATTTTTATTGCATGTTCAAGTAGCCTCTTGCTATTAAATTTTCAGTTAGGGAAAGGTATCATTTTATAAATAATTTAAATGAAGTTTCACAATTCTTTCAACTGTGTTTGTGTCAATATTTTGACCTCAATGTTTTCATGTAATCAATGAGTTTGATTGATCTTGGTTCAGCCATATTATCTAGTAAAATATTAGAATCGTCAAGAAAATGGAGGAGGAAGACAATCACACAGTTAAAAAATATGCATGGATTCTTTAATGACCACGTTCACAGGAGATCAAATGGAATTGATCCATTTGATTCGATGTCCTTTGTTTTATTCAAAACATTTAAAATTCATGAACAATGTTATTTAATTCTTGTTCCACATTAGAAAACTGATAGTTACTCACTTGGATTGATTATCGTGATATTTCCATTAACTTATTGAGCTAGTACTGGGGTCCAAACCTAGATACACTCCACAAAGCACCAACATGGCCCACACACATGAGGTACACGGGATTCCCCGCATGCTTTGGACCCAAACTATGCATGCCTTCAGGAATGCACACCATGGCCCTTATCACGGTCCCACTGAAGGCTTATACAAAGACCTTCGCTTCTCTATTTACATGCATGGTGGCCCAAGATGACTTCTCAAAAGCATGGTTATCCTTTGGGTCCCAATCTTCCCAAGTTGACATTTTCTTGGAAACTAAGTGTGATTGACCATGTTTTTTTAACAAAAGACTTGAATATAAATTCTCCAAAAACATTTAAGTAAAGAATGGAATCCAAAAAATGAATGGTCACCTCTTTTTAAATCTTCATGAAAATTATATAAACTTATATTTTTTCATGTTCACTAATAAACCACATGAAAATAATAGTTACATTTCGTGGTTCTCCTTCACTACATGAAAAATCATAGTTTTCAATATCTTCATTAAATACTTATTCATGAAAATAAGAATATGAATGATCTTAAAGTTATCTCTTTAATGGTTCTTATGAAATAGAGATATATTGCTTAACCATATTCAGATCAACCTTCTTTATTATTGTATAAAATGTGTCAATGTTAACACAAGTTATTTGAATGTAGAACCAGTTGAACAATCATCAGAGTGAATAAGATAATTTTTCAAGAATGACATCCAATATCATTCAGTAAATCCATAACAAGTATATAGTAATCACCTTGGAAAATCAATGTTTAAAAACAATTTATATATTTCTTAAAATATAAATACTTTAGGAATTAAAATAATCTCCATTAACTTTATAACTTCTTTATCATATTGACTTCGAGATCAACATTGAAAACCAATGACTATCATTAACAACAACAGAAAACTCATACAAAAATTGGGATCCTCGTATTGTTCCACCAATAAGTCATAGAATGTATGTATAGGAAAACATCATGATAATGATATCATCAGCATCATCAGATAGATGTATGAAGTGTTAATTTATCCATGGCATGTATAGACATCTATTGGCGATGGACATTCCATTATCCTTAACCTATATAGCTAATAGTTTCTATACCAAGTCAAACTAATTTCTATAATCTCAGCAAGATAAACCTTTAATATGGAATCCTAAAATAATGGAGATGTCCATAGGAGTAATTTTATTCTCTATATTTTTTAGATAGAAAGTATAGATCTTTGACCTATGCCTCTCAAAAAGTGTTATAATGAATTAGTGATCGAAAAATGTGAAGTCGAACATTGTTACACCATAGAAACCTATATGTAAAATATTGAGGATGATCACAGGAGGGGATTCAATGTTATAGAAATGATGTGACCAATGTATTCTCATATGCTTAATGGGATGATCCTCAAAGACAATATGGGTAACAAGATTGTCTTGGATGGTGAGAAATGTAATGTCTCCCATATCTACATATGAAATATTTATTACTATTTATACTTCTTGTAATACATTATATAAATACATTTTTCTGAAATATATGAATAAAAATGAGGTACACGGTTTTTATTAATAATGAAAAAAGAAACAATCAATAATAAAATAATTTTTTTACAAATTAGTGATAAAATAAATAAAAATGGTCAATGCTTATTAAACCAAGAGCTCATTCCAACCATATTAAGACATTTTATTGGATTGTGAACTTATTTATGAAATATGATTCTCCATCATCCCATTATCCATTCTTGTTGGTAAAGAATATCATTTCAAACCTAAGTAGTCTGTAGAATTTCATAGGGGTGAAACATTGTAATATTTGGGACCATTGTTCACTAATCATAATGCAAGGTAAAATAATGAAAATCACCAAAAGGAATCCAAGGAAAATTTTAGCAATCACCCAGTGTGTTCAAGTGATATACTTGATCAATATATGGTTATTAGGACAAGTTAATTGATGTAAAATCTACAATGATATATGAACCAGTATACCTTAGTGCCATGAAATAACTTAAATCATAGTACCTAGTAAGACCACTACAGCCTGACCATTATTTCATGTGAGTGGGTCATAAAAATATATTAACTCAAATATTCTCCCTTCCCAGTGGATGATGGTCATGAAAAAATCCATCTACTAATAAATCCAATAATGGAAGATGGTTAATAATATATAGTTTAGGTCTACCATACAAAGGAACCTCATAAGGTTTATTGACTACATATTCCTAACCTACCTCATATCGTGTTTCATCATTAAATAATTACTCATATTAGAAAGTGTCGTTCATTAAATTTTGATTTTTCATAGGGATTTATCTTGTATTTCCCTTTACATTATAGTCTCTATGTTCATAAATAGAATCTTTTGATATTTCACACCTCAAAATATTTGGAACTATTGTCTCTATTACTGGAGTCATGTGACAAGAGTTGAATTATATTTTTTTGAAGGAATAACTTTAAATGATCTCCCATAACTAGATTCTATAGTTGTATATTTCAACTCATCCATAATATAAATATCCACATAAAATTCAATTAAACTATGATTACACTATTTCATGAAAAAAATTATGCCCCCACCTAATCCTCATCATCGAACATAGGATATGTAACACCCGAGACTTTTATGTTATATAAATCATCAAAGGAATCTTTTTCTACACAACACTTTCTTGGCTTGCTTTACACAAAATTGTGACCTTCCTCGATAGCTTGTGTCGTACGCAATACCGAGTTTCACTAAACAACGATATGCTATTAAAATAAAACTAGCCGTTATGAATAGTAATAACCACTTTTTGAAATTTTATAAATTTTATTTTTCAAAATGGACTTCATTTCTGGATTCGAAATACCAAAATTAGCCTAGGGTGAAATTTTGGTATTTTTCTGAAAACTTTCAATTTTTAATGAATAGTGAAACCACTAAGTGGTAGGTTAAAAACTGAATTTTGCATAAAACTTAATTTTACCCCTTCTGTGAATGGAATTTCGAAAATCCGAGAGACACGGTTAATATCAAGGTCTAAAATGTGGTTCAATGAGATGAAAATAATTTTTTGGTGAATAGTAACTTTTTACTTTTTTTTACCACGGTTAAAAGTAAATAGGGTAATTAAGGGTAAAAATGATATTATTATTACCCTAACACATGTCCTAATTCTATTGGAAAAGTGTAATTCGACCAAAAACAAACTTAGGAATAAAATATGACCATTTAGGTCCACTTGGAATAGATTAGGACATTTATTATTAATTTATTTAAAGAAGGGTTTAAATAGTTAAAATCAAAGTTTAATAACTAAATAATTTTTAATATAGGGTTATACATAATATAAATTAGACTATAAATATTCATTAGAAAGATAGAAAGATTTCCTACATAATGGTATTTTATTTATAATTTTTAGACTTTATATAAATTAATTTATATATGACACAACGATGATGCAGTAATTACCCTTTTAAGGAAATGTTAACATAATTGATGTTATAAATGCCCAAATAAATGTAATTTGAGACTTTTTATGAATTAAAATAATTTTATAGGTTAATATGATATATTAGTTTTGATTTAATCAACTTGGTTCGAACATATAATTCTGTTATGACTTTCACAAAAATCATATATCAAATAGTGTCAAAATTGACACAAAATAGTTTTTAAATCAAATATTATATTATTAATTTTTATTTTATTCCTAAAAACCTAAGGTTCGGCCACATGACTTAGATAAGGATATATATATTAATAATAAACAACTTGGGGTTATTTTGGCATGTTATAGTAAGTGTATTAACCATATAGTGTAAGAAAACAAAAAGTTACGGTAAAAGTTAAATTATTTGACTTAGAGTTAAATCTAATTGATAAGGTTAAAATAATAACCTAAACCTATCTAAATCCTATTGGTTGATAGGATTTCGACCCATCCCCACTTTACCTTCTAAATAAGACCCTTTGGAGCCATTATAAACCGATTTTGACTTTAATATAAAATAATATTTTGAGATATTCCTAAGGGGCCCCTCTCCTCCCTTATAAAAGGGCACCTCCTCCCCCTCCTCCTCACACCAATTTGAGAACTCAAGCTCGGCCAACCCCTGCCAAAATCCCTTCTCCAGTTCCCTAGAATAATCCTATAGGTCCTGGTCTTCTTCAAAGACCAATCTTAGTTCCCTAAGTGGAGGATTCAAAGAGGCGTTTCAAAGAAGAGGTAATATCCATTACCGATCTTTTCAATTTCTTTCTTCTTCAACTTCTTCTTCTTTAGTTGTTTCATGATAAAGTAATAACATCAGTATTAATTACATACTAATATGTTATTATAAATATGAAACAACCCTAATTCACCATCTATCCATCCTACGGAAAAATGAAATCACCGCGCGTGTGTACGTACGGAATACCGTCTCCACGCCGTGGTGTAACCTATTTTCCATCATCACCTTACAAGGATGGGTATAATGGTGTAATGAGTAACTATATATGATTATTATAAAGTGATATTGATACTGAAATAGTATAAATACACTTAAATACAATTCCACGTTCATGGGAACAATATCATCGCTCGTGCGTACGTACGGAATACCGTCTCCACGATGTGATGCGACTCGTTCTACATGATCATCATTACATAGTAATTATATAAATGAATTGAATGAATAAATATGATATATGTTACACTAATAACATTCTGGATATAAGGTATCTATAACCTTAAAAGAATAATAAGAATTTATTCGGAAAAACACGCATAAGAACAAAAGGCAATAAAGACCCGAGTAACAAGTAACAATGAAATATTACTAATAAGAAGATAAGAATATGACCATATATGATATCATATCAATATTTATGATTCTGGAATAAGTCAATAACATTATTTAAACCGTTATACAGGAGCTTCGGACACGTACAAAGCAAATCGGACCTAAGGTAAGGGAAATATCACAATCTCATTTTTATCCGAGATTGCTTATACTTTGGTATTTACTGGGGTGTATTTTATCATCCACATCCATGTTTCCTCAATATTTAATATTATTTCCATCCTTCTACAATATTTTATATCCAATTTTACCCTTTGGTGAGTTTTTAGTAAAAGATATGAAAGGAATCTTTTGTCGTTTTTCGTACGAGGTACTTTTTGACTTTTCCGACAAAAGTACGAAGAATGTTTTTTTAACTTTTACGGCATGAATGGATTTTTAAAACATTATTTCCAAGAATATTCCTTTACAAGTTTTCAAGTTTATTTTTAATCAACTTCTTTTAGTTTAAATTTGTATGACCTGTTAAGAAAGGAAAAATATTTTTGAAGAAGAAAGGATGTTTTCCTCAAGAATGGAGTTCAAGTGTTTTATCAAAATTATTTTCCATATAAGATAATAAAGGGTTCTGTTTTTATCCCTATTATTACATTTATTTTATTATGTTGTGAGGGAATTATTTTTATGAAGTCATTTACCTTATATGATTTGTTTTATGATGTCATGATGTTTCAAGAATCCCATTTTTGTTACATGTGTTATACGATGATGTATGATTTATGATTATGTGGAACACATAAGAAAGGATTCATTATAAGATGGATGGGACCTATATCTCCCTCCAATGCATTGTGTAAAGATTTATATCTCATGAGATAGACATGGCTGGAACGAAAGGTTATTTCGGTTCAGTGATTCAGGACTGAAACGAGGAGTGAACTCGGTTCAGAAATGGACTTTGTTCGCTAAGATAGTCTTGGAAATGAGTCATGACTAACAAGAAATGATTTTCCATGATTATGTGTGCATGCCACAAAGTTTCAAGTTTTATGTTATGATTATGGGGATCTCATTTTCACTTCTATGATTTATTCCATGTTAAGATATTATGATCTCTTTTGCAGGTTATGATTTTCAAAAAGATATGATATGATTTTTATTTCCTTTATTTTCCCTTGCTGAGCATTTGAGATCACCCCTTTTATGTTTTCTTTTCCCCAGGTCAGGAAGATAGATATTAAGTAGAATATGCTAAAAGGGACCCTAGATATGATGAAATAAATGGGAGACACTGTAGAAGATTTATGAACCAGTTGTTTATGTTTCCCAGTTTCTAAAGACACTATACCTATACGGTCCTTTGTGGTTTTTTCATATGTTGTAATAAGTGTGCTTCAATTTTGAAGTATTAACAATGTATGTAAAGTATGGGTCGTTATAGTTGGTATCAGAGGAAAGGTATAGTCAACCTTTGGAAACTAGAATGTGAAAGCCTTAGTAAGAACCCTAAGGATAAGTCTAAGCATAGATCACAATCTTAGTGTTTTAGAAATGGCCATGAATAACCTAGGATAAGACCTTAAGCGTGAAAATTTTATTCTTGAATTATGTGGTTTTCCTATTATAATTAGTGTTGCTCACACTATTCTTCTTGGTTTTAGTCAATGTCTGGAACCCGAAGGAACCGTGTTAATGCGGAATGCGATGGGCAATGCAATGATTGTCCCCCTGAGCATCCAAACGATATGGGACTTGTAATGTAAAATCTTGTAGCCATGCTCACACAACTTTCTCAAGCTATGAATCATGCAGGACTTCCAAACGAGCAAAGGAAGGAGCAACATTCTGTTGAATCCTTCATGAGGCAGCGTCCACCATCTTTCAGCGGGTCTACTGATCCATTAGTTGCTGAACAATGGATTAGTACTACTGAAAAGATATTTTCAGTTCTTCAATGTTCTGAACATGATAAAGTCATCCTAGCAATGTATCGTTTGGAAGGAGATGCTGATCAATGGTGGAATCTTATTAAGAATACGAGGCAAAGGGATGAAATTGAGTCCATGGAATGGGACGAGTTCAAGAACTTATTTTTCAATAAGTACTTCCCTTGTATTCTCCTAACAAATATGGAGAAAGAGTTTCTTGAACTGAAGCAAAGGGATGATGAATCTGTTGGTACCTATGAAGCAAATTTTACAAGACTTGCAAGGTATGCTTCTGGTATTATTATCCAACCTGAGAGTAAGATCGATCGATTCTTTAGTGACTTAAAACCAAGTCTTCGAAGGGCGTTATCCATAAGGGACTTCAATAGCTACGAGGAAATCGTTCGATGTGCTCTCAAAGTCGAGATGGAGATTGGAGTAACCCATCAGTCATATGGGTTTGATAAGAAGAGGAAAATGGAATTCAAAGGAAAATCTAAAGAGCACACTGAAAAGAAGATGAGCTTTCCCTTATGCTCACAGTGTGGAAAGAAACATGGAGGGAGTTTTCTTAAAGGGACAAGTAAATGTTTCAAATGTGGAAAGGAATGTCATCGGGCATTTGAATGCCGCGAGAATGGGAAGAAGATGTCTAGTGATGCAAACAAAGGAAGGGATACACAGAATGAACCTACTACACTTCAATGTTTCAAGTTCAAGGAGATGGTGAATTATGCCAGTCAATGCCCAAATCCAAGGGTTGATGATGATGGTCGACGTCAACAAAATCTTAGGGCTAAAGAAAAAGTAAAGTCACATGCAATTTCTATCAGCGATGTGGAGTACGATAACGATGTGGTGAAAGGTACACTTACCATCCACTCTAAAGTAGAAAATGTTTTATTTGATTCTGGATCCACCCACTCTTTTATTTCTGAAGAATTTTCTAAGGGTATCACTGTATTACCTCAACAATTAGATGTTGAGTTAGCTGTGACAACACCTAATGGCACATCAATCGCATGAAAAGTTTATAATTCTTCTTCGATCGAAGTTTGTGGGAAAGTGCTTCCTGCAAATCTTGTGATCCTTCCTATAGTGGAATTTGATGTGATTCTTGGCATGGATTGGCTTTCTTTATACGGAGCTCATATCAATTACCAAAGAAGGGAAGTCACATTTCATATTCCAGATCAATCTATGATCGTCTATCAATGCAAGGATGAACATAACCTTCCAGTGGAAATTTCTTCCATTTTATGGGTATTTATTCCACTAAATGAAGGTTATTTATCTCAAATGGTTGGTGAGAAACTCGCGATTAAGAATATTCCCATCGTACGGGAGTATGATGATGTCTTTCTGGAGGAATTACCGGGTCTTCCACCAAATCGTGAAGTTGAGTTTTCAATAGAACTTGTACCGGGTGCTTTGCCTATTTCAAAGACACCTTATAGAATGGCCCCAATTGAGTTGCAGGAATTGAAGAAGCAACTCCTAGAGAATCTTGATAAGGGATTCATACGCCCTAGTGCGTCACCTTGGGGATCACCTGTTCTATTTGTTAAGAAGAAAGATGGATCAATGAGACTCTGCATTAATTATCGAGAACTTAACAAGATCACTATCAAGAACAAATATCCTCTCCCGCGCATTGATGACTTATTTGACCAACTACGCGGAGCTCAATACTTTTCCAAGATTAATCTTCGTTCAGGGTATCATCAATTAAGGGTCAAAATGGAGGATATACCAAAGACGGATTTCCGTACAAGGTATGGACACTATGAATTTATAGTGATGCCTTTTGGTCTTACTAATGCCCCTGCTATCTTCATGGATCTAATGAATAGAGTCTTTAAAGAATATCTTGATCAATTTGTGGTAGTCTTTATAGACGATATTCTTGTCTATTCAAAGAGAAAGGAAGAGCATGAAGATCACTTGAGAATTATATTGAAGACCCTGAGAAAGGAGAAGCTTTATTCCAAATTTACCAAGTGTGAATTTTGGATTCAAAAAGTTTCATTTTTGGGTCACATAATCTCAAAAGAGGGGATATCTATGGATCCAGCAAAAACAGAGGTTATCGAAAGATGGTCGAGACCAACAACAGTAACTGAGATCCGAAGTTTTCTTGGTTTGGATGGATATTATCGACGTTTTGTAAAAGATTTTTCACGATTATCTAATCCACTCACCAAGTTGACTCAGAAAGGAGTTAAGTTTGTTTGGACAGAGGAATGTGAAGAGAATTTCAAGGAGTTGAAAAGAAGGTTATCCAGTGCACCTGTGCTCACACTGCCTTGTAGTGGAGAAAGGTTTGTGATCTATAGTGATGCATCCAAGAAGGGATTGGGGTGTGTTCTTATGAAAACTGATATGGTGATAGCTTATGCCTCACAACAGTTGAAAATCCATGAGCAAAATTACTCAACACATGATTTGGAGTTAGCTGCGGTAATCTTTGCATTAAAGATTTGGAGGCATTACCTTTATGGTGAAAGGTGTGATATTTATACTGATCATAAAAGTTTAAAGTATATTTTCACACAAAAGGAGCTGAATATGCGTCAAAGAAGATGGTTGGAGCTGATTAAGGATTATGACTGCTCAATCCATTACCACCCTGGGAAAGCAAACAAGGTGGAAGATGCATTAAGTCGACAAGACCATGCTAGTTTATCCATGATGAGGATCACAAAAGATCCAATATTTATGGATTTACAAAGGATGGATCTTGGAATTATAATGGAAGGGGAAAAATCTTATCTTTCTCAAATGAATGTTCAACCATCTATACATGTGAAGATTAAAGAGGCACAGAAAGAAGATGTCGAGTTACAAAAGAATGTGATAAATGTTCCTGAATTCAACCTTGATTGTGATGGGATAATAAAGTTCAGGAATCGGGTTTGTGTTCCTACCATCCCTGAATTAAAGAAGGAGCTATTGGATGAGGCTCATAGTTCTTCATTCTCTATTCATCCTGGCAGCACAAATATGTATAGGGACCTGAAAGAGTACTTCTGATGGGATGGCATGAAAAGAGATGTTGCTGAATATGTCTCTCGATGCTTGGTTTGTCAACAAGTTAAAGCTGAGAGACATAAGTCTATGGGGATGTTACAACCATTACCCATACCTGAATGGAAATGGGAAAAAATCACTATGGACTTTGTCACAGGACTTCCTAAAACATCCAAAGGCAATAATGCTATCTGGGTCATAGTTGATCGTCTTACAAAGTCTGCACACTTCATTGCTATTAGAGAGGATTTCTCTCTAGATTATCTTGTCAGGATATATGTAAAGGAAGTGGTAAGATTGCATGGAGTACCACTTTCTATTATATCTGATCGGGATCCGAGATTTACCTCAAAGTTCTTGCGAATTCTTCAGCATACTCTGGATACAAAGTTGAGTTTCAGCACTGCTTATCATCCTCAGACAGACGGTCAGTCTGAGAGAACAATTCAAACCCTAGAAGATATGTTGAGAGCTTGCTCCATGGATTTCAAAGGAGGTTGGGATCAACACCTACCTTTGGTGGAATTTTCTTATAATAATAGATTTCACTCCAGTATTCAGATGGCTCCTTATGAAGCTCTCTATGGAAAGAAATGCAGGACTCCAACTTACTGGGATGAAGTTGGGGAAAGAAAGCTATTAGGACCTGATCTCGTTGATGAAATGGCAGAAAAGGTCAGATCTATTCAACAACACATAAGAGCAGCTCAGAGTCGACAGAAAAGTTATGCCGACAACCGAAGAAAAGACCTAGAGTTTGAAGTGGGTGATAAAGTGTTCTTACGAATATCTCCCTGGAAGAGGGTTATGAGATTTGGAAAGAAGGGGAAGTTGAGCCCTAGATATATCGGTCCTTTTGAAATATTGGATCGTGTTGGAAAGGTAGCTTACCGATTGGCGCTTCCACCGAATCTCTCTCAAGTTCACGATGTGTTCCATGTATCTCTCCTGAGAAAGTACATACCTGATCCTTCACATGTACTCAGCTCAGAAGCTGTACCACTGGAGCAAGATCTTTCTTATGAAGAAAAACCGATAGAGATTCTGGATCGTAGCAAAAAAGTCCTACGAAACAAGACCACTCGATTGGTGAAAGTTTTATGGAGGAACCACCAACTTGAAGAAGCTACATGGGAGCTTGAGGATATGATGAGGGAGAAGTATCCTCATCTGTTTGTTACAAAGTGACGAATTTCGAGGGAGAAATTCATTTTAAGGGGGGTAGAATGTAACACACAAGACTTTTATGTTATATAAATCATCAAAGGAATCTTTTTCTACACAAAACTTTCTTGGCTTGCTTTACACAAAATTGTGACCTTCCTCGATAGCTTGCGTCGTACGCAATACCGAGTTTCACTAAACAACGATATGCTATTAAAATAAAACTAGCCGTTATGAATAGTAATAACCACTTTTTGAAATTTTATAAATTTTATTTTTCAAAATGGACTTCATTTCTGGATTCGGAATACCGAAATTAGCCTAGGGTGAAATTTTGGTATTTTTCTGAAAACTTTCAATTTTTGATGAATAGTGAAACCACTAAGTGGTAGGTTAAAAACTGAATTTTGCATAAAACTTAATTTTACCGCTTCTGTGAATGAAATTTCGAAAATCCGAGAGACACAGTTAATATCAAGGACTAAAATGTGGTTCAATGAGATGAAAATAATTTTTTGGTGAATAGTAACTTTTTACTTTTTTTTACCACGGTTAAAAGTAAATAGGGCAATTAAGGGTAAAAATGATATTATTATTACCCTAACACATGTCCTAATTCTATTGGACAAGTGTAATTCGACCAAAAACAAACTTAGGAATAAAATATGACCATTTAGGTCCACTTGGATTAGATTAGGACATTTATTATTAATTTATTTAAAGAAGGGTTAAAATAGTTAAAATCAAAGTTTAATAACTAAATAATTTTTAATATAGGGTTATACATAATATAAATTCGATTATAAATATTAATTAGAAAGATAAAAATATTTCCTACATAATGGTATTTTATTTATAATTTTTAGACTTTATATAGATTAATTTATTTATGACACAACGATAATGCAGTAATTACCCTTTTAAGGAAATGTTAACATAATTGATGTTATAAATGCCCAAATAAATGTAATTTGAGACTTTTTATGAATTAAACTAATTTTATAGGTTAATATGATATATTAGTGTTGATTTAATCAACTTGGTTCGAACATATAATTCTGTTATGACTTTCACAAAAATCATATATCAAATAGTGTCAAAATTGACACAAAATAGTGTTTAAATCAAATATTATATTATTAATTGTTATTTTATTCCTAAAAATCTAAGGTTCTGAAAAATGACTTAGATAAGGATATATATATTAATAATAAACAACTTGGGGTTCTTTTGGCATGTTATAGTAAGTGTATTAACCATATAGTGTAAGAAAACAAAAAGTCACGGTAAAAGTTAAATTATTTGACTTAGAGTTAAATCTAATTGATAAGGTTAAAATAATAACCTAAACCTGTCTAAATCCTTTTGGTTGATAGGATTTAGACCCACCCCCACTTTACCTTCGAAATAAGACCCTTTGGAGCCATTATAAACCGATTTTGACTTTAATATAAAATAATATTTTGAGATATTCCTAAGGTGCCCCTCTCCTCCCTTATAAAAGGGCACCTCCTCCCCCTCCTCCTCACACAAATTTGAGCACTCAATCTCGGACAACCCCTGCCAAAATCCCTTCTCCACTTCCCTAGAATAATCCTAGAGGTCCTGGTCTTCTTCAAAGACCAATCTTAGTTCCCTAAGTGGAGGATTCAAAGAGGCGTTTCAAAGAAGAGGTAATATCCATTACCGATCTTTTCAATTTCTTTCTTCTTCAACTTCTTCTTCTTTAGTTGTTTAATGATAAAGTAATAACATCAGTATTACTTACATACTGATATGTTATTATAAATATGAAACAACCCTAATTCACCTTCTATCCATCCTACGGAAAAATGAAATCACCGCGCGTGCGTACGTACGGAATACCGTCTCCACGCCGTGGTGTAATCTATTTTCCATCATCACCTTACAAGGATGGGTATAATGGTGTAATGAGTAACTATATATGATTATTATAAAGTGATATTGATACTGAAATACTATAAATACACTTAAATACAATTCCACGATCATGGGAACAATATCATCGCTCGTGCGTACGTACGGAATACCGTCTCCACGATGTGATGCGACTCGTTCTACATGATCATCATTACATAGTAATTATATAAATGAATTGAATGAATAAATATGATATATGTTACACTAATACCATTCTGGATATAAGGTATCTATAACCTTAAAAGAAGAATAAGAATTTATTCGGCAAAACACGCATAAGAACAAAAGGCAATAAAGACCCGAGTAACAAGTAACAATGAAATATTAATAATAAGAAGCTAAGAATATGACCATATATGATATCATATCAATATTTATGATTCTGGAATAATTCAATAACATTATTTAAACCATTATACAGGAGCTTTGGACACGTACAAAGCAAATCGGGCCTAAGGTAAGGGAAATATCACAATCTCATTTTTATCCGAGATTGCTTATACTTTGGTATTTATTGGGGTGTATTTTATCATCCACATCCATGTTTCCTCAATATTTAATATTATTTCCATCCTTCTACAATAGTTTATATACAATTTTACCCTTTGGTGAGTTTTTAGTAAAAGATATGAAATGAATCTTTTGTCGTTTTTCGTACGAGGTACTTTTTGACTTTTCCGACAAAAGTACGAAGAATGTTTTTTTTAACTTATACGACATGAATGGATTTTTAAAACATTATTTCCAAGAATATTCCTTTAAAAGTTTTCAAGTTTATTTTTAATCAACTTCTTTTAGTTTAAATTTGTATGACATGTTAAGAAAGGAAAAATATTTTTGAAGAAGAAAGGATATTTTCCTCAAGAATGGAGTTCAAGTGTTTTATCAAAATTATTTTCCATATAAGATAATAAAGGGTTCTGTTTTTATCCCTATTATTACATTTATTTGATTATGTTGTGAGGGAATTATTTTTATGAAGTCATTTACCTTATATGATTTGTTTTATGATGTCATGATGTTTCAAGAATCCCATTTTTGTTACATGTGTTATGAGATGATGTATGATTTATGATTATGTGGCACACATAAGAAATGATTCATTATAAGATGTATGGGACCTATATATCCCTCCAATGCATTGGGTAAAGATTTATATCTCATGAGATAGACATGGCTGGAACGAAAGGTTATTTCAGTTCAGTGATTCAGGACTGAAACGAGGAGTGAACTCGGTTCAGAAATGGACTTTGTCCGCTAAGATAGTCTTGGCAATGAGTCATGACTAACAAGAAATGATTTTCCATGATTATGTGTGCATTCCACAAAGTTTAAAGTTTTATGTTATGATTATGGGGATCTCATTTTCACTTCTATGATTTATTCCATGTTAAGATATTATGATCTCTTTTGCAGGTTATGATTTTCAAAAAGATATGATATGATTTTTATTTCCTTTATTTTCCCTTGCTGAGAATTTGAGCTCACCCCTTTTATGTTTTCTTTTCCCCAGGTCAGGAAGATGGATATTAAGTAGAATATGCTAAAAGGGACCCTAGATATGATGAATTAAATGGGATACACTGTAGAAGATTTATGAACCAGTTGTTTATGTTTCCCAGTTTCTAAAGACACTATACCTATACGGTCCTTTGTGGTTTTGTCATATGTTGTAATAAGTGTGCTTCAATTTTGAAGTATTAACAATGTATGTAAAGTATGGGTCGTTATAGTTGGTATCAGAGGAAAGGTATAGTCAACCTTTGGAAACTAGGATGTGAAATCCTTAGTAAGAACCCTAAGGATAAGTCTAAGAATAGAACACAATCTTAGTGTTTTAGAAATGGCCATGAATAACCTAGGATAAGACCTTAAGCGTGAAAATTTTATTCTTGAATTATGTGGTTTTCCTATTATAATTAGTGTTGCTCACACTATTCTTCTTGGTTTTAGTCAATGGCTGGAACCCGAAGGAACCGTGTTAATGTGGAATGCGATGGGCAATGCAATGATTGTCCCCCTGAGCATCCAAACGATATGGGACTTGGAATGTAAAATCTTGTAGCCATGATCACACAACTTTCTCAAGCTATGAATCATGCAGGACTTCCAAACGAGCAAAGGAAGGAGCAACATTCTGTTGAATCCTTCATGAGGCAGCGTCCACCATCTTTCAGCGGGTCTACTGATCCATTAGTTGCTGAACAATGGATTAGTACTACTGAAAAGATATTTTCAGTTCTTCAATGTTCTGAACATGATAAAGTCATCCTAGCAGTGTATCTTTTGGAAGGAGATGCTGATCAATGGTGGAATCTTATTAAGAATACGAGGCAAAGGGATGAAATTGAGTCCATGGAATGGGACGAGTTCAAGAACTTATTTTTCAATAAGTACATCCCTCGTATTCTCCTAAAAAATATGGAGAAAGAGTTTCTTGAACTGAAGCAAAGGGATGATGAATCTGTTGGTACCTATGAAGCAAATTTTACAAGACTTGCAAGGTACGCTTCTGGTATTATTATCCAACCTGAGAGTAAGATCGATCAACTCTTTAGTGACTTAAAACCAAGTCTTCGAAGGGCGTTAGCCATAAGGGACTTCAATAGCTATGAGGAAATCGTTCGATGTGCTCTCAAAGTCGAGATGGAGATTGGAGTAACCCATCAGTCATATGGGTTTGATAAGAAGAGGAAAATGGAATTCAAAGGAAAATCTAAAGAGCACACTGAAAAGAAGATGAGCTTTCCCTTATTCTCAAAGTGTGGAAAGAAACCTGGAGGGAGTTGTCTTAAAGGGACAAGTAAATGTTTCAAATGTGGAAAGGAAGGTCATCGGGCATTTGAATGCCGCGATAATGGGAAGAAGATGTCTAATGATGCAAACAAAGGAAGGGATACACAAAATGAACCTACTACACTTCAATGTTTCAAGTGCAAGGAGATGGTGCATTATGCCAATCAATGCCCAAATCCAAGGGTTGATGATGATGGTCGACGTCAACAAAATCTTAGGGATAAAGAAAAAGGAAAGTCACATGCAATTTCTATCAGCGATGTGGAGTACGATAACGATGTGGTGAAAGGTACACTTACCATCCACTCTAAAGTAGCAAATGTTTTATTTGATTCTGGATCCACCCACTCTTTTATTTCTGAAGAATTTTCTAAGGGTATCACTGTATTACCTCAACAATTAGATGTTGAGTTAGCTGTGACAACACCTAATGGCACATCAATCTCATCAAAAGTTTATAATTCTTCTCCGATCGATGTTTGTGGGAAAGTGCTTCCTGCAAATCTTGTGATCCTTCCTATAGTGGAATTTGATGTGATTCTATGCATGGATTGGCTTTCTTTATACGGAGCTCATATCAATTGCCAAAGAAGGGAAGTCACATTTCATATTCCAGATCAATCTATGATCGTCTATCAATGCAAGGATGAACATAACCTTCCAGTGGAAATTTCTTCCATTTTATGTGTATTGATTCCACTAAATGAAGGTTATTTATCTCAAATGGTTGGTGAGAAACTCGCGATTAAGAATATGCCCATCGTACGGGAGTTTGATGATGTCTTTCTGGAGTAATTACCGGGTCTTCCACCAAATCGTGAAGTTGAGTTTTCAATAGAACTCGTACCGGGTGCTTTTCCTATTTCAAAGACACCTTATAGAATGGCCCCAATTGAGTTGCAGGAATTGAAGAAGCAACTCCAAGAGAATCTTGATAAGGGATTAATACACCCTAGTGCGTCACCTTGGGGAGCACCTGTTCTATTTGTTAAGAAGAAATATGGATCAATGAGACTCTGCATTGATTATCGAGAACTTAACAAGATCACTATCAAGAACAAATATCCTCTCCCGCGCATTGATGACTTATTTGACCAACTAGGCGGAGCTCAATAATTTTCCAAGATTGATCTTCGTTCAGGGTATCATCAATTGAGGGTCAAAAGGGAGGATATACCAAAGACGGATTTCTGTACAAGGTATGGACACTATGAATTTATAGTGATGCCTTTTGGTCTTACTAATGCCCCTGCTATCTTCATGGATCTAATGAATAGAGTCTTTAAAGAATATCTTGATCAATTTGTGGTAGTATTTATAGACGATATTCTTGTCTATTCAAAGAGCAAGTAAGATCATGAAGATCACTTGAGAATTATATTGAAGACCCTAAGAAAGGAGAAGCTTTATGCCAAATTTACCAAGTGTGAATTTTGGCTTCAAAAAGTTTCATTTTTGGGTCACATAATCTCAAAAGAGGGGATATCTGTGGATCCAGCAAAAACAGAGGTTATCGAAAGATGGTCGAGACCAACAACATTAACTGA
This sequence comes from Viscum album, assembly GCA_963277665.1. NCBI lineage: Eukaryota > Viridiplantae > Streptophyta > Magnoliopsida > Santalales > Viscaceae > Viscum > Viscum album. Next base: position 653,737,826 of record OY728153.1, read on the forward strand.
GATCCGAAGTTTTCTTGGTTTGGCTGGATATTATCGACGTTTTGTAAAATATTTTTCAGGATTATCTAATCCACTCACCAAGTTGACTCAGAAAGGAGTTAAGTTTGTTTAGACAGAGGAATTTGAAGAGAATTTCAAGGAGTTGAAAAGAAGGTTATCCAGTGCACCTGTGCTCACACTGCCTTGTAGTGGAGAAAGGTTTGTGATCTACAGTGATGCATCCAAGAAGGGATTGGGGTGTGTTCTTATGTAAAATGATATGGTGATATCTTATGCCTCACGACAGTTGAAAATCCATGAGCAAAATTACCCAACACATGATTTGGAGTTAGCTGCGGTAATCTTTGCATTAAAGATTTGGAGGCATTACCTTTATGGTGAAAGGTGTGATATTTATACTGATCATAAAAGTTTAAAGTATATTTTCACACAAAAGGAGCTGAATATGCGTCAAAGAAGATGGTTGGAGCTGATTAAGGATTATGACTGCTCAATCCATTACCACCCTGGGAAAGCAAACAAGGTGGCAGATGCATTAAGTCGACAAGACCATGCTAGTTTATCCATGATGAGGATCACAAAAGATCCAATATTTATGGATTTACAAAGGATGGATCTTGGAATTATAATGGAAGGGGAAAAATCTTATCTTTCTCAAATGAATGTTCAACCATCTATACATGTGAAGATTAAAGAGGCACAGAAAGAAGATGTCGAGTTACAAAAGAAGGTGAGAAATGTTCCTGAATTCAACCTTGATTGTGATGGGATAATAAAGTTCAGGAATCGGGTTTGTGTTCCTACCATCCCCGAATTAAAGAAGGAGCTGTTGGATGAGGCTCATAGTTCTTCATTCTCTATTCATCCTGGAAACACGAAGATGTATAGGGACCTGAAAGAGTACTTCTGGTGGGATGGCATGAAAAGAGATGTTGCTGAATATGTCTCTCGATGCTTGGTTTGTCAACAAGTTAAAGCTGAGAGACATAATTCTAAGGGGATGTTACAACCATTACCCATACCTGAATGGAAATGGGAAAACATCACTATGGACTTTGTCACAGGACTTCCTAAAACATCCAAAGGCAATAATGCTATCTGGGTCATAGTTGATCGTCTTACAAAGTCTGCACACTTCATTGCTATTAGAGAGGATTTCTCTCTAGATCAGCTTTCCAAGATATATGTAAAGGAAGTGGTAAGATTGCATGGAGTACCACTTTCTATTATATCTGATCGGGATCCGAGATTTACCTCAAAGTTCTGGAGAAGTCTTCAGCATACTATGGATACAAAGTTGAGTTTCAGCACTGCTTATCATCCTCAGACAGACGGTCAGTCTGAGAGAACAATTCAAACCCTAGAAGATATGTTGAGAGCTTGATCCATGGATTTCAAAGGAGGTTGGGATCAACACCTACCTTTGGTGGAATTTTCTTATAATAATAGCTTTCACTCCAGTATTCAGATGGCTCCTTATGAAGCTCTCTATGGAAAGAAATGCAGGACTCCAACTTACTGGCATGAAGTTGGGGAAAGAAAGCTATTAGGACCTGATCTCGTTGATGAAATGGCAGAAAAGGTCAGATCTATTCAACAACACATAAGAGCAGCTCAGAGTCGACAGAAAAGTTATGCCGACAACCGAAGAAAAGACCTAGAGTTTGAAGTGGGTGATAAAGTGTTCTTACGAATATCTCCCTGGAAGAGGGTTATGAGATTTGGAAAGAAGGGGAAGTTGAGCCCTAGATATATCGGTCCTTTTGAAATACTGGATCGTGTTGGAAAGGTAGCTTACCGATTGGCGCTTCCACCTAATCTCTCTCACGTTCACGATGTGTTCCATGTATCTCTCCTGAGAAAGTACATACCTGATCCTTCACATGTACTCAGCTTAGAAGTTGTACCGCTGGAGCAAGATCTTTCTTATGAAGAACAACCGATAGAGATTCTGGATCGTAGCGAAAAAGTCCTACGAAACAAGACCACTCGATTGGTGAAAGTTTTATGGAGGAACCACCAACTTGAAGAAGCTACATGGGAGCTTGAGGATATGATGAGGGAGAAGTATCCTCATCTGTTTGTTACAAAGTGACGAATTTCGAGGGAGAAATTCATTTTAAGGGGGGTAGAATGTAACACCCAAGACTTTTATGTTATATAAATCATCAAAGGAATCTTTTTCTACACAACACTTGCTTGGCTTGCTTTACACAAAATTGTGACCTTCCTCAATAGCTTGCGTCGTACGCAATACCGAGTTTCACTAAACAACGATATGCTATTAAAATAAAACTAGCCGTTATGAATAGTAATAACCACTTTTTGAAATTTTTTAAATTTTATTTTTCAAAATGGACTTCATTTCTGGATTCGGAATACCGAAATTAGCCTAGGGTGAAATTTTGGTATTTTTCTGAAAACTTTCAATTTTTGATGAATAGTGAAACCACTAAGTGGTAGGTTAAAAACTGAATTTTGCATAAAACTTAATTTTACCGCTTCTGTGAATGGAATTTCGAAAATCCGAGAGACACAGTTAATATCAAGGACTAAAATGTGGTTCAATGATATGAAAATAATTTTTTGGTGAATAGTAACTTTTTACTTTTTTTACCACGGTTAAAAGTAAATAGGGTAATTAAGGGTAAAAATGATATTATTATTACCCTAACACATGTCCTAATTCTATTGGACAAGTGTAATTCGACCAAAAACAAACTTAAGAATAAAATATGACCATTTAGGTCCACTTGGATTAGATTAGGACATTTATTATTAATTTATTTAAAGAAGGGTTAAAATAGTTAAAATCAATGTTTAATAACTAAATAATTTTTAATATAGGGTTATACATAATATAAATTCGATTATAAATATTCATTAGAAAGATAAACATATTTCCTACATAATGGTATTTTATTTATAATTTTTAGACTTTATATAAATAAATTTATTTATGACACAACGATGATGCAGTAATTACCCTTTTAAGGAAATGTTAACATAATTGATGTTATAAATGCCCAAATAAATGTAATTTGAGACTTTTTATGAATTAAACTAATTTTATAGGTTAATATAATATATTATTGTTGATTTAATCAACTTGGTTCGAACATATAATTCTGTTATGACTTTCACAAAAATCATATATCAAATAGTGTCAAAATTGACACAAAATAGTTTTTAAATAAAATATTATATTATTAATTGTTATTTTATTCTTAAAAATCTAAGGTTCTGCCAAATGACTTAGATAAGGATATATATATTAATAATAAACAACTTGGGGTTCTTTTGGCATGTTATAGTAAGTGTATTAACCATATAGTGTAAGAAAACAAAAAGTCACGGTAAAAGTTAAATTATTTGACTTAGAGTTAAATCTAATTGATAAGGTTAAAATAATAACATAAACCTGTCTAAATCCTATTGGTTGATAGGATTTCGACCCATCCCCACTTTACCTTCGAAATAAGACCCTTTGGAGCCATTATAAACCGATTTTGACTTTAATATAAAATAATATTTTGAGATATTCCTAAGGTGTCCCTCTCCTCCCTTATAAAAGGGCACCTCCTCCCCCTCCTTCTCACACCAATTTGAGCACTCAATCTCGGACAACCCCTGCCAAAATCCCTTCTCCACTTCCCTAGAATAATCCTAGAGGTCCTGGTCTTCTTCAAAGACCAATCTTAGTTCCCTAAGTGGAGGATTCAAAGAGGCGTTTCAAAGAAGAGGTAATATCCATTACCGATCTTTTCAATTTATTTCTTCTTCAACTTCTTCTTCTTTAGTTTTTTCATGATAAAGTAATAACATCAGTATTACTTACATACTGATATGTTATTATAAATATGAAACAACCCTAATTCACCTTCTATCCATCCTACGGAAAAATGAAATCACCGCGCGTGCGTACGTACGGAATACCGTCTCCACGCCGTGGTGTAATCTATTTTCCATCATCACCTTACAAGGATGGGTATAATGGTGTAATGAGTAACTATATATGATTATTATAAAGTGATATTGATACTAAAATAGTATAAATACACTTAAATACAATTCCACGATCATGGGAACAATATCATCGCTCGTGCGTACGTACGGAATACCGTCTCCACGATGTGATTCGACTCGTTCTACATGATCATCATTACATAGTAATTATATAAATGAATTGAATGAATAAATATTATATATGTTACACTAATACCATTATGGATATAAGGTATCTATAACCTTAAAAGAAGAATAAGAATTTATTCGGCAAAACACGCATAAGAACAAAAGGCAATAAAGACCCGAGTAACAAGTAACAATGAAATATTACTAATAAGAAGCTAAGAATATGACCATATATGATATCATATCAATATGTATGATTCTGGAATAAGTCCATAACATTATTTAAACCATTATACAGGAGCTTCGGACACGTACAAAGCAAATCGGACCTAAGGTAAGGGAAATATCACAATCTCATTTTTATCCGAGATTGCTTATACTTTGGTATTTACTGGGGTGTATTTTATCATCCACATCCATGTTTCCTCAATATGTAATATTATTTCCATCCTTCTACAATAGTTTATATCCAATTTTACCCTTTGGTGAGTTTTTAGTAAAACATATGAAAGGAATCTTTTGTAGTTTTTCGTACGAGGTACTTTTTGACTTTTCCGACAAAAGTACGAAGAATGTTTTTTTAACTTATACGGCATGAATGGATTTTTAAAACATTATTTCCAAGAAGCTTACTTTACAAGTTTTAAAGTTTATTTTTAATCAAATTCTTTTAGTTTAAATTTGTATGACATGTTAAGAAAGGAAAAATGTTTTTGAAGAAGAAAGGATATTTTCCTCAAGAATGGAGTTCAAGTGTTTTATCAAAATTATTTTCCATCTAAGATAATAAAGGGTTCTGTTTTTATCCCTATTATTACATTTATTTGATTATTTTGTGAGGGAATTATTTTTATGAAGTCATTTACCTTATATGATTTGTTTTATGATGTCATGAAGTTTCAAGAATCCCATTTTTGTTACATGTGTTATGCGATGATGTATGATTTATGATTATGTGGCACACATAAGAAAGGATTCATTATAAGATGGGTGGGACATATATCTCCCTCCAATGCATTGGGTAAAGATTTATATCTCATGAGATAGACATGGCTGGAACGAAAGGTTATTTCGGTTCAGTGATTCAGGACTGAAATGAGGAGTGAACTCGGTTCAGAAATGGACTTTGTCCGCTAAGATAGTCTTGGCAATGAGTCATGACTAACAAGAAATGATTTTCCATGATTATGTGTGCATGCCACAAAGTTTCAAGTTTTATGTTATGATTATGGGGATCTCATTTTCACTTCTATGATTTATTACATGTTAAGATATTTTGATCTCTTTTGCAGGTTATGATTTTCAAAAAGATATGATATGATTTTTATTTCCTTTATTTTCCCTTGCTGAGCATTTGAGCTCACCCCTTTTATGTTTTCTTTTCCCCAGGTCAGGAAGATGGATATTAAGTAGAATATGCTAAAAGGGACCCTAGATATGATGAATTAAATGGGAGACACTGTAGAAGATTTATGAACCAGTTGTTTATGTTTCCCAGTTTCTAAAGACACTATACCTATACGGTCCTTTGTGGTTTTGTCATATGTTGTAATAAGTGTGCTTCAATTTTGAAGTATTAACAATGTATGTAAAGTATGGGTCGTTATAGGATACATAATTTTCTATAGGCAGTCAGTAAATTTAAGATGTCAATATTTTATTGATTTTATTACTTGACCGAATCTTGGTTTTAAGTGGCATTGAATCCTTTTATGAACTCATTCCAATTTTATACAATCATGAAGATCATCAACTCTTCTTGGTGGTAAAATTTAGTTAATGCCATGCTTTTTATAAATTACTTATTCACTGTAGTATATGGATAGAGAATTGATTACTGATAATGGAAATTTATTAGGATGTTATTGTATATTTATACTAAATTATAAAATGCATAACATTATTAAATTAGTTCAGTTTAAAAAAAATGTGAATCAGCCTTGATTTTTTTACATGAATTGATTTATCATTATATGATAAACCAGCCAAAACCTAGAAGAGAACTCTTTAGACTCTATTGTCCTAATTTTTAATAACGATCACTCCCCTTTCATTAATGGTTTAAAAATCTATAATTGAATTAATTTTTTATTAAATAAAATAATAGATATAAATTTATTAAATAATACAATGAAATTTAAATCTTTTAAAAATTTATTAAAATTATATAAATTATTCCAAAAATTTTAAATCAGAAAAACAAAAAATTGTTTAAATATTAAAATCTAGATAATTTTTATGTAATCTTAACAACTTGATATAAATTATAAAAAAAACTAACTATAAAATTTTAAAGAAATAAATTTTACCATCCTGAACACCAAAAAATACTAATTTGATAAATATATTATAGTCCAAATAAATATTCATAGAAAAATAAGTGTTACATAATGGGGAAATGGGGGGGATTCTTTTTATAGGTTTTCCTAAGTAGGTGGTGTGGACCCCATTTACAGATCTTACATGGGTGGTGGAGGAAGTGTGAACCTTGTTCACACATCCACCTCAACTAAGAAGCTTAATCATGGTTCATTCTTATAGGGACTTCGTTTATAAAGTATTAATAATCATAACCCATTTTATATTTTTTAAATAATTAAATATAAATATCCCTAGAAAACCTCACATGTGTTTTTTTGAACCTCATTCTTTTTTTCTCATAAATTTGTTTACCCAGTCCACACACTATTTATTTATTCTTTCTATCATTCTTCTGAATTTTATTGGGATTTTAAAAAAACCAAACATTGATAGGGTTTTAACTATTTTGAAAAATGCATCCCAGGATACATGAAATATTTTTACACAATCACTTCAGCTAGCTAGCATGAACAATGTCCACACCTACTTGGACACCCTAGTAAGAGGAATGGACCCCATTTACACCTAAAGTTTGAATCTTTCATAAGAGGTTTGAATGAATTTCATCTCTATATCTACTGATTTCCTATAAAATAGAAACACATATCTCTCACTATCTTCTATTGATTTTGTAATGAACCTCTATGAGATAGGAATGTCTTTATCAAAATAATTATTTATGTTTTTCAAGAATGTAAAATTTCTTAAAAAATAAATATATAAATAATATAATTTAAATGTCATTAAAAGTATTTAACTAACATGGATAGCCATTTCTACATTTATATGCAATATTTTATGCTTCTTAATAAATTAGGGACATTTATTTTTCCTTGGGTATTATCAAATAATACCCATGATTACACATTATTGATAAATATATTGTATGATCTTAATGTAAATATTTTATTACCAATGAAACAGTGAGAGGAAATACATGGAAGATTCATGAAAAATGAAGACATTGAGGTTGATAAGAATGAAATACACAAACACCACGATGACATGGGGGAACACATTTTTTTATATCCAAAAATTTATAACTTTCACTAAAATCACATAAGGTCATTATGAAAAATTTCACATCTCATTGTGAATCTATCTAGAATATTTTAGATACGGTTTTATCATGATTTTTTCATTTTGAATAAAAAATGTATCCAAAAACAATACCTTATACAGGGGGATATCTGTGTGAACAAATGAACCTTATGATAATTGAAACAAAATATGAAATCCATATTTCATATATATAAGAAAAGATACACATAAAGAAAATCATCAATTGTACTCATACTACTAATGGGTCTTGTGTGATCTCCATCAAATACACTCATATATCTATATGAAAATTCACACCCATAGATTTATCTTATACATCATACATACAGATATATAATATCTCTATCTATGACATTGAGTGACCACTATAAATGGAACATATCAATGTAGTATTTTCTCACTGATCTTCTCATGATTCTCCAAAAAAATATTGACTATGTTGATGAATACATCATATTTCATTCATTTAATAGAAGAGAAAATCACATATACCTCATCATAGTAGTTAAGAAAATATTATGTGACCAAACTAAGTATGAGAATGAATTTCCTTAGTCTAATTCCATCATGTACAAAATATCATTTCTTATAAAATAAGTGGACAAATCCCATTATTGGTTTCACTCCAACTGATGACATGATTAGAAACATACCCAACCAACTTTTTATTTTCTAAGTTCATATTTTTAATTTCATAAGTAGGGTATAAAAGTATGAAGGTTACAATGTTATAAATCTCTCTAACCTAGGGTAATATAAATTGACAGTAAGTAATACCACAAATTATATCAATGATTTTATGACAATCCATGATATATACTTTAGTGAGTCAATCCATGTAATAAGTCTACTTATTACCTCATTATTTTATTCTTCACATATCATATACAAAACTTTGTAATTAGTAAAAGAATCTATTCAAGAAAACATTAACATGTCATCACAAACCATAATACTATATAAAGATCACTGAATAGGGAAAACTCAATGTTTCTACTTTGAGGGGATATTATCATTAGAAATTTTGTATAAAATAAATTATACTAAACTTTAATGAATGATAAATATAGATCAAATTTATTATAAAGACCTGATATGTTTACAACCATTATATAAATCTCTGAAGTATTGAATAACTTGAGACCTAACATTACCCTCATGTTGTTTCTATGGAAATTGTTTTGTCAATAGATCTAATACATTATCCTCTATTTCCACTCAAATAATCTATACATATCCCTCTCCAAAATCCGTTTTATATGATGGAATTTAAAAATATTTTTCTTGTAATTTAGTTAAACCATAGTTGTTTATCCTGAGAAACAACTCCATTGTTTTCACCATAAATATCGAATACTCCCTCATTTCTATGAATAACTACATGGTCATATATGAGCTTTATAATCCAAACAGCTTCCATTACATCACCTAATAAAATAATGTATTCATCCTCTATTATCGAGGATATTGTGATGAATTTCTTTGAAATCTTCCAAGTGATAGATCCAACATTTAGAAAAAATGAAAATTTATATTGAGACTTTATATCATCGTCATTGGATTTAAAACTCACATGTTTCTAACCTTTGACAAAGGGTTAAAACTATCCTCTATAGAGAAACTACACATACTTAGTCCTTTTCAAGTACTTTATGATGTTCTTCACAACAATCTATTGACATTCACTAGGAATATTTTGGAATAAACATGTAATTATAAGAGAATAGGTGACATATGGCCAAGTATATAACATGGAATATATGATAAATCATATTCTAGATATATAAGTAATTTTTCCCATCTTTTGATACCCATTAGAAAGACCCTCAATATTCCTAATATTCATTCCATATAACACTGATAAAAACCCATTATTTAATTTCTATATTATAAACCACTTTAGTAAATTACCAATATATTTGTCTTGACTAAGTCAAATAATCCTCTTAGATATATATTTATAGATCATTATACCTATAATATAGGAAGATACACCCATTTATTTTAGTGAGAAGAACTTACCAGACAACATATTTATGAATTGAATAGTTGAGAAGTCTTTTATGATAAGTATAAGTTTATCCAAATTAAATATTAGGATCAATAATATACTCCCAATAGTCTTCTTATATAAAAATGAATCATTCAAGTTTTTAATAGAACCCGAATATTTTATTGCATCATCAAACTAGATATTAAAACTCTAATAATCTTACTTTAGTTCTTAAATGGATAATTATATCTTTCACACACTAACTGTCTCATTTGGAAAATAATATCCTTTTGGATATTTCATATACATGTCCTTAAAAAGATTCCTATTTAGTAATGTAGTTTTTTACATCAATCTAATACATCTCATAAACATAATGATCCATTATGGAAAGAAAAATTTGAATGTAAATTATTATCAAAACATATGAAAAGGTTATTCATAGTCAATACCATGAACATGTTTGTAAACTTTACACATAAGTCATTACTTATTTCTAGACACTATACCATTCATGTAAGTTTCCTTTATAAAGACCCACATTCAATCTATGGGTATTACCCATTTAGGTTCATCCACTATGTTCCAAACATCATTTTTGTGCATAGATTCCATTTTAGATACCATGGATTCTAACAATGTATTAAATTAAAAATATTGATATCCTAACATTAGGAAGTTATTACATATCCTATGAATATTAATGAATCATAATTTTCCATAATAAATACATATCACTAATTTTTCTAAATAAACTGACCAGATCTTTGATATTCTTCTATAACATGAATTGGTTCTTCTTCCATAAATCTTTATGGAATAGGGTTAACCTTCTTCTCATGAACACTTTTAGTTTTTTGGAATTAATTTTCTATAAGTTCAACATTTGTACCACTGAATCCTCATCTTATATGTTTCTTCAAAATAAAATATACATGTTAAGATATAAATATTTTGTGTTTAGTGGGATTGTAGAAATAATATCACCTAGTTTCCCTATGATAAGAAATAAATAAATACTTATTAGACTTAGGGATTAGTTTTACTGAATAAAATCATTGTACGAATTCTTCACATACCTAATTCTTTATATAAGAAAAACTAAGAAATATCTCATATGGAGTCTTTTTTATTACTTTATATAGAACACAATTCATTTAAAATACATATGTCTATAAAGATTAACCATATAATGAAATCAAAAGGTCACATTGACTAATCATTAATCAAACCATGTATAGTATGGTATGTGTTTTCATCATAGAAACACCATTCCACTATGTTGTTCTAAGAGGATTGTGTTGTGAAACTATTACATAGTCTGTTAGATGATCAATGAATTGTTGGCTTGTGTATTCACCACCCTTATCCAGTCAGATAATTTTAATAATTTTTACTAGATGATTCTATACCCCATTCTAAAACTCATTGAACTTTTAAAAATTTTCATACTTGAGTTTCTTCCAAAACAGAAATCTATACCCAATAAAGTCATTAGTAAAAGTAACAAGTTACTTATAACCACCCCTATCTTGTGTGAACATTAGTCTATATACATAATTATCAATGAGATATAATAGTCCACTATCCATTTCAATTTTTCTCATAAATTATTCCTTAGTGGTATTTATTATAAAAATTATTTACAATTCTCAAATGATTAATAATCAAATGAGTCCAAAAATCCATCTTAATAGAGTCATTAAATTAATTTACCATTTATATGTCAAAGGGGAAAATGATAACGGTTGGTGGGATTACAATCAGCTTTGAACTTCTTATTTTAAACATTATACATACTATTATTATAATATAGAATATATAAGTTGTCCATTATATTCACAATTCCATAAATCACTTCATTCTTTTATATAGTATAAATATTGTTCTTAATAATGATGGGAAATCCCTTATAATCCAAAAAAGATATAGAAATAAAATTAAAATTTATAGAGGGAAAATAAAAATAGTTCTCCAATTATATTACTAATCCATTTGGTAGATAGATTTTATAAGTGATGGATTTTAATGAAAAACATCTTTCCCCATTACCAACATGGAGACCAACTTCACCCTTAATCAATTACCTCATACTTTTTATTCAATATTTGTTATAAAATATATGTGTTTCACATCATATATATAATTCCCATTTTCTAGAGTTCATGAAATTGACTTCTATAACATTTAAACTCACAGGATTTGAATTCTTCACAATGAAAATACTTTTCAACCCTTAATATCAAGTTTTAACTATTTTATTTTTCATACCTACTAATGATCTCAATATGAATTATATAAATAATATTATAATCCATAAAAAAGACATATCAGAGGGTTGTTATCATGTTTTATATCTTTTCAACAAGTAATTTTAGTGATTACTCTCACATAATAATTTATAACCCCATACATCATATCCATTTAGTGATCCATGATTCATATTTCACTAAGCAATTAGTTCGTTAGGGCATTCATATCACTGCATAGTTATTTAAGTAGGGAATCATCCCAATCATAATAATTATGATTTTTGGATATTTTATAGGATAAATATATATCCAACTAATTCATATGGATATATTCAACTATATCCCTCCCATTATCTAACCATTAGGGTTTTCTAGATAGTGTAACCCAAATAAAATTCCCAAATACAATCTTACATTGTATACTCATGAGGAACATAGATATAGTATGAAATAACTTTTTAGGATAATTCAGTGTCACATATTACTTACTTTAAATATATAATATAATCTAGATTCACACATCCATGGCACGAAACTACCCAAATGGATGATCAGGGCCCTGAAAAGTTCCATTTTGAAATGAATCTCACACTTATTATTTAATGGGGTTTCATTCAAAGTCTCTCCAACTTAATACACATCATATTAATATTATGTTCATAACTTTTTAGATGTATATAATAGTTTGTTTATCAGGTTTTATTTCTTTTTTGTATGAATTCTTTCAGAGATTTATTTTCTCATCCATATTCTATTATCTATATTAATGTGTTCACACTATATTAATGTGTAACCACTTACACAACCCACAATTTGTGTTACTCATCCAAAAATTGAAGATAAACATATTCATATATATCTAAATTCATCATATTAATAGTTTATAAAAACAATTTAGTTAAAGGTTTATAACAATATGAGATCGATGATCTCTACATTTTTAATATCAGAGAGATCGATAGAAAACCCATCAAATTTCTAGAACAAGGCATAATCCTCCTAGTTGGGGTAGTCTAACCTAAATTCTCTCTCCTTATTGACACTTTTTTCAAGAGAGAATCCAATTCATGATAATTATAAAACCTAATATTCAAAAATTATGCATAATAACTCAATTCAAGTTCATAACTTCAATTATAAATCAATTCCATGATATATGAAAACTAAATTTTATGGATTCATACCTATCATGTAATGTAAGAATTTATATTCTAGAAGAAATTTAGGACATAATTTTTTCATGGGAAATATTCGAAATAAAAAAATTAAATGCTTGAATAATGCAAGAAATAACTATCAAATAAATGAAAATTTCATATATTTAAATATTAGAATAATTTATGAGCCTTTTAATAAATAAAAAAATTATTTATACATTTTTTAATTAAGTTAAATATTATGGTTAGACAACAATTATAAATATAAGCACATTTATATACTATATAAATATTCCATAAAAATTTCCCATTATTTATAAAAAATTTATAAAAAAATATAATTCTATTCATCATTGAATTTTATTAATAAATAACCAATTTATTAAAACATGTGAAACAAAAGTGAAAATTTTCATACTTAATATAGGCATGGAAAAATATCATTTTATAATGACAAAAATTTATAACTTATAAAAAAATTATAAATAATAGACAATTTTTTTAATAAAAATTAATTTTTATTACTTTTTCCATGACCCTTACCTTGGAACCATTTTTTATATATAGGTATCACTAATTTTTTATGAAAATTAGTGAACCGATGCATTAATGTAAAGTGGGGTTACCTTTAAATATAAATTCTATATAAAGATAAAGTGTGGTTACTATTACATATACATTCTACGTAAAGGTATGTTGTGGTTACCTTTACATTGACATTCTATGTAAAGGTAAGTTGTGGTTTCCATTACACAAACCTTTATATCGAGATGTTATGTAAAGATAGTTATATTTACTTTTACATAGGACTCTCTATGTAAAGGTACATTAGGATGACCTCTTTCTAGTACCTTCTATGTGAAGTTAAAATATGATTACCTTTATATTGTCACATTTTCATGAAGGTAAATTTGAAATACCATTATATGAGCTACATTGGAGTCTATATAAGGGTATCCAACATTGTAAAGTGTTTTATGATACATAATTACTCAAAAAATAGTAGATTAATAATGAATATTTCATGAAGAAACATTAATTGATACTTCTAATATGTTTTTTAGTATAATCATATGATTTTTGGTAGTAGAATAAAACACAAAAATATATTTATCTATCTTCAAGAAATCAAAGGGATAAAATATCATAAAATAGAGAATATATGGAACTCATGTACAACATCAACATCCATATTTTCTTTTGAATAATAATGCTTGATGAATATCACTAACCTATTAATTCAATGATTCAAGCCTTCAAGTTTGATACACCAGTTCTTAAATCCTAATCTCCATTGAAGGACATTTAGTACTCTCAAATCAATGATAGTTCCTTAATAAGTAGTGATAAAAAATTCAAGGTAAGAAGAAACATTTTACAATATTTGTATGAAACTAGTGATCTCCTATAATATTGAATGAATCCACTCAAAACAAGACACATCAATGAGGGGAAAAGTTTCTCCATTTATAGGAAAAATTTTATTATTCTTCATAAATTAAAAACTCATCAATTATTTTTTGTTATTATCAAATAATATCCCTAATATGAAATTTATTGATAATTTTTTTTCAATGGTCTTAGTGAAATGATTCTAATCTATATGAAATCGTGTCAGGAAATACATGGTATATGCCTGAATTGTAGGCATGAAAAATAAAGATGTTGTAGTTGTAAACCACGACATTCACACACACCAGAACAACAGGATGGTTCATGTTTTAGAGAACACCCAACACTAATGGTATTTTTGTATTTCTAAAACCAGGTAATTTATCATCATAACATCATTGATTATGTTTTCTAGGGTAATCGGGTTAATCAAATGAAGGAAATGTTTCATAGGTCATTCCGAGGATTTAGGACATGTATTGGAACATTTCCTTATTGAAAAAATCATTCAAGCATATGGAACAATTATTTATAGAATATATATAAGTGTAATACTCAATAATTACTCATTTAATGATAATTTTTTCCTTGTACCACTTTTATTTTCCATTCTTTAGTTAGGAAAACTTTCAATATTAGAGTTGGTTTTTAGCATGTATACACAACCATATTACACAAAGACAGGGAGTGTGTATTATATTTGATCACCATAAATAGATTATAGATACTATTCATTGTGATGGAATTTCATGTTGTGAAGTAAATTCTTATCATGAATATTATATCAAACATATTGCAAATAATATCCTTTAATACTTTAAGAATTAAGTAATAAATATGTGATTTTTAACTTCAACGTGTTTTCCTAAAACTTTTATATATTCAAATAATTTTTAATATCCTTTTAATTATATTAATTTCAACTTCTTCCGGTGTGTGATCCACAATAGGTAAAATTATATGTGTAGTGGGAGGAATTTGAAGGTGAAATCCATATGGGTATGATTACATGATACAAATTTTGAAGGATAAATGGTAATTTTGATATGATAGTGATAAGGAATATGGTCATATTAGCACTAATATTTTGGAATATATAAATAGGGTCTTTAAGGGGTTTGTAAACTTCCAATATCAGGATTAGTATATGATACATTTATTCAATGTTTCATGTACATTATCGAACACTCCCAACAACATCATTAGAGGATGAAACATGGGATGCACTTAGGTTGAAACATCTAAAGAGACATTGAAGAGATTTTATAGGATAGATCATCATTTCATGTTCAAATATTTGATCAATAATGGATTATATATAAGGTAACAAATTTGCATAAGCTACTCATTAGAGCCAGTGGTTAAGTGATAGTGGTCTTACTGAAACATAGGTACTGTTATCATGGTTATTTCTCTGAACATAAGTATTCATGTAAAAATTTCATTGTATATTGTCTATTAACTTATCATGGGAACCCTATGCTTATATAATATATCCCTAGACCACTTTGGTTGAATGCTACGATGTTCTTTGGATTCCAATTCATTATTTTCTTCATTTTATCTTGTATTCAAATTAGTCAACTATTATCCTTAATAATATGCGATTTCACCCATAGGGAAGGCCAATGCCTACTTATATTAGAAATGAGATGAATGTACTTTGATAAATGGGTGTTGATATATAATTCATCATATATCTCATAGAAGGTCAATGTCATAAGAAATATCTCAATATTCCTAGAATGAGTTCCAAATATCATCAACATTGATAAATTCTTTTGTATTTTTTCATTTTAATATAATTAATAATTTTATGCAAGCATGTTTCATCTTTATTTATTACTTCTGACTAGGTAACTAATTTTTAGTCTTTTATTTCACAAATAAAATCTCTTAAAAATTATATTACATTAAGAATAAATATTTATATTTATATCATAATTAGGAATTGAGAACTTTCCACTTCCCATGACTTAGGATAGTCTTGTTTCTAGTGTTTTCATATAGGGTCTTCCCTTTATACTTATGAGCATACTAATGTCACAACACTTCCGTAAAATCACCCCAAATATTAATCCCCCCCCATTAGTAACATGTATGGTTTTATGTTATGGTGATATGAGGATTTATATTTTTTTATCACCAATTCATCACATCACTTGTACAGTGATAGAGGTAAAATATGAAAACATTACATTTACATGAGAGAATGATGACCAATAAACTTGGGGATTCCACCATTATGTTAGGCCTCTATACCAATGGTGTGGCTGTGAAAGGATTATTTTCTTGTCAAATATTTTATTTTTAAAGAGACTATTATGTATATATCATTAAAAAATGGTTGGTCCATCATCAATATCTATATATGCATGCCATGGATAAGTGAGCACTTCACCTATCTAGCTAGTGATTCTGATGATATCCCTATTTTTGAGATTCAAACATACATTTATTCTGTGAATTATTAGAGGAATAATATTTTTTGATCACTATATGGAATAAATTCATCTTATGTAGTTATATTTATTTGAAGTCATAAGACAGTAAGGGATACATATTTGGGTTTTTTAAAGCCTTACATACACATATAGTTTACCATGTAGCATATGTCGTGTCAATAAAATAAATATTATAGGATGAGTTATTATTATTCATATGTCGGTATTGGATTTCATCCTTTGCTTCACTCTCTATGTTCATGAACAATTTCCTATAGATATTATACTTTACATTCCATGTATATTATAGTACGTTTATCCATCCATATTATGATAATGATAAATATATAAATTTATATTATGAAGATAAAACAAAAATAATGTTATCTATAGGTGGAATTAGGAACATAAACATTCAAAATTTTCTAGACATTGTTTCCACACTTATAGACTTATACTGTACAGTCTTCAACTGAATGTTGTATGTGATTATTAATTATGTACGTACATTATTATTTTTAATCATAAATCATTTATTTTATTATTTATATATTCATATATTTTATTTTAGGATTCACAAATATCATATTCTGAGAATTTTCTCTATAGTATCATTCTTTCTTTTATGATAATGGTTACTACTAGCATATATATGGCGCCTCTTATTAATTTTCACATGGTTTAGTGGAACCATGTAGATTGATTTATGAATTAGTTTGAGTTATTTGAATCTATTCTATTTCCACCTAGTTATTTGGACTTATTTCATTCCCTAAACATACTAGGGAAGAAATAATTCGAATCTAAGAGATATCATTCATGGTATATTGAGATTTGTGGTAGACATCATGATCCCGAATTATAGAGGTTAAGAAAATTGCGCACACATTTATCACAATTATTATCCCTGTAACTAAATGTGATAATTATAAAATCATATACTATATGGGAGATGATTTCATGACATGGTAATAACTATTACGTCATTTAAATATCTTTTCGTTAATAATGATTAATTGTACAATGTTTTTTTATGATAATTGTATCACACACCGGAAACACATCTCTGATCCTCTAGATGGATTCATATTTAACAAGGGATATTTTAAAATATCATTGGATGAGTTGTTTCATCACATGGATGATATTTATCATTGAATTTTAATTAATGTGGAACATAATGCAGAGCCTCAAGTCGATGTGTCACATGATAATGAGCCAGAGGGTGAAGATCCACATATAGACTTTCCACATGATGATGTGGATCATGGGGATGGTGTACAAGATGATCATCCCAATTATCATCTACCTATAATTATTGATAATCCCAAACCTCACCATAGTCTTCAGGAGGCATATCCATTTCTGCATATAGATATTCCATATTCAGCATCTATGGAATAGATTATGCTTACAGGAGATTGTGAAGCATCTTCTAGTGATTTACCTATTTACCCACTTATGTTTTCAGAGTATTCCATAGTGATAGATATAAAATGGACATTTTTAAAGTACACATATAATCCATATTCTTCACTCATGTGATAATTACTTTTTTAATAATGTTCTTATTACCATATGATAGATAGTTCTACCAAAAAACTATTTTCTTTATAGTTTGAAGATGTTATAATAGATAGTATTTTATATCCACCACCCATCACCTAGGATGATGTAAAGGAAACTATAGAAGATGCTATGCTTAATGAGAATATTCTATAGCATGGTATTTTATGGAAATGACAAGGGCATTTTATTTATACACAAATATGTGGCAAAAATGATCCTCTGAGATTCTTCAGCAGACATCAGTGATATTATTTACATTGTTCATATATTTTAAACTCAAAATATTATAATTTATTTCTTGCATTTTAACTTATATGTTATTTAAAACTACATTGGAACACCCCAAAACGTTATGATATTTTCATGTTAGAATAAATATTATTTTCTCTCTCTTTAAATGCAACGCCATGTTAAGATTACGCTACACACAACACAGAATTAGCTTGTGTTACACATAAGACCAAGTCTTACAACCTTTTAATGGAGAACCTATTTTAAAACTAAATTTTGACACATTTATGAATTTCATTTTTAAAAACAAATATATTTTTTTAATTCATTATATGTAAATTAACTAAGGGTGACTTTTTGGTATTTTTGTGAGAAACATAATTTTTTGATGAATTGTAAAAATTACTACAATTTAGTATAAAACCTTTTTGTTTAAATAATTATTAGCGTGAAATTATATTTTAAACTAGTTTTTAAAGTTAAAACAGATCAATTATTCAATATAGGTCATTTAAATAAATTTTATATCTAAATTAGATATAAAATTTATTGAATGTTTCTACTCTAAAATCCTTCTTTCTCACCACATGTGCGGGATTAATAGTAATCTTAATATTCCCACTTCTATGACTTTATTTTTACAAAATTGATATAAAATGTTTTAATAAGTACAATATTTGTGGTATAATAATATCAACTTAATTTTTGATGAAACAAATATTAGTTGAAGTTATTAAAATTTACTGTGGTGATTATGGTAAGATTAAGTTTAATAAGGGACTAAACATTAATTTTAAGGACCAAAATGACCTAGAAACTTGTCCAAAATTCATTGAATGCCAATAATTAGACCATATCCAAAATTGGTTCAAATTTTATGGGTTATTGGGATATATTTAAATGGAAGATCCCTATATAAAAGGTTAACTAAGGAAAAAAGAAAAAAAGGAACTTTCCATACCTTCAACATTTATCAAAATTGAGATATGTAAAAAACATCATATTTTATATTATACATATAATTTCTAAATATAAATGGGTTATTTTTATCATAATAATTATTCAATAATATTTATAGACGATTTAGTTACATAAAATGATTAAGAAACGCCAATGTAGTGATTATTTAGTTAATAATTAACTAAAATAAATGATACTATAGACATTAAAAGTGAAGTGAATTGATTGAATTATTGAATTTATTTATTTATTTTAGATGAATATATCATGTTACAGAACATTGAACTTAATATATTTTAATTATAATATTTTTTTGAAATTTTATTATTAAAATTAAATAAATAATTTCAATATAGTATTATTGTTATTTTACAATAAATGATATTTTATTACATGATTTAAAATTAACAAAAAATCTATATCACGCAAACTGATTTTTAAGTGATATTAAATATTAAATATGGTATTTCTATTTACCAATTAATCTTTTATAGTTAACTTATTGACCCATATATTGTAAAAATGTTGTTAAAACAGTCCGAGTTTATGCAACGTTTTAGTACGTCACATACGCTTGTTTTAAAATTAATTTCCAAAAAATAGGATATTTTTATTTTATAAATGTTATATAATATTAATAATTTATTGAATATATAATTTCTAATAAATATCACTTTATTTTATTCTTAATGGTTAAATTAATTAGGTTAGAAAACAAGATGCTAACCAAAATGATAAAATTGGGAAATCATAGAAGTTAGGAACCAAATTATTAAAATGAACATATTTTTTGTGGTTAGGGTTTGAATAGAAAATTATTCCCCTTTAATCCATTATTTTTTCATTTTTTAGAAACTTTAGGTCAGGTAATCCTCCCATTAATGAATGCCTTTTGGTATTTACAAGGGTTTCACTCCTCCTCCACTATAAAAACGAATGCACTCTACCCCTTAGCCGCATCTCTCAAGAAACTTTTGATTGAAAAAAGTCTGACCAAATAGATACCCAAAATCTATCCCATCACCCTAGAATCTTCCCCTTGGTCTTACAGAAATCCAAGTAATCCCTTTTATGCAAACTAAAAATAGTTACCCAATTAAGAACTAACAAACTTCTATAAGTTTTTTAGTTTTGTTTACATTAATCAATCCATAAAATCTTATTATTGTATGATTATATAAAAAATAGTATAATAAATATAATAGGATTCATTAATTCTAATGGTTTTACCAACACTTACACACACTTCCATCTAATGGGTAATTAACATACTATTTCTATATACGGCGAACTACTCCCTCACAAATTGATGATTGTTCATTTTTTTACTTTACCACCTCTCATAGTGGACATTATGATGGAAACCCTATTTATATATGATATATTTGATATTTATTATGTTTTTATACTTATTTAATCCTTTTTATAACTCATACATTTAATACTTCCCATTTTTAATTAATATGAAAACATTGTTTGAGGATTTGTGGACTACCGCCCGCTCGAAACGGTGTAATTCGTTCACGCTATACAAGGAATTTATTAAGGATGGTTTTAATAAACATATGTAACATATAAAACATATATATTATAATGGAATAATAATATACATATGTATCATTTACTTATTGTTATTTTAATATGACAAATAAATGAATGTAGTGTTCATGCGTACGTACGACCTACCGTCTCCATGAACAATGCATTTCATCTCTTATTTCAAAATAATATAGATTATTCTGAATAAATATTTACTGAATATAGATGATAATTATGTCATGGTTTACATTGTGTATATTATTAAATCATGATCTAATTAATATGAATAAAAAATTTCAAGTCAAAACCTACTTGAGAAATCTAGGTAATTAACACCAAATGTAGTGAAAATAATGGAAGAATGTTAAATATGGGTAATAAAATATAATAATAAGATAATATGTGATATTATAAACATGGGCATGGTTCTGTTATAAGTCAGTAACACATTTTAAACCACTATATTGGTGTATAAATTCCACACAACAAAAAGAAGATTAAGGTAAGCGAATTTTTCCTTTATTTACATTCCCTTGAGACTAATTTGTTATTATGAACCAATTCACTTTTATTTGGTGTATATACAATCTTTTCACATGTTATATAATGAATATACATGCTCTAATTATATTATAAGTTTCATTTAATATTATTCCTTCATTAGTATTATGATTTAAATGTTTTAATGTGGTATGGGACACTTTGGAATGTTTAATGATTATTCGCCTAAAGAATGTTATTAATGATTATCCTTATAATCTCACTTCCTTTTATTATAGTTGAATTTATATTGAAACAATAACATTATTGTAATCATTATTCATTGAAATTTTATATTAATATCCATATTCTCATGCAATGGATATTAGTATTTCCAAAACCATTTAAAATTTTTCATTGGTGTTCACTTTGACAGTATTATATTCATGGAATGAAGTTTTGACATTATTAGATTTTTTTTGTAAAGCCTTGATAGTATTAAATTCATGGAATTAAGCCTTAAAAATATTAGATTCATGGAATGAATATTTTATATTATTAAATAATTGGCATGATTCCTTGAAATTATTATATACTTTGCATGAATACATGATAATATTATATTCATGGCACAAAGTTGTGATAATATTAAATTCTTAGCATAAATCATTGAAAGTATTATATTCTTTGAATGAAGCCTTGAATGTATTAGATCCTTGGCATAGATCCTTAGTGGTATGTTATATATATCTGTTTTTATTAATTTACTTTATAAATATTTTAGTTATTATTCAAGCATGAAATTATTCCTCGACATATATATGGATACATTTAATTTTCAATTCATTGATTAAATGGAATGTGTTTCAGTTTCTTAACTTGACATATTGAATTTTCCTTCTCTAGTTATTTGAATGGTATGCGTTATTAGTTATTTAACTTCCCATGTTAATTTATTCCTATTTATTCATTATTAATTATTCTTTACTTACCCTTACTAAGCATTTGAGATCACCCTCATTATATTTCATTTCCCAAGGTTATGATGAATAAATATTTGAATAAGCATTCAAGGATGCAGTTTATTTTATTCTATTATGTATCATCTTTTTATTTTATATTTACCAATATATTATGGGTATCATGTATAGAATATAGCTTTCCAAGATTTATAAATTGATCGGTCCTTCGGGATATGATTCCTTATAATCATGCCAACGTAATAAAATAATGCATCGGCTCTGGGTTTATGGGGTCACAATGTTACAGTTACTATCAAAAGAAGTTTAAAAATCCTTCGAAACTAGATTTATAAAACATGGATTAAGTATCATTACCCTAATATTGGCTATGAGGATAAGTATATAATAACATCATATAATTTTTTTAAGGTAGAGATTATAAGGGTATTCCTAGAAAACCTCCCTGTCTACATACTAAATGTGGACATGGTTCTAGAACATATGTACCTAAGAGTAAAAACTCTGACATAGTGTGTTTGGCATGACTCTTTGTAACATCGTACTTGACAGTGGACCTTACTAGACACCTAGTTTGACACTCCTGAGGGATAAAATTTGGATAAATCGAATTTTTCTTTATAAACCATCAATAATGATTTACGTAGATGATGAATATGAATAACCCGGATAAACCTACGTTTTTATATATTAATGAAGTAGAAGATATGATTTTGGAACCCCATAAGTAATTTTTCATCACTATGTGGTTTTCTATTTTGATAAGTGTTTCTCACACTATGATTTTTGGTTTTAGTCAATGGAAGGAACCAGAAGGAACTGGTTTAACATTTTATGTGACAGAAAATTTAATAATGGTAAGTTCAATGGAATGATCATTGGAGTGAAGGATTTTGTGAAAATACCTAATCATATTTCATGAAACATTATTAAAAATGTGTACCTTAACCAACTCTCAAACTCACTAATGATGATAAGTAAGGATTTCACTGAGAGCTCTGGTAATGAAGACCATAGAAGAAAGTAGATTCAATTTCCTCTATGTCATAAATGTGGAAAGAATCACCCAAGTTAATGTCTTAGAGGGCCCAGAAGATATTTTGACTATGTAAAATAAGGAAACAAATCAAGTATCTAAAAAGTTAAAATATAGAGTTTTTTTATGTAATGGAAAGGAATATTGTCCTCCTTAAACATCATTAATGGTCAAATACTTTAATAATGAAATGATTGGTCATTAGGAAAATTGATGTTCCAAGTGGGAAGATCATGAAGAGAATAATCAAGGTAGTATGAGTAATGGTTATATTGGTAATGATGATGAGACTAGTGGATAAATATGAAGTGAAATAGGTATTACGTAATTGGATGAGGTAGCCTTGTTAATGGTTTAATTATGAAGTGTAATAATCAATGTGTTTATATACATGGATTCAAGAACAATGTAATTTGAATATTTTATAAGCAATGTATGTAACAACCCGATATTTTATGATAAGTATTCTTTTTAATTTTTTTGATGTCATGTGTTTTATGCTACAATAAGATTGTCTTGTGCTATACGCCACACTGTATTAGCTTGAAGTATACGCAACACTATTCTTAGATTATGTTACACACAATTTCAAGTTCATTTTATAATAGTCATTATACGCAACGTTGAGTGTATATATATATATATTCAATTTATAAATGAAATATGGTTGGATTCTGTTATACGAAAAAACGAAGGATTCTTGCACAACACGCAACCCTGACTTGGCTTCACTACTGGAAAACTAACCTTTACCAACGGTTTGGAACCGTTGTTATAGGCCTCCAAACCGTTGGTATAGCCTATCCCAATGGTTTGGAGAACCGTAGCCAAGTAAGTCGTTGGGATAGGTCTATACCAACGGTTTTGGAAACCGTTTGTATAGGTACTCTAGTTTATAACTCAAAGACTTAACCACTAACCTAACATGACTTTTGTTTACATAATTCCATAAAAATATATATTTATTGTTCTAATTATTTTAAATTTTGATATATATATATATAATGTTCTCCGTAGGATGATTCCAAAAAAAACACAAGAATTTTCCCAACGGTTCTGAA
This sequence comes from Viscum album, assembly GCA_963277665.1. Taxonomy (NCBI): domain Eukaryota; kingdom Viridiplantae; phylum Streptophyta; class Magnoliopsida; order Santalales; family Viscaceae; genus Viscum; species Viscum album. The sequence continues at coordinate 653,762,477 of OY728153.1, forward strand.
AACCGTTGGGAAAGGCCTAGACTTTTCCCAACGGTTCTCAAAACCGTTGGGAGGCCCTTTGCCAACGGTTTTGGAAAACCGTTGGGAAAGGGTAGCCTATCCCAACGGTTTGCCAAAACCGTTGGCAAAGGGCCTCCACAATTCAACCTTTCCCAACGGTTTGGCCAAACCGTTGGGAAAGGTGGCCAAAATATGGGCTTTCCCAACGGTTTGGCCAAACCGTTGGGAAAGGGTACCTATACCAATGGTTTGACAAACCGTTGGTATATAAGCGTTGTGAAAAATCATTTTTCCAGTAGTGCTTGCATTACAGGAAATCGCAACTTTCCTCGATAGCGTGTGTTATACGCAATATCAGGTTTCACTAAACAATGATATATTGTTATAATATTATCATGAACTAGCCGTTATGAATATTATTAACTACATTTTGAATTTTATAACATTATTATTCATCTTACACATTTTCTAGAACATGGTAAGAGAACAAAATAAATTTTTCGGGTAAAATAAGTATTTTTCAAAAATGCAGTTTTGCCGCCTTTTGATGGAGCACCCACATTAAATCTAGTTTTTAACATGTTTATAAGTTAAATTTGACAAAATAAAATTCTTTTTTGGAATCAGGATATAAAAATTTACTTTGGATAAATTTTTGATATTTTTCTGATAACTTTCATATTTTGATGAATAGTAAAAATACGCTAATTTTTAATTAAAAACAACTTTTTTCATTGAGATAATTTATATGGTTAGATTATAATATTTAATGGTTTTAAAGTATAAATAGAATATATTTTTACCATTTAATAAAATATATGTCAATATCATTAATTTCACATTGAATTCATAGGTAAAAACATTTCAATCTTTGGCAATGTTTTAACTTCTAAAACCCGTTTTCTTAACAACAGGATTAATTTTAAATTAATTACTAAAACTTATGTGTTTTGAATTTTGAAAAATGGATTCCATATTTTGAATCAGTGGGTCCAAATTATGTTAATAGGATACTTTTTATTTTTGGGCATTATGAATAGTAACTACGGTAAATTTTATTTACCATAGTTAAAGGTAAATCGGGTAATTAAGGGTAAATATAAGATTATAAAATTACCATAAAACCTTCCAAAATCCTATTGTATGACTAAAATTAGACCCATATCACCTAAGGGTCGGATTAGATTCATTTAATGTGCTTTTTTCATGAAAATAACATAATTATTATTAAAACCAAAGAAAGTAACAACATGTCTCTTTCTTAAATCTTATAAGTATAATAATTTTAATATAGTGATAAACTTAATGAAACTTCGGATATAAATAGTCTCCAGAAATATAATAAATATATCTACATTAAATGAATATATTTAGAATTTTTAAGGATTAAATAATTATCATTAAAGGTGACATAATAGTGATGTTGAAATTATTGTATTAAGAGAAATATCAAATAAATGGTTTTAAAAATATGAAAATAAATATTATATGAACTATTTAATGTGATACACTAATTTTCTAGATAAATATGACATGTTATGAATCTATTAAATCTTTTAGTTCAAACATATCTTCTGTATATTGTTTATTTAAATCCAAATAAATGAATAATGTCAAAATTGACACTATTGTTATTTTATAAAAATAACATATTATAAAATTGTTTAAAAATCACAAAAATATCTAAAAATTAGAAATTAAAATTTATATGGTCTAAAATGTCATACAGTGTTAAATTATGTAAAATTAACAACACATATGTAATTATTTATAATAATTTAAAATTTAGAATATTATTACAACAAATAAAATTAAATTGATAAATAAGGATAAATCAAGTTGATAATGTTTAAAATAAATTCCTAACCTGTCTAAATTTTATTGGTTGATGATATTACAACCTTATCTCATCTAATATTAAGATATGAGTCATTTTGGAAGTTTTTAAGTGGGGTTGGGATTTAATATAAACTAATATTTCTTATATTTCCAAAGGTGCCCCTCTCCTCCCTTATAAAAGGGCACCTCCTCCCTCTCTTCCTCACACCATTTTGAGCCTTGAAGTTCGGCCAACCTCTGCCCATTTCACTTCCCTGCTTCCCTAGAAACTTTATAGAGGTACTGGTCTTCTTAAAAGACCAACCCTAGTGCCCTAAGAAGAAGTTTAAAGGAGGTGCGTCGAAGAAGAGGTAATATCTTCTACTGATTATTTCAAGCTTATTTCTTCTTCAACTTCTTCTTCTTTAGTTGTTTCATTATAAAGTAATAATATCAGTATCACTAATATACTGATATGTTATTATAAATATTAAACAACCCCATTTCACCTTCTATCCATCCTACGGAAAATGAAATCACCACACGTGCGTACGTACGGAATACCGTCTCCATGCCATGCTGTAATCTGTTTTTCCAACATCACATTACTTGGATGGGTATAATGGTGTAAATAATAACTATACATAGTTATTATAACATCATAATGATTCTGATATATTGTATCATCCACTCCAATTCAATTTAATAATTATGGGAACAATATCATCGCTCATGTGTACGTACGGACTACCATCTCCACGACGCGATGAGATTCATTCTCAATCATTAACCATTCATGAATGATTATAAAGTATATATATAATAAGTAATCATGAAATATATGACATAATAATTATACTGGATTTATGTATATATATATATATATGTATTTCATCCAATTAATTCCATTAAATTCAATGAGGAAACGAAAAAAACGTTCATGCGTACGTACGGCCTACCGTCTCCATGAACGGTGTATTTCATTCCTTTTATCAATCTATAATATGTATGTATATGATGAATATATATTTTAAATAAATCATGTTTTATATTATGTAATTATTTAAATCATGATATAAGTAATAATATCAATAACTACAAGTCGAAACACATACGATAAATGAAATGATTTTACCCAAAACGCTGCTTTAACATGGAATTTACAAAAGAACGGGTAATATAAAGTCATAAGTGAAACATATATGATATCATAATAATGAATATGATTATTTAATAATTCAATGACATTATTTAAATCATTATACAGGAGTTTCGGATCCATACGAAGCATATCGGACCTAAGGTAAGGGATAATTATTCCAATCTCATTCTTATCTGAGATTGTTTATTTGTAAGTATTTACTGGGGTTATGATTATTATCCATGTACATAGGTTCTCAAAATGTTTTCATAAAATGTTTACTTTTATTCCATGTATATTTAAAGTCATTTTTACCCTTTTCTACTTTTACCACATCGTATGGAAGAAATCTTTCTTTTGTTTACCATATGAGGTACTTTTTGACTTTTCTAAAAAAAAGTACGAGAAAATTGATATTTTTAAATTATACGGCGTGAACGGATTTTTACGGTTTTATAAAGCCTTATTTTCATGAAGATTCCTCCAAAATATTTCATGACTATTTTCAAAAAAAATCTCTTTCTTTTAAAATTGCATGAAATTTTGTGAAAAGAAATTTATTTTGAAGAAAAATGATATTTTCCTCAAGAATTCATTTCAAGTGTTTTATCAAAACCATTTTTCCATCTAAGATGACATTATTTCGTATGTGTGTGTTTCAAGTATAATGTTTATTTTATTTACATGGTTTCACTTTTCTTATGATGAAATATTCATTTGTTTTATATGGATTATGTGATGATGGGATGATATTTATGAAACCCATTTTATTCTTTGGGTTATGATGAATGTTTTAAGTTTATGTTATGGGACACGTAAGAATGATTTCATTATGAGATGGGTGGGACCTATATCTGTAACATCCCAAGTAAGTAATTAATAATAGATATTTTTATCTATGTCTATTAGTGAATTAGATAGTGTTTTAGAGGCTTAAAATGAGAATAAATCCAATCTTAAGCATGGAATACACTAATATTTTTAAAAGATTGTTTTACTGCCTTTTGATGGCAAACCATTTTTAAATCTATATTTTGACAATTTTATAAGTTTTTTTGTCAAAATAAACTTATTATTTATGATTTGGACATCAAAATTTACTTTTTGTGAATTTTTGGTATTTTTCTGATAAAGTTCATTTTTTTAATGAATAGTGAAAAATGTTGTATTTTAATTCAAAACCTCCTTTTAATCTAATTTATTTATATGATTATATTATATCTTGAATTAGTTTTGAAGTGGAATTAGAATATATTTTTACCATTTAATCCAATGGTGGTCATTGGAATCAATTTCACTTTGAAATTGGATTTAAACTGGTGTCAATCTTTTGATAGTTATTGTTTAATAAAAACACGCTATTTTTTCATGACAGCGGGAATTAATTATTAAATTAATTAATGTAACTTATATGATTTTAATTTTTTAAAATTGAAATCATTTTTGAATTCAGAATATCAAATATATCTTAGGGTGAAGTTTTGGTATTTTTCTGAAAAACATCAATTTTTTATGAATAGTGAAACCACTAAGTGGTTGTTAAAGAAACTGATTTTTCGTTTAAATGAAACTTTTCCACTTATGTGATTTGATTTTCAAAAATCCGAAAAACATGGTTTTCATTAAAGATGTAAAATGTGGTTCAATGAGATTAAAATAATTTTTTGGTGAATAGTAACTTTTAAGTTCTTAATCGCGATTAGAGGTAATTAGTGTAATTTAAAGTAAAAATAATGTTATAATAAAATGAAAATACCTAGAAAAATGTCCTACCCTTATTGGATGTGTAATGGCCGACCGAGACAAGCCATGGGTCAACTTGGGGACCCCATGGAGCCACTTTGGTAGGAAAATGACATTAATATCTTTTTATTTAATGTTAAAATTAAAATGACACAAACATGAGTTGTTTTACTAAAACAATTTTTAAATGGGGTTATACAAGTCAGATGTTTGACTATAAATATTCATTAGAAAGATAAAAATATTTATTACATCATGATATTTTTTATAATTTTTAGACATTAAATAAATTAAATTATTTATGACATCATGATGATGCAGCGATTACCTCATTAATAAAGGATTTAAATAAAATGAAAAGATAATGTAAAATCTATGACCTACACATGTCCAAAACCTATTTTATGGGTGGATTTTGAACCCGTATCACCTTAAAATCGAATTATATCAATGTGGTACCTTTTTAATCCGAAAATCATGTTAAAATAAAGTAACATTTCTTTACTTTCCAAGAGTGCCCCTCCTCTCCTCTTATAAAAGGCCCCCACCTCTACCTCCTTACCCACACTTCCAAAGCCTTTGGATCGGCCAAACCCTGCCCATTTTGTCTCTCCACTTCCCTCTCTTACTCCTTGAATCCTCACTTTAGGCAGAAGTCTTCCCAAGGAATTCTTTTGATCTCAAACTAAAGGGAGTTACCCGATTTTAAGGTAATGTCTTCACTTGTGTTCTTTTGTTTTATTTTTCTTCTCCAACCCCCTAAACTATTTTTATTAATTTATTTTGTAACAAATACAGTATCTTAAATATACTAGGATTTTTTATAAGAATAATTCAAGCTACACTAACACACACCTACATCTAATGGTTAACGAACATACTGTTTCTTTGGATGGCGAATTTCTGCCTCACGAAACAATGATTGTTCAACACTCATATAACACCTTAAAAGGTTTCCATTAAGATGTCACTATATTTACATATGATCTATAATATTTTTATGTTTTACTTAAGCTTCTGTATTTTTCTTTTGTGTCATACCATTATGGTTTCCATTGTGGTAAACACGATAATTTCATTTTAGGAAGTGTGGACTACCGCCCCCGCAAAGTGATTTGATTCGTTAATTCCATATGTGGGATGTATAAAAGATGGATTTAAAGTTATTATATATGATTTATGTTACATATAAATGATGAATATAATTCTGGAATTAAAATATACATACCTCTCATTTAGTTTTAATTCCATTAATATGACATAGAAATGAAAATAGTGTTCATGCGTACGTACGGCTTACCGTCTCCATGAACGGTGCATTTCATTTCTTACCTCTAAATAATTATGTAATATTATAAATACATGTATATTCTGGATATATATGATATATATGATATCCAAATCATGAATATCATTCTAGATATAATGAACCTTTGACCACACCAACAACATGTAATTGTAAGAAGTCCACTTTCGACTTAAGAACCAAATATCGACAAAACAAACATTATTAACATAAATGATTACATAATGTTTGTAACATGGCAATAAGTGATATAAAAGTAATAATTAACTTGAAAAATATTCTTAATCAAGTAGAAATTAACTCAAGTTTATTATTCAGGACGTTAAAGAATGATCGAGTCAAGTCGGACCCGAGGTAAGGGATCTTACTCCTCTCTTTCTTTTTAAGTACACTCTTTTATGTCATTCCTTTTAAAGCTCATCTTTCTTGTTATTGGGATGTTATTTTATATTAATATTACTGTAATTTTTATGTTCATATGATGATAGACCCTATTCTCTCTCATCAATCCAGTTTGGAAGTTTTGAGTGGCGCCATTAGGCTGCCGAATTTTCATAAGAGATCTAACCTCTCTCTTTCTTTTTAAGTACTCTCTTTTATGTCACTTCTTTTAAGCTCCTATTTGTTATGTTGGGGGATGTTCTTTTATATTCCTCTTTTTTTAAACTTTATGTTAATATGATGAGAGACCCTATTTGATCTCATCAATCCATTTTTGTAACTTTTAAGTGGCGCCGTTAGGCTGCCGAGTTTTCGTAAGGGATTTTTCATCTCACTTTTATTCCCATGAGATTTATGCTACATTTTCCACAATTTCCTTTGAGTGGTGTATGTACTGCCCATTATTTTACTCATTGTGTAGTATACTTTCATTTATGAGTATTTACATCAATGTTGTATTGTCCTTCTTTCATGGGGCATATGTTTTGAAAGATACCCATGTCGGTAAGGGAACCTTTCACCCTCCTCTTTTTAAAAGACTTATTTTGGTGATTTCTTTTAATTATCATACTATTATGTTGGGATATGTTCTTATATATCCTCATTGATGTAAATTTTATGACCAAGTGATGAGATACCCTTTTTATCTCTCATCAACTCTTTTTCTGAATTTTGAAGTGACGCCGTTAGGCTGTCAAATTTTTGTAAGGGAACTTCTTAACCCAATTTTGATTCTTTGGGTTAAACTTGTACTCCTTGAATATGTCGTTCTATGATTATGTGTGAATTTCCTCTGATTGTATTACACTTAATACCCACTTATATTTCGTGTATTCGTTTGTCACACATAATTATGTAACTAATTTATCCTTAATCCAAGGATACCGTCTTTGTATGGGACTTCGTCTCAATCTCCTTTCATTGAGGCATATTTTGTTTCATACACAACTTTCTTTTATATGGTGTGTAAACCCCTTTGACTTTTACGTTTATTCAAAAGGAATCTTTTTTATATGAAGCGTTTACTAAACGACAAAAGGGAATGTTTTTGTCATACGTATGCGGCGACAACGACTTCTCCACCGCCGTGACCATTATTTGAGTTTCAGCATCCTCTACAAGCCATACCTTCTTTTTAAAATAAAAATAAATACCATGTTTTACTTTTCTTTTATTTTGGTATTGAAAATGGTTTTCATAAGGTTTTTTATATCAATGTGTTTTATTGATATATTGTGATTGAAATATGGAAATGTTATGTTTCCTTTATGCATGTATTATGTGGTACAATTATGTTATGGTTCTTGGGAATTGTTATGAAGACGGGTGGTTCCGTGATAAACTAAGGGCGGGTGAGCCCGATATAGCTCTCTAATGCATTGGGTAACGCGAAGGAGTGAAACGTTAAGGTTTCTCCGAAGAGATTTAGGGAATATACTGTGGTGGGTATTACAAACGTAACCAAGAGGGTTACTCCCTACGTAAGAATGTTATGAATGCCTCATGTTACCTTTATGTCTTATGATTTCTATGATTTATTCATGATTTTATGAGATATGTTAAAGTGATTATGCTTTATGGGTAATGTATGATTTCATTCTTATGTATATATGTACTCATGTTTCCTTTCCATTCTTTTTATAACCCTTACTGAGCGTTTTATGCTCATCCCAAGTTTTTTAAATGTTTTTCACAGGTCAAGGGAAAGGTACATGATGTGATGATAGTGTCAAGAAAGTGTCAAGAATGAATCCATGTTTTATTTTAAATATGTTTCCGTTGATGGGAAAAATGAATACTGTCTTTTATGTAACCACTTTGTTTAAAAGTGGAATGTAATGCAAGTTTCATGATCTAATTCTCTAAAACTCTAAACCCGAAAAGATTCTCAATGTGTAATCTTTTAATAACTCAAGATTAAGTAAGGTATAAGGCCGGGGCCTTATAGTTGGTATCAGAGGTCGGTTTAGATAACTTTAGGAGTTAGAATTATATTAAATGATTATCCAAAAATATTTTTTTTGAAATGATATAGCATTTGAAGATTACCATGTTGCTTCATCTAAGACATGTTTGTTCAGAATGGTTTTCCGCAGAGGAAATAGGGAAGCAGTGCTAGGAAGACATACAGAAGGAAATAACCTTCTGAATCAGCATCCTGAGATGGTCGGAATTGGAACTGAACATTTTGTTTCAGTAATGGAGTAGTTGACTCAAGCGATAAATGGTGGTGGTATCTATGCACGAGATCAGCCAGATCAACTGCAGAGGAACATGTCAGTGGTGGAACATTTCATAAGGCAACATCCCCCATCATTCAGAGGATCATTTGACCCTGTGTTAGCTGAAGGGTGGATTAAAGCACTGGAGAAGATTTTTGATGTCATGGGGTGTTCAGACAATCAAATGGTTAGTCTTGCTATTTACCATTTGGAGGGTGAGGCAGATCAGTGGTGGTCGATGGTTAAAAATATCAGGGACGCTGATGAGATTGATTCTCTTGACTGTGATGAATTCAAAGGTATGTTTCATGATAAGTATTTTCCTAAGGTTGTTCAACTTAGGATGGAAAAACAATTCTTGGAATTGAGGCAAGAGGAAGACTCAGTGGCTGCCTATGAAGAGAGGTTCACTCGATTGGCAAGGTATGCTCCAAATTTTATTCGAGACCTTGATAGTAAAATCAATTGTTTTTACTCAGGATTAAAACCAAAATATCGAGGTCATTAGCTTCTCGTGAGTTTAAAAGTTATGAAAAGCTTGTTCGATGTGCTGAGAAGGTGGAAATGGAGTTTGTCGATGATCAAGTGTTCTATAACAACCAGCAGAAGAAGAGATCGAGGTGGCAGGATAAAGGGAAGAATTATTCAAAAAAGTCTGATGGTAAGAAAACTAAGTTTCCAGTTTGTGATAAATGTGGTAAAAGGCATGCTGGGGAATGTCTTCTAAAATATGGAAAGTGCTACCGATGTGGTAAGATGGGAAATAAGGATTGTGATTGCACTGAAAAAGATCAAGGTGATGGTAAGTCCAAATTTGAATTACAGTTAGTGAAATGTTTTAAGTGAAATGAGATGGGTTACTATGCAAACGAGTGTTCGACAAAAAGCTTGAGTGATGGGAAGCAGTTATACTACAAGAAGAAAGGGGTGGTGAAATCCTTTGCAACTACTTCAGCAGATGTCGGGCCATCAAATGAAGTTGTATCAGGTACTTTTTTTGTTTTTTCAGATTATGCCAGTGTGTTGATTGATTTGGGGTCCACACATTCTTTCATCTCTGAAACCTTTTCTAGTAAAATGGGAATACCATATCAAGAAATGACTCCTGAAATTGTGGTAAAAACACCTGGGGGAAATGTTGAGGCAAAAAGAATTTATAAGAATCTTCCTATCCTTATCTGTGGAAAGAACCTACTTGCAAACCTTATTTTTCTACCTCTAGTAGAGTTTGATGTTATCATGGGTATGGATTGGCTCTCTATTTACCATGCTAAGATTGACTGTAGAGATAAAGAAGTTTCTTTTCAGAAAGACTTTAATTTTGTGTACAAGAATGAACCATTACTGTTGATAACTTATCAAGAGGCCGAGAAACTTGTAAAAGATGTAAATGAATGTTACCTTGCACATATTGTTGAAAACAAGGGAACTGTTCAGATTAATGATGTGCCAGTGGTAAATGAGTATCCTGATGTTTTTCCTGATGATTTTCCTGGAATAATACCAGATCGGAAAGTTGAATTTACTGTTGACTTAGTTCCTGATGCTAATCCAATTTCAAAACCCCCTTATAAAATGGCTCAAATTGAACTTTTAGAGTTGAAGGAGCAATTGCAAGATTTATTAGAGAAAGGTTTCATTCGACCTAGCACATCACCATGGGGTGATCCTATTTTATTTGTTAAAAAGAAAGATGGTTCTATGAGACTTTGCATTGATTATAGAGCCTTGAATAACATCACTGTTAAGAACAAATATCTTTTTCCTCGTATCGATGATTTGTTTGATCAGCTCCAGGGAGCTCAGTTTTATTTAAAGATTGACCTGAGATCGGGGTACCATCAGCTGAAGGTAAAGGAAGCAGATGTTCCGGAGACTGTGTTTCGTATAAGATATAGCCATTATGAATTTGTAGTAATGCCTTTTGGGCTAACCAATGCATCTGCTGTATTCATGGACTTAATAAATAGAATTTTCCATGAGTTCTTGGATAAGTTTGTGGTGGTTTTCATTGATGATATTTTGGTGTTTTCTAAAAGTAAAGAGGAGCATGAAAGACATTTAAGGGTTATTTTGCAAAACTTAAAAGAAAAGAAATTGTATGGGAAATTCAGCAAGTGTGATTTTTGGTTGCAATAAATTTCTTTCCTTGGTCACATTGTTTCTAAAGATGGGATAACCGTTGATCCTGCAAAAACAAAGGTTGTTGAAGAATGGCCAAGACCCACAAATGTAACAGAGATTTGTAGTTTCCTTTGTTTGGAAGGCTATTACCAAAGGTTTATTAGAAATTTTTCACGGTTATCTAGACCAATGACTAAGCTAACTCGGAAGGGTGTTAAGTTTATCTGGACAAAAGAATGTGATGAATGTTTTCAAGAATTGAAAAGAAGATTGGTGAATGCTCCAGTTTTGGCACTACCTTCCAGGAATGGGGAGTTTGTTATCTACAGTGATGCTTCATTGAAAGGACTTGGTTGTGTCCTAATTCAAAATGATCAGGTAATTGCTTATGCTTCATGACAGTTGAAAACTCATGAGGTAAATTACCTTACACATGATTTGAAATTAGCTGTTGTTGTTTTCGCTTTAAAAATTTGGAGGCATCTTTTGTATGGAGTAAAGTGTGAAATATATACCGATCACAAAAGTTTAAAGTATATATTCACTCAGAAAGAATTGAACATGAGACAGAGGAGATGGCTAGAATTAATCAAGGATTATGATTGTACAATTCATTACCATCCGGGAAAAGAAAATAAAGTGGATGATGCTTTGAGTCGAAAAAGTAATGATTCATTAGCAATGTTGCATTTGGAACGTGATCCTTTGGTTAAGGATTTGATGAACTTTGGCATAGAAGTTGTTAGTGTAGGATGTTCTTCTGTTTTGTTTCAGGTATCAGTGAAATCTTCTCTATCAGATAGAATCAAGAAAGCACAGAAGCAGGACAGTGAGTTGCAGAAAAAGGTAGAGCCGGTTCAGAAAGGTAAGTTTCCTGAATTCAACATTGATAATGATTGCGTTTTGAGATTTGGGAAGAGATTGTGTGTGCCTTGTGATTCACAGTTGAAGGGAGAGTTGTTATGTGAAGCTCATAGTTCTCCATTTTCAGTTCATCCTGGCAGTACTAAGATGTACAGAGATCTGCGGGAGTATTACTGGTGGGATGGAATGAAAAGAGATATTGTTGATTTTACTGTGAAGTGTTTGACATGTCAACAGGTTAAAGCAGAGTGGCAGTTACCGAAAGGGATGCTTCATCCTTTACCAGTTCCAGAGTGGAAATGGTAGAATATATCCATGGACTTCATTGTGGGATTGCCGAAGACCCCTCGAGGTAATAATGCAATCTGGGTTATTATTGATCGCTTGACTAAATCTACTCATTTCCTTGCTATACGAGATACTTTTTCCCTAGATCAACTTTACCATTTGTATCTTAAAGAGATAGTCAGGTTACATGGATTTCCCCTCTCCATTGTATCTGACCGTGATCCCAGGTTCACTTCTAACTTTTGGAAGGGCCTTTAGAAGTCATTGGGAACTGAATTAAATTTTAATACATCTTTTCATCCTCAATCATATGGGCAGTCAGAACGAACAATTCAGACTTTAGAAGATATGCTACGTGCTTGTTCGATGGATTATCATGGAAGTTGGGACCAACATCTTTCTTTGTTTGAGTTTTCTTATAATAACAGTTTTCATTCCAGTATACAGATGGCACCATTTGAGGCGTTATATGGGAAGTGGTGTCGAACTACAGCTTTTTGGGATGAAGTGGGTGAAAGAAAGCTGATGTGACCAGAATTGCTAGAAGAGTTGGCAGAAAAAGTTCAGCTGATACAGAAACACATGAGAACAGCTCAGAGCAGGCAGAAGAGTTATGCAGACAACAGAAGGAAGGATCTATCTTTTGAGGTAGGTGAACATGTTTTTCTCAAAGTCTCACCATGGAAAAGTGTGATGTGGTTTGGTAAGAAAGGAAAGTTGAGTCCAAGGTTCATTGGACCATATGAAATTATGGAGAGAGTTGGGTCAGTTGCATACCAGGTGACTTTACCTCCGAGTTTATCTCAGGTACACAATGTTTTTCATGTTTCGATGCTGATAAAGTACATGCTAGATCCATCTCATGTTTTGAGTCCAGAGGTAGTTCAGCTGGAAGAGAACCTATCTTATGAGGAACAACCGGTCCAGATTCTTGACCACAGGGAGCAAGTGTTACGGAATAAGGTGATTAATCAGGTAAAGGTTTTGTGAAAAAACCACATGATGGAAGAGGCAACATGGGAATCTGAAAATGCAATGAGGGATAAGTAACCCCATTTATTCGATAAGTAAATAAATTGTGGGGACGCAATTTTCTAAAGGGGGGAAGGATGTAACATCCCAAGTAAGTAATGAATAATAGATATTTTTATCTATGTCTATTAGTGAATTAGATAGTGTTTTAGAGGCTTAAAATGAGAATAAATCCAATCTTAAGCATGGAATACACTAATATTTTTAAAAGATTGTTTTACTGCCTTTTGATGGCAAATCATTTTTACATCTATCTTTTGACAATTTAATAAGATATTTTTTTCAAAATAAACTTATTATTTATGATTGGGACATCAAAATTTACTTTGTGTGAATTTTTGGTATTTTTCCGATAAAGTTCATTTTTTAATGAATAGTGAAAAATGTTGTATTTTAATTCAAAACCTCCTTTTAATCTAATTTATTTATATGATTAGATTATCTTTTGAATTGGTTTTAAAGTGGAATTAGAATATATTTTTACCATTTAATCCAATGGTGGTCATTGGAATCAATTTCACTTTGAAAGTGGACTTAAACTGGTGTCAATCTTTTGATACTTATTGTTTCATAAAAACACGCTATTTGTCATGACAGCAAGAATTAATTATTAAATTAATTAATGTAACTTATATGATTTGAATTTTGTAAAATAGACATCATTTTTTGAATTCAGAATATTAAATATAGCTTAGGGTGAAGTTTTGGTATTTTTCTGAAAAACTTTAATTTTTGATGAATAGTGAAACCACTAAGTGGTAGTTAAAGAAACTGATTTTTTGTTTAAATGAAACTTTTCCACTTCTGTGATTTGATTTTCAAAAATCTGACATACATGGTTGTCATTAAGAAGTAAAATGTGGTTCAATGAGATTAAAATAATTTTTTGGTGAATAGTAACTTTTAAGTTCTTAATCGCGATTAGAGGTAATTAGTGTAATTTAAGGTAAAAATAATGTTATAATAAAATGAAAATACCTAGACACATGTCCTACCCTTATTGGATGTGTCATGGCCGACCGAGACAAGCCATGGGTCAACTTGGGGACCCCATGGAGACACTTTGGTAGGAAAATGACATTAATATCTTTTTATTTAATGTTAAAATTAAAATGACACAAACATGAGTTGTTTTACTAAAACAAGTTTTAAATGGGGTTATACAAGTAAGATGTTTGAAAATAAATATTCATTACAAATATAAAAATATTTCCTACATCATGATATTTTTTTTATAATTTTTAGACATTAAATAAATTAAATTCTTTATGACATCATGATGATGCAGCGATTACCTCATTAATAAAGGATTTAAATAAAATGAAAAGATAATGTAAAATATATGACCTAAAAATGTCCAAAACCTATTGGATGGGTGGATTTTGAACCCTTATCACCTTACCCTCTAATTATATCAATTTGGGACCTTTTGAATCCGAAACTCATTTTAAAATAAAGTAACATTTCTTTACTTTCCAAGAGTGCCCCTCCTCTCCTCTTATAAAAGGCCCACGCCTCTACCTCCTTACCCACACTTCCAAAGCCTTTGGATCGGCCAAACCCTGACCATTTTGTCTCTCCACTTCCCTCTATTACTCCTTAAAGCCTCACTTTAGGCAGAAGACTTTCCAAGAAATCCTTTGAGCTCAAACCAAAGGGAGTTACCCGATTTTAAGGTAATGTCTTCACTTGTGTTCTTTTGTTTTATTTTTCTTCTCCAACCCCCTAAACTATTTTTATTCATTTAATTTGTAACAACTCCAGTATCTTCAATATACTAGGATGTTTTTATAAGAATAATTCGAGCTACACTTGCACACACCTACATCTAATGGTTAAAGAACATATTGTTTCTGTGGATGGTGAATTTCTGCCTCACGAAATGATGAGTGTTCAACACTCATATAACACCTTCAAAGGTGGCCATTAAGATGACACTATATTTACATATGATATATAATATTTTTATGTTTTACTTAAGCTTCTGTATTTTTCTTTTGTGGCATACCTTTATGGATTCCATTGTGGTAAACACGATAATTTCATTTTAGGAAGTGCGGACTACCACCCCCTCAAAGTGATTTGATTCGTTAATGCCATATGTGGGATGTATAAAGTATGGATTTAAAGTTATTATATATGATGTATGTTACATATAAATGATGAATATAATTCTGGAATTAAAATATACATACCTCTCATTTAGTTTTAATTCCATTAATATAACATAGAAATGAATGTAGCGTTCATGCGTACGTAGGGCTTACCGTCTCCATGAACTGTGCATTTCATTTCTTACCTCTAAATGATTATGTAATATTATATATATACATGTATATTATGGATATATATGATATATATGATATCCAAATCATGAATATCATTCTGGATATAATGAACCTTTGACCACACAAACAACATGTAATTGTAAGAAGTCCACTTTCGACTTAAGAACCAAATATCGACAAAACAAACATTATTAACTTAAATGATTACATAATGTTTATAACATGGAAATAAGTGATATAAATGTAATAATGATCTTGAAAAAGGTTCTTAATCAAGTATAAATTAACTCAAGTTTATTATTCAGGATGTTAAAGAACGATCAAGTCAAGTCAGACCTGAGGTAAGGGATCCTACTCCTCTCTTTCTTTTTAAGTACACTCTTTTATGTCATTCCTTTTAAAGCTCATCTTTCTTGTTATTGGGATGTTCTTTATATTACTCTTACTTTAAGTTTTATTTTCATATGATGAGAGACCATATTCTCTCTCATCAATCCATTTCGGAAGTTTTGAGTGGCGCTGTTAGGCTGCCGAATTTTCGTAAGAGATCTAACCTCTCTCTTTCTTTTTATGTACTCTCCTTTATGTCACTTCTTTTAATCTCCTCTCTTTTATGTTGGGGGATGTTATTTTATATTCGTCTTTCTGTAAACTTTATGTTAATATTATGAGATACCCTATTTGATCTCATCAATCCATTTTTGTATGTTTTAAGTGGCGTCGTTAGGCTGCCGAGTTTTCGTAAGTGATTTTTCATCTCACTTTTATTCCCGTGAGATTTTTGCTACATTTTCCACAATTTCCTTTGAGTGGTGTATGTACTACCCATTATTTTACTCATTGTGTAGTATAATTTCATTTATCAGTATTTACATCAATGTTGTATTGTCCTTCTTTCACGGGGCGTATGATTCGAAAGATACCCATGTCAGTAAGGGAACCTTTCACCCTCCTCTTTTTAAAAGACTTATTTTGGTGATGTCTTTTAATTATCATACTATTATGTTGGGATATGTTCTTATATATCCTCATTGATGTAAATTTTATGACCAAGTGATGAGATACCCTTTTTATCTCTCATCAACTCTTTTTCTGAATTTTGAAGTGACGCTGTTAGGCTGTCGAATTTTTGCAAGGGAACTTCTGAACCAAATTTTGATTCTTTGAGTTAAACTTGTACTCCTTGAATATGTCGTTCTGTGATTATGTGTGAATTTCCTCTTATTGTATTACACTTAATACCCACTTATATTTCGTGTATTCGTTTGTCACACATAATCATGTAACTGATTTATCCTTAATCCAAGGATACCATCTTTGTATGGGACTTCATCTCAATCTCCTTTCATTGAGGCATATTTTGTTTTATACACAACTTTCTTTTATACGGTGTGTAAACCCCTTTGAATTTTAAATTTATTCAAAAGGAATATTTTTTATACAAAGCGTTTACTAAATGAAAAAAGGGAATGTTTTTGTCATACGTATGCGGAGACAACGACCTCTTCGCTGCCGTGACCATTATTTGAGTTCTGGATTCCTCTACAAGCCATACCTTATTTTTAAAAGAAAAATAAATACCATGTTTTACTTTTATTTTATTTTGGTATTGAAAATGGTTTTCATAAGGGTTTTTATATCAATGTGTTTTATTGATGTCTTGTGATTGAAATGTGGAAATGGTATGTTTCCTTTATGCATGTATTATGTTGTACAATTATGTTATGGTTCTTGGGCATTATTATGAAGATGGGTGGTTCCGTGATAAACTAAGGGCGTGTGAGCCTGATATAGTGCATTGGGTAACGCGAAGGAGTGAAACGTTACGGTTTCTCCGAAGAGATTTAGGGAATATACTGTGGTGGGTATTCCAAACGTAACCAAGAGGGTTACTCCCTACGTAAGAATGTTATGAATTCCTAAAGATACCTTTATGTCTTATGATTTATATTATTTATTCATGATTTTATGAGGTATGTTAAAGTGATTATGCTTTATGGGTAATTTATGATTTCATTCTTATGTATATATGTACTCATGTTTCCTTTCCATTCTTTTCATAATCCTTACTGAGCTTTTTATGATCATCCCAAGTTTTTGAAATGTTTTTCACAAGTCAAGGGAAAGGTACATGATGTGATGATAGTGTCAAGGAAGTGTCAAGAAATAATTCATGTTTTATTTTAAATATGTTTCTGTTGATGGAAAAAATGAATACTATCTTTTATGTAACCACTTTGTTTAAAAGTGGAATGTAATGCAAGTTTCATGATCTAATTCTCTAAAACTCTAAACCTGAAAAGATTCTCAATGTGTAATCTTGTAATAACTCAAGATTAAGTAAGGTATAAGGTCGGGGCGTTATAATATCTCCCTCCAATGCATTGGATAAAGATTTATATCTCATGAGATAGACATGGCTGGAATGGTAAGTTAATCCAGTTTAGTGTTATAGGATTGAAACGAGGAGTGAACTCGATTCAGAAAGGGACTTTGTCCACTAAGATGGTCTTGGTAGCAATTTCTTCACTACTATGGAAATTATAACAAGTGATGAATGGTTTCCATAATTACATGCTTTATTCCCATGCTATTTTATCATGATTGATGTTCCTTTATGATATATGTCTTACGTACTTCCAAGATTAATGTCTTTGCACAAGGTTTTAATGTTTATATTTCATGTTCATGTTTTTTCTTTCCAATGTTTATGGATTGTTTTATGTTCTCTATGTTTTCCCTTACTAAGCATTTGAGCTCACCCTTTTTATGTTTTATTTTCCCTAGGAAATAAATAAAGTTTTTAGGTAAGGAAACAAAAAGGGGAGGATTGTTATGGGATATGTTGAAGATCATTCAACATGATTAGAATTTTATATTCTGAGTTTCCAAAGACACTAAACTATTACGGTCCTTGTGTGTCTGTTTTTGTTATGTATTAAGTATTCCACAAAATTAATGTAATGTCCATGTATTTCAAGCTTCGGGTCTCTACAATGTAGTAGTTATAAGAATTTTTTAATATATAAGGACAGTACTACATTACTTTTTAATTATGTAATTTATATCATATAATTAATCTTACTAAGAAATGTTATTCAGTAGAAAGATAAAATTCTCAGAAAACACAAGATTGATGGATAAAACCCTTAATATGTTCCTGATGTTGAGATAATGATAAAGAAGTTATTTATCTAGATAAGTGATGACTACCTTGAAATTTATTAATTGTTTTTTGATAAATTGGTCTATACTATAATTGGGGGAGTTTACAACACTTTTGGATTTAAGGAATATATCCAATAACATATTTCTTACATAAAGAATAAGGAATAACGTATGTTTCTATTAAGTTTTTATAGTAATTCGAGTTGTTACCATATTTCAAGAGGATAAAAGATGAAGTTATTCACATGTTTGGAATGTGAAAATTTAGTTCTTCTTCATATTTATTAAAGGATAATGATAAGTTCATATTGGGAATTTAGTGACCTTCTTTCTAGGTGTTGTATTTTAATCCTTCAGAAAGGTTAACCATTTATAAAATTGTTTAAGTTGAACATTGGATATAGTTATATAGGTTATATATTTCATCATTATACGATGACTCTTGTTTTAAGAGATGAACTATAAATAGTTCAAGGCACGGCCAAAGGATAATATTTTTCTTATAGAAACATACCGAGTAAGTGTATTTTCTTATATTTTTAGATAATGAAATAACATCCAACTATAAGAAAAAATAATCTTCAAACCAAAAAAATTCTTATTACCTTCATTTTTTATGAATCAAATGGCCCATTAGATCATCATGGATTTAGGGTTTTTTATTGTTAACTTTCTCTTAACCACGTTCTCTATTACTCTCTATCAGAACTTGATTGTTATATTTTCCCTCTATATTCATGTTTCCATTTCCAACTTATGTTATCTAGTAAGGGAACATAGTTATGTGGCCATTTTACTTTCCCTTATCTATTATTTATAAGATGTGTTATTAACCCTATTGATGATGTTGGTTTTTCAACAATAGTATTTTCAAATATCAATTAATTGATTACTAAGTTCAAACCTAAATTTCAAGGATGAAATTTAATTAAGGTGTGGAGAGTGTAACACCCCAATACATTATAGTATTTTCATGTTAGAATAAATATTATTTTGTTTCTATTTATACAAAACACCAAGTTATTATCTTGGAAGTCTCTCTTACTTTTGTTATCATTAACATTATCTTGAATCAGTCACTTTAATGTCTTAATTATTCATTTGTAATTTATTTTAATATCCATATTCTCATACAATGGAAAATAATATTTCCTAAACCATATACCATTTTCATAGAATATTCAATTTCCCGATATTAGATTCATGGCATTAATTCTTGACAGTATTAGATTCTTGGACTGAAGCCTTAAGAGTATTAGATTCTTAGAATAAAGCCTTTACAATGTTAGATTCATGGCACAAAGCATTGATATTATTATATTATTGAAATGAATCACTAAAAATATTAGATTCTTGGCATTAATCCTTGGAAATATTAGATTCATGTCATGAATCCTTAACGGTATTAGATTCTTAGCATAAATCCTTGAAACTATTCAATTATTGGAATAAATCCTCGAAAGTATTATATCCTTCGCAATAAGCATTATTTTTATGTAAAGATATACATTTTTATTCATTTCCTTCATATGTATTTTAGTTATTATTCAACCAATTTGATTTTGTGTTGAAATATCTATGGATACATTTAATTTTCAGTTCATTGATTAAATGGAATGTGTTTCGGTTTCTTACGATGCCAAATTGAATTTTCCTTATCTAGTTATTTGAATGAAATGTGTTATTTGTTATTTACCTTTCCATGTTAATTTATTCCAATTGAATAATTATTACTTCCACTTTATATACCCTTACTGAGAATTTGATCTTACCCTTATTATGTTTCATTTTCCCATGATATGAAGAAGAAATCTGAATAATTGTTCAAGGATGTTGTTTATTTCATTTTATTATGTATCATGTTGGTATTTTCTATTTACCATTGTATTATGGGTATCATGTAAGTAATATGGATTTCCAAGACTACATAACTAGCTAGTCCTTCGGGATATTATTCCTTATAATCATGAAAATTTAATAAAATAATGCACAGACTCTGGAGTTCTAGTGTCGGGGTGTTACATACATTTTATATATAAGTATATCAGTAATGTAAATTTCATTGAATAACAATTACAAATATATAATTAACGAAAACCTATATATAACTAGATTACATTAAAAATAACATAAACTATAACTATAATAAAAAATAATATATACCAATTAAGAAGTAACGATTTTATCCAATGAATATAAAAAAATAACAATAAATAATAATGAATAAAATCATGAAGTAAAGTTTAATTCATTAATATTTAATGAAAACTATAATTTACAGTTAATAAAACATTATTGATTATAATTAAAATAATATGTTAATCTTTTTGTATTTATTTATTTATTCATTATACATATTAATTTTTTTTAAATGGTTTCTACTAAAGGTGTGAACCAATTACAATAGAGAGTGAAAATTCATTGTTGCCTTTCATCATCTTTAAAAAATAAAATAAAGGCCACACTATAATTAGTTCTAAAAACACTGATAATGGTTGCCTTTATTAGAGCTAAAAACTGATAAAGGTATTCTTTATCAGTGCTAAAAAATAATAATTAAAAGGCACCCTCTATTAGTGCTTTTATTAGCATCGATAAAGGTAACCATTTATCAATATCATTTAAATTATAAAAAAAGTGTGGCCATTATCACTGTTTTTTATCATTAATAAAAATTATTATTAATATGATTATATATATCATAATATATTTCATATATATATATTTATAAATTCCTAAATATGATTTATATGACAATATATAAAAATAAAATCTATATATTTTTTAATCAATTAAATATTATTTATTCATTAATAAATATTTATAATTATATATATAATTATAATCATATATTTTATAAAAATAGAAATTTAAATTATATAAATAAATATATAAATACATTGATTCTAATAATATGAACTATAGAAAAATATGATCCGTATTAAAATTTTATATTTATATTAACAGTATATAATTTATAATATATATACATGTATAATAACATTTGATATGTGATTCAATTGAGTGGAGAAGATAGAGAACAAGCCCTTGAAATTTCAATAATGATGGTGATGAGATTTTGGGATCTATGGTTTCAATGGAATTGATTTTTGTTTCTTTGAATATTGTCAAGATGTAAGTTGTCAATCCTTCACTTTTTTACTCATTTTTTAGTAGGAATATTTATTCAGAATCTTTTGGATTTAAAAAAAGTAAGGATTACTTTGGTGTCTCAATTCATCTAGTAGAAGGCTATTTTAGAGCTTATGATACCCCTTATGATCATGTGCCTATGATTCATAAAGAAAAAAGGTATATTAAATAAGGAAGATTTCCCTATGAAAGTGTATTTTGTTGAGTTTAATGGTGTTCAACTATATAGACCCATACATTTAATACATGAATATTACATATTATTTTTTGAATATTCAGTACATAACATAATGATCCATTCTAGAAACATATAAGCCTTGGGCCTTTGGAAACTTGGATACATGAAAAACTTGTTTATTTAATATCTACATCATCTCCCACTTAATTCTCCAAAACATTCACCCTTCTTATACATATCATTCTTAAAACAATTTTTTATATACCGGGGAAGAGAAATATAAGAAAGGGTGATCTTAGATGCTCAGTAAGGATAAGTAAGGGATAAATAAAAGATAACATAAGCATAATATGAGTATAAATATATGAAAATATGATCTTAACATTTGAAAACCACACCCTGTATATCAAATATCATAATCGTGATTCATGGAATAATTCTTGATAGTTCATAATCCATGAATCATAAAGGGATCAAAGAACATGAAATATGAGAGCATATCATTGGCATAAAAAATGTTTTTGGAATACATATAAGTATATAAAATCATAATCTTAGTATTCAAGACTTACTTACAAGACTATCATATTGGACTATATTCACTCTCTAAACCATTTTTTATTAGTTACGTTCCACTCCCAATACTATCATAGTGGACATAGCCACATACTAAAAAAGGTTCACCCCCATTCCATTCCTTAATATCTCATTACATATCAATCTTTACCCAATTAATTGGAGTGATATATAATTCTAGTCCCACCTATCACAAAATTAAAACCAGACATTTGTTTTCCCCAAGATCATAAATTATTCATCATATCATAACTCATTTAAATTATATGTGTTTCATAAACATTTCATCATAGCATAATAGAATAACCCAAAGAAAAGAAATGGGTTTCATATAATCATAATTAAATAATAATTATTATAATCCATACAAATAAAGAGATTTGTTGGTATCACTGGAGTATATCCCTGGTATATCATAAGTAATATCCAAGGATTTCATCTGAGAGGAAAATACCATTAAAAGATATTATGAATATTTTTGAGGAAAATAACATTTACCTTTGGAAATTAATTCTTTAAAAGAAAAAAAAATATAAAATTTTAAGTAAAAACTTTATTTCAATATAACATTGAAAACATGTAAAGGATGCTTTAAATCGTTGATTAGTTATGATAGTGGAAAATTATATTCATTTTATGTACATTAAAACAATGATTCATTTCAAATTTTTAGTAAAAAAGTAAAAAGTAACACATTATGAAAATGAAAAGAAGATTAATTTTAAACCATTTTTTAAAAATTAAATCATGGGTAAAAATGGATTTAAAAAATAATAGTAAAATAATTAAATTCTTGAAAACATTTTTAGAAAATATGTACATGGATGAAAAATTATTTTTCATTCAAAAGAGAAATAAAGTTTATTTTTCCTTAAAAATATTCATTTAGACTCTGGAGTACTTAAAGAAAGGAAAATTAAAGGAAAACATGTACTCTCTAGAAAATACTAGAGGATAAGAAAATTCATGATATTGTTGAGATATAGGGTATCCAATTTCATCATCAGAAACATGACCATAAATAATCCCAATAAACAATGATATTGTAAAATAAATCCCTTACCACGTTAGTAACTATCGAATAAAAAAAAGTGAAAATCTTAGATAAATATTTAAATTAACATAATTTTCATGAAATAAATAAAAAAATACATTCATGGGTAGTTTATAAACCACTCAAAGGAAATGAGTGGGGAATATGGCATATGTCTCACGGAAATAAAAATAAGATGAGAAACTCTAACCACAAGTATTATATTTATTTGTACCAATTAAAATCATTTATAATAAATTTAGATTTATTATACATGTATTCAAAAAAATACTCATATGTAATATAAAATATATTATTATTTTTATAACATCCTATAACCATTCTATTAGCAATTTGTTATTGAAATCATTGTCCTGGGTGATAGCTGCTTCATTTTTCGTTTATATTTCAGTTCAACTATCTCGGGCTTTACTATTTGATCATTATTAAATCATATATATAATATTAAAAATTACATTAATATTATACATATTCATTATATATGAATTTAGAGTCATCCATAATGGGTAGAGATAAAAAATGAATTATACCCTTCATGGAGATGGTAGACCGTATGTACAAATGATTGATGTTTCCATTTTTCAATAGATAGAATGAAAGAAAGGTAAATAATAAAATACCTTTAAAAATCATAATAAGATCATAAATAACATATATATTTATTAATTCCATCATTATAACCATTCAAGTAATGTGGTTATGAAAAACAAATTATACTGCTACGTGGAGATAGTAAGTCGCATGTACGCATGAGCAATGTTTTTTCTTTTAATAGGAAAAAATAGATACCATTGATTTAAAAGAGGTTCAAGAGGAAATAAATTATAAAGTGGTTGGTTAAGAGTTATACCTCCTCATTTATAAACCCTATTTGGATTACACCTTAATACTTAAAGGGATTGTATTCTGGAAAAAATAGACTCTCTAAGATGTGGTGAAGGAATATTTAATTGTTTTAGGGTAAGTTTTGGCTGAACATATAGGATAAAAAAATTTGAGGAAGAGAGAAGAATATATTCTCTTTTATAACTGAGGGGGGGACACTATTGAAATTACTAAAAATATTAAAATATAATTGAGTCATGTCAAGACAAATGATTCCAAATGGAAATATATTAGAGTAAATATAGTATAAGTTGAAAATATCATAAAATAATGAAATTTATATAGGTTTTAGTATCATTTTAAACCTTATATTTTTAGTTAACCCCTTGATTAACCAATTTTTACCTTAACCACGATAATAACTTTTTCAATATAAAAGGGTTATAATTTTACATATAAAGAGAAAATTGGATTATAAATGGCCAAGAGGTGACTTTTTCACTATATATTGTCTACATTGACTATTTTAGTATTTTTATGGTTTTTAAATAATTTAACAAAATATTACTTTCATAAAATATCATTAATATCATTTTTGAAACTATTCATTTTATCTATCTTTAAATAAAATAAGATGAAAATGGAATTCAAATATAAATCATTCAGACAACTATAATATTATATATTAATCTATAAAATTCATGTAACACAATAATTCACCAAAATTTTATTACTTTTAATATTTCTAAATAATTTATTTTATTTTTTCTTTAATTGAATAAATATTATGTAATCGTTCTGTAAGAATTTAAGGTAATTATTCAATTACTAAAAAGTAAAAATATAATAGTATGATTACAAAATTAATTTATATTTCTAATAATCATTTATAACTAAAAATATCCTCTTTTATCCTTATTTTAAAAATTTATAAATATTTAAGTCAAGAAAGTAATATTATGTATTTTTTATGTTATTAAATTAATGTAAAGGTTATAATCAAAGAAATATGACTCTAAGTTACCATATATATTTAAGACATGAATGTAAATAGCTGAATTAAACTTACTAAATAGGATAAAGGCAAGTTATATATAAATTTTAAATCCTTATACCAAAGTTTTAACCCTATTTTCCCCATTTTACTCTTACTAGGGTGACAAAAATATACTATGGTTACTATTCATATTGACCAAAAATAAAAGAGACATGTTCATAAAATTTTATCCTCATTATTATAAGTATTTATCAATTAGTCAACATTCAATTTCTAAAAGTGGATAAAATACATTTAAAAAAAATTGTGCAAAACATGATGAAAATATTTTTTTATAAAATATTTTTTTCATAAAACATGACATATATTCTTATCTCAGACCTAGAAAAACTATATACAAATATTAAAAAATTTATTGAATATATAATATATAAATTTCCTTTAAATCATTCCTGAATAGTCAAAAATTTTATTTATTAATATAAAAATACATTGTGACCATAAAGAGGTTTTTTTAAACATCTATTTTACATTCAAAGGGTTTTATTTTTATTTCTAATAAATTGGTAACCAATTAATTTATTATAAATTATAAATTTTTCATAATTTAGTTAATCTAATTCATACCCAAAAATTTAACATCTATTTCATAACAACATAATATATAACAATTCATTTGGACTCGGGGTTGTGGGTATCACATGCTATGGAAGAAATTTTATTTGAATAGAAACTTATCATAACATCTAGAGGTGTTAAAATATACCCTTTTAAAATAAATTTTTCCCCAAAATTTTATTACTCTAATATATAAAATGAGGATATGTATGTTTCAACACATTCTTAGGCTCCTAAGTATCTTATTTTAATTTCTCATTCCTCTAGAGAACTTCAACTAGGTGATTAGTCTTGTTATATAGAACTTTATCACTATGATCTAAGATTTCTATCTCTTTTTATTCATAGGAATGATCGTGCTACAATGATAAAACCTATCGTTTTATTATATATGAATGATCAGGTATGTATTCCCCAGGGATATATATATGTAACACAGTATGAACTTGAGAGAGGTTTTATGGAAGTGACAACTGATAAGCTACCATCCCTACCTGTTCAATATTCTAAAATGGGCCAATATACGTAGGTATTATATTTAGCTTCCTTACAAATATAATTACCTTATTCCATAGAGAAATTTATAGAAATAGCATTTCACCAAATTCAAATTCTAGATTTCATCAATGATTTTCAGTATAACATTTTTTTCAACTCTAATAAATCTTGATGTGCGGATAAATAACTCTAACTTTCTATTCTATTTCATTATCCAACTCATATCTTAATAGCTTTCTTTCTCAAACTTAATCATATAAAATTATAGTTTTACACTTCTTTCCATATGGGACTTAATAATGATCTATCTAAAAGCCCGAGTGAAAGATGTTATTGTAAAAAATCAATTAGATGAAGGTTTTGATCCCATCTATCCATGAAATTCATATAATAAGACTTAATTATATCCTTTAGGGTTTTAGTGTTTATCTCAAAGTAAAAAATATTTATGAGGATGATAAATAATACTGAAACTCAAAATTGTATCCCAATCCTATTGAAGACATCTATAGAACTTCAAGGTAAAATTCATATCCTGATCAGATACAATAGAATGTGGTACTCCATAAAAATATAGGACATACTTAATTTATATTAAAGAAATCTAGTTAAGAAGGAAATATTCTTTGATAGTAGTTAGTTGTGTTGACTTTATAAGGAAACCAAATATAACCCAAATAAAATTATATCCTTTTGATATTTTGGGGAGTCTGATGACAAAATCCCCGATGATGTTTTCCCATTTCCATTATGGTATGTGTAATGGTTTTAAAATAAATTTAGACTTTTATATCTCAGCCTTTTCTCAGTTACATATGAAGCACTAATATATATACTATAAAATATCTCTCTTCATTTTTCCCATTCTAAATACTCATTCTAATCTCTGTACATCTTCAAACATCCAGGATGAGTAGGGAATGATGAACTATGAGCTTCATCTAATAGATGTTTCAAATATATAATAGATGGAAAAAATAAAAAATTCCAAAACCTTATCATTAGCTCATAATCAAGGTTCATCTCATAAATAATTTTTAACTTCTTCTGAATCCCCACATCTTCCTTTTTTACCACTTTAATCTTCACCAGAAAATACGGTTGGACACTCATTTGAGATAGATGTGATTTATCCCCTTCCATTAAGATATCTAGATATATGCTTTGAAATACTTTAATATTGGATTTATTTTGATCCCCATCATAGATAATCTATCTTGATCATCTCCACTTAGACCATATTCCACCTTTTTCACTTTCCCATATTAGCAATGTATTAGGAAGTCATAATCATTAATAAAATCCAACCATCATATCTGGAAGATATTAAACTATTTTTGAGTGAATATGTACTTATAAATTTTATGATCTGTATATATATCACAATTTTCACTATAAATGTAATTCCTATGTATATTTAATGAAAAATTTACTTCATTTAACTCCAAGACATGATTTAGGTAACTTTTCTCTTGAATCGTCAAATGGAATGAGGCATAATCGATCCCTGTATCATTTTTCATGAGTACATATCACAGTACATTCTTTTACAGATACATATAGATCAAACCCCCTTCTCCACTATAGGGTAATTTAAGAACAGGCGTTCTAACTAACCTTCAATTTAGTTCCTTGAAATTTTCCTCATAATCATCAATCTAAAGGAACTTGGATCACATTCATGTTAACCTTTTGAGTGGATTACATATCCATGAGAAATTATCCACAAATCATTGATAATATCCATAAAAAATAAGAAAAATATGGATCTCAATCACAATGTTTGGTCTTGGCCAACATTCAATAACCTATGGATTTCATGAATCCCAAAATATACCCTCAATTGATATTATATTATTCAAAAAGGAACATATTTGTAGCCATAATTCTCCATTGGTAAATATTTCATAAAAATTCCACATCCTTAGGGTATTAAGTACAATCCTCAAGTAATCTTCATAATCTTCATTGATTCTATAATATATAATAATATCATTTATAATGATTTCCACAAACTAATCAACCTAATATATAATGACTCTATTAATTAGTCTTAGTGGTAAGCACCCCGTAATCCTACATGAAAAATAAGGGTTAAAAACCAATTGGGCATAGGGTACTGTAGCAGTACTGTAGTAGTGGTGACTGTAGCAACGGTGGGAACTGTAGCAATGGTAGGCACTGTAGTGGCGATAGGGTACTGTAGTGGTGGAAGGTCACTTTAGTGGTGGTAGGGCACTATAGTAGCGGCGGGTTCTGTGTGGGACTGTAGCAGGCGGTTATTGTAGCAGTATTATTCATAGAATGGGCTTTGGGCCAAAAATTTGGGCATACGGGCCCTTTAATGGGCTAAATGCCCATTAAGCCTTCAGGATATGTAACGGGTCTCCCTCTACCTAGTTAAAAGATGTCTTTTCATTGCCTTAATAATAAATGAGGTTTCGACCCCAACCTTTTAAAAAAATGACATAATTGTTAATTAATAGTGCTCTTACCTTGTACGGATTGTTGTATTGGGTATATTATCCTTTTTAACCATCAATTGATGATATCCATAATGAAGGTTATTCATGGAAAATTATTAATCTCTGTTCAGTTGATCAAAATATTCAACAATATAGAGTAGTGTATAATTTTTCTTGATAGTGATATTTTTATGTTTCCAGTAATCAATACAGATTCCCATTAATATATCTTTATTCTTAAAAAATAGAACTGGTTCACTCTAGGGTGATAAAATTAGATAAATAAATATCTTTTCAACATTATCCTTGAGTTTCTTATTCAATTACTATAACCCAATGGTGTTCAATATATATGGAGTATTTGAAATAGTTTTAGCACCAGGTATGAGTTATATTGAAAAAATAACTTCATGATTTGTTGGAAGAGAAGGCTACACTTCTGGAAAGACATCAAAAAACTCATGAACAATAGGAATATCTTTCATGTTGTGTTTATATCTAACCATATGAGATAAACTCTCTATTGAATAAGAATTAAGACCCATAAAATTCATGTATTTTCCAATGAAAGTTCATACTTATCTTCAAACTTATATAAGATCATAGGTTGATTTACAATATCAAACATGACTTACCTTCCTCACAAACCAATGTGGTATATATGTAAAGAAATTCAATCCATGCCTAAGATAACATAAAATTCAACTAGTGGGGGAAAAATTTTATTTATATGAAGAACATTCCTAAAAACATTAATCAGAGTAGAATCATAAAAATTATATTTTATCATTATACCATTAAGGATTTTCACTTCTAATTCAACATCTAATCATTCAGGATATGAATTGACATTCCTTGAGACTTTTATTGGTATACAAGAATTCATATAAATAAGATCAAATAGGGTACATAAATATTTTATCATACATATTACCACATCAAATTCATAATTTTATCTTCAAACCCTAAGTAAAACAAAAATGCATAGCATGACCATCATTAATCTTTGATCAGATTGATCATCCATCAAAAATCATTCATAGTATGTATTAATACTGACACCTTCTTCTCAATCTATTACATATTTTTTTAACCTATTCCATCCATGTTAATCATATATTTAAATAATTTTTTATATTTCATAATGAAAATGATAATTAAATAAAGAATATCCCCCAGAAGTGTCAAACCATGTGTGCAAAAAAAACACACTAATCGTGCACTAGAATGATGGCCAATGTATACTAGACCAATTGTTTTATAGGTTTACTGCCCTTAGATGAATCTTTTCCAAAACAATATCTCCTTATAGTATCTATATAGAGATGTTCTACTAGGAATAGCGCATTCCTTTATTTACCATAACATAGGATGTTCTTCTATACATAGGTTTACAATAAGGGTTCTCTCAAATGTTTTCTCATCCGAGTTTCCAAAGGTAACTGAACCTTGATCTGATACCATTTATAGCAACCCATACTTTTTATACATAGATATTAAATCTTATTAGATAAATATTCATTAACATAAAATAAGTATCCACCCTAAAATCTTATAGTTCTAGTGACTTTCAAAACATAGATGCATGAACAAATTTTTTATATAAGATCAAAATTGTCTTTCTCTTAATTCTGCACAACTTTCAAGCTTAATATACATATCATACCAAAAAAATAATTTATATCATGGGATGGTAAATATAATAAATGGTGATCTCAAATGCTCAGTAAGGGAAAACAAGGGAAAAATAAAATAAAATGAAACCATAACCTATGACCTATATATATTAGATAGCAATATTGAGTCATGGAATAAATTTTTAAAACAAAACCTATATATATTAGATCAGAATATTGAGTCATGGAATAATTTTTTGTAGTTAATATGACATGAATCATAAATTAATAAAATAAAATTATCCTTTAGAGAATATCAATGGAATAAGATAGATGTTTTTGGCAAAAAAATAAGCATAAAAAATAATTTCCTTTTTAGTTAAGGATCATTACCAAGCCATTCTTGGTGGATTGGGTTCACACTCTAAACCATCATATCATTAGTAAAGTTTCAATCACAAGGTTATCATAGTGGATAGATTCCCTTACATAAATAGGTTCTCTCCCCATTATAGTAATTATTATGTAATGTCACCTGATCTAGAACACTCTCGTGTGGCCGAAACAGTTGGTTACGAGACCTTAAGAGCACCTGCTTGGGTGTTAGAGGCTATCAAATAGTATTGGAGGAGTGATATATATAGTGGGGAGACTATACACCTTGGATATATAGTTATAACACAGTGTAATAATCCTATAGCTATAGATAAATATCACAGAGTGTAAATAATGGAAACAATATAATACAATAGGAAACCAATAATGAAATCCAATTAAATAATATAATAAATAATAATAGAATAATGTAATGATGTGATGAAATGTAACTAAATTTCATGATAGAAATAATGTAAATAAAATACTATCATACTCAATAAATATTCAATTGTTCTTAGTCATGAACCCCATGTCAGTTCCATCTCCAAACTCCAACTCGTCAAGCAAGAAGAAATCAATAGCAAGGTCCTTTAACCATGTCCAATCCTGCATCCATGTAATATACTCTAGTACCAAATGACATCATTTGTGATGTGTGAGTATAACTCATTAGGCTAACAATTCCATTTCTAAACATTACTACTCTGATGATATATGCATGAAATAATGAAATAAACATCTGTATTAATTAATTAAATAATTAAATTAATACCACATCAACTTTATTTAGAACCATAATGGAATATCTATAAGAATGTCGCATAACCATTCCATCATAACCATATAACCATGGTAATACATAAGGTGCCATGATGAAATATTTTTGAGCATGCCTCACAACCATGCCAACAAAACAAAAAACATATAACCATGGAAAAAATCACACACAACTAGGTAAAAATAGATATATAAAATATCATAATATAACCAGGTTTGAGCCTGGTATGTAATCATTTTATCATGTCTCATGTATAAGCTTAGTATATAATAATTTCAACATTTCTCATGGCCAAGCCCGGTATATATGTATTTCAGCATGTATCACTGGGAATATCCCACTGTATAATCATTTCAGTATGTCTTAGATAATATCCTGATATACAAGAATTTCAACATGTAAACTAGTGAAATTACCCATATAAGAATTACAACAATCAAACTCTTCCAACACCCCATATATGCATTACGACATAGAAATCACAACACATGTCATAGAAACAAGGATATTTCAATACTAAATCATAAGGATCAATGGTTAATTATAAAAATTACTATTTATATTTCAATTAAACATTTAAAATACCTATCATGCTAAACACACTTTAAGACATTAATCCATTCATTTATAACCAAGGGTTCTCTCACCCAAATGGTATCCAAAATCCTGGTAAATAACCAATTGGATCCAAATGGATTACAAGGAATGATCTAATTCTCTATTTAATTAATTCAGGAACTCACTGTATTGGTGGAATTTAATTATTGCACATACCTTATAATAAAACAGACTATAGGGTTATGGTTTAGATCCCCTACCTTTAAATGATGATAAAACAATGCTTCTAATGGAATATTCTAATAAGTAAGAAGGTGAAGAAGATCAAAAAAGTATCCTCTATCAAAACCGATCAAGATAAAAACTAAAAACAACCATAGTAAAAGTATTACACCGCAATGACGGGAGAATAAAGGTATAGAAGCTAAAAGAGAAGCAAACCCACTTACTCAAGGTTAGATTTGTGATCAGGATGTCTAAAATCAACTAAGGTGCTCCAAAATCTCCTGGATGTGTCCCTATGGCTGAGAGAATAAATATTCATGTGAGGGAATGAGATCATACTCACTCATGACACCCTTTAAAAACCTACTCAAGAAATCACATGACATATAATTCAGTTACATGTTGTGTATTAATTTTTAGGGGGATACACCAAAAAATTCCTCACCTTGGATGATTTTTATCACTGTACAAATATTACATGATGTGTAAAGCCTTCATATAATGTATTAAATTCATGTCAGGAATCAAGATCACAACTTGTTCCTGGAAACAATTATTGGTCTTATAACTTCATTACATGGTGTGTAAGTTCTCTACAGATATCCTTCAGCCTGTTTCCCATAGAAAGAACCCAAATCACCTCCGGATCTATCTAAATCATGGAAACCCCTAATAAAATCATTTAAAAGATTTATACCTAGAATCCATTAATTCAAACAAAAACATATCCTTAAAAACTGGGTCATTTTTTTCAAAAAAGTCTCTCCATATCTAAATAAGACCCAACCACCAAATCTCAAATGAAAATATTAAAGTGGTACATACTAAAAAAATATGGGATCTTACTACATTTCCATCCTATAAAAACTAATCCCCAAGATACTCCAAGTATCACTATAGGGTATTGATAATTAAGTCTATACATTTTGTCACCTATCAGACTCCCTCTCGTGGGTCTCCTCTAGAACTAGTCTATGATTCCATGACACTCAAACCAAAGGAACCACACTAACCTCGATATTTTTTTTAGTATGATCTACAGTCCATATCAGATGTTCCTCAAAGGAAATATTATGACTAATCTCTACATCAACTATGTATATCACATGAGAAGGATCTAAGTAATATCTCCAAATATGTGACACACGGAACATGTCATACATTGTACTCTAGCACTCTAGAAGGGATAATCGGTATGCTACTGGACTGACCCTATCCACTCTCTCAAATGGGATGACATACTGGGGTGCTAGATTCCCATGTTTCTTAATTTGGCATTTTCCCAGCCTAGGAAACACTTGAAGGAAAACAAAATGACTGACCTAAAACTATAGAGGTTTTCTCCAATGGTCAACATAAAATTTTTACCTATTATTTGTGTTTTTCAACCACTATTTGATCAACTAAACATTATTATATGTATCCTACCCAAGACTAGGCCCAACAAGTGCTAACTCACCTTCCTCCAACCAACAAAGAGGAAAACAACATGAAATTCTATACAATTCGTCAAAAGGGTCCATTTGTATTGATTCTTAGAAGATGTTATTATTTGAAAACTTCATGAGTGCCATATGATTCTCCCACAAACCATCAGAATCCAAAACAAAAGCTGGTAACATATCATCCAGAACTGAAATTGTCCACTCAGATTGATCATCAGTCTAAGGGTGGTATCTATAATCAAAATAACTTTTGATCCTAGATCCTTTTGAAGACCCTGTTAGAAATGATATGTGAAATGAATATCTCTATCTAAAATGATACTCCTCAAAACACCATGCATTCGAACTAACTTTAACATGTAAATAATTTCCATATCATCAACTATGAAGGTCTTTGTAATTGAAAAAAGTGGCCTACCATCATCGGAAGGTCCTAAATCAACCATACAACATCACTATTTTGGGTTGTCCTGGGTAATCTTATCATAAAATCCCCAGTAAAATCATCCCAATTCAACTCAATAATGGGATATATATTAAAATCATAGCTAGCCTCTTATGTTGTACTTTCACCTACAAACAAGTGAAACATCTATCCATGAGGCCCGCTACATACTTCTTCATTCCGGACCATCAGTACTATCTACATAGATCATGATAAATCTTTTTCAAACCAGTATGTACTACCAATCTAGATTAATAAAACTCCCTCATATTATTTTTACTCAATACCATAGGAAAACATAATAAACCATAGAAAAAATAGAGTTTCCACTACCAAGTTACCATCCTAATAGTGTCTCTTCACTATATAAGATGTATCTCAAAATTGATCCCTCAGGATCAGGTAACTACTTTTTCTTGATCCAGTCCAAAATAATAGGTATAAAAGACATTGAAGTCAGAGATACTCATACCTGGGACTCCTAAACATCTAAATACAAGTATGAAAATAGGTACATTACCCACCACCCATTGTAAGGATCTCATACTTCCACTATACTCATCTTCTGGATCAATGCATCGATAATGATTTTTCCCTTTCCTAGTATATAATCCAAATAGAAGTTAAAAGACTGTAGATACTCAACCCACCACTTCTGCCGAAGGTTCAGGTCGCACTTTAAAAAGATATACCTGAGGATCTTATGGTCTATGTATACCAAAAACATCTCACCCATGAGAAAATGTCTCTAGTATCTCCTGATATGTTCCACTACTTCTAACTCCAATTTTCAAGTAGGATAATTTTTCTCACGTAGTCTTATCTGTCTAGATCCATAGGAAATCACCCGATCCCCTTGCATGAGAACTTCTCAGAGTCTAACTCTGGATGTGTCACAGTACATGATATATGCTTTACCTGATATAGGTAAAGTTAGGATAGGTTTTTATTTCATCCTAAATTTTAGTACTTGAAAATATATATCACAAGAAATATACCAAAAAAAATTCACTCCCTTCTTTGTCAACCAAAACATTGGTGCTCCGAAATGGGAGAAATCCTGGATAAAGTAAAAATAATAAATTGATTGACCTAAAAAGCTTCAAATATCGAATACATTCTTGGGATGTCCCAAGATACCATGGATGGAAATTTATTTGGGTCTACTAACATTCCTTCATCTGAGATGAAACGGTCCAATAAGTGCACGTTATCAATAAAAAAACTAAATTTTGTTATATGGTATAAATATGTGCTCTCTCAATGTACTCATAATGATATCAAGATGTTTGGAATCATCATATGCTAACTGGGAGTACACTAAGATATCATCAACTAAAACCACTACAATCTATTCTAGAAAAGGATGAATGATCATATTCATCAAGGCATGAATACCACAAATGAATTAGTCAACCCAAACAA
This sequence comes from Viscum album, assembly GCA_963277665.1. Lineage (NCBI taxonomy): Eukaryota > Viridiplantae > Streptophyta > Magnoliopsida > Santalales > Viscaceae > Viscum > Viscum album. The sequence goes on from OY728153.1 coordinate 653,798,146, forward strand.
CATTACTACAGTTTCAAACAAGACAACCCTACTCCTAAAAGTAGCATGAGGTGTGTCAGATGGTCTCACTCTCAATTGATGGTATAAAAATCTCAGTTCTATCTTAGAGAAGACCTTAACACCTCTTAGCTAGTCAAAAATATCATTGATATGTAGAATGGATATAGGTTCTTGACCATCATCTGGTTTAATATCTAATTATCCATACATAAGAACAATGTACCATCATCCTTCTTAGATAAGAGTATTAGAGAACCCCAGGAGATATACTAGGCTATGTGAAACCCTTTGATTCTAGATCTTCCAACTAAACATCCAGCTCTTGAAGCTCTCTTGGTGCCATTATATAAGGAAGGATATAAACTTACAATGCTCCTAAAACAACTCTATCGCAAACTCGATTTATCTATCAGGTGATAAGCCATATAACTCATCTAGAAATACATCCTTTAAATATTCCACATATAGTGGAGAAGAATACCAACACATTCCATCATTATCTATGGAAATACCAGCTATTTGAGTCTTGAGTAAATCCAATCTGGAAGGACAAAAAAAACACTGGATGGCTTCTACAGCTCTTCTCGGCGGAGGGGTTTCGACGGCGGTCTCTGCAGGGGTTGGAGGAGGGGTTTTAGCGACGCTCTTCTCAGGGGTTTCGGAGGCTGTTGTAGAGGGGGAGGGGGGTGGGGTCGCACCTAGGGCTTCTTTTAAGGATGTGTTGTGTAAGGGTCTTTCGGGAGGAGGAGGTGCGTGCACTTCGCCGGAACCTTGGTCCGGCCTGGAGTTTCCTCCGATTGTGGGGGAACCAAAGGTCCCGAGGAAGATTTCGGAGGTCCCTATGGTGAGTTTCTCGTCGAGGGAGCTTCAGGAAGCGGCGGCTTTTCACGAGCTCACTCTAGTGGCTCGGTTTGGGCGCTCCAAGCCATCCCTGGGTTTCTTCAGTAGCTTTGTTGCTTCGTGGGGGCTGTCCCAGCCAGCAGTGGTGTCCGACTTGACTAGAGTGGCCTTTTGTATTCATCTAGCCTCTAGGGGAGACTTTGTGAAAGATTGGGCTTGGGGAGCTCGCATGTGTGGTATTTGGAGTTTCTCGCTATCCAGGTGGTCGTGGGACTGTCATAGAGGGAGAGAATCCCCTTTTGAGGTGGTATGGTTGTCATTGCCTGGCCTCCCTCTCCCGTTCCAGAATCCGGCGATTCGGAGAGAAATTGGGAACTCCTTAGGCTCCTTTTTATGTGCATATGAGGACACGAGAAGTCTCAAGGCGGCGGCGTGTCCCCGGATCTGCGTGGAAATGAATCTTATGTTGAAGAGACCCTCCTTGGTTCAGCTTGAATCTGAGAATGGGTTTAGTTGGAACCAGAGGTTATTTTACCGAAGGTTGCACCGCTTCTGTATGCTCTGCGGTCTGCATGGCCATGAGGAGAAGAACTGTCGGCGGCGGAGGAGGGCGGCGGAACCTCCCGGTGGTGCTCTGGAAGAGGTGCCGGGTCAAGACCCATTGGGCTCAGGTAAAGTTGAATCACCGGATCAGAACGTTTCTCGCCGAGGGGATTCAAATTTGAATTTACCCGGTGGAGCCATACTGGGAAAGTCCTCTGGGGAAACGTCGTCTGACAACGCTGGGTCGCGGCCGGTTTCCTCTTCTGGGGAGAGGCACCTGATCTCTTGGTCCCCGAGTCCGGTTCTTCCAAGGACGGTCTCTGACAGTGAAAGGTTAATCGTTTCACCAAGTGGTTTTGAGGTACAGTTACCTTTCGCCTTGGGAAGCCCGGCCATGATGCTTTCACCTCCTCCGTCTCCCTTTGGTTTCTCGAAGCAGCTTTCTCCTGGGTCGATCCGGAGTTGTCTTGTGAACAAGCTTCTGGTTTCCTCGAGCAGCTGTGTGGAGATGGTTGATGGGGTTTGTGGTGTGGCGAAGGAAGTGGAGTCTTCTCACTTGTCTCCTCAGAGAAGGGTTTGGATGTCTTTGTGTCAGGGAGAGCGAGATGGAGATACTCCTCGCGGCCAGTCAGGTAGGAGACCGAGGCTGGAGGAGTTGGATGCTCTATGTAATGAAGGGCTTCTAGCAGGAGCTCGAGGGAGGTTTCTGGATGGCGTGTCGGGGCCGATCACTCACTCGAGAGCTAAAGGAAAGGGTTTGATGGTTCTCCACAGTCAGGACGCTCCAGCGGTCCAGAAAGTGCGTAACCTCTTCTAGTGATGTTTTCCTCTATCTTTTGGAACGCTCGTGGCCTTGGTTCCTAGGCGAAGAAGGCCTTTATTTCGTTAGAGGGTAGGAAAGCCAAATCTTCCCTATTGGTTATTCTGGAGCCGAAGTAGGATGCTTGTAAGATGCCGTATATAGTGAGGAAGCTAGGCTTTCCAAACTCCTTTCATGGTGGTCCTGTTAATTATCAGATTTGGGTGGGTTGGAAGAAGAATCTTACGGTGGAGGTCGTCAGCGTGACCACTCAGTGTATTGACCTGAAGATCGAGGTGAATGGTATTTTCATCCTCTTCTCGTTTGTGTATGCGAGTAACAAGGAGCTGGAAAGGAGGGAGCTCTGGTCCCATCTAAAGGTTGTTCAAGCTGATACGTTGCCGTGGTTCGTGGGAGGTGACTTCAACACGGTTGTGGAGGTGTCTGAGAAGAGAGGAGGGAGGCATGTTTCTCTGGATGGAATGATGGAATTCAAGGAGTGCATGTTGCATGCGGGGCTGCTAGACTTAGGCTACGAAGGGTCGAGATACACGTGGTGTAATAACAGGAGAGGCCAGAATAGGATCTGGTATCGTCTGGACTGGTGTCTTACCAACTTGTATGGACCCGATATGTTCTCCAAGTCCTCGGTCACCCATCTTCCTCGCATTTTATCGGATCACGCACCAATCTTGTTGGAGATAAGACGTGAGGATGTGGTTGGACAGGGTTTTTATTATTCAAGTGAATGGCATAGGGACTCTTCTTTTATGCAGATGGTTAAGGCAACCTGGATGCTGGAGGAGAGAGAGGAGTCGTGGAGAGGGCTGGCTAATCGTCTCAGGAGGCTAAAACAGAGCATTAAGCGGTGGCTTGTGGAGCAACCCAACTGAAACAATGGGGTGACCAGATTACAGGAGGAGGTTGGCAGACTTGAGGGAAGGCTTCAGGCATCCTGGGATGAGAACACGTTTACTACTCTTTGTGATAAAAATGCAGTTCTGGCGGAGAAACTTTTGGAGATGGAGAGGGTGTATTTGCAACGATCCCGTGTGCATTGGTTGAGAGAAGGGGATCGCAACAATGTGTTCTTTCAGGCTTGTATCAAAGAAAGGAGGATCTGGAAGATCAACATTAAAGGTGAAGATGGAGAGTTTACTTCGGATGTTATGGTGGCTGGGAAAATTGCGTTAAAGCACTTTGAGGGTATGTGGGCAGGAGAAGTCTTGTCTGGATTTCTCCGAGAGTCTTTAAGGGACTCTGGTTTTTTGGAGGGTCTTCCCTTCTTGATTTCCCACTCTGAGAATGCATGCATGTCTAGGATACCAGACGAGAGGGGAATTAAAGAGGCCCTGGGGAGCATGCTGAAGGAGAGCGCTCCTGGTCCTGACGGCATCCCGGTGTCATTTTATAGTGCTACTTGGGATTTTGTGGGGCCATGTTTTGTGGAGGCAATTGGTGATTTCTTTCGTGGAGATTCTCTAAGTAGGGGGGTTTCTTCTTCGAGGGTGGTGCTGGTTCCGAAGAATAATGATCCCACTCTGGTTAGCCATTTCAGACCGATAAGCCTGTGCAACGTTTCTAACAAAATTCTGGCAACGATCATTAGCAGAAGATTGGCCACTGTGATTCCGAAGCTAGTTTCTGAAGAACAACACGGATTCATTCAAGGGAGGAGTATACAGGGAGTGGTCAGCATAGCGATTGAGTTGGTGCACGACTTGAACAAGCGGTCTGTGGGTTCCAATATCATCTGGCAGGTCGATATGAACAAAGCAGACGACAATCTAGAATGGGGTTTCATCCTGCGGGTAATGAGAGGGCTTGGTTTCCAGGAGTCCTTTTGTGATCTGTGTTTCCGGTGCTTTGCATCTCCCTGGATCACTATATCACTGCTCGGGAAATGCTTCGACTTCTTCAAATCGGTGAGGGGAGTCCGCCAAGGGGACCCGCTATCTCCTTTTCTGTTTGTCCTTGCTCAGGATGCCTTATCCAGAAACTTGAAGAAGGGCCTAACAGAGGGGAGGATGAGGCCTTTACTTGGTCGAAGGAACTCGCTCAGAGTTTCCCACTTAATGTTTGCAGATGACATTTTGATTTTTCTTAATGGAGGGAGGAAATCGTTGAATACCCTTAAGGGAATTATGTCTGAGTATGGGGAACTAAGTGGGCAGGCAATCAACTGGTCGAAGAGCCACTTGTTCATCTCCAACAAATGCCCGGGGCAAAGGTGCAAACGTATTCAGGAGGTTTTGGGCTGTGGACAAAGATAACTTCCTATTCTTTATTTAGGAGTTCCTCTATCGTGTGGGAGAGTCTTGAAGGTCCACTTCAACGAGATCCTGGACCGCATCCTGGGAAGGATTTTCAACTGGAAGAACAGGCTGCTATCCTTTGGGGGTAGGATCATGCTGATCAACAGCGTACTCCTATCGATTCCCATGCATGTATTTGCTGTCATAAACCCCCCGAAGGGAACGGTGGAGAAGATCGAGCGCATACTCTCGTCGTTTATTTGGGATGCGAAAAAGGAGGGGAGATGCCACTGGGCATCTTGGAAGAGGATGGCCCGACCGGTGGAAGAGGGTGGGGTTGGACTTCAGGATATACATGGAACGATTCGGGAATTGCAGGCAAGACTGGCTTGGGAGGTGATAGCAGGTAAGTCCCTCTGGACCAAATTTTTCAGAATGCGATATGGAGGGCATGGTGATCGCAACATGCGCGGTGAAACTGCTCTCAGCAGGTGCATTATATCACACCTGGCGGTACTGCATGGTTATGTCAGATGGGTGATCGGCCGTGGGGAGATTAGCTTATGGGAGGATTCTTGGTTGGAAGATAGGCTTGGATATACGGGCTGCCCTTCCCCTGATATCTCTTTCAGGGAGGCGTGTGAGAGGTACGATTTTGTGCATGAGAACCTCAATCCATCGTAACTGAATGCGTTTAACAGTGTTGTAATGAGAAACGATCCGGACAGATGTTGTTTTTCTCTTATTGAGTCGGGGCGGTTCATCTTGAATGGATACAGGAGGATTGGTCAGGGGGTTACTACCGGAGAAACAGAGCAGGGACCCATGTGGTGCAAGCAAATCCCAACGCGGATGAACTTTCTGGTGTGGCGAGTTCAGAATCGAGCACTACCCACGGAGGAGAACATCCAGAAGAGGGGGGTCTGCATAGCGTCATGCTGCTTCTGTTGCGAGAGTACAAGGGTGGAAACAATGATGCATCTGTTCTTTCAGGGGCGGTGGGCAGTGTTCCTTTGGTCTTAGTTCTCCCAGTACAGGGTTCCAGCTGAGGAGCATCTTTCCGTTAGTGATTATCTCCTGGCATGGTTTTCGGGCTTCGGCAGGAGGGTGGAGGATCGTTCAGCAGGTATGATCATTCTAGTTGCTATATACTGGACACTGTGGGAAGCTCGCAATCAGGTAAGGCTAGGTGGCAAGAGGTCGCTTTTGGCACTTCAGGTCCGCATGAGATTGCTCATTGTAGAATTTTCTACTCTTTTCAAAGGTCTGCATGCGGGTACTATGGGGTCCTTTGTGGGTGGACGGATTGATCAGACCCTACAGCGAGGGAGATGGGTTAGATGGCAACCCCCGGTTGTCAGTTTAAAATTAAATGTGGATGGTTCTTTCTCGAGGGGGATCATGAGGGGTGGTGGTGTTCTCCGAGATTGTTGGGGGTCAGTGAACATTGCTTTCAGTGCCTACTATGGGCCAGGCACTTCTACAGGTGCGGAGTTTAGATCCCTCCTTACGGGTCTCACTCTGTGCAGAGGAAGAGGTTTCCTGGTGACGGAGGCTGAATCAGATTCGGAGGTTCTGGTAAGATCTCTTCAGGGTGCATGTGACGTGAATTGGAATCTGGTGTATGTTTTTAGAAGGTGAAAAGCGGAGACCAGTCAGGGTAGGTTGATCCATCACAGTGTGAGAGAATCCAACTTTGCGGAGGATGCTTTGGCCCGCAGGGGCAGGCCAGAGGAGACTCTAATAGTGTATGACAGTCTTAACTCTCTTCCTTGCGAGTGTGCCAATGTGATCCGAAAGGAGTCACTGGGTCTTCACTACTTTCACCCTCTGTGACTTGTACCCCTAGGGATTCCTGGCCTCTTAATAAAAAAATAACTTCAGGGAGTAAATCCAATCTGCAATGAATCGGTCCTACATGACTAGTTTGAATATCTCACTCTCCTTGATGAGAATAGATGAACCCATTTGAAGATAGAAAGGTAACTCTCCACTGGTAATAGTCAATATGATTTGAGTATATAAATAAAAAATCAACATAAATAATCAAATATAAGCCTGTCATTTCCACCATGAACAGTTACCAAAAGAAATATATGCCACCAATCTTGATAGAACAAGCCTTACACCATTTTATATTCTATGACTGCACTCCCAATTATGTGTCTATGGTCAAAACTCCATCCATGTTTTCCACATATAAGACTAAAACATTTAAATAAATAGTGGATAAAAACAAATGTGGTGCTCGTGTATCAAATAAAACACCAGAATGGATAGATGACACATGAATCATACCTTTGACATTAGATAATACTGCATCCACAATAGTCGAAGTAGTCTATATAGAATATATCTGATCAGACCCTCTATTAGGGGCTACATCATGTCTCCCATAATATATATAGTAGTACTCGTACTATCGTTTTTGAATGGGAGCACCACATCCCCTGCCTCAGCTAGAACGTTTTATGGTACTCCAGATACCTACCTACTAAGGATTAGTTGAGTCCTTCACAGACTCTAGAACCTATCTTTTTTCTTTTACACTGCGCTACTACTAAATTCCCCTAAAAACCATTTTTAAGTGTCCTAATATTCTCCAAGAATCACATTCAAAAGAGGGGTACAAACACTTAGTCCATTTTTTCATCTTTCCACAATGATACCGCTGTAATGGAACATGATTTTGTGATAACTTCCCACGAATCTAAATTCTATGACCACTACTAAATTAGAGAAAACTTTCATAGAAATTCTTATTTATACTTGAATAAGAGTTCATAGTTTTCCATGTTAAAATTTCCTAGTTACTTCTCAAGGCCTCTCTCATATTTCATTCCATGATTAGTTCCTGACTCATCACATCTAAAAAAATCCTTAGATGGAACACATTAACCTGGGACCTGATCTCATAGTAAAGACCATCCTAAAAATCTATCGCCATGGATATTTCAAAAATGGTGCAAAGAGCTACAGGTCGGTGAAACATTCAATGTAGTCCATCACAGACATACCCTCCTATGTACGGTCCATGAACTCATGATCCTTTTCATCCCTCAATATATCATTATAGAAATGGATTAGGAACATTTTTTTGAAGTGATTCTAAGATATCTAGTCTTACTCTCCTACATGATCCAGAACATCCCACTAATGATTGGTAGGTCCATGAATTATATATGCAGTAAGCTTTAACCTCCTATCTTTGGGTGTCTCAAGATGATCAAAGACCATCTGGACTGACTTGATCTAGAACTAGATTGTCTGTGGGCCTCCCTCCCAAGTGAATATAGGTGGATGATACAGATTGAAATATCTCTCCATCTCAAACATCAAAGACCTAATGCAAATAGTCTCCCTTTCCATGGATTTCATGACCCTCAAAAAGATTCTAGGAAACTGAACATCCATATGAAGGTCAACAACTATTGGAATCTTTGGTCATTATATGTTAGGATTGTGTTGATTTACACTCTCCTGATTCTAAACTAGAATAGTACCACGATACATTTTCATTAAAATACAATTACACTCCTAAATAAACTATCTAGAACAACAAGGTTAACCTCAACAAGTGACAATAATAGAGAACCACTACAACCGGTATCTCTAAACATGTATTATATATGTTTTGGCATGATATATCAATTTATTTATTCCATTTATCAGATATAACAGGTTTCTAATATCATGGTTCAGTAGGAATGTATATAGCACATGCAATAAATATGTACCTATCATGAACAATGCATATCAATATATCCCTATATGCATGTCATGATTCATGCATACCCATATAGTTTCTTATTGGGCCACAAGTATAAATCTCAAGAACCAATAACATCATGAAATAATAAACTCACACCACATGTGAATCACTCTGTGTTGAATAGACTCAATTAAAAAAAGAAAACATTATATATAGAAATACATCCATGACACTCAGATTTTCCCCATAAATGGGTAATATACTCCCCTAAAGAAGATCATTATCATGTCTTGAAACACCCTTGTCTCATTTCTACCTTTCTTGAATAGTAAAGAAATAAAAAAGAAACCTAGTGTCCTCTGATGCCACTTTGTAACAACCCTCGATCTGAAACTCTCTCATGTGGTTGAAACAGGTTAGTTATGAGACCTCAAGTGCTCATATCCATATGCCAGAGGTTGCTGACTAACAACTGTGGTCTGATTTGTAGAGTGGGAAGATTATATCATCATTTAAATAGTTACAACATAATGGAGTAATCCAATAGAAATAGATAAATATCAAAGTGTCTAAATAATATAAACAACATAATATACAAGAAACCCAACAATGAAATCCAACTTAATATTCCAATAAATAAAAATGGAATAACATAATGACACGTGAGAATGTAACAAAAATTCATGTTATAAGTAATAAAAAAATAAACACTATAAAACTCAATAAATAATCAAAAGACCCTGGTCTTGAACCCCATGTTAGTCCAATATCCAAACTTTAGCCCATCCAGTAAGCAACTATCAACAGTAATGTCCTTTTCCCTTGTCCAATCCTGCATTCATTCAATATTCTTCAGTAAGAAATGGAATCCTGAGTAGGGTGTATGTATAGATTACTAGGATGACACCACCATGTCTAAAAATAAATAGTCTGATAGTAATTGTATGTAATAATGCAATAAACAAGGGTATTAATTAACTAAAAAATTCAATTAATAACACATCAACCTACTTCAACACCATGAAGAAATATCTTTTTACATGTATCAAAACCATGCCAACATAACCAAACAACCAGGGTAAAACATAACATTCCTTGGTTCCAAGATGTATTGTCTCTGAGTATGTATCATAACCCTGTCAAAAAACTATTCCTGTATAAAATTGTATAAATCATAAACAACTAGGTAAAAACCGACTATATAATCATTCCATCATATAATCAGGGGCGGGCCTTATATATAATCATTTCATAATGTGTTAGGTCCAATCTTAGTATATAATTATATCAACATTTTTTAGGTCCAATTCTGGTATATAATCATTTCAGCATGTATCACTGGGTATATCCTGCTATATAATCATATCAACATGTTTTAGGGAATAGCCTAGTATTTAGGCATTTCAACATGTAAACTAGACCAACACACCATAAAAGTATTAAATTAATCAAATTAATACAATGACCCATACAAGCATTAAACCATATAAATCACAAAACATGTCATAGAAACAAGGATATCACAATACCAAATCGTAAGGCTCAATGGTTAATTATGAAAATTACCATTTAACCTCCAATTACATATTTTATTTATCATTTGTTCTTAACCAATAACATGACAGTTATCTCAATAAACAATCCATGCTAAGGTAAATCTCTACCAATAAATCACACAAAATCCATATCATGATAAACACATATTAAATCATTAAACCACTAATTTTTAATCAAGGGTTCGCTCACCCGAACAGTTTCCACAAGCTAGGTAAATACCTAATTGGATCCAAATGGATTCTAAGGAATAATTTAATTAACTATTTAATTAATTAAAACTCATTCTATGTTGGTGAAATTTCAATATTTCACATACTTTACAATTAAACAAACCATAGGTTTAAGGTTCAGACCACCTACCTTTAACAGATGATCAAGAAATGCGTCCAACAAAAAAGTGAACAAGGAAAAAGGTGAAGAATAGCATGAAAAGTATCCTAGATAAAAAATGATCAATATCAAAACCAATAATGAATGTGGTAGAAATATTACACCACAACACCTCAAGAAAAAATGTTGAAAAGGGAAAATCCAAGGGAAATTACTTACACGGTATCAAATGTATGATCGAGAAGTCCAGAATCTAGAGAGGTTCTCCAAAATCACCTAGATGTGGCCCAAGAGTTGAGATGAGGAAGCTGTATGTGATTGAATGAGATCAAACTCATGCATGAAACCCTTTAAAACCCTACTCAATAAATTACGTGATGTGTAATTTAGTTACACATCATGTATTTATTTTTTGAGGGATACACCAAAAACGCATCGCCTTGGTGATTATTAAAACATCCTAAACATTTCATGACATGTAAGGACTTCATGAAAAGTATTCAATTAAAATTATAAAATAGGCTCATGAATTGTACCTAGAAATAGTTACATGTCATGTAACTTCATTACATGGCGTATAAATTCATTGCGGATAGCCATCATCATGTTTCCCATGGAAAGAACCTGAAACCACCTCTGAAGCCATCCAAAGCATAGAAACCCTCATAAACCCATTTAACACATTTTTTCCTAGAATCCATTAATTATAAAAACATATATTTCCAAACATTAGGTAATTTATCCCAATAAAGGCACTCCATATCTAAACACGACTCGATAACCATGGCTTAAACAAAAAAACTAAAATAGGGACATACCTATAAAAAGATGAGATCTTACATAGTATATCATGATATATCTATATATACCCATTGAATTGGAGGGATATATAATTTCAATCCCACACATAACATAATAAAAAACATATATATGCCTTCCACAAGATCATAAATAATTCATCATAGTATAACCCATGGTATGGAAATGAGTTTCATATATATTTCATCATAGCATTATAACTTAACCCATGAAAAAAAATAGGTTTCTTGGAATCATATTTAAATCATCATCATCATAATATGTAAATATAATGAAATTTAATGAAATAATTGGATCATATCCCCAGTAAAAAATAATTAACTTCAAAATATTTAAACTGAGATGAAAGTACCTTTAAAATATTTTAGGAATATTTATTGAGGAGAATAACATTTTAATTTCGAACTAAATTCTTTTAAATCACTTCTTTAAATTCTAAAAAACTTCCTAAATATTAAGGAAAATGTTTTATTTTAAAATAACCATTGATTATTTAAAAGTAATCTACAAATAATTTATCATTCATGATTATGGAACATTCTATTCATGTCAGGTACATTAAAACAATGATTCCTTTCGCATTTTATGTAAAAATTAAAAATGACCTCATTCAAAAAATGACACAAATATTATTTCTAAACTGCTTACTAAGAATTAAATCATAGGAAAGATTACTTTAAAAATATTAATTTAATTCAAATATTCTTGAAATTGTTTTTAAAGAACATGGACATAGACGAAAAAGTATTTTTGACTAAAATGAGAAAAAAAGTTGATTGTTCCTTAAAAAAAATTGCAGTCACCTGGGTACTTTAAGAGAGATAAATGAAATTAAAAAATGTATTTTCTTAAAATATATGTAGTGTAAAAAAATTAAATAGATTTTTTATAAATAAATTAAATAATATCATTATTAGGTACTTGATCATAAACAATCTTCATAAATAATGAGATTGTATTATAAACCCCTTACCACTTTATTAGATTTAGATTCAAAACATAATAAAAGAGATAAACTTTTATAGATACATAAATACTCATATATTTCATGAGAATCCTCATATAAGAAATTAATGGGTATTGTATACACCATACAAAGAAAAAAAATTGGTTAATCTGGCATATATGTCATATAAATAAATGAGAAATGAGAAACCATTACCTCAAGTCTCGATTTCTTAGTATGCATTTGAAACTACTATATAATAAATATAAATTTGTTATAAATTTATTTTAGAAACATAATAATATATTAATACCATATATGATTTTCTTGTAACATTTTATCACCTGTTTATTAACAATTCTTTATTAAAATTATTGTTTTGTGTGAAAGTTTCTTCGTTTTTCATGATTATTTCCATTTAGAAGTCTTGATCATTATAATTTTATCATGTTTACAAAATATATATAATTTAAAACATGATATTAATATCACATATATACATTATTTATATATTTAGAGTAATCCATACAAGTTAGAGAAAGAAAAATGAAGTACATTATTTATAGATACGGCAGGTCGCATGTCTACATGAACACAGTTTACATTTTTCGATAGAAGAAATAAAAGAAATAAAAATAATAAATTAACTTTATAGAATAATAATAATATTATAAATAATATATATATTCATTAAATCAATAATTATAAATATCTATGTAAATTGGTGCTGAAAAAGGAATTACACTTCTATGTGGAGACGGTAAGTCAAACATACGCATGAGCTATGATTTAGATTTTTATATGGTGGAAAGAATGTGGATAATGGTTAATTAATAATTATAATAACAGTTTTTTTATTTATTATTCTTAATTAAAATTTTTAGAATATATAAAATGAATTTATAAGAGTTTTAAGAAGAAATAAAATTGAAAACTTCAGGTTAAGTAGTGTACCTTTTTATAGAGAACCCACTTTTATCTTACACCTTAAGCCTTGAAGCGGTGAAATTATAGATAGAAAAGATGATCTAGGATGTTTTGAAGGAATATATAAAGGTATTATGGTAGGTTTTGGTGGATTTAGAAGCCTAAAAAGGCAAACATAACAGATGATAATATGGTCCATTTTATAAGTGAGGGGAGGGGTGGTCTTGGAATTACAAAAAAAAAGATTAAAATAATATCATGCCACTCTAAATCCAAATACTTAAAAATTGACCTATATTAAAATTAAAAGAGTCTAATTTACAAATATCATCAAACAATGAAATTTATAATGGTTTTAGTGTCATTTTAAACCTTATTTATTTTATTAACCTCTTAGTAATCAAATTATAACCTTAACCATCATAATGACTTTTTCAACATTAAAGGGTTATAATTTAACTTATAAGGTGAAAATTGGAAAATAAGTTAGAAATGGGTGATATTTGAGACCATATATTATCCATATTTTCCTATTTCATTTTTTTTATGATTTTCAAACAATTTAATAATATAGTATTTTTAAAATATATCATTAATGTCATTTTTGACTCTATTCATTTAATTTGAAATTATAGACAACAATAAAGAAATGGAATTGAAATATAAACAATTCAAAAAAATTAATATGTAACGTTAATCTATAAATTTCATGGTATATAATAATTCTTCCATATTGTATGGCTTTTAAATTTTTTAAAATTATTTATTTTATTTTAATATTAATTTAATTAATATTGTGTTGGCATTACATAAGAATTTAAGGCCATTATTCAATTAAAAAATAGAAGAAGATTTATATGATAAAAAATGAATTATCTTTTAAATAAAAATTTATATCCTAGATTATCCTTTTCTAACCTTATGTAAAAATTTTATAGATATTAAAGTCAAGAGAGTGACATTTTGTATTTATTATTTTCTTAAATTAATAAAAATTATATAATCAACGAAATATGGACCTAAGTGACCATAAATTTGGGATTATATGTAAATGTCTGGACTCTAGTAATAAAATATGATAAATTCAATTTTTATGGATATTTTAAAGACTTATCACAAAGTTTTAACCCTATTTTACCCATTTTACCCTTATCGGGGTTACAAATATTTAATAGGATTCTATTCATAATGAATAGAAATAAAAGGGAAATAACCAAATTTGGTCCTCCAATTTAAAAATATTGATTAATTATTCAATATATAATTTATAAAATTAGAAGAAACTCATTTTAAAATAATTTTTCAAAATACAATGAAAACTGATTTTTTTAGAAAATTATTTTTTAAAGCATAAAAGAGGATATATATTCTCATCTCATACCAAGAAAAATATTTAAAAAAATTAAAACATTTTATTGAATTTAAAATACATATATTTCACTAAAATCATTCACAAATAGTTATTAGTTTAATTTATTAAGATAAAAACTAATTACATGCATAAAAATAGTTTTTTTGATAAACATGTTTTTCATTCAAACAAATATTTCAATAAATTAATAACCAATGAATTTATTAAAAAATATAAATTTTTTATAATTATTTTTTCATATTCATAACCACTAATTTAACATCAATGTTATAAAAGTATATTATATTTTGATTCATCTGGACTTGGGGTTGCGCATATCGAAAGTTATAAAAGAAATATTATTTGCAGATAAATATATCAAAAAATATCTAGGTGTCACATTCTACCTCCATTAAAATTAATTTCACTCCTAGAATTATGTCACTCTAGTAAAAAAATGAGGATATCCCATTTTCATTACATAATCATTTTTTTAAATAGCATCTATGAATTTATGATTTCTTCATCGAACTTTAACCAGGTGATTAGTCTTCTTCCATGAAAATTTATCTCTACATTACAATATTTATACTAGTTATTATTAAAAAGAAATATAATTTTCCATATGTAAAAATTATGAGTTCAGTACATATTATGGATCAATTATTTACTTCCTCAGGAGAGATATATGGAACACATCATGAACTTGATACTGGCTCAGTAGAAGAACCAAATAATAAGCTACCATCCCAAATCAATCCAGAATATCAAAGGGTAAAACATACCTAAGGATAATATTTCCCTTTGATCCTAATATAATTACATTCTTCCATTGAGAAATTTATAAAATTAAATTTCACCAACTTACAATTCCATATTTTTCTGATGATTTTGATCATATATTTTTTATCAACTCTAATCTATCATGATGTGATAATGAATAGATATAACATTATCTACCATTTCCTCATCTATATTAGGTCCTTATATATTTCTTTGTTCAAATTCATACCAAAACTTTTGATTTATAAAATTATTTCCATATAGGGATTCATAAGGATCCATATGAATTCTCGAATGAAATCTATTGTCGTAAAAAACTCGACTAGAGAAAGGTGTTGATCCCAACCACCTTTGAAACACATAGAAAAAATTTCAAAATATCATCTTGGTTTTAAATGGTCCTATTAGATTTATTATCTTAATGAGAATGATAATTAGTATTAAAACTTATCTATATTTCCAAATCCCAGTTCATACTTCACTAGATCTTCGAGGTAAAACTTAGATCCCGGTCAGATATAATATAATGTGGTACTTTATGCTATCGTACTAATTCCATAATTTATATTCTATAAATACAACCAAGAGATAAAAATTATCTTATATAAATTAATTTGTATGCCTTTTTAAGGTGATAAACTACTATTCAAATAGATTTATGTGATTTTGATGTTTTAGAGAGTCAAACAACAAAATCCATGGTGGTGTTTTCTCATTTAAAATCTAGTTCAGGTAATGGTTATAACATCCCTTTAGAATTTTGTCTCTTATACTTGATATTATATCATACCATGCACCAAGATATATACTCTACAACAACTCTCTTCATGTTGTTCAATAATAAATACTCTTTTGAGATTTCTATACAACTTCATACTCCCATGATAGATAGAGAATGAAAAACTATGAGATTCATCCAAAATCACCTTATTAAAATATAGTATGAATAGAACACCTACATGTTCTCTGGACTATAACATTCCCTGACAATGAAGGTTAAACTCAGGAACATTTCCCACCTTCTTCTACAACTCCATATCTTTCTTCAGGGCCTCTTCAATATTCAAATGGATAAATGGTTGAACACTCATTTGAGATTGATAATATTTCTACACTTCCTTCAAGATCTCTAGATCCATCCTTAAAAAATCCAAAAATATTAAAAAACAATATCCTCATCATCAGTAAGCTTGAATAGTCCTTTCAACTCAGAGCATTTTCCACCTTGTTCTCTTTTCCAGGGTGGTAATTTTTTGAGAAGTAATAATATAAAATCAACTCTAAATATCTTCTATTTTACATATTAAAATCTTTCTCAGTGAATATATAATTTTTAATTTTATGATTAGTATATATATCACACTTTTCTAAATAAAGATAATGACTCCAAATCTTAAATTTATTGAGTATTCATAACTTGTTAGAAGAGTATTTTTTCACATTGTTTTTACATATACTATTGTAATGTCTAAAATTTGGGGATATGGATTTGTTAATTTGAATCACTGAATTATAAGGATCCAAAATTGAGATCCTATACTTAATCCCTTAAATGTGAAGAACTGTATTTCATAAATTTATATAAAATTATAGGACTAAGACAGTTTTCTAGAGATCCCCATATTTTAAGGGAACCAGAATTACTATTTGGGATTCTTATAACGATTGATAAGAAAACTAGAAATGTTAGGTATAGTCATTTTTACTATTCGATAGTGGATGTGGACTTAGTACCCCTCTTATTAGAATAATTTTTTTAACTAATAATAAACATATATTGGACAATTGATTGATTATGAAAAGATTCCTGTGTTTTTTATAAGTTGCAATAATATAGGTAATTTTTATAAAAAAATATTTTATGAATTTTTTATAGAAGTTATGATATGAGGTGTCATTGACTCTCAGGGAGTTTGAGATTCTCACATAGTATCACTTAATTTCAATATTTTCTTGCTATATTATAAATTAGGAAAATCTATGAGTCACATTATAAATAAGGTCGATGATAAATGGAGTCAGAATAGGGGACATAAAATAGGTACATCACAATCTAATTTTGTATTAAACTTTGATGATATAATCCATTTTTTAATCTTTTCTTAATATTTCAATTAGCATTGTAATGTATATAATGAGTTATGGTCTTCTAAAAGTGACCCTGAGTTTCATGTTGTTTACATTCCTAAAGGCATGTACTTGAATTGTTGAGATATTAGGGGAAATAATGATATGGTGATGAGATTTCCTAAAAAATAGAGGAAGGTCAGAAAATAGAAGGGATAAGGGGAAATAAATTCCAATCCTGTTCGAAAAACAGAAACTGTCTAGGGTGGAGTTAAATATATACTAATCCACCTTATAATGGGGATAATTAAATCAATCATAAATATAAAACTTTTTTGATAATTATAGGTAGAAAAGTTTTTTAAACTATTAAATGATCATTGGGAACACCCTATCCTCTTGAGAATATTTTTGGTGAGCCTTCTCAATTGGTAAAGTTCTAGGTTTCTCATGGTCTCAAAAGGGACTAAAGTAGGTAATGGATGAAATTATAACCCCTATAACTCCTGGAAAAGACTTATTTTTATATGGTACCTCCCATGATGTTATTAATGATCCTCATAATGAGGAGATGAAAGATAGTATCAACAATATTGGGAACCAACAATCTTTTACACCCAAAAGTGTTGTTAATCCATTTGTTCTGATGGAGAACACAAAACTAAAGAATATTGATCTAGATTATAAAGATTATTTTAGGGATCTTCATGTTTCCTTATATAATATGGATTCTAGAGAGGTTGGGTGTTAGGTGAATACTTAGATATAGTAGTTGGGTTTTCATTCTCACTCAGATGCATAATCTAATGTTATAAACAACCTAGTTTAGAAGCATTCGGGATTGGAAAATGGGTTTTTGGATCTTAAGATCCTTGATCATGGTGGGTAGTGGAAGTATGATGGTTTATTCTATCCTACTGATGATTACACTATTTTTCATACATGTAACCCAAGTGGTATGGACTCTACTTCTCACAGTGCTCATGTACAACATGCATAGAGCTCCCAAGTGAATCCAGATTCATTTGAAGAGGCCCATAAAGTGTATTTTTATAATGTTAAGATTATACTTGTGGATGATGAGGGTTATAAAATAGTTGTAACAAAAAAGGCTAAACTGAGGATGTATTTCAACTAAAGGGTTGAAAATACAGAGGATAACGTAGAGTCTAGGATATCTACTTGTCCTCGTACTTTTATCACATATGTTGTGTGCGTGAATAGGAAATGGATAAGAGGAAGTCACCCCCATAGCCGGGTAGGTATGGGGAATCACAATGTTAACCATCTATATGATACTATGTTTTTGGAGAATCATGGTACCTATCCTTATCCTTTTCACTTTAAAGTATTATATTTTTCATAATGAGGGTAGTTTGGCCATGTCTGACCCTATAACACTTTTTATCTTCTTATTTATTTTTAATAAATGGAAAAGGGCCTCCCACCTCTTTTTTATACCTATTTGGATATATATTTACATTAAATATACATTAAATGTATTTCATAAAATAAATAAATATTAAAATATATATACATTCATACATATATGTGTGTGTGTGTGAAAATATCAATATATAACATGAAAATTCATTTGGTTTTTCAATTTCACATATCCTATTATAGTATTTGTGTTTGTGTGTGTATTTAAATTTATATATACATATACACAATCATAGATATTTGGGTCTAGAATATACATATATATATAAATTATATATAGTTAGAATACATATAATTATAAATATTATTTTATGCTTCAATGAAATTAATATCTTTAATTCAATTAAATGAATTAAGAATGGAACTTTAATTATAAAAAAAGTAATTATATAAAAATATTGATATTTAAATATACTATAAATAATTTTGTTATATACATGTCATAATTTATCATACAAATAATTTAAATTATTAATATGTAACTAATGAAATTATATAAATTTATATATGATTTTTAATAGTAAATTTTTATATGTATATTCAATTTATAATTTTTTTAAAAAGTAATAATATAAATAAAAAAATGATGAATTGAATACTTTTTAAAATACAAATGATCATAAATTTATTATTTATATTTTACTTATTAAAATGTATTGAAAATATTTTATATTTAAATACATTAAAATTATAATATTCATAAATATAACTATATCTTTTTTATTCACATTAAAATATATTTTCATTTATAAAATTTTTATTGAAATATAAATAAAAAATAAAATAAAATTGATAATTTTTAAAACTATTTATTATGTATAATACCAATATTTTATACATTTATAATATTATTATTTATTATTATTTATTTATCAATATTAATTTAAATAATTTTTTTATATATTTGTAATTAATTTTAGTTTATTTTAATTAAAATTAAAATGAAATTAATATTATATGTTTTTTTGTAAATTTGGATATAGACATGTATTTTTTGAATTCACATACACACACGCATGTCCTTCGGTTCTTCAGACACACAAACACTCATATATTTATATGTGGATAAAGATAGTAAGGTTTTTAAATCACTAATTGACAAAATGTAACACCAAATCATTAAATTATTTAATAAAATGAACATATATTTTTTATTTTAATACTATTATAACTATAAAGTGTAATATTTATAACAATAAAATTATTAATTAATGTTTATATTTATGTAATATTTATATTTGGGGGTTGCATTAGCAATAAGGTATCGATGCAGCGCAACATAGGTAGTGTAAAGGGACCTTCAAACCATCAAATATAGGGTCTTGGTGCTCTAAAATTTATAATGGTCCAGAAATGTAGTGGGCCAATCCATGTAGGGGAGAGGGGGCTATCCATATCAGCCTAGAGGTGTGTGATTGTTCGTAGGCTTAGAACCTCAAGGGTATGTATATATATATATATGTGTATGTGTGTGTGTGTGTGTGTGTGTGTGTGTGTGTGTATGTATGTATGTATGCATGTATGTATGTATGTATGTATGTATGTATGTATGTATGTATGTATGTATGTATGTATGTATGTATGTATGTATGTATGTATGTATGTATGTATGTATGTATGTATGTATGTATGTATGTATGTATGTATGTATGTATGTATGTATGTATGTATGTATGTATGTATGTATGTATGTATGTATGTATGTATGTATGTATGTATGTATGTATGTATGTATGTATGTATGTATGTATGTATGTATGTATGTATGTATGTATGTATGTATGTATGTATGTATGTATGTATGTATGTATGTATGTATGTATGTATGTATGTATGTATGTATGTATGTATGTATGTATGTATGTATGTATGTATGTATGTATGTATGTATGTATGTATGTATGTATGTATGTATGTATGTATGTATGTATGTATGTATGTATGTATGTATGTATGTATGTATGTATGTATGTATGTATGTATGTATGTATGTATGTATGTATGTATGTATGTATGTATGTATGTATGTATGTATGTATGTATGTATGTATGTATGTATGTATGTATGTATGTATGTATGTATGTATGTATGTATTTATGTATGTATGTATGTATGTATGTATGTATGTATGTATGTATGTATGAATGGATGTATGTATGCATGGATGCATGTATGCATGTATGCATGTATGGTTGTATGTATGTATGGATGTATGGATGTCTGGATGTAAGCATGTGTGGATGTTTGCATGTATGGATGTATGCATGTCTAGATGGATGCATCTATGGATGGATGCATCTATGGATGTATGCATGTATGGATGTATGCATGTATGGATGTATGCGTGTATGGATGTATGCATGTATGTATGAATGAATTCATGCATGCATGCATGCATGTATGTATGTATAAAGTATCCATTTTTATAATAGTAACTATTTATTCATTTATATAACTAATATAAGTTTTGAAATATTATTAAGTTTATTAAATATAACTATAATTACTAATATATATATATATATATAATCCAAAAGTCCAGGGCCTGGTGGAAGCCGGCCCTAAGAAATTATTAAATAAAAAGAGATAAAGAGTTAGGCATACAAAGTATTATTACATATATGACAGTGTGTGACACCACATCTATCCACCTCTGCCAATGAGTCACAGTTGTCGGGGGCCGTAAAAGACCACATCGTATCCATTCCAATGGTCGCATTCTTTTCCAGAGTGGCCACCACCTGATTGACCTCTCAATAGGCAAGTGACACAACAAGATGAATTTGAGTGAGATTGTTAAGACTGTCAACCCAATGAGATAACACTCGCCAAGGAACATTGCGCATCTTTGTTCTCAAGGAATGAATCGCAATCTGAGAATCAGATTCCATCCATAGCCATTTCCAATTAAAGTGGATAGTGTACATGATTGCATGAATCATTGCCCATAATTTATCTTCATAGGAATTTCCAAGTCCAATGAATTGATAGAAACATCCTTTTACAAACCCACTGTAAGTACGAAATACCCCACCACAACCCAAAGGACCTGGTGCACCCGAAGCAGCTCCATCAACACTCACCTCGAGGCATGGTGCAATCAGAGGTATCCACTGAATGTATTTGAGCATCTGAGGCTTTTGTGTCCGACTAGAAACCCCAAACAATCTAATAGTTTTCAATTCAAAAATAGTGTTATACATTGCACCCTCTTAGACAAGTGAATCAACATAAACTTCCCTATGTATGGCCACCATTCCCTGTTGAACATAATTGTGAGCACTGTAGAATAGTTCAACGTTCTTAGAATCCCAGAGGGTTGTAATGGTTGTAGTAATAGAAACAATGAAGAAGTGATTTATCTACTCACTACAATGAGCATCAGACAGCCTTGTTAAAATTTCATTGAGTTGTATGTAGGTGTGAAAGCTCATACCAAATTGAAAGGAAACATAGGACCAGAGTTGTTTGGCCAGGTCACATTCTAGAAATAGGACCTGTAAGGTTTCTTCAGCATACATTTTCATGACCCATCCCTCGGGGATCATATCGTGACTACCCCAAGCCCACCTTCTATAGGCCAGGGGCTGGCGACTAGCACCAAAGGTGTAAATACCTAAACTTGGAAGGCAATGCCTTTATAAACTGAAACACACATAATAAGAGTACATTCTGGAAGTAAAACACTAAATAAAGTTGTATACAAAAGAGTGCTAAAAAGTAAAGGGGTCGGAACTACAAGCCCAATAGAAAAGTACAAGTACAACTGAAATGAAAGTACAACTGAAGAAAAGTAAAGCAGCTACTGGGTCGTCCTCTAGGGATTCTTCCTGAAGGGTAGGTACATATGGCCTCCTCAGCACTCCATGTCTGTCCATCTGCTCCGTGTACTGTCACGCCGAATGGTCCACCTCCGGGTACCACCCAGTTCTGCTACTCTCTGCCTCAGTCAGCGTTGTTCATCATCAGCAACCAATACAATGATTTGCGGGCATAGCCCGTGTAGGGTTGAGTATAATGATACTCAGTACGGACCCCGAGACCCTCAAGGTTTCGCAAAATACAACAAGGATAAACCACAAAGTATGGATTCAACGGATAACCATTAAAAAGGTAACTGCCCATACATATATCGAAGTTATCTAGTAACCCATATGAATCATGAGGAAAACACAAAAATCATTGACTCAGCTCAAACTAGGATTTTATTCTAGGGGTAGTATCAAGTAACAACCCCAGTCACACTGTCGGAACCTCAGATGATGGTTTACTCCTCCTCTATCGAGTACAGTGGGCCTGTTGCATCCCATAGACGTGTTTCCCACTATCCTTGGACTGATGAGGTACTCCTCCTGTCGAGTATCGTGGGTCTGTTGCGTCACACAGAGGCGCTCCCCACCACGGGTCTGCTGCACTCACACAGAGGCGCTCCCCCTCGTAGACTACTGAGGTACTCCTCCTGTTGAGTACCGTGTGTCTGCCATGCTCACACATAGGAGCTCCCCGCCGTGGGTCTGCCACGTCACACAGAGGCTCTCCCCGTTGGGCCAGTCAATTCACTCTGAGTCGAATCAGTCAAGTAGTCGTCATGTCATAGCTAGATACTAGGTCTATGTACTCTGTCTGCTTGCCTCTGGAAGGATCCCATCAATGAGCTACTGGTCGATACTCCAACTATCATGAATTCCCAAGTAGAAGTATCTCAAAGTTCCGCCTCGTTATAGGGATCTCAACATAATAGACGACGCGTCAATCGGATGCCTGGTCTGTGAGTTATTGGCATTTCCGTCCCGGGAGCCACATTGGATTTTAGATTCAAACCAACCCGACCGTACCCCAACTGTTTCAAAACCTCAGGTGAGGTATTCCAAAATAACTGTATCGCTCCAAGATTTCTATCACTGTAGACGGTTTGTCAATCGGACACCCGTAGCCAAAGTTATGGGAGAAAAGGTGTATTCTGGTCAACGGGTCTGGACTGAGGTTGACCCGATCCGCAGGTCCAACATGGCCCACGGGTCCGACCCAATTCGTGGGTCTGACCCAGCCCGCGGGTCTAACCCTGCCCCAGGATCCGACCCGGCCCGAGGGGCGGCCCCGCCCGAGGGGGTGGCCCGGCCCGCGCTGGGTCCATCACGCGCTGGGTCCAACCCAGCGACCCGTGTGGCCTAGCCAGCCAGTGGCTGGCGGCACCCTGCGGGGCCCGCCCTAACCACGTCTAGGGGGGAGTCACGTGCCCTTGGATTCTCGAACAGATGAATCGTTTGGGTGGGGACCAAACCGGTGCCAGGTGGCACCGGTCCAAGTCATGTGGGACCCAGTGGGGTCCCGCTCTTCTAGGTTGGTCGAGCGGCCAGCCGCTCCGCACCACTGACAGCCGGCCTGACGCCGGCCACCTCTGGTCCTCCGCCGCGGCCCTTTCTTCCATGCGGCATGATGGTGTCGCGCCCTTCCGGCGACACAGCAGCCTTGCGCCACCGGTTTCCTTCGCAGTCAGCCCGTCGTCGACCATTGTTTCTCCACCGTGGTCCACTCTTCTGGCGGTGCCGTTGCACCACGGACGTCATCAACAAGTGAGGACAAACAAAGGGGGAGGGTCGATCTGTGTTCATGTTGCCCAAGCCTTCCAAGTTACAGTGATATCAATCGGCAAAACATTAACCATGAGTGAATGACGTAGAACTGAAGAATTTCAAACTCAAATACCCTACCTTGTATTGATGTTCATTGATGATGTTGCGGAAAGGCGGACGTCATTCCTTTGACATCGGAAAGAAGATGAAGAAGTTGAGGATGATGTCATTGGTGTTCTTCAAGGACAGTGCTTCCCTTTCTTGCCCCGGTTGAATATCATTCTTCATTGGTAGAAGAGGCGTTCTTGATTGGGATAATTAGTTCCTCCAAGCTCTTCCAACCCCTCTCCCAATCCTCCACCAAATGAATATGCCAACCAAAAATAATTGGTTAAGCTAACCCGTTATTTAATTTTTGGCCAAAATATTCAAAATATTTCAAAATAATTAATTAATGTTCCATTTATTAATTTGAGTGGATTGGCACATTTATGAGGGAAGTTCAAGGGTTCCCCAACTTATGGAGAGTTCAAGGGGGTTGAAAGCTCGTGTGGTCCCCACCTCTTTAATTGATAAGAGGTGTTTAGACCTCGGGTGGGCCCCAACACCATAACCTCTCATGGGAGGTTATAGTGTGGTGGACCCCACCTTTCACCTCTTCTTGGAGGTTTTAAGCACCAAATAAAAAATATCTACACACTTATTTTTATTTAATTTTATTCTTAAAAACTCTAAAAACTAACTTTCATTCTCGGCCAATTGTCTTAGAGGTGAAAGTCTTCTTAAGCAAATACCGGCATTGTGAGTTCAACGGTGCCCTCGGATTTCAGTTCTGTGCATCGGTTCAAAAGTTATAAAATCATGTTCGCAGGTTTACTGAATGTACCTGGAAAAAACTTCAGAAATTGATTACTGGCACACCGGGCCTTGGAATCAAGCACCATAAATCTTCGTGGACTCTTAAAAATACCATGTATTTAAAAAAAATTCCATAGAATTTCTGGGTATTTACATACATACACAGAGGAAATATTGAATCCATGTGGAAACCAACCCGTTTGATCTATTCAAAAATTGGGAGTCAGATTTTTTAGATTCTCCAGATCATGATGAATCTAGAAGGCCAGATAAAACTAGCCCTAAATTTCCTTAGCTAGGCGGGTGGGTGAGTGAGGGACCCACATTCCATCTAATAGTAATATTTGTAATTGAACTGACCAGGCTTGCTATGTATCAAAACCAAGGTGTCACGGTCCATAAATGTGTAAGCATTTATTTCAGTCATAACATGGATGGATTATGATATCAGAAGAATTTATTGGTGAGAGAATATATAAGATGAAAAGATTAACTACTTCAGGTGGGACATCCTGGTCCTAAATAGAGTGTTCAATCCATTTTGTGTTCTAACTGTTGAGGGTGGAGTCCCTACATACCATCCACTTCTTGTTATAAATGATCCTCATGTAGGAATTCTTAAGAGATGACCAAACCAATGATGTAAGGTAGTAAGTGTATCCACTAAACATCTGCCTTGTGAATCTATTTGAAAGGAAGTCATTAGAGACATCATTATAGATCATGTTCCATGTGAATTTCCTAATGAGGCCTTCATGGAAAATTCTGAGATCCGTTATTCCTATACCTCCCAATTCAATTGGCTTGATACATACGTTCCGATCGATAGTGGTCAGCTTAATCTCATGTATTGACCTTGTCCATATAAAATTTTTCATTATTCTTTGATACTCTTTAAGAAGTCCTCTAGGCCATATATAGAGAGAGAATGAGTAGAAATTTTTGGATGTGATCACTGAATTCACAAGTCAAACCCTCCCAGCCAAGGACATGGCCTTCCCTTTCCAACTACCAAGTTGATGTATGATACCCACATGTATTCCCTCCAGGTACTACCTTTTCACCTTCCCCCAAAATATGGGAACACCAGGATACTAGAAAGGCAAGGATCCCCTCCTCACCCTAAGTTCCCTAATGATCCTATTTTTCTTTCCTACTGAACATCCATTACCAAATACAATAAAGGATTTGTCCTATCTTATTTTCTAGCTAACCACCTCCTCATAATGATTGAAGAGGGCTTTAATAGAGGATATGGTTCTCTTTGAGGTCTGACCAAGCAAAAAAATGTCATCAACATACAAGATGTGAGATGGGAAATATTCATTCATACCATCCTTAATGTGTTTATAGAGACCCATGTGAGCAAGATCATTGATTCATCAACCTAGGTAATTATGTAAAATAGAAAATAGAACCCCAGATAGTAGATCACATTATCTCAAACCCCTAGTGCATGGAATGAATCCTCTAGGGGAACCATTTACAATAATGGACAGTCGTTAAAATCCAAGAATAGTGCTGATCATACGAATAAATACATTAGAGAATCCACATCTTCTATGAACATCAAGGTGGAATCTCAATTTAAGTGTATCAAAAGCCTTTGATATGTCAATTTTAAGGTCAAAGTTCCCTTCCTTGCTCTTCCTCCTCATTAAGTTGACACTTTCTAAGTCCATAAAGAGACACTTTTTAATACTTCTTCCAGGGAAAAAGCCAAACTGATTTGTAGTGATCATGTCACCGACCAATCCTCTCATCTTGTTCATGAGAATCATACTAATGAGTTTGGGAATTATGTTACCAAGTGAGACTGGCCTGAAATATTTAATGTTAAGAGATTTCTCTTTCATAGGAATGAGCGCCATGAAGCAAGAGTTCATTCCATGAGGCATATATGAGTGACTAAAAAATCCTTAATGGCTTGAGTGATTCCATCTTGCATAATGTACCAATAAAACATGAAAAAATTGTTTGTAATCCCATCTAGACCTGGGGAACTCTCCAGATTAAGAAATAGGAGGGAAGTCCTAAACTCTTCTTTTCACAGGGGAGTGATAAGAAGTTGAGTATTTTTCTCATCGATGAAAGGATTTATGTTGTACACCATGCTATAAATAGTGTTCTGCCCATCGTTAGAGTATATCCCCTTGAAATTCTCCACAACGCCTGAGGCAATCCCATTTTCATCAGTATATAGGTGACCATCAATGATGTTCACCTTGTTTTCTGGACATACCCTCTTCTCCTTATGCAATCTATTAAATAACATATAATTTCTGTCCCAATATTTTGACCATATCACATTTAGCTAATTCTTGATTAGTCTTTACTTGATCATTAATAGGTCATCATGATTATTATGGGCTATAATTTTTTCTCTAGATAGGGTAGGCTGATGCTCATTACTAACTTAAATATAGGCTAACTCCTCCTCATATTTCCAAATTTCATCATCAATTTTGGAGAATGATTTCATAATTCATTCCCTGAGTAGAACATTAAGGTGTTTATGTTTCAAAACCAGTTTTTAGAGTGGGCTCCCAATAGGTTCATGCATTTAGGCCTCTAATACAATTTCCCTATATCCCAGAATCACCAGGAATCCATTGTTAAATAGAAAAGGGATAGGGGATGACCTTGTCAGTTGTGTATGGACATAAAAAACTATTGGTTCGTGATCTGAATGGTGTTTAGGAAGTGTAAATCTAGAGAACCCATGGGAAGCACTGTGCTCATCAATTTTGACAAATCATCTATTAAGTTAGCCCACTTGTTTCACATTCGAGGTGTAGCTACATCATGTTAAGTCAGCTCCAGCAAGAGAGACATGGGCCAGATTACATTTATCAATGCACTCAGAAAATTCAGAAGAATAAATCATGTTGAAGTTACTTCCAATTTATTCCTCAGGTCTCAATATAGTGTTGAAGTCACCAATAATCAACCTTTTTTGATCCATCCTCCTAGAAGTTTCATTGAGCTCCTCCCATAATTCCCTCATCCTAATATAATAGTTGGAAGTATACCAAAACAATATTGATAATTCATGGCCAGCAATCTTGTAAGTGATCAGGATGCTCTGAGGCCCACTAACATAGGAGCTAATATGAATAGTTTCATGAATTAAAACCCAAAAGTGATCTAAAGTATATTCATGATGGTTATTAGACACAAATTTTTATCCAAGATAACCCCACTTGAATCCTTTCCATCTATCAAAGAGGAGTTTTGGTTAAGCAATACTAATGTGCATAGGTTTGTAGGCCATGATATAATGTCTAAGGGCCCAGATCGTATAATGAATTTCCATCCCTTGATAGTTCTTGTAGAGAATCCTCATTTTTTATGGACCTTTACCCTTGTTAGAGGGACCCCTTTTTTCTATAGTGAAATATGGACCTTACCTTTTCTCCCCTTCCTTTTTCCCCACTTATTTCAGGCTACTACCATGCCCAAATTCCTTTCCGACATGATCTTACTCATTCACCTTCTATCACTGATATCAGTCTTATCCTTTTCAACACACTGGGTGTGAGTAGGATGTGTGTCAATGAGGCCAGCCTGCTCCACTAGTCCAACATTGGATAATGAAACATCATACCTTGGGTTGATTACCACTACATCAGGAGTTTGTGGTTCCTCAACCTCATCTGACCAGAAATTACCACTCCGGTGAGTGAATGTGTTCCTGGAATTTAAATAAGAAGGGTCACTTCTTGCATTTGGTTTCCTTCAGGAAAATTTAGAGGGGAGAATCTATGTGAAATTCCCTCCTGGATCAGATGCAGCCAAGTGATGGTCCTTCCACTGTTCACTACCATTGCCATGAGTAGGTGTCTCAGTTGAACCAACATGAGTGTCATCATGGGCATAAGTCCCCATCATCCTTGATATGTCCTCCATCGGGGTAGTGACACTGTATACTAAGGGTCCACCTGATTATAAGCTTGTTTAACTATCGGAGAAGTGTGACAGCATGAGGGAAGTTCCAACGATTGAGTACCAGCATCTAGGCCCTCAACAACCAGAAGCTTCGACTCATATGCTACTTGAGAAGGTCATATGACCCATTCCATTGCCAGTTTTTCAGCCTTGGAATCTTGACCAGAAGCAGGACCCCCTTTCCGAAGTGATCATTCTACCCAAGAATAACCTCCTGAACCAATACACTAATCTTTTGAGGCTCCATAGGGATATTATCCTTGACCTTCATCCATCTACAAGTAGTTTTGTCATATCACATTTCCTTGAAAAAAATTCACTCCTTATCTCTTTTATATTCAGAAGTTAGATGCCAAAAGAACAAGCAGTTCATGCAGAATTTTGGATTCGTTTAATATAAAATATCTAACATCGTATTTTTATCCCTAGTTGTAAGAATTACGTCCTCAACTATTATGTTTGACATGCCGACTTCAACCAAACTTTGAGCATAGTTTCCGAACCTCAGGTTGTCTGTTTGCCGATCATCCAAATGGGATTTACTACTATTGAGGCAATGTCCCATAGAATCCTTGGGTGCTAGTAAAACCAATTTAATTTGAAAACTCTAATCTATAATTGAGCATAGATATTTTGAGCATTCATGGGTTCAAAATTCAGTTCCCATTCCTGAATATTCAGAAAACTAGGGTTTATAGAAACAATACCTTTTCTCCATGCTCTTCACATTCTTTCATCCTAGGGAAAGACAACATGATAATACACCCTCCCCATTATTTTCATTCTCCATTTGTCGAACCCCCATACCTCTACAATCCTCCTGGTCAACTCATTAAATTTCCATGGCTGCACACCTATTGGGAATAAGGACCCGAGCAATAATCGAGTAGCGACATAGGTTGACTCACTCCTCAAATTCCACCTGACTAGCCAAAACATGAGCAGTCCTTCCATTCCTTATCACTCACCCAGGTGGAGGAGAATAAAAATCAGTGAAGGATGGCCCATCAACATCCTTCACAATATCCGTGAAGTTCTTTCGCAAACTAGCATCTATATAGGGGGGAATCACATTGACATTTGCCTCCTTTTTTGCAATCGAAAACATATCCTTATGCCCAATATATTCAGTAAGGGATCTCAAACAACCGGCATTGATTGCACATTTCCCCAAGCCTTGATTCGAGCGATCATCTGGTTTTCCATATTTAGGGTTCTCCCTCCAATCCACTTCAGCTGAATTCCTCCTCAAACCATCTCATAAAATTTTTAATTTAATATTTATTCATTTTTTAAAATTTATTCATTTCTAATATTTTTTTCAATTTATTCACATTTAATATTGATTCACTTTTATTATTTCTTCATTTAATATCTTGATGATTTATTAATTTTTAATATTATTTATGCATTTTTAATTATTAATCATTAATTAGTTTTTAATTTATAAAATTAATATTTAGTATTTTTTTAATTTTTATTAATTTTTATTTTAATATTTTTTTTATTTAAATCTTCCTAAAAAAATTATTTATTAATTATTTATTATTAGTTTTTGTAAATATTTTTTATTTTGGGAATTTTATAACATTTATTCTTTTTGTTTAGTATTTTTTCATTTTAATTCATTTTTAATTTATAAAATTAATATTATTTATTCATTTTTAATATTTTTTTGTAATTAATCCATTTTAAGGATTTATTAATTTTTACTGTATATTAATATTATACTTTTTAATATTAAATTTTACAAAATTATCAATTTATTATAATTTTATATGTAATTTTTAATTCATAATATTCATTTTATAAGTATTGATTTGTTATTAATGGTAGAATCATTATGTATTAGAATTATCTAACATATTAGTTAAATTTTTTATGTATAAATATTTTATATATAAAATTACTAATATTGTATACATTTATCTTTGAAATTTATCTTTTTATATGTATGTGTATAATTATTTATGAATATAATTATACATTTATATAATTAATGATAAATTTCTAAAATTATATTTATTAATTTATAAGAATAATTCTATTTTTATCTTTATCAATTTTGGCCTTATCACTGATAAACTTCCCTATATTAGTGAAAAAGTTAGCACTAATATAAAACTGATATGTAGTGGTCAACACGTACATATCAGGAGTTTACCCTTATATATCAATAATTTTTCAGTGCTTATGATTTTATCACTAATAAATGTCTCTTTTATGACAAATTTTTAGTTAGGGCTCATAAAACTCACTATATTTATAAAGGATCCAAATTGTGTTGCCGATTATACCTATCTTTAAGGTTATTATAGAATTTGTTCTCTATCTTACCCTTGTCACATCATTTTGTGAACGATTCCAACTCCTAAATCAAATGTGGGTAATATCCTCCCACCATTATGGTTTAATTTATAGTTTTTAGATTCATCTTTATGTAAAATAATTTTACACTCTTCCACACCATGTTATGATAGGCATTTATACATTTTATGTTTTTAGTGATTTTTTGCATATTTTTCATGAAATGAGTCAAAGAGATTTTCTAATATGAATTTATAATAGATATTCATTGTTGGTTGGTGCTTGAGTAAAGTTTCTTAGAATTAATACATTTAGAAAGTTTTTCTTAAAAAAAATCATAGTCGCTCAAAGATGGTTTGAATATGGAAGTTAGCTTCTAGTTTAATTTATGTAAGTATTTGAAGGGGGTGATTTTTAAAGAACAAGGCCTTGTTTGGTTTTGGTTTATTTTCAAAAAAAATCTTTTTTAGAGTGTATAGTCTTCTACCAGCTTTTTTTTATTGAAGGTTGATTAGTTTTTATTATAGGAAGTGTATTTTAAATGTTGAAGGCTTCATTTGGTTTTTATTTTAATTAAAAAGTTATTTATTTTTATAATATATTTATTTAGATGAGTAATAATGGTTTTTGGATGAATTTTTGTTTGATTTAATTTATTTAGAAATATTTTGTTTATTAAGGATGTTTTTCTTGGTATATTCTTAAAGGAACTATTTATTTTGAACTAATTTTATAATTTTTTATGGTTATATATTGGTTTGAGTTTCACATGGACTGAAAACATATAATTCTAGTTTTCACCATATGTAATATTCCCAAATGGGCATATTGAAAAAAAAATTATGATGACTTCATATTAATAGTAAACCATGTAAGGTATTTTGTTTAGCATTGATCATAACCAATTCATACTATTAACAATGTAAATAAAGGATAAGATATATAATAGAATCTATTTATGACATATATGTATAATAGTAAAATTTATCTATCTAAATATGTAATATAAATTTTAAACATAATTTAGAAAATAAATATATTGTTTACTAAAGAAATTTTATTATATAAAGTTAAGGTCTACCTATTTTACCCATATTTAACAGAGGAAATCATTACACATAATACCTTTACAATATAAATGAAATACATTTAGTTTGGGGTGAAATTTAGTTTGAAACAATTGATTTTAATGAAATAAAATACCCAAGGTCAAACCTTCATTAAGAACAGTAATAAATTTTTAAGTCATTATTTTAAAACAATTCTATACTAAAATATTTAAGAAAATAAACAATAATATTCTTTAAAAAACATTAAGTTTAGTTTAAAAAAATATAGTTAATGAAACTCAATAGCTCTAAGAACCAAAAAATATTTAAATGATTTCAACTCTCAACATTAACTTGAACTTTTATGCTTAATGATTTGTAGAATTAGAAAAACAAACACATTAAAAAGTGGACAATTCCACACAATGTATATTTATTCCCCAATAAATTTCCTTAAGTTAACACTCAAGTTTCCATTACGAAACACATTCTTAGTTCAATAAAAATCTCCATAATTGTGTGATTGGCCTGGATAGAGTTTCATGTACATCCTTATACTCAGTAAAATCTTTAAAAAACATGGGATGATAACATAAATATCTATAAGGGATATAAAATAAAGGAAACCTATTAATATATTGAAAAATATAAAAACCCAATAAAACATTTCCCTTTCAGCATAAGAAACTTTGAGATAATAATGATTTTAAAAATAAACATTTTTTTCAAGAAAACCCAATAAAACTCATATAAATCATAAAATAAAATAATAATGTGTCTTATGGAATTATAATTATCACTCATGTTCATTTGTGTTTCTTATAAAATGGAAAAAATTATAATAATTGAATTCTAATATTAATTTATCTAGAGAACAAATCATTACCCAATCCATAATATGGCTATATCAAACTCACCCATCATCATATATAATTTCTAAGAACAAATACTTTAATAAAACACATAAGGTCTTGAACATTCATCCTAAAACTCATAAAAAATTATTTGGACCCCTAAGTTGAATTACTTATAGTTATCCCATATAAATAAAATGATATATCTTTTTCTTTGATAAAACTTTAAAAAGAAAAAATATATTGAAAAATGATAATAAAATTTACATTGGAAGCCAGAAAAACTTAAAGATAAATCATCAAAATGATGATGGAAATGATGAAAGGTAAAAATCAATCATTTGGTAAATTTTGAAAAACATTATTTTCTCACATATATATAAAAATATAAAAAATAACTTATATGGAAAACATTAAAAGATTCATTTTTATCCCTTTGATAAGAAAGTCAAAGATGTTTTGAAAATGAACTTTAATAATCCTTGGAGTATAGATAAGACCATTATTAAACCAATATAAATAATATGAATATTTAATAAAAATATTTTAAAGCAGAACATTAAAACATTTAAAATAACGTTGAAATGAAAAACCCCATATCCTGAGTCCCAACTCACTTCGTATGACTTATACCCTAGATAATGATAAAATTATATTAAATTATTTATTTTATAATAAAATTTTCATATTAATTCCTTAAGTTTTTCTTATTTTATTTCATTTATTATCATGTTTTATTTATATACTAAATTGATATAGTTCACATTTTTTTGTTTTTTGGTCGTTCTATTCATAAATTCTAAAATATATTTAGAGTTTTTATAATAGTCAAAGGTTCTTGTAAAAATGTTACATAATATCTTGAAGTGTTAATTTATTTCCTCTGTTTCATTCTAGTATAAAATTATTTATATGGTTCAAAAAATAGTCACTTTTCTATGAATATTCCATAATAAGTTTGTTTTTAAAGAATAAAAATATCCATGTTTGTTCACTTTCAGTTCCATTGTTATTATGGAAATTCTAACATACAAAAATCATAATAATAAAAATAATTTAATATTAATGTTTTATTATATCATAAAATAAAAATTTTAAAACATACATGAAAGGCTTAGGATTATGAAACAATCATTGTCTACATAGGTAAAGTAAAACCACCCTAGAGAGTGATGTTTTCCAAAAGAGATTAAAATTTAGAAAACCCAGTAAATATTTTAGTTTTTTTTAAATTATATTAAAATTAAAATTTTATGTTTTAATTTTAATGATTACTTATGCTTTTGAAAAGAGTGAGATAATATTTGGAATGAAAAGACACAGATTTGAAAAAACCCATATTTCAACATAGTAACAAATTATGAAAAGAGTTCAGGGAAAGGAATTGGAGGATAGTTCATCATTTATGGATAAAATATCTTCCAATAACTTTTAAATATAATTATTTCATTAAAATAAGTGTATTTTTAAAATATTGTTTCAATAAATAATAACAGGTAAGAAATTAGAAGTTGGCTTAGAAACCCTTACATTGTTTCTCTAATCCCCAATATTGGATTGAGTCCAAAGCCACTGCAGATGGGTGTTTTGGAAAGGCTATAGCCTTAGTAATGTAGGAAATTAATCTTATATAGGTATTTTGGTAGAATAAGATTATAAAACTGAATATGAGAGGTAATTTGAAAAGGTTATAATGAGTCCCCTTTTATAGGAAAAATCCAATGACATTTTCAAAAAAACTCAATCATTAGGGTCCAAATTGAAATATTAAAATGAAATTTTTTCATAAAGGGAAAGAGGAATGATATAATAGACCCATGACTATAAAAATTGATTTGTGATATGATTTTATAATTTTTTGAATAATTTATTAATCATTATTTACATTAAATACTCATTAAAGTTATTTTTGGGTTTATTTTATAATTTATGTTTTATGAAATCTATATTTAACAATTTAATTAGAATGTAAATTCTTAAATAATTAATTATATTTATAATCATGTATATATTTTTTAGAACACCAAAACCCATATAAATCATATCACTTTTAATATTTTCAAAATCATTAACTTTGATTTGTCTACTACTTTTACAAGCATAGTGTTGACGTTGTGTAACAATTTTATACAATTAAACTATTATTAAAAATTAAAACTAAATTGAGAACATTAATATAATTTCATATACATAATTATATTCATCTATATTTGTTTATAATGTATATTTATACTCATATATATCTTGGAAACTTATTTTATATGTTATTTTTTTCTTTTTTAACTTTTTACAAGTGACAGAGAATAATTTGGAAAAGTTACTTGTTATATAACAATAAAATTTTAAAATAAAAATTATAATAATTAAATTTTCAGAAATTTTTTTACTCATATTATAAAAAAACTTTTACCTTATCAAATATTTTTTCAAGGTAATGAAATTTTTCTTTTCATATGTTGTGTAATCACTATGTCACAACAATAATGAAGTTTATATTTCACTTGGAATAAATGGTAATATTTATGAATTGAATTATTTTTACGATATTTTGAGTATTTTATAATGTATGATTCTCTCCATTAGTTTCATAAGTTTTTATTCCAAATTTTTTTCATGTTTATTTAATAAAATATGCATTTTTCGAAAAACAATAATTTTAAACTATTCATCAAAAAAATTAGATTGCTTCAGAAAATACCAAAAACTAGTCCTAATATATTTTTGAAATTATAAAACATAAAATTAAGTATCTTTCATCAAATTAAATTTCTAGAATTTATAAATTTAACTTTTAAATAAAACTTATTATCCTCAAAAACAATTTACTTAAAATAAAAACTATTTCAAATGAGTAATCAAATTGTTCTACCAAAACATAATAAAAATATCTATATTTTTATTATAATGAATATTAATATTAAATAATATAATTAACATGAATAAAAACAAAATTTATTTATTAGAAAAATAATTGGGTCATTATATTCTCTCCATTAAATAAATTGCATCCTCACAATTTTATTTATTGATAAATAATTTGGCATATTTTTTATCTCATAGCTCTTTAAGTTTAACATGTTGGTACTTAAATAATATGATTTTTACACAAAAAATTAACCAGGTTAATTATTTTACTTCACAACACTTTCTCTCTATAATTAATATTATGAACTATCATTTACTCAATAGAATTATTTTTCTTCAACTATACCACTTTAGGGATCAATATATAATATTAAATCAATACAAACATCCTTAAAATGAAATAATAAACACATAATGTAAATTATAGAAACTCAAAGGTAAGTCTACTCATTGAGATCATGATCCTATTTTCTATAATATTTCATACAAACTAATTAACTCTAGGCTTAATTTCCTTTTCTTTATGAAATGAATCAAATCTTTTTAATGAGTTTGTTTTTGGAAAACATGGTCCCTTACCTCAAAAGAAATATATTTCATATGGTTATATTTATAACTCATATATCTTCTCTGTTATATAATCATATGATGTTGAATAATATTTAATTTTTCAACCATCTGTTCTACCAATTCAGGTCCTAA
The DNA here is from genome assembly GCA_963277665.1 of Viscum album. Lineage (NCBI taxonomy): Eukaryota > Viridiplantae > Streptophyta > Magnoliopsida > Santalales > Viscaceae > Viscum > Viscum album. The sequence goes on from OY728153.1 coordinate 653,834,675, forward strand.
AAATTTTCTCTCCCTAACTTCATCCCAACTTATTGGAGTCCGACATCTATTTCTATATAATGCCTCAAATGGATCCATATTCATTCTAGAATAAAATATATTATTATAAAAAAAATTCCTCAAATGAAAGGTATTGATCCCAAATTTCTTATTTATCCAATGAGTCATTCCAGAGTGTATCATCCAATGTTTGAATTGTTCACATTGATGGGATTGATGATGAGAACATGTATTAAAAATTATTTTAGTACCCAAAGAATTCGTATATTCCTACTAAAAATATTATATAAACATTGGATCAGGATCATACACAATATAAAGAGGAACTCTATATAACTAGACTATATATTAATAAAAAATTTAAGAAATCTCATTCAAAGAAATAATCTCAAGTAGGAAGAAAATGGGTATATTTTTTCCAACAATCAATTTTAACGCAAATTGAATTATTACCCCAATATTTATTTTGTTATCCCTCTATGATATCCATGGATATATACTCAAATTTCTATTATGTAATTAAAAAAGCATGAAGCATCCCCTTTGGATGGTGTAATTCATATTTAACCCATTTACAAGTTAAACATTTAAATGTATATTTAATAATTTCTTTCTTCATTCCTTCCAACAAATAATATTCTAAATGATTTTTTTACATATAAATACTATCAAGATGAATATAAAATAGATATATTTAAACCACACTCAATAATTCATTCTTTAACATAAAATCACTCATCAAGCATAACTTCTTTAAAAATATTATAAACCCCTATTTTTTAATAATAAACTCTGGAATATTTTTCTCATTAATAATTTCAATCATTTCTTGTAAATAATTATCATATTTCTAAGCATAGATAATTTTTTTTTGAAAAGGATTACTGTACTAATGCTTGAGCCAAATGAAAAGTGTTTTTAGATACACCACTTCTTTTTCCAGTTTCATTAAATACTTACTTGCAATATTATGTTTCAAATGTAACATGGTTAACGATGCATTTTACATTATTCTCCAGGATTCCACTACCATTTTTTTACTTATATGATAGTGAATCATACAATCATAATCCATTATCAGTTCTAACTATCTTATTTGACTCATGTTCTACTCATTTTCAGTAAGTATATACTTTAAACCTTTATGATCCATATATATATATAGATAGATATCACATTTCTCCCTATATAAATGTTGCCAAAAAAATTCAAGTAAAAAATAACCACCACAAGTTCCAGAATAAGTATTGGATATTGTTTATAATGGGGTTTCAATTGAAGAAATTCATATGCTATTACGAAATCATTTTGTATAAAAAACAATCAGGTCCATTAAAATAAACATCACTAAAAATAAAATATTCCCTATTTAATAATGGAAAATACAAAACTAGAATATTAACCAATCTTCTTTTCAATTCTAGAAAAAATTCATCACGTTACTTTGTCTAAAATAATTTAACTCCCTTTTGAGTTGATTTGGTTAGTGGGTTATCTGATCAAGAAAAATTTTCAAAAAACCTTTGTTAATAACCCACTAGTCCAAGAAATCTATGAATATTAGTGACGTTAGTGGGAGTTGGCCATTTTTACACTATATTTTTTTTATAAGGATCAATTTTCATTCCATATATAATTACAATAATCCCAAGGAAATGAATCTACTGCAACCAAAATTATCATTTACTAAATTTTCTAGATATCATATTTTCTTTAAGTATTTGTAGAGAAATCCTCAAATATTTCTCATAACCATCATGAAATTTGAAATATTCAAAATATCATCGATGAATATCACCTAAACATTATCCAAATACTCATATAAATCTCTAATTATTAGATCCACAAATATAAAAGGTGAATTTTTTAACCTAAAAGGAATAGCAATAATCTCAAAATGGTCATAACGTTTTTGAAACATTTTCCTCGGAATGTATTCTTAATTTAATTTTAACTGATGATATCAATACATGAGGTTAATCTTTAAAAAATATAGAGCTCTCTGGATCTGATCAAATAAGTCATCATTGTGAGAAAATGGACATTTTTTGTTAATATTAATGTTGTTCAGTGATCTATAGTAAATGTAAATATTGAACCATCTTTAATCATAATAAACAAAACATGACCACCCTAAGGTGAAGTTTTGGGGTGAATGAAACCCTGATCAAGTAATTCTTGTAATTTATTTTTAAACTCCAATATCTCAATTATATCCAGTCTATATAAAGGTTTTGAAATTTTATAATCATTGGGAACTAGTTCAATGGTGAATTTGACCACCTATTCCAGAATAACACTAAGATAATAAATAGAAAAAACATACAAAAATTCATTTACCATAGGAACACCACTAGGATGAATAATTCTTTTAATTTCAATGGCATGTAAAATATAAATTTCAATCCATATTTAATCTATTTCTCATATTAATTATATGTTATCACATGTATTAACTCCTTTTTATATAAAAATTTAAACTCATTCTGAAAATTGAATATTACTTCTTTAGTTTAGATATCACTCTTATCATGAAAATCTAAAATCCAATACATACATAAAAAATTTCAAACATTAAAATGGAAAGGACAACAATATTTTTATTGAAAAATTTTACAAAAATTAGAATACTAAGATTCCTAAAAATCCTTGTTTCTTTAATACTTACTCAATGAGTTTTTACTGAAATATATATCCCCATTTCTTATAGTGATATTTCTATTTTACTTTTAAATTTACTAGAAATAAAAGAATACATAAATATCAAATCAAAAACTTATTTGGTATAATTTAATTAGACAAGTAATATATGTGTCACCAACTCATTCGAAGATCCAATATATATAGTAGTGGTACGAAATGACTTTTACCCACCATTATACTTTCGATTTTGATGATTTTATCATTAAGAAACTAACATCAAACACATGTTTGAATAATGACCCAATTCATTACATTTAACACTATATTGATCATGTTATAAATTACAAAAAATGTGTTTTTGCCACATTTTTGGCATGTGGGGGGCTGACCTCCATGTTTATTTGGTGGTTATTTATCTATTTTTTCACTTTTATTGCTTATTAGTCTTTATGTAATGGGATTTATAAGCATCAAAAAATTCAATCTCAACCATCTCATCACATTGAAAAATTTTATCACAACATTTAAATTCAAGAGAGGCCAATGATCTTCATAAACATAGTTCTATACCTATGTAAAACTAATAAATTTTACTCTCATTATCCAAAATAAAATTCAGTGCATACCTTACCAATCTAGTAAAAAAAATCTTGTGTGGAAACTTAGTCCTATTACATGTTCTTCAACTTAATAAACTTCCATTCCATTCTATATAGAATAAAATTTGGAAAATATCTTTTAAAAAACATCATTAAACACTGCCCACCCCATGGTATCAATTTTATTTTTCTCCTATGTATTTTTAATTAAATTTCACTAATCAGTTTCACCTTTATAATGATAAATTAAAATACTTAAATCATTATTCTATAAATGTCAAAAAACATATAATATATTCTCTAAATCATTTATCAATATTGCAGCTACCCCTGGGTTTGAGGTTTCTACAAAATCCATAGGGTATTGTTTCATGAAATAATCTATTATTTACATGTTTCCGTATGGATAATTTTTTATCTCTCCAATATGTGTGCCACCATTTATGTCTTGTGTTAATTGAGTTAAGAAAACCAAAAAATTCTCCTCTACAACTCCTATATTTTCAGCTTGTTGATTCAAAATGAAATTGTCCTCTTGTTTCCTTTGTACTTCATTCACATTTTTTCCTCCATCGAAAACCATTTTAAAATATACATAGATTAGATAAAGAAACATTGAAACTATTAGATTAATCAAAAAATATCTCATAAAATTATAACCATAAATTATCATCCCTATACCGCATTTTATTATCAAAATCTTAACCTCTAAATTTATCTAAACTATTCCTTGGTACTAAATATAACACAATTTAAAAATATAACCATTATTTAGAGGATTTATTGAGAAGATTTAGTTTACCAAAATTCAAATAACTTTTTAGGATTATAGTTTTATAGAATTTGGAAATCCAATACATTAAAAAGTGGAAACTTCCACACAGTGTACATTTCTTAAATAAAAAAATTTCTTAATTTAACACTCTTATTTAATTTTTGAAACTCTTTCTTCATTTAAGAAAAATCACCATAACTGGTAAATTGACCTTTTTATAGCTTGTATACATCCATAAATCCCGTAAAATAATTCTAAAATATAGGATTATCGCATAAATATATTTAAGGTATATAATGTAGATGAAAAGCATTATTTCATCATAAAACATTTAAACCCATAACAATATTTACATTTTCACATAATAAATTTTTAGCTAAAAAATTACATGTGTAATCAAAATTTTCTCAAAAACCCCATTAAAATAATATAAATTATAGAAAAAACCTTGGAGGTATCTTGGTGAATGATAATAATCACTTGTGTTACCTTTTATTTCACTTGCAATGGAATAACTTATAACCTGTTAATTCCAATCATCTTGTCTCTAGAGGATAAATCAGAACCCAATGCATTTTATGGCTATATCAGACCCACCCATCATCATATATAATATACAAGAACCATAATTTTAATATAACACATAAGAACTTACATGTTCATTATAAAATTCAAAAAAATCATTTGAAACCATAATCAAAAGAACTTATAATTATCTAATAAAAAATTAAATATCCATTTTTTTGTTAACATTTTAAAAAGAAAAAAAACTTGACTAGATTCATATGACTTCTACTCTATAGAATAATAAATGTATATTTATTTTTTATTTTTAAAAAAATAGTTTTTATTAAATTTTTATTATTCCTTTTATTTCATTTATTGTCATATTTTATTTATTTTCTAAATTGGTATAGTTTACATTGGTTGGTTTGGGTTTGTTAAATTCATAAACTCCAAAACATATTTGGAATTTTTAAAATCAATCTTTTTCTTGAAAAATAGTTATATAAGAACTTTATGTATCAAGGTATTTCCTAAATGTAAAACCTAAAGAAAAGGACTTTAATAGTTCAGGAAATAATTAATTTTTTTGGTGAATATTTTTTAATAATCTGGTTTTTAAAGATTGAAAACATCCCTGTTTAATTAATTTTAATTAAATTTTTATAGTGGATATTTTAGCATCAAAGAATAATAATCATAAAAATAATTAAATATTAATGTTTAATTCAATCATAAAAAAACATTTTAAAACGTAAATGAAAGGTGTAAGTTTATGAAAACAACATTGTTCAATTTTGTTGTGTAAAACCACCATGGAGATCAATATTCATCAAAGGAGTATAAAAGAGGGAAAACCCAATAAATATTTGATTTAAAAAATTAAATTAAAAGTAAATTATATTTATAGTTTTACTTTCAAATATTACATATGATTTAGAAATGTGTGAGAGGATTGATGAAATTAAAATACACAGTTCTGGAAAACCTCATATTTTGACATAGTAATAGCTTATAACAAGCATTAAGTGAAAGGTATTGTAATATAAGTCATAATTTAAGGATAAAAAATTCCAAAACCATGTAAACATAATCATAGAATCATAATAAGTGTATTTTCTAAAAGTTTTTTTAATAAATAATGAAAAATAAAAATGATGAATTTGGCTTGGAAACCCTTATATTACTCCTCAAATCCCCACCTTTGGATTAGGTCGAAAGCCTTTGGATAATGGAGTATAAAAAGTTCAAGATCCTTTTGAATATAGGAAAGGATATTTATAGAAGTATTTTTTAGAATAATTTGGTAAAATATAACTTGATAGGTGGTTTGAAAAGGGTAGATTAATTATTATTTTATAGGAAAATTATGGTGGCATTTTCCCAAATAATAAATATTTAAGGGTAAAAAAAATGAAATCATAAATGAAAAGTATCCCATTAAGGGAAAAGGGATGGAATTATTGACCTTTATACATACCACTTAAATAATAATAATATTTTATAAATTTTCAATCAATTTAAAAATCTATGTTCAAATTTAATACTCTATAAAGTCATTTACATTGTTATTTTAAAATTTAGATTTTAAAAAATGTCTTGATAACAATGGTGTTACATTACAGACTCCATAAATCCATAACCAATAGTTAGATTATTATTGGTATAGAATATAAGATATCTTAAAGGATCCAACATCTTAGTGGTCTTTAAAGATTAGATACACACATACATTACATTTGAAAATAAAAGATACAACATGAAAACATTGAGAGGACATAATTTCCCCTTTCATAATATCCTTAAAATTTATACACAGTTATCCTCTAGATTTTATAAAGAAAGGAAAAATATAAGAGTGATCTTAGATTCTTAGTAAGAAGTAAAATACAATGGAGTCTATCAAAACATTAACACGGTTGAAGTGATACGGTTGGAATAAATAAACAACATGAATCCCTAATTAACTTAAACTAAAGTATTTCTACATCCATGATAATAAATGAAATAATTGATAATAATAATCATTGATCTCATGTTTATGGAATATATAATGTTATATGTTAAAATATATTTTCAAGTCCTTGTTCGAGGACACTATAATAATATATGGAGAGGTATACACCAAAACCCAAGATATTTTGTCTCATCAGACCTATTGATGCATCAGGAGGTATATAATTTTTGGCCCCACCTATCACCAAAATAAGTACAATTCATTCACCATTAGAGTCAACAATACATTTAAAACCATTACTTAAGGATCTTATTGATCAATAAAATCATGTTAATTTATATAATTAAAAATAAAAAAACATCCTCATTTAATGGAATAATGTGGATGTTTAGAAGAACATCCCTTAATCAACTTAGAAGCTATGAAGTATCTTAAAAGTAATATTAAGTAACCTTTACAAATAAATATAGGGTCGATTTTAATTTAAATTTGTTGGGTTATCCATAAAATATAGTAATTAGGTTCAATGGTTTTTATTAGTACAATACCAAGGAAATGGTATTAAAAATCCTTCAACATGCTTCCTAAATAACATGTGAACATTCCAAATCATATCACCTGGGATTTTCTACCTAGGTGTGCAGTCTTATACCCATTAATCATACATTAGAGTAATGATTACATTAATTATCAACCAACCAATTTTTTAGTGATTACCCCTAGGTGAATATTTTTTATAGCTATATCCACATTCCAGTATCCATAAAGGGATGTATTTTATACAAAAATATACACACTTTTACTTTACAAAAACATGGCATAATTTTTACACCATGGAAAAGAATTAATTTTACAATGGTTTGGGTAACTCTAGAATCAAAATAATATTATTGATGAATAAAAATATAGAATTATAAATCCATTAAATTTCATGATTAATATGGTAAAAATTATTCCATGGCAATGTATTCACCAAACAAAAGGAAATGGATGGTAGATATAACATGTGTCCCAAAAAATGAAAATTGATATAGAAAACCCACACTTATAGATTGATTAGAAATTAAATTAAAAATTCTTAAAATAGTGGTGCTAAACTTCATCTTAAAATACCATGAATAAATTAATTTAAAGATATAAAAACACAAATAGGGAGTATATACATCATATAAATGAATTTAGGTGCACAATACTAAACCTGTCCCAAAGAGAGAAATTTCATATGAAATCACATACCTCTTGTCCTGATTTTCATAAACATACATTAAACTTTTATATCATAATTTTCTATATTAATAAATTAATTTAGAACATTTTTCATGCCCATTTTCTTTTAAAATCATCATAAATAGTCATTTTATATATAAATTCTATCGATTTTACTCATCATGTGTTTATAGTTTTGATTGCTTATACTATTTTCATAACAAAATTGCTCTTATTAATTTTTGTTAAAACGTTGATAATTACTAGGAAATTAAATTTAATTTTAGGGATAATTATGAATTATTTATGATGTTTCAAATTCTTTTCATGAGTGTTTTAGAATTTAACCTGGAAGAATAAATCCATAGAAAGCATGTTTTGGTGATCCTAGATAATATAAGATTGTTTTCTTAATTTGTTAATTAAATATTTATATAGAATCTATAGAATTAAAAAATAAGTATTATTTTAATATTTTTATTATTTTATACTTTTAATTATTTTCCCATGTTCATTCATGATATAAACTCAAATTATTTTTCAAGTGATTAAACTAACCTAATCATAAATATACCCTGATTTAATGAATGATTATGAGGTGGTTTTGTTGTAATATCAGTATACCATAAGAATAATTATCATATTTATGTTTAATAGTGTGATATATTATAATTAAAAATTAATTATCATTAGAAGTAATTTACATTAAAATATTACATAATTTGAAAAAAATAATTTCCTTTTTTCATGTAGATTTGAAATAATAGAATTAATGATGATTTTTTATGGATAATATCATTAATGGCTTATCCAATTTTTCATACCAGAACCTTAATGATATTATAAGAATAATATTAACTCATTAAATCCATTCCAGAAACCTATAATAATGGGTGGTGATAAAAAATGAACTTCTTTTCTTGTGGTGGTGGAAGTCTCCACGTACACACAAACTACAATTTTGATTTTATTAATGGATGGAATATAAGAATATTAAATATTAATAAACATAATATAGTAAAATTATAGTGTATAAATTATGATGATATAATTATATTTTTGTGTCTATAATAAATATCAATGGCTATAATTAATAATGAAAGCTAAGTAGTTGATAATACTCAAGTCGGGGACAAGAATTTTCCGTGGAAGTCTCCTTGTAAATAATGGAATTATGATAACTAATAGTGGCCAAAATATTTTTAAAATGATATAGGAATCCAATAATATAAAATAGTAATTTTTTGATGAAAAATTTATAGGATATGTGACTCTTGAATTTTTGGATGTGTTATCCTTTTATAAGTCAAGGGAAGGGTAGTTTTGGGTGAAATCCTTACATTTTAAATATTGTAAAGTTACTATTCAAGGGTCAATAGACCCAAAATGAAAAAAAATATGAGGTTATATTTTTTTTGCTAAAAAATTCTTCGAAAACTATTTTTTTAATACCTTTGAGTGTTTTTGGACTTTTTTTCTATCTTTTTATCCTTTTCCCTAATTTACTTTTACCTTGGTAATTGATTTTTAACTTTAGTAATAAGTTTTAATGAAGAAAATTAATATTTACCATTTTAAATAATTTCACCCATCTAATTTATTATTTAAAAATAATTTTTTCAAATAAAATTTATAGATGTTTGAAAAATTAATTTTAAAATAAATGCACTTAATCAAGTAAATACATCTTTGAGGAGAATCTGTTTTTTAATATTTACATTTATATATAATTTGAAGTTATATTGGATACAAATTTTAATGAAAAAAATTTATTTATTTTTAAACATATATAACTTATGAGGATTTCAATGAAATAAAAAAATTAATCTCACTTTGAAAATATTGGATTCAATGAAAATAACGAAAAAAATTTCTATTAAGGTAAAAATTTTATTAGTTCTAAAAATGTTGGACATATGATTTTTAAGTTCAAATAATATTTAAAAATTTATAATTTTACTCAATAGATAAATATTTTATTACATAAATATTTTTTAGTTTTATTTTATGCTTACATCCTAGTGATTTCTTAAGAGTGACAGTTTTAATAAAAATACATTTTTATTATTCACCTAAAGATAAATATTATTGAAAAACCCAAAATTTCATCATAAGCTAATATATTAATGATGAATTAAAAATGATTTTTCATATTAAATTATAACATTTAAATATTAAACTTCTAAATATAAACTCTTTAGAGTACATATTCTATAATGCTTCAAGATATAATATTTAACTATTATAGTAGCATATCAGGTATTGCATTCCCCCCTAAATAATTTCAGCATGTAAATTTGGTTCTATGTTATATATTGAGAAAATGTTGATATTATTTCCTCATTTCTTTCTCATGCTCCCAGTTTAACTCCTCTATTTTTTGATTTCTCCACTTGAATTTAACCAATCAAGTTTTCTTATTCCTCAACACTTTCTCTCTAGTGTCAACAATCTGGAAATTTTCTTCATTTTAATAAAATTCTAGATCCAAATCTATTGCATCATTTGTGAAAAAAATCATTATATCTAGAATGTATTTATTTACTAATGAAACATGGAATATTTCATGTACTTTATAAAGGATGGGAGTCATATCCAATAGGTAATCTAAAACTCCAATTTTTTCAAGTTTTTCAAAGTGCCCAATATACCTAGGGTTTAACTTCCCATTTTTACCCAATATTACAACCCCCATCCATGGAGAAACCATAAATAATACATGATCCCTAATTTGAAATACCATTTCTCTCCTTAAATTATCATTATATCTCTTTTTTATTCTCTATGATACTTTAATATGATCATGAATAGTCAGTAATTTAATAGTTGTCTCTTATAAAATCCATAGGACAATTAACTTTCTCTCTCTAACATCTTACCAACATGTTAGATTACAACACATCTTCCCATATAATTATTCATATGGTTCTATCTAGATACTCGATTGGAAGCAATTTTTTTAAAAAAATTCTACCAATGATAGATACTAATCCCACATACCTTGGAAGTAAAGGTAACCTGATCTTAGCATATCTTCCAATGTCTAGATAATCCTTTTAGACTACCCATACATCAAGGGATGATAGGAGATGTTTAAATTTATCTCATTGTATATATAACTTTGAATACTCTTCCAAAATTTCAATGTACATCGAGGTTCATGATTAGATACAATCGATAAAGGATCCTAATGAACCATGGGAGTATGAATACGAATAACAACATTTTAAAACTGATCATTATAACCTAGACATTAAACATAGGAGTATAAAGAAGAGTAAACATATTTTAAATATTAATTATTATGGAATTATATAAATAAAATATATTTATTAAAAAGTAATTAATATTTAGTAATGTCTTTATATGTCTTGAAAAAATAATTTTCTCAAAAAAAATGTTTTTATTAACTTTGTGACAAAATTTTAAAAGTTATTTCTTCTAATTTAAAAAATATATATTTGAAAAAATAAAATTCATTTTTTAAATCTACATGTCAAAATTATCTTTGAGTTATTTTTTGAGAAATTTCTAAAAATAATAAATTTTCGATGAATATTAAAATATACAGATTTTTATTAAAAACCGCCTTTTTGTTTAAATAATTTTAAAACTATATTTTATTTTAATACAGGTTAAAAGGTAAAATTATTTCAATTATATATTTATTAATATATTTTATTTCATTGAAATGTTTCTTCATATTAAATTTTGATACTAAATTATTCTATACTTATAAATATTTTCTCTTTGGAAAACTACTTTTCCATCACATTTTTGGGAAAACTTTTAAATTGAAGTATTCCACATTTATGAATGGAATTTTTAAAAATGGATTATATATTTTTAATCAAAAAAAATAAAATTATATAAAAAATTCATCTTATTTTTTTATTAAAATGAATATTAAAAATAGTAAAAATTAATTTCTATGGTTAAAGTTAAAACATGTATACTAGGAGTTAATCTAAAATGTTATGAAGTAAAACCACTTAAATTTGTTTAAATACCATGTGTCTAGACATATTTTGACATTATCACCCATAATATTCTATAATAACCCTTTTTAGACACTTTGGGAGTGTTAAAAATGTGGGTATACTTTATTCTTTTCAAAAATTCCATGTGTGTCCTCTCCCCCACTTATAAGAGGCCACCCCCTTTTATCTCCACTTAAAAATTCCAAATCCTTTTGGTTCAAACCATAACTACCCAAATAAATTTCTTTATTCCATACCCACATCCTATAAGCCTTATATTTATTAGTAAAATATCCAAATAAGGCTTTAGGTATAATCCTAAAGAGGTTCTCTGAAGAAGATATTTCATTCTTAAACTTATCTTTTTGTTTCATTTATTCTTCCACATCCATAAAATATTCTTCTAAAATGATGATATAATAACAAAAAAAAATATTCCATATACTTATATTTTATTTTTTTATGTAGTACCCAATATCTATCACCACTTCTATCAAATGGGAAATAAAACTATTGATCATGTGTGTGGCGGACTACCACCTCGTGAACTAATGTAATTATTCTTCCATAACCACCTCTCATAGATGGTTATAATGATATATTTAGAATATTTATATAATATTTATGACATAATTATACCTTCAGAATTATGAAATCACATATACCTTTTTACTTTCCATTCCATGGGAATACGATAACATTAGTCACGTGTACAACGAACTCTCACCTCACGAAGCAATGTTATTCATTTTCAACATACACTTTTAGATGGAATGTAATAATGATAAATTTAATGAAAATATGTTCTATATATTAAAAAAAATTATTCTCTAAAGGTAATATATTATTTTCCTTTTTTATTTTATATTTTTTAAAAATTTGAGTAGTGTTTATGCGTATGTATGGTCTACCATCTCCATGAATTGTGTAATTAATTTTATATCTATAACATTAATATATTACTATAAATACGTATATAATGAATATATATTGTATTTATAACATTATTAAAATTATTTAGACTATGTAATGATGATTATATTAAAAGGAAAGATAATAACAAACCAAAACATACATGAAAAACGAAATAGTTATTACCTGAAACGTGATTTTAACATGAATTTTTTAATTTATGGGTAATAAAATATGATAAGTAAATAATATATGGTATGATAAATATGATTATGGTTATATAATATATTTATAATAAACTTTCACTTATTATATTAGAGGTTCTAACTTGTGTGAAGTAAATCAGTACTTATGGTTAGGTATTTTTGTCTCGCTTTTATTTCTATGGGACGCATGCCTTATACACCACTTATTTGTTTTTTGTGCTGTATATACTTACCATTAATGAATTTTATGGTTATTATAATGAAAATTATGGTATATTCATATCTATATAATTTTATTTATTTCATGGGTCTTACAATTAAAAATTTACCAAACTTGTAAGGGTTTGATGTTACAATCTCATTGCTTATTGGGATTATTTATTATTATGATTTTGATGAAGAAATATTATGATATATTTCTCAATAACATCATGAATTATCTTCTAATAGTGTTTTTTCTTGAGAATAAATGTTTTCAATTCATTTTCCTTATTTTATGTACTCAATATTCTAAAAGAACGTTTTTAAAGATAACTAACTTTATTTCTATCTTCGGTCGAAACGCTTTTCATTCCATATCCTTTTTTTATAAAAAAAAGTCAAGAATGTTTTAAAATTAATCTATGTTTGTTTAAAATCATTCATAACATTTACTTATTTTTTTAAAAAAAAAAATTAAATGAATATTTATGTCATTTTTTAAATAAGGTCTATTTGGATTTTTCAAAAAATGTGAAAAGAATATTTGTTTTAACAAGTATAACATGAATGGAATTTAACACTATCCTAACTAATATATATTTTAGAATAATTTATATGTTTAAAAGGTTATTTTCAAATGAAATATTTTTAACAATGTTTTCTGAACTTTTTACTATAAAATGGTTTTTTTCAGTTTGAAAAAGTTTTTTTCCTCAAGAAATGTTCCAAGGGATTTTATTTTCAAAATAATCTGCCATATAAGATAACTTCATTTGATGTTACATAAGCTTTTCTAGAGATATTATCCAATGATACCATTTTTGTCATCAATAATTGTGCAACAGACACTTTACCATCAATGATTATAAATGTATGAATCCCATGGAAAAATATTAATGTACTTTATAGGAAGGACTTAGAAATGTAATCCTTGAAGAATAGGTTTGGGATTGGGTTTCTCTTTATCAGGGCATATATTATTTTCCCTTATTATTTTAATTTTACATAAATAATTATTCCAAGTATTATGTATTCCCATAAAATGAAATAATGGCCATCCAAGTCAAGCTAACTAAGAAAGATCAACCCAAGCTCATGTGGGAGTCACTTCAACCACACCCAGGGAGACAAATCGACCGACTACTATGGGTGAAGAGGTGAATAGGAAAAAACACCCACAAGTGGATTAAAACCATGATGGAGGGAGGTAGAGTAGTAGAGGAGAGTTCCAGCATGGTGCGGTGCTAGTGAAGTTTAGGAATAGACCCGCGTACATGCTTCTATCCACAAGTAGATATATGATAACTTATTAAGCGCCACACTTCAATTCAAGAAATTGATGGGGGAATGATTCTTAATGAAACATTGTTCATACCTTAAAAGTACAGATAGAAGACCATCCACCCAATCAAATTAATCTTGGTTGTCTGACTACTCACCTGAGTCATATTTAGCCTCCCACTCACCTACCACACTCCTGACACCACTGGTTGAACACCATGATCCACATATGGTCCCTGATCAAACCCAATTCTCAATAGGCACTGTGAAAACTATCTCCACCCATAAAATATGAGGTAATAAATCATTATTAAAGTATGTATAAAACATAATTTTTCAGGCATGAAACACTTCGAATAACTAGGCCATCACATGAAGATTATCAAGTGATCAATCACATGATGTCATCAGGAGAGATTTTTTGGGTTACGTGACAGAGTAGAGATGGTACCTAGGCCATCACAGGAGTGTGCAATGTCACATTAATTCATTTAGATGATAATTATGATATTTCATGAGTAATTGACTGATCACATTAATGTTCAACAAGATATCATGTGTTTGAATGAGCTATCAACTTCAACCATTTTCCTTTGAAGAGATTGATTCAAAATAGATTGTGATATCGTGGGATCTTCCAAATGATTTGATAAATACAAGGGATGATCGACTAAATATAATCATGATATCATGAGAAGAAATAATAAGAATATGAGAGTATCATGTGATAAAATAATGGTGATCATGATAATCCGAGATAACATCATTGGGGGAGAATGAATAATATTGCATCCCCCTGTCGCAAGAGGCTTACATCTTTTGTAAATTTTATTATTTTCTCACATGAAGTATCTAGAAGTGGTCTTGAGTTTGGTCATGGAAATGTTGAAAAATCACACAAATCCCCTGAAGAAATAATCTGAGGCCAATTTTGGTTATCTACCACCATGTTGTATAAAGGATAGGAAAGCAGATGTTATTCTCTAAATTCATCCTTATGATGTTCAAAAATAGATATTTCACATGAAATTAAGCATGTGATCATGAGAGGACATTATGAGATGTATCATCGATCATGCGATTGAGGTATAATGATCATGTGAGGCCAGATGAGCCCATTTTGAAGTTCTCATATGATCAAATGTTCATCCCAGTGTTAGGTAAAGCCTTTATTAAATCACACGAACATCATATAAAACTTCTAAAAGGATCTTCATCACATCAAGTTAGTGTATGCGGAACCCTAACTAGGAAAAGTGGTAATAAAACATGACACCCCATCCTATATAAACCCTTCCACCCCAAAAAATACATAAATGCAAGATGGAGAGATAAAGGAGAGTAGAATTGGATGGAAGTGAAGAAGAATAAAAATAGGGGAGGTGCATTGGGCTTCCATCATAAAAGGATTTCTCTAGGTGATCATGAGAACTCATCATGTTATCTATTAAAGACAATGTGATTTCATAACGAATTGAATATCATGTGATGAAACAAGGTGAACTTTGGCTCATGTAAGGTATTCACATGATCATGTTATGTAACACCTTGCGATTTTGTGATTTTTTTCAAATTAAATTTTCTTTTTGATATTTTTCATTTCACGTGACACTGGAAATAGTTATTTATTTATATATTTGTATATATATATATATATTAAAACACTAATACAAAAATTCTTTTAACAAGGAACCAACATGTCTTGTTATATACACAATAACTAATTGGATTGTGCTACATATAATACCAACTTGGCTTGCGCTACCCACAACACCAACTTCGTGTATGTTACACATAGAATATATGTTTCTACGAAACATCATTTTATTATTATAATTATTTAAATGAGAAAATTATAACCTATCCATTTAAATTATTTATAATAATAGTAATAACTGATTTTCATATATTATTTATAAATTTTTTATACATATTAAACATATTGGTAATGAAATATAATATTTTTGGTAAAGTCCTTTTATGATAAAAAATATCATTTTCTAGAATGAACCTATTTTAATATTAAATTTAATTTTAGATAGTTTTATAAAATTAATATGATAAAATAAAATTTATTTTTTATTTATAATGTTTAAATTTTATTAGGGTGAGTTTTTTGTATTTTTTTGAGAAACTTCCTTTTATTAATGAATAGTGAAAATACTACTTTTTAGTAAAAAACATCATTTTTTAAAAAAATTATTAATGTTAAACTATATTTTAAATTTTTTTAAGGTATAATTAGATCTATTATACATATATTAATATAATTTATGTTATTATAATCAATTTTACTTTGAAATATCATATAAAAACTTAAAAAACTTTTGAACTTCTTTGTACTTTAAAAACCAACAATTTCATCCCTTCTACACGATTAGCATTAATGATAAATTCACCAATTTTGTGGATTGAATTTAAAAAACTGAAATAAACCATTTTAATCAGTATAATATTTATATTCTAACTAGATCATGTTGTTTTTTGACCAAAATGATTTGTAAATGTGATTGAAATTAATCATAGTGATTAAGGTAAAATTAACCTTAATTAGGGACTAAACCTTAATATTATATACCAAAATGACATATACACTTTTACAAACAACATTTTATGGCCATTATTTGGACATAATATTACATTATTAATTTTTTTTGTTTTTATTACTTTTTTTTGGTAAGAACATGTGTACACTAAACTTGTTTTCAAAATTTCTAAGTGACCCCTTTCATTCCCTATAAAAGGCCACCAACTATCCCACTTCTTCACACCTCTCAAACCTCTTACATTTGGCTAAGTCATACTCAATACACTTAATATAAATCCTAACTTCCTCATATAATCCTTCACTTGGTCATAATCCAATCCAAGGAAGCCTTTTGGCACAAACCAAAAGGAGTTACCCGATTAAGAGTTAACGTCTTCTCTCAAGTCATTTCTTTTATTTTCTTTCTCCACCCCCTCTACTTTATTTTTCCATTGATTGTATATAAACAACAGTATCCTCAATATACTAGGTTTCATTTATTATAATTTTTCTACCTAAACTTACAAACACCTATGTGTAATGGGTAACGAACATACTATTTATGTGTACAACGAACTTCCGCCTCAAAAAAATAATGATTGTTCAATTTATCTTACCACCTCTCATGGTGGACATTAGGATAAATATATGTTTATATATATTATATATAGTATTTATTATTTATTTTAATATTTTTTATTCCTTTTAAAACTCATGTCTTTTTTATATTCTATTTGGTGTAAATATGATAATTTCGTTTGAGGAAGTGTGGACTACCGCCCCCTCAAAGCGATGTGATTCATTCACACACAACATGGAATGTATTAAGGATGGTTTTAGTGAAATTATATGTTCTATAAAAATTTATAATGTTACTTTAATGATATTATATATATATATATATACATTTATGTCATTTTCTTTTTTTCTTTCAATACGACAATAAAAACGAAAACAACGTTCATGCATACGTACAACTTACCATCTCCTTGAATAGTGTATTACATTTCATAATTATATATTAAATAGATTATTATAATAAAATTAAACTTCATATCAATGATATTTATGTCATGTTTTAAATTTTTTAATCATGATATAATTATAAGTACCAACGATAAAATAAATTAACACACATGCGAAGAACAAAGCAAATATTATCCGATGTGAAACTTTAACATATGATGGTTAACAAAAGAGTAATATAATGTCATAATAAAACCATATATGGTATTATATATAAGAATAGATATTTTTAAAATATTTATAATAAATTTATATTTATTATACAAGTATTTTGTATGAGTACGATGAGAATCAATACACAAGGTATGAGGATTTCATCTCACTTTTTATTTCCATGAGATACCTGATTTTTTTCCCACCCATTCCTTTTTTGTGGTGTGTATACTTCACATAGATATATTCAATGACTATTATACTTATATTTATGGGTATTTACATATCCATTATATTATCTTTATTTCATGGGGTTTATTTTTCAAAAGTTACCAATTTGATAAAATATTTTTGTCTCAATTTTCCTTTTCGAGACTCTTATTTTGTTATGAACCTAAATTTTTTTTATAGGTGTATATACTTTTATTTTACATGTTATATCATTAATATTATACTTTATATAATATTTTAATATTAACATAATTTCCTTTTCTCACATAAATTGTATTATCTCATGTTACCATGTTATAAGAGTATGTTGAAACAATCTCATCACTTCTCAAGATTATCTATGTCTATGATTTATTTAATTAAATATTAAGATCAATATCACAAGAACATTCATGAATTTCATTTTCCTATAGATATTCATGATATAATTTTTTATTGGTACCATATTTCTACTATTTGGTACATAATATAGTCAATCAAGTGTTTTTAAGAAATCCTAACTTTACCCTCTTATCAGTTGGAAATATACATTTTTTAAAAACCATGTTTTCTAAAAAGGGTTTCCAAGAATACTACACTAATATGATATGATCATTAGAATATATTTTTACCCTTTTTTATTTTACCAATGTTTACAATGTATTCTTCTTGTCTTTTTCCAAATGAGGTATTTTTCTAGCCTTTTTATAATGAAAAAAGAATGTTTTTACCTCGTACGACGTGTATGAATTTACCCATTATCAATTCATTAATGATTTAGTTTATTTTTAAATGTTTATTTTTAATAAATTTTTTAAGTGTATTTTTGGAAAATGGTTTTCAAATGTTTTTCAAGATTATTTCATAAGTTTTTAACTAAAAAGGTTTTTGAAAACACTTTTAATATTTCATTATAATTTTTCAAAGTATTTTCCATAAAATAATTTTAAAACCATTTTCAAGATTTATTTTAATGTTTTCAATTTTTTTCAGAGAAAGTTTTTTAAAAAAATTATATGAATATTATTTTATATGATTTCAAGGAAAATGCTTCTTAAAATTATTTCAAGTATTCTTTATATGTTTTTATGGTATTTTCTATGAAAATTATTTTTAAACAGTTTTATGTATTAAAAATAATTTTTCAAAGAATAAATGGTACTTTCTCAAGATAATAATTTCAAAAGATATTTCAAAATTACTTTCATTATAAGATGAAATTTGTTGATGTTACTCATGCCTCTATGGTAAATTATCTAGGTTTCCATTCATATTCTTTCTATGAATTGTTTATGCTTTGATATCATGATGTTTATGAAACCAGTTTCACATCTACAGGTTTTATGCTTATAAAACATAATTATTTTCATGGGTTATTCTTTTATGAAGTGATTTTGAAACCAATATCTTTTAATATGTTGTGATGTGATTAAATGTTAATGATAACCATTTCATTTCATGGGTTATGATTTGATATTTTTAAAACCCATATCTTTATTTGGGTCATGATATGAAGAAATTTTATTATCTTATGGAACATGTATGAATGATTTTATTATGAGATGGGTGGGACCTATATCTCCCTCTAATGCATTGGGTAATGATGGATGAATCATGATTATACATGTTATTAATAAACTTGATTAAACATTCATAATGTTATGAATAGACTTGGTTTCATGTCTATAAGTTTTTTCATGAACCTAATTACATGTTCACAATGTTTTTAGTGTACTATATTATGTGTTCAAAATGTTATTCATGGACATGGTTACATGTCCATATGATTATGAGTGAACTAGATTACATGTTCATAATGTTATGTGTGAACCTGATTACATGTTCAAAATGTTATGCATGGTCCGGGTTTCATGTCCATATGGTTATATGTGAACTTAATTACACATTCACAATATTATGGGTGGACCTGGTCTCATGTCCATAATTTGATGCAGGGACCTGATTTCACATCCTCAACTTAAGGATTGAACCTATCTTCACCCCCATTGATTCCTCTTGGTCTTTTTTTGTACTTCCTTTTGTTTTCTATGAATAATAAAATTACTTTGAGTTAGTTATAAAAAAATGTGAATGCCATGAATTCTATGTCTTATTCGTAAGTTATGAATTTGTGATTTATACTCTTAGTTCTTTTATAATCCATGTATTATAAACTTTACATCTTTATTATGATCTCTAATATGTAGGGTATGTTCTTCAAATTTTATTCTATAGTTCCATACCCTTTTTTCATGTTATTCATACACATTTCCTTTAATTACCCTTACTGAGCATCTGAGCTCACCCCTTTCTTATATTTCCTTTCCCCGGGTTATGAAGGAAGGTTTTAGATAGAATTAATAATGGTGAAAACCTTTATGGGAATGTTGAGATATTTCTCGAGGATAGAATATTTTGTTTCCATGTTTCCAAAGACACTAAACTATTGTTGTCCTCAAGCATGTATTATTGTAATGTATTAAATATTCATCTAAAATGATGTCATATCCATGTATGTTAATCCTTGTTCTCTATAGTTGGTATCAAATGAATGGTTTAGTCAAACTTTGGAAACAAGGATGAGAAATCTTGATTGAGATCCCTTGTTATATTTCTCAGGATATGTCTAGGGATATCTTTAAGGATAAGTATAAGGATGAGTCAACATTTAGGAAAATGTACCGGAATTTTGGCAAAGGATAGAGTGACTGGTTTTCTAGAAGTACATACCTTTCAGGATACCACATGTAGATGTGGATATGAAAAAAATATACCTTGGGGTAACAACTCTGACAAGACATTCCGACCTTGAATCGGGGTAATCTGGTACCCGATAATGGGCCTTGTTGCACACCGGGTTTGACACTCCTAAGGGATATGCTTTGGAAATTCAAAAGCTCTCCATGAATCATCATGAAGAATTTAAATGGTAGTTGGATATGAATAGCCTATGATAAACCTAGGGTGTCATATATTAATAAATGTTTTATGATTTAAATATCCTACAAGTAATTCCTTTTCCAGATTATGTGTTTTTCCACTATGATAAGTGTTTCTCACACTATGCTTTTAGGTTTTAGTAAATGGATAGAACCCAAAGGAACTATGTTAATGAGGAATGAAATGGAAAATGAAATGATGGCCCCGTAAGAAACTGAATGTTATAGAAGATGGAGTGAAAAACTTCATTTCAATACAGTCTTATTAATCCATGATTCAATCTAAATTTCCAAATGACTGAAGGAGGGAACAACGTTTTCTTGAATCCTTTTTAAGGAAATTTATTCCTTATATTAGTGGAACAACCAATCTTCTAGTTGTTGAGAAGTTTATTTGTACAACAGAAAAGATATTTTTTTATCCATTATTCAGAACACGAAAAAGTCATGTTTAGGACTTATCACTTTGATGGTGAATCAAAACAGTAGTGGAACTTCATCAAGAATATGATGCAACATTATAATATTGAATCCATGGATTGGGAAGACTTCAAAAAAATATTTTTAAGTATTTACCTTATGAATATTCTTCTTATAAAAATGGAGATTGAAGCTTCCCATAATTTTATTGGTTATCATAAGAAAATAAAGATATAATTCAAAGGAAACTCTAAATTCCATGGATGGAAGAAGATTAGGATTAATTTATTCTCAAATTGTGGAAGGAATCATATAGTAAATTATATTAGGGGAACTGCTAAATGTTGTAAGGGTGGGAATAAATTTCATGGAACAACTATATTCCAAGGTATTGGGAATAATGTGAATGGTAAAAATAATTCATATTCCTCAATTTAGTATTTTAAATGAAAGAAGTATGGTCATTATTATAGAAAGTGATTAAAACCAAATGTTAAGGGTGATGATCAACATAAAAAAATCTATTTTCATGATGGATAAAGTTCAAGATTTTTCCATCATAATGGATGAAGTGAATAAGGAAAATTAAGGAGAAACATATCCTTTCCCTCTTTAGTTGGAAGTTCATGTATGATTTTTTATGAATAAGACCCATGATAATCTTTTTTTATCCTTTAGTGATGTTTCATGTGATTATATCCCTCTACATGGATTTTTTAATAATAAAATATCATTTAAAGTTTTATAGGTATAAGGATGAACCCATTTATTTAACAAAAAAATAGGTATATGATAAGATCGTATTTAGGGAAGAAAGGGGGAATTATATTTTGGAAGGCTTATAAGGATAACTGTTTATTGAAAGTTTAAGTCAATATTCAAATAATGTTATTCAGATTAATGTGTTATCTCACCAAATGAGGAATTATGCATATTGGATAACCTAGTTGTGTTTATGGTAGCTGGAGATTGATTGGTAAACTTATGATGGATCTCCTGATCTGTTAGTACTTTAGGAATAAGAAAATAATTCTCATTCATTTATTTGAGTAAGAGATGAAGTAGAAATCCATCATGGCATAACAAATGGTTGGGATTATTCATATTAAAGAGAATAACATTAATTATGTATATTTCTGTATATTCTTGGTCAATAAAAATAATTAATCAATGATAGGATAATGATAAAAAAACAATGGTCATAATACCTTAATTTTTGTTGAACTGATGGTCTTTTAAATCATTATAGATTTATTAATTTGAGGCGATCAATTTTTCTTTGATCATTAATTGTTTGTGACTGATGATCTCAATCACTCCCTATAAATATTTACGCATTTACTCTAAGTTCAATCTTCACTCCCAATCTATGTCCTCCTATATGGAAACCTAGTTATATGTTACTTTGGGTAACCATTATGGTCTTGAGTTTCCCTTATAAGGGAAGTATTAGTATTCACTTTTATGATATGGGTTTCCATAAATGAAATTTTTAAGTATTAAACCATTGATATCCCAGATTAATTTCAAGGGGAAAATTATTTTAAGGGGGGTAGAATGTAACACCTCGAGATTTTTTGAATTATTTTCTTCAAATTAATTTATCTTTTTAATATTTTTCATTTCATGGGACAGTAGAAATAGTTTCTTATATATATATATATACTAAAACACTAATTCAAACATTCCTTTCATGTGGAACTGACTTGGCTTCTTTAACATGTAATGACGAATTGGCTTGCACTAAATTCAATATCGACTTGGCATGTGCTACCCACAACACCGACTTGGATTATGTTACACGCAACACAGATGTTTCTACGAAACATCGTTTTATTGTAATAACTATTTATATGATATAATTAAAACATATCCATTAAAATTAATTAAATGAATAGTAATAATAAATTTTAATATATTATTTATAATTGTTTTATATAGATATAACATATTTTTTAACCTCACCTATTTTGATAATCCCAATCATGCTTTCATATACTTTGATAATCCCAATTAATGCTTATTTATATATTAATTCTTTCAAGCCTATGAGATTTTATGATCAATATGATAATAATATTAAAATAGTCTCTGAAATATGTTAATCATTGTTTATCCATGTTAATGTGAGTTCTGAAGTAATTCTAACCCAATCGGATGTGTTTTTCATAAAAATAGATAAGTGTAAGTCACTGATCTGCATATAGCTATTGATAAAGAGCTACCGGTACTCAGTCTACCGATAGACTTAGTCTACCAATAGACAGAGTCACTGATACACAAAGGTCACCGATATGTATAGAGCTACCGACGTGCATGTCCTCCAGTAGTTATAGATAGAGTAAGCCTGCTGATACGAGTACAGACAGTCACCGATAACTAGAGCTACCGATAGAAAAACAGACCAGAGCTACCGATAGACAGATGTCTACCGATAGAACCAGTTCACAGATATCTACCGATAGAAGTCTGCTGATAGTATAAGTCTACCGATACAAGTGAGAATAGCTACTGATACAAGGAGCTACCAATGGAGCAACATCTAATTATGGATCAAGAGCTACTTATGGAACCAAGTCACCAGTATATAGAGCTACCGATGCAAGTTTAAAAGAGCTACCGATGGAAGGCCCTGCGACACAAGTCCACCGTATACATCTACCAATAAAAGGCTTCTAATGATTGACCGACCAGTCAAACCCTATACTCTTCATACTATTTATTTATTAATCTAACTGTTACATTTGATGTTTTTAATGCAGTTAATGTTATTTAATGATCTTTGTTTCCATTTCAGGGAACCGTACCTAATACCCATGCAAAAATTAATTATTCCTTTCTGCTGAAGCTAAAATCTATAAAGGGAAGGAAAACGATCGTGTAGTATACACTTTATGAAACAGAGAAAATCGAGGCACTAAAAAGATACACTAAGGGTGAAAGAGACAAGAGCTGAACAACATTCAAATGTGGAGCATTTTTCACTAGTCTACATCCATACTCCAAGAATCCTGGACATACACGAATAAACTTATTCTAGAGGATAACACAAGCTACATCTTGAGTGAAGTACTACAACAAACACTTCATGCACTCAAGCTGATAAGCTGAAGCTGAACCTGAAACCAAGGAAGAAAACGACACTATGTTTTCTAAACAAGAAACTAGAGAAGGACTCAGAAGCTTTTCTGACCAACCAAATGAGTCCAGAGCTGCACTGCTAATCACTAAATCATTTCTAAACTCAGTCATACTTATCTTAGTGATTCTTTCATTTAAATTTCGAGCAGTGTGTGTACCCTGTTTATCTTACACACACATTGTCTCATGTGCTAATCTGGAGGATTCTCAAATCCTCATTCAAACTCTATAACTCTTTTGTTTTCCATTATGGATAGTGGTAGAGGTCGAGTAAGACCTGGACAGTTGTGAGCTATTGTTTGTTTCCCACGAATAACTGTGGTAGAGGTCTTTGTACCTGGACAGTGTGTTCACTGTTGTTAACCCCGATCCAGGGTGTGGATCAATTTATATAAATTGCTGAGAGGTCTAAGTCTTGGCTTGAGACTAAACCTCTTGGTTAACTCTACTGTGCATTTTAATTTAAGTCTATAATTATACTATATATTTATTTCATATTCCACTGCTGTTACTTTGAAATAAAAAACTATTTTTTAAAGCTACTTTGATAATTAAATTAGAAAGTGTTTATATTTATTGTAAATCAGTAAATTAGTTTAAAAATTCAATTTAATCATGAGATTAAATTAACTGAGACCTAATCAATCTTTGAGAAACTAATTGAACATCTATAATCTATATAAATTCACTACAGTTTAACTTTGTGTTTAAATTGGGGGATTTTAAGAGAAACATTTTTTAACAGAAATTTTAATTGGAACTCAATTCACCCCCCCCCCCCTCTTGAGTGTCCACTCCGACCAACATTTGGTATCAGAGGGTTGTTTTTGTTAAAAGATTTTTTTTATACTCTGTTTTTCAACTGTGATTTCAGTTGCATCTTGAAAGATCTTAAATTTCTGTTAGTTCTAAATTTTATCTCTTTAAATTAATTTTCTAAAAACTAATTATGTACAACAGACTAGAGGGTACTGCTACTAACCGACCACCTTTATTTAATGGTAAAAACTATGCCTAGTGGAAATTGAAAATGAAAATTCACTTGGAAAGTATGGGTTTTGATATCCGGACTGCTATAGAGTCTCAATATAAAATTCCAGAAACTGAAAGAACAACATGGTATAAACCTACAAAGACTGCTTATAATAATAACTGTAAATCCATGAATGCTTTGTATTGTTCTTTAGGAGATGAAGAGTTTAATAGAATATCTGCTTGCAAAACTTCTTATAAAATATGGGATACTTTTGGTGTTTCTCATGAAGGAACAACCAATGTTAAAAAAATGAGATTAAATACTTATACTATTAAATATGAAAATTTTAAAATGAAGACTGATGATCCTATTTCTGATATGTATCTCAGGTTCAATGAGATAGTCAATACAATGAGTTCACTTGGAAAAATTTTTCCAGCAAAGGAACAAATCATGATAATCTTGAGATGTCTACCAGACCGATGGAGAGGGACTTTTGTTTCAATCAGAGAGTCATGTGACATTGTAGCACTGCCTGTAAAAGAGGTTATTGGTAAGCTTATGATGTATGAGGAATAACTCAAGGTGAACAAGGAGGAATATGATGAACCTAAGAGAAAATCCGTAGCTTTCAAGTCTACTGCCTCTAAGAGTAAAGACAAGGAGAAAATGAAAATACAAACTAAAAGTTCGACAAGTGAAGATTCAAACTCTGACAGTGATGCGGAAATGGATCAGATAGCCATGAGATTCAAAAAGTTTTATAGGAAGAAGAAATTATTCATAAAATCTAACTACAAAGGAAAGTATGACAACAAGGCACATTGGAAGAAGGATTGGAAGAAAGCTAACAAGGATGATGAAGTAGTTTTCTATGAATGAAAAAGGAAAGGACACATCAAGGATGATTGTCCAAAATAAAAACTCAAGAAGAAATATGATTATAAGGACAAGAACTATAAGAAAGCTATGAAAGCTACTTGGAGCGCTTCAGAGGACAGCACATGTGAATCTGACATTTCTGATTCTGAGAAGAATCATGCCAACATGTGCTTCATGACCAACACATCTGAGGTACTTGTTTCCCCTATTCTAAATGATTATTATTCTGGAAATAACAGTGATTCAGATAATGATGAAAATATTTCTAAGGATGAAATGTTTGAATACTTTAACATGCTGGAAGAAACATGTAAGGAACTTAAAGACAAATATAATTCATTAAAGAAACATCATGCTTTTACTGCCAATGTTAAATCGTCCTTTGATGTAGAAAAATAAAACAATGCTCAACTGTTAAAGGAAAATACAGAACTGAAAATTTCTAATGAGCAACTTATAAAGGAAATAGAAAAGTTAACAAAGGGAAAAGATACTCTAACTCAAATGTTAGGTAAGAAAGTTGCACCTAAATACACTACTGGGTTGGGATACCCACCTGGACAGAGACAGTACACTAAAACTCGATTTATCTCTAAGTCTGGAAAAAATCCTGCTTATTCCAGTTCTGGAAATTCCTATGCATCAACTAGTTATTCATATGGTTATAGGTCAAATAAAGTTTATCTTTCAAAATCTATTGATTCTGTAAATTATATGAAACCCATAAGACAAATTTGGGTACCTAAATCTTTGATTGCTAACCTTTCTAGACCCAAGAAGATCTGGGTACCAAAATCATTTTCTATCTAAATCTATTTTGTAGGAAACATGCTTAAAGAGTTCTCACAAGAAGGTATGGTAATTGGATAGGGGATGTTCAAGAAATATGTCTGGGGATTACTCTTTCTTCAAAAGCTTAATCAAGTTTGATGGAGGCCATGTCACCTTTGGTGATAATTCTAAAGGAAAAATCATCGGCCTAGGCCAGATTGGTAACACTAATTCAATATTAATTTCTAAAGTTTTATTTTCTGATGGACTTAAGTATAACCTGTTAATTATTTCTCAATTATGTGATGATGGCCTTAATGTTAAGTTTGAAAATTATTCTTTTAATTTTTTTAAATCTAAGAATGTTTTAGTATTTTCTGCTTTAAGAAATGAAAATGTTTATGTTGTTGATTTAAATTCTTTATCCAAACAAAATGTTACTTGTTTAAATTATTTTCATAAAGAATCTTGGATTTGGCACAGAAGATTAGGAAACTGCAACATATATCCACTTATAAAGTTGAATAGGAAGAATTTAGTTAGAGACCTACCTAAACTTGAATTTCCAAATGACAAAGTTTGTAATCCCTGTTAAAAGGGAAAGCAACATAAAGTTTCTTTTAAATCAAAGAAAGAAGTTTCTACTTATCAACCTCTCGAGTTGGTTCACATGGACTTGTTTGGACCATCAAGAGTTTCTAGTTTAAATGGGATGCACTATGTCTATGTCTTAGTAGATGACTTTTCTAGATATACTTGGGTATACTTTTTAGCTCACAAAGGTGAAGCTTGTTCTTACTTTGTTAAATACTCCAAATCTGTAGAAAATCTTAGTGGACTTAAGATTAAAACCCTGAGAAGTGATCATGTCCGTGAGTTTGAAAATCAAGAGTTTGAATCCTATTGCTCGCACAATGGATATAGTCACAAATTTTCTCCTCCTAGGACACCTCAGCAGAATGGTGTGGTAGAAAGAAGGAATAGAACCCTTTAATAAATAGCTAGAACCATGCTTAATGAATATGACCTACCTATTTACTTTTGGGCTGAAGCTGTGAGTACAACTTGTTATATTATTAATAGTCTTAATTAGACCAGTTCTTAAGAAGAACCCATATGAGTTGTGGAATAATAGAAAACCTAAAGTTAGTTACTTTAGAGACTTTGGCTGCAAAGTTTTTATTCTTAATACAAAGGATAATCTGGACAAGTTTGCTTCTAAAAGTGATGAAGGAATTATTCTTGCTTATTATTTAACTAGAAAAGCCTATAGAGTCTTTAATAAAATAACCAAATGTGTGTAAGAATATTTTCACATCAAGTTTGATGAAACTGATCCACATGAGCCTAATACCTCTCCTAAAAATCTTGAAGAAGATTTGAGTGTTCTGAACCTTAATGATAAATCTAAAGAACCTGCTGTAAAAACATCCAGTTCTGGACATATTCCAGAATCTTCTTCTGTCGAACCCGAACCTATAGATGAACCTGAAATTTCTAGTCCTACCTTTACTAGATCAATGAGGATTATAAATAATCATCCTTTGGATGTTGTTGTTGGTAATCTTGATAGAGGGACATAGAGTAGAGCTTCTCTAAGAAACCAGGTTGAACATCAAGCTTTTATTTCACAACTAGAACCTAAAAATATCAATGATGCTATCAATGATGAATTTTGGGTAATGGATATGCAAGAAGAGTTAAATCAATTTGAAAGAAACAAAGTCTTGGAATTAGTTGACAGACCTAAGGACACTTTGACAATATGCACTAAATGGGTTTTTAGAAACAAAGTTGATGAGTCTGGAAACATAGTTAGAAACAAAGCTAGACAAGTTGCACAAGGATATAGTCAAGAGAAAGGTATAGGCTATGAAGAAACCTTTGCACCTGTAGCCAGATTGAAAGCCATTAGAATCTTACTTATATATTCTGCTCATCTCAATTTCAAGTTATACCAAATGGATGTCAAAAGTGATTTTCTAAATGGTTTTATAATTGAAGATGTTTTTTTTTGAACAACGACCTGGATTTACTAATCCACATTTTCAAAATCGAGTTTTTAAACTTTATAAAGCATTATATAGTTTAAAACAAGCTTCAAGAGCTTGGTATGATAGACTTAGTAATTTTCTTATCTCAAAAATTTTTACTAAAGGGATTGTTGATCCAACTCTTTTTATCAAAGGAATTTCTAGAGATGCTTTGATAGTACAAATCTATGTTGATGATATTATTTTTGGATCTTCTAAACATTCTTTATGTACTGATTTTTCAAAGAGTATGAAAAATGAATTTGAAATTATTTTAATGGGAGAACTTAAATATTTTCTTGGATTTCAAGTGTTTCAAAATGAAAATGGTATTATTTTTAATCAAAGTAAATATACAAAGGATCTTTTAAAATGTTTTGGTTTGGATAGTATTAAGGAAAGTGAAACTCCTATGAGTACAGTCTGTAAATTGGATGCAGATGAAACTGGGAAACCAGTGGATCAAACCAATTATATAGGTATGATTGGAATCTTACTTTACCTTACTGCTAGTCAACCAGATATTATGTTTAGTGTGTGTATGTGTGAAATATTTCAAGATAATCCAAAAGAATCTCATTTAATTACTGTTAAAATAATTTTTAAGTATCTTAAGCATACTGTAAACTTAGGTTTGTTTTACCCAAAAGGATAGTCCTTTGAGTTAATAAGTTATTCAGATGCTG
Source organism: Viscum album (assembly GCA_963277665.1). Lineage (NCBI taxonomy): Eukaryota > Viridiplantae > Streptophyta > Magnoliopsida > Santalales > Viscaceae > Viscum > Viscum album. Next base: position 653,864,703 of record OY728153.1, read on the forward strand.
ACTTTACTGGTTGTAAGTTGGATAGAAAAATCACATCAGGAAAATTTCATTTTTTGGGAAAATACTTAGTATCTTGGTGTAGTAGGAAGTAGAATTTTGTTGCATTATCCACTGCCGAGGCAGAGTATATAGCTGCTGGTAGTTGCTGTGAACAAATTCTGTGGATGAAACACACTCTTTTGGACTATGGATATGTCTTTAGGCATGTTTCAATCAACTGTGACAACACTAGTGCAATTAATATCTCAAAGAACCCTATGTCTCACTCTAGTACCAAAAACATTGATGTAAGGCACCATTTCTTGAGAGATCATTATCAAAAGGGTGATATCACTCTTGAGTTTATAGGCACTGAACATTAATTAGACGACATCTTCACTAAACCTTTGAGTTCAGATAGGTTAAGTTACATTAGACACGAGTTAGTAATGTTTAACCTCAATCGGTAGCTATCCTCACCGATGTGCAATTCTCACCGATGTGAAATTCTCACCGATGTGAAATTCTCACCGATGTGAAATTCTCACCGATGTGAAATTCTCACTGATGTGAAATTCTCACCGACATAACCTCACTGATATGAGTTTTCACTGATGAGTGTGCTGTTTTAAAACCTCTATCTGCTACCAGAATCTGAATTGTTTTTTACTTTATGTCATTTCATTTATTTATTTTATGATTCCTAAATGATAAAAACAAGGTCCTAGCTCCTTCTCAATCCACCGAGCCTCAAAACCTTAACCCTCCAACCTTAGCTACCAGATCGTTCGAGAACCCTAAATACTTCAAATCTGAGATGGAAAAAAACCAAACTCCCTTCTCTTAGAGATGTTTCTGATTAGCCAAAAGCAAAAAAGAAAAAGTCAGAGCCAGAAGCAAGTGGAAGTGCTAGCAGAACAAGATCAGGAAGACGACCAGTAAATCCTCATCTGCAAAATCGAGTTATTGTTATTGAAAAGGAGCTGCTTGTAGAATGGATACTACCTAGCAAGTCCTTAGTGCTCGAAGTACATGAAGATCAAAAATGGGTATAGTTTTTTTCGAACAACAATGGTCCTTACTTTCCAAAGTTAGTGAAACAGTTTTACGAGTTTGTAACCTTTGAGAAATATGAGAATGAAAATTGAGTAACCTCTTTTATGAATGGAAAGGAGATGTCATTTTCATCTGTTGAGTGGGATGAGTGCTTGAATGATCCGCATGAAGTTGTATCTGGATACGTCTCGAGAGCCATGCCTCCTACCAGTGATATTTTTTACTATGAGACTGCTTTGGAAGAGCTAACTAGTGATGGAAGTCAAAGACAAGTAGTTGCTGCAGAAATGGATGGAGAGAACAGATTGTTGTCCAAATTTGTTCAACATGTCTTGATACCGAGGAGAGGAGATTTTTACAATTTGAGATATCAGTATATCTATCTCCTGCACCTCTTAAGACATTTCATAAAGGTGAATTTGTGCAGATTGCTAATGATCCAAATGGAAGATATGACAAGGCCAAAATCAAAGACAAATGCCCTATTCTTTGCTAAGTTGATTTCTTGTAATGATCAAAGTAAAAGGTGTTCCTGAGTCTCAAGATGAGACAGTAGTAGTCAAGAATAACTTTTGTATTACATCCACAGTCTGCAAATACATGAGGATAAATTGGAACCCTTGGAGAGGAGAATGGGTCAATGATGACCAGACGGTGTATGACAAATTTAATCATGTGAATCATCCTTCAAGAACTAAGGATGTGAGGGATCCAGGTCTGGGACCTGATAAAGAGGAGCCAGAATACAGTGATGTTTCAAAAGAGGAAGAGTCCTCTGTTGATGAAGGAGGAGACCCTGACTTACCTCCTAGCCCAACTCCTAAAAATCTTGATCAACATAAAACAAATAAGGAAGAAGCTGCTTTAGAGGCTATTGAAGAGGTTGTTGAAGAGGCTGTTGAAGAGGCTGTTGTAGAGAATGAAGAAGATTTTCATGAAAGTGAAGCCTCTCTGTCAGCTGATTTGAGCCTTAGTCCAGTGATTGGACAATATTTAGTGACTTCTAAGGATGAAAATGAAGTTGACATACCCTTGCCTATTTTGGAAGACCCTCATGCTATTGCAGAGATGGAAATGATAGTAGAATATTCTCCTCGGGATGAAAGACCTGCTGAGAATGATGTTGTTTTACATGAGGATTCACCCATTGAGGGGGAGCATCAAACCAATGGTGAAAGTCTTATATTGGATGCTGGAATTAAAGATTGGGCAGAAGATCCAGGTTTTGTAGTCTGTGGTTTAGACTATCTAGATTCATAAAATGAGGCATCTCACAATAGACCAAAGATTGTTTATGATATTAAATCTGAGTTGTTTCCTGAAGATGTGGTCAGAATGCATGACCTGGATAAGCTGAAGAAAAATCTTAAGGAAAGTTTTTTGGAAGAGGTAAAGAAGATGGAAGTTTCTCTGGTATCTTCAATTCAGTCGGTTATGACTGACTCTGTGGTCAGTTTAGAATCTGAAAGAGTACCCACTGTAGTTGCACCTACTGAATTAGTTACCAAGACAGATCTTGAATCCCTCAAGGATGAGTTGAAAGAATCTTTTAATACCTCAGTTGCTGAGATGAAGCACAGTTTTGCTGAAGAGATGAGTATGTTGGAAATATCTTTTTAACTTTCTCTTTCTTGTAATTTTTGAACCTTTGTGAGTGAGATAGTGGAAGAAGTTAAAGACTGTCAAGCTCAAGTTTCTAGACTTGAAGCAGATCTTGAAGCTCTAAAGGATTCTTTTTTTTCTTTAGACTCTTACATGAGCTCAAAATCCCAAGCAGATAAGGACATAACTTATGTGAAAAGTGTTGTAAGCCAGATGGTTTCAGTGTTAGAAAGTTTTAAAATTTCCATGAAAGATCATGTTAAAACCCAGGATTCTCAAGTTCAAAATATTATCAATGGGTTGACCAAGAACTTCAAAGAAACAGTAACCTTCTCTGTTGGTTCTATTTCTTCTAAACCCTCAGTATATTTGAATCAAATTCGAGATATGATGAAGGAGGAGCTTGGTTTAGCTTCAACCAGTGGCTCTGTGGACTCATCTGAGCTGATCAGAGTTGTGCTTTCTACTAGAGATTCAGCTAGAGAAATGATGAAGATAGTCCAAGACTACAAGAGAGAAGCTTCTTCCTCTCAAAAAGAAGTGAAAGATATAGTGGACTCCTATTTCCAAAAGATTTACACAAAGAATCAAATGACCAGACACTTCAAGCTTCTGATAGAAAATATGAAGCTACCTCTTATCAATCAAGCCTTCCAAGAACAAGTTAGAAAGATAAGAGAATTAACTCCAGCGTTTGAAAAGTTTATGGAGAACAAGGATGACTTCATATCTTCCATGGACAGAGGAGGAGGAATAATCATGGATTTCATAAATTTGTTGCTGTCTTTTCTGCATGTTGATGCTAGGCCAGTAATTGTACCTCCTGCTTTACCGGCCTCTGCCTCTACTGCTTCTCCGATTCAGATGACTCCTACACAAGCAATTTGAAGCCTCACTCCTATGATCACTCAAAGGACTACTCAATATAGGCCAGGCATAGTGTCAGTCGCTCAGCCTCCTATGGTTATTTCCGAAATTCCTAAGCCTTCACCAGCATCCTCACCTCCTGATTCCTCTTCTAATCCAAAAGACAAATCTCACATTGAGGATGTGGATTGATCAAGTGGCTAAGATGTTTGATAGGAATCCTTGTATTTTGTTTTCTCTCTGTGTATTCTTTGTTGTACCATTTAATACAAGAGACTCTCTTTGTTATTTCACACTTTTTGATTATCACAAAGGGGGAGAAATGTTCTACAGGGATATTAAGGGGGAGAAATATTTTACCAAGATTCTACAAAGAGGAAGAAATATTCACCCAGGGAGAGAAGTCTTAAATAGAGAATAAATAATGGGGAGAAAGTATCAAAGGGGGAGAAAATTTTTTTCTAAGAGCTATCATGCTTTTCCCCTCTGATACTAGTGATTTTACTTTCATCCTATGATACCATTTCTTTTAATTATTTGATACCACTAAATTTTACCTCTGATATCATTTCATTTTTTTTATCTCTGATACTATCACATTTAATTTTACCTCTGATATCTCATGTTTTATAACATACTGTTTTCTTTGAGAAATTTGAAATTAATTATATATCCTCTGATACAATTTCTCACTATTTTAAAACTATAATATTATAAGTTGTGATTATCAAAAAGGGGGAGATTGTTGACCTCACCTATTTTGATAATCCCAATCATGCTTTTATATACTTTGATAATCCCAATTAATGATTATTTATATATTAATTCTTTCAATCCTATGATATTTTATGATCAATATGATAATAATATTAAAATAGTCTCTGAAATATGTTAATCATTGTTTATCCATGTTAATATGAGTTCTAAAGTAATTCTAACCCAATCGGATGTGTTTTTCATAAAAATAGATAAGTGTAAGTCACTGATCTGCATATAGCTATTGATAAAGAGCTACCGGTACTCAGTCTACCGATAGACTTAGTCTACCAATAGACAAAGTCACTGATACACAAAGGTCACTGATATGTATATAGCTACCCATGTGCATGTCTACCAGTAGTTACCGATAGAGTAAGTCTGCTGATACGAGTACAGACAGTCACCGATAACCAGAGCTACCGACAGACAAACAGACCAGAGCTACCGATAGACAGAAGTCTACCGATAGAACCAATTCACAGATAGCTACCGATAGAAGTCTAGTGATAGTATAAGTCTACTGATATGAGTGCGAACATCTACCAATACAAGGAGCTACCGATGGAGCAACAGCCACTGATGGATCAAGAGCTACTGATGGAACTAAGTCACCGGTATATAGAGCTACCAATGCAAGTTCAAAAGAGCTACATATGGAAGGCCCTGTGAAAAAAGTCCACCATATACATCTACCAATAAAAGGATACTAATGATTGACCGACCAGTCAAACTCTATACTCTTCATACTATTTATTTATTAAGCTAAATGTTACATTTGATGTTTTTAATGTAGTTAATGTTATTTAATGATCTCTATTTCCATGTCAGGGAACCATACCTAGTACCCATGGAAAAAGTAATTATTCTTTTCTGCCGAAGATGAAAGCTATAAAGGGAAGGAAAAAGATCGTGCAGTATACACTTTATGAAAGAGAGAAAATTGAGGCACTAAAAATATACACAAAGGGTGAAAGAGACAAGAGATGAACAACATTCAAATGTGGAGCATTTTTCACTAGTCTACATCCATACTCCAAGAATCCTAGACATACACGAAGAAACTTATTCTAGAGGAGAACACAAGCTGCATCTTGAGTGAAGGACTACAACAAACACTTCATGCACTCAAGATTTTAAGCTAAAGCTGAACCTAGAACCAAGGAAGAATACGACACTCTGTTTTCCGAACAAGAAACCAGAGAAGGACTCAGAAGATTTTCTGACCAACCAAACGAGTCCAGAGCTGCACTGCTAATCACTAAAGCATTTCTAAACTCATTCATACTTATCTTAGTGATTCTTTCATTTACATTTCGAGCAGTGTGAGTACCCTGTTTATCTTACACACACATTGTCTTTTGTGCTAAGCTGGAGGATTCTCAAATCCTCATTCAAACTCTGTAACTCTTTTGTTTCCCACTGTGGATAGTGGTAGAGGTCGAGTAAGACCTAGATAGTTGTGATCTATTGTTTGTTTCCCATGAAGAACTGTGGTAGAGGTATTTGTACCTGGATAGTGTGTTTACTGTAATTAACCCCGATCCAGGGTGTGGATCAATTTTATAAATTGTTGAGAGGACTAAGTATCGGCTTGAGACCAAACCTCTTGGTTAACTCTGCTGTGAATTTTAATTTAAGTATATAAGTATACTATATATTTATTTCATATTCCTCTATTGTTACTTTTAAATACAAAACTGTTTTTTAAAGCTACTTTGATAGTTAAATTAGAAAGTGTTTATATTTATTGTAAATCAGTAAATTAGTTTCAAAAGTCAATTTAATCTTGATATTAAATTAACTAAGACCAAATCAATCTCTGAGAAACTAATTGAACATTTATAATCTATATAAATTCACTACAGTTTAACTTTGTGTTTAAATTGGGGGATTTTTAGAGAAACATTTTTTTAACAGAAATTTTAATTGGAACTCAATTCACCCCCCCCCCCCTTCCCCCTCTTGAGTGTCCACTCCGACCAACAATATTGTTAATGAAATATATGATTTTTGGTAAAGTCCTTTTATGTTAAAAAATACCATTTTCTTGAATGAATCGACTTTAATAATAAATTAATTTTAGTCACTTTTATAAATTTAATTTTATAAAATACACATCATTTTATAATTTAGAGTTTATAAATTATATTTGGGTGAATTTTGGGGATTTTTCTGAGAAACTTTATTTTTTGATAAATAGTGAAAAATACTGTTTTTTGTAAAAAATATCCATTTTTTTAAATAATTATTAATGTTAAATTATATTTTTAATTTATTTTACATTCATATTAGATAAATTATAAATATATTAATAAAATTTAGGTCATTAGAATTAATTTCAAATTGAAATTTAATATAAAAACCTAATAATCATTTGAACTTCTTCCTACTTTAAAAACTTGTAATTTCGTCCTGTCAGTGGGAATAGCATTAATCTTAAATTTTCCACTACTATGAATTGAATTTCAAAAAAACTAACATACATAATTTTAATCAGAATAATATTTAGATTCTAATTATATCATGTTGATTTTTGACCAAAATGATTACTAAAAGTTATGAAAATTAATCACAGTGATTAAGGTCAAAATAGCCTTAATTAGGGACTAAAACTTAATCTTAGGGGACCAAATGACCTATAAACATTTCACCAAAAGTAGGAATTTTATTAAATAAAGGAGAAAAATAAAGGCACAAATAGGACTGACTTAGGGGGGATGAAAATAATGAAGTCCAAGGGCATCACCTAAAACAATACTCGCACACTCTGGGGGAAAGGATCCCAAGATGGAGAAGGAGACAAAATCAGCATCGTGGGGAAAACAGGATGCAATGAAGTCTACCACTTTGTTGCCCTCGTGCCAAGTATTAAGTAACCTGATACTGCTATCCATGAGAAGCTTGCAGTTCCAGATATGGTATAATATGCTCCATGGAGTGAAGTTGTGATCCATCAGTGCATCGTAGAGGATTTTGGAGTCAGTTTTGATCTCTGAGGGAAGCAGGTGATTAGATATACTAAACTGAATTCCTTTTAGAAGTGCCCAAGACTCGGCCTTCATGGATTCTCCAATATCGAAGTAGGCAGTGTACGCTGCTACCACACTACCCCTTGAGTTACAAATCACACCGCCACCCCTCATAATTCCCATAGCACAGGACCTGTCAGAATTGAACTTCAGCCCATCGGATGGTGGTCTCCAGCAAATCCATCGACCCCTGAGACCCTGTCGAGGGTAACCTGCACCTTATACCAAAGTAACTACCTCAGTGAAGGAGCTTCCTCTCAATTTTTCAAGAGGACCCTTAGGTATGCTATCAGCCATTTGGATCTAGCGATCAGGCCCTCCTTCGAGTACCCAACTCCTTCAAAATGAAATTTGTTCCTCGCATCCCAAATACACCAACAGCTGGATGAAAAAACAATTGCCCTCACCTACTTTTCTATGTTATTAGATCCTACTCTATGGAACCACCACTGCAAGAAGGATTCTCCCAAAACGAATGGAGATGACAGGCTGGATAATTCCCTGACTACTTCCCAGACAATGCTATCCCATTCGCTCTTGAAGAATAGATGTGAGGTGGTATCGACACAGGGGGTCCGATAGCATTAACATTTGAAAACAATTGAAACCCCTTTCCGATTAGATCTCATCATCTATAGATATTGCGTGGTTTCGAAGCCTCCAAGTGAGGAAATTATATTTTGGAGGAACACTTTTACACTAGAGGAGATGGCCCTATGGATCCTGAGCTTGGGCGTCCTGAAGGATCAACCTGTATAATTTAACAAAAAAAGGATCCTAAAAAGGTAACCTTGAAAATTCACATATTTGGTTCGTCTGAGAGTTTTATGAGATTAAAAATTCTGGAATGATGTTTATTTAGGAATGATTGGATGAAGGCAGGATGATCACTTGCTTGCTTGAAAGTGATTTCAATGACTAGGAAGCCAAGAAAACCGAGAATATCCCCTGACTAGTTGTCATGCCAAAACCTGATGTCTCCACGGCCGATGATCCAACTAGACTGGCTATAAAGGTGAGGTATATACCCCTTAATAGTGCTCCAAAGGTAGGATGATTTACACGTTTGTTCCAGGTAGTGCATGTAATTATCCTTTATAACTTGTTCCAATAGATTACTCCCTTCCACTACCTCCCATGCTAGCCTTGCAGGCAAGCAATACATCATTTCAGAAACACTTCTCACACTTATTCCACCTTCATCCATGGGAAGGGCCATTTTAGACCAGGATTCCCAATGTCACCGACCCTCTGAATGGAAATCCTAGATGCATGATGTCATAATCCACTCAATATTCTTAAGAACAGCCTTGGGGACCTTAAGAATCGAGAGGGCGTGCATGGGGATCGATGTAATCATGCTATTAACTAGAGTGATCCTCTCCCTAAAGGAAAGGAATTGATTTTTCCAATTGTGGATGCAAGAAGATATTTTCCCCACCATTTTATCCAGATGTTTTATAAGAATCCCCCCCCCCAATGTGATTGGGGAACCTAGGTAGTCCATAAGAAGACTCTTGATGGCAATGACTAAGATGGATTCAATGCCATGACAGCGTCGTTCCGGAATAAACCTTGAGATGTAGATACTACTTTTTTCTCTATTAATTTTTTGCCCACTCCATTTGCAGTACTCTTATAGAATGGTATTGATACCCCAGATAGATCTTGAGATCCCATTAATTAATATGAATTTATCATCTATAAACATAAGGTGAGACAAATTCTGTAAATGGAAACGGCAGTGAAAAGGATGAATGGTACCCTCTTGCTTGGTGGCTTTGATGTGTATGCTCAAGGTATCCTGGGCCATAATGAACAAACTGGGAAACAACGGATCCCCTTGTCTAAGACCACATACTGATTTAAATAATTCTTTCCTCCTTTCCATAAAGAAAATAGAGAGCCACAGAGAACTCCAACATCTAAACAATAGGTCAATATCCCAAGGAGAAAAACTCTTTCTTCTAATAACTTTAATAATAAAGGCCCACTCAAGTTTGTCAAAGGCTTTTTCCTTATCCAGCTTAATAGCCATATTTGAACCTTGTGATTTCTTATTAATATCCTCCATCATCTCCTGATCAATCCCCATAGCACATTGGATGGTCCTACCTCTCACAAACCCGTGTTGTTCCTCTGAAATCCAGGATGATAGATGGATGCCAATACACCTGTTGAGCACACCTGCAAGGATTTTATAGGCAAATATGCACATACTGATAGGCCTATATTTCTTGAGAGAAGAAGGATCCTTAACTTTTGTAATGAGAACTAAATCAGTCGCACTCACCACCTGAGTAAGACTTCCCCCTAAAAAGTATTCCTACACTGCCTCTATAACATCCGCTTTCACAATACTTCAACAAGCCACATAGAAGGATCCAGGAAAGCCATCAGGCCTGGGAGAACTCTCAAGATTGAGGCCTGCAATAGACTCAGGTATTTATTTCTCCTCGGTAATAGATATAAGGAATTGATTATTGGCCTCAGACACCACTCTAGAAATGTTATCAAAAATAGGGAATTGCCCACTGGGGTACTCGTCCTGCATAGAAGGGTTGGGACCTGCCAAGAGAGATTTAAAAAGATCTTCAGCCCTACCTCCACAAAATCAATATCAGTAACAAAGTACCCATCCTTGTTGATAATATTTATCTTCTTAATGCAACTCCTTTCTTTAATACAAGCATGGAAATAACCGGATTTCCTATCGCCCACATGAAGCCAAAGGGCTTGATATTTCTCCCTCACCAACCTATCCTGTGCAAGAATAAGCTCTTCTAGGAGGCTCTTCTTATGAAGAAGAGTTATGAATATATAATCCATCCAGGCTTCCTCAAGTCCATGCTCGATCTGCTCAATTTCTTCTTTTAAGGAGTCCAGTTACTGCTGTGAGGGGTTTCGTCTGCTGCTCCAGGTGATAAGAACCTATTTCAAGTGACGTAACTTATTTTAGAGACCAGTCCAGCTAGAACCATGAACAGGGTAGGACCAAGAGGAGAGAACCTCCTGTTGGAAGTCTGGATCCATATCCCAGCTGCTGGAGAAACAAATGTTTCCTCTCCTCATACATTGACTCTAGAGATATGAGTATAGGAGCATGATTAGAGAGAGCGCGAGTAAGGTGAGTTATTGATTCCTTCTGGAAGGAGGATATCACTAACAAATTATCTAATCATTGGTCGAAATGACACCAAGTGTGTTTAGATCCCTTCTGATTATTGAACCATGTGAACTTATCTCATGTGAAGCCCATATCCATCAGTCCATTATGGGAAATGAAGGAGGAGAAATCATGACCATATTTCCTGCAGAATGGTCCCCCTCCTTTCTTTTCTAAGGGATCAATAATGGCATTAAAGTCTCCCCCTACTAACCATGCCGAGGATCCAGGATCAAATGATCCATGGATAAGCCATAACTCCTCCCTGGATTGAGGATCACATTTAGAATAAACAAAGGACACATATAATAAATAATTACCAACCAAAATCTTAGTTGTGATGTGCTGGTTTGAGACATCCACAAGCTCAACTGAGAGCTTAGTATTTTAGTGCTGGTTACTAGGATTTCTGTGCATTGCATTCTGAAAAACCATTCTCTTTTCAAAGGTTGAGATGTTGACCACTTTTTTCTTGTGTTCCAAGATATCCACGAGAAGCAGCTTGTTAGACCTTGGTTGCTCGTTTCTCCTCATAGCTTCCACCAGTTGATATCTTCGATAGATTTGTATTCCAATCATGGGGATTCAGGCATGAGTGACTGTCAAACTCTTCAATAATTAGCACGTCATGATTCGATTCTCCTCTTTGGAAGATCTGATCACCACGTAGTCTGGGGCTCCCAGATCCTGTAACAACTACCACTTCCATATTTTTAAATAGTATTTCGATATTTATATGAAGTGGGACTCCCCGAAAACAGTTGTGTGGGTATGTTTTCCTAATCTCCCTCTCCCATTTCAGAATCTTGGACGTATTTTTGTTTGGAATTCCATCATCTTGGGCACCTATCCCCTTCATACTGTTGATGTAGAAGGGAACGCCAAGGGGGGTTGGTCGGTGGCCCTCCCTCGAGATCGGTTGGGATTGAGGATGGGTCTGTTGCTAATGAAGGTGGACATATACTTGGGGATGAGCTCTCTACCTCTCCTATTCCAAGGGCCCTATATGAATAAGTCGAGGTTCCCAGGAAGATGTCTCTGGTTTCTTAGGTTTACCCAAGAGTCACTAATATTTTTCATCATCTGAAATGTAATTTGGGTGTGGTATTCTCAGATGAGGATGTTTTTGTGCCTCTGTGTGATAGTGGTATTGGCATCATTGAGAGTTTTGGGGTCAGCAAGCATGCAGGACTCGAACAGGAAGGGGTTGGGTAGGAAGTGAGGGAGGTTCACTTGGATGCTTCGCAAGCAATGCAGATAGACACACAAAATATAATCAATGAAGTTGTGGTGACTGATGTTGTATGTGAGGACTAAAACACTGGTGAGGATTCCCACTGTCCAGAAATTAAGGACACCCCAAAACATTTCCAATTTATGGGTCAAGGATTTGAACAACCATGAGTTTCAAACAAGTCCAATCAGGGCACACAAACTCGAATCTCTTATGCTGAGACAGTTAAATCTGGGGGATCAACTTTGACTTCTCAAAACAATTTTTCAGTGTTAGGAGATGAATAAATAGACTTCCATGCTAGTGAGGAATTGGGAGGGGTGTAGGTCATCGACGAAGAGGACCCCCTAGTGGATTTGGAAGCTTGTCAAGAAGAAATGGACGAGGATATGAATCTGATGTGTCCAAGGACCTTGCCATTATAGAGGACTATCTAAGATCCTCTCCATGGAAGGAATAGAACATTTCTATAGGCTCTGAAAGCTTCATTATGAAAACTCAGAGGGCGCGACATAGGAAGTATTATTTCACCCTTATTAGTCCTCCTGTTACTAGATCCACAAACAAGGGTAAGATGTCCCCGAAGACTCCTAAAAGTGCATGTATCACCCCCAAGACCAGGTGAAAAGGTTCTAGAATGCTTCAAGATGCCGACACCTACAATGACCTGGTTTCTGTAGGTTGTGAGCCAGCTGCCCCTGTTGTAAGGGACCCTAGGTAGCAGTGCAAGTCAGGCTCAAAGGAAGAACCTCAACAATAAATATTCTCGGTGCTGGAACACATGGATCTCCTTATAAACTTGGATTAAGAAATGGTAGAGGAAGTTATGGATATTATGGCATTGAAGAATCTAGGAAAATTGATTCATGTGATCATTACTAAGAAGAAAGGAGAGAATATTGATAATAATAGTCATATTCTTCTTAGAGGCTTCAACAAGGGGAATATTAATAAGGATGAATACATGAAATCTTGTGAAAACATGGTGAATCAATATGAAGACATCTTAAAAGACTACCTGGACACTCAGGTAAATTCTATTCCCTTGATATTGTTTAAGGAGATTGATTCCAATAAACTCAGGTTATTCATTAAAAAATCTATAGTTTCTTTTGGTGTTGAAACTCGTAAGATGTAAGGTTTCTCACTTTCCCCTTAAATGTGTTTTAAAATAAAAAAGAAATTATGTTGGATGGATGGATGTGTACGGTGAACTTCCGCCTCTCAAAATAATGATTGTTCAATTTTCCTTACTACCTCTCATGGTAGAAATTATGGTGGACACTATGTATAAATATATTATATATTATGTTTATTATTCCTTTTAGTATTCTATATTAATTTTACAACAAATATCTTTTTTACTTTCCATTGGGTGTAAATACGATAATTTTGTTTGAGGTAGTGTGGACTACCTCCCCCTCAATGTGATGTGATTTGTTAACACGTAACATGGAATGTGTTGAGGATGTTTTTAATGAAATTATATTTTATATATATCATTATAATGAAAATTTGTATGATATGATATATAGATATACATATATGTTATTTTATTTCATTCCTTCAATACAACAATAAAAATGGAAACAACATTCATGTGTACATATGACTTACCATATTCATGAATGGTGTAATATATTTAGTACTAATATATTCTATTGATTATTATAATAAAAATGTATTGTACATACATGATATTTATATCATGGTTTACATTCTTGAATCATGTTATAAGTATTAGGACCAATGATACAGCAAATTAAGACACATGTGAAGAACAAAGCGAATATTATCCAAAGTGAAACCTTAACATAGGATAGTTAAAACGCAGGTAATATATGGTCATAATAAAACCATATATGATATTATATAGAATAATATATTTATTTAAAATATTTATAATAAATTTATAATCAATATATATCTGGTTTTAATGATTATGATGATAGTTAAGAAAGAAGGTAAGGGGATTTCATCTCACTTTTTATTTGTGTGAGTACATGCTTTATTCACCACTCATTCCTTTTGTGCAGTGTGTATACTAAACTAAGATATATTCAATTATTATTATACTTAAATTTATGAGTATTTATATATCCATTATGTGATTTTTATTTCATGGGTTTTATATTTTAAAAGTTACCAAATTGGTAAAATATTTTTGTCTCAATTTTCTTTTTCGAGACTCATGTTTATTTGTGCACCTAAATTGTTTTTCAAAGTGTATATAATTCAATTTTACATGTTATATCATGAATATCATATATTAAATGATATTTTAATATTAATTTAATTTAATTTTCTTACATGGAGAGTATGATCCCAAGTTACCATGTTATAAGAGTTTATTGAAACAATCTCATCACTTTTCAAGATTTTTTATGTTTATGCATTCTTTGATGAAATAATAAGATCAATATCTCTATAACATTAATGAAATTACTTATCCTCTTGATATTAATAATATAATCATTTATAGGTACCATTTTTCTACTCTTTGGTACAAAAGATAGTTAATAAATTGTTTTTAATAAATCCCAACTTTACCCACTTCTCGATTAGAAATTTATGTTATTTCAAACCCAAATTTTTTAAAATTGGTTTCCAATAATAATATAATAATATCCTATGATAATTAAAATAAATTTTTAGCCTTTTTGTCTTTTACCCATGTTTGGAAACAAATATTCTTGTTTCTTTCGGAATGAGATATTTTTCTACCCTTTTACCATGCAAAAGAAATTTTCTTTTTACCACATATGACATGTATGGATTTAACCACCATCAATTCATTGAAGCTTTATTTTTTAAAAGGATTATTTTTAGTGAAAAATTTTCAGTGTACTTTCTATAAAATTATTTTCAATAAATTTTCAAACTAATTTCATAATTTTTCAAGTAAAAAGGGTTTTCAATACATTTTCAATAGTTATTTATAATTTTTTAAAGTTTTTTCAATAAAATTGTTTCAAAAAAATTTTAAATCATTATCATAATGTTTTCAAAGTCTTATCAGAAAAATGTTTTTAAAATTCGTTGAATCTTATTTTATAAGTTTTCAAGGAATTTTTTTTCAAAATGACTTCAAGTATTTTTTATATGATTTCAAGGTTTTTTCCTAGAAAATGATTTTCAAATGGTTTTCTATGTTAAAAAGAATTTTTAAAAGAATAAAGGACAGTTTCATAAAGAAATGTTTTTAAAAGATATTTCAAACTTATTTTTCATATAAGATGACATTTTTTGATGTTAGTCACACCTCTCTAGGAAATGATCTAAAGGTTCCATTCATATTATTTCTATGAATGGTTTATGGTTTTATATCATGATTTTTATGAAACCTGTTTCACTTACATGGGTTTTATGCTTTTGAATCTGCTTCTTTTCACGAGTTATACTTTCATGAAGTGATTATGAAACCTATCTCTTTTCATGTGTTATGATGTGATTAAAATTTAATGATACCTATTTCATTTCATGGGTTATGATTTGATGTTTATGAAACCTATCTATTTTAATGGGTCATGATATAAATAAGTTTTATTATCTTGTCAAAAGTGCATAAATGATTTTATTATGATATGGGTGGGATGTATATCTCCCTACAATTAATTGGGTAAAAATGGATGTATCATTAGTATAATGTTATGCGTGAACCTGATTACATGTTCCCAATGTTATGCATGGACCTGGTTTCATATCCATAAGTTTATGTGTGAACCTGATTAAATTTTCACAATTTTATGAGTGAACCTTATTAAGTGTTCACAATGTTATGCATGTACTTGGTTGTATGTCCATATGTTTTTGCTTGAACCTGATTACAGGTTCATAATGTTATGCATGAACCCAATTTAATGTCCACAATGTTATGCATGGACTTGGTTGCATGTCCATAAGATGATGTGGGGGGATGGTTTCGTATCCTTAACATAATAAGTGAACTTGTTTCTACTTATACATGTTCACAACATTATAAACAAATGTACATTCCACAAATTCCATGTATTATTCCTAAGTTATGAATTTGTAACTTATTTTATTAATTCTATTATGATCCATGTCTTATAAACTATAAATCTTTATTATGGTCTCTAATATGTAGGGTATGAGCTTTAAAATGTTATGCTCAAGTTCCATACCCTTTTTTTCTTTTTTTCCTTATGCATTTCCTTTATTTACCCTTACTGAGAATCTGAGCTCACCCATTTCTTAGGTTTCCTTTCCCCATGTTATGAACAAATTTCTTAGGTAGAAGTTATAAAGGTGGATATGTTTAGGGGAAATGTTGAAGATCATTCACCAGGATAGAATACTTTATTTCCAAGTTTCCAATGATACTAAACTATTTCAGTGCTCTGGCATGAATTTTGTTAATGTATTGAATATTTATAAAAAATTATGTAATATCCTTGTATGTTTAGCCCATGTCACTTTATGTGATGCCTCACTATTTTCAATACTCCACCATGAAATCCCTCATCTATGAAAATAGTACCAACATGCATCCCAAGCATAATTTCATAGAGCCCCTCACATTATCCCTTATAGATCATATAATTTTATGATGATCATGTGGTTCTCTCATGAAATCCTCTATTATGAGATTCACATATAATGCTCTGACATGTACCTTTTTCCATGTAGAGTTAATATGTAGAACCCTTAGTCTCTTGATGCCTCTGTTCAGACACATGGTGCAAGCCCTTGGAAATTCAAGATGTTAGTGCTGATAATAATGGACATACACCCATGGACATTAACCCTCTATGAAAAATCTAGTGTGTGCAACCATGATATAAACCTTAGGCTTGTGGTCCTACACTCCTCTTTCCATATAATTATTGGGATATAAAAGACAAAATTAAAGAAAAGTGAGCACAAGAGTAGTTAAAAATCATATGATACCATCATGAGGGAAACCCTAAATATATATATTTACCTAGACATGTCTACCATGGCATTAGATTACCTTTCAGACCCTCGATAGTTAAATAAATACACCCCTTGACAGGAACCCTTATCATGAAAATAATATTTTTCATGCAACCTTAACATGAGTATGATTATGTTTATGTGCCCAAATATCACCATAAAACCCTTGTATGTGTTATTTTTTTCATGCACACAAACATAGACATGTTTGTGACACCCCGTCATGTGACTCTTGTAAGATAATGTGATCGCATGAATCATTGGTCTTGAGATTCCATCATGTAACCCTAGAAATGCTAGTATTTTCATGCGATAATCCATTGATATTTTAGAATTATCATGAAAAGTAATTCTAGAAAAGTCACTTTGATCATGTGAATAAATCCTAGAAAATTCACTTTGATCATGCGAAGACATTGTGGATAGGTCACTTTGATCATGAAAAGACATCTTCGTCAAGCCAATTGATCATGAAAATACATTCTATAAAAGTCAATAAAATAATTTGACTACATCCCAGAAAAGATATATCAATCATGAAAAATCCCTTGGATGTGTCAACTTTGATTATGCGAAGAATCTTGGACATGTCAAAAAGACACCCTCGAACATGTCTGCCATGTCACACTGACACCTTGAACATATCAAGCAGAGAATCATGACATGTCCAACAGACAATCAATACATGTCTAGAATAAAATCAGGACATATCTAATAAATAATCAATACATGTTCAGAATAAAATAAATATGTTTTGGGTATGCATGTAAACTTCATCTGGTAGGCACAGTTGGGCATACACCAAGTGAACCCCTGGACAGGGACCTTCATCTGATTACACCATTTATAAGGGGAGTTTCTTTAATTGGTTATGGTTACACATTCATGTGACTCTACTTGTGTCATTCTCTCATATGGAACCACCGTGTCATACCAATCATAATCAATAGAACTTTCATAGTGATCATCATTATTTATCTATCAGAAGATGGAGAAATAATATACAACATAGTTATCTATTATGGTATAATCCTATAACTTCCCAAAAACCCAGTGAAAACAATAATGTATCTAAGTGTAATCACCCATACTAACCCATAAGTGATTTAGGGGGGTAACTAAACTACAAAAACATTGATTCCTATCCAAATAAGAAATTTAGGATGCCTTCATAAGGCCTAGGTTTCATTGGGCTTCCATCCTAGTTCAAGTCCCTAGTTTTCCTAAACCTCAGGGATAATTATAATTTCTCTGAGTGTAATCACCCACAAAAACCCATCACTAGGTTAGGGTGTCACTAAACTATTATAACTATAATCAATATCCAAATAGGATATATCGGATGCCTTCCTAAGGCCCGAGCTCCAATGGGAATCCAACTTATTGTATGTCCCTCCATATATCAAATATTCTCAACTCATTGGACAGAATTATACCATATGTTTACTATCATTCCTCATCCATTATTAGACATGAAGTGGGATTATATATGGTCATCCCTTTAAGTGTAATCCCAAACCATGCCCTCAAGTACCTCAAACCCATCAGCGGGTTAGGCATGAATCCTAATATGATAACTCGGATTCCTGTTATAAATAAGATACATATGATTCCTTCTTAAACATGATCTTCATACCATAATCTCAATAATATTGTTAATCATACCTCTCAAATGAAATGTTAATTTAAAACTCCCATAAAATTTTTCTCTCATGTGATGTGTCAAATATTCCTCTACCTCTTATTTCTCACACTGAGCATGACACACATGGGCTTAGAGAATGGATATTATTATACCAATAGAATTACGAGTATTCCCAGAGTGTGGTCCCTTCATTAGAATTTATGCCTAATTACATTAAATCTTCAATAAAAGTTCCATACGCCTAAAGAGGAAATTTAGGGAAGCCTTGTTTTCATAATCCCTGCTCAATGACCCTATTATCGTAACTTTTATGATACATGTAACACCTGAGATTTTTATGAGTAATATTTTGTTCAAAGGAATCTTTCACTACACACTTGCTTGGCTTACTTTACACGCAATCGCGACCTTCCTCGATAGCTTGCGTCGTACGCAATATCGAGTTTCACTAAACAACGATATGCTATTAAAATATTATTAAAACTAGCCGTTATGAATAGTAATAACCACTTTTTGAAATTTTATAAATTTTATTTTTCAAAATGGACTTCATTTCTGAATTCGGAATACCAAAATTAGCCTAGGGTGAAATTTTTGTATTTTTCTGAAAACTTTCAATTTTTGATGAATAGTGAAACCACTAAGTGGTAGGTTAAAAACTGAATTTTGCATAAAACTTAATTTTACCGCTTTTGTGAATGGAATTTCGAAAATCCGAGAGACACGGTTAATATCAAGGACTAAAATGTGGTTCAATGAGATGAAAATAATTTTTTGGTGAATAGTAACTTTTTACTTTTTTTTACCACGGTTAAAAGTAAATAGGGTAATTATGGGTAAAAATGATATTATTATTACCCTAACACATGTCCTAATTCTATTGGACAAGTTTAATTCGACCAAAAACAAACTTAGGAATAAAATATGACCATTTAGGTCCACTTGGATTAGATTAGGACATTTATTATTAATTTATTTAAAGAAGGGTTAAAATAGTTAAAATCAAAGTTTAATAAGTAAATCATTTTAATATGGGGTTATACATAAGATAAATTTTAATATAAATATTCATTAGAAAGCTAAAAATATTTCCTACATAATGGTATTTTATTTGTAATTTTTAGACATTAAATAATTTAATTTATTTATGACACAACGATGATACAGTAATTACCCTTTTAAGGAAATGTTAACATAATTGATGTTATAAATGCTCAAATAAATGTAATTTTAGACTTTTTATGAATTACACTAATTTTATAGGTTACTATGATATATTAGTGTTGATTTAATCAACTTGGTTCGAACATATAATTCTGTTATGACTTTCACAAAAATCATATATCAAATAGTGTCAAAATTGACACAAAATAGTTTTTAAATCAAATATTATATTATTAATTGTTATTTTATTCCTAAAAATCTAAGGTTCAGACAAATGACTTAGATAAGGATATATATATTAATAATAAACAATTTGGGGTTCGTTTGGCATGTTATAGTAAGTGTATTAACCATATAGTGTAAGAAAACAAAAAGACACGGTAAAAGTTAAATTATTTAACTTAGAGTTAAATCTAATTGATAAGGTTAAAATAATAACCTAAACTTGTATAAATCCTATTGGTTGATAGGATTTAGACCCATCCCCACTTTACCTTCGAAATAAGACCCTTTGGAACCATTATAAACCGATTTTGACTTTAATATAAAATAATATTTTGAGATATTCCTAAGGTGCCCCTCTCCTCCCTTATAAAAGGGCACCTCCTCCCCCTCCTCCTCACACCAATTTGAGCACTCAAGCTCGTCCAACCCCTGCCAAAATCCCTTATCCACTTCCCTAGAATAATCCTAGAGGCCCTGTTCTTCTTCAAAGACCAATCTTAGTTCCCTAAGTGGAGGATTCAAAGAGGCGTTTCAAAGAAGAGGTAATATCCATTACCGATCTTTTCAATTTCTTTCTTCTTCAACTTCTTCTTCTTTAGTTGTTTCATGATAAAGTAATAACATCAGTATTACTTACATACTGATATGTTATTATAAATATGAAACAACCCTAATTCACCTTCTATCCATCCTACGGAAAAATGAAATCACCGCCCGTGCGTACGTACGGAATACCGTCTCCACGCCGTGGTGTAATCTATTTTCCATCATCACCTTACAAGGATGGGTATAATGGTGTAATGAGTAACTATATATGATTATTATAAAGTGATATTGATACTGAAATAGTATAAATACACTTAAATACAATTCCACGATCATGGGAACAATATCATCGCTCGTGCGTACGTATGGAATACCGTCTCCACGATGTGATGCGACTCGTTCTACATGATCATCATTACATAGTAATTATATAAATGAATTGAATGAATAAATATGATATATGTTACACTAATACCATTCTGGATATAAGTTATCTATAACCTTAAAATAAGAATAATAATTTATTCGGCAAAACACGCATAAGAACAAAAGGCAATAAAGACCCGAGTAACAAGTAACAATGAAATATTACTAATAAGAAGCTAAGAATATGACCATATATGATATAATATAAATATGTATGATTCTGAAATAAGTCAATAACATTATTTAAACCATATACAGGAGCTTAGGACACGTACAAAGCAAATCGGACCTAAGGTAAGGGAAATATCACAATCTCATTTTTATCCGAGATTGCTTATACTTTGGTATTTACTGGGGTGTATTTTATCAACCACATCCATGTTTCCTCAATATATAATATTATTTCCATCCACCTACAATTTTTTAAATCCAATTTTACCCTTTGGGGAGTTTTTAGTAAAAGATATGAAAGGAATATTTTGTTGTTTTTTGTACGAAGTACTTTTTGAATTTTCCGAAAAAAGTATGAGAAAAATGTTTTTTTAACTTAAACGGAACAAACGGATTTTTACGGTTTTATAAAGCCTTATTTTCATGAAGCTTCCTCCAAAATATTTCATGAATATTTTCAATAAAATCTCTTTCTTTTAAAATTGCATGATGTTTTGTGAAAAGAAATTGATTTTGAAGAAGAAAGGATATTTTCCTCAAGAATTCATTTCAAGTGTTTTATAAAAATTATTTTCCATCTAAGGTAATAAAGGGTTCTGTTTCTATCCATATTTTTACATTGATTTGACTATGTTGTGATGGAATTATGTTTATGAATTCCTTTATCTTATATGAATGGTTTTATGATGTCATGTTGTTTAAGAATCCCATTTTTATTACATGGGTTATACAATGATGTATGATTTATGATTTTGTGGAACACATAAGAATGGTATCATTATGAGATGGGTGGGACCTATATATCCCTCCAATGCATTGGGTAAAGATTTTATATCTCATGAGATAGACATGGCTGGAACGAAATGTTATTTCGGTTCAGTGATTCAGGACTGAAACGAGGAGTGAACTCGGTTCAGAAATGGACTTTGTCCGCTAAGATAGTCTTGGCAATGAGTCATGACTAACAAGAAATGATTTTCCATGATTATGTGTGCATGCCACAAAGTTTCAAGTTTTATGTTATGATTATGGGGATCTCATTTTCACTTATATGATTTATTCCATGTTAAGATATTATGATCTCTTTTGCAGGTTATGATTTTCAAAAAGATATGATATGATTTTTATTTCCTTTATTTTCCCTTGCTGAGAATTTGAGCTCACCCCTTTTATGTTTTCTTTTCCCCAGGTCAGGAAGATGGATATTAAGTAGAATATGATAAAAGGGACCCTAGATATGATGAAATAAATGGGAGACACTATAGAATATTTATGAACCAGTTGTTTATGTTTCCCAGTTTCTAAAGACACTATACCTATACGGTCCTTTGTGGTTTTGTCATATGTTGTAATAAGTGTGCTTCAATTTTGAAGTATTAACAATGTATGTAAAGTATGGGTCGTTATAGTTGGTATCAGAGGAAAGGTATAGTCAACCTTTGGAAACTAGGATGTGAAAGCCTTAGTAAGAACCCTAAGGATAAGTCTAAGCATAGAACACAATCTTAGTGTTTTAGAAATGGACATGAATAACCTAGGATAAGACCTTAAGCGTGAAAATTTTATTCTTGAATTATGTGGTTTTCCTATTATAATTAGTGTTGCTCACACTATTCTTCTTGGTTTTAGTCAATGGCTGGAACCCGAAGGAACCGTGTTAATGCGGAATGCGATGGGCAATGCAATGATTGTCCCCCTGAGCATCCAAATGATATGGGAGCTGGAATGCAAAATCTTGTAGCCATGCTCACACAACTTTCTCAAGCTATGAATCATGCAGGACTTCCAAACGAGCAAATGAAGGAGCAACATTCTGTTGAATCCTTCATAAGGCAGCGTCCACCTTCTTTCAGTGGGTCTACTGATCCATTAGTTGCTGAAAAATGGATTAGTACTACTGAAAAGATATTTTCAGTTCTTCAATGTTCTGAACATGATAAAGTCATCCTAGCAGTGTATCGTTTGGAAGGAGATGCTGATCAATGGTGGAATCTTATTAAGAATACGAGGCAAAGGGATGAAATTGAGTCCATGGAATGGGACGAGTTCAAGAACTTATTTTTCAATAAGTAATTCCCTCTTATTCTCCGAACAAAGATGGAGAAAGAGTTTCTTGAACTGAAGAAAAGGGATGATGAATCTGTTGGTACCTATGAAGCAAATTTTACAAGACTTGCAAGGTACGCTTCTGGTATTATTATCCAACCTGAGAGTAAGATCGATCGATTCTTTAGTGGCTTAAAACCAAGTCTTAGAAGGGCGTTATCCATAAGGGACTTCAATAGCTATGAGGAAATCGTTCGATGTGCTCCCAAAGTCGAGATGGAGATTGGAGTAACCCATCAGTCACATGGGTTTGATAAGAAGAGGAAGATGGAATTCAAAGGAAAATCTAAAGAGCACACTAAAAAGAAGATGAGCTTTACCTTATGCTCAAAGTGTGGAAAGAAACATGTAGGGAGTTGTCTTAAAGGGACAAGTAAATGTTTCAAATGTGGAAAGGAAGGTCATCGGGCATTTGAATGCCGCGATAATGGGAAGAAGATGTCTAATGATGCAAACAAAGGAAGGGATACACAGAATGAACCTACTACACTTCAATGTTTCAAGTGCAAGGAGATGGGGAATTATGCCAATCAATGCCCAAATCCAAGGGTTAATGATGATGGTCGACGTCAACAAACTCTTAGGGCTAAAGAAAAAGGAAAGTCACATGCAATTTCTATCAGCGATGTGGAGTACGATAACGATGTGGTGAAAGGTACACTTACCATCCACTCTAAAGTAGCAAATGTTTTATTTGATTCTGGATCCACCCACTCTTTTATTCCTGAAGAATTTTCTAAGGGTATCACCGTATTACCTCAACAATTATATGTTGAGTTAGCTGTGACAACACCTAATGGCACATCAATCGCATCAAAAGTTTATAATTCTTCTCCGATCGAAGTTTGTGGGAAAGTGCTTCCTGCAAATCTTGTGATCCTTCCTATAGTGGAATTTGATGTGATTCTTGGCATGGATTGGCTTTCTTTATACGGAGCTCATATCAATTGCCAAAGAGGGGAAGTCACATTTCATATTCCAGATCAATCTATGATCGTCTATCAATGCAAGGATGAACATAACCTTCCAGTGGAAATTTCTTCCATTTTATGGGTATTGATTCCACTAAATGAAGGTTATTTATCTCAAATGGTTGGTGAGAAACTCGCGATTAAGAAAATGCCATCGTACGGGAGTTTTATGATGTCTTTCCGGAGGAATTACCGGGTCTTCCACCAAATCGTGAAGTTGAGTTTTCAATAGAACTCGTACCGGGTGCTTTGCCTATTTCAAAGACACCTTATAGAATGGCCCCAATTGAGTTGCAGGAATTGAAGAAGCAACTCCAAGGGAATCTTGATAAGGGATTAATACGCCCTAGTGCATCACCTTGGGGAGCACCTGTTCTATTTGTTAAGAAGAAAGATGGATCAATGAGACTCTGCATTGATTATCGAGAACTTAACAAGATCACTATCAAGAATAAATATCCTCTCCCGCGCATTGATGACTTATTTGACCAACTACGCGGAGCTCAATACTTTTCCAAGATTGATCTTTGTTCAGGGTATCATCAATTAAGGGTCAAAAGGGAGTATATACCAAAGACGGCTTTCCGTACAAGGTATGGACACTATGAATTTATAGTGATGCCTTTTGGTCTTACTAATGCCCCTGTTATCTTCATGGATCTAATGAATAGAGTCTTTAAAGAATATCTTGATCAATTTGTGGTAGTCTTTATAGACGATATTCTTGTCTATTCAAAGAGCAAGGAAGAGCATGAAGATCACTTGAGAATTATATTGAAGACCCTGAGAAAGGAGAAGCTTTATGCCAAATTTACCAAGTGTGAATTTTGGCTTCAAAAAGTTGCATTTTTGGGTCACATAATCTCAAAAGAGGGGATATCTGTGGATCCAGCAAAAATAGAGGTTATCGAAAGATGGTCGAGACTAACAACAGTAACTGAGATCCGAAGTTTTCTTGGTTTGGCTGGATATTATCAACGTTTTGTAAAAGATTTTTCATGATTATCTAATCCACTCACCAAGTTGACTCGGAAAGGAGTTAAGTTTGTTTGGACAGAGGAATGTGAAGAGAATTTCAAGGAGTTGAAAAGAAGGTTATCCAGTGCACCTGTGCTCACACTGCCTTGTAGTGGAGAAAGGTTTGTGATCTACAGTGATGCATCCAAGAAGGGATTGGGGTGTGTTCTTATGAAAAATGATATGGTGATAGCTTATGCCTCACGACAGTTGAAAATCCATGAGCAAAATTACCCAACACATGATTTGGAGTTAGTTGCGGTAATATTTTCATTAAAGATTTGGAGGCATTACCTTTATGGTGAAAGGTGTGATATTTATACTGATCATAAAAGTTTAAAGTATATTTTCACACAAAAGGAGCTGAATATGCATCAAAGAAGATGGTTGGAGATGATTAAGGATTATGACTGCTCAATCCATTACCACCCTGGAAAAGCAAACAAGGTGGAAGATGCATTAAGTCGACAAGACCATGCTAGTTTATCCATGATGAGGATCACAAAAGATCCAATATTTATGGATTTACAAAGGATGGATCTTGGAATTATAATGGAAGGGGAAAAATCTTATCTTTCTCAAATGAATGTTCAACCATCTATACATGTGAAGATTAAAGAGGCACAGAAAGAAGATGTCGAGTTACAAAAGAAGGTGAGAAATGTTCCTGAATTCAACCTTGATTGTGATGGGATAATAAAGTTCAGGAATCGGGTTTGTGTTCCTACCATCCCCGAATTAAAGAAGCAGCTGCTGGATGAGGCTCATAATTCTTCATTCTCTATTCATCCTGGAAGCACGAAGATGTATAGGGACCTGAAAGAGTACTTCCGGGGGGATGGAATGAAAAGAGATGTTACTGAATATGTCTCTCGATGCTTGGTTTGTCAACAAGTTAAAGCTGAGAGATAGAAGTCTAAGGGGATGTTACAACCATTACCCATACTTGAATGGAAATGGGAAAACATCACTATGGACTTTGTCACAGGACTTCCTAAAACATCCAAAGGCAATAATGCTATCTGGGTCATAGTTGATCGTCTTACAAAATCTGCACACTTCATTGCTATTAGAGAGGATTTCTCTCTAGATCAGCTTGCCAGGATATATGTAAAGGAAGTGGTAAGATTGCATGGAGTACCACTTTCTATTATATCTGATCGGGATCCGAGATTTACCTCAAAGTTCTGGAGAAGTCTTCAGCATACTCTGGATACAGAGTTGAGTTTCAGCACTGCTTATCATCCTCAGACAGACGGTCAGTCTGAGAGAACAATTCAAACCCTAGAAGATATGTTGAGAGCTTGCTCCATGGATTTCAAAGGACGTTGGGATCAACACCTACCTTTGGTGGAATTTTCTTATAATAATAGCTTTCACTCCAGTATTCAGATGGCTCCTTATGAAGCTCTCTATGGAAAGAAATGCAGGACTCCAACTTACTGGGATGAAGTTGGGGAAAGAAAGCTATTAGGACCTGATCTCGTTGATGAAATGGCAGAAAAGGTCAGATCTATTCAACAACACATAAGAGCAGCTCAGAGTCGACTGAAAAGTTATGCTGACAACTGAAGAAAAGACCTAGAGTTTGAAGTGGGTGATAAAGTGTTCTTACGAATATCTCCCTAGAAGAGGGTTATGAGATTTGGAAAGAAGGGGAAGTTGAGCCCTAGATATATCGGTCCTTTCGAAATACTGGATCGTGTTGGAAAGGTAGCTTACCGATTGGCGCTTCCACCGAATCTCTCTCAAGTTCACGATGTGTTCCATGTATCTCTCCTGAGAAAGTACATACCTGATCCTTCACATGTACTCAGCTCAGAAGTTGTACCGCTGGAGTAAGATCTTTCTTATGAAGAACAGCCGATAGAGATTCTGGATCGTAGCAAAAAAGTCCTACGAAACAAGACCACTCGCTTGGTGAAAGTTTTATGGAGGAACCACCAATTAGAACAAGCTACTTGGGAGCTTGAGGATATGATGAGGGAGAAGTATCCTCATCTGTTTGATACAAAGTGACGAATTTCGAGGGCGAAATTCTTTTTAAGGGGGGTAGAATGTAACACCCGAGATTTTTATGAGTAATATTTTGTTCAAAGGAATCTTTCCCTACACACTTGCTTGGATTACTTTACACGCAATCGCGACCTTCCTCGATAGCTTGCGTCGTACGCAATACCGAGTTTCACTAAACAACGATATGCTATTAAAATATTATTAAAACTAACCGTTATGAATAGTAATAACCACTTTTTGAAATTTTATAAATTTTATTTTTCAAAATGGACTTCATTTCTGGATTCGGAATACCGAAATTAGCCTAGGGTGAAATTTTGGTATTTTTCTGAAAACTTTCAATTTTTGATGAATAGTGAAACCACTAAGTGGTAGGTTAAAAACTGAATTTTGCATAAAACTTAATTTTACCGCTTCTGTGAATGGAATTTCGAAAATCCGAGAGACACGGTTAATATCAAGGACTAAAATGTGGTTCAATGAGATGAAAATAATTTTTTGGTGAATAGTAACTTTTTACTTTTTTTTACCACGGTTAAAAGTAAATAGGGTAATTAAGGGTAAAAATGATATTATTATTACCCTAACACATGTCCTAATTCTATTGGAAAAGTGTAATTCGACCAAAACCAAACTTAGGAATAAAATATGACCATTTAGGTCCACTTGGATTAGATTAGGGCATTTATTATTAATTTATTTAAAGAAGGGTTAAAATAGTTAAAATCAAAGTTTAATAAGTAAATCATTTTAATATGGGGTTATACATAAGATAAATTCGACTATAAATATTCATTAGAAAGATAAAAAGATTTCCTACATAATGGTATTTTATTTGTAATTTTTAGACATTAAATAATTTAATTTATTTATGACACAACGATGATGCAGTAATTACCCTTTTAAGGAAATGTTAACATAATTGATGTTATAAATGCTCAAATAAATGTAATTTGAGACTTTTTATGAATTCCACTAATTTTATAGGTTACTATGATATATTAGTGTTGATTAAATCAACTTGGTTAGAACATATAATTCTGTTATGACTTTCACAAAAATCATATATCAAATAGTGTCAAAATTGACACAAAATAGTTTTTAAATCAAATATTATATTATTAATTGTTATTTTATTCCTAAAAATATAAGGTTCGGCCAAATGACTTAGATAAGGATATATATATTAATAATAAACAATTTGGGGTTCGTTTGGCATGTTATAGTAAGTGTATTAACCATATAGTGTAAGAAAACAAAAAGACACGGTAAAAGTTAAATTATTTAACTTAGAGTTAAATCTAATTGATAAGGTTAAAATAATAACCTAAACTTGTCTAAATCCTATTGGTTGATATGATTTCGACCCATCCCCACTCTACCTTCGAAATAAGACCCTTTGGAACCATTATAAACCGATTTTGACTTTAATATAAAATAATATTTTGAGATATTCCTAAGGTGCCCCTCTCCTCCCTTATAAAAGGGCACCTCCTCCCCCTCCTCCTCACACCAATTTGAGCACTCAAGATCGGCCAACCCCTGCCAAAATCCCTTCTCCACTTCCCTAGAATAATCCTAGAGGTCCTGGTCTTCTTCAAAGACCAATCTTAGTTCCCTAAGTGGAGGATTCAAAGAGGCATTTCAGAGAAGAGGTAATATCCATTACTGATCTTTTCAATTTCTTTCTTCTTCAACTTCTTCTTCTTTAGTTGTTTCATGATAAATTAATAACATCAGTATTACTTACATACTTATATGTTATTATAAATATGAAACAACCCTAATTCACCTTCTATCCATCCTATGGAAAAATGAAATCACCGCGCGTGCGTACATACGGAATACCGTCTCCACGCCGTGGTGTAATCTATTTTCCATCATCACCTTACAAGGATGGGTATAATGGTGTAATGAGTAACTATATATGATTATTATAAAGTGATATTGATACTGAAATAGTATAAATACACTTAAATATAATTCCACGATCATGGGAACAATATCATCGCTCGTGCGTACGTACGGAATACCGTCTCCACGATGTGATGCGACTCGTTCTACATGATCATCATTACATAGTAATTATATAAATGAATTGAATGAATAAATATGATATATGTTACACTAATAACATTATGGATATAAGGTATCTATAATCTTAAAAGAAGAATAAGAATTTATTCGGAAAAACACGCATAAGAACAAAAGGCAATAAAGACCCGAGTAACAAGTAACAATGAAATATTACTAATAAGAAGCTAATAATATGACCATATATGATATCATATCAATATGTATGATTCTGGAATAAGTCAATAACATTATTTAAACCATTATAAAGGAGCTTCGGACACGTACAAAGCAAATCGGACCTAAGGTAAGGGAAATATCACAATCTCATTTTTATCCGAGATTGCTTATACTTTGGTATTTACTGGGGTGTATTTTATCATCCACATCCATGTTTCCTCAATATATAACATTATTTCCATCCACCTACAATTTTTTAAATCCAATTTTACCCTTCGGTGAGTTTTTAGGAAAATATATGAAAGGAATATTTTGTCGTTTTTCGTACGAAGTACTTTTTGACTTTTCTGAAAAAAGTACGAGAAGAATGTTTTTTTAACTTAAACAACACAAACGGATTTTTACGGTTTTATAAAACCTTATTTTCATGAAGCTTCCTCCAAAATATTTCATGACTATTTTCAATAAAATCTCTTTCTTTTAAAATTTCATGATGTTTTGTGAAAATAAATTGATTTTGAAGAAGAAAGGATATTTTCCTCAAGAATTCATTTCAAGTGTTTTATAAAAATTATTTTCCATCTAAGGTAATAAAGGGTTCTGTTTCTATCCATATTTTTACATTGATTTGACTATGTTGTGATGGAATTATGTTTATGAATTCTTTTATCTTATATGAATGGTTTTATGATGTCATGTTGTTTAAGAATCCCATTTTTATTACATGGGTTATGCAATGATGTATGATTTATGATTTTGTGGCACACATAAGAATGGTATCATTATGAGATGGGTGGGACCTATATATCCCTCCAATGCATTGGGTAAAGATTTTATATCTCATGATATAGACATGGCTGGAACGAAAGGTTATTTCGGTTCAGTGATTCAAGACTGAAACGAGGAGTGAACTCGGTTTAGAAATGGACTTTGTCCGCTAAGATAGTCTTGGCAATGAGTCATGACTAACAAGAAATGATTTTCCATGATTATGTGTGCATGCCACAAAGTTTCAAGTTTTATGTTATGATTATGGGGATCTCATTTTCACTTCTATGATTTATTCCATGTTAAGATATTATGATCTCTTTTGCGGGTTATGATTTTCAAAAAGATATGATATGATTTTTATTTCCTTTATTTTCCCTTGCTGAGCATTTGAGCTCACCCCTTTTATGTTTTCTTTTCCCCAGGTCAGGAAGATGGATATTAAGTAGAATATTCTAAAATGGACCCTAGATATGATGAAATAAATGGGAGACACTGTAGAAGATTTATGAACCAGTTGTTTATGTTTCCCAGTTTCTAAAGACACTATACCTATACGGTCCTTTGTGGTTTTGTCATATGTTGTAATAAGTGTGCTTCAATTTTGAAGTATTAACAATGTATGTAAAGTATGGGTCGTTATGATACAGTTTCCCGCAACCCAAAATACCTTGAATATAATTCTATTTTTAATAGGATATGTATGATTCCTCCTCGATCCATGATCCCTATATTTACATCTTTTTAGCATGAAGTTAAACTTCATGGTATATTCCTATAATATGGCCTTAAAATATGTCAAATGAACTATGTGGGTTTTGATTACTATTCTCCCAGGATTCGTTGGATTCTTTATAGTGGTTTAATCCTATATCTAAGACACCAACTACCTCCCTATATTAAAATAAACTCCAAAAGTTCTCAAACATGGCTATAAACTAATGCATCATAAATGAAGAGGATAATAATGGTGAACATATGATACAGAGACTTTTACCCATCAACTCATGGTTTTAATCAAGTCCTTGAAAAAGGGGTAACCATCCCTGTATCGAGGGTTGGGAAGGATTTCACAAATATATATTAATTCTATAATATAGTCCTAAAATTGGTGATAACCCCACCAAAAGGCCCTGATGAGCACGGCCTCCCATCCCCTTGACCAATGTTTCTTCTTAAGAGTCATTTATCTTGAAACCTGAATTGACCTCCTACCTTGGTAAAGAATTTTCATTCCTTTTCATGGATGTGGGAACTATTGTGAGTTTCCACTAGAGAAAAATATGTTAAATCCATTGCAAATGATTGTTCATCTACTCTAAATCACCCACAACCTAGTATCAGAAGAAACCATTCTAAATTATCCATGAAAAAAATTGTAAACCTAACGTGAAATATTTTAACCATGTCACCCCATTATTTCATTAAAATGGATAGACTACCAAGTTCCTATTAGGCTATTTTGTTCCACATTTTTTTAAACAAAAATTCTAAACCTGAGATGATTTTTTAACTTCGCTAAACATTTCATAAAGGAATTAACCACCACTTTATTCATTAACTATGTAAGTAATTGATCGAACATGTACTATATTATATGATGATGAACTAATAAGGTGTATTTTTTAATCTTTAGTATCTCCATATTCTTTACAACCAAATGGAATCATCAAAAGTGAAAAAAATATATGAGATTATTGGAAAATCTAGTAATGCATTAAGAACACCTAAATCTATTGTGAACAACTAGATAACACACAAATCATGTTAATTGTCCACAATGGAATCTTTATCCCTAAGTCACTGACGTATGTTTTTGCCAATGAAACACCTTTAGTTCTTGTTGGTGAACATCATGTTCTGGGAGTACAACATTAACGTCTCTTTCCAAACTATGGAATAATCTTAAGAAACCCTCTATAGGATGAACCCTTACAAGTCATATTTCCCATGATAGGACACCGAATACGAAGTGGACATTATTTTCACATTCAACTTCTTTGGGAGATTAACCCTAGTTTGAAAAACACACAACTTCCCTACTATAGGGAGCTAGATGAGGAAAATCTCCATGTTACCTCAATCGCTATGGAGCTACCAAGGAAGGCTACCATCCATTTTGGTCACCATCATCGTCATATGATCATGATTCCATATGTATTTTCAAAGTAATTTATGCTTTCCTTAACCATAAAAATTAGAGAATCCATTAGGATATCCTTCTAGGGGTATCCAAAAAATGAAACTCTGGAGCATGTTTATATCATTGTTATCCTCCATCTGACAGTGTCTTAGAATAAACCCTTGATCATCACTATCCATGAGCTTTTGACTTCACCAAAACTAACCTCAGTGACTAAGGAATCCATTCAAGCATCCCATCACATAGGTATGGGGGAATTTTTATCATATTTTAACCTGGTATCATCTTCAATATAGGTGTTTACCCAAAAAATGGTACAGTGGACACCATCCCACCAAAGATCATATTGGGAACCAACCCATCAAATGAGAGAATCCAGTAAATAAGAGAGCCAGTCCACTTATGTCTCCATAAATATGATATCATCTAAATGTGATGACTTCTCATTAGATTTGGAATAGTACACCTTTAATGGGTATAATCATACCCTCCTGCAATCATTTGAGTCACAACAAGTTGTCAATCCTTCAACTGTTAGTGTAGGTAAATAAGGGCTCGACATTATCTTTAATGAATCAATGGAAGGGAGTATCGACCATTTTTGTGTTTCTGAGTGAAATATTGATGGATCATAAGGCTAGTTACAAAAATAGATTCAATATCGAGGCTTATGTTGAGACTCCCATCATCATAGATCCTATCAATCATCCCCTTAAGGATGAAAATGCTATTTCTGAGGAAGAGAAAATCACTCAAATCCAATGAAAGAACAGGGATATGTGGAAAATAATTGTGGAAATACTCATAAGATCTCTACCCCAGAATAACATACCAACATCTTAATATAGAATCCCACATTTTAGTTACATGACCTATCCCACAATATTGGGGGGGGGTTTCATATTTTTCATCACCTCATCGGGTGAAACACAAAAATTGTTCGACCTCACTCTAGACCATAGGGCCGGGGGAATTTTCATATTTTCAAGAGCCCCAGCCAATAGGGCTGGGGGAATTTCCATATTTTCAACCCCTATATTGAGGGTACCCTGAACACTAAACTCAACCATGTGACCATGAAAACTTAGGTATATGTAACACATGAGAGAAGTATCATTGTTCTCATATATTGATGAAATGAAGAATAAAGTATATTTCATCCAAAAAAACATATCCCCAGGTATTTTGACTATTCCAAATAGAATAGTTTGATAGAACCTCTGATAATGAGGAATTTGAGTGAGGTGTGGATGATAGGCCATGAAAATAACCATCCCTACAACCCTTGTCTTGAGAATATGATAGATAATTGATTTAACTTTAGGTATTGACTTTATAAGAGGATGGAAAATAAGTTGTTGGGACCACTTGCACCTAAATACCCACTCCAGTCATCTGATCACTCTAAATAGACCACACAAGATGTGCATATGATCATGGGAAACATGCCTCCCAATGATAGGTGACCATCTTTCATCATGATATTGAGAAAAGACTAATCCTTCCAAAAAAACATTCCCCCAAGTATTTTTACTATTCCATGAAGTATGATTCGATATAAAACCCAATAATGAGAAACTTCAGTTAGGCATAGTTGATAGGTCATGACAACCACATCCCCTACCACAGACATCTTGGGAACACAATAGGGAGTTTATTTTTCTTTAAATACTGGATAGAGAAGTTGGTAAGTAAAGGCCTTATAGAGTTAGGGGATCCCAAAACCCATGCAATATGAATAAGAGTCATCCAATATCCTTCAAAAAATCCACCTCTTAAAAGGTTACCACATGATATGTCCTAGTTTCATCATATTACACTACAAGACAACATCCAGGTCACATGATGTTAAAATTCATGACACTGTCCTAATAGAATGACGTTAAAATAAAAGTCAACATCCAAGTCACATGATGTTGAACTATATGGTACATCATAGTCACATGATGTTAAACTGCACAAAAAATCCTTATTCCATGATGTGAAACTATAGAAAAAACATCATACTCACATGATGGTAAACTATGTGGCATCTCAGTCTTGGGGATACATTGTCAGTATCATGTGGAAATTATAACATCCAAAAGTACCACCGATACGGTATAATATCAATGAAAATAATAAAAAAATCAAATACTCCTCAGTTACCTGATGAGGGTGTTATCTGATAGGTCACCTCCATAGACACAGATATTTGGGTAC
This sequence comes from Viscum album, assembly GCA_963277665.1. Taxonomy (NCBI): domain Eukaryota; kingdom Viridiplantae; phylum Streptophyta; class Magnoliopsida; order Santalales; family Viscaceae; genus Viscum; species Viscum album. The sequence goes on from OY728153.1 coordinate 653,898,986, forward strand.
CAAGTACACCTTTTTTAATTGAGAAAGATGCATACCTTAGGGAGTATGCTCATATCCTTGCTAGAAAAAACAATGTATACTATCATATCTAGGAATCAAGCATGGGGAAGGCATAGACCCACACCCCCAAGAATAATTCCCATCAGTATACACCATTTTAATGAGGATGAAAGGAGTTTTCATACATTTCCACTTATAAAATTATTCAACTAGTATATCATCGATGTTGAAAACATATAGGAATAAATTCATCTACATACCCTATCGAAGTTCTCATACTTTGTGATAGTGACGTAGGATCTTTGATGGTGTATCCTGATGATGATGCCAGAATATGAACACATTCATACCCCAAAATCTAGAGTAAGATTCCAACATGGTTGTATACCCCAGAAAAAGCGTCCCCAAAATTTTCCAAATGCTTCCATACATGATCCTGGATCGTATTCTATTTTGCAAGCTTCGATTTGGTAGGTCTCAGGGCCCGAACGAAGCTACGGAATAGGAGTTATGGACATTTGAAGTTGGGCTGGAAATCTGGTTCGCGAAGCCCATTCGCGAAGCCCCCTCCGTGATCGCGGAGCGCCGCCACGAAGTAATGAGGCGAGAGGCTCCGCGAACCTGTTTGACGTTCGCGATGCGCCTTGAAGACCCCTCGCGAAGCACCGATGAGAAGCACCCGAGCATCGCGGTCCCGCGAAGCTCCGGAGGAGGTAACTCTCCGCGAACGCATTTGACGTTCGCGAGCCCGCCGCGAAGCTCCGGAGGCGGTACCTCTCCACGAACGAATTTGACGTTCGCGAGCGCGCAGCAAAGCTCCTGAGGCGGCGCGGAAGTTCTGCTTCGCGGCACCCCTACCTATAAATACCCAGCTCACCCCCCTTCTCAAAAGGGGGGGACGGCCACGGCCACTTCGCCCCTTGGGCGGCTTAGCGGAGCTCCGCATTGCGGCTCCGCGAAGCCATGCTCCGAGAGAAGCTTCCTTCGCGTTGCTGCTCCGCGAGCGGAGGATCCGCGAGTCCATGCTCCGCCAGCCTATGCTCCGCGAAGCCATGCTCCGCGAGAAGCTTCCTTCGCGTTGCTGCTCCGCGAGCGGAAGATCCGCGAGTCCATGCTCCGCGATCCTATGCTCCGCGATGCTGCTCCGCGATGCTGCTCCGCGAGACCGAGCTTCGCGAGAGCCCATGCTCCGCGATGCTGCTCCGCGAGACCAAGCTCTGCGAGACCCATTTGTTCCGCGAGACCCATTTGCTCCGCGAGACCCCTTTTCTCCGCGATAGATCATTGCTCTGCGAGGCCATGCTTTGCGAAGCTACTTCGCAAAGACCTATCCTTCACGAGGATCCTACCTTCGCGCCCACCGGTCCATACCGCGGGGGCTGCGCCCCCGCACCCCTGCTCGGGGTCAGTGCCGAGCTGCGGTCTCTTCGCTACCGTCACAGACCCCCATGAAAAATGGAGAGTCACACCGCGAACTTTTCGGGCTGGGATTTTCCATTGCGCCCTTATGCGCTCCCACCTTCCACCTATGGAACACCATGATTAGAGATACTCCTCCACACACCATGAAACACCTTGAGTTGACATATTCCTCTGGGTTTCATTCCATGTCGTGAGTTGAGATTCTCATCATCAATCCCCCGAGTACCTTGAGTCGAACCGTTCCTCAGGAAACTCCTCCAAATCCTATCACTTGGCTCATATGCCAGGTTCAACCAGAACGGGCCGCCCTTGCGTAAGTCCCAACACCAACCATTTCTAGGCACCTTCTGCCTAATAGTCCTTTCTACATGACTCTAAACTGTAGTAATCCCTATGTTCCAAACATAGGATGCCTCTTTCTCCAAACAAGAGATGCCTTATGCTCCAAGCATAAGATGACCAACAGTCCTACCTACATGACTATAAACTGTAGTATTCTCCCTATCTAACAAATGGTAGGATGCCTCTTTCCCTATACAAGAGATGCCTTATGCTACAAGAATGAGATTACAATAGTCCTACCTACATGACTATAAACTGTAGTATTCTCCCTATCTAACAAATGATAGGATTCCCCTTGCTCCAAGCAAGAGATGCCTTATGCTCCTAGCATGAGATGCCAACAGTCCTACCTACAAGACTATAAACTGTAGTATTCTCCCTATGTTCCTAACGTAGGATTCCTCTTCTTCCAAACATGAGATACCTTATTCTCCAAGCATAAGATGCTCAATGCCATGACTACAGTGGCATGATTCCAATGCCCCTTGGCATTATCCCTCTTGTGCACTAGTGCATAAGTGAAGGCCTCAACTCACCAGTGAGTTGGGATGCCCTTATGGCCAAACATGAGGAATACCACCCGGGCAGCTTCCTAGCGTAAGCCCCATTCACCAGTGTCGCTCCATAGCGGCACCCGGGCAGCTTCCTAGCGTAAGCCCCATTCACCATTGCCCCTCCATAGCGGCACCCGGGCAGCTTCCTAGCGTAATCCCCATTCAACAGTGCCACTCCTTAGTGGCACCCGGGCAGCTTCCTAGCGTAAGCCCCATTCACCATTTCCGCTCATTAGCAGCACTCGGGCATCTTCCTAGCGTAAGCCCCATTCACCAATGTCACTCCTTAGTGGCACCCGGGCAGCTTCCTAGCATAAGCCCCATTCACCAGTGCCACTCCTTAGTGGCACCCGGGCAGCTTCCTAGCGTAAGCCCCATTCACCATTGCCCCTCCATAGCGGCACCCAGGCAGTTTCCTAGCGTAATCCCCATTCACCAGTGCCACTCCTTAGTGGCACCCGGGCAGCTTCCTAGCGTAAGCCCCATTCACCATTTCCGCTCATTAGCAGCACCCGGGCAGCTTCCTAGCGTAAGCCCCATTCACCAGTGCCACTCCTTAGTGGCACCCGGGCAGCTTCCTAGCGTAAGCCCCATTCACCATTGCCCCTCCATAGCGGCACCCGGGCAGTTTCCTCGCGTAAGCCCCATCCACTGTTGTGATCCCATCTAGCGGTAAGCCGTTGTGACCAAATCCAGCGGTAATCCGTTGTGACCCCCATTCAGCGGTAAGCCGTTGACATCCCTATCCAGCGGTAAGCCGTTGTGACCCCATCTAGCGGTAAGCCGTTGTGACCCAATCTAGTGGTAAGCCGTTGTGACCCCCATTCAGCGGTAAGCCGTTGACATCCCTATCCAGCGGTAAGCCGTTGTGACCCAATCCAACGGTAACCCGTTGCGACCCATCCTAGAGAACTACGAGGACTTTGATCCATGTCAAGGCATGGTACGTAGGATGCCTCCATGAGGTTCAAGCCCACCCATCATTTCACGTCGGGTCTCACCCCCGTCCAGCATGACGTTAAACTGTATTCTGGTCCAGTGGTAAGACGTTGCGACCCATCCTAGAGAACTACGAGGACTTTGATCCATGTCAAGGCATGGTACGTAGGAAGCCTCTACGAGGTTCAAGCCCACCCGTCATCTATTCATATCGGGTCCCATTCCCGTCCAGCAAGACGTTAAACTGCATTTCGGTCCAATGGAAAGCCATTGCGACCCATACCATTTGAACTACGAGGTCTTTGATCCATGTCAAGGCATGGTACGTAGGAAGCCTTCCAGAGGTTCAAGCCCACCACTCTTTGGACCAAGGTCCATATTCACGTCGGTTCTCCGACGAAGCACCATTTGAACTACGAGGTCTTTGATCCATGTCAAGGCATGGTACGTAGGAAGCCTTCCAGAGGTTCAAGCCCACCACTCTTTGGACCAAGGTCCATATTCACGTCGGTCCACCGACAAAGCCCCACCTGAACTACGAGGTCTTTGATCCATGTCAAGGTGTGGTACGTAGGAAGCCTCCATGAGGTTCAAGCCCACCCATCATCCAATTCACGTCGAGTTCTACCTACGTCCAGCACGACGTTAAACTGCAATTCCAGTCCGACGGCAAGCCGTTGTGACTAACCCGAACTACGAGGTCTTTGATCCATGTCAAGGCATGGTACGTAGGAAGCCTCTACGAGGTTCAAACCCACCATCCGGTCGTTCCGACCCCAATTCACATCGGTTCACCCCCGTCCCGCATGACGTTAAACTGTATTCCACAACCCGAACTACGAGGACTTTGATCTGTGTCAAGGCATGATATGTAGGAATCCTCCCAGAGGTTCAAGCCCATCTCCCATCGGACCAAGGTCCATCATTTACGTCGGTTCACCGACACCCACTGCCCGTCATTTATTCACATCAGGGTTCACTACCATCCTACATGACGTTAAACTGTATTCCATCAATCCTTTGAACTACGAGGACTTTGATCCATGTCAAGGCATGGTATGTAGGAAACCTTCCCAAGGTTCAAGCCCACCATTAGTGGACCCACGGGTCTACTTTCACGTTGGTTCGCCGACGACATTCATCGGGCCAAGGTCCAACTTCACGTTGGTACGCTGAAGATGCCCATCGGACCAAGGTCCACCCCCACGTCGGTACGCTGACGATGTCCATCGGACCAAGGTCCACCTTCACGTCGGTACGCTGACGATGCCCATCGGACCAAGGTCCACCTTCACATCGGTACGCTGTCGATGCCCATCGGACCAAGGTCCACCTTCACGTCGGTATGCTAACGATGCCCATCGGACGAAGGTCCACCTTCACGTCGGTACACTGACGATGCCCATCGGACCAAGGTCCTCCCCCACGTCGGTACGCTGACGATGTCCATCGGACCAAGGTCCACCCTCACGTCGATACGCTGACGATGCCCATCGGGCCAAGGTCCACCTTCACGTCGGTTCACTGACCATCTCTCATCGGACCAAGGTCCACCTTCATGTCGGTTCGCTGACGATGTCCATCGGACCAAGGTCCACCTTCACGTCAGTTCACTGATGATGCCCATCGGACCAAGGTCCACCTTCACGTCGGTTTACCGGCACCATCCTGAACTACGCGGACTTTGATTCCCTGCCACAGGGATACGTAGGAAGCCTCTTCAAGGCTCAAGCCCAACTTCACCGTTGCCCCTGCGATGGTCCCATTTCATCCTCCTCCACTTCACTCATCCATCCATCACCCATCCTGATTCTCACCCGGGCCGCCACATCCCGGTGGGATCATGTCATCCACCTCCTCGCTGCTCCTAGCGGCGCGTGGGCCGCTTTCTACGTGTAAGCCCCATCATATCTCTGGGTCGTTGTCCTCTGCGTACACCCCGATTCATCACCCTGAACTACGTGGGTTTTGATCCCTGTCCTCTACACAGGGTACGTAGGAAACCTCCAAGAGTTTTAATCCCAACCAATGGTAATCCATGGTGTCCCCCATCCTGGGGCGCACTTCCCCTGATCCGCCCTCAGTGGTGTTCAGATCACCCATTACGGTGTGACATCTCCCCTCTAGGGAGTACACCACCACCTGATCCGTTTCTAGGGGATGTTCTGATCAGCCTCATTCCGTCTCCGTAAGACGTTAAACTCACGACATACCTCGTGATAAACATGAGATGCCTGAGGAAAACCCCGGATGACACGCCTTCGGCGTAACCGTCTTCGCAAGACGTTAAATATGATGCATACCCTGTGTTAAACACGGGAAGCTGAGGAAAACCTCAGATACATGCCTTGGGTTATGCACCCCTGAGATGCCCTCTTACGAGGAAGAATACTGGTTCCCCTATGTCCACGCACCCAGAGATGCCCCGACATACCTGATGTTGCCGTCTACTCCGACCGAAGGTCGCTACCATGTTAAGACCCTATGGAAAGTCTTGAAGGAAGTAGTGTAATTAACCGGCGTCCATGAAGATATGGCACCGGGAATGAGATTCACGAACAACATATTAAATCTATGAGGGAGACCCAGACTAGGTGATGAGTTCTGAGGAGGAATCCACGGAAGGAAGAACCGACATCCCATCATCCCGTTTCGATCAAGGAGAAAATGTACCTGAACAAGGAACGGATGCCGCCCACCTTTGGAAAGCGGGAATGCGGGGAAACAGCTGCGCGTCCTCCATGGATGGATGCGCACGCCCTGGCGAAAGCGTCGGAAACAATGGTCAATATGAATAGGTTGCTTCTTAGAAGAAATTTCACATTCTTTATCCCATCTAGGAGGAATATTAACATTTTATGATAAAGATTATGGAACTTGATAGGGCGCATATCCTCCTTCCAACCAGGGATCACCAAGTGAGATTGGGACATGACTTATGATGAGAACATATTCCTTTTGAAAAAGACTATATGCATTCTCTAAAGGCATAAAACTGGGCACATATCCCCATTTTATTTGAGGTTTATCAATATGATGTGAAAATGGCCTTAGAGAAGGCTCAAATCCATACCAATGAAGCTACTTTTCATATTCCACTAGCTCATGGAATCCAGGATCATATCCTTAATTCTATCAATGAACTACTACACCAACATTTTTTAGAGTCTATACAAGAGGAGGTTGATATCCCATCTCCTATTCCAGAGGTCAACTTCTATATTCTGATGTGGAATTCATATTTGAACCAAGATCATATCCTCACTTCATCCAAGAATAACCATAATATTCTATAAACCATCCACCAGTATACTCATTCTTACCAATGATAAATAATCTCACTGGTATACTCCAATTGCTTCCCGGTAGTGGGGTCATATCCCCGGTGAATTTTTTTCTATCAATATACCATGTAAACCATCCTGAAGAAGGATAATATACCTATTCAAATCCAAAAGGCAGGTCGGCATACTTAATCCATGATAATGAATTTGGTTCATTTCTGTAATCTTCTCAATGACAGTGTCCTTTAGTCTATTTCACACATATCTCCAACACCTCAAGGGTTCTTCAACTCTTCAATCAAAGCATAAGGTGATCACTACTTCGATATTCCTCCTCAAAAAAGTGTATTGATGGATCATAGGAACTCTACTCTAGACATCCACTATGGCCAACCTCCCCACTGTGATATATCTCTCATAGAGAAGTAAATCCTCCCCTTTCCCATTTATTTTTATGGGATTTGATAATACAAATGTATTATGAATCCCATTTCTATCCATATATATTGATATGATAAATGTGTTGTAAAGACCATTTTTCATAGTTCTTATTTGATGAATATTTTATGATCGTATGGGAAAACATAATGGTTTTAATTATGTTATTGGTGGTACCTATATCTACCTATAATATATTGGGTAAACATTGATGTCTCATGAGATAAACTAGATTGTAATAGGGAGTGAATCATGTTCAGTAAGTGAATTTATCCACTATGATTGTTTTGGTTTTTATCCTTGAAATTGAAATCAATAACAATCATCTTTCTATGATTCTTGATGATTTAAGGTTTTTTTATTAATTGATGAATTACATATTGATATAAAATCTATAGAATCAAAAATAGATCATAATTTTCAAATTTATATTATATTATACCATTAATTATATCCCCATAATTATTAATGATATAAATTCATAGTATTTTTCTTGGAGGTGGTTAAACCAACCCAAACATGAATATACCCTTATTTAATGAATGATTGTGAGGTGTTTTTTTAGTTATATCATTATAAAATAATCATAATGATCTTATTTAGTGTTTATTATTGTGATGTGTCAAAATTATAAATGGAGTATAAGAATTAATGAATATGAAAATATTAAATAATATGAATAAATGATGTTTCTCATAACATGCTTATTTAAAACAACAAAATTATCAATGATTGTTCATTAATCATATTTTTATGATTTTTTCTTAAGGATTGGATCATTGTGTATGCTTCATTATTTCCTGAAATTCCATATTTTAAAATGATAGTATATTCCATAAATTTAGTCAATGATTTATTATCCTTGATCAAAAAGGGGTGATGGGATGTTGGCTTCTCCTTCCATGCATTCCTCCTTGGAGTTGTCACCTAGTTCGAGTCTCCATCAATTTAAGTCATGTTCATAAAACTCATTACTGGTGACATCTCAACATAGATGTGGGTTAATTTAACTACTTATGACTCAAAAGGATAGAAACCTTTGGTCATAGGAGGTGGTGACATGATAACATTATGTATGTCTAAACATTGGGTAGGTTGGGAACTTATAAAGTCATCCTCTTTTGGATGGCATATCATGTGTGAGGCATCTTATGAACAAACCCTAAGAATCATGTATTTTTTATGAGGTAATTGATTCAAGGGGATAAATTATTATCAGTATTTTTACCTCAGGCATCCCATTCTTATTGTTATATCCCCTAATCAGGAACTCTCTCACATGGCCAAAAAAGGTTGGTTACGATTCTTCAATCACGCCTCTCCATACACCATAGGATTCCAACTTGAAGTGGGGATGTGAAATGTATTGTGGGGAGACTATACCCCTATTATGAAGTGTCATGAAAGTATAAAATAAACTATATATATGAAATAAATCAATGTATTGAAAAAAAAAGAGAAAAAATAATAAGATCCTACTGAATAATCCAATAAATAATAAAAGAATAATGTAATGAAATGCTGAAATGTAACTAAATTTAATTCTAGAAAAATTAAATTTAAAATACCATGAGACACAAATAAGGACTAAAAAGTCCCCAGTCTTGAACCCCACATTGGTCCCATCTCCAAACTCTAGCCCATATAGCATAAATAAATCAATTGTGTGGTCCTCTTCCCTTATCCAAACCTATATCCACATAATCTTCTCAGGTAAAAAATGGAAGCCGGAATAGGGTGTTAGTATAACTCTATAGGTCAAAACCACCATGTAAAATCTAACCATTATGATAATAATTTTATGTAATAAAGTGATAAGTATGTGTATTAATTAATTCAAAAATTAATAAAATACAGCAACAACCTGTTTCGGCTCTATGTCGGAATATATCTGAGCATTTCTTACAACCATTCCAACCACAACCATATAACCATGGTAAATTAATATCTTTTAGCACCATTCTAGATGATATTAGATCATGTCTTATGATATTTACAACTACCACCATATAACCATGGTATACTCACAAAAAAAATGGTCCAAATACCAATAAGTATTACAGTGTTCATGTCAAATCCTTGTAAGCATTACAACATGGGACCAGAAAAATACCACTCTCTATAAGCATTACAACATGGGACTGGGCTGATCCCACTCAATATCAGCATTATATCATAAAAGTTTTCATTTTCTAGGGTCAATCCCTATATATAATCATTTCATCATGGAACAAAAGTTCTATCAAACAACATGTATATAACAATATCACATCATAAATCTCAGTGGTTAATTATGTAAATTGCCATTTATCTTTAATATACCAAATTAAATTAAATAATTCTTGTTTAATAGTCATAACAATAATAAATAATCCATAAATTAGGGATTCCATATCAAATAGCCACCTCAGGTATCATTTCATGATAAACACACTTTAAGGCATTAGATAATTCAATTATGTTCACAGTTTCTTCACCCAACAGGTGTCCATAAGTCATGTCAGAAGAAAATTGAACCTAAAGGACTTAAATGAATGATCCCATTCTTCATTATATTAATTTTGGAACACACTACATTAGCACTATCACAATACTTCATAAACATGGAAATTATCAAAACATATGGTTAGGATTTAGACCCCTGACCTTTATCTGACGACCCAACAATGCTTCCAATGGGAAAAACCCATGTGGAATAAGGTTTTTATGATCACTAAGAGAATCATAGATCAAAACTCATCAATACCAAAACCAAAAATGCACATGGTCAAAGGATTTTACCACAATGTTTGTATAATTAAGGTAGAAAAGGGAGAAACATGACCAAAACCACTAATTATGAATCAAAGGTGTAATTGGGGAATCCGAAAGAGAGGTTGGCACTACACATTTTCCTAGAAGATACCCGAAGGTCGAGAGTATAAGAATTTAGTGGAATAGAATAAAATTTATCTGAAAATCATACTTTGAAATAGTAGTTTGGGGAATTACATGGCGTCTAATGTGGCTACTAATTGAGTAATTATTTTTAATAAGATATGAAAAATAACCTATCACCTTAGATTATTATAATAAAACTTCCAAACATTATATGATTTTTAATCCCTTTACATGTTGTATAAATTTTTTGTTGATGTTTTTCAGACCATATTACTTTTAAATGATCCAAACCCCCATAAATATTCACAACATACCAAGAACATGTGAAACACTTAACCCATTTATTCTTGGAATCCATTAATTCAGATAAAAATACTTACCTAGAATTTAGGTCATTTTTTCTAATAAATATATCAATGTGGATCCACTCCATTTTTTCCTATTTTTGGTTTAAATATGATTCTAAACTTACCTAAATAAAAATTTAATAAAAAAATTATGGAGAGACATACCTAAAAAAAGACAGGATCTTATAACCTACCCACTATATAATTGCTTGTCTTTGAGATACTCCAAGTGTAATTGTGAAGACTCAGTGAACAAGTCAAGATACTATGTTTTAATATGAGACTCCCTCTCCCAAGTCTCTTTCTAAACTCACCCATATTTCCACCACACTCAAACCAATGGTATAGTCCCACCCTGAAGATATTTCCCACAACAATTCACAACCCATATCAGATGATCCTCAAAGGACGCATCAGTAAAAATCTCAATGTATGCTACATATATCATATGGGAAGGGTATGGATGATATAATTTTAGCTGAGACATGTGGAACATATCATACACGGATCTATATATTTGTGGAAGGGCTAAATGGTTTGCCACTAGACCGACCCTTGCTATTATCTCAAATGTCCCAAAAAACCTGGGTGCTAGATTTCCATATTTCATGATATAATGTAGAACCAACCTAATAAACTCCTAAAGTAAAACATGATGACCAATATAAAATTATAGAGTTCATCTTCAATGGTCATCATACAATTAATTTCTACTCTACACGGTCACCAGTCGCTTCCTGATCAACTAAACCTGCTAAAATATCTCTTGTACGAGACAAGGAAAAACAAGTGCCAACTCACATGACTCCATCAAGAAAATAGAAAAACGTCATTTCATATCATATAAATCTTAAAAAGGTTCCATTTGGATATATTTCTATAAGATATTATTATATGAAAACTCTAATAGTTCCATATGTTGTTCCCATGAACCACCAAAATCTAAAACACTTGCTCATAACATATCCTCCAGAACCTGAATAGTTCAATCAGATTGACCATAATTTTATGGATGATTGTTTTTTCTAAAAAGAACTTATGATCCCAACACCTTGTAAATACCCTTATAGAAACATGATGTGAAATGATGATCTCAGTATAAAACAATACTCATCAAAACACCGTGCAACTGAACCACCTCAGGTACATAAATACTACCTGGATCATCAATTGTGCAGGTTTCTCTCATTGGTAAGAAGTGGGATTCCTTAGTCAATCAATCCAAAATAACCCATAAAATTTCATTATTATGGGTTTTCTTGGGTAATACTATCACAAAATCCATTGTGACATCATCAAATTTCTACTCAGGAATTGGAAAATAAAGAAAATCTCACCTAGCCTCTAATGCACAGATTTCACCTGCTAACAAGTGAAGCATCAAGGCATGAATATTGAAACCTCCTTCTTCATTACTAACCACCAATACTATCTATAGAGATCATGATACATCTCTAATAAAATAGGATTCACCTCCCATCTAGAATCATGAAACTCCCTCATCATCACATCATTTAATACCGTATGAACCAAAACTCATCCATTGAAAAGAAAAGAATTTACACTACTGAGGGACCATCCTGATGGTTTCTCCTCACCATATAACTTTTCTATCAGAAATGATCCCTCTAGACCAGAAAACTACTCAGTCTTAATCCAGTATAAAATCAATAGAATAACAGATGTTGAAGTGAGATCTACCCATCCCTAATACTCCTGAACATCTATATGCATGTCTAAAAAGGGGGAAATTATCTACCACTCATCATAAGACTCCTTTAATTCTTTGGTCTGTGTATTTTATCTCAAGGTATCAGCAACAGTTTTTCCCTTTCTGGGTGTATAACATAATTAAAAGTCAAAAGACTACAGATACTCAACCCACCTCCTATGTCAAAGGATCATGTCTCACTGAGAAAATATATACATGAGGCTCTTGTGGTCCATGTATACCATATAAGTCTCACCCATGAGATATTTTTTCCAACATCTCATGGAAATTACCACTCCTACTAACTCTAGGTTATTAGTAGTGTAATTACTCTCATGTGGTCTTAGCTTCCTGGAGCCATAGGAAACCACTGAGTCCTCTTATTTTAAAACTACTTTGAGTACAACTCTAGATGCTTCATAGTAAATGATATATAATTTACCCATCATTGGTAAAGTGAGGATAGGTTTGGAGTTCATCTTACCACTCAGATCTTGAAAATATCTTTTACAAGAATCAAACCAAACAAACTTCACCACTGTCTTGGTTATCCCGTACATCGATGCTTCTAAATGGTAGAAAACCTGGATAAAGAATCGATAATAACTGGATAAACCCAAAAATATCCAAATCTAAAATAAATTATTATGTTATTCCCAAGATACCGTGGATGTGACTTTCTTTGTGTCCACTAACACTCCTCCCTCTAAGATTACATGTCCCAAGAAGTTCACATTATTGATCTAGAAACTTTATCTGGCTTGCTTGGTGTAAAGTTGATTCTATATCAATGTAATTATGATGATTTAAATATGTTTTTAATGATAATAAACATACTAGGAGTACACTAAGATATCATAAAAAAATCAACACAAATTGGTCCAGAAAAGGATGAAATATCTTATTCATTAAGGCCATGAATAACACTGACATATTAGTCAACCCAAAAGACATTACTATGAATTCAAACAAGCTAAATATACTCCTAATAGAATTATGAGGTATATATGATGCTCTCACTCTCAACTGATGATACCTTGATATCAATCCAATCTTGGATAAGATCATAGCACCTCTAAACAGATTGAAATAATCATCAATTCATGGAAGATGATACCAGTTCTTAACCTTCATCTAGTTCAACCTTAACTAATCCACAGATAAGCACAAAGATTCATCAAACTTATTGGAAAAGAGAACTGGATAACCCCAAGGAGATATACTAGGCCATATTGAGCCTTTAGATTATAGATCTTCATACAAAAATTTCAAATCTCGAAGATCTGTTGGTTCCATTTTGTAAGGTAGGATACAAACTCGCTCTGCTCTCAGTACCAACTCGATCGTGAACTCCATATCTTTCTATAGAGGTAATCCCTAGAACTCTTTATAAAATACATCCTGAAATAGGTCTAACAATAGAGGAAAATAATCCTACTACATTCCACCGTTATCTATATCAAGACAGGTTATCCAAGCTATGAGACAATCCAACCTACAATGAATTGGTCCAACACGACCATCATGATGATCCCACTCACCTTGATGAAAATAATTTTATCCTTATTAAGATATAAATTTACCTATCCTCCTATAACATTTGATATGAGAATGTTATAGAACTAACCAATCCATTCCAAGAAAAATGTCCAATCCTATCATTTCTAGTATAAATGATTCTCAAAAGAAATGATATTTACTAATATCTAGAGAACACACCTTGCAAGGTTTGAAATTCTCTGACCATAGTCCTAATGGTGTGTCTATGGTCAAAGAACCATCCAAGATTTCCACATCCAAGACCAAACCATTTTCAAAAATAGTATATAGAAAAGAATTTTTTGCTCCAATATCAAATAAAAAAAAGATAACGTAGATTATACAAAAATAATACCCTTGATGATAGATGTTCCATCATCCATGATAGCTAGAGTAGTCTGCACAACATGTAGTTGACTTTTACTTCTAGCATGGGCTCCAGTATGACTACCCAGATCTATTTCCATTTTTTAGTATTACTACTCATGCACTGTGATACTATGTTCCCTACCTCATCCTGAATGACTAGTGGAAGTCCAGCTACCAACCTATTGAGTGGTAGTTGATCCCCTTCCTGACTCAGGTGCCTGTCATGATCCCTATCTACTGGTCTGATATATAAAATTCTCATAAAATCTTGGAAGATGGACCATTATACCACATATATGACATTTTACTATAGGGTAAAAGCCCTATGGGATATTGTGGCCAAACATGGAACATTAATATCACTGGAATGAAACATAGTCTTGAGATGGATGTTCACTAACCTGACTACTCTATCCACTATTATCATGATGGAAACTATCATAACAGTCCTTCTTTCCACTCGATGAAGAGCACCCATTTTTTCCTTCTAAAACAGTCTCGTCTCTTCTCAAGGCCTCTCTTATATTCCCTTCCATGATGACTATCCGGATAATTGCATCCTCCAAGATTCTAAAATGAAATATGTTTATCTATGACATGATATCATAGTGAATATCATCCTAAAAACTTCTAGCCCTAAAGATCATATCATCTTCCAATATTCATGTAAAGAACTGTTGTTCGGAGAAATATCTTGTATATTTCAACACTAACATGTCCTCTTGTATCAGATGCATGAACTCATGAGATCTTTCATCCCTGAATGTATCATAATAAAAATTTCTCAGGAACTTTATCTCAAATTCCATCCAATATAGATCATCCCACTACCCTCTCGAATATCCCACCTATTCTTGGAAGATACATGAATAATATATGTATAAGAATCACCCTCCTATCCACTGGTGTCTCAAGATGCATGAATATTTTTAGTATTAAATCAATCCAAAACACGACTTCTTGGGGTCCTCCTTCCCAAAAAAACATTGGCAGGTACTACAGTTGAAACTCACTTGTCAAATCAGACATCGATAGAAAGGTATAAACAGTCTCCCTTTCTATGGATCACATGACCCCCAAGAAGCTATCATAAATCTGAACATCCATCTACTCCTCGAAAACTACAGAAATATCTGGTTTATCTACGTTAGGAGCATGCTAATTTACAATCCTCTGATGCTCAAGTCAAAAATTATGAGGAGACATTTTTATATCTAAGAAAAATGAACACCTTATAGAACTATCTAGAAACAAGGTCAACCTCAACAGCAGACTACAACATAGAACCACTAACTCCTGGTTTACCTAAACATGGATTACAAGTGTTTTAGCATGACAAGTCAATTAATTTTATTTATCCATTGAAATAAATATATCATATCATATTTCAATAGGAACGTATATATCACATTCCAAAATAGATATTCCCTTATCCTGAAGAATACATGTCAATGTATTCTTATGTGCCTACTATGATGCATGTTTTCTCATATCATTCCATACTGATCCATGAGTAAAAACCTCAAGAAATTGTAACATCATAAAATAATAACATCACAAAACATGTGAATCAACCAAGGTGAAATAACATCAACTATAACAAGAACACATCACAACAACAATCCCATCCCTGGGAACTCGGATTTCCCCCCATACATGGGTTAGATACTCCCATGGAAAAGATGATTACCATGTTATCATGAATCCTAATATTATTTCTATTGTTCTCCAAATACTATTGTAAAATAAAAGAAAACATGTTCCCTTTGATACCACTGTCTAATGTCCCCTGATCTAGAACTCTCTTACATGGCCTAAAAGGGTTGGTTATGAGAACTCAAGTGTGCCTCTCTATAAAACAGAGGCTTCTGAATAGCAGTGGGGTGTGAAATGTATTATGGGGAGACTATACCTTCTTATATTAATTGTCATAGTAGTATAAAATAAACCATATAAATAAAATAAATAAAATTATAGAGAAATATGAAAACAAAAATAAGATCCAACTGAATAATCTAATAAATAATAAAGGAATAATGTAATGACGTGTCGAAATGTAACTAAATGTCATGATATAAAAAAACAATTAAAATACCAGTATACACAAATAAAGACACAAAATTTCCTAGTCCTGAACCCCACACCAGTTCCATATCCAAACATCATCCCATCTATCAAGTAAGTAATCAAATGTAAGGTCCTTTTCCCTTTTCCAAACCTGCATCCACAAAATCTTCTCAGTTACCAAATGTTGGCCTGAATACGGTGTGAGTATAACTTATTAGGATGAAACCATTTTGTCTAAATTAAATAGTCTAATAAGAATTTTATGTAATAAATAGATTAAAAAATTTATTAATTAATTCAATGATTAATAAAATACAACAACAACTTGATTCGGCTCTGTGTCAGAATATCTCTGAGCATGTCTTACAACCTTGCCAACTACAACCATATAACCACTTTAGATTAACCTAATTTTTATCCATGACATAATCTCTCATTTAATGTCTTATAACCATTACAACAACCAACATATAACCGTGGATTAGTCACAAAAACTTGTGTCAAATCCCAACAAGCATTACAACATCCGAGTCAAATCCCTCTAAAAAATATCGCATGGGACTGGGAAAATCCCTCTCTCTGTAACCATTATAGCATGGGATTGGATCAATTACACTCAATATCCGCATTACAACATATATGTGTGAAAGTTCTAGGTATAAACCCAATATATTAGCCTTTTAGAATGGAACACAAGTCATGTCATACATCATGGATATCATAATATCACATCATAAATATCAATGGTTAATTATGAAAATCAACATTTTTAGTTCATATATGACATTAAATTAAATAAAAATTTATTAATAGTTACTAAAATATGAAATAATTTGAAACATATGGATTATATATCAAATAATCTCCTAAGTTTTCATTTCATGCTAAACACACTTTAATGCCTTAGGAAATTCAATTATGTTCATTTTTTTCTCACATAATGGGTATCCATAAGCTAGTTCAGAATATGATTTAAACCAAAGGACTTCAAGGAATGATCTTGTTCATTATTTAATTTTTTTGGGTTTATGATTGGTTAGAGAAATCATAATATTGAATAAACATGAAAATTATCAAACCATGGGGTTAAGATTTAGACCCCCGACCTTGATCTGATGATCCGACAATATTTCCAATGGAAAACTCCCATTAAGAAGAATCCACATATGTTCTCCAAGAGAATCTCATATCAAGAATGATGAAGATCAAAACCAACAACACACACAGTTAGAGGATTTCACCATAATGGTTAGATAACTAAGGAAGATAAGGGAGAAACTAGACCAAAACCACTTACCAGGGATCTAAGGAATTATTGGGACATCCAAAAGGTATGTTGGAACTCTAAATTCACCTATAATAATGACTATTTTTAAGATGAAAATGTTAAAGTGTGATAGAATAAAATTCAGCCACAATCCAAACATTAAAATAGTATATTGGATAATTACACGACATGTAATGTGGTTACAAATGGTATAATTATTTTTAATGGGATAAGGCAAAAAAACCATCACCTTAGATTATTTTATTAAAACATCTGAACATTACATGACATGTAATCCCTCTACATGGTGTGTAAATGTTTTAAATATGAGTTTTTAGCCCATTTTTCTTTTAAACAACCTAAATCACTTTAAAGATTCTCAACTTACCAAGAACCCTTGAACCACTTAACCCATTTGAACCTAAACTCCATTAATTCAGATAAAAATACTTCTATACAATTTAGGTCATTTTTTTCAACAAATAACTATATATGAATCCTCTCTGTGTTTTCCCTAGTTTGGTTTAAAGACGAGAAAAAACATACCCAAATGAAAATTTAACAAAAAAATCAGAGAGAGACATTCCTGGAAAAAGACATGATCTAAAATTAATTGTCTAGGATAGGGATTTTGGATTAGGTCACAAGTTTAGCATCTTATGAATATTAATGGGTTTTAGATTTAATGTATTGTGAGGACAAGTGGTTCATAGTTATAATATCTTATGGGTATAGGTTGGGTGCATGTATAATATATTGTGGGGATAGGTTAGGTGTAAGCTTAACATCTTATGGGGACAGGTTTGGAATGAGTTTAACATCTTATGGTGAAAGGTTGGGTGTAGGTTTACTATATTTTGAGGGCATGATGGGATTGAGTGTGTTCCCATGGAAAATATTTCACACTTGGATGTTTTTATGATTGTGCCTTAGAGAGGCATCCTACATATCTTATCTATATACAAGTATGAAAACCCATGTAGTTAAATGTCATATTTTAAGGTCATGTGATAGTACCAGTCCATGGAATTTAAAATCATGAAGTGAGGATACTTTTTCCATATAAGGAGTGTCAATAAGGTATTTTGTGGTGCTTATTCATGAAAGCTATATAAGGTGGGAGTTTCATCCCACAATGAGGGAGGACGGTTTGGGATTATGCATGGAAGAATACTATAATGGGTGTTTCCTCACATGGTGAGGAAGGGAGTGTCATCCCATGATAATAATATAAGGGGTATCCAAAATCCATCACATAGGGTAAGGATACCATTTAACATCATTCGATGACTATGTTGTTGTATAGTTTAAATTTTTATGACTAGGACATTAATCTAGTAAATTTTACATCATGCGGATTGGATGTGGATGGGGTTTAAACCCAAAGGGGGGCATGTTAAGAAGAGAGCAATATTAATCATAAGAACTATCTAAAAAGATAGGTAATTTGTTTCCCTTGGTGATGTCACCTTTAGGGATTATGTGTATACTAATCGTGTCCTTGTGGGAGGGACATAGTGTAGAAAAAACCATGGTGGAGTGGAAATAGGCCGGACCTATGTTAGGGTACCTATGGTTAGGATAAAAAGGTATTAGGGTATATATTATTAAGAGAAAAACGTAAATAAATGGATGTACTTGAAGCATATGGGGCATTGGGTCTGGGACCATAAATTTGTTGCATGAAACTTTATTATATTGTGCAAAAATAGAGGGTTGTGATCCATGGACATCAAAATAAGTAGAACATATGGATTTAGGATACTTTTTTATGCAGGGTTTGGTGTTTCATTGAGATCATGGTTGTGCGAAGGTTTCTTCCCTTACATGAACCCGATTATCCTTTAGAGGTGTTGCAAGTGGATCTCTCAATCGTAGGCCAAGACATGTTGGGGGTTATGGGAGGTTAGTTAGGAAATTTCTCTACCTTTTTGTTTATATGAGATTTTTGTGTTTTTGGGATTTCATGGAGGAGAGGTTTTCATGATAGAGAGTGTCACTTCATCCTCTGTAGAACCATCCTCAATGTTTTTGGGGAGGATATATTTATTATAAAAATTGGTGGTCGGCATCGCAAAATTCCACTATAGTGTGGAATAGGGTAATGAAATTCCCCAACCATTGTTGATTTGGATTTATCATGAAACATGTGAGGTTCGAAATGGATTTTGTGCACAATTGTATAGTTTCATGAGTATTTTTCATGAACATGCCTTGGGTGTTGATGGGGCTTGGCTGCATAACCTTGTGTTTCAATGTCACCGTTCACACACAACTGGATGGTTACTTGACACCTCTGCGTGACCAATATTCCATTTTCATGAACATTATTTGGGAATCAATTCTCTCTTTTGGAGTACCCATGGAACTCAGTGTTCCTTTTAACATGGAATTCCTTTGCACACAAAACTTCTTTTTCTATGTGAAACAGTCCAAATTTTCATTTGACTCGCTCCTTGACCATTGAAAGCTCCATTGGGTTGGGATGAATACTCAGTTCATCTAACAATGTTCTTTATTGGTTCAATACATGCTTTTAGCACAAAAAAATGCCTCCCCCCTCAGAATCTGATCTGATGAGGGGATGAAAGGTCATGTTTTGAGGGAAATGACAAAGTGTATGGATGATTTCTGTGTGTTCGTGCAACTCCCATCTTGGGTCACGCAACTGTGTTGAATTTTCATGAAAACTATAATACTTGTGCCTATAAATAGGGTGAGGGACACCTCATACATCACCTGACTTTTTTTCATGATAATCCCTCCCTCGTGTTTGGAACTCATTCCATTGTGTGAATTACTAAACTCTCGTCTGGGACTTTCATAAAACTCATAATTTTTTCAAGACAGTTTCCACAATTCGTTCAGAATTTTTCAAAAACATCTTCAAAGTTTCATGACAAGGAGACTATTCATGACCAAATCCCAAGATTATGTGACCCATTATTTTAATCCAAAAATCATTGAGAAATGGTCAACCTGGAAGACCAAGATGTAATAGAAGCTACTAGTGCTACCCGGAGGGATGAAATAGATGGTAACCTAGAAATTATTCATGTTAGAAGAGTGGTTTCTGATAATATGGTACTCTTGGGATTATTGAACAAATCCTATAGGGTATATATTCATATAAATCATCAGCCACTTTATAAAATTATGCTAATAGATGATGTGGTTTTCCCATCCATAGAAGTGAATATTCCATGTAATTGGTTCTCTCATCATGAAGATTTTACCTACTGGGATATCAATACATTGGTTCATACTACTCAAGATCATGAAGAGACTATTGCCTATACTATGAGTGGAAAGATAAGTATTACTACCAAGGAACTTCTAGAGAATAAATATTTCATGTCCCATTATATGAGAATCTTCTAAACCATCATCCAGAACAACAACAACATATGCTGGTACAAGGACTATGACTTGTATTCTAGTGGAACTTCACTAATGAGTAGGAATGGTTGTACTCGGTATGCTTCACTTTTGAGGATTATAGGGATGAAATGCACCACATCAGGCTATATGAAGTATTTAGGATGTTCTAGTTCCTGGTGTATCTCTAATAGGATCTACTGATAGATATCGTCAATAGGTGGTCCCTAGACACAAAAACCTTCCACCTCCATCATAGGAAGATATAAATCAACATGTTTCACCTTCACTGCATTGACATCATCCCACTGATGTAATTCCAATATGCTTAATTCCTATCGAAGTTGAATGCTTGGGGTGATAGGGAGTAGAACCCTATCACAAAATAGATCCTTTTGGATGTGTTGAATCAAGTACTAAAGCACCATCCCCCCTTTCATCAGAACATTACATTAAAAACTAGGCTAGGGATGTTTCTATTAATTTATGTAGTGAAGATGTTAAGTTGGTTGAAACATCATCCAACTGAGAAATAGAGGACGAAGTTGGGATCATACAAGCTGATCTAGGAAGAAGGGGGATACAAATAGTGGGCTATACTATGAAGGAGATTCGGTAGACAGTGGTTAAGTACAATGGATTTCTAGCCACCTTCCTCGGTATCTAGATGGTTCCAGAGAGGGATGAATACATGGGCCTACATCTAGGGTCACTCATGATGGAAATAATCATAGTACCTGAAAACCGGGTAAACCAAGGGATACCTATGCTTTCCCAAATTTATAGCCACTTGGGCCACATGACAAGAGGGAGCATTCCCTGGTGGATCTATTGTTTATTTCAGTTCATCCACTGTTGGATTGTTTTTCATTTTGGATGCTACTAATTCCCAAATGCCATCACCCTTCCAAACTCTAGCCTGAATCATTCTCTGTACAACATTATCAAGGTTCATCCAGTGAATATTAATGGATTTTGTGTCAAGTTTAGTATTAATGATTCTAGAAACATCAAATTTCATCCATTCTAAACTCTATATGTTGGGATGGTGGATAATTTGGAGGGGATGCTGGTGTAGACGGATTATATGAAATCCATATGAGATGGAGTATTGCTCACCAAGATAGATGGTAAAACTTATTACAAACCATATACTCTATATCAATTTTCCCTACATCCATCTTTAGTTATGGAGGAAGTTCATGGGTGAATTCATGGGAGAGATCATCATATTTCCACCCACCATCATCAATGTAGGACTCTCTTAGTTTTATATCAGAAATTGGATGGTGGAATATCTAAGTGTGGTCCTACATCAACTTGTGAGGATAATAACACCATAAATTGGCATATAAGAGTACCAGGGAAGCATATGGTCTATTATTCAAGGTTTTAGTCAAGAGTTAAGGGATCTATTTGGGTCTTAGTGGGAGTAGATCAAGGTTCTTCTTCACCTCTTCCTCGGGTAGAGGATGTCCTCTCTCATAAGTGACCATATGAGTAAGTAGAGAGCTCTCAGACTAGTACCAGAGGGAATAATGAAGATATAGAAATGATGATGTGTTATTAGTTACAGTGATCCATTTTTGCTTCCATTCCCATGATCTGGGAGGCCTAGGGAATGTTTCAGATGACCATAACATAAGAATAGTTATGGCAGAGGTTGTCTCAAAAATGAATTAGGATATCATATTTTAGGCTTTCTAATATCACCACTATGTTGAACGTTCATGAAAGGATTGTATAAATGGAAGATATAGATGCATTCACACACCAATGTATGGTAATTGATCTTCCTACTGGCTCAGTTCACATGATGTTTGGTGGCAATCAAAATCTTGATGGGAAAACATATTCTAAATAATAAACTCTGGAGGATTAAATGCCTAGTACCGACACACATGGAACCAGTGATGAGGAAGCCTGAGTATAAAACATGTATTAATAAACTCTCTATGTGATCAGAGAGGTCACCCATGAGTATGATGACTTGAAAAACATTCTGTTTGATGAGGTAATCTTAGCTTGTTGACCTGCCTATATCTTTTGATCATTCATTTTTTTCTTTTAAATGATCTAAATGGTATGCCCTCTAATGTAAGATCCAGCTGAGGAGGGACAAGGGGTCCCGATCATACATTATGAGGGTGCCCCATAGGTATCAGTGGGAACACCTCAAATTTTGTGCCTTATGATTCCATGATGGGATAGTTTGAAGAGAATATCGAATGGGCAGTTTCAGAACCCCTAGTCCTCACAATAATCTCTAGGGGGTTGTACCCTAGTATTATGATGATGGTTTCTACCAATATAGAGTCATACTATCTAAGGTAATCATCATTGAGATCCTTATGCCTCAAGGTAAGACTAAACCTAAATTATCATGGATTTCTTCAAACATTCATTAATTAATTCAAGTTTATTGTATCAATGTGTTTGTTTGTTTTTAAGTAGATTCCTCCCAACCGACATTGAGGGGTCCGATGGTAGATATTGAAGTTTGGACTATTGGTGAGGGTTCCCTTGTGGTATAACTATCTCTCAAAACCCCAAGACCAGATTTCTTCCAAACTCTTTCCATCATTAGGTTAGTTTTTATTATGTGATCTGTGTTTACCCAATATATCATCACTAGTCAAACTAACTAGCATGTTTTTTGTTTAACACAATGATTATGAGGGAATGTTCCTAGAAAATGGTTGTGGCTGGGGAACCTAAGGCACCTCCCTCAACGACTGTGCAAATTATCAGGGATCTAGTCATTCAAGATGATCCAACCACAATTCTAGGAGGTTTTCCCATCACAGTTACAATTTATATTTTAAGGTAGGAGGATCTAGAGGATGGTGTAAATAGGATTTAAAATAAAGACATGGATGAACACAACATCCCTCTTGACCTAGATCCTTTAATGTTCAGGAGGATCCA
This sequence comes from Viscum album, assembly GCA_963277665.1. NCBI lineage: Eukaryota > Viridiplantae > Streptophyta > Magnoliopsida > Santalales > Viscaceae > Viscum > Viscum album. Next base: position 653,922,451 of record OY728153.1, read on the forward strand.
AGGGTAACTCCCTAAAATCACTATTATCATGTCCTTCCCAATGTATGAACCTAATCCACCAAAGGAATTGGAATATTTTAGGTTTGAAATTGTAGAGGATAATCACATCATCTATCATAGGTAATGGAGGATCATGTAGATATTTATTACCCACACTCTAGATCCACATATATTGAATCAGATGGGTTCACTCCACCACTGGATATGCAACATTGGAACTAGAGGGGTTAATTATCACACTCTATATGCACTAGTCTATGATTACCATGTAGAGTGGGTGTATACCTAAAGTCAATAATTTTAAATCACGTAACACTAGTAGAAATCAAATGGTTCCAAGAAGCTCTAGAAATTTGATCAATAACATCAACAGATGGAAGAGAGAGTGAATGAGCAAGAAGTTGTTATCAATACCTAAGAATAGATCATCAATCAGTTGAGGGATTAGCTAGTGGTGGATGATTTTTGGGTAAAAGAGTTAGTATATTAGATAGATGAGTACCAAACATAGTAGGGATCAATGTGAATTAGGGTCGATGAGCTTCACCCCATGGCTTGTGAGGAAGAGAAAAGATCATCAGGCTACAATATGTTCTATTGGCCACACACTAGAGGTTAGCCAGGATGGAGCACTTGATTGCTGATGCAGATCCCTAGGGAACATTTTGTTTAAACAAAAGAGAGTCTCTGGTCTGTGGATGACCCTCACAAACTATCTAAGTTTATTGTTTTAAACTACTCATATACATGGACATGTTTTTATTATCATACCTTGCTACGAAAATTCAATCACATTGATGAGACAACCAATGATCAATCCCTAAGACCACCAAAGTCATGATCAGTGTGGGAAATAATTGATGATGAATTGATTTCTCATTTTTATGAGAAATTAAGAAAATGGAAAAACACTTAGGGGGTCAAAACTTGTTTATTGACCACTATGAGAGTCATGGTTGATAAAGTTTGGTAGGAGAGTGGGATTCTCAACATAGATGCATTGCTTTCTCAACACATCCTAGTGTATGAATATGGTAATTTCAAGAGCATTGAGTTCTACTTGAACAAAGGGGGTATGGAGAGTGTGAATCAACACACCCAAAATTTAGAACACAAATAGGGTGGTGTGATGATGGAGGGTAACTATTGAACATGTTTGAAACATATAATCCATTAAAATTTTTTTAATGATGTGGAAAAAATGAGTGTTGACCACTAACCATGTTCAAAACATGGGACCTATCTCAAGATTTTGTCAGAAGTCTTTTAGGGTGTGTTTCTGGGATGGTAGGTGAGCCATTTTGTCCAGGAAACATTTCCATTAGGGGAGATTTAGAAATGGAGGATGATGGGGATCCAAATAAAGGGATATGTGAAGCATGGGGATGAACTAATGAAATGTCAAAATGGAGTTCAAAACTCCCAGAATTACACCACCATTGATTTGAGAACATAGGGTGGGAAAATCGGTTTGAACATAGGTCAGACTCTTCTTTCAAGAATAATGTCATCATCGATGTGAGTGATGTTTGAAGAACATGAATGATGTGGTAGGTAACTGAAAACAAATTGGAAATTGATTCTCAATATAGGTCATAATATTCTTCTTAGTTTTACATTATGCAATAAGGATTATGGGCACGTAGTTTAACATCATATAGCGAGGACAATTGAAACGCAGTTTAACATCATACGGTGAGGATGATGTATCACATAGTTTTTCATCATGTGATTGAGATGTTGATTCATATAATTTAAAATAATTTTATTAGTAAGTTATAAATGTATTTTAACATCATATGGTGAGGTTGATATATTGCACAGTTTACTGTTATTTGATTGGGATGTTGGTCATGCAGTTTAATGATGTGTGATTATGATGTGTGAACTGATGTAAATAACACCTTCCCAACCTAGGTGATGGGGAATAATATTGAAAGATTTTGGAGGTACTCTCTAGAGAGGATCATGAGGTGAATGGTGGTTCAAATTTGGCTCTATAATTTTCCTGAAATGATGGGTTCCATGAGCATAACCATATTTTTCTTAAGTTCATAATGATTCGGTAATGAATCTTTAAATTGTTTAAGGTTATAATTCTCGAAACAAGACTCCTAGTTTATGGTCATAGAGATTTGATCATGGTATTATAAATAGATTAAGTTCATAATTCTCGGATCTGATGGGGATCAAGTAACACCCTAAGTTTCCACGATCAGCTCCCCTTTGAATAATGCAGTAGCCTGCGTTGTACGCAGCTTGGAGTTTTAACACACCACGACCAATGAAACTAGCCATTATGAATAGTAATACCCACTTTTTGAAATTTTATAAATTTTAATTTTCAAAATGTACTTAATTTTTGGATTAGGAATATTAAAATTAGCTTAGGGTGAATTTTTGGTATTTTTTTGAAAACTTTCAATTTCTGATGAATAGTGAAAAACATTGCGTTATTGTTTAAAACCGAATGTTTATTTAAATAATTAGTTATTTTATTTTAATTTATTTTAGGTAAATATAGATACATAATACCTATATATGTTCAATGTAATTCATTTAAGTCATTTTATAATAAGTTTAGATATATAAAATTTTATTGAACTTTTTACCGTCGTTTACCCACCTTCTAGGAGCATTTGCAAATTTGCACAAAACTTAATTTTACCACTTTTGTGAGTTGAATTTCAAAAATTATAGAGACACAATTGAAATAAATAATTAAAATTTGGTTCAACGAGATGAAAATAATTTTTGGTGAATAGTACCTTTTGACTTTTATTTACCATAGTTAAAAGTAAATATGGTAATTAAGGGTAAAAATGATATTATAATTACCCTAAAAAATTCCTAATTATATTGGATAAGTGTAATTATACCAAAAATAATATTAGGAGTAAAATATGATCCATTTTTGTCAACTTGGATTATATTAGGATATTTATTATTATTTTATTTAAAGAAGAGTTAAAAGTGTTAAATTCAAAGTTTAATAACTAAACCATTTTTAATATAGGGTTAGACATAAGATAAATTAGACTATAAATATTAATTATAAAGATAAAAATATTTCATAAATAATGGTATTTTATTTATAATTTTTATACATTAAATAATTAAATTTATTTATGACACAATGATGATGTAGTAATTACCTTATTAATGAAAGATTAAAATAATTGATATTATAAATATTCAAATAAATGTAATTTGAGACTTTTGATGATTTAAACTAATTTTATAGGTTAATATGACATTTTTGGTTTGATTAAATATTTTTTTTCTAATTAATCATACTATTATGATTTTCACAAAAACCAAATACTAAATAGTGTCAAAATTGATATAAATGAGTTTTAAAACAAATACAATATTATTGGTTGATATAATATTCCTAAAAATATAAGGTTCAGCTAAAGGGATTAAATAATATTATATATGTAATTAATGAACCACTTGAGGTTCTATTGAAAGTTTATAGTAAGTTTATTAACCATATAGTGTAAGAATACAAGAAGACACGGTAAAAGTTAAACTATTTAACTAATAGTTAAATCTAAAAGATAAGGTTAATATGGTGACCTAAACTTTTCTAAAACCTATTGTTAGGGAGTTTTTCGACCCATACCAACCTTATCTTTAAAATAAATTAATTTTTATCCATTATAAACCGAAAACTATTTTATAATAAAATAATATTTCAAGCTTTTCCTATGGTGCCCCTCACCCCTCTTATAAAAGGGAACCTCCCCTTCTCTCAAAATCAAACCTAGAAACCCATTTGGATTGGACAAACCCAACCCAAATATCCTCCCAACTACCCTAAAATAAACCTAGAGTCCTTACTTTAATTATAAATCCAACATAAGGATCCCTTTTGATCAACTCAAAAGGAAACACCCAAAAAAGAGGTAAATATTTCATCACCTCTTTCAAGTTCATTTCTTCTTCCACTCCATCTTTCTTTGTTGTTTACATACCAAAATAATAACACTAGTATATTATACATAATGGTTTGTTATTATAAATATGGAACAACTATTTTCATTATTCTATCCATCCTATGAATGACAAAGTCACCATACGTGCGTACGTATGACTTACCGTCTCCACGTCATGGTGTAGTTTGTAATTCAAACACTTAGTTATTTGGATGGGTATAATAATGGGTGTAATTGAAGTAAATAATAAATATAACATTTTAATTATTCTGTATATATGATATAAAATCCAATTACATATGATTTCACCATCAATATAATTATATTGTCGCTCATGCGTACGTGCAGAATACCATCTCCACGAACGCGATGAGATTCATTCTCCATCGTAATAATTCAAGAATAATTTTCATTTTATGATTAAAAATAATTTTTAATAACTTAATATCATTCTGAATATGAATCAAATACATCCTTTACATATAAAACATGACCTATGTAACTAATCATATAAAGGAAATGAATCATTTAACACCCAAAGTGATGATACTATTGCAATATTATTAACAAATCCATATTAGAGGATCATATATGACATCATATTTATGTATATAGTTATTTTATAATTTAATAACAATGATTTAACTATTATACAAGAGTTTAAAATACCCTCAACCAAGGAAAATTACAAGTTAAGGGTTAATTTTACAATCTCTTCATTATACGAGGTTGTTTATATTTGAGTATCTACGGGGACCTCTTTATCATCCACATCCATGTTTCTTAAAAATATATTTCAAAATATTTTTACTATTTCCTAGACTATGGGTTAAAGTCATTTATACCCCTGTTTTAATTTTAAAAAAAATATAAAGGAATCTTTCCCTTCTTTTTCAAACAAGTTCCTTTATGACCTTTTTGACAAAATTAAAGAAAGAAAGTTTTTTTCACTTATACAGCGGGTGTGGCTATTTTCCACCATTATAAAACCGTCAAAGCTTCCCTTACAAGATTATAAGAATATTTTCAAAAATAAATGTTTTATTTTATAATTAAATTAATTTTAAATTATTTCAAAATAAAAAGATATATTTCTCTCAAAAAGTTTTGATTTCATCTATGTCAACATCCTTTGATGGATTTTAAGCATGTTTGATGTGGATTTATTATGATACAAATCTTCCATATTGTATTGAAGGTTTTGTGATATATTTAACTATGGATGTATTATTTTTATACCATTCATGGTTTATGGATAAAGTATTGACATTTCGTATGCTAGTTTTAAAACGAATGTTTATGTTATGTTTAAACCTTTTCATATGAGGAATGAAGTGGACTTAGTAAGTGATGGGTGGGGCCTGCTATAGATCCTCAATGCATCGGTATGTCTCATTAGTCAAACTAGTGTCTTGGAACAAGGCCTTGACAAAATCTTATTTGTTTTCTTGGAATGAGTCCTTGACTATGTGGTTATGAAGTCTGGCATTATGCATTCCATCATTATGAAATTGGATATTGATAGTGCATGTGATTGTTCAACTAGTAGAATATCCATGTGAAAAAGTAAATGGAGTTATTTGATTTACATTGGCCATATTATTTAGAAGTTTATGTTTAAAAGGATTTTGTTTTAGTCTTATACATTGCCTTAAATGTTTATTCTTATTTATGAAAGATTCAGCTATATTTTTATCATTACTATTCATCTGAGCTCACCCATTTCTATGTTTTATTTGTCCCAGGAAGAAAAGAAGAATATTATGAATGACCTGTAAGGATAGTCTATGGCATATGAATGTGGTCAATGGAGAGAATATTGTTTTTGTTTTTTATTTTACAATGTAATTTAAAACTTATGAATGTGTCTAGTACTTCCAAGGCTACTAAACTGATCGTTCTTTTGGGATTTTATCGCTTGTGATCATGCTAATGTTATGTAATAATGCACCGACTCTGGGTATCTAGGGTCGGGGCGTTACGGATCACTCCTAAAAAGGTCCTTATGATGCTAGAGGGTTTACAAGTGATGGGAATGGTGTGCCTAGGAAGCCTTGCACCAAGAAAAATAATTTGTGGTGATTCACACATAACTTAAGGTTATGATTCTTGTAATTTAAGGTTTTGTGTCTCAAATGGGATGTGAGTGGAATAGGGGATAGGTAACCCAATGTGAATGAGGATCCTAGGAATCCCTACCATACAAAACACTTCAAAGAAATTTTTTACACAGTTTGAGGTTCTGGTTAATGGACATATGCTCCTAGATTAAGGTTATAGAGTCAAGACCATAGTGGTAGAAAATCTATATTAAGACGCATGGAATGAAAGATTAAAAACCCCACATGATGCTAGGGAGAATGGGGGATCAGTGCTACATGAAACATTCCTAGGGTGACTTGGACACATTTTAATGTTGTGATTCTTGGAATTGGGATACTAGTTTAATTTTATATATTTTAGACCAAAGGGGAGCCCATTTATCTCAACCTTACTTAAGGAAAAATCCCTCCAAACATTTAATCCCATTTGATCCATGCTCAACATGAGAAACAAGGACCAATAATGATTTATCACTGATTTCAAGGGAGAAAAAAACTAGGGGAAAAAGTGACTGACTTATTTCTCATGAGGGTAGGTTGCAAATTTTATGACCTATATAGTAAAAGAGATATGACCAAAAATCGGATAAAAACTATTGACTATGTTTGTAAAATAGGTTCCATAACTGTGTCAAACAAGGATGGGGTGTAAAATGAGGGATAAATCATTGAATGAGTTAGAAACACAGGAGCTTAAATATATTACTGAGGATCCTATAAGGTGTGAGCCCAGGATGATAAGTGAGCTAGTGTGGATGGACACCATTTCAATTAGGGACCTCATTCATATTTAGAGGATGATGATTATCCAAAATAAAAGAAAGTGTAAAATTTGAAAGTATAAGTGGGTAATGTCCCTGATTTATTTGTGAGTATCATGGGAGTTATTCCACCACACAATCAAATGCACTGACTGAACATGCCGATATGTGATAATCAATCCTTTCATAGAGGGAAATGACCCTAAAATGAGTTGATGGTAGGTCTGATCCTATGTTGAGATATCTGGGTGTCACTATGTATCCCATGAGAATGGGAATCATATCGCACATAGTTATGTAACACATCTTAGTAGGATATTGACACTGAAGGGGTGTTGTAATTTCTGGTGAGGATATCAAATCATATCATATTTTGAGGAATCCTACTTTTATATGAGGTAATTCTATAGATTAACACTGTGTACTGAGGACGTTGGTTTTTTCATCTCATTTTTATCATATGATGCGTCCTGATTTTATACAGGGTATGAATATAGTTTAACATCATGTGATGAGGACAATATTTTTTGTCATCCCATATTTTTTATATGAGGCATCCTAATTCCATATAGTGTAAGGCTACATTGCACCATTTTTTTCTAGGGACATTGTTTTTTTTTTCATCCCATACTTTTCATATGAGGAATCCCAATTTCATATAAAGAAAGATAAAATGTAATTTACCGTTCTAAGGATATTGATTTTTCAGTTTAATTTCAGGAACTCTAACTATGGTTTCTACTGGTTTTAGGTCATAGAGCATGGAGAAAAGGGTGTGGGTTTCCAAAGGAGGCTTGTGTGGTATGAAAGAGTGATAACACAAAATTAAAAGAGATAAGGATTCTTTTCCATAAAAAACTTGAAAAACAATACCCAAGCTAACACCAAGATCCTAGGGAAGGAATGACCCCACAATGAGTTGATAAAGAATATGGACCCAGGAAATGAGATCCAAGAATCATTATAGATCCCATGAAAATAAGAATCAAGTATTGATTTGTTCTAGAACATGGTTTTGTAGAAGACCAATGCTGGTATGGGGATCTCCTCTCGAGTTAGTAAATTGAATCATCTCATATTTTTAATTTTAGGCATCCCAAATTTATATGGAGAGTGGCTACAGTTTAATGTCTTATTCTAAGTACATTGATGGGGCATGTGAATTGAGATTCCTATTCTTTTCTTTTTCATGTCATGTTATAAAGGCATCTCATCCCGCTAATGGGTCAAAGAATATGAATGAATCTTATACCTAAAGATAAGGTCTGTAAGGGAATTATGGGGTTATAACACCATGGGTAATAGATTATTTTGTGCTGAATTTGTGGTTTTGAATAATAAAATATGGTCTTAGTGTCACAAAATATCCCATGAGAATGGGAATCAAGCCACACATAGTTCTGGAAAGAGGTAGGGGCATAGCCTTGCTGAAACAAAAGGGATGAACCAAACCACACAAATAAGGGGCAGATGCACATAGCTTAAGGTCATAATTCTTGGACCATAACCTATTTTATGTTCATAGGTATTAGATCATGGGTAGGTACTTTGAGGATTCCCTGGTGAATTCAAAGTGTTAAAACCCGACATGAAAGGATCCATGGACACTCTACACCATGAAATTATCTTGAATCTCGTTGCACACTATTTAAGGTAATAAGGATCAGACTAAGGAATTTGGGAAACATTTTAAAGTAATTATTCTTAGACTCAGGGAATGTTTATTTTAAATTTATATGTGTGTAATGGAATGGGTAAAACCCAACTTGGAAAGAGGTCGATACATACCCATGTACCACATAAATACCTTGAATAAAATTCCACATAGTTTATGGTTGTAATGATTTGGTGGTAAGTGAGGACAAGGGGAAAACAGGTTTATGATGAACTCATTGATGGTATTGAAGAAAGGGGGTCTATTAATAACTACATATCCCATGATAATGGTAATCAATCCACACCTATTTTTGGAAAGTTTTATGGTAGAATATTGATAGGTTAATATTTTCATGAAAATTTAAAACAAATTGTGATAATTTTTTTAATTTTTTTAATGATAATTCCCATTTAATTCAATGTATTATCCAAATTTGGGAATATATGATTATTAAAGTAAAATTATTTGAAAAAAAATAAATTCTAAGATTCTCTATGTTATTATCTTTGTTGATATTTTGTGAGTTTATAAATTTTTCCATCTATATTTTTCATGATGTTTACTAAAAAATTGGGTTGATCTTGGGCTAGCCCATTAATAAGGTCAGCCCTCCATTTGGCTAGGCTGTAATGGGAATCCATCCATTTCATACCATAAGGGAGAACTTGAGTCATGGGTGAATTGGTGATAAAATCTTATTCATTTTTTCCCATAGTGGGTCAAGCCTGTGAGAAGTATAGTGAGCCCAAGGGATAGCTCAGGCTGCGTGTGTGCGGCCTGTATTGTCCATGTGTGTGGGTGTAAAATGGTTGGCCATCCATATAGTAGTAATTATAATAAATTAATCCCACACCTTATTTTATAAATCTCATGAAACCTCATCTTTTTTTATGTGGGGAAAAAAATTGGGTTACTGTTCATCCCATGCCCGCTCCACCCATGTCGCCAACTTCGCCTCATCCCACCGTCGAAGCATTCACCAGGGAGATCCATGGTATTTTATGCTCAACCTTGGATAGATCTCCACTTACACCCCTAAATCATGTCTCTGTGTGTGATCATATATAAATCCATGAATGCCCTCCATGATGGTTTCCTTCGACCATTTCAAAGGAAATATGATTTGGATGAGTCTATCGCATCGACTCTACCCCTACATTTCATACTACCACCTTACATCTCTCCTACCACATGTAAAATACCATGTTCAGCAACCCATTCAAGTTGTAGACATAATCCATGCATTACATATTCAAAAGGGGTGCCCCTATGGAACTTGGTCCACTTCGAAACTAGGAAACCCGGATTATTTAGGTGTTTCAAAGCATTCACTCCCAAATCCCTCAAAGATTTATGATTTTCATATAAAAAATGAAGTCTTAGGGTAGATATTTAATAAATATATCTTCTATTATCCTTGATGATTTGGGAGACTGAGGAGATCCTCTCCCTGGATTCCTATAAAAAGAGGATATTTCCCACTGCTTAAGGGATCTTGATGCACCAAGCAGAGGAGATGACTACTTTTGGCTGAGCATGTTGCACATTTTTTATACTTTCTTTTATTTTTATTTTATTTTTTATTTAATTTTATTTCATTTATAATTTCAATTTAGTATTAATAAATATAATACATTTAATCTAATTCTTTTTTTACAATTATGTTTCCACCTATCTTTTTATTTTTATTTTTATTGTTCTTATTATTTTTATTATTATTATTGTTTTAAAATTATTATTTATTTTTTATTTTATTTATTCCTTTTATTATTCTATTCTTCTTCTCCATCTCTCCATCTCCCTTCTTTCTCTCATCCACCATTCTTCTTTTTATTATTTTTCTCATTTTTTTTATTTTCTTTATTTTTCATTTTTTTCCTTTCTTATTCTCTTATCTCTATCAACCAATGTGATCTCTTACCCTCAAAAATGAGGGGATAACCCAACAATTTTCTTGGGGGAGGTATAGGTGTTATTGATTTCTTACTTAAATTTTTTATGTTTATGGTAGAAATGAGAAACAATGCATGGGTGTGGTGAATTAACCCATGCCATACAACTCAATATATTTCAATTATTTTGTTTAAACTCTTTTATCTCTCTTCATTAGCTAGATTGTCACATTATGGAGTTGATTGAATCAACGGATGAAATGGAATTAATAGAGCCAGGTCTTGAAAGATGAAACAACCTAGACCAAATTGTTTCATCAACCTTGATTATAGGAGGAGGTGGAATTCATATTTCATTAGGCATTCGAGTTATAAAAGTTTAAAAGTAAAACGATAATAATTCATCATGATATTTCAGGTTTTCATTATCAAAATAAAATCAAAAAATTTAATGGTGATAATGATGGACTCAAGACCGAACCTAAAACGAAGTTATTTCGTCCTTAAATCAATTTATTTATAATTTCATGTTAGTATGGTTTAAATTTTTATATTCCACGTTATTTCATTAATTAGAAAATAAAAAACAAAAATTGTCATTATTTTCATAAAATAATAAAAAAAATAGTTTAGGTGAAATAGAACAAGTAGATGAACAAACTGAGATGCTTTTCAAGTGATATGATCCAAGTCAGACTCTGTGATATATTAGGAAAATAATGTTCTTTTGTCAAGATATATGAAAGGTGTGCATGAAAACTAGTGTTGTTTTAGGGGGTCTAATAAGTTTTTTGTTACTTTTTATATTTTCACATTTAGATATTTTTAATTTATTTAAAAAAACAAGAAAAATATTTTGTCGTTATGTTTTCAAATGACCATTTTTTTAATTTATGTAATAGTTTCTCTCAAGTGCGAGACACGGTATTTTAAAATGTTGTAGAGGTGGATCTCCTACAAAATATCAAATGAATCAAATAATCTGGATAAGATTATGATAAATGGGAATAACACTAGAATTTTATTTCATGAACTAGAATATATTCTTTATAAATTCAAAATTGATTGTCAAAGATTGAAGGCCATGAAAGAAGTATAGTCAGAGCTGCCCAATTTTACTAAAGACATTTGTTGGACTCACCTGTTTTGATCATCTCAATTATGTTTAGATATGCTTTGATAATCCCAAATAATGTATATATTTATATTAATTATACTTTATGACATCATGATAATGAGTTAATATGAATATAAAAATGATCATATCATATCATTGGAATATGTTATTCAATGTTTATTTATGATTATAAATGTTTAACGATGATTAATATTGATACTAACTTAATCTAAAAATGAAATGCATAGAATAGATACTTTATAAGCATTCGAGTTTTAGGGTCACTGATACAAACAAATCTACCACTACACAGACAGACAGTTACTGATAGAAGGAGCTACCGCTACACAGACAGACAGTTACCAATAGAAGGAGCTACTACTACACAAACAGACAGTTACAGGTAGAAGGAGATACCGCTACACAAACAGCTACCAATATAAGGAGCTACCTCTACACAAATAGCTATCGATACAATCATGTAATAGTTACAGAGAGTAACAGCTACCAATGCAAGACCAAGAGTTACAAGTCCACCGCTACAAGTTCACTAATACAAAGATCTACTGATGGAAACCAGTCACTGTTTCTCTATAATCTATCTCTATTTTTTATTAGTAATGGTCACATTTTATGCTTTTAATGCAACTGATATTAATTAATAGTATTTTTTGGATTTCAGGAAACCATACCTCGTACCTACAGAAGTAATCATGACTTATGTCGGAAATTAATTAATGATGGTTTTTGGATGTTAGGGTACCGTACCTCGTACCTACAGAAGTAATATTGCCTTATGTCGAACCATATCATGAGCTATAAAAGGAAGATCAAAGCTGCGCATAAAATAGAGACACAGAGGATTCACAAAGCGAAGTATGTTGGAGAAAAAGGAATAGATACACGAGATCTTCAAAGAAGAACTTCTCTAAAATTTGAAGGACATTGATGTGCTATAAATACTACTACAATCTCAAGCAAAACACTCGTACCTGGAAGTCAAGAAACAGAACCATGATACACTATCTTCCAAACAAATTCTAGAGAAGGACTCAAAACAACATCTACTCAATCTAAAAGGATTCCAGAGCTGCATTGCCATCACAAAGATCTTTCCAAACTCATATCATTCTTATTATCTCTATTGTGATTTGTGTATTTACATTTTGAGTAGTGTGTGTGCTTCTGTTTATCTTAAACACACACTATCTTCTATGAATTACTAGAAGATATCTAAAATCCTCACTAAAACTTTCTAAACCTTCTAGTATCCCCCTGTGAATTGTGGTAGAGGTCAAGTGTGACCTGGATAGCATGTGTGATATTGTTATAGTCTTTCCCACATAGAACCGTGGTAGAGGTCTTAGTACCTGGATAGTCTCAGTACTGTTGTAAACCCCAATCCAGGGTTTCAATCAAAGTTTTATATAAACTCTTTGAGAGGACTAAGTCTGAGCTTGAGACTGAACCTCTTGGTTAAAACTGTTGTGCATCTTATTTTAGTTTAAACTATTTTCAATATTCCTCTGCAAATTACTTTGAAATTAAATTTTTTTTTTTAAAGTAACTATGATAGTTGAACTAGAAAGTGTTTGTAATTATTGCTAGCCATTAAGTTAGTTTCAAAAGCTAACTTAATCTTCAGATTAAGTTAACTGAGAAATAATCAATCTTTGATAAACTAATTAAAAACTTACAATATTTATAAATTCACTATAATTTAACTTGTTTTATAAATTGGGGATTTCAATATAAATATTTAAAAAAATTAATAGGTACTCAATTCAACCCCCCCCCCCCCCCCTCCCCTTCTTGAGTATCCTATCTGGACAACATTTGGTATCAAAGGTGGTAGATAAAAGTTTTTCAAAACCCTCTGTTTATGAAAAGTTTTCAACTGTGATTTTAGTTGTGTCTTAAATATCTCAAAATTTCTGTTAATTCTAAATTTTTATATCTTTATATATATTTTTAAAACTTATTTATCATGGATAATAAATTAGAGGGTGAAGCTACTAAAAGGCCGCCTTTCTTTAACGGTGTTAATTATGCCCAACGGAAAATAAAAATGAAAATCCATTTAGAAAGTATGGGATTTGACATGTGGACTACTATAGAGTCTAAGTATTAGATTACAAAGACTGCTAAAACTACTTGGGATGATTCTACAAAATATGATTACAACAATAATTGTAAAGAAATGAATTCTCTTTACTACTCTCTTGGAGATGAAGAGTTTAACAGAATTTCTGGTTGTAAAACAGCACATGAAATCTGGGATACTGTGGCTGTTTCTCAGGAGGGAATAACCAATGTTAAGGAAATTAGACTAAACACATACACTATTAAATATGATAATTTTAAAATGAGGCCTGATGAACCTATTTCTGACATGTATCTCAGGTTCAATGAAATTGTTAACACCATGAGCTCGCTGGGAAAAGTTGTTCCAGCAAAGGAGAAAATCATGAGAATACTCAGATGTCTACCATAAAGATAGATAGGCACATCATTTTCAATAATAGAATCATGTGATATAAGTTCACTACCTATTAAAGAACCGATTGGTAAGTTGATGATGTATAAATAAGAGATGAAGGTAAACAAAGAGGAAGATGATAAACCTAAGAAGAAGTCAATGGCATTTAAGTCTACTCCCTCAAAGACCAAGGACAAGGAGAAAGTTCACATACCTGTCAAAATCTCAACAAGTGAAGGTTCAGATTCAGATAGTGATGAAGAGATGGCTCAAATAGCTAGGAGATTCAAGAAATTATATAAAAAGAATAAATTCTTTATAAAATTAAATTATAAGGGTAATTATGACCAACGAGGTAATTGGAAGAGAGATTGGAAGAAATTTGATAAAGATGATGAAATATTCTGTTATGAATGTAGAAGGAAAGGACATGTTAAGGCTGACTGTCCAAAATTGAAGTTTAAGAAGAAATATTATTACAAGGACAAAAAATATAAGAAATCTATGAAAGCTACATGGAGTTATTCTGAAGACAGCTCAAGTGGATCTGAAGCTTCTGATTCTGAAGAAAAGAATCATTCCAATATGTGTTTCATGACTGAAACATCTAAGGTAGCACTTAATTCCCCTATGAACAATGATTATTATTCTAGGAATGAAATTGATTCAAATAATGATGATAATATGTCTAAAGATGAATTATTTGTATATTGTAATATGTTAGAAGATACTTGTAATGAGCTTAAAGATAAGTACAAATAATTAAAGAAACAGTATTCCTTGACTAGTACTGTTAAATCTGATCTTAGTATAGAAAAGGAAAAGAATGCTCAATTGTTAAAGGAGAATACTGAATTTAAATTGTCCAATGAGCAACTTAGAAAAGACTTAGAGAAGTTCACAAATGGAATGAATACTCTAACTCAAATTCTTGGAAAAAAAGTTGCACCAAAGTATACTAATGGTTTAGGATACCAACCTGGACAGAGACAGTTTATTAAAAATAAATTGATTAAAAAATCTTGATAGTATGTTGCTAGTTCAAGTTCTAGAAATTATTATCCTTAATCAAAGATATTCAAATTCTTATAGACCAAAAAAAGTTTATTTATCAAAATCTTTTGAATCTGTTAACTATAGGAAACATGTTATACAAATATGGGTGCCTAAAGTTTTACTTACTAACCTGTCTAGACCAAATAAAATCTGGGTACCAAAATCATTTTCTGTTTAAACCTGTTTTGTAGGAGACCTGCTTGGAGAGTTCATGTAAGTAGATATGGTACTTGGACAGTGGATGTTCACAACATATGACAGGATACTACTCATTTTTTAAAAGTTTAATCAAGGTTGATAGAGGGCATGTCACCTTTGGTGATAATTCAAAAGGAAAAATAGTCGGCTTAGGCCAGATTGGTAACGATGATTCAATTTTATTTTCTAAAGTATTATTTTTTGATGGATTAAAAGACAATCTGTTAAGTATTTCTCAGTTTCTTGATGATGGATTCAATGTGAAATTTGAAAATGATGCTTGAAATGAATTTGAATCCAAAATTTTTTTGGTATTTACTGCATTAAGAAATGAAAATGTATATGTTGTAGATTTGAATTCTTTTTCCAAACAAAATTTTACTTGTTTAAATGATTTTTATAAAGAATATTGGCTATGGAATAGAAGATTAGGACACTACAATGTTCATTCACTTAGGAAACTGACTAAGAAAAATTTATTTAGAGACCTACCCAAACTAAAATTCCCAACTAACAAGGTTTGTAATCCCTGTCAAAATAGAAAGAAACATAAATTTTCGTTCAAATTAAATAAAAAAGTTTCAACTTATCAACCTCTTGATTTGGTTCACATGGATTTTTTTAGACCATCTAGAATTTCTAATTTAAATGGGAATCACTATGTCTATGTTCTAGTAGATGAATTTTCTAGATACACATGGGTATACTTTCTTGCTCAAAAAAGTGAAGCTTGTTCCGATTTCATTAAATACTCCAAGTCTATAGATAATTTTAGTGGACTTAAGATTAAGACCCTGAGAAGTGACCATGGTCATGATTTTGAAAATCATGACTTTGAAACCTATTGCACACACAATGGCTACAGCCACAATTTCTATTCCCCTAGGACACCTCAATAGAATGGTGTAGTAGAAAGAAGGATAGAACCCTTCAAGAAATTTCAAGAACTATGCTCAATGTGTATGACTTACCTGTTTACTTCAGGGCAGAAGCTGTAAATACAGCTTGTTATATTATAAATAGAGTCTTTATTAGACCTGTTCTTAAAAAGACCCTTTATGAGCTATGGAATAATAGGAAGCCTAAAGTTAGTTACTTTAGAGTTTTTGGTTTCAAAGTATTTATTCTCAATAATAAATATAATCTTGATAAGTTTTCATTGAAAAGCGATGAATGAATCTTCCTAGGTTACTCTATAACCAGTAAATCCTATAGAGTCTTTAACAAAAGAACCAAATGTGTGGAAGAATCAGTACATGTCAAATTTGACGAAACTAATCTGCATGAACCTAAGTCTTCACCTAAAAATCGTGAAGAAGAACTGTCCATTCTGGACCTTAATGATAGAAACTGTGAACCTGTTGTAAAAACAAGTAATTCTAGAAATTTTTGAGAACCTGTTTCTATTGGAACTGAATCTACAGAAGAACCTAAACTCTCTAGTCCTATCTTGACCAGACCAACTAGGATTCTAAAGAACCACCTTTAGATGTTTTTGTAGGAGATTTAGATAGAGGAACTCAGACTAGGGATTCTCTAAGAAATCAGGTTGAACATCAAGCCTTTCTTTCACAGTCATAACCTAAAAATATCAATGATGCTATCAATGATGAATTTTGGGTAATGGCTATGCAAGAAGAATGAAATCAATTTGAAAGAAACAAATTCTGGGAATTAGTTAGAAGACCTAAGGACACCTTGATCATAGGCACTAAATGGGTTTTTAGAAATAAAGTTGATGAGTCTGTAAATATAGTTAGAAACAAATCTAGGTTAGTTGCTCAAGTATATAGTCAAGAAGAAGGAATAGACTATGAGGAAACCTTTTCACCTGTAGCTAGGTTAGAATCCATTATAATTCTACTTGATTATGTTGCTCATTTTAATTTCAAGTTATATCAAATGGATGTTAAAAGTAATTTTCTAAATGGTTTTATAATTGAAGATGTTTTTGTTGAACAACCACCTGGATTTACTAACCCTCATTTTCCAAATCGAGTTTATAAGCTTTATAAAGCTTTATATGGTTTAAAACAAGCTCCACAAGCTTGGTATGATAGACTTAGTAATTTTCTTATTTCAAAAGTTTTTATTAAAGGGATTGTTGATCCAAATATTTTTATCAAAAGGATTTCCAAATATGTTTTGATAGTACAAATCTATGTTGATGATATTATTTTTCAATCTTTTAAAAATACTTTGTGTATTGATTTTTCAAAGAGTATGAAAAATGAATTTGAAATGAGTTTAATGGGGGAGCTCAAATATTTTCTTGGATTCTATGTTTTTTAAAATTAAAATGGTATTATTTTAAATCAAAGAAAATACACAAAGGATCTTTTAAAACGTTTTGGTTTGGATAATAATAAGGAAAGTGATAAACCTATGAGTACCACTTGTAAATTGGATGCAGATGAAACTGGGAAACCAGTGGATCAAACCAATTATAGAGGTATGATTGGGAGTTTACTTTATCTTATTCCTAGTCGACCGGACATTATGTTTAGTGTGTGTATGTGTGCAAGATTTCATGCTAATCCAAAAGAGTCACAATTGCTTGTGGTTAAAAGGATTTTTAAATATCTTAAACATACTACTAATTTAGGATTGTTTTATCCAAGAGGGCAATCTTTTTATTTAATAAGTTATTCAAATTCTGACTTTTCTAGTTGCATGTTAGATAGGAAGAGTACATCGGAAACATTTCACTTTCTAGGTAAGTCCTTGGTATCTTGGTGTAGTAAGAAGTAGAATTTTTTTTCATTGTCTACTACTGAAGTATAGTACATAGATGCTGGTAGTTGTTGTACACAAATTATGTGGATGAAACATACTTTATTAGACTATGGATATCAATTTAGTCATGTATCTATAATTTTTGATAACACCAGTGTGTGTCCTATATCTCTTAAATTTATAGGCACTGAACATCAATTATCTGACATATTCACCAAGACTTTAAGTTCATAAAGGTTAAGTTACATTAGACATGAGTTAGGAATGAGAAACTGTGCAGAAACCTCACCGTTAGATAAACCTCACCGATAGATAAACCTCACCGATAGATAAACCTCACCGATAGATAAAACTCACCGATAGAGAAACCTCACTGTTATAAAAACCTCACCGATAGAGAAACCTCACCGATAGCGAAACCTCATAGTTAGACAGACCTCACCGTTAGCAAAACCTCACCATTAGAGAGACCTCACCGTTAGGATTCTCACTGATAGTTTCCACCGATATGTTTTTCATTATCTAGATTTTGTGTTTTTAATGGAAACCTTTATTATTATTATTTTTGTATCTCTTTTTATTATATCTCGATACCTAAATGATAAAAATTAATTCTAGGTCACGTTTCAATCCACCGATAACTCTCTACACTTCAAACCTTACTTCTCGAACTCCGACATTTCTTACGAACCCTAAGTTCTTCGATTTGCAAATGGAAAGAGTATAAAGGCTGGTAGTCATAGATGAAGGTGATGTACTAAGTGAAAAGAGGTAGAAAGAAGGATCTGAAGGCAGTGGTAGAGGAACATGTTGTGAGAAGAGTGCAATGAACTCGCACTTACTAAATAGAAATATCATAATAGAGAAAGAAATATGTACAGATTGGATCCTACCTAGAAAATCTTTGGTTCTAAGGATATTGTAGGAACAATGATGGCTCGAATGTTTTTTGAATAACAATGTTCCCTTTTATCCAAAACTGTTAAAGGAATTCTATGAATTTGTTCATTTTGAAAAATCTGAAGGTGAGAACATAATGGTATCTGTAGTGAATGACAAGATAATATATTTTTCTTCCATTGAATGGGATGAGTGCTTGAAAGTTCCACATAAGGGTGAGTTTAGATATTTCTCAATGTTAGTACCTCCCACTAGTGACATTTTTGTGTATGAAAATGCTTTGGAAGAGCTCACTGGAGATGGCACACCAAGAAAAGTATTTTCTACAGAAATTGATGGAGAAAACCGGTTGTTGTTCAAATTTATCCAGCACGTGCTAAGTCCAAGAAGAGGGGATTTTGAAAACCTCAGATTCCAAGATATATTCTTGTTGTATCTACTAAGGAATAGTGTCAAGGTAAATTTTTGTAGGCTTCTGATGATTCAAATCAAATATATGACCAGGCCAAATTCAAAAACAAATGCTCTATTCTTTGAAAAGCTGATTTCTTTGATGATCAAGGTAAAAGGATTGGTTGAGTCTCAAGATGAGATATTGGTTGTAAGAGACAAATTTTTTATTAAATTTGTTTTTGTAAGTACATGAAGATTGGCTGGAACCGATGGAAAAGGGAATAGGTAAATGATGATGAGAAAGTTTATGATAAATTTAACCCTGTTGAGCATCCCAATCAGCTAAGAGATAGGAAAGATCCAGGTCTAGGACCTAATGAGGAATAACCTCAATATAGTGATGATGATGCTGAGGAGGATACCTCTATAGAAGATGGATGGGATCCTGATTTTCCTCCAAGCCCAGCTTCTAAAAAGGTATCATATGGAAAGGCAAGTCCACCTATGAAGGAAGCAGTTCAATGAGAAAATGTTGAAGAAATCTCTGTAAATGAGGAAGACCTGCCTAGATCAGATCATAAAGAGACTGATCCATATTCCAGTAGTAGTGATGATGAATATGAAGAAGTATCTAAAAATGGAAGTACCTATTTGAGTCTCAGTCCTCTAATTGAGAGCTCTATTTTGCTTGTTGAGGATGTTGGTGAAGTGGACAGACTAGTACCTATTTCTAACATACCCCATACTGTGCCACCTAGATTGGATATAAAGATGGTTGCAGATGAATCCTATGAGGAAGAGATGGATGCAGCTTGTGCTGAAGAGGAAGAATCTCAGGTTCAGGGGGAGCAACTTGTAAGGATAGGATCAGTTTTTGTGACATATGTAGTGGAAGATTGGTATGTGGATCTAGGATTTGTTTTATTGGGACTAGACTATCCTGATTCTGATGATGAGGCACCCATTAGAAGGCATCCTATGTCTTATGATATTTTCTCAGAGGAAGTTACTACTCAACCAGTATCTTCTCTAGCTCTGCCTGAAGACATTGTGAGAGGAGGAGATCTTGATGCACTGAAATCTGATTTGAAACCCTGTTTTTTTGAAGAGATAAGTAAGATGGAAAGTTCTTTGGTATCTTCTCTGAGAAGTGTTTTGTCAAATGTTGTGACATAAGTGATGGATAGAGTGAAACAATTTCAAAATCATATTAGGAGTTTGATAGAGGTTGTTGATTATTTGAAGTAATCTGTTACTTCATTTGATACCTTTTTTAGTACCCAATATCAAGTTGATACTGACATAAACTACATTAGAGGTGTAGTAAAACAGTTTGTGGATGTTTTTTAGATCTTTAAACATACCACAAAAGATCATGTCAGTACTCAAGATTTAGTTGTGAATAAACTGATAAGTAATTTGACACAATCCTTCAAAGAAATGGTAGATTTTACTGTAAAACCTCTTGGTACCTCCAGAGTTTTAGTTGATGTTGAACAGTTTAGATCTGTGATGAAAGAAGAACTTGGTCAAGTTAGTGAAAGTAGCTCATCTGACTCTCATGTGATATCTACCACAAGGGATATCATAAAGATCATTTAGGACTATATGAGAGATGCTACTATAGCCCAGAAGGAAATAAAATACAAAATTGATTATTATTTTCAGAGAGTGTACACCAAGAATCAGCTAACCAATCATTTCAAGATTCTGTTAGAGAATCTAAAATTGTCCCCAGTTACTCAAGCCTTAAAAAAACAATTCAGTAAGCTTAGGGAGTTGACTCCTACCTTGGAAAAGTTTATGGAGAATAAGGATGATTTTATCTCTGATATGGAGAGAGGAGGAATCATCATGGATTTTAGGAACTTGTTACTTCCCTTTCTGTATGTGGATAGTACACCTATAATTGTACCTCCAGCCCTGCCTTTCTCTGTTCAGTCTTCTTCCACACCTTAGTTGACTCCAGATCAAGCTATCAGAAGTCTTACTCCTATGATCACACAAAGTAGTACCCATTACAGGCCCGACAGTGTTTTAGTAGCTCAACCACCTTTGATCATCACTGGTGTTCCCAAGCCTTCACCTACATCTACCAACCCTGAATCCTCTTCTGATCCCAAAGGCAAATCCAAATTACCTATTGAGGAGGTGGATTGATTAGTGGCTAGGAAATTTGATAGAGATCACTTGTATTCTTTTTGTATCATTTCTTTATTTCTATGTATCTTTTCATGAAGTAATACTTACACGATCTCCTTCTCCTTTACTTTATGTTGTCTCTCTACTCAATTTTTGTTTACTCCTTTTTGCTAATCACAAAGGGAGAGAGATAATGATATGGAGAAGTGTGGGGGAGAATTATCTGGCTAAGGATAGGGAAAATGAGTCTCAGATATATAATATGAGTCTCAGATATATAATGTGAGTCTCAGATATATAATGAGTCTATTTTTTAGATATATAATTCTACCTCTGATAAATTTACCTTTTACACCATATTCTCTGTTTCATTTAAAATATTTCATTTATGGTTACAAGGAATGCTATTTTGACATCATTTGAAAATATCATTGAACACACTGAGAAGTGAGAACAAATGAATTTTATATTGATACATTAATAATTATTCTGGATTATAATGCCATAATTTGTGATTATCAAAAAGGGGGAGATTGTTGGACTCACCTATTTTGATAATCTCAATTATGTTTATATATGCTTTGATAATCCCAAATAATGTCTATCTATATATTAATTATACATTATGACATCATGCTAATGAGTTAATATGAATATCAAAATGATCATATCATATCATTGGAATATGTTATTCAATGTTTATTTATGATTACAAATATTTAACGATGATTAATATTTATACTAACTTAATCTAAAAATTAAATGAATAGAACATATACTTTATAAGAATTTTATTTTTAGGGTCACTGATACAGACAAATCTACCGCTACACAGACAGACAGTTACGGATAGAAGGATCTACCACTACACAGACAGACAGTTACCGGTAGAAGGAGCTACCGCTACAAAGAAAGACAGTTATCGATAGAAGGAGATACCACTACACAAACATCTACCGATAGAAGGAGCTACCATTACACAAGCAGCTACTAATACAAGCAATCAACAGTTACCAAGAGTAACAGCTACTGATGCAAGACCTACCGTTACAAGTCCACCGCTATAAATTCACTGATATAAAGAGCTACTAATGGAAACCAGTCACTGTTTCTCTAAACTCTATCTCTATTTGTTTATTACAAAGGGTAATATTTGATTCTTTTAATGCAATTGATATTAATTAATAGTGTTTGTTGGATGTCAGGAAATTGTACCTCATACATGTAGAAGTAATCACGCCTTATGTCGGAAATTAATTAATGATGTTTGTTGGATGTCAGGGTACCGTACATCGTACCTGCAGAAGTAATCTCTCCTTATGTCGAACCACCGCATGATCTATAAAAGGAGGATCAAAGATGTGCATAAAATAGAGAAATAGAGGATGCACAAAGAAAAGTATGTTGGAGAAAAAGGAATAGATACACAATATCTTAAAAGAGGAGCTTCACTGGAAGTTGAAGGACATTATTGTGCTACAAAGACTATTGCAATCTCAAGAAAAACACTCATACCTAGAAGTCGAAAAACAGAACCATGATACTCTGTTTTCCAAAAAAAATCTAGAGAAGGACTCAAAATAGCATCTGCTCAATCCAAAAGGAGTCCAGAGCTGCATTGCCATCACATAGAGCTTTCCAAACTCATCTCATTATTATTAGCTCTATTGTGATTTGTTTATTTACATTTCGAGCAGTCTGTGTGCTTCTGTTTATCTTAAACACACACTGTCTCCTAAGCATAACTGGAGGATATCTAAAATCCTCACTCAAACTTTCTAAACCTTCTAGTATCCCACTATGAATTGTGGTAGAGGTCAAGTGTGACCTGGATAGCCTATGTGATATTGTTATAGTCTTTCCCATGTATAACTATGGTAGAGGTCTTAGTACCTAGACAGTCTCAGTACTGTTGTAAACTCCGATATTGGGTGTGGATCAAATTTATGTATAAACTTTTTGAGAGGACTAAGTCTCAGCTTGAGACTGAACCTCTTTTTTAAAACTTTTTTGCATCTTATTTTCATTTAAACTATTTTCAATATTCTGATACTAATTACTTTGAAATTCAAATCTGTTTTAAAGTAACTCTTATAGTTGAACTAGCAAGTGTTTGTAATTATTTCTAGCCAGCAAGTTAGTTTCAAAAAGCTAACTTAATCTTCATATTAAGTTAACTGAGAAATAATCAATCTTTGAGAAACTAATTGAACACTTACAATCTTCATAAATTCACTATAGTTTAACTTGTTTTATGAATTGGGTATTTCAATATAAATCTTTTAAACGGAAATTTTAATAGGTACTCAATTAAACCCCCCCCCCCCCTTCTGAGTATCCTATCTAGAAAACAACATCAAAGAGGTTGAGGCCCATCTTGAGGAGTATCCACAGCCCAACTATATGAAGATTCAAAACCAAAAATACCATGATGAGCTAGACTAGATTCATGATCAGTAAAATTTACTTCTGAGCTAACTGTGGGCGATCAACAGTATATGGATGACTTCTAAAATTAATATGAGGTAAAACATGATCCCCTAGATCCCTAAAAGGTATAAGATTCAATACCCTTTTATGTAAATGTATCCATGGAAGAAGAGGATGACATAATAGTGATAGAATTTTATGAAATGAAAGAGGAGCCCAACAACCTTCCTCCATACATTGAGATCCAACTTCAAGTGGAACATACCATGGTAGTGATTCAACCAAAAACAACTCAGGGATATGATATTTCTTTGAACTCTTTATTTTATGATTTTATTTAATCTGATTTGATTTTCACTCTTTTTTTAATTTTTATTTGATCAATTCATTCCATGCATTATAAGTTGATGAAAAACATGACATGAACCTATTGAGGAACACCGAGAGCTCTCTAATTTTGATGAACATACATTTTAGGAGCCTAATAAGAAAATATAAGTAGTTGAGCCTAAGGAAATAAATACAAAGGATTCTCACATTGAAAGGGATAATTTACTTATTAAAAATTTAAATTTAAAATTTTTTCAAGTAAAAATACATGCTCTTTCTCCCTTTGATCATTAGATTCATACAGTATATGTGAAGACATCACTGAAAGAGAATAAGGAGGGTTCACAAGTAGAAACCAAGAATTAAGATAGTATATACTTCATCCTACCCCCACCAAGAAATCTGTATATATTTATGAAGGGGGTAGATTTGGTTCACTAAATCCATGGATCATTCCTCACCGATAATAAATATGTGGAAGTTGGGAAAACCACATGTGGTGGTTTAAGTCCAAGAAGATCCACCCACCATCAGATTATGGATAATATCTTGTACTTACCTATAAAAGAAGAAAAATTCAAGGCTCGAAAGGGGGATCATACCAATCCTTATCACTTTACTTGCTTTCTAGGAATTTAAATTGCATTTTTAGAATTAATTTAGCATGCAGCCTACTACCTATATTATTTTTCAGATTAAATGACATGATACTTATGATTAAATAATTAATTAACTTTTATAGGATCATGATGGAATAAGGAAACCCCAAAAAACCCAAGAGGAAAGAGGACTAAGCTTCATGGGAAATAGAGTTTATTTTTTTAAAATCTCTATATATATTTTTCCAACAACATGTTTTGATCATTCAATTATAAACTACATTTCCATGCATGAATTTATACTTTAATTGACTTATTTGGGATATATTAGTTTCTTAGGAATCATATGATACGATGTTTTAGATTTCAATTTCAATAATATTAAATGATTAAAATGGATAATTAGATGATTAAATCAAAACATAGATATTAAAATGAGGACTCTTGATTTTAGAAAATTAGATAATTCTTGTAAATTAAATTCTCTAAACAATCTTTTTAATTTGTTTAATTTCTTAAATTCATGTGAAATAATTTTTTATTATTATTACAGCCTTGATTGATTGTCCCAAATCATATTTCCCACTCCCTAGAGGATTTCTAGACCATGTACTTCCTATTTATCTTGATCGTATTTCTTGAGTGATCTTGGGACATGAAAACCACTAGAATGTTCATTTGAACTTGTAAAAGCTATGACTATTCAAAAAAACATTCAAAATGTTCCAAGAATCTTTTGAAAATACCTTATCCTTAAAATAACACATTTTCATCAATCAGTTTTTAAACCATAGAAACCATGAATGACCTTGTTAGGGATGAGCCATGTCTAATTCTATTTTTATCTATTCCTAACTTACTCTTAGTATTTTCATGATATTTTAAAGTTAAAGTGTATGGGTGAAGGTTTAATGGTAAATGGGATGAAATATATTGTAAGGAAGATGTGTGGTGGTGCTACATATGGGGATAAAGAAAGGTTTTTGATTCATTCATTACTCATTATTTTTTTCTCCTATTTATATTAAAAAGTGAAAATGATAAAAAGAACAAAAAAATGAAAATATAACGGTTGTGATTTAGGAAAAACAATAATTACCATTATTAGACTTATAATTTTTGTCATGTGTGGTTAGATGTTATATGTGAGTTTTATTTCTATCATAACTTTCAAAAATGGAAAAAATGAGTTATTTGAAAAATAAAAAAATTATAAAAGTAGAAAAGAGAAAAATTCAAGAGGTTTCACATATCATTCATTATATATTTTGATCATAAATTTTACTTTGATTTTTTGGTAAAGTGGGAGTTGTTATAATTTTAAAGGGATAATTCCATGACATTATCACTTTTAATATCACACTTTATACTTTAAGAGATAAATATCCTCCTTGATACGTAAATTTATAAACAATAATTTATTCCAACCTTAAGCCTCATAGACATTTGAACCTAGATTAAAAATCCTAGATGATTTTATGTGACTTTTTTCTTAACAAAGTGGAGAAATTAGTTCTTTTGCAATCTTATGGATAAGGAGCATGTCTCATGATATGAGCATAACTCCAATTGAATTGTATCATGAGATATGAGATAAACGATTCAAGTAAGGTAGATCATGATTTTTCATGTTTATTAATGATAAATTAATAAGATTTAATGAATGAGAAGAAAAGTTTCATCATTGTTCAAAGGGTAAAAATAATATTCTTGAATAGATTATTTCTTTCAAAATGGAAAAATTTAATTGATATTTTACATGAAATTTGAAATTTTTATTTAACATTGATAATTGTTTTATTTTACTACTTTGAAATTTGAATGTTGTTATAATTGGTGACATATTATCTTCCATGTTTAGATTTTATTCTTGAGGACAAACATGGATTAAGTGTGAGGATATTTGACAGAGTAATATTTACATGAAAATTAGAAACAAATTGTGATTATTTTTTTATTTTTTCAATGATAATTACCATGTAATTCAATGTTTTAATAAAAATGTGTAAAAATATGATTATTAAAGTAAATTTTAAAAAAAAATAATAAGTTATTATTTTTCATGTTATTATATTGGTTGATATTTTCTGTTTTTTGAAATTTTTCTATCTATATTTTTAAAAGTGTACTAAAAAATGAGGAAGATATCGAGCTACCCATCAACCAAGCCAACCTTATATTTAGCCATCCCATAAGGAGCAGCTAGCTAGGCCATCCAGGGAGGTATTTCCTGATTCAGGGCTACATGGTGGGTCAAATCTTGTGCATGGTTTCTTGCATGTGGTCAAGACCATGTGGAGTATAGTTATTTCAAAGGGTCGCACAGGTCATGTGTGTGTGGTTTGTATTGTTCATGTGTATAGGTGTAAACTGAGAGTCCATCCTCGATGCAGTTGTTCTGATTGATGGATCTCATTACTTTTTTATAAAGGCACATAAAACTACATATTGTTTCGATGTGGGATGTGATTTAGCAGGTTACCATTCATCTTATGCTCGCTCCACGTGTGCTTCCACCTTCACCTTGGGTCATGAATGCTGCATTCACTAGAAAACTCCACAACTATCTCTTCTCAACCTCAGATAAATCTCTACTTCCACCATCAAATCCTACCACCACAAGTGATCATCTTTGCATCTATTAACAACATATGTAAAGGTTTTATCCATCTATTTCAATGGCCAGATGATATGGAGGAGGCTTCCAAGCCACATTACCCCCAAAATTACCTTATATAACCTCACTTCACCCCTACCTTGTGGAAAACCCCACATTCATCACCCCATGAAAGACATGTCCACAAGCCATGCATTCCATGTGAAAAAGGGGTGCCACCACAGAACTCAGTACACTCCAAAATTAGGAAACTCATAATATTTGGTTGTTTCAAAGAATCCACCCTCAGATATCTCAGATATTTAATATTTTCATATTAAAAAATAGTGTCTTGGGGTAAAACATTAATAAAGATATTGACCATGATCCCCAATGATTTTGAAGTCCAAGGAGGGCCTCTCCCTAGATGCCTATAAAAAGATGAGAATTCCCACTACTAAAGGGAGCTTGACACATTGAGAAGAGGATATGGCCACTATCAGTCGATTATGTTGCAAATTTTTTCTATTTTATTTTATTTTTATTTTTTTTAGTTTGTGTTAGTTTTAATTCATTTATAATTTCAATTTATTTTTAATAAATGTAATTCATTAATTCTAATTGTTTTCTTCTTCCACTTGTGTCCCCACCCATCTTGTTTTTTTTTGTTATTATTATTATTATTTTAACATTATTATTTATATTTTCTTTTCTTTATTCCTTTTATTATTTTATTCTTTTTCTCTAACTCTCTCTCTCTTATTTCTCTCATCCACCATTTTCCTTTTTTTCTTATTCTCATTTTTATTCTTTTCTTATTTTTTATTTTTTTATTTTTTTATTCTCTTATTTATATCCAACATTATAGTCTATTACCCTCGACAATGAGGGTATAAAAAAAGGCTTAGACCAGGGGAGGTTAAGGTGTTCTTGAATTCTTACGTAATGTTTATTTATTTTTATAGTAGAAATGAGTAAAATGGATAGATGTGCTTAATTCCCCCCATGCCATGAAACTCAATATATTTCTATTATATGTAATACTATTTTTCCTCCCCTCATTTTCTATATCTTCAAATTATGGATTTCATCGATTCAATGGATGGAATGGTATCTATAAAGCTGGGTCTTAGAAGATTTCCCACCCTAGACCAAGGTGTTTCATCAACCTTGATTATAGGAGGAGAAGGAATTTAGTTTGATTTAGTCATTGTATATTTCATAATTTGTAAATAAAATGATAGTAATTCAAAAATATATTTCATGTTTGGATTATCTAACTAAAATTAAAAAAAAGAAAATAATTTTGGAACCCAAAACTAAACCTAAAACCATGTTATTTCTTCCTTAACTCATTCTATTTAGCATTGCATGTTAGTATGGTATTATTTTTTTATTTCATTTCATTTCATTAATTATAAAATAAAAATAACCCAAATTATCATTTTTTCATAAAATTATTAAAATAACAAAAATAATTAGTTTTGTAAAAATATAATAAGTAGGTGAAAATACTAAGAAGATCCTCAAGTGATATGCCCCTGGTAAGCCTTTGTACTATATTAGGAAAATAATTTTCTTTTTCCACAACCCATGATAGGCGTGCATCAAAGATTTAAACCACAAGGGTGTTTTCCTCTCTAATAAGGTCATTAAGGCATCATATAGTTACCATAGGGAGTCTTATGCTTATATAATGAGGTAAGTATATAGTTTAATATTGTTTGATGAGGAAGTTTTCATTTTTGGTCATCCCATATTTTTCATATGAGGCATATTGTATTTATTTTATACGGTAAGTCTGTAGTTTATTTTTATGCATTGAGGATGTTTGACTTTTTAGTTAAAATTCATATAACTCATATTATGGTTTCTACCACTTTATGTTCATAAATCCTTGAACATAGAGGCTACAAGTAGTTTAAGGTCATAATGCTTAAAAGTTCATGGTGAGCTTCCGCTTCGGCAGACGGTTCTTGGGATCTAGGTTTTAAAACCCTGTGACTCCTCTTCATCAATTGAGGTATCCCTAGTATACTGGTCCTATGTGGGTGTGCTGCGGCTATGGGGAGGGAGATTCGACATGGCTTACTGTCAAGGGGAGATGGTGGTCTTGTTGTAGATCTGGCTACAGTGGATCTAAATGTGTGGCGACACTTCTGAAAGGTTCTGGGGGCCGTAGCGAAATCTAGTGGGCTGGGGATTTTAAAATTTTTATTGGTAGATCAACGGGACTTATTGATGCCGACGATCTGAACCCCAGAGTGGTCTTAGTATCTCACGTAAATTATAAGGAGCACAAAATAAAAATGAAAAAGTATTGTTTCAAATCTGAATTCGTGGTCGAATGCAACGAGTCGAAGGCAATCATCACTTGAAGTATCGATAGCAGGATCCCTCTAAATTGTTCACACGTGCTTCAAAACCCATGGGAGCATAGATCATAAAATTCTAGGTGCTAGAGCAGAGATCTGATGGCACTTTTGACGTCCCGATGATCACCGCATCGAGATGCCTTCGATGCTATAGAGAGATCTTGATCCGAGCTTCTTGGATCGAGAGATTATCGCTCTAGCGAGCAGGAGGAGAGAGAGGATCTGAACTTTAATTCCATGAAAGTGAGTGAATAGTTAATTACTACCCATGAGAGATAGCCTCCTCCTTTATTTATAGCAGATTTTAAAAATGCATGGTCGGGTTCCCTAGCCCCTGTTTATTTCAACATTCACTAAATAAATAATTTTGATGATCTAAACTGCATCAATATTATTTATTATTTTATCACATACTTGTAATATATAAAATATATCATGTGATAAAACCCAATCCATTAAACTGGACTCATTTTCCTGCTTAATATTAAACGAACCTTGAATATTAAAATAATATACATTCAATTAATATTTTCTCATATTTACTAAACTTTTAAATACATTAAATAAATTAAATCCCAAATATTCATAACATGAATATTAATGAATTTATTTAATTATTTTGGTGATCGATACGTTGGAAAACACTTATACCTTCTGGTAGGGGCCCACCATGTGCATATAACTATTCAACTAAATATGGAGGATTCTTGAAAACGCTATTGTGTGTGACCCTCTAGTCCCTTATCTCAATAGCAGTTAATAAAATCAACATACCAAGAGTAGAGTCTAGAAACCCATCATGGCCCCTAAAGAGATAAGTATTGTCATAGAAATGATAACCAACCTACTAACACTGATTGTGTACTATAATCTCTTTATCGTTAAATATCTCATCAAGCAGGATGCACACTTGTGTCATAATCATTTTCTTGATTTATTATTTGTTGATCTTATCGAATGGATTTGCCTTTCGACTTCTTTGGACAAAGACTTATGAAAGAGGCACCATCCTGATAAACCAGGCCTGAGATATATAAATTCCTAAACTTGGAAGCGATAAATCCTTTATTGACCATTCAACCAATTTCATACCACCAACGACGCACCCAACACAAGCTACCTCACCATGTTTTCAATACCATAGTTTTTTCTTTACATCAAAGTATGTAGTCAAATGATACACATTGGTAGTGGTCTCAAGTAAGGAGACCAATACACATGTCTGCATATGGGAACGACCAATGATACCAAAAACATGTGGTGTTCCTATTTGCAGGTCTGCCCTCATGATCTCACTACTGGAGATCACCAAGTGCGAGCTTCATGAGAAGAAGTTTCAATGCTTATGAGCCCCCAGCACCTGATAGTCAAATATCTACTATGTTTAGTTAGTAATATGTATCTATATTATGGAGAATATATTTAAGATTAATGTCATGGTATCTTGAGGTTCTCATTATATCCTAGGATTTGCTATAACCTCTTGATACGACAATTAATATTTGGACATTACCATTATAATAGTGGACACAGAAAAGTATACACTATATTGGTAATATAACATTATGTATAACTAACTATTAATATTATATGGCAATCATAAGTACTATATAGTTGGGTCTAGGGAACCCACTATTTCAACACTCCCACTTGCACTAGAGCCAATTGGATAACCAAACTTGTTAGCTACTCACATGATAAAGATCATGCTTTTACTTAGTAATGGCTTTAATTTCTGGGCCTACCACTTTTTCACCACGTGGCATATCTACTATATGCGACCTCATCTCCTTGAGTGAAATTTCTCAAGATAAGGTATCTCTGAGTATATCACTTTTTTCCATTGTCATAACTTGACAAACTTTCTAGTAAGAATATCATAATTTACATTATGGTAATAGTTTTCTCACTAGGTGCGATTCCAAGAACTGGAGAAAATAGTTGAAATTGATAAATGCTTCTTAGTTGTCTTAGAAGTTGCAACATACTCGGTATTTGTAGATATGGATACCACTAGCTTTTATGATTTTGACTCACTCATCTCCTTATACTAACTACGATAATAGATGATATTTATCTAAGTATTACTATTTTTTGTCCCACAAAAACTAGTATACATTCTTCTCCATATTCCAAGTATATATAATTTGTACTTGATGAAGTATAAGATGATAGTTCTGACCGCATCAATTGCAGTGATCTAAGATATAACTGATATCTACCTATAATAAAGTATATCCTTGCAGTATCAATTCTTGTACATATTATGGAATATGTGATTGATCCATTGTTGGGGCACATGGAACTCAACTCACAACTTTAATCTCTTCCCATGTTCTGAATATGTCAACCTGAAGAGATTGATCCATGTGACATTGGCAACAATTCTAAACTTGAATTGTTCCAACTTGTATTTTTCAATACAATGTCACTTTATATACGATTGACTAGGTCCAAGAAACTGTTAGATCTATTTCTATATATCCAGTTCCCTAGAACTTAGGTTGCTAATTTAGGTCAATAATTGGATAATTACTTTTATTCTGGTCTTAACAAACAGTAAGACCAATATCTATTTTCCATATGTTACTGAACATATTTCACATGGAAAACATTGGCTCTCCCACTAACATTTGGTATACACAAAGAAAATATTCATTTGAACTGAATGATCTAAGATCTTGTTGCTTACTTTAATCTAGAACTGGATTTCAATAACTTGTGACCTTTATTGGCATTTGATGGTGTCATCATCCCTTTCTGGTTGCGTCGTTTAGACACCTTCCACGAAAGATGATCTTGACATCCAATGACCAATATAATGATCTTATAAGTTTATCTATGACAAGTAAAATTCTAACGTATTTAGGCATACTTACTTGGTATAACCAATAGAGCCTTATTGGTACCAAGCTTATACCAACCATGTATCATCTCATTTGAATACCCACCATAGTATTAAATTTATAATCCCCTTTGCAATTTGATACATGGAATCCATTATTGAATTTTAAATTTTTCAATCTTAGATTATTTCCATATACTACTTACTTGTAGGATTTATTATTCTTAATGAATAATATATCACTGGTCATGGTGAATATGAACCCATCACCATAGTTTTATCCTTCCTACATAGTATGTGTCACACGAATATTCCTTTTCTACATGTACTTGTGGAACTTGTTCCTATGTCAACCATTTATACATCTCAAGAATTGACTAAAACCAAGTCAATATTTCTCCCACTATCTCTAATAGATATGTACACCCTTATAAAGAAATGTAGTCTAATAATTGACTACATATTTTCTATCTTATGGATTTATGTAATATCCTACGCAACTTTTAGAATATTTACTTAGATTCACCATGTGTTTAGCTTGATTCATGTTTGTTTAAATCTTAAAAAAAAATCTTTGCATCCTAACACATGATCTATGACATAATAGATTATCATCATACTATGACTTGTATGATATCCATTTTCATTTTAGTTGTCACATTGGTTAGGGGTTTGCTCTGTTATTTTCAAAGAATGTCATGAAATATAATGGAAGTTTTTACAGGTTGCAACATTGATACTCCATACATTATAACTTTGATATATAAATTGTGCGTTTATGAATTACTCCACGCTACATTTTTTTGATCAATTTTAACATGTAAGACTCATCATCAATCCTACTTATGAACATCAATGTTGTGATGTATATAAGGTAATGTTCATTTAGGAATTACTCCATGCTACATTATCATGATCGATGAGTGCTTGGTCAAGATATTTTTCAGCATGCTGATCCGAAGCAACTCATATCTTCTGACCATGCATATACTTCACTATTATATTCCTTAATGACTTAAATGGATCTTATGAAGTATCTTTACCTGTATATTTCCTTGGGAATAGTTCACTCTCTCTTGTTGAACTAACCTCGAAAACTTTGTGGCATACATTTATTTCTAAAGGTTTCTTTGTCTTGAACTAGAGATGTCAATAATACCAAAGGTATTTAGTTATGCTGAGCCTAAATACCATATTGGGTATATTCTTGACATCTAATTTTAGTTTTAATCAACAAAGAATCATATTACCACAACTGGGTAGGTCTTACATTTCATATTCATTTTGTATTGCCCTTGATTCAAGTATGTATGAACTATTTGTTGAGTATGTTACACCACAAACAACATTAATTACAAAACTTGGAGAAATGTATCATTATGTCCAAGATAGAATGTGAGATAAATTTTTTGGTTACAATCAACAACTTGTTCAATTTGAATCAATCACTTGGCAATTTGAAGTTATGTGTTTCTCACCGCTAACCTAGGAATCACCCATTCTCACCTGCTTGGAGAAGACACTTTACTTCTTATAATGTTCCTATACTTACTTGGTTACTATATTTAAATAAACATATGTAATTGGAATATCTTATTCAATACCCAAGAATTATGTTATAAAAATTAATTTATATTGATGAATATACCTAAACGAGAAGCGGGTACTTGCTTCTTGTATTTCAGTTTATTTCATTTTTAAACTTCCATAAAATAATTTCATTATGTGATGCAAATAACCTCCCATTAAATAACCAACCTATTTTCTTTGAAGTACAAGATGAAGTTGCCTTTGACTTAACCTTCCATAGGCCTTTTCTCCTTGTATTTCAACATATTCTCCCTAAGAACAAAAGATGGTGCTATCTTTAATATTCTTATTACTTGGAAAATGTTACCTTAAAGGTAATGAATTGCTTACTCTATAATGTTCATTTATATCATTAAACGAATCTAGAGTAATTGGATGTATATGGTATAAGAATGGGATGACATGAAAGATTTTGAATTTTCTTTCACTTTACACAAATCGAGTGCAACCATCACATTCAAATCTTGCTTATATTTCTCCTTGAAAACTTCTTGGAGAAATGACTACATGTAACATCATCCATGTCATGATGTAGCAACTAAAACTAACATCAGACTTTTATGATATTATTATGACAGAACCATCATATGCTTCATTCATGAGTCTCCTTTAAGTAGTTTTACACCCTCGCTTGCTGAGGTGGCTTAATAGGTTGGGACACAACCACCTTGAATTTTCGATATAATTGTAATGTGTGTGAGTGCCTATACTACAATTTGGAAATTAGTTCTTAGTTTAGACATTAACTTTGTCTAATATTTATCATAGTTTTATTGTGGTATTACTTACCATTCTCTACAAATAAACTTTAGCAAATTAGTAGCTTCTATGTTTATTACTGAATGTGACATTACTGATTATTTTAATCATTAAATTTCTCCAACTAATTTTTAAAATTCTAGGAACCCTATGTACTAGAATAGAAATACTCTATAATATGAGTATTCTAGTGAAAAGGATCCATGAACCTCCCTCACATTCTACAATCTATGGCTACACCACTACTCGGAGGGTCCAAGGTAGGATTTTGGTTGTCCAAATGCATTAACTCATAGTTCCTTGATTTTTTGAGTGAAGTACCATCTTCAAAAATCATTATCGATTTACTCAACACTTGCCTCTAAAATTACAACAAGATAGATATGGATATTTCTTTACTGCAATGTTAGTTAAGTCTACCCACCACTCTTATAATAATTCCAAGGTAGTAAGAGGTACCCTTATCTATGGCATGAATGGCACCCCAAACACCCGGTTTTGTTCAAACTTGATTGAAGGAAGGCCGTAATGTTTTAATATTACATTGAGGGTTTTGTGTTTTTTCTCTCGACGAATGTGATCCATTTCTATTAAACTTGTTTATTTATGTTGTCGCACTCACAACTGAACTTTAATAGAAAAAAATATGTCACTTATTTATGCATTTTATTATCTATTATTTTATGTATTTCTCCCACTGTTCTAAAATGCATAAAATAATAAATAAATACATAAAGGTAAATTGTTATCTAACTGGTCTTGAGCATCTAAATGACCAAAGGGCATCATTCCTGAGTTGAAGCCTGACTCATAATGAATATTTCCCCCTATCTTGTACGTTTGATTCTCTTCTGAATTATCACCTCGTCTTGGTAGGGTCGACATCATGTCTTGGAGTACCGCCTCATCTTGGCGAGATCCACGTGTCGTCTTGGAGTACTGCCTCGTCTCGCATTGTATTCGTATGAGGTACAAAAATACTCAGGTTTAGGTGAGGGGAACTAGGGGTATAAATGTACATCAGATGAATTGGACACGCAGGTCCTTATACATTTTAACAGAAAAAGAAAGATGATGTGCCGACCATCTATTAAATTAATTACAAGCATCGCATGCAGTTAAAATAATTAATTAAATAAAATACAACATACATGGGTCGATACTCAAGACCAGAATGTTGGTATAATAAAGAGTGATAAAATTAAAATGCATTAATTAAGTACGAGGTTTATATAAATTAAATTAAATGAATTTAATAAATTCAAATAATTTAATTATTTATCATTACCCTAATTAATTTAGTTTTTTTATGCCAAAATTAAATTTATTAATTAATTTAATTTCATTACAAAATTAAATTAATTTATATCTCTGGATATTAAAATAATTAACCAAAATTAATTCTAATTAATTTAATTTAGATACTAAAATTAAATTAATTAAGTTAATTTATTTTGATTAATTTTAAATGGCCAGTCCCCGAAATATCATCGCATGGCCTGTACGGGTTGGGCCAAACCCATGCATGACCCTAGCTACCTGTGTAAGGGACAAATTGGGTCGGACCGATCCACCCAAACCCGTTCCGAGTTTGGTAGGTCCTCCTGAACTATTTTGGGGCCAAAATTGCTCTACGTAAAAATATTACAGACAAAATAATACCTCCCAGGTGTAAACAGAATCCAGTAGGGCAGGTGCCGACACAGCAGCTCGAATGAGGTGCAACTACATGGATGGGGCAACATGCTAGCATTTGAACTCAGGACGATGGTGGGTGCGAGAGGTGCTAGTAGTTCTGACACCTGGCTGAGCCACCAAGGGAGGTGGAGATGGCATCTGGGCTGGACAGAGGTTCGGCGACGTGCTAGGGGAAGTCACAGGGCATGGGGAGAGGGCGGTCGACGGCCGGAGAGGCTATGTGCTGAGGAGGCTAGGAGAGCGAGGGTCGGGTGTCCTTTTTGGGTGCTTGGAGGTTGGGAAGTGGGGTCCTGCTATGTGTGTTGTGCGGACTGGGAGGCAGACGTCGGGACGCGGCTGCACAGAGCTGGGTGCTTGCAGGGGATGTCGTTCCTGCCGGTGGGTGTGGCCAGAAGGTAGGCAAATCAGGGTGAGTTGCTGAAGTAGGTCTATGCCTGGCTGTTGCGGCATCTAGAGAAAGATGATGCCCCATCTTCTAGTGTTCCATGCGGGCTGGGAAGAGGCATCGACTCCAGGATCCGGCGGCGAATAGCAGAATGCAAGGAGGCGGGGTGCGGCCTCTGGTGGGAGCAGGAGCGTAGCGGCGCGAGTGCACCTGGGGTGGCCAGCTATAGGGGCTTGGCATCCCGAGGAAGATAGGGGTTCCGCCAAACCCCTTTGTTTTTTTATTAATGCATCCTCTTATTTAAAGGAAATATTCTTCTTTCATTGTTTTTTTAAGTCTCCGCCCTTTTATTTTTTTAAGGTCAATTCAAGTCTCCCCCCATTTTTTACACCTCAAAAAAATATAAAGGATAAATAATAGCCTTTTAATTTAATAATAATAAAATTATTATAATAAAATAATAATTTATTATTATTATATTATTTTTTAATTATTATAATAATAAAATTATTATAAAAATTATAAAATTATAAAATTTATAATTTTGAAAATAATTTTAATCATATCTGATGAAAGATCTTTGAGAATGAATTAAATTTAATTCCTGTGATCAAACAACAAATTTGATTCAATCTGAAAATTTAAAATAGTCATAACTTGGCCGTTCAAGATCGGATATATGCACGGTTTGAATTGATGGAACCATTTTTTAACCCTCTACTTAATTTTATGAAAATTAATTTTATTTGTCTTAGAAAATCCATTTGATCCCTCTGATGCCACTAAAAGGTTCCAAGGCCCGTAGCGGAAGCCGGTGGGTCGGGGATTTTAAAATTTTCATCAGAAGATCGACGGGACTTGTCAACACTGACGTTTCGAGTCCCAGAGAGGTCCTAGGATCTCACGTATATTAAAAGGAGCACAAAATAAAAATGAAAACACATCGTTTTAAATCTGAATCTGCGGTCAACTGCAACTAGTCGATGGTGATCTTTGCATGAAGAATCCATAGTAGGATCTATCTAGATCATCTACTCGTGCTTCAAAACCCGCGGGAACGTCGATCATCGAATTCCAGGTGCTAGCGTAGATATATGATGGCACTTTCGACATCTTGAAGATCACTGCATCGAGATGCCTTCGATGCTGGAGAGAGATCTTGATCCAAAATTCTTGGATCGAGAGCTTATCTCTCTAGAGAGTGGGAGGATAGAGAGGCTCTCAACTTTCATTCCATGAATGTGAGTGAATAGTTAGTGTCCACCCATGAGAGAGAGCCTCCTTCTTTATTTATAGTGGAGTTGATAAATACCTGATAGGGTTCCACGACCCCCATTTATTTCAACATCCACAAAATAAATAATTTTGATGATATAAAAATTGTCAATATTATTTATTATTTTTTCACATACTTTTAATATATAAAATATATCACGTGATAAAACTCGATCCATTTAACTTGACTCATTGTCCCTCTTAATATTAAACTAACCTTGAATATTAAAATAATATTCATTCGATTAATATTTTATAATATTTACTAAACTTGTAAATAAATTAAATAAATTCAATGCCAAATATTCATAACTTGAATGTTAATGAATTTATTTAATTATTTTAGTGATCGATACTTTGGATAACACTCAGACCTTGTGGTAGGGGCCCACCATGTTCATATAATTATTCAACTGAATAGGGAAGATTCTTGAATACACTATTGTGCATGACCCTCCAGGCCCTTATCTCGATAGCAGTGAATAAAATCCATAGACTAAGAGCGGAGTCTAGAAACCCATCATGGCCCCTAAATAGATAAGGATTTTAATAGCAATGACAACCAACCTACGAACAGTGACTATATACTATAATCTCTTTGTCATTAAATATCCTATAAAGTAGGACGCACACTTGTGTCGTCGTCCTTTTCTTGCTTTATTATTTGATGATCTTATCGAATAGATTTTCCTTTCAACTTATTTGGACAAAGAGTTATGAAGGCATCACCATCCTGATCAACCAGATATGAGATATATAACTTCCTAAACATGGAAGTGACAAATCCTTTCTTGACCATTCAACCAATGTCATACCACCAATGATGCACCCAAGATAAGCTACCTCACCATGATTTCAATGAAATGGTTTTTTCCTTACATCAAAGTACATAATTAAATGATACACATTGGTAATGGTATCATGTCAGGAGACCAATACACATGTATGTAGATATAAATGACCAATGACACCCAAAACATGTGGTGTTCCTATTAGCGGGTCTATCCTCATGATCTCACTATGATCCCCCAGCACCTAATAATCAAATATCTATTGTATCTAGTTATTAAGATTTATCTAGACTGTAGAACATATATTTAAGATTAATATCATAGTATCTCGAGGTTCTCATTTTAGTCTGGGATCTACTATAACCTCTCTATATGACAATTAATCTTTGGAAATTAGAATTATAATAGTGGATGCCGAAAATTCTACATTTTAATGGTAAGATAAAATCATGTATAACTAATTGTACACATGACATGGTAATAATTAGTACAGCATAGTTAGGTTTAGGGAACACACTATATCAAGAGATTTAGCGTGCGGTGAGGTGATGTGGTGTTGGAGAATGATGGGGATCTTGTCGCGGTGTTCTAACGAGGTCCTTGGGCTTGTATGGATGGAGAGACATGTTCTGGTCAGTGAAAACTAGTGGTCGATGGGGGATTCATTTGGTTCATGGTTATAGGTTGCAGCTAGGGTGCTCGAGGTTGGCTCCATCAATAGTGATCCCATGGTGCGTCTCTACTGGGTGTCGATCTGGTCAGCATTCAATGATCTTGTCCAGATCTTTGTCTCAAACCAGATCTGGTTAGGTTCAGTGCAGTGACGGCATGGATTGATGGTCTTGGCGATGGCGTTGTCCTCTGGCCAGCGATGGTGGGCCTGGACAATAGATGTGTTAACGGTGGACTTGAGTTGGTGGACCTTTTTTGTGGACTTTTTTGTATTGTATTTGTATTGGGATTTGGTTTTGTAATGGGTTATGTCCCAATTGTTGGAACCATGGACGTTCTATGTTGGAAATAGTGTATGGTTTGTGTTTGTTTTAAATCCTCTTTAGAAGATTAGATTGTTTTCCAGGAAAGGGATCATACGGTTCAAGTGGACAATAGTATTGAAGGTGGCATTGTTTCCTAGTGTTTGCCAAATTTTTGGTCCCAAAAATCAGAAAATAGAGAAATGTGTGTTTGGAAAAGGGATTTTTGCACATGTTTAAAGGGTGTTTAAAAAGTTGTGCACAAGGCCTATTTTGGGATCCGAATGTAAAAATATGTAAAAGGAAAAAAGTGTGTGCAAGACATGGATGTACACAAAATATGGTGTTGCAAGAAAGATTCTTACACGCCCAATGTGATGTCAAAAGGGGTTTTGCGTGCTCGGAAAGAAACTTACGTTCACTAACAAAGATGCGTTGAGATACTTCATGGAGTTTCTTCAAAGGCCTATAAATATGAGGCTACCCCCATGGAAGACTTAAGAATTTCTCAAAGAAAATATAGCTGCTCTGCCTCATGAAATATTAGCATGTGAAAGATTAGAAGAGAGTTAATCTTTCACACAAGGTGTTACTTTAGTCTAAAAAGACCAAGTGAACCCTTCGGAGCAATTGCACTAAAGATAAGGGTTGTGTGAAAGGTAGGGGTTGCGTGAAATTCAACTTGCGTGAAAAATCCTAAATATTGCGTGAAAGTTCAGGTATTTTTTGCAAGAATAGTGTTAAGATTCTGACCGGATTTTGAATATATGATTCAGTGGTTTAGTGATTTCAAGTGCATCATTTCTAGACTTCGATGCAAGCAGTGTCTCATGATGAATAGAGATAAAGACATTAATCAAAATCTATTTAAGAGACCTTCAAGTTGATAAACTGAGTTTTACTTCTATCAAGGCAGTGAACTAGGGGGGTTCGACGGAAGTGATCTAAGGGACACATTGACCTTTCCCTTAACCTTTGTAAAGGCAGTGTGTCAGGCATAGAAAACCTGTGACCAAACCTTGTAATCCATAAACTAGTGAATATTAGTGGATTTTAGTATGACCGACTCATGTTGGTGTATGATCTTTGAACGTAGCCCTTAGTGGTGAACCATGTAAAAGTGTTGTGTGGCCTCCATGAATGTGATTGTTTTCTTTCTATTCTCATTGGTCTTATAGTTTTAACGAGTTCCTACCAAGGTGGGAGGAAGATCCTTGTTTTAAAAGAAAAATTTGACACCCTGATTCACCCCTCCCTTCTCAGGGTGTCCCGGGGTCCAACACCACTGGGCTCTCGATCCACTGTATTTTAAACCTTCATGCGTTTAAGCCTACAGGCTTGAAATGGGATTTTGGGTTCTCCCTTTCCCCTTAAAAGGGTTTGTGTGTTATTTTCTTTTTAATAAATGTATTTTACCTCAACTTTCCTAGTAAGTTCATAATGGTTATACCAAAAGTAATATTGTTAGTTTGAGGTCATTTATCTCAAACCCATGATTCATTAGTTTAAGGTCACATATATTTGACTAATTTCAAATATTGTAAGGTCGTAATTCTTGGACTATGGGGGATTCACATGAAGTGATACTTGATAAACTTGGCATTAGTGGGAGTTGTGATATGTTTTCCATCCATGGTGATCAAATAGATT
This sequence comes from Viscum album, assembly GCA_963277665.1. Lineage (NCBI taxonomy): Eukaryota > Viridiplantae > Streptophyta > Magnoliopsida > Santalales > Viscaceae > Viscum > Viscum album. The sequence goes on from OY728153.1 coordinate 653,964,122, forward strand.
GATCCATTAGAATAAACCTTATTGATAATGTATGGTCCTTCTTATTTGGGATCTAACATCAGCAGCTTTTGTCTTGGTATCATTGGCATTCTAAGATCCAATACCATGTTACCTTGGAGGAAGGAGTAGGGGTGAAACTTCTTGTTTAATACTCTTTATATCTTTTAATGGTTCCTCCTAATGTTTTTGAAGGTTGGAACCCTATTTTAGTCAAGGCCTTCCAACTCATATATAAAAAATTATTCCATTTTATCTGATGTATTCAAGTCGAAAACAATCATTCTGAGTGATGGAAACTAAACCTCAATGGGTAGGACTGCTTCTATACGTCTTGGAGTATGGGGTCTCTTGGGTGGAATATCAAGTTATTGTCTGATAGGCCCATAGATAATTAGGGGGATTTTTACTCTAACTATTTTTATTATATCCCCCCATTTTCTGCAATATTTTATAAAGGATCTTATTAAATACCTCGATATTCCAATTTTCCTTCATGTGGTAGCAAGAAGTATAGTTGGACCAGATATTTTACTTGGTTTACAATTTGTTCAACTCAATAGTCCAAAAGTTGGTTTCATTGTCTATATGAATACCATCATGCACTCCAAAATAATAAATTATGTGGTAGACCATGAACTCGATCATAGATCAGGTTTTGACTTCCTCAAAAATAACTACTTATACAAATTTGAAAAAGACATCTGTTGTGTTCAAAATGAACGTGCACTATTGAGTTTTCACTAGCGGGTAAAACCTCACAATGTGAATTCCACATACTAAAAAGTTTCAAGAGTACATGGTGGTTTATAGAATCTCTAGTGGTTGACATAAAAAAATATCATGGATCTGAAATGTGTGATACCTATTCATTAACCCAATGTCACCATGAACAATGGTGATCCAGAATTAGTGAAATATCTAAATTTGGTGAGAGAGATCCAATCCTACTTGATGGGTGCCACAAGACAAAACATGGGCCTCTTTCATAACCTAAGTAATCTTGTAACCTTTGATAGAATGGAGGATAATTCTATCAAACTCATACCTTCAAAGGGTTTTCTCAAGGTTAGGCCCACTCTAGAGGATAAACTACATTGCATGATGGTGAATTCACTCATGCTCAACTCGGTTCGGTGGATGAAAACCACCATGTATATACTTAACAAAATAATTCTTCTATTCATGAATTTTCTTGATTGAGGGGGGATTTAAATATCCTAAAGTAGAGGTATTTATAGTCAAATTATTTACCTGTTGGTTTTCACCATGTGAAGTGGTGGGGCCAATGACCATTTTATGTGAAATATGAAATACTAGGTCATCCTAGTCAGGTTCTAAAAGATAAACTTCTTAACTTACTAATGAATCATATTGACCATTCTCTGACCAAGGAACATGGGTCACCTTTGGCTCGGAAGGGAACTAGTCCATCAACAGATGGGTGCATTCTAGCAGAGGCACAAGTTCTTACTTTCGGATGACATAATCTACCTTGATCTATTTTATGACTGTATCAGAGTCATCATTCACATGTAAATAGGGGAAATAAATCTCAAGGTCCAACTTGAGACCTGTAATAATTTCATGGTATTCTACCTCATTTTTTGTGATGCTTTCTAACAATAGGAAATAGTACTTCAAGACAGACTGTACTTGGGTGATGAAAATGATTCCAGACCTACCCTGTTAAGCTTGGGGTCATTGATCCTTCTATCAGTCAGGCTTTGGAAGGCACCATTTAAATTCATTTTCCAAAATGGTACAACTTTATCCACTGAGAGAATAGCTTCATTTGTTAAATCAATATAAAAGTGTAGATTTTCAGGGTAAATATCTGTATCTATGAAGTTTTCCAATTCCTGGACTTTAATGGCCTTTTGTGGGACAAACCTAATGTCGAACTGTAGTAAGATCACTTCCTAATGTTCTAATCACTCCATCAGCATTGGGAGATTTAGGATATACATTATAATGTCTACTCGAGACACCAATTAAATCATATTATGCTTTAAATAATTTCACAACATATACATTATAAAAAATAGCATGAGAATGCTCTTCTCGATGGGGGAGTTTTTGGTCTTTATCTAGAAGAGAATGCGGCTGAGATTGTAAAGGTTTTTTCTCTACCACAATTGTTTTTCTAGGATAATAAGACACTAAGGGACCATTTAATGGAAGTCACATAGTGGACCAAAGAATTTACAAAGAGAGGTGTCATCATAACTGGAGCATGTAGGAGGTACTTCTTGATATACTCATATGCAATCTGGAACTCCTTATACCACTAGTAAAAGGTTCCTTTCTTCATGAACCATGATAAGGGATTAAATATATTAATTACATTTGAAATAAATTAGTATATTTATGATAAGAGGCCTTAAATTCCATGCAATTCCTAGAGGTTTCTCGGGGGATGAATTTGAATGATAGACTTGATTTTCTCTAGGTTGATCTCAATGCACATGTATCTTAAAAAAAGATGATAAATTTTCTAGAGGTAACCCCAAACACAAACTTCATGGGGTTCATATTCAAGTGTTGAGAGTGAATGAAGATGAAAATTTTATTATGATTCTTGATATGGTCCTGATGTTGTTGGGATTTTACCACCATATAATCAGTGTAATATTCCACCAATGCCTTGATAATCATCTTGAAGATGTGATGCATGATCCACTGATAGATGGATACAAAATATTTTAATCCAAAATGAATCACCTAATAGTGGAAAGTCCTGTATGGTTCCCTAAAGGTGATGGAATCCTCATCCTTGGGGGCCATCTAGATCTGATTGTACCCAGAGTATCCATCTATGAAGGAGAGGGTCTGAAATCTTGTTGTGGAATTAATCAACAACTCTGTCACTAGAAGGGGAAAAATAATCCACCATGTAATGATGTATGAGGTCCCATAAGTCAATTTAGACTCTAATATTCCCATTATTCTTTATAACTAGGATAATTTTGGCTAGCCACCAGGGGTATATGACCTCCCTAATAAAGTTTTATTTAATAATATTGTCAACTTATGCCTCAACCATAGCATCAAGAGAGAGATGAATCTTATTAGTAGGTTTTTTGAACCAATGATGATTTTCTGGGAGTAAAAGGAGATGAATGATGACTTGAGGGTCTACCCTTAGAATCTCATCATAGATCCATTAAAATATGTCATAGTGTTGTTTCAGTAAGGTCGGATACTATTTATACTACTCTGGGGAAATGAATGCACTAATCAGTGTCAGCATCAGATCTTCCTCAGTACCAAGGTTCTCCTAGGATAATTCATCAATGGTGGTGGATAAAACCTCTTAAAATGTATAATTAGAACCTTCTAAGCTATATTCATTATCTGGTAAATGAGGTTCATAGGTAAGAGGTGGCTCTTCCATCCCAATCATCCCAGTAGGGGAGTACCAGTGTCTGATTTCAAGGATACAAAGTCATTGAAGAAGGGATATCACGTTGCTGAGACTTTGGATATAGAAGCTTCTGATCCAATTCCATTTATTTTTTAGCTATAGGGTCCACTATAGATATTGAAGAAATGGATATGAGTCAACCTATGTTGGGTCATCACTTCTTTGTAGAACATGAAAGAATACCTTGGATCGATAGACATGGGGTGAAATTATTGGTACTTCATAGGATTATGGCTCTCTGGTACCAAATGAGCCTATCCACTATAGGAGTATGAGGTAATCTATAAGTTATCCATTTTCTTGGTGACAAAAAAAAAACCCATGGTCTAGAATTGTGGTATCTAACTAATGAATTGGTAGAATGAATTTTTCTTCCAAGTCTACCTAATGATCAGTTGTATTACCTATTTAATCCTTAAAAGTGTTAATATGATCAACACCATCAGTATGAACCTTATTTACTTCCATTTTATAGTATCCATTTTCCAAGAAACGAGCCTCATAAGAGTCAAAGGGGGATGGATCACCCTAGAGTACCCCTACTCAACCATTGTGGGCATATTTGAGGCACTAGTGGTATGAAGAGGGGACCGTTACTTGAAAATAAAGCCATGTTCTTCCTAGAAGCATGTTGTAGACAGTATCCTATGTGACTATAATGAATTTGGTGTTTGATATTAGAACACCAAATTGAGTCTTCAGCTGAATTTTTCTATGTGGTTTCTCTCGACTCTTATCATACTCATTAATCATCAAGTTTGGGGGATTCATATTTTCTTCTATATGTCCAAGCTTATGGAGCATCCACATCAGGATAAGTTTGATCCTAGAACTAGTATCAACAAGACAATGGTGTATTTCCCCACCATTAAAATGAATTTTGATATATAGTGGGAATATGTGCCCCTAAATGATGACACCTTTTTATTCTATATAAAATGAGATAATGAACCAACATTCCTCTTTCCCACCCTCCTCTATATAGTAGACCTCATTGGAAGCTACCTCAATTGTGATCTTGAGTGGGATTTTCAAAGCATCAACAAGGGCCACACACATTTCCTTTGATAATAAGAGAGCCTCATGAATTGAAATCCTAAGGGGTGTGCCTTTGAGGTTCTTTAGAACATCATATTTTGGTTTCATGGGAATATGTTTTCACATTGAGGGTTTCCATTTAGCATAAGGCATAGAATATTCAGTTGACTAAACCACTAGGGCCTAGATCATTTGAAAAAAAATACTAGATTAATGTTATTCAGCTGATTTCAGGTCTTGTCTAGACATGATTGACTATAGTGATGTCACAAACGAGCTACACGATCGACTAATACAGTCTGCTATAAAGGAATAAATGATAGTGCAGATCGGGAGGGTTGTTTTTCTAAGATTTGTGAAAATCCAAATTCCTAGTTTTAGTAGCATAATCATCCTCATTTAAAGTGATGGCTTGATCATTATAGTGACTCAAATTTACTCTGCCTCTCCTTAAATGGTTTCAACCAGAGGAACCCACGGGGTTCATATGGCCTTTGTCACTATAAATAATGGTAAAATGTTCCAAAATATTGAAAAAATTCACAGAGATATACCCTTGTTCCTCATTATTGAAATTTTCTAGGGCTAGGTAGATTCTAGGTGAGACTTCCAATTCAATAGGCATGATGTCACCAAGACTGTATGATGGCTTCGGCACTAGGGAGGACTCTAATTTACCTTGTTCTTTCAATAATTGTTCTTATAATACTTTGAAGGCTATGGCATAGATATGAAGGCAATGATCAATGGAGGTTTGGAAAAAAAGAGTTTTAGGTTATTTCAAGTGGGAACAGATAATAACATGACCATGAGTGACTTTATTTCAAGCCAACCAGTCATCATACTTTTATTTCTCATGGATTGAGACCTATTCCCACTTATTGGAGTCTTTACTATCATTTTTGGGGTCAACAGAGACATGTGTCACTTTCACTAAAACATCACCCAATTTTAGTAATCCATAATCCCCTTGGTGTTGAATCTAATATTTGAATATAAATAATTCTTTGATTGTGTGTCCTAAGATTTGGTGATACAGTTAGTGATCAATGTGGCCTGTTATATGGGCCTCCTAGGGTCTTCTACACTCTGGAAACTTTAAGATTCCCTTTTCCATGGTGTAGATGAAATAATATGGGACCTATACATCCATGAATGAATATGCCATGTTTATTATTTTTGTAAAAGGAACCCTAGGATCCTGATATTGGTAGGGGATGGAGCTACATTCTCTCATGAAGGCGGCTTCACTTAGTGAGGTTGTACATAGTGGGGCTTCACTGGATGAGACTATGATAGGAAAGGCTCATTTGTAAAAGGGTTTAACAGATGCACCAGCTCAACAACCTCTACATTCACATTAGTGGCTATCTCTACTTTTATAGGTCTTATCATGGGAGATGTTAGCTGAAATGGTAGTGACTGTTGTTTACTATACTATAAGTCTTATTCCAAACATTAATCATTTTCAGGGAATTCCCAAAATATGCATAGGTAGTTTAGGAAAATAACGGTATGGACTATCTCATTCCTAATATTCTCTATTCACATTGTGAGTAGTTTTTCCTAGTACAATAACATGTCAAGTGAATACATTAATACCTTCCATAAAGAAAAAAAGTGAGCTGCTCTCTTATTAGGCCTCTACTTGTATTTAAAATTGTTTTTGATGCTTGTCATATTGAGGTGGAGCTGAACTGGTAGAGGAACTATTTATGATATCCTCTGAGCTGGTAAAATACCCTTTGGGTAGCAATCTATACTAGAAAAATATAGGTCCTTCCAAATTATGGATGAAGAATCATAGCTTGGTAATCTCCTTCTATTTTGGAGTCCCCAACATTGGACCTCCCCTTGTGGAAAAATGGTCCAAATGCTATAGAAGATCACATATACCATTAAATGGGGTGAATCTAGGATTACCAAACTCCAAGGGTGATTAAAAAAATTCCACCCATGATGGGTATGGCTTTTCATTAGGTGGGATCGCCACCTATAGTGTTTCCATATCCTTGATATGGTAAATGAAAGAAGCTATAATTTCATATTGGTGAGGTTTTTTTTCACCAATGCATTGACAGGATCATTGCCTCAAGGATCAGTGTGGATTTGATCCTGATTTGGATAATAATTATGCTTAGGTGGAGTTAGTGACTCATATCTTCGTCACTTTTCAAATTCCCTGGATTCTTACCTGTCTGTGTGTACAAGGCCACCAAGTTCAAAATGATTCATCTGGTTTATATGGACTAGGAGCCCCACAAGAGGACAGATGGGGTCCCTTATGGAATTCTTAGGACCTAGGTGTTACTTAGTAATGAGTTCTTTGGTGATTCCTTTATACTTCTTGATCTTCTAAAGAAACACAATTGTCCTAGGGTCTGATTCTGGTTTGGGAGTAACCTCATATTGGATAGAGGTTTCAAAGTGCCCCTTTCCTTTGTCAACATAATGATGGTCATGAAGTAACATCTCATTGGGGGAATTATAAGGCCCAGTTCCTTTCTCCACTAATGAATGTGGATGCCTTTCAAGGGGTATTTCTGGTTATGTGCCCGCCACCGCGAGGCGGATTTTCCCTATTATACCCTACATAGATGGTCCTATTCCACTAATTATCTGTTGGATTGATAGTAACCACATTCACTATGGTGGTAGTCATAAGGGAACCCATACTTTTGGTGGATGGGTTATATTTTTTGTCATGTCATTGTTGTATGATAGGGGTGAAATGGAGGGCATCACACTACCCGCAGCCTCAAATATGCACATTTGGAGATTCCTCCTCCAAGACCTGGTAGAGAACAACAAGGATTTAAAAAAATCTATAGAGTATGGATATATACAATGACTTTATACACTAATATATTGGGAGAGTTATAATATAAACCTTCCTGCAATGCTAATTGATGGGGTTGAGGTGCCTGTGGTTCCCTATGTAGTTCATCTGATAGTGACAGAGGTGGTGAAACGTCACCTAGATAATTTTGTAGAAACACACAACTTAGTCATTAGTGAGTGATTCTATGATGAAAAAATTTTGAGATCAGGTGGCTAGAACACAACTGATAGCTGGTCGGTAGTCAGGATTCCCCATAGGTCCTCTTATTCCCTATTGGGGAGACGATCCTACTCCAAGTTGTCCAAGACCCCGATTGGTGCATACAGGGATAAGGGTAGTGGCACTAACATAGATCTACTTTATGATGGATCAATTGGAAGATTGGGTTCCTCACGGGTCAAATATCTAAAACACACTAGGATGTATCTTGGTAGTATATATAGATTTAAGATCATTTACATGTAGGATGGGGTGTTTACCACTTCCTCATGTGCAAGGGAAACAACGTCCATTTGGGATTATAGGAGTGATCACTATACTCTGTTGGTGTCAACTCACACCCATGCATCTATCTAAATTTTTGAATAGTGATAGATAGGTTCATTGATGGTGACATAGATAGTTTTATTTCAAGTACTTAAAAAGAGGCTAGAAATTCCCCCATCATCGGTACCTATTGAGGGATCTAGAGATCTTGTGGCGTTCATCTTCTGGGATCATGAGCATTAATTTTTAGGATCCTTCCCTAGACTCTGGAAGTGGGGGTGATGGTTCCCTCATTGATTCATCAATCACTTCAAAATATTCTAGATTGATTATGACAAGACACTTCCCATGGTTCTGCCTCTCGTAGCATGGGACATCTTCAAGAGAGGATTGATGGGAGTCACTTGGGTTTACCCCATGAGTTTTTTAGAATGTGTCACAAGAATGAACCCTATGATGAGTGTTATTCCTTCTAAGCTGGGATGGTTGTTTAGAGAAAGGCATGCCTTCAGCACAGGTAGGACCTCTACATTGTTATATGGTGGCACAAGGGTGACCTTTGTGCTTGTTAATGGTGGCATGGAGAGTTACTATGTGTTGGTTGATGGTGTAATGGGGAGGACCTCCATGATGGTTGATGGTGCCATGGGAGGACCTCTGTTCTATCTGATAGTGTCATAGGTAGTACCTACACACTAAAATTCCTTATCATGGTATGGATCGTAATGTCTTCTGAGGGCACCATCGACTAAGAGATTCAACCTGGATTTCTTGTGAGGCAGTAGAGTTTTCAATCACATTAAGAAAAAGATAGATCATTGTTCACCTATTGTGGGAATATTAGGGGATTCACCAGTAGTGGAAGGATCTGCCAGAGCTGAAAAAGCTTCCCCTTTTTAGGAAATATTTTTGGTTTATCCTCAGTGTCAGTGTTGGGTGTTCTGGGTTTGGGCTAGCATAGTAGGGATGAAGTCAAACCACTCATCGACTAGTGAAAATGGTCAGTGTTAGCACTAATGAGGCCTAGTGGGAGACCACTTAGGAATATCCAAAGTGGATTCCTCTTTGGGTATGGATCTAACATCCTCACAACATCGATGTAGGGAAATGGATTGTTAAAGGACTCTAGAGAGACGTTCTCGAAGCGATTCACCATAGGATCCAGGTGTGGTTGCCCCTACTTGAACCTCTGGGATGGTGGTGTTGGAGAGGTGTCAATAGCTAAAGTTCATGTCTGGTTATATCATTGGTGGGAATGAAGGCTCCTGGATCATACATGTGAATAGGTGTGTCGATCACCCTCCTCTAGATGATCTTAGAGTATGAGGTGTGGTGTGGGTTCCCAGCAGTTGAAGGTGAAATGTATGTTGTGGTAGGAACATAGTCATGCGGGATTACCTCACAAAATTTTCTTTAACCTTGTACCTATTTGCATTAGGTTACTGATTTTCTTTAGCATGAGTCTTATAAAGAATTCAGGTTTATCTATCAGTACATATTCAGTTAAAGTGATGCTCAATGCCCCAATGTCATTCATTCTTCCTGAAGCATAGAAGGATTTAATGATGATAATGTAACAAACCAAAGATTCCTAATGTTATATACCCCAATTCATTGGTGAGTTTCATGTTGGGCCCACCACTTGGTGGGTGGGACCTGCTATCGAATATCTGGATATAGTGACATGAAAATCTGATGGTTCCCTAATGCTACTAGTCCCCATAAATGAGGAGAATAGTTTCACATTAGGTTCACCATTTTTGTTTGCTGAGGCCCGATGCTTGAAACGTATGGGCCCGATGATTCCAAAATTTGATGGCATCCAACATCATTGATCTACTAATTATTTGAGAAGAATATATTCATGTTAGGTTCACTATTATTCCCCAAGACTTTCACTAGGTCCATCACACCATGAAATATTTCATGTTTCCCCGCATTCCCACTTCCAAGAGGCAGGTGGCTTCAATCTCTTGATCAGTGATGTATTCCCCTTGATCAAAATGGGATGATGAGATCTTGGTTCCTCCATCCATAAATTTATCCTTGGATCTTTTCATGTTTTATGAGTCTCCCTCATAGATTTAAGTCATGTTTAGGAAAATTGTTCCTTGTTCCATCCTTAGGAGGACACTAGTTAATGACACTTCTTGTATCTCAATAGGGAAAAACCTTCATTTAATGGAGGTATTAACAATAGGTAGGTTGGGACTGTCTGAACATTGGTTATGTTGGGAACCTATAAATTCTTCCTATTTTGGAGGATATCTCATGTTTGAGTAATCTTAGGTGAAAAACCTAAGGAATCATGTGTCAAGCATGAGGTAATTTATGCTAGGGGAAATAGTATTCCAAGGATATTTACCTCATGAATACAATTTTTATTTTATGAGGTAGATAATATGTATTAGGTAATAAGTTTAACATCTGGTGGAGATGGATGGTTAACATATTTAGGATCTTTTAGGGAAAATTTGTGTGTGGGTTGAATATCTCATAAGGATAGTTTGGGAAAATTTTTAATGTCTCACAGGGACAAGTTAGGTGCAGTTTTATTATCTTATAGGGATAGGTTAGTCACAGGCTTAACATATTTTGGGGACAAGATGGATTTATTTTATTCCTAGTATGTATGATTTTATAATTATATGTTGTTGGGATTTAACCTCATGGAGGTGTTCTATATAGCCAATTAGTAAATAGGGATCAAAACCCAAGATGTTTGATCCCGCAATTTATGGTTGTATGAAGGGACAAATCAATGTGTTTTAACTTCTTATGGTATGTATGATCATGCCATGGAATGAGAATTAATGAGGAATGATGTGGGGATTATGCATTAAAGGTGCTTAGGGTGGTAGTTTCCTCCCACGGTGAGGGATGATGTTATGGGAATTTTGCATAAAAGCTAATCGTTGCAGGTGTTTCATCACAATTGGGAAATGGAGTGGCATCCCATGATGATCATATATAGAGAATCATATGTTAAACACATGGGGTAAGGATATAGTTTAATGACACATTCTGAGAAAGTTTTCATGCAGTTTTACTTAATTCAACTAGGATATGGAGCTGTGTATTTTACATCTTGTAGCTTGGATGTGGTTGGGGTTTACAATCCAAGGCGGGCTATGTCAATGCGAGAGGAAGATTCATCATAAGGATTCTATACTAAGAATATTAATCCATTTTACTCAATGATTCCACATTTAGGGATTATGTTTCCACTGCTCATGTTCCTCTAGGAAGGGCATGGAGCAGAAACTATCATAGAGGAGTGGAAATCAGTGGCCCTATGTTAGGGTACTTAAGCTTATTTTCAAAAGGAGATTGAGTAAAAATTATTAGGATAAATTTTTGGGTAATGGCTGAACAGGAATCATAGGTGGAGTCAGTTTAGGGACAAAAAAGTATTTGTGTGCAACATTATTATATTGCACACAAATAGAGTTGCATGAGCCATGGTATCTAGCACAAGTACATCACATGGATTTGGGAGGTGTTTGTGCACTTATATAAAGGTTGATTAAAGGTCATTTTTCTTATGAAATCCCAATTATACTTAAGAGGTTTTCGAAAAGGATCTCTCAACCATATTCCAAGACAGGTTGGGGCATGTGGGAGGTTGGTCATACAAGTTCTCTACCTTTGAGGGTCCATGGGATTCTGGTGTTATGCAATGTCGTGGAAGAGAGGTTTGTGTGAGAAAAATAACCACTTCATATTTTAGAGATCTATCCTCAACGTGAAAGGTGAGGTTCAATTTATAAAAAAACTCAGTAGTGGGCATCATGAAACTCTAACACAATGCATAACATGGTTTCATGCTTTCTGTTCCTTTATCGATTGGTCTTGATCGTTCAACATGTATGGTTCGATGTCTCCATTCGCATGAAACTGGATGGTTGAATGATGGTTTTTCATACAAATGTATCCTTTTATATGAACTTCACTTGGGTGATGATGTGGATTGACTGTGAAACCTAGGGTTCTGACATCGCCTTTCACACACAACTGGATGGTTGTGTGACAAATTTTCACACTCATCCCACCTTTTTCACGCACATGCTTTGGGAATCACTTCAATCATTGGGTGTACATGTAAATCTCAACGTCTCCTTGGTATTTCATGTCCTTTTCAAGTGGAATTTATATCTTGGTAAAAAATTCTTCAAATTTTCACATGAACTACTCCTAGATTATGGAATGTTCCTTTGGGTTGGGATGAATGCTTGGTTCATCCCAAAATGGCCTTTCTGGGTGTGGGACACATTTTTGGAACCAACAATATCATTGACAGGTTCTCCAAATTTTTATGCTTGAACTTAAATGATATCATAAAAATCATATATATTCATTAAATACACTCTAGGAACCACCAATGATGGGTATTTATGAAATGTGAATTTTGTTTCTCATGGTGGTGGTAATATTCATGTACACACAAACAATGATTTCATTTTTCTCAATGGATATGATATATGAATATAAAATGATAACACCCAAAATATAGTGACATTAAATTATATAAATGATACTAATATCATTATATTATCATGGATATAATAAATTTTTATAATATAATTAATAAGAAAATATAAATAGTTAATAATACTCACATTGGTGACTTGAAATTTCTTTGGATGTCTCCTTGGAAATGAAGGCTTTATCCTTAATAATGGTGAAAATAATATTTTAAATGAGGGATAGGGTTATATGAGGATCAAATTAGATTATTTTAAAGTATAAATTAATTGTTGTGGTGATTCTTGAAGTGGTGGGAGTGTTACCCTTTTACAAGAGAATGGAATGGTTGTTTTGGGAGTAACTCTTACATTTTCAATAATATAAAGTTATCATTCTAGGGTTAATGGGAAAAAAATTACAAAAGAGGATAGGATAGTGAATGTGGATCTAAACTCACCTCAACCACTAAATTTTGAGGGAGAGTTGACTGTTTTATGGAGTTTTATTTTAACTTTTTAAATATTATCGTAATTTACTTTTACCTTGCTAATTAATTTTTAACGTTAGAAGTCAATTTTATTGAAAAAAATTAAGATTAAACCATTTAACTAATTTGATACTTATAATTTATAATTTTATAATTATTTTATAAAATTAAATGTATAAATGGTTGAAATACTAATTTAAAAATAAACACACTTAATCGTGTAAATGTAAATTTTAGAAAAATAACTAATTTAAGATTTAAATTTATATATAAGATACAATTACCTTGGATACATAATTTATTGAAATAAGTTGATTTTTTATAAAAAAATATATAAGGTATAAGGATTTAATGTCAATAAAAAATGATTATCACCTTGAAAATACTTGATTCAATGAAAATATTGAAATCTTCTTTTCATTAATGTAACAATTTAATTAATTATAAAACTATTGGAAATAGGATTTATAACTTCATATAATATTTAAAAATACACAATTTTATTCCATAAATTAATATTTTATTAAAAAATGGTATATAAGTTTTATTTTTATTCTTATATCCTGGTTATTTCATAAGAGTCATTGTTTTTAACAAAAATGGTATTTTCACTATTCACATAAAAATCAATCTTTTCAGAAAAAACATAAAATTTCAACTTAAAATAATATCTTTATGATGAATTAAAAAAAGTAAATATATTTAATTAAAATATTTTCTATCATTCATAAATTAAACATCTACATATACTCTGTAATAAATGCTCTTTAGAGTGCACATTGTGTGATAGTTTGATATATAACATTTACCAGTTATAGTAGCGTCTTGGGTATTATAAATGGAATTCATATATAAATTCTTAAATACTAAATTATTCATCCTACCTGTCTATAAAATTTTTATAATACCCTAAATAATCTAAATTATATCACATTTAATATGTTTAAAATTATTTTCTTTTACTTTTCTATTTCTTACACAAATGTTTTCTCGACATTCCATAAGAATTTAAGATAATTATACTATTATTTAAAATTAAAAAAAATTAATAAAATAAATATAATTTCTTACTCATACTTATAATCAGATATTTTCATTCATAATTTATATTTACTCTCATTCATATCATGAAATCTTATTTAATAGTTTATTTTGACTTTTCTCAACTTATGCAAAAAAATGTAAAATAATTTGGATATATTATTTATTATACAGCTCTAAAATTCATATATATACCTCAAAATAATTAATTATTACTCATATATATTACTAATATCATTAAAATACATTTTCCATTCTCATATTTTATGTCAAGGATACCAAATATAACTTTTCTAGTGATACATAAGCACAACGTCAGCATTGATAATGATTTTCATATTTGTGTTATCCTAAATTTTAATCAATATGAATTTAATAGTATTTTTAATTTTATTTTTAATTATATTTTTATTATATTGCCACATATTATTAATCTATAAGTTTCATATGTTTTTATTCCATATTTTTTCATAGTGATATCATAAAATATACAGTATTCTTAAAAAACTATTTTCTAACTATTTAACAAAAAAGTCATCTTGCACTAAAAATATCAAAAATTTATCCTATGATATTTTTATAAAGTCCAAATCCTTATTCATTATATAATATTTATTTTTTATTTAAAAATTAATTTTCAAACATCCCTATGATCTTTATGATTTAGAGTTCTATACAATTAGGTTATATGTAATACATAATAAACCCACACATTACAAGTGGAAACTTCTAATCTATATATATTTTTCCCACAATATAAAACATTTAAAATGAAAAAAAAAATATTTTTATAAAAAATATTCATGACTTTAAAAATGAATTATTATTTATTTTTACCCATCCATGACCCATATGAAAGGCATTTAGAAAACATGGGATGACCACAAAAAGCTCAGTAAGGGACATAAAAATTAAAAAATTAGTTAGTTTAGTAAAAAAATGAAGACCCATAAAACATATATCATTAACACATTAATTTTTTTCATATGAAATTAATCATTTCCACATAAAAACACAAACCTTTTTCTCAATGAAAAACATTAAAACTCGTATCAAGCGATTGCAAACACTTGTTTTGAAACCAAGAGAATCATATTCATAACATGTTTCAAACCCATGTTAGAAATAACTAAATATCAATTAAATAAATATGATAAATCACATAGGTTAACTCTATCCTTCTTCCCTTTAAAGATAAGTAACATTATCCAATGTATTGGAGTTCTATAATGTGTCTCACCCTTACCATAAGCTATATTAGGAACACCCATCTTCATAACCTATAATGGGTCTCAACCCATATTATAAACTATATAAAACTCACCCTTCTTCATATATAATTATAAAATACCATATCATGTATAAAACAATTTATTCTCTCACTTTTTCATTATAAACCTTTAAAAATATTTTTAGCCCATATGAAAAAAAACATTCGGATATTGAAATACACTTTTGTTTCAAAACCCATTTTCAAAACTAAAATACATAGAAGGAAGTTAAAGAGGGGTTTTAAATTAATAAAATATTAATTTTTTAAAATTAATCCAAAAATAAAATAATGGTAATGGGGGAGGAAAATTCATTGCCATCGTATACGTTAAAATATAGCATTCCTTTTGTCTTTTATAAAGAATGTAAAAAAAATTATATAAAATTATTACTTTTTAAAACATTTTAAATCAATTTAAAATAGAAATAAAATTCGTTTATAATTATTATATATATATAATTACATTAATAATATATTTTTAAAAATATGGACTTAGAAGAAGAGGATAAGGGAAACATTAAAATGGGATTTTTAATAGAAAGTCACTTACATTGACTCTAAGTCATCACATGTGTTCTTTATCTTCTTGAATAATAAAATTATATTAATTATTTACTTTATTAAGAACCCTTTTCAAGTTTATTTTCAATTTTTTTCATTTTATATTCAATTAATAATTAATTAAGTTCACATCTAGTATTTCGTTGATATTTGGGTCATATGTCCAAAATGAATTTCGTATGTTGAAAATGGACAAAATGGTCACTATTTAAACCTTTATAGAATAATAATAATAAAATAATTATTATTTTTTACATAAATTAAAATTATTAATTCTATCATGAAATATTTTTATGAAAAACAAACTATGTTACAATCATGTAGATGGTTGGTTATACATGCACATGAGCAACATTTTCATTTTTCAGTGATCACTATGGAAAGAAGGTAAGTATTATTTTATCTTTATAGAATGATCATAATATCAAAAATTATGTATTATTTATATTAATATAATTATATATATCATTCATGCTCTGTGATTATGAAGAACAATTCACATCACTCCGTGGAGCTGGTAGTCCACACGTACGAACGAACGATTTTATCATTTTTCAATGAATAGAAAGGTAATAAATTAAATGATATATTATCTTTTAAAATTGATAAATATTTAATGAATATAATATATATATATATATATTAAATTCATAATTATGACCAACCGTAAGAGGAGGTGATGAAAAACATATTACATTGGTTCGCAAGGTCGTAGTGTGTCGTACACACGAACAATAGTTTTGTTTCCAATTTAATGGAATAGAAGATGGGTATATGTAATTTCATTAACATATTAGCTTATAATTATATGTAATAAAATGGTTTTATTATTTAATAATGTTTTAATAATGTTCCAAGGAGGTATAAGAATAAATAAAATAAAAATTCTTGATTAAGAACTATACCTCTTCTTCGAACAACCACTTAAGGTTTACAACAAATAAATTCCTAGGTTGGTTTTCTAATCAAACCAAGGACTCTAGGATGTTGGTATAGATGTAAGAATTTTATTTTGTTATTTATTGGCTAAAGGAAAATGTTTTTAAAATGTGAATAAAATAGGAGAGTAGGTACCCTTTTATAAGAGAGCAAAGGGGCACTCTTAGAATTTCAAAAAGTATTAAATTAATAGAAATTAATTTTAATATTCATATGATACAAAATTTATAGTATTAGAATATAATATGTGTTTTTGTTTAAATACTCACATAAAATAAAAATTAGACAAGTTTAGATGATTTTTTCATCATTATATTTTTGTTTAAACTCATGTTTACACTTTTTGGCAATTATTATGGTATTAATGTTTTTACAATATAGGATCTAAGAAAGTTACTATAAAAGGAAAAACATAACATAAATATAATCTATATTATATTATTAGCTATATATCATTTATATGGTAGAGGATAACAATTTTAGGAATTTTTAATCATATAATAAAACACCATTTATTATAAAATATAAAAATTGTCAAATTTGACACTATTCATTTAATTTGACTTTAAAAACCACAAGGAAAGAATGAAATTTGAATATAAAACTTTAAAACACCCCAAATATTTTATAATTATACTAAAAATAGAAAAAAATTATTCATTGAAATTATATTACTTTTACTATTTTTAACATTATTTATTTTATTTCCATTTTAATTAAATAAATAATGTATCAGTGTTGTGTAAGAATTTAATGTAATAATAAATTACTTAAAATTAGAAATAAATTTTAATCGTTACAATAATTTCATTATTATCATAATAAACATTAATATTTATCTATATAATTCATTTTACCCTTTTTTAATATATAAGATATACCTAGAAGCAAGAGGTTTTCATTTTATATTTTTCTTTACTTAAAATATTATATCGGTGACTTTCATGGAAAAGTTACCCAAAAAAATTAAATATAAAAATTAAGTTGATAAGAGTAAATATAAATTCATAAATTAATATTTCATGTTAAAAACTATGTCCTTATCACTTAGTTTTAACCTAAGTTAATAGGATTTACCCTTTTACATTGGTGATGAATTTTTATGGGTTTTACTATTCATTATGGTAGAAAATTAAGTTATCCTTATTAAATAATATTAATTGAGTTGATTATAAATATAGAATAAATTTTAACAAATTTTGTTTCTATAAGTGGGAGAAATTTATTTTATAAGTATCCCGCAGAGCATGATGAAAAGTGATTTTCCAACAAAAATGCCTTTTAAAGTCTAAAATTATTTTTACACCAGGATCACATATAATTTTGATTATTATGTAATTATTATATTATTTATAACTAAATGATAACTATATTAATTTAGTATCATATTCAAAATATTATGGGGGTTTTTAATGAAAATAAATGATATTTTTACAAAAATCAGTTTTTTTACTATTCATTTAAAATCAATATTTTTAGAAAAATCATAAAAATTAATCTTACTATAAATTTGACATGATTAATTAAAAAATGAAACAAATTATTTCAAATTAAAATTATATAATTTGAAAATATAATTTTTAAATAAAACTTTATTAGAAATGAATTTAATAAAACCATTTCAGTTTTTATTTGAAATTTATTTAATATTTTTACAATGAATATAACTATCTAATTTATGAATTATTAAGAATCATGAAAAATATTTATTCTATCATTAACTTGGTTGTTTTAATTTTTTACATGCTTAAAAAACACCATCTTTTTTATCAAATTCTATTTCTAAACATTATAAATTTAAAATTTAAGTAAAACCAAATTATACACAAATAAATAATTTAATTAAAATAAAAACAATATAAAATGAAAAATAATTTTTTTTTCTCTAAAAATTAATAAAATTATTTCTATTATTATCATAAAAAATATTAATATCAATTCATATTATGAAAAATAATAAAACATAAAATTGGTTTATTTGAAAAATACCTAGCTCTTCACATATAATTATTTCAGGTTTTAGTGGAAATAAATAACTATGTAATTCATAACGAACCACAAAATTATTGTTTAACTAATGTATACTAATTCCATTAAAATTTTACCTTTAAAAAAAGAACTCATGTTTACTATAAAGACTCAAGAAAATATAAAATATATTTGATTATGATATTAATTCCCTTCCTTGATCCAATGCTTAAGAAATATAATAATTTGTTTTTTTTGTGATCAAATTAAATTCAACTGAACTAACATTAACATGTGAAAAACACTCCATTATGGGTCATAAAACAATTTGGTTCTTTATAATATTTATTTATAGAATAATATTTAAGTTAATTCATTCATGGAATTAAAAAATGTTAAACTATAAGTTCAGTTCTTAGAAAAAATAATTCTAAAACAATAAATCATTATTATTGGACCTTATATAATAATCCAAAAAAAATACATAATGTCAACAAGTTATTCATGGAGAAAAAAATAATTTAAATAAAACTAATATCTTTATAATAACATGCATGGATATAATTACCACCCAATATAAAAAAACCATTCTAGCATTCTGGTATTTACTTTTTCAAATTAAACATTAACATGATCATTAAAAAATTTACCAAAAAGAAAATTTTCTAAAGGTGTTAAATGAAGGTTTTATAGAAATAAAGTATAAATTAAAAACCATCTCATATGTTTATATAAAATTATATTTAAATTTTTTAAATTGAATTATAAAAATATTATTGAAAAATATCATATTCAAATTAGATTATTTTTTAAATCGAGTGGGATATACTAAATAAATTGGATATATATATATATATATAATATAATTTATAATTATATTCTAAAATATAATTTTTTTAATTTATTCATGGAACAATTATACATTATATGCATACCTTATGTGTATTTATTTATTTATTGTAAAATGAGAATGTTGTTGGACCAAATAGGATGAATTTGTATCCAAAATGTGTGGATATTTTTTTTCTGAATGGCTTGAAGGCCTTATATTTTTATTCATTTTTCATAATCCCTTTTTTAATGGTTTAAGGGGAACCCTTACATGGATCGTAGGCTTCATGAAATTACATGACTTGAAGTTCTTAGATGAATTCATCCTAAATTATGCCTACTTGGAATTGCCTCTCCTTAGCATCTACATCGTGATGTCAGCTCTCCACCTTTGCATGGTTGTTCAGCTATCTATCTTGTGAGGAGATGCACAATCCTTGTACCAATGACAATTTCCACACCCTATAATTCTTCCAAATCCTTTATATCTACTTTAGTGAATGTGCCTTCTCTGAATCCTCATCTAGAACCTGCTCATTGCAGAGTCTGTCTAGTGGTTTGCACAACATGTGGCCTGAAGGCCTTGAGGTGGACCAAAGGCCTTGAGGTGGCTCGAATGCCTTACTGAGCTGAAGTCCTGGGTGTCCTGAAGGCTTGAAATACTTGAGGACCAAACCAGTGGCCTGAAAGCTAAAACAGATGAATAGTTCTGGCTACTATAGTACTGAATAGTACCTGCTACCGCACCTTCTATAGTATAGCTATAGTACCTTCTATAGTACTGCTACAGTAAACTATAAATATGACACTACCTGGATTTGATCCTAGGTATTATGATAAAATAGTATAAAGATAGGGTTAAAGGGTTAATCAATTTTTCAATTCTGTGTGGAAATGACCCTTCTCAAATCATTTTTCCATGATTATATTACAATTATTCAAGATGAATTTTTCTAGAATGCTTGAAAGAACACTTAATATATCACATAATATATTGAAGTTATAATTTTTGGACTAAAAACAGGGAATAAATAAATATATCTAGTGAATGGGATAAAACAATAGTTTATAGATCATCTGATATGAGTAAAACTATACGCAATGATAGAGATCATATCGAGAAATCGAATCGATAGTTGAAGATGACCTTTTTCATTTTCCAACTTTGTTTAAAAATTTAAATAGATGTGAAAAGATGAAATTTTATGTTGATTATACTAAATATAAATCATTTTCAACCATAAAAAATATATATAATTTGAAATTTATAAATAGATAGAGTGACACCAACATTATAGAACTAATTTCTTTCTTGAATGATATATTATAAGAATATAATGAGATTACTTATTGAAAACTTAATGTTAAATTCTTATTATATTCAATGGGTATAATATCTGAAAGTATACATACATTTCTAAATTAATTTATATTCTTTTAAAAGGAATATAAATCACTTAAAAATTTCTCTCAAGTGTGTGAAACTTGATTAAAGAATGTTGAATCAAGTCCATCAAAATTTTTATGGTACTTTCATGTCATTCCAATGTGTAGATAGATATATAGAAGTGATTATATTAAAAGTAAATAGACATGTCCCATATATACAAGAATTAAATATGGTAAAATTCATCTCCTAGAAGACTATCCTCATTGAATAAAAATAGATCAAGAGTATCCTAAATTTAGAAATAGGATGGGAAACCTCAATCTTGTGTTATCTATAGATTGAATAAATTCTTTTGGTGTGTAAAGTGAAACTCATAGTACATAGATGATTATCATTATAAATTATAAATTTCCACCATGTTAATTCATGAATTAAAAATATAATATTTTGTGCCTACTTATATCAAGACCAAAAAAACCAAGTAATGATATTGATGTTTATTTGGATCTATTGATTAAAGATCTAAAATTGATATTGCATTAAACGATTCCATTGTATGTTTATCATATAAATTAAGAGTTCACATTGATATCCATGTTTTATTATACAATAAGTGACTTTCATATATATGGAAATTTTTTACGATACAATATTGAAGGAATGTTAGTGTGTCCTATTTTTGAAGAAGTAACACACTCAATTTGTATGAAACATTTAATTAAGAAGGTGTTTTTAGGACACTAATATTTCAGTTTTTCAACTTTCTTAATGGTACAAGGGATCTAGAGGATTATTCATTAAACAGAAAGAATATCATGTCAATTACTTATTTGAAGGTAAACTGGCTAAAATAACATGATTATCTTGTTTTGTTGTAAGATTTTGTGTATGTGTATTTATGTTTAATTCTACCTATAATTTTATGACACACATTAAGAAAGCTTTTATTATTTTTAAAATTTATATTAAATAAATGTATTTACCCAACATAGTTTCCAACTATAGAAAATGATCTTATTAACATATTATGTGAATTGGAGATACTTATTCCACTTCCATTATTTGATTTGAGGGTTCACTACGGTTCACCTTTTTAGTGAGATATTACTATGGGGTCCTATACATTAAAAATATATGTATAGTATTGAATGTTATATGAATAATTTTAAATGGTATGTAAAAAATAAAATTTGATTAGAAGGTTGTATTATAGAGTGAAATATTGTTAGTTATGTCATTGAATTTGGTAAAGACTACCTTTTGGGTATGGATAGCACCTATTTTCTAAATTCTTTCCATAATGAACGACTTGTGGGTAAAATAATTTCCAAAATGGATGTTTTTATATTTACCATTACTAAGTAAGAGAAGTATCACCTTTATGTTTTACATACCCGTATAAAGTTTTAACCTTGTTTTTGAACACACAAAGTAATTCTTAGGTATTTTAATCCATTTAGGTATGAAATATGGATATCAAATACACATAATAAATAGTTTATAGGGTTATTTTGAGGATATATTTTTAAATATTTATTTATAAATTTTAATTCAATGTTAAAATTAATTTTATGGCTAGACAAATGATTAATTATTCATATATTATCTTAAACTTTTTATGTAATTAATAGTTATATGTTCTATGAAAAGAAAAAAAGATGAATTTAGTATAGTAAAAAATAGTGGGGTTACTTTTTATATGGAATTGGTTCATGTATCTTTCATTACTGATATATATAAAATTTAATCAAATATATTATACTTTATAATCTTTGAAAAAATATGGTAGTTGGATTATCCAACTTTCCAAGTGTTGATTTTCTAATGAAAATTGGTTGGTAATAGTTGTGATGTTAAAATTGATGAATTGGGATTTAGGAAAGTTAATTTCAATAATAATTTTTCCAATTATGAACCATTAAAAATGGAGTCAAATGATGCATAATAATTTTATTCCCCATATATTTCAAACACAAATTAGAAAATAATTATATCATTGATTAAAACAGTTTTAGGGTTAAATGAAAATTCCATTAGGGATGACCATTTCATTGAGATTTTATATTCATTTGATGGTGTTACCAATGTAAATTTTTTCTTGTATATCATAGAATCTATAATAATGGGATTTGGATAATTGATAGAGAGACCATATCTTTTCAACTTTTAATGAAAAAATGAGTACATTGAACTGCTCAAATACCTATGATTAGTTTTTATATATAATTTTTTCCATATAATATTATGAATTCACTGTTATATTTATGTAATATAAATTAAATTTTTAACTACATAGATAGATAATGGATTCTTAATTTAGTTATTCTATTAATTTGGATGAAAAACATATTGTCAAATTTGATATTGATAAATTTTTATAAGGTGAAAAATATATGGTTGAAAAAAATAAATAGAAACGTCGTGCGAAAGTGTTATAAAAAATCTAAGGTGATAAGTAAAGGCCTAAAATTCAAGTTTGGATGCAATACATGTGGCCACCACACTAACCTTAACATGTTCATTTTCACTAGTTACACATGGGACATTACTCAAATGGGTATGCCAATTAATGTTGATACATTACAAAAATATTGTGCCTACACTGAATGAAATAATTTGGGAAGACATTGTGGTAACATTAAGATATATTTTATCTATTTTATTAAAAAACCAAATAATGAAAATTTTATTTGCTCGTAATTATCCCTTGAAGAGTACATTTATATTATAATAATTTTTTATAAAATTAATACTGATGGTCATTGTAAAAGTCTTATAGGGAATTTTAGAAACTTCTTTTGAAATGTTGACATTGGGATGATGAGGGCAATGTAAACCCCCACCCATAAACTATATACACACACAATATAAAATAAGAAACCATGGATTCTTTTGTTAGCCATTGGGAGGAGGAATCAATTGAGTTATATTGTAATTGGTATTATTTTATTTGAAATTATTTTTATTAATCATTTTTATTCAAAAAAATTAAATTTGGAAATTAAAAATGAGTAAAATCATTAAACAATATGCATAAAATCCAACATACCCCTATGATAAATAAGGATGGGGTATGCTTTATTTGAAAAAAAATGGTACGTATTTTAAATATATGGTAAAAAAATTATTTTATATAAAATAAAAAACTAATTATATACATTCTTTAATATATATATTAATGAATAAAAATATCATCCCACTTCAATCCCATGTCATGTAATATGTAACAAGGCTTATTTAAATAGAATAGTGGAAATAGAATAATAAAACAAATAGAAAGTATAGGGGTCATGTTTTTTTATTACATGAAAGAAATGTTTCTATTTTAAAATAGCATTACAAAATAATGAATACATATTATCAAATATATTTTTATCACATTTAGAAATAGGAATCATCATTTAGTTCACTTTATAAACATCTAATTTTAGTATATTTGAATATGGAAGAACAATATGGCCATGTTAGAGGTGTAGGTTTTGGAGTTTCACCATAAGAATGCATCGAGGAAGAAAAGACACATCATGATAGATATGAGAAAATTAAAAACATATAGGAACGTATATATTCTCTAATAAATAACGTAGTTAGCAGGCTGATATGATCGACTAGTTTATTTAAAGGGGTAAATGATATGAATTAATACATTAATAACCAAAAATAAAGATCCACCACTTGATTTAAGGCCAACCATTCCCCTTAAGTATTTTCCTTACCTGAGGTAGTATATTTGGTTATAATACTTTCTATTAAATTTATATCAATAAACTATTGATACCTTTATTATAAAAAATCTATAGGGTAAAATTGGTAGTGATTTATAACTATCAGCATCCATTTCCTTATTAAGAAAGGTATAATGTAAAATAGACAATGTATAATAAATAAATTCTAAAAGATTATGTGAGAGTAGGGATTCACATAACTCATGAGTCGGTAACCAAACTTTATATCCCCTAGATGATCTTTATGTTCACACAATAAAACTTGATATTGAAACTTTGATAGCATTTTGTTTTAATCATATAATGATACATGATGATAATTAGTTAAATCCTTCGAAATTTATTTTATTTGAGAAATAATTTAAAATTAATGAAAAATGCTCTAAAATAAGGTATGTTATTATAAAAGTAGAAACAAAATAAAAAATGGAATTTCAAGTAAAGAAATTAAAAAGCATCAACTAATATGTCAAAATGTATTTATGAGAGAACCTATATCCCCCCTAATTTCATTTATGCATTTATGAACTTTTCAAGTTTATACGTAAAAAATTACCAAGATAAAAATATATATCACATTTAATATGAAGAAAACATTTATGGATAGTCCATTAAGAGTGAATGGTTGAGATCGTTAATTATGAATGTATACATGAGGTATATTTTCATAATTTATTTTTGAAATAAATAATCGACTATGATAATTACAGTTTAATATTATTCACATTTTATATAAGTGTTTATATCACATAAATATAAGGGGAAGATCTAGGGAAGAAAAATTAGGATTCATTAGTCTTTATGAAACTTCTAAAAAAACTCCAATAAATGAAAATGAAATATTTGTAACAGTTCACCAATTAGTTATGGTGTTTGAAAAGAAAATAACATTTGAAATGAAATTCTTAATGCCTAAAATTCATGGGTAAAACTCTATAGTATAATCATATAAAATATATCTTATTTTTTCTATTAATTATTCCTTTTTATTTATTAGGAATCATTATATACTCATTATGATAAATTTAGATAATCTAAAGATATATATTTTTATATTGAATACATGGATATCTAATAAATTGACCACACATTATGTAATTTCTGAATTTTTAATACATTACATTCACATTTTACAAATAAAAATAAATTTATATGTTTCATATTATGTTTAAAAAACATTTTTTTATGATAGGTATGAGTTTATTTATCATCGAAACCATGATTTGAGGATTGAAAATGTGTATAAGAAACCTATGTATTTCTACAATTGTATAAGTATAAGGGTATATATAACAATATTTCACTATTAAAACATATAAATAAAAAATTTACTTATTTTTTTCAATGTATTTTCAGTGTCTGAAACAAATTAATGATAATGATTTTGGTTATTAAATTTTTAAATTTATGAAATATATAATATTATATCCATAAAATAGAATCCCCATGAAGTTATTTGTGAATGTCACTCTTAGGACTATTAAAAGCCTAAATATTAAAATGAGGAAATATATTTGTTTCAGAATTAATGGGAATTATACTTAGTGTTCAAAAATTTATAGACATCGTGAAGAATTGATTTCCTATCACATTTTTATTTTTTTTATTTCATATAGATCATGAATATTTGGTTGATCTACTACTTATTTAATTAATTTTCATAGCATTTTATGTTAGATTTATTCATAGTGACATTAAAATCAAAAGTTTTTCATATTATTATGAATAAAACAAAATATATATTGTCATTTTAGTAAAATATTTTTTATTAATTTTATGCATGTCGTATTGGGATCCTACTTTATTTAAAAAGGTTATTTTTTTATATTTAGGTTCATTTTTACAATGTGCCAGTGATATTAATGCATATATATCATTATGATTCGAACTTTATAGATAAAATATATAAAGTATTCTAGTTTTCCGTATGACCATAAAATTACCTTGAAATTGAAGAGTAGATATTAAAATACAATTATTAGACTATATTTTCCCTATTGTAGTGATTATTATACTTTTACATGACACATTGAACAAAAAATAAGTTTATAAGAAATGAAAATGTAAATATGGACATGTTTCCATACTAAGATACATAATATTAGAATTGAATGTGTGCGATAGAATATTGGATTGGTTATGATTGATGAGAAGATGATAGAGAGTGTATTAATATGTTTTGTAAATGTTATATGAATACATATGGATTCACCTTTTAATTGGGTAATAATTTTGAAAATTTCACTTATTAAAAGTAGTACAGTTTGGCCTAAAAGTGGATTTTAGTTTTAAACACATGTCATGTGATCAAAATTGAACAAACACACTCAGGGTGTGTTCATACCATGATAAAAATTTATCTGAATTATTTTAAAAATGTAAGAATTAACAGTTCATAAATATGATACATGGTGTGTCCATTATGACTTAATGTATTTTTTTAGTTAAAAAGTGATATTTTTTTTGAAAACAAGTGTCACATACTCAAAATTTAGATAACATACTTCGATTATTTAATACTGTATAAAAAATATTGATAAATAATTTCTTAGGGGTTATAATTAAACTCACATAAATTTGATACACTGTGTGTTCATTATAGAATAAAGTGAATGTTTTTAGTTTAAAAGTGGCATTTTAGTTCAAAAAACATGTCACATAATCAAAACTAAGAAAATTCACTCATATTTTTTTTATAATTTAGTAAATAGATGAATAATTCACTTATGAAGTTTTGGGATTAAATACAAGTCAATTTTAACCAACCTTGTGGCTGATAGGACTTTAAGGGCATGTTTTTATTTAAAATTGGAATTTATGTTCAAAACACCTATCACATGCTAAAAACTAAGAAACATTCTTATATTGTATAGATATATTAGGAAAAATATTGATAATTCATTTATGATTAGTAGGATTTATCCTCCAATCAATCTAATGCATGGAGTGGCTAATGTGACTGGAAGTTATTGTTTTCATTTAAAAGTTAAAATTTATTTCAAAACACATGTCAGATACTAAAAACTAATCAAACATTCTTTAATTTTTATGATAATTTAAAAAGATGACTTGTTAATAATTTATTAATTGTAGGAATTAATTTCAATCAATATTAAATATGGTGTGTCTAGTATAATTTAAAGTTCATGTTTTCTATTTAAAATTTTCATTTTAGTTCAAAAAATGAATAATATAGTAAAAAATCAACAAAACACACTCAGATTTCCTTGATACATTAAGAAAACAATATTTTATAAATTTTTGATATGTAGTAATAAACCACATTCCAATCCAACATGTGGTGTGTCTGTTATGACTGAAAGTGAATAATTTTATTTAAAAGTATAATTTTAGTTCAAAACATATGTCACATATGCAAAACTAAGAAAAAAAGATCATATTTTCAAGAAAATATATGAAAAATATAAATAATTTATTTTGATCATTAGGAATTTTCTACACATCAATTTGACACATGATGTGGTCATTATGACTAAAAGTGAAAGTTTTAATTTAAAAGTATAATTTTAGTTCAAATCATGTATCACACATTCAAAAATAAGAAAAAAATTATTTTATTTTCTTGAAACTTTAGGAAACATATTGATAATTCATTTGTTAGGTGTTGGAAGTAACCTCACATTTGTCTTGAACCATCCCAACAGGTCTTGTACCATGACTACCCCAAGACCACCTCTAATAATCCAGGGGATAGAGACCATCAATAAGTAGGTGTATCACACACATAGGTGGCCTTAGCCTAATTTACCTATACACATGAACACATCTCTAAGCCTATACAATGTTGAAATATAAAAAAAAAGATAACCATGCATACATACATCTAAAATCCCACCATCAAAGTATGAAAATAAGTAATGAAAGAAAAAAGGGAAAAATAAAATTCCACTCAAAAGAAACTAAGGACAAGTCCAACCTGAAAAAATATAAGAGGACTACTGTAAAGGTAATAGTAGGAACACACATTGATCAATATAGCTCACTAAGCTCTTATAGTTCTTCGTACCTCTAGGACTCCATCAAAATGTCAGTCATATGTATAATACATGACATGTGTGGGTGAATCCCATGAAAGGGTGAGTACAAAAATACCCAGTGGGACACTCCTAAATCACTAATAATATAACATTAGGAATAACAGTCATCTCATCATAGGGACATGTCAACAAAAAATACAATAAGAATATCTATATATACTCAAAATAGACACATAGTCTCATGTTAATGTCCCAACATTGATTCCATCCTATGATTACCAATCAAAGGTATGACATATCATTTTTATGTGAGAATACACTCCATGGGTTAGATAGCACTAATAGAATACATTCAGGTTGTCATGCTCATCGGGTCTCTCCATAAGAAGTAAACACTAGAATTATAAATAGATCGATACATAGATGATGATCACTCCTAGGTCCATGGGGGATACCAATAACCCAATTTAGATTAAAATTCTATATAGGGGATCGACGCGATCATATTATTGGTCATAAAGATACTAGAAACCCAAAATAGGGAAATGATGATGATACATGATCTCACTCTAGGACTCAGGAAGGGCTTCCAAATACTATATCCAAACTTTATGTTTCTCATTGGGGATCACCATCCTATGCACTATATTTCATTCCATAAAAAAACTCTTAGTGAAGGGATCAAGGGAATTTTCACTAATGAATCTTGTATAAGATTAAGAGGAAAAGGGCTACAGGACATCTTTGAAGTACATGGAGTATACTGGAAGTACATGACGTTTCCCTTCAGTATGAGGTTCTACTCGTGTAAAATGGTCCATTCTTGTGTTTACATATGAGTCTAAGTACATGGTGTGTCCAAGACCCCATACTTATGGCCATGTCTTGGTCCAATTACATGGCATGTTTGAGCTATCTCACTTTAGTCCATGTCTGTGTACCCTCTGAGGTTCACACTGATCCACCTATTAAGGGTCACACACTATGTGAAAAATTTCACACCCCATGTGATAATTAACTTCTTGTAGAAACCAAGCACTACAACCAATGCCTAATACATAGAGAATTTTTATGTCTTACACATCATGTACTACAAAAATTCATAAAACCCAAAAATCTATTCCACATGTCACCTTCCACTCCTTCTACCTTCAATACTTCCACAAATTCCACTGGAGATTATAGATCTATTCCATTAAATCCTAGTTGTTTCCACTCTCTAGAATCAATCCATCTGATTCACATGGAAACAGTCATCATTAGTCCTCTTCACTATTTCACACCCCACCAGAAAAATGAAGATATTTGGTCTGATCTCAATCCACTACCATTTAAAATAACCATAATCTAAAGTCATTCAAAATCCCAAAACCATGATATCATTCCTTTTCACCAAATAAAGGGTGCACAACAATTGATTTTTGAGTAAAATTTGAACCACCAGTTAACCGAATTATTGAATAAATGAACACAAAAAAACATGAGGGATATACCTCATTCAATTTTTGTGTTTCCTCGATTTATTTCTATTAGAATGATGAATTAAGATATATAAGATAATCAAAAAATCCCAATTGTTTAAAATATCTATCACATTTCTGCAATACGCATGATCCGTGAATAAATTCATTAGCTAATTGATTCATGGTCATCATAAGAATAAAAAAATGGGGATAAATACAAATTTACATCATCATACCTTGTGATGGATTGATCATTGATGAATAATGATTCAATATAATTTTTGTTGGCCAGATACCTGAATTATGATGGCATAAATGATCCTAGATCCTGATTCGATTTGATGTCATCCACCAAGAATGATCTACTTCAATGGGTATTTAGGCCTCCATGATTTATCATCCAACCCTAAGACATCATCATAAATTAGTATTTATAGATATATATTAGGTCTCTAAATAACATTAAATAAAATAAATAAATAAATTTATTATTTTTATTATTTACATTTGTGATGTATTTTAACCAAACATCTGACATAGACAATGTTTGTTTCCCACATAGGGTAAATCGCAGGTTCTAAGTCCAATAGTGGCCAAATATTTTTGATTTGAACCTCCATTTAAGAATTGTTATACCTTTTCAAGATAACTAGAATGTGTGATATTTAATATATTTAATCTATTTCCAAAATTAATTTTTGGAACATTAGGCCTCAGAATATCACGTCATGTCAGTTCCTGACTCTGAAAATAATTCATATAATATTCTAAAGTAATATGAAAAAATAAGTGTCTTTAAATTCTCCCCATCTTGGGAATTTATGTCCAAATAAAAAAAATTATTACACAATGATATGTGGGTACTGAAAATTCATCTGGGTCTCCTACTTCCATGAACCCTCTAGAATATTCCCATTCTATAAATGGAGATGTACAGGGGGAATTTATAACCCATGAAGGATCCTCTCCTGTCGATCCTTGATCTCTACTATGTACTTAACAAAGGTGTCTTTGTCCTCGATTTTCATATCTCCCTAGTCGATAATATGTGATGGGTCATGCACGTACTTCCTCAGCTGTGACATGTAGAAGATTTCTTGTACCCAGCCTTATTATGGCAGGTGAGATATGTGGTAATCCACCTTTCCAACTTGGTATAATATTCAGAAAGGGATAGAATCTCTTATATAGCTTTCCACCCCTTCCAAATATTTGAAACCCACGTTGATATGATTCCCTCAAGAAAAAATAGTATCCCTCCTTGAAATCCAAAGGCCTCCTTCATCGGTAATCATAAGACTTATGATGCCTCTGTGTAGTTCTCGTACACTACTAGGTGATATGAACCTTCTCTATAGTGGATCACACCAACTCTGGGCCCATAAGTGATGACTCTTATAGCTTGGTCCAACATAAAGGAGACCTGGTGGGTCACCCACACAAGGCCTCAAACAGTGCCATACTGATAGGGTAATGGTAACTATTTTTGTACTCAAAATCCACCATGGGTAGGTTATCCATAGAACTATGGAAAAATTATAACATGTAAGCCAACAACATGTCCTCTAGGACCTAAATGGTGTGCTTAGTCTGACCATCAGTCTGGGGGAGGAATGTGATGCCCAAACGTAACCAAGTCTCAAAGGCCTCCTACAATCCCTTCCATTATCGAGATGTGAAGAGAGAATAATAGTATGAAATCATCACTGTGGTGGCTCCATGGTGTCAAAATATCACCTATACATTGAGTCATCTCATTATCTCAAATGAACTCTTCTCTTGAAAAGCTAGGAAGTGGGCTGACTTGGTGAGTCGCTCTACAATCACACAAATGGAATCATGTCCTCTAGAAATACATGGTAACCCTATCATAAATTCCATGAATATACCATCCCACATATACTTTGTAACCTCAAGGTGTTTATCTAAACCCACTAGAACCTAGTTATCATCCGTCACTTGATGACATGTAAGGCATCGATAGACAAAATCTGAAACTCCCTTCTTCATACTTATCCACCAAAACTTCCAATGAAGGCCTTGGTACATCTTCTTCACACTCAGATGTACCACTAAGGGTGATTTAAGAAACTCATTAAACACCCCTCTCTCAATGAGAATGGTACCATCATCCATCCTATGAAAAGAATGATATGATCCCTACCTTTAAAAAATCCATCATGAGCATGTCTACTGGATATATGAGTATGTTGGGTCTCAAAGTTGGTATCCCTAAGTTGGACCTCCCTAAAATTGTGTAAAAGAAGAGGGGTAGAAACCATAGACTGAAGGTAAGATAATCTATCTATATTCATAAAGTGTAGATGTAAAGATTCTAATTTCTCTATATCCTCTGTCAAAAACTAATAACAGGATCTCATGTTGAAAGTATCACTACATCTTTCCCCTTCTTTGGAGTATAGATAATCTCAAAGTCATAATCCTAGAAGAATGATTTCTATCACTTATATCTCAAGTTATGATCCATCTAAGAAAATATATACTTGAAACTATTATTGTCAGAATAGATGATAAATCTCTCAATCATAAGGTAGTTTCAACACATCCTTAGTGCAATGAATACTACTACTAGCTCAATATCATGGTTCATGTAGTTATGATCATGTGGTCTCAACTGATGTGAAATATAGGTAATCACAACTTCCTCTACATCAGAATACAAACAATCCTAGTCACTGATGCATCATTGAACACTACATACTTGACACCCTCCTATAGAAATATCAATATAGGAGTGCTTATTAATCTCTACCTCAACTCCTGAAAATCCTTCTAGAACCTCTCTGTTCACATGAAAGGATTACCCTTTCAAGTCAAAGCTATCAAGGGATATTATATCCTAGATAAATTGGGTTTGAATCTCTAATAGTATTCTTCTAACCTAAGGGAGATTTGAACCTTTGTCCTACTCTTGGGTGGCTCTCAAGTTAACACTACCTTGACCTTCACTGGGTCCACTGCTACATCAGCTTCTAAGATAACATTTCCTAGAAAGTTGACCACATGAATCTAGAACTAGAACTTCAAGATATTCATATAAATATTGTGTTCCTAAAGTATTTCTTGGTCCGTCTTTAAGTCTCTCGCATAGTCCTCCTTGATCATAGAGTATACAAGGATGTTGTCGATGAAGACTACCAAAAACATGTCTAAGAATGTCTAAAATACCATGTTAATGATTACCATGAATACTGCTGGGGAGTTCAGCATGGAAAATGACATCCCCATGTACTCATAATGACCATAGTGACATCTGAATTTTGTCTTAAGCATATCCTCATCATGTACTCACAACAGGTGATAGCTTGATCTGAGGTAAATCTTTGTGAACCATTGTGCACCTATCAACTGATTTAAGAGGTAATAGATCCCTGGTGGTGGATACTTGTTCTTTATAGTCACCTGGTTTATGTGGTGGTAATCCATAGGAACCCAGAGATCTTATCCACCTTATTAGAGATCAAAACTAGGGCTACCTAGGGTGAAACACTTGGCCTAGAAAATCCATTACTTTATAAGTCCTCCAACTATACCCTTATCTCGTGAAGCTCTAAGGGATACATCTAATATGATGGCATAGATATTAGGTCCATACCAAGATGTAGATCAATGCATATATCTATCTATCAGTAGGGAGGTAATACATACACATCCTAAAGAAAGAGTTCTTCATACTCTACCACCATAATAAGAAACAAGAATTTCATTGCATCCATTGTGCCAAGTTTCATGATATCCAACTGATGTGTAATTGGTTTCACCCTCCTATGTATGAGCCCATCATTCTCCACCAAGGTTTTCTTCTCACCAAAAAAAAAGGAAACATCATCCCTTTACAGTGGACACGTTGTATCCTCTACCTTAAACAGTCTATCTGGGGATGAACTGCAGATTACCATTCCATACCTAAGATGAAATCATAGGGACTCATTAACTATAAAAGATATCCTAAAAGAAACTCTTGCCTCTAGGATTCATGTCACACCATTGAAAAAATTGTGTGATCACTGAGTCTCCACCAGTAAGAGTCACTAATCACAATGGTCAAGTTAAGGGATTTACCAGAATCTGTTAGTATCTAACTAGAGTTTGAAAAATAAAGTATTAGATCGAACTTATGTCTATTAATACTAAAACTAAAGTATAGAATACATAGATCATACTATGTATCATCATGATAGACTCAGGGTCATAATCCTCGAACACTAGTAGCTACCCTCACCCCTAAAAACCAACTCCCTGGGCCTTTAAGGGACCACTTGGGGGGGTAGTGGTGGTGGTAATAAATAAAATCATATACCACCTCCAGCTGATCTCCCAACTCCTCTTCCAATTTCATCACTTTGTGGAGCTTCCATCTCCTACTGCTACATCTATCTAGGTGGACCATTCACTGTGTATATATCATTCACATGTCATGTCAGACAATATCATGTGTGGTATCCAATTCCATCACAAGATTAGAACTACCCCTCCCTGTGATGATAAGACAAATCATGTAATCCCTTAAATATAGAGCCTTTGTCCTAGGATTGCTTCCTAAAACATCTCACATATCCAGGGCCATGTGTCTATTGTCGACTCCCTATTGTTAAAGTATTAGATCATGTGTTCCCACTAATGGAACCAACTATTTGTGTCTTCATATCCTTTAAAATCTTGATCACTAAAGCACTCTCTCTCACCTCAGTATAGGTAGGAATGCATAGAGGTATCACATTGTATTGGATTTCTTTTTGTAGTACTTTCTCAAAGTTCTGAGCCCAAAAGAACCGATCACACACCCTATCCATTATGTATACAAAGATATTGGTGAACCTAAATGAATACTAAAACATAGTCATACTAGATTTCTGAATTTGTTGAAGCTCCTAGATGTACATAGTCCTCAATATAGCTAGAGAATACTCCTCTCTGAAAATTCACCTGAATGTTGACCATGCAAGAGTCACCTCATCATATAAATGGTAACTAAAACCCACCATCATCTAGAAGATACATGGATAAGGATTTCTTCCAAGACCAAAATCTGGTATATGGTTTTATTAAAATATTTAAAGACAATTATCACTACCTCAAGATATTCCTCAACTACATAGGGATCAGATCTCCTCATAACCTGAGGGGTTACTGATGTTGAAGGTCTTGAAGTGCACTCATCTTTCACATATCATCGGTTGGGTTTATCAGTACCATATTTATAGCATCCCGCCTCTTTATCACATAATCTTTCATTACATTTTACAAAACCGAGGATCTTTAAGGTTTAGTGTCTTGGAAACTAGGAACTTTAAACATGGAAACATAAAACATGAAACAAAAAAAACATTCTTCTTAAACACTTGAAAGGCTTCTCCTCATGTTCACCCTAGGCTCATTACTGCATCTCATAACCTGGGGACATACATCAAAAGGAAGGGTGAGCAGAAGGCCCAGCAAGGGAAACAAGAGAAACATTTTACATATGAACTTGAGATACATCAATAAAGTCATGAAAAGAACTTTAATGCACGAAAATGAAATCATGTGGCATATCATAATAAAAATAAAACTTTTTCATAACTTGAAGATGTGGCTACATCATTTAACATAGACAATCATGAACATATCACCAAGGTCCATCCCCAAGGTGTCATTTGAAAATTACCAAGGTTATTCACCAGGGTATCATGAAAATTGTAATCTCTAGTGGTTACATCATTACCCAATGCATTGGAGCGCTATCAGGGCGCACCCTTAAATTTGCCTTTATTATCATGTGAGCCACATATATCATCATCAAACATTTCATAAATAACCCACATAGCATAAAATAAATGGGTTTCATTTCATAATCATAACGTTTTAAAAACTGCTTTAAAGACATGATCTTTACGTCACTTTAAACCCACGGAAAGGGAAAGCGGGTCTCATGTATGTAAATCCCAGAATTTAAAATGGAAAATTTTGATATATATGTGAATACCCTTGTAGAAATAAGAGCTTTGAGTATTCACTTTATAACATAAAATAATTTTTGAGAAAAGAGAGAGAGATTTTGAGGGGAAAATTCTGCAGCATAACGGCTAAGTTTCAGGGTTTTAGAAAACATTGAAAAGAGAGGGAAAATGAGTCAAACATTCATAAATGACCCATAAAACAGTATATGGACAGAATAAGAAGGATACATGATCATGGTAATGAAATTTCAAGTACATACCATTTGAAATGAAAAACATGGAAGGAAGACAAAAATTAGATTTCTCTTATGAAAGTTCGACAGCCTAACGGCGTTACTTAAACTTCGACAAAAACGATTTGAA
Source organism: Viscum album (assembly GCA_963277665.1). Classification (NCBI taxonomy): domain Eukaryota; kingdom Viridiplantae; phylum Streptophyta; class Magnoliopsida; order Santalales; family Viscaceae; genus Viscum; species Viscum album. Next base: position 654,000,378 of record OY728153.1, read on the forward strand.
AAGATCAAATAGGGTCTCTCATCATGTGAACATAAGAGTTCAGTATGATAGATATAGAGATAATTCCCCAACATAACAAAAAGGAACTTGAAAGAATTGACATGAAAGTAGATCTTCAAAACGAGAAGGGTGAAGAACCACTTAAAAATTCGGCAGCCTAACGGCGCCACTTAAAACTTCAAAATACTGAATTGAAGCGATAAAATGGGGTCTCTCATAATATGAAAATAAGAGTCCAGTATGATAGATATAGAGATCATACCCCAACATAACAAAAAGGAACTTGAAATAATTGACATGAAAGTAGAACTTCAAAACGAGAAGGGTGAAGAACCACTTAAAAATTCGGCAGCCTAACGGCGCCACTTAAAACATAAAAATACTGAATTGAAGAGATCAAATGGGGTCTCTCATCATATGAACATAAGAGTCCAGTATGATAGATATAGATATCATACCCCAACATAATAGAAATTAACTTGAAAGACTTGACATGAAAGTAGAACTTTGAAAAAGAGAAGGGTGAAAGAATTCCTTAAAAAAATTCGGCAGCCTAACGGCGCCACATAAAACTTCATAAAAATTGAATTGAAGAGATAAAATGGGGTCTCTCATCATATGATCATAAAAGATCAGTATGATAAATTTAGAGATAATGCCCCAACATAATACAAAGAAACATGAAATACTTGAATGAAAATAGAACTTGAAAACGAGGAAGGTGAAAGAATCCCTTAAAATTTCGGCAGCCTAACGGCGCCACTTAAACATTCTTAAAACGAATTGATGAGAGCAAGGGGGGTCTCTCATCATATGAACATGAAATGGGCAGTAGGATGAATGTAAAAGAACATCCTCCAACATAAGAACATGGAGTATAAAAGAAATGACATAAAAGAGATTACTTGAAAAGAACGAGAGAGGTCGGATCCCTTACCTTAAAATGTAACTCTTAAACCTCAAAGGTTGGGACCTTGAGGGCTTGGGGGCACCTTGGGAGGACTCCTTGGGAGGTAATGAGACCAGAAATTCGTTGGGAATGAGTGGGGAGTCGAATGGATGAGAGGAGGGCTTGGTATTTATAGGGAAAGTGAGGGGACAAGGCATTAATGGCCAAGGGACACCTCACATGTGCTTTTCTCAAACCCATGTGCTCTCCCTTGTCATTTATCATGGAGTTAGGCCACATGGGGCCCCCAAAACAATAATTCATCACCCTTGGCCGGCCAACCCTCAAAAGATCTCATGACATCATCATGACACCGTTATGATGTCATTAAACATACCGAAACCCTAAAACTGTATTTTTACTATTCACTGAAAATTCAACTTTCTCAGAAAAATCCCAAAATTTCACATTAACCAAATATCAATGCTCTGATTTCAAAAATGAAATCCATTTTATAAAAATAATTTTCTAAATATTTTTAATTTAATTTTTAAATAAAAACACTATTCATCGAAAATTCATTTTTTTCAGAAAAAACCCCAAAAATTACCATAACATAATATCGATGCTCTAAGTTCAAAAATAAAGTCATTTTTATAAAAATAATTTTCTAATTATTTTTAATTAAAATTTTAATTAAAAAACACTATTCACCCGAAAAAACTAATACTTGAATAATAATTAATGAAACCGTTATTTAACTATTTTATTGAATCACATTACTTAATCAAGGTGCCTAGATTATTTTAAAACTTTCTTTAAGTGAGATTACTAATCCATTTGGTCATATTACTAATCCTAATCATAAAATCACTATTCATAATTTACTATTCATCAAAAATCAAGTTGATCTTATTAGACTCTAAATTTAGTACTGAACATAATTGAAGAAGACCATTTTTTGAAAATCATTACACATTTTTAATTATTTAGGGTTTACATAAACATATTTAAAATATCATTTTTCTAAAATTCATCAAAAATATGCATACTATATTTATTCGGTCATTTCAAAATTCATAAACTTCATCATAAGAAGAAATCCCAATTTTTATTTAAAACAAGAATTACGCAAGGTAGTTACGGTCTCGTTACATAACCCCTTATAATACCAGCATAGGACCTAAGAGTAAGGTGTGCTAGGGTGATAGAAGCTTGGGGCGGCTCAGTCAACATTGCCCGAGTAGTAATTTCTATCAGTTTGAACTTCTCACGAAGGCGATTTCGTTCCAGCTTCACATGATGAAGTTCGGCTTGGATTTGATCCAGAGCAAAGCCTAGTGGTGCTACCTCCTTCCCAAGCTCTGTTAGATGGGCTTCGATCGGTCCAAGACTACTAGGTGAGGCCATCGAATCTTCTTTCTTTAATAATTAACCAAAATTACTTATATTTAGAGACAATAATCAAAACATTTTGTTCACAGCGGTCATGTTGACCGATGGTTATATAATAGTCAAACCCCACTGATCTAATTTTAATTATAATCATATTTATCAAATAAAATATTTTTGTTGAGTATAACAATAACACATAAAATTAGGAAACAAAATTTATTTAAAAATTTCGGGTCGTTACAATCCTCCCCCCTTAAGAAATTGCGTCCTCGCAATTTTAAAATTGGGTTTTGAAATTTCATTGAAAGTCCCACATCGGAAAAGGAGTCAGTAAAACTATTACTTTAAAATAAAGAAAGGGAAGTACAATGGTCACCAGAGTTAACCCACACTAGGGTTCCATATAGGAAAACATGGACATGGAGGAAAAAACAAAGGGTCAAGTTTTGAGGGAGAGTGATAGAGAACATGATTAGGATAAAGTTAACCATGAGAAAATCCCAAACTTATGATGTGTGGAAACGGTCTTTGATTACCTAGTAGGAAACGTAAACCAACAACATTTTTGTTTCACGTTTCTTTTCATAATTTTGAGGATTTCATTTACTACATAGAACAAAAAGATAAGAAAATATACCTACCTTCAAGTAGAGTTCCATCCTTTAACAAGTCCCTACCAACACTAATCTTTTCTCCAAATGATGAGAATTCAAAAACACATGGTGTCATAAAAGCACAAGAATCATCTTCTATAGAATCACATAATCTACAAAAGATTAACTATCTATTTCTTCTATCTTTAAACATTATCCCAAAAACAGAAAGGTTAAGGTAAAACAACTCTTCAAAAAGAAAGAATCCCATAAGAATGGAAACTACTTTTAAATCATCAAAGTTCCATGGTACTACCCAAATTTCATCATAGACCATTCCATAAATAACGGTCCTTAAAATTCCTCAAAACAAACCAAACTAAGATTGAAACCGGAATACAATAAGGATTTGATAACATATTCTTCCAAAACAACTTCATTGTTCATCTCCAGACAACATCAACCACTCCTAACATCTTATAAAAAAAAGTAGCTAACCTAAACATATTTTACCCAAGATAGGTTAGTCATTCCCATAAGTAACCTAAATTACTATAAGTTCACCTTAAATTCATCGATTCTTCAAAATATATGTCAACCTTACTCCTCAATGAAAATACTGTAGTAATCTATTTACCTCGATCAAATATGGTTCCCAAAATAATGAAAGTCTTCCAAAATAATATTCATATTTTAATCCCCTAATCATCCCTGTCATATTAATACAAAAATCGTCGCATTTCCTATCACATTGGTTGTCGGAACATGTTCTTCCATTTCTCACCATTAACTAAGAAGAGAAAGCATAATTAGGGGCTTAAGTACTTAGCTAATAATCATGAAAAGGAACTGAAAGCATATAAGGATAACTTGTATATAAAAGGTATACCCTAACTTGTGATCTCCTAGGTTCCCATATAGGTTATGAATGATCATACATTCTTATGTGAACCTTTATTTTATTTTATCTTTGTTCCTTTAACAATGGTTCATACCAAGCTTATGAATTTACCAAAGCATATCCCCCGGGAGTGTCGTAACCAAGAGTGCAGCAAGGCCCGTTGTCGTGTACCAGTTCCCGTTCGAGTCTAGCTCAAAGCGGTGTTTTCGGGTTTTACCCCTATGTACATCTGTGCCAGAGCCACCTCTACCTGCTCGTATCCAGACAGGGATGTATTTGCTTGGCAACCCCTTACTCAATACTCACCAAAATACCAGGAAGATTTCCTATATTAAACTTTTCTATAGGGTTCCTCCTAGAGTTTTCATATCCTAATTTCCACAAATAACTAAACCATCCTTTGATACCAACTATAGCATCCCGCCTCTTTATCACATAATCTTTCATTACATTTTACAAAACCGAGGATCTTTAAGGTTTAGTGTCTTGGAAACTAGGAACTTTAAACATGGAAACATAAAACATGAAACAAAAAAACATTCTTCTTAAACACTTGAAAGGCTTCTCCTCATGTTCACCCTAGGCTCATTACTGCATCTCATAACCTGGGGACATACATCAAAAGGAAGGGTGAGCAGAAGGCCCAGCAAGGGAAACAAGAGAAACATTTTACATATGAACTTGAGATACATCAATAAAGTCATGAAAAGAACTTTAATGCACGAAAATGAAATCATGAGGCATATCATAATAAAAATAAAACTTTTTCATAACTTGAAGATGTGGCTACATCATTTAACATAGACAATCATGAACATATCACCAAGGTCCATCCCCAAGGTGTCATTTGAAAATTACCAAGGTTATTCACCAGGGTATCATGAAAATTGTAATCTCTAGTGGTTACATCATTACCCAATGCATTGGAGCGCTATCAGGGCGCACCCTTAAATTTGCCTTTATTATCATGTGAGCCACATATATCATCATCAAACATTTCATAAATAACCCACATAGCATAAAATAAATGGGTTTCATTTCATAATCATAACGTTTTAAAAACTGCTTTAAAGACATGATCTTTACGTCACTTTAAATCCACGGAAAGGGAAAGCGGGTCTCATGTATGTAAATCCCAGAATTTAAAATGGAAAATTTTGATATATATGTGAATACCCTTGTAGAAATAAGAGCTTTGAGTATTCACTTTATAACATAAAATAATTTTTGAGAAAAGAGAGAGACATTTTGAGGGGAAAATTCTGCAGCATAACGGCTAAGTTTCGGGGTTTTAGAAAACATTGAAAAGAGAGGGAAAATGAGTCAAACATTCATAAATGACCCATAAAACAGTATATGGACAGAATAAGAAGGATACATGATCATGGTAATGAAATTTCAAGTACATACCATTTGAAATGAAAAACATGGAAGGAAGACAAAAATTAGATTTCTCTTATGAAAGTTCGACAGCCTAACGGCGTTACTTAAACTTCGACAAAAACGATTTGAAAAGATCAAATAGGGTCTCTCATCATGTGAAAATAAGAGTTCAGTATGATAGATATAGAGATAATTCCCCAACATAACAAAAAGGAACTTGAAAGAATTGACATGAAAGTAGATCTTCAAAACGAGAAGGGTGAAGAACCACTTAAAAATTCGGCAGCCTAACGGCGCCACTTAAAACTTCAAAATACTGAATTGAAGTGATCAAATGGGGTCTCTCATAATATGAAAATAAGAGTCCAGTATGATAGATATAGAGATCATACCCCAACATAACAAAAAGGAACTTGAAATAATTGACATGAAAGTAGAACTTCAAAACGAGAAGGGTGAAGAACCACTTAAAAATTCGGCAGCCTAACGGCGCCACTTAAAACATAAAAATACTGAATTGAAGAGATCAAATGGGGTCTCTCATCATATGAACATAAGAGTCCAGTATGATAGATATAGAGATCATACCCCAACATAATATAAATTAACTTGAAATACTTGACATGAAAGTAGAACTTTGAAAAAGAGAAGGGTGAAAGAATTCCTTAAAAAAATTCGGCAGCCTAACGGCGCCACATAAAACATCAAAAAAATTGAATTGAAGAGATAAAATGGGGTCTCTCATCATATGATCATAAAAGATCAGTATGATAAATTTAGAGATCATGCCCCAACATAATACAAAGAAACATGAAATACTTGAATGAAAATAGAACTTGAAAACGAGGAAGGTGAAAGAATCCCTTAAAATTTCGGCAGCCTAACGGCGCCACTTAAACATTCTTAAAACGAATTGATGAGAGCAAGGGGGGTCTCTCATCATATGAACATGAAATGGGCAGTAGGATGAATGTAAAAGAACATCCTACAACATAAGAACATGGAGTATAAAAGAAATGACATAAAAGAGATTACTTGAAAAGAACGAGAGAGGTCGGATCCCTTACCTTAAAATGTAACTCTTAAACCTAAAAGGTTGGGACCTTGAGGGCTTGGGGGAACCTTGGGAGGACTCCTTGGGAGGTAATGAGACCAGAAATTCGTTGGGAATGAGTGGGGAGTCGAATGGATGAGAGGAGGGCTTGGTATTTATAGGGAAAGTGAGGGGACAAGGCATTAATGGCCAAGGGACACCTCACATGTGCTTTTCTCAAACCCATGTGCTCTCCCTTGTCATTTATCATGGAGTTAGGCCACATGGGGCCCCCAAAACAATAATTCATCACCCTTGGCCGGCCAACCCTCAAAAGATCTCATGACATCATCATGACACCGTTATGATGTCATTAAACATACCGAAACCCTAAAACTGTATTTTTACTATTCACTGAAAATTCAACTTTCTCAGAAAAATCCCAAAATTTCACATTAACCAAATATCAATGCTCTGATTTCAAAAATGAAATCCATTTTATAAAAATAATTTTCTAAATATTTTTAATTTAATTTTTAAATAAAAACACTATTCATCGAAAATTCATTTTTTTCAGAAAAAACCCCAAAAATTACCATAACATAATATCGATGCTCTAAGTTCAAAAATGAAGTCATTTTTATAAAAATAATTTTCTAATTATTTTTAATTAAAATTTTAATTAAAAAACACTATTCACCCGAAAAAACTAATACTTGAATAATAATTAATGAAACCGTTATTTAACTATTTTATTGAATCACATTACTTAATCAAGGTGCCTAGATTATTTTAAAACTTTCTTTAAGTGAGATTACTAATCCATTTGGTCATATTACTAATCCTAATCATAAAATCACTATTCATAATTTACTATTCATCAAAAATCAAGTTGATCTTATTAGACTCTAAATTTAGTACTGAACATAATTGCAGAAGACCATTTTTTGAAAATCATTACACATTTTTAATTATTTAGGGTTTACATAAACATATTTAAAATATCATTTTTCTAAAATTCATCAAAAATATACATACTATATTTATTCGGTCATTTCAAAATTCATAAACTTCATCATAAGAAGAAATCCCAATTTTTATTTAAAACAAGGATTACGCAAGGTAGTTACGGTCTCGTTACATAACCCCTTATAATACCAGCATAGGACCTAAGAGTAAGGTGTGCTAGGGTGATAGAAGCTTGGGGCGGCTCAGTCAACATTGCCCGAGTAGTAATTTCTATCAGTTTGAACTTCTCACGAAGGCGATTTCGTTCCAGCTTCACATGATGAAGTTCGGCTTGGATTTGATCCAGAGCAAAGCCCAGTGGTGCTACCTCCTTCCCAAGCTCTGTTAGATGGGCTTCGATCGGTCCAAGACTACTAGGTGAGGCCATCGAATCTTCTTTCTATAATAATTAACCAAAATTACTTATATTTAGAGACAATAATCAAAACATTTTGTTCACAGCGGTCATGTTGACCGATGGTTATATAATAGTCAAACCCCACTGATCTCATTTTAATTATAATCATATTTATCAAATAAAATATTTTTTTTGAGTATAACAATAACACATAAAATTAGGAAACAAAATTTATTTAAAAATTTCGGGTCGTTACAATATTCCACTTAATAGGTGATGGTGTGAATACTACTCCACATGAGGTAACACCTCATGAAAAGGTCCCTGTATTGAAGACTCGTAACTCAAGGGACCATCCTGCTAATCATTCTACTAAGTCCTATCTAAAAAACGATATGTAAGCATCCTGAAATAAACAATATGTACCATGGTTAATGTGTATATCTATAGAGGTGAACCTAGAAGGACATAGAAATAAAAAACAGTTCCTCTATGATGCATGTACCCATGTTTTCCTTATAACCAATGTCTACATGTACCTAGTTAATAGGGATGTTTTTAGAGTCATGGTGTATGGATTCATTTTCTACCACACCAAAATTGGAGTTTTTATCTTGAGATCCAAACTCAAAACACTTAAAACTATTTTTCCAAACCAATATAATTGACTCTGGTCCTAAGGTAGAACTAATTTACTTTAATACCACTCTTTTAGGACCCATCCCAATGGGACCCATGCTGCGACTATGCCAAAACTACCCTGAATAGGCCCGGGAATGGCAACCCAAGTTGAGTAGGAATATCATGCTCATCAGAGGACTTATACAAATATACATACACACACACACATATATATATATCTTCAATCCCAGATAATGAATAAATGTAAATCAACTAATAACCATGCATGTATACATCTTAGATCCCACCCCTGAAGTATGACAATAAGTTTTGAAAGAAAAAGTCCAAATATAATCCCACCCAAAAAACTAAGAAAAATCCCAACCTAAATAATAGAAGAGGAATATAATTAAGGTAACCACAGGAGAAAACCTATGCCTATCTAAATCACTAAACTCTTCATATTACTATTCCCTATAGGAATCCTTAAAAAGGTTATCCATATATATAAGACACGACATATGTGGGAAAATCCACGAAAGGTTTTAGTATAAAACTACTCAGTAGGACACCCCAAAATCACTAAGAATGTAACATCAAGATAAACTGTCAGATCATCATAGAGTTATGTCAATAGCACATATAATAAGAATATCTAGATATACTCAAAATATACAAATATTCTAAACATAAGGTCACAACTATAATGCTAGCCCAGGATTTCAACTCGAAGGTCCTACATATCACTCATTTGGGGAGAACACACTCCATGAGTCCGATAGCACTAATGGAATCCATAAAAGATGTCATGATCATTGGGTTTCACCCAAAGAGTACATGCAGGATGGTTGAAGAGATTGATACACATATGAGGATCACTCCTAGATACATGGGGGATACCAATAGCCCAATCTGGGTGAACATGCTATGTAGGGGATCGATTCCTGCATAGTGTTGGTCACAATGATACTAATATTCCCACCTAGGTAAATAATGATGATAGAGGATCTCACTATTTTCCTCGGAAAGGGATTCCAAAAACTCTATCAAAGCCTAAAGTTCCTCATAGGGGATAATCATCTTATGCACTTGATATTATTCCATAACAAATCATTAGATAAATGAGAAATTGAAGGTACCCTAATGAAAATTTTCCAAGCTAAAGAGGACAAGGATTCCAATAAATATTTGAAGAAGTAAATGGTGTCTATTATAACTAAATAGTGTTTCCATTTGGCACTAGGTTCTACCTTTGTATCATGACCCATGATCATGTCCATGTCTGAGTTTGAGTACACAGTGTGTCCAAGCCTGTGCCTAGTCATGTTCGGGTCTGAGTACATGATGAGTTTGAGCCCATTCAATCATGAAAATTTCTTTGTGCCCTCAAAGATATACAATGATCCTCTAGGTAAGGGTCACATTCCATTTGATACTCAAATCCTTGGGGAACCATAGCTCTGTAGCTAGAACCCCATACATGGTGTGTGTTATTGTGTTACACTCCATGTACTATGGAAATTCATAGAACTCACAGATCTATTTCACATGATTCATACCACTCCCCTGACCTCTAATAACTCCATGAATCCCATTAGAGATTATGTATTTGGTCCATCCTAACCTATCCATCACCTTTCGCCAAAATCTGGTCATCTGATTTTCTTAGAAAATTTGCATCATTGGTCCTCATCACCATCGTATACCCCATCAAAAAAACAAAGATCATAAATCTGATCCCAATCCGATGACATTTCAAAGAATCATAATTATAATTCATTCTCAATCCCAAACCCATGGTATCAATCTATTGCACCAAATAATGTGAGAACAATGATTGATTTTTAGGTAAAATTCAAACCACTGGTTAACTAAATCACCTACGATGAAAACACGATGAATGGGGGAACAAATGAACAAAACAAAAAAATGAAGAACAGACCTCAACCAATGTTTGTATTGCCTCAATTCATTTCTGTTAGAATTATAAAAAAGAGATAAAACATAATCAACAAAGTAATTCCCAAGCAGGGATAATATCCATCCCATTCTCACAAATATGAAAGATCTATGAATCAATTTGTTAGTTAGTTGATTTACATTCACCATAGGAATAAAAAAATGATGATAAATTCAAATAAACAATATGGATAAATCTCTGGTGAAGAATGAAACCTCATCATTTTCATTAGTGAGATCCTCAATTTCTAATGGGGTTAAAAATCCTCAATCTCGATCTGATCTGATGTCATCTTTATAGAAAAAATCCTCCAATAGTCATATAGGTCACCTGGGTTTAGCGTATGTCCTTGATACATATTTATAACTATGTATTTATAGAAATATATTAGTTCTCTACATCACATTAAATAAAATAAATTTATTTATTTATATTTTTCATTTACACCTTTGATGACTTTTAACCGAGCATCAGTTGCTGAAAAGGTTAATATTATGTCTAGGGTAAATCCCACATTATGATTCCAAGGAAAACCTTAGATTTATGATCTAAGACTATAGTTAAGATTTATTTAACTTCTTTATGAATACTTTGCATGCTTAATATTTAATATATTTAATATATTTAATATATTTCAAAAATTAATTCCGAGAACATTAGGCCCCGTAATCTCGTACCGTGTTTGTACCTAGATCTAAAAATAATCCATATAATATTCTAAAGTAATACGTGGAAAAAATTAGAGTCGTTACATGTTAATATAATACAAGGTCTAGTCATAATGACTAAAATTGAATACTTTTAGTTAAAAAGTAAAAATTTAGTTCAAAACACAAATCAAATACTCAAAACTAAGAAAATGAATTTTTATTTAATTTATAATTTAGGAAATATATATATACTTCATTTATTATATGTAGTAACTACCCACACTTTATTCTGACACATGGTGTGGGTTTTATGATTAACGTGCACAACTTCATTTAAAAGTAAAATTTTAGTTCAAAATTTGTGTTATATACTCAAAACTAAGAAATTGTGCTTGAATACGTATGATACTTTAGGGAAAAGATCAATAATTAATTTTTTATGTACAATAATTAACCTGACATCAATCTGACACATGATGTGACCAATATGATTGAAATTTTGAATTTTAAATTTAAAGTAAAATTTTAGTTATAAATTCATTTCACATACTGAAAACCCAAAAAACATACTCAAATTTTATTGATAATTTATGAAAGATTTTTATAATTGATTTGTGGAATGTATGTTGATACTTCATATCAATTGGATATATTCTGTTTCCACTATTATTGAAAGTGTTTTCTTTCATTTAAAAGTAAAATTTTAGTTCAAACATGTGCATCATATACTCAAAACTTAGAAAGAAGGTATAGTTTGGGTTGATAATTTAGTAAGATGACTAATAATTCATTTTTTTATGTATACAAATTAACCTCACATTAATCTGATAGATGTTGTGGCTGGTAGGAATGAAAGAGTATGTTTTGATTTAAAAGTGACATATTATTTCAAAACACAAATCACAAACTAGAAACTGGAAAAAACAAAAAATTATCATTATAATTTAGGAAAAATACCATATATTTATTTTTTATTGGTAGGAATTAACCATAGGTAAATTCAACATGTAGTGTGACTTATATAACTAGAGGTGTGCATTTTTAATTTAAAACTAGAACTATAGTTTAACACACACTTCACATAGTCAAAAAAAAATAAACCTTGTTTGGATTTTCATGATACTTTAGTAAAATGATTTATTGTCCATTTTTAACACATATTAATTAACTACACATAAATCTAATACATGATGTGAATGGTATGACTAAAAGTATGTCACATACTCAAAAATAGAGGAAACATGATAGGAGTATTCTATTACTTTGTAATATGTTTTATTTATTTATTTTGTTACCCTATTTATTTATTTATTATGTATTATCATTCTTGTGGTTTTTTTTATTTTTTTATGAATTATTATATCATATTTCTATTTTATTTATTTATTTATAGTATTGTTGAAATAATCAATTTTTTATAACATGTCACAATTCTTTTATTACAGCTTGAGGTTGGTGTGTTTGAAAACTGGTAGCATGATCATGCTCTATTGCAAGGGAGTCCCATAGTATATAGGATACAAGGACACCTAGTATTCTATATGTCGGATTTTTTTTGGAGTTGGTTTGAAATTATAAATTCTTGTAATAAATTGTACATAACAATGAAATAGTAATGTATTGAAATATTTATAGCATTAATTTATTTATTGTTATAATTTAAAGTAATTTAAATTTATTTGTAATTTTGTCTCTTCTATTAATTTGGATGTTGTATGATTTTGTAGTTGGAAGAATTTATCATCATTATAAATGGTGCTAATAAAAACCTACTTTTATCTACCTAACTTTAATGCTAATATAATCCACTTTTATCAGTGTTGATAAAATCTCATGGATTTTTTTAGTATTTACATCAACAATTCTTTTAATGAACTAATAAGTCCAAAATGAATAGAAGAAACAACCCTATTCTCATACTTATCGGTCTTGATATGAGTATAGGTAGTGCACCTAAACACTCTTAGATATCCATAGGATGGGGGTTGGTTGTTCCAAGATCATCTAGTTATTTAAATTGGATGGAGGATGATAGAAAGTATTTAATAAGATAAACTATCATAGTGGAGGCATCAACCAAGATGGGTTTTAATAGGCCTGAACATGTAAGCATACTACAAACCTGATTAAGGATAGAGCGGTTCATGTGTTTACCCAAACCATTCTATTGGGGATTATAACTCATATCCTAGTTTCTAGTAATATCCTCATCCTCATGGAATTGAATGAAATGTATAGAAGTCCATTATAAATCATCATGGCCTTTAAGGTTTCTCTTAGTTTAGTACTCCAAATAGGACATCCATGTATTAAACCCCTAAAAAACATAACACTAATTTCATAGTATATAAATACATACATTCCTATAAAAATTGTCAATTAATGTTATTAAGTAGGAGCTTCCACTAAGGGATGTGGTCCTAGAAGGACACCACAAGTAAATGTGTAACTCTCAAGTGTGTATCTAACCATAAATATAGATTTTAAAAGGATGACTCTTTTAGGCATATCAAGAAGATAGTATTTAAAAATAGTAATTTACTCAGTTTAACTAGGGTATGTATCCCCTACATACTCAACTAATCTAAAGAATTAACATTCTCATACCTCAACCTCTTATTCTAAATACTGGTTTTCCCTCTATTAGTGACATAAGTGCTTACTAGTTTTCTATTGTGTGTCTTCACACATAAAACATACAACCCATTATCTAAGGATCCCATGATGATCTTATGAGAAATATTGGAGACTACAAGGAAACCAGATTTATACATGATGGTAAATCCCCTTTCATCCTAAACACATAATTAAAATTAGATTCTTATAGAAATTAGGAACTTTTCCCACATCTAATAGTCTGATAATAGAATGGTCATCAATCTATGAAATGGTAGAAACTCTACTTGCAACCAAAATCCTCATTTTGTTACTTAACATAACCTCTCCTTCATCTCCATTAACTATCTTAGAAAAAGAATTCATATCCAGACACATGTTGAAATAGAATCTTTACTGTGAATCCCAAACATCTAGATGTATGTCATTATAAACTATTAACACCCCAACCCCTACATAGCCTACATTAGTAAATGTTGATTGGTCTTATGATACTTTTATATGCTCACCAGATTTCATATTAGGGAATTTTTGTATGAATTGTCTAGTTTTCCCACAATGGTAGTAGATATCCTCTCTAAACATATACATAGAATTATTATCCATAGAATAACTATGATTATATATATTCTTCTTACCCTTACCATTATTATTTCCTCACAATTCTAAACAACCCCTAGTATTTAAACCCCGGCCCTCAGTTTAAATCTTAGGCATACCATGTATTTCACATGAAAGAAAGGAAATTTTGACATCCTCTAAACTTAAGGAATCTATGATAAACATCATAAAATCAGTAAGACATTCATATGAATTACCCGATTAATTTAATAGTATAATTTCTTCATATTCGTCTTCGACAGTGACATTAATATTATCCAGATCTAGAATGATTTTCATAAACTCATCAAGATGTTCCCCAATTGGTGTTCCAAACACATATTGAAGTCATATAGTTTATTTTTTCTATATATATGGCCTTATAATGTAATTTTAATATATAATTTTTCATTTTTATACCATATAATAGTATTATAGGTTTCATAGGAAACCTCCCAACTAAATTTTTCATCTAAAGATAGTGTATGAGAACTATAGGATTTCGTAAAAACAACAGGACGGAGATCGATGTAGGTGGTCATAGTATTTACATTATTAGACTAAGAATTGTGAGGTTTCTTGGTTACATGAAGAATATATTGTGGTCCTTTTGTACTAGAAAATATTTCTAATTGAGTCACCCCTGTTTAAAGTCATTATCATCATTGAATTTATTATTATTGTACTTACTAGATGTCATTATCATAAATCTGGCCTATGTTTCTAGATATTGAGGAAAATATTAAGGATTCAACCTCACACAATGGACAAGATTTTTTATGATTTACTACTATAAAATTAATTAAGTATTTCAATATTCGATAAAGAATGAACAAAAAATAATAGAAGCATAAGTGACTGCTATAGTGATTCTGGATGAGTCATAAAGAAAGTAAATAAAGTAGTAAAGAGAGAAGAGGAAATGATATAACATAGCATAGACCTATTTGGTTCTACTCAATGGTAAGAACACTGAACTATTATTATCTTTATTAATTCTAAAATCTAATGGTATAAAATATAGGAGAGAATTATGGGACAAGAATTAAAGGGGAACAATCGAGATAAAAAATTCATAATGAGCTAAAAGAGTAATAAAACATACACACTAGCTGGATTTATGAACTAATCAGAACTCTAGGTTCTTCTCTAGGATTCAACAGTATTGAGAACAAACATGTTGGATCACCTTATGAGTATTAGGCAAGATTCTCCATTGTAATACAACAAGTAGGATTTGTTGTGTGATTTAATGATGAGGGAACACATACACAAACTGATAGTGGATGTCAAAATTCATAAAAAATGATGAACTTATTCTCTTATAACACTTTAATTAATTCATAATAGAATAACATAAATATACAAGCATCAAATAATATTTTATTCAAGTGGATAGGAAAATAATAAAGCATGATATTTGAGGAAATATGTAGTGACATAACTGTGATGGGCATCTATGATATTCTTGGTTGTAACCACTCACATATGATAATTATAACAAAGTACGATATGTAAAGTTCACTATGAGATGATACATAAGGGTCTAAAGATATGGTATGAAAAGGTGACCCATGAAATAAAGGAACTGAAGTATAAGGGTGACCCATAACACAAATAGATCAGTATTTATGGGTCATTGAGAAGATACATAATGATTTCTAGGATGAGCATGACCATATGTATGAGTTGATCAACTTGAAGCCCTGATGTGTAATAGAAGTTTATTTGTACAGGGGGAAATATAATGGTTCACCCCTTTTTCACTGCACTCTCTCAAATCAAGTGAAATAAAATACATAAAGGTCTTAGTAAAGAATCATAAGGATCATATGTATGTGTAAATTTAGAATGACAATAATAATGTAAGGTAAAAAAATAGAGAAATATGTGAACATGTAAATAATAAAAAAGAAGAATAATAATATTATTTTTAAATCAAATAAATATTCTAAATCAATTGAAAATATTATCAAATACAAAGTATCACTTTTTTTAAAAAGGAAAGTGAATTATATAATATAATTAGGTTCAATAATAATTTATTTTTAAAGTAAGGATAGTGTTATTTCAAAAAGATTAAAGTAGTATCAATTAATGGTAACACCAAATTCATTGATAAAGGTCACAAAACCATGAGATAGACATACAGAGTAAACAATATTTGTATAAACCTTTATTATCCACATTGATAAATTTCCTAATAAACCGAACAACTTATCTATTATTTATTAGTTTTTTTATAAACCAATACTAAAAAATATTAAAAATGGATTTTAAAATAAAATCATTAATAAAATACATATTCTAACTATTTAAATCCTCATTATTCATTCTCATATTTATTTCAGTCTCCTTCACTTCGGTTTCACACATCACCTCCTCACATCACCCACTACCTTACCTCTTTCTTCAATTGGATTCTGTTTCTAACCACTACCTCCCTATAAATTACTATCATAAGTCCCTCTCTAGTTCCTTGTTATCGTATTCATTTCCTTGTTGTTTGAATCCACTGGTATTTTATTATATTTTTTAATTTTTTCATTTAATTGAATATATAATTTTAAGTTTATTTTTAAATTGAATGAAATTTTTTATTTTAAATTTTCATTTAAATGTGTTTCTCTAATTTTTTTATATAAAATTGGTTTTTAATAAACTATTATGGTGCGATGAATATTATTTTAGTTTCTTGTGAAGGGTGGAAATCTCATTTTTTTCAAGAATTGAATTTTTTTTTGCAATGTTCAATAAAATTAGTTAGAAAATATATGTTATGAAATTGTATTATTATTAAAATAGAATTTTAATAAGTAATGTTTTTTATTATTTTTATGCTTGTTTTAGTTCTTTGATTATTAATCAGTTTTTTAATATTATATATCTAATTTTTCCATTATTTTTGGCATGGTTATATATTTTATAGTTTGAATTTATATATTTAATAATGTTCTCCATTCGTTGTACTATGTTTTTCTATGAAATGTATGATTAATGAATTACAATTGTTAATTTTTATTAAATATTTATTATTCATTTATTTTTAAATTATTTTCATTTTATTATTTTTAGTTACTATATAATGTTTGATTACATTTTTTTATATTAAATATTTATACTTTTTTTAAGAATGACTTCATTTAACTAATGAATTATAGATTTTTTTTGTTTAACATTATTTAAATATTTTTAAATTGATTATATTTAACTGGAACATGTTATGTTATTTATATAGATATTTATATATGTGATACAAATGGATAAAATTTGTTCTATTTCACCTTATAATAAGAATCCATTTGTTATTGGGTTTGAGGTGTTTTTAGATTTTAAAATTGGAAATTTGTATGTAGATGGAATAATATATTTTCAGGACTGGATTTTAATTTTAGATGATGGTTGAGAATACATTAAGTTCATGAGAACTTTATATTGTAACTATTTTATGTTCGATATGTGTGATTAATTTTTCATGAGGATTAAAATAATTCAGAAATTTTGAAGTTTTACCATTATCAAAATGAATAAGCTACAAAATTTATAACAAAGAATATAATTCATAACTAAATTAACATTTATGTCATCAATGTTGTACAACATGGTAAAAAAAATCATATTAATGGATTCTCTTCCTAATTTTGAGGATAATAATAAAAGATAGAATCTAATTGAGTAGTTTAATAAATATTATAAATTAGTGGAAGCCTAAAATCAAGAGTCATATAAAGAATATAAAAATATACAAAATTATTCTTTCTACTCAAGTTATACCATATAATGTGTTTATGTGAAATTATTAATAAATTATTGTTGATTACATTAGAGTTTTTTTATAATTCATTCAATGAATCTAAAATCATTGAAACAGTGTATATTATGATGAAAGTTTTTACCAAACTTGGTTTTAGTTATAAAAAGATACATGCATGTCCTTAGTCATTTTATGTTGTATTGGGGAGAACATTATGACAAAGAAAAGTGGAAGATAAGACAAAAGTGTCAATAGAAATTTATAAATCATTATGAATTTATTAATGAACATATTATAAAGAATGATAGAAATGAATATATTGTGATAGTTTTACATTACTTTCCATTGAATCAATGGTTGAAAATAATGTTTATATCACCTAAAATGAAAAGGTGAATGAAGTATAATACTATAGAAAATGAAAATAATGTGTTTATATGTTATCTAATAGATTTAAAATCATATATATACATTAATATTTTTTAGATATTTGAAAATTATATTTATGGACAAGTCCCTCTTATTAAATAAAAAAGAAAATTTACACAGGTATTAAGAAATTCTTTTTACATAAATCCCTTTGTAATAAAGAAAAAATTATTGGGTAAGAAATCCGACTAGAAAAAATCATTACCTTTCACCCATTTTTTTTTGGAAGACCATAAGCTAGGTAGTTTACTTCACAACATGCATTAGTGATGAAGTAGTTCATAGATGAGAGACTCTCAAGAAATTTCATCCATGTAGTATTCAGCCTCTAAGATAGATTAATAGTCCCATTTTTTGATAGCTTGCATAATGGTGGTTGAGTCACATTCCAACCACATTTTCTTTCCATTTCAATAGTATTGATCAAGCTTAGAATTTTGCCATCGAGAGACATAGTGCTACCATACATACCAAAAATGCATCACATTACACCACCAGTAATGTTCCTAAAAATATAAACATGGCCCAAGGGTCTTATATTTTCCCTTGATGCTCCATTTTTGTTAAATTTGATCCACCCAAAGAATGGAGGAATCCAGAGGACTTAAATTATTATAAACATAGGATGAAATTTTTTTATAATTTTGAGTCACTTGAGGACCAAAATATCATGAATAGAGTGTTTATAGTGGAATTTTTTAATAAAGTTTTAATTTTTCATAGTAACTATAGTCTAGACAAGAGAATATTGAATGTTGAATAGAATATGATAATGAATCAGTTTATTTCATCCATGAAATATAATTTAAATCACTTCTTCACTAAAAACAATGAATATTTTAAAGAGATGTATAGACCATCAGAGCTTTAATAAGGCATTTAAGTTTTCATGTATCAAAGTTTTATAAGGGTTATACACTTTAAATAATTCATATACTACCAGCCATATATCTATAGAGTGGTGTAGATCAGACAAAATGGTTTAAATATTTCATATGTTGCATGAAAAGAACACATCTAGAGAAAATAGAGAAACCTTGGACTGAAGGAATGATTCACTTAGAAGCTTTGAGTATTCCATCCTTCACATAAGTATAAATATGGAATGAGAAACCCATATTCTATTCAACTTGGATTCCCATGTGGTAACATGACCAACTGATGTATTAAACTAATGCATCTTGGAAGATAGAACCCCGTTGTATATGGGATCCCAAATTAAAATATCATCCCCATTAATTATGTTTTGATTGCAGACCACACTTCTAATTCTAGTAGGAAAAATATCCAGGCTGATCTATATTTGTTATTTAATTGATAAATTAGCATACAACATGGAATCAGTAGGATAAATAAGGTTTATGAGAGGCGTAATTGTTCAATTATCAAACCATAATTTGAGTGTGGAGTTCAGGATGATCAACCAAAGTGAGTGTACTAAAATATTAGCAAAGGATGGTTTAAGATAATGGTATATAGAAAAATACATATAGTTCAAATTTCTATATTTGATATGATACAAAAATCATTATCTAATAAAAACAAGAATCTTAAATTTCCATTAATGAGCATATATATAAAATGTTCCTACAAATATTGATTAAATTTGTAACGATGTTTTTATTCTAATACCTTTGAAGTCAATAGGATGACAAAAAATATTCCATGGGATAGTAATAAGAATTCATTGAAGAGTGCTTCCACTGAAGATAAATTTTATTATAGATATTTTTTAATTATTGAGAAGAGAATCAAAACACTTATAGAACATAAAAAATTACTCAAATGTATAAATAATGACTTCTTTCATAAGACATACCCTTCCAACCATTAATAATTTTATTCACTTCAAATAGGCCAACAGATTTTTTATCTAGACAAGAATGTGTGTGAAGTAACAAGTATGAGGTATTCCCCATAACATGGGTACACCAAGATAAGTTATGGGGAACATACCTTCTCTGATTCCAAAATCATTAATGATATCCACTTTACCATATATAGGAATATTATTTCAAATTAAATGAAGGAATTTTCCCTACTGATCTCTTGTCCTAAAACTTTTCACAATGAAGAAGATTCCCCTTGATTTTTTTGATATTTCTATTGTCCCCATGACTGAAAAGGATAATTTCATTAGTATAAAATAGGTTATTAGGTGAAACTAAACCTTTGGTGGCTCTCATAGATTTAATATTATGTTTCTCTACCAAATTGAGAAGGAGTCTTGATATATAGTCCTATGTAATATAGAACACACTGGTTGAAAGTGGGCCACTTTGAATAACACCTTTAGAACATATAAAAAACCCCTTAAGGTATCCATTGATAAGAATTGAAATATGTTCAAATCTCACATTAGTGCAGAAAACGTTTTTAATGTTGGTTTTTTATGTTAGTTTTTAGCCGACGTTATTAAAGGCAATAATATAAATATTGTTTTTAAGTCAGTTATAAAAAAATGGACATTGTAAAACTATAGTGGAACTGATTTTTTACATTGGTTATTAAATAACTGATGTGGTAGATAATTTATTACGTTAGTTATTTTATAACAGACATTACAAAATGGTTCCAGATGTAGCCTTTTTTGTCTATTATTAAATAACTGAAATAATAAAAAATTTACCACATCGGTTATTTAATAATTAATGTTATAAAAAATTTACCACATCAGTTAATAAATAATAGATGTCAAAAACCACGACTCCGAAGCATTTTTTTCATTAGTAATTTAATAACCAGGGTGAAAAATGTTTCAAGATGATGTTTTTTACATCGGTTATTAATTAACTGACATCAAAAACATTATACAATATCGTTTATTTTATAACTGATGTGGAAAATGATTCGGGATGATGTTTTTTACATTGGTTATTAAATAAATGATGTAAAAAGAATGATACCACATCAGTTTTTAGATAACTGACGTAGAAAAAAATTACCCAAGCATTTTTTACGTTAGTTATAAAATAACCAACATAGAAACCAATTTTAAAAAAAACTCGTGATACCATTCCTCTACACTACTGAAGCAGACCTAAAACAAGCAGAACCAGACCAAAACTATACCATAAACCAGAACAAAAATAGACCATAAAAACAAGCAGAACTAGACCGAAATAAGAACCAGTAGAAAAATTAAACATTCACATTTATAAAATTTAAAACATACAATATCAAAAATAATAAAACCTAAATCCAACCTAAAAAATACCAAATACACATTTACAATTAAAAAATTCAAAATTACAATTTACACTAAAAACAAACAAAAATCCAATCAAACCTATAAAATAATTTGACCATTCCACTTGTAAGTATTTGACCTATTGAGAACTATAAGGTTGAGGTCATCAAATAGTACAAATTAAATGTAAAGTACTTAACATGTATAATTAATAAATCAAATGAAATATTATGGAAAATTTTATAAGTAAATATAACCTCATCAAACTTCAAAATTGTTCCAATTTTAATTATTTAATACATAAAGCTTAACATATAATATCTTCATTTGATGACGCCTTGTTTTTTATGAAATTTCTTTCTAAATGATTTTTTCAATTCAGAATATCATTTTTTTGTAATACATCCAAAATGTACAAATTATAAATGGATATTTACCTTTACTTTTATATATTTGATCTTGGCACTATTTTTCTTTGTGGTTTTTCAAAAGTAGGACCATCCCCTATTATAAAATAATATGAATGAGATAAATTTAAAATTCATTATAATATAAAAAATTATTAAAAAATTTAAACCAAATTTTCCAACATATTCTTAAAATTTTATCGCACATCTCCATAGAGAGAGCATATCCAATAAAATGTTTTCTCCCTTGGAAAAAAATACCTAACATCCAATGGTCTCTAATATAAAATAAAATTTATGGTTAGTGTTTTTTATGTTAAAATATAAATAACACTTTGTGAGATATATGTTTCATACCTCTCACAAAAAGGAATCATCCAACATTGCTTGATTGTATTCTATTCAGATCTTTCAACAATATAAATTGGTCTGCATTCCTAATACAATGAATGCACTTAAAGGGATATCAATTACAGGTTCATAAATCTATATACATATGTATTCTCATTCTTATCACACATTTTATAAAGATACCTAATAAAAAACATACATTAGTATACATTTTTAATAAATTTATCGCAGTGAAAGAGTTGTGTTAAGACTTACAAGGAAACAATTTTCACTATGTTGATGCCCAAATTATCTCCAGTAACATGATACATGATATCATTTTTCATAATCCCCACATCTATTTCATTTACACAAACATGATCTTCTATTGGGAACATATATTTATCCTCTAAAAAATTTGAATATCTTGACAATCTGTCAAGACTACTAGAATTTGTATCTGATGTCATGGCCATTTGTCTTTGTTGTTGCCTATTTAGTATTTCTTTACCTTTAAAGTATTCCTATAAATAAATATATAAATATATTAACTTTCAAATGTTAAAAAAAATTGAAAAAATAAAATAAAAGATATAACATACACATACCTTTATGGTAATGGGTTGTAGAAGTCTGGATGGCCAAACTAAAAAGTTGTCGATACTTTGTCTAACTGTCGTCACCTCATCTGTAGATAATGGTACTCAAGTTGATATATCTATAATATCATGTGTATTTACCCTATGCTTCACTACCTCTAACTATTGATAATGAATGTTATCTCCTATATAATATATCAACACATATGCAACTATATGATGGTGAGGATAATCAACATACAACTCACAATAACTAGGAAGATGTGGAGGAGGCGGTGTAGGAGTAAGATAAAAATGGTCTCTGTAGGCTGAGGTGGAGGATAAATAATGGGTTCTAGAGGTGGGGTAGGGGGAGTTGATGGCTAAGGTGGAGGATAAAAAATGGGGCTTGCAAGTGGAGGTGGAGGAGTGGGAGCTGCAGTCTGAAATTGTCTTTGCATGTCTGCAAACATAGACTGTACTGACGCTCTGATCATTCCTCCATCATTGTATTAATATTATGAACTTTGGCCTCTAAATTTTCTATTTTTTTATAAATATCCTCAATGGAAAAAAGCTAAATAATTTTGCAACACGTTTCTTAATGAAACACCCATTAAGTATCCTCATACATGACCCGGGTGTTCAAGCTTTCCCAATGCTTCATATAAAATATCTTGCCTCCCAATAGCTGTAAATACCCTATGTGTGCTCTTCTACTCAATAGAATCCAGTATTAATTAATTTAAAAAAATAATGTTTAAAATTATATAAAAAATAGAATTAACTTAAACAAATAAAATAAATATCTTAAAATCTTCTTAGCTACGATCCTCAATTATTCTGTAAGATATTGCCCATTTTTTCCATTTGATCCCTCTTCCATTTTTTATTTCTAGATAGAGGGGATGGAGGGGAAACCTCTCTAGAGATTGAAGACTCATCTCTATGCTTTTGTAATTTTTCGGCCATCATTAATTCTTCCAATAAAGTATACCCTCCCTGAGATAAACTATAAGGGTATACATTTTTAGATTGGATCTCTTAATGAGATCTCCTTGTTTTATATAAATTAAGAATAATAAATCATTAAAAATAATTAATAATACCATTAATATGATAAAAATTATAAAATTTTACATTTCACTTACCAAAAATGATTCTTTTATTCTACTTTCAACAAATTTTATCCATGTTTCTTCATCTATAAAAGGATATATATGACATGGATTGTCATGTTTTTTATAACCAAAAATGAAATCAGATATGTGGGTTGATTTGAAATCCCTACATCTCCAAGTATCCATCAATAAAAATTTCTTCCTGACTCATCTAGTGTCAAGAAAATCAAATTTAATCTAATAAAGAAGATGGAAAACATATTATACTATAAACATTTAAATATTAGTCGAATAATAGAAAAATATCTTACCAAAATTGTCTCACATAACTAAGATAGTGTCTCTTTGTCCACACTTTTCCAATCATTATACAAAATTATTAATTTTTGTTTACCCTGAGTTGATATAAAACTCTTAAAATCTTTTTCATTTTGACTTTTGGGAATATCATTCTCATCAAACTATATGACTATCCTCTGGTCCTGGCTATGGGTAAGTGATAGTTTTGGTAAACTTGTGCTGCCATGTTTACCAACTCTTGAACCCTTTTTTCTGTTGTGGGAGCACATTAAGAAGACTAGGGAACATCAAGAAGAGCATGAGAATGTACCTCCCCAGACTTATGATCATGATGCTCATCTCCAAATTATGTGGTCGATCAACTGATTGATCTATCGTGATCCTTAAAATCAAAATATAAAACATTAGTTCAAAAATATAAAAATTAAAATATTACAATACTAATGTAACCAAAAAATGAAAAACTAAACTAATTTACATAATAGTAAACATGGTAAACATGGTAATTATGGTAATCAAGGTAATCATGGTAAACATAGTAAGCATAGTAAGCATGGTAAGCATGGTAAACATGATAAAGTAATTTTCATTCAACAAAATAAATAAATATATACATTATATAATACTAAACATGGTAAACTCTACTAAACATGGTAAACATGGTAAAGTAATTTTCATTCAAAAAAATCAATAAATATATAAGTTACATAATGGTAAACATGGTAAACTAAACCAAAAAAACTGAAATAAACAAACATATATATTTATTAGTTTTAATACACGTTTTAATAAAGATAAAAATTACAATATCTAACATTTTATGAAATTAATAAATGTAAATAAGAAATAAAAATATGTTACTTATAATATTTGGAATGTCCAAATGGATTTTTTTCCCAGATTCCTTCATCATGATTGCTCCTTATGGAACAAACCATGTCAACAACATGCTCATCATTATTTTCTACTAATATTTCCATGGAAGTAGGTATCTCACATAAATCAGCATCTTCATCAAGTTTATCCTCACAAAAATATTTTTTTTCCTTGTAAAAAAATATACCTCTGCCTATCTGATTGATCAACAACATAGAAAATCTATTTTTTATTTGTTTCTGTTATAAAAGAATCATATGTGTCTTCCAATCTATTCAAATTAACAACTGTCATTCCAAATTCATCATGTCTATAATTATTTATACTAATAAACCATTTGTAATTAAACATAGGAACTTTAGTTTTAAATTAATTAACCTCCCATATTTCTTCAATGACTCCATAATATGCACTTGATGTAGAAATTAGGTTTTTGTCTTTAGAACTTGAAAAATGCATTGCTTCTACAAACACCAATACCAGACTATTTTGAACTGCACTTCTATTTTCCTGAGCATTCATATGAAATGTATATACATTAATTTCATACCCAAACCATGTTATCACATTTAAACTTGGACCACCCACTAACCATCTTAATGTCTTTGATGTATCTAATCTACCAATCGGGGTCTTTTTAAACCATGGAAAAAAAATTATTCTCATTCAAAATCCACATTCCTTTCCTCTTTGGATGACTTTGTTTCAACTCATTAATAGGCAATGTGATATACTATTGAGCATCAGATATTTATTCAAGATGTATAAATGTACCTTCTTTATCTATTCATCTGACAATGATTTGACTCTCAAGCCACGAATCCTCTTTTCCTCATTATTAACTCATTCAGGGCGAGATGGAGGCAAACCAATGTGCTCCACTACAGACAAGTATCTCGTAAAAAACTCTAATACCTCCTCATAAATATACTTTTAAAAAATAGAGGATTCATCTTGATATTGATTCTTAACATATCCCTTCAATATTTTCATATACCTTTCAAAAGGATACATCCAACGAAGATACACAGGTCCACAAATATTTATTTCTTGAACCATATGAACCATTAAATGCACCATTATATCAAAAAAAGATGGAGGAAAATAAATTTCCAATTGACAAAGTATATAAATTTCATCCTTTTCCAAAATATACAAATCATACATATCAATCACTTTATTACAAATTGAATTAAAAAAAATAACACAGCTTCAGGATATTTTTTCGAACACAAATGGGAAATATTCCATGTAATGAAACTGGTAGAAGTTTTTGTATCATGATGTGAAAATCATGAGATTTCATACCTATCAACTTCAAATCCTTCAAAGAGATAAAAAAAATTAAATTTTAAGAATAACCTTGTTGCACTTTGATATTATGAAGGCTCTGAAAAAATATAATTTTATCCCTCTTGGATAATGTATGACAAGTCAGGGGAAGAAATGTTCACCTTCCATCAAGAGTGGGAGATGACTCCATACATATTCCCATTGATAGTATGTATAATCTTTCATTCAAACCATCTTTAGTCTTTCCTTAAATATCTAACAATGTTCCAATAAAACTGGCATAGATATTCTTCTCCATGTGAATGACATCAATATTACGTTTCACTTCATGATATCTCCAATATGGTAGCTCAAAAAATATTGACCTTTTCTTCCAAATATTTCTATCATTTCCATATTTATGTGTCTTTCCCAATGTCACATTAAGGTTTTTCACCCTCTCAAAATAATCTTCAGTGGATAAGGGTTTTGGAGCAATATCAAATTCTTCTGAGTCATTGAATTCCTTTTTTAGTCTTCTATAAGAGTGATCTATAGGAAAAAACTTTCGATGACCCATGTATAATATTTTCCTACCATGAAGAAATTGACAATATGAAGTCTATTGTTCGTAAATTATACACACTTTATTCCCCTTAATAGTATATCTATACAAATTTCCATACACTGGGAAGTCATTTACAGTGAACATAAGAATTGAATGCAGTTGAAAATATTCCATTTTATAACAATCATACACCCTAATACCATCCTCCCATAAATGTTTCAAAACATCAATCAATGGGGACAAGAAAACATCAATATCATTTTCAGGTTTCTTTGGACAATAGATCATTATACTCAACATGACATATTTGTGTTTCATATAAACTTTAGGTGATAGGTTGTAAATTACCAATAAAATAGTCCATGAACTATGTGTTCAACTAAGGCTTTGATATGGATTCATTCCATCTATGCACAACCCAAGTCTAATATTTCTAATTTCATTTCTGAATGTAGGATACTGCTCATCAATTTTATTCCATTATGGAAAATAATCTCGATGACATATTTTTTCATCACATATCCGCTCATCAGTATGACATCTTAACCTTTTTACAACATGTAAATTAGAAAATAAATGTTTCAAATGATGAGTTATAAGAAGATACCAAAATACCTTGGTAGGGATCTCTGTAATCTCTTCATCGTCCTGTGATTTTTCTTTCAACTTATACCATGATATCCCACATTTAGGACACTCTGAAATAAATTCATATTTCTTCCTATATATCATATATTCATTCAAACAAACGTGTATTTTCATGTATCCCAATCACATCAAGCATAATATTTTCTTTTCATTATAATGTGAATCTGGAAGATTGTTGTATTTTGGAAGTATGTCTTTCATCAATTGTAGCAGCTATGTAAAACTCATGTCACTCTATCCATGTTTCGCCTTCAGGTTAATCAATCTTAACACCACTAATAAAACCGTAAAATCCATAAAACTAGGATACAATTGTTTTTTAGCATCACCATATAGATGCTCAATTATCAATTCTATCTCAATTTCTTCTACTGAAATATCATGAATCATTTCCTTAATTTCATCAGAGTTACCATATTCCAAATCATCATTATCAGTAGATCTGACATTCTATCCAGTTTCACCATGCCAAATCCAAGAGTTGTAACTCAAATTAAAACCATGACAAATCAAATGATCTTTTATCTCTCTACTTTTCAACTTCTTCAAATTCAATTATTTCAGGGATGGACAGAAAAAAATTTCATTTATTGGATCATTTCATTTAGAAATTTCCAAAAAGGCATCAATACCTTCCCCATATTCATTACTCATTCGATGTTCCATAATCCAACTTCAACTCATTTTTACCCATAACAAAAATCAAAATTATACATCTTATTAAGATAATCCAATTTTATATTTACATGAAATATATAATAATTTGAATGTAAAAGAATTTTGAAATATAAAACAATTATGTGCCTATTTGAAAAATATGTGCATGGAAATAATTTTAAAAATAAAATATAGTTAGATATAACATTTTTATATTTATATGAAATATGACATTATTTTAAAGTAACACAATTTTGAAATATAATATAAAACAAATATATGCGTATTTTAAATTTATAAATATTTTTTTTTAGAAAAAATATATTTTCTTCATTTCATGTAATTTTGATGGTCACGTGTATGATTTTTATCATTCTTATTAAGTTTTTTTGTGGAAAATGG
The DNA here is from genome assembly GCA_963277665.1 of Viscum album. Taxonomy (NCBI): domain Eukaryota; kingdom Viridiplantae; phylum Streptophyta; class Magnoliopsida; order Santalales; family Viscaceae; genus Viscum; species Viscum album. The sequence continues at coordinate 654,028,917 of OY728153.1, forward strand.
TATTGTGTATGGTCAAAATTGATTTGAGTTTTAAGTTTATATTGTTAGGTTCTGAGCCTCTTTTTGAAATGGATTTATATTAGACTCAAAGTACAAACCTTGGGAGGAACCTAGATTGTGGAAGGTGGTGAAAATATCATATTCAAGGTATTTTGAAGGGTTGATTTGGGGATACTTAGATAATAATAAATAGTTAATGAATGCATTGCTAAATAAATAAGCAACCATGCATCAACATAATATGTTATAATATATACTAGTAGTCATCATAAAATATGTAATACATACAACCTGACTATATAGGAAAATAATTAAATAATCAAATGGATAAACTCATATAGGAATACTGAGTACATATTCATCACAAAACACCTGGGAAAATATAACATCTCTTTTCTAAGATGGAATAACCAAAAAAATTAATGTGTTATATAAAATGAAAAGGGTGATATAGTATATAACCAACGTCTCCATGATATCCATATAGGGATTTCATATTTAAATATGGAAGCAACAAACCAAGTAACATAGAGCTTAATTCCCAATGATTTCATAATCAGGATAAGAAAAACCATTTCCAATAATGATAACATTAGAAAATAATCCATGATATTGCAATATTTTAAAAAAAATCGAAAAACATAAATTTAGGGCATCCATGAAAAATAAAAAATTAAATCGAGGCATGTGAGGCTTACATGAGTGTTGGGAGTTGATCTGATAGATCTGGTGATAATAAAGATGATGAATGATGCTAGAAAAACCAGTTTGGAGGGCACAAGTTTGAAGAATCATTTCTAGGTTTTCCATGCAAGAGAGATGAGTAGTAGTCACCCAATCGAAAAATACACAATAAAACAATACAGGGCCTAATAAAAATTTTAAATGATTTATTACATCAATTATTTAATTAACAATGTGATAAACTACTTTTTTATTACATTTATCACATTGTATATTTTATAATCGACATGATAAAGCATGTAAGTTGATTTTTCATGTCAGTTATAAAATAAACGATGTAAAAAATATACACTTGGTTTTTTTAAGTCTGTTATTTTATAAATGATGTAAAAAATAAAATTTCATCATTTTTTATGTTGGTTATAACATAACTGATGTGATAAATCAACTTTTATATCTTTACACGTTAGTTATAAATAACCGACGTGGTAAATGTTTTCTGCACTAGTGTCAGAAGAAATTTAACCCACTCGGTGAAAGTCTTATCAAAACCACAACTGATAAGGACCTTTCAAATGAAACCCCAATCCATTATATCAATATATTTTTTAACATCATGTTTCAAAGTGATGTTGCCTCCCCATGGTGGTTTTCCTTAGAAGGTTGACACATTCAGAGGAAGTGAAAAGGAAATAATTTCTGGTACTTACTTTAATGAAACCAAAATGATTTTACAAAACAATCTTGTCAGCAATATTGTCTAGAATGTTTTCTAGAATTTTACAAATAATTTTTTATATTATGTTAACAAGAGACACGGGTATAAATATATGAATTTAATTTTCATTCCATTCTTTGGGTATAAGGAAAATAAATTGAGTATTGATTCCATGGTTGTGGTTGGAACCTTTAAAAAATGATTGAAAAGTTTTCAAATATCATAATGAATCACATCCCAAAAGTATTTCAAGATGAGGATGGTAAAACTATCCATACTATGGTAGATAATAGAATTAATACCAAATATTAATTCCTTGGACACAAAATTAAAGGGAATCATGGTAGAATTTTTATTTTTCTCATACTTGAAACCCATGGGGATGATGTAAAAAAAATGAGAGTAGTTATTTAAGACATTAAAAATATTCATGTTAAATGAGACAATATGACCATAAATTTCTTTACTCTTGTGAAAAAGTTTCCATATTCATTCAGAATGGATATAGGCTAACTAATTTTCCTGTCACTTTGAAGAGAGTTGAAAAATTTTATAAATTTTTTCACTATCATTAAGTTATTTAACTTTAAAATCTTCACCTTTCATGCATTATTTATGATATATAAGGCTATTAGGATCATGGGAAAAAACTAATTCATGACCAATACATATACAAAAGTCACAGAAGGTGATATTCTATTGGATTTTATTAATAGAGGCTTCCAGAAAAGAAATATGTTTTTTATGTGAGCCAAAACAATCTTTGATAAAAAAATCAGCTTATTATTGAGAAATTTAAATGTCAGGACATGATCTATGTAATCTACCTTATAATTAAAAGAGATATATATATCCTGAATAATATTTTTACCCTCAGGATTTAATATCCAAGAATTAATGAATCTGAATGGTATGGGGGTTTCACATCTATTATAACCTAATTTATCAAAATTATATGATGATCCATAATGATTCTAGAAAGAATGATACAAAAAATCGAAGCCCAAACATCAAGTGAAACATAATTTACAAAGTCCCTATCTAGTTTACTATACACCATTTTATTTATAGGTCTTCTATACCATGTATATTTGGAATCCAAAATGTTAATCTCAAAGAGGTTTCTACTTTTTTTGAAGGGATTGAATTCTCTAATTAAGTAAGTATAATTGGTTATACCAATCTTCTCATCTAGTATGAGAATATAATTAAAGTCCCCAAGTATAGCCCATGGTCTATTGATTAAAATAGTGAAATCATGAATGTTCCTCCATAGATCTATTCAGCCATGATATCCATTCTAAGCATAAACAAAGGGTCAAAAATAATGCATTCCCATATAATTAAATCTAAGGGTTGCCATATGTTTAGTGTAATTGATAGAATAAATCCATTTAATTCTTTAATTTTTTAAGACACTGGTTTTTTTAACCTCTAAGGAAGATTGACTTGAATCAAATAGGTTATATCCTAACATTTCAATGGAGGAAACCCTTGAAGAAAAGTTCATTTTGAGTTCAGATAAGCCCAGAAGATTCAGATGAATATTTTGAATAAATCCATAATAAAATTGGTTATTTCAACATTTGAAATTCACTAAATATTCCAAAAAAAAAGAATCCTCATTTATTTTTATGATTGGGGGTTGAACCACCTTTTTCCTCTAATGATTTCCTCTTCCTAGATAATTTTCTAAATGTACCATCATTTTTAAAATTTGGAGACACAATGTCATCATTATTTATTGTCTTCGAAATTGGAATAGAATCAATGATTCCCTACCCAACATCCATTGAAGAAAAATAGTTGTCAACAACAAAACTTTTCTCTTTTGTAGGAAATGTGGTTCTATCGGGTCTTTCATTAGCATCCATCACACACTGAGAATTTGAAAAATCCAAGAAGATATAATTATGATTTTCCTTCATAAAAGTAATAGTATATATAGTTTAGATGTTATTATAACTATTACATTGCACATATTCCATTAAGATAATAAATTTACCAGTGATGGTGCACTGCTCAATTATAGGACATGACATTTCATTAGAGATTTTGAAATCCACTATTGAATCAGAAACATTATAATCCAAGGAGGAAAAATCTATATTATATTTAATATATGGATATAAGGATAAAATGGGAACATTATTATCAGTTTTAATACTATTTTTAGGCCTTTTAGTGCAGAAGTATCATGTTCCACACTTTCTTCCCAAGGAGTGTCAGTTATCCTAGGTTGAGTATATGAAGCATCCCTATTGTGACCTTAATTTTCAGGATTTATTTTTTAAAGAGAATGGAAAAGATAATAGATTTCATGAGAAATATTTAGGGAAATTCTTGAATCTTCATTTTCCCTTTTCTATTTATCAACAATTCCAACCCAATATTTATTGGTCAGATTTTTTTGGATCAAGCATGATAGCTTGTTTAAATTTCACCCATCTATCAGCATCATTTTTATTAGAGGGATTACCTTTCTCAATGATAAAGGATTTTACTTTTTTGTTTCTATTAACCACATTAAATGATTTCACAATAGAATATGGTTTCACTTACTTCTATATCACCCTGTAGTTGTAAATTTAATGTCCAAAAATTCTAAAGACATCATATAAAGGAGACATGTATTTATACTTCATCTTGACTTAATTTTTTTGGTCATTGTCAATGAAGTTGATAACATCTGGTAGCTTTGAATCCAATTTTACATCAAGCGGGGTCCTATAATAAATATGCATCTCCCCATTTAGATTACACTAATTTATTTTCAATGTAATACCTACACAAGAATCAATATCATTGAGGATTTTCTAATACCAAAATAGCCAACTCAATCCATGAAGCCTAACCCAAATTTTAGCTATATAATTCCTCTATATGAAGGGATTAAAGAAAATATCTCATTATAAAATTAGTGTAACTACAAGATTCAGATGAAAGTTACAAATTTCCCATGTTGTATTTAGATCTTTTTTTCTTTGTAGGATGATATGAAAGAATCCCCTTCCGGTCGAGATGAATTTCTAGTTTCTATTACCCCAGCAGTGTAAAATTATGGATTTAAAATCCATTAAATACCACATTTTATCCACCCATTGAATACATTATAATTCCTAGGATAGAGAACTTACATATATCAAGACTTTGTTGAATATTTTTAGGTTCTACGGCCATAGTGAATCTATTATCTTCCATTATTAACATGGGAGGTTTAGAAAGATAATCATTAGAAGGATTTGAACCATGAAGTGCCTCAAAAAAGAGATTCCTTTTTGGAAGAAAATAATTCTATGAATTCCCTCTAATATCTAGGTTATCCAAAGAGTTATTATTGATGCGGTGTTGTGTGTGGTAGTATATGTAGTATGTGATAATAAGTGATACAACATCTCTCTCCTATATTAAGATATTATAATTGGTTTTCTCATCGTGTGATGATGTTATGAGGAGTTTTAATTTCCATGTTAATAATTTCAATGTAATACTATTAATCAATAAAAAAGTTTTTAGAGTTAATAATGTTATAACTCATGAAACGTTTATGAAATTATCCATTTAATAGGCCAAACATTTGGTTTCCATGGAGTGACCTTGGATGGTCTATATAAATAGGTTATTTCTTTTTGGATGGGTGTTTGATGTTATGGTTTGACTATAAAAACTAATTAAAAATGAATCTATCACTCTATTAATCTTTCAACTATTGTTCTATAAAACCATGAATAATAGAGAATCCTTTTTAAGCATTGAATTATTATCACAACTCATTGATACCCTTGAAGGATATATTTTGGTTACTACTTTCTAGTTATCTATATCAAGCTTGTGTAGATAGGCATGGATATACTAGATCATAAAAGGAAAGGTATGTTATTATTTATTTATTTTATTCAGTAAAAATTAATAGTTTAATATTGTGAAATAATTGATTTTGGTTTATGTTTTCTAATAGATTTGGTTAATTTTTATCCCCTTAAAAACCCATCAATGGTATTAGATCTAATTACATTTCATTTGGATTGAGTTCTCAAATGGATGAAGAAACTATAAAAATTGTATTTCTTGATCTATGATGTGTTTTTTATAAAAATGTCATGGTTTATATAATTCTTCACAACCCTAATGTATTTTTATGGTAAAACAGGGGTGGTGTTATTATTATTATTAAAAGACATCATGTTTTATGAAAATTTTCTATAAAAATGTTTTATGAAAAATATAACATCATTTTTGAACGTGGGAATGTTGTGGTTGACCGATCATTGTGTCATAGTTGTGGGAATTATATTTAAACCATTCAAATCAACCAAATTATGGTAAATATCAACAATAAATAATTTTATTTATAACCATAACCTAAAACAACTTGAATCTATCCAAAATGGTTGGGGTTATGGTGTGTCCATGGAATAAAAAAAGTGTGGTTGTATGAAAATGGTCATGGTGTTGGATCTCAACAAGTGTTTTCATCTAGAACTCGCCAAACCATAGTGTATATCAAATGGTTGTGTTTTTTCCCTTGGATATAGTTTTCAATCAATGGAAAACCATAGCGTTGTGCATATCCAAAATTTTTGCGGATTGATAATTTTAAAGAAAATTAGTTTTTGTTAAATTTCTAAAAAACCATAAAAAATGAGATCCTAAAGAACCCATGACTAATCCTAGGGGTATATTAAACCATTTTGAACATGTTTTGATATAATTTATCTTGGTTTAAAAAATATTTACAGGGTTTATCAATTTATAAAATTCTTATAAATTATAAAATAAGGCAAATATAGAAGTATTTTTATTCATTAATGAATTTTTCATACATGAGAATATAAAATATTTATATTGAAAATTATTATTTATAAAATATAGGATATTTAGTTTATTTAAATAGATTGTGTAAAATATGAAATTTTTATATGATTCTAAAAGTTTTCATAAATGTAATTTATTCTAAATATGATAGAGTTCATATTAAATTCTATGTAAATTACGAATATGAAAAAGTTCATATTAGAATAAATTTGAAAAGATCATATTTATTTATATGTTATGGAATTTCTAAAAATAATGGTAAATTATAAAATATTTATTTTTTATTTATTATTTAATTGTTTATATATGTATTATTTAGTTTAAATGTGTTTAAACTACTTATTTAAATTATCATACACTCAAGGAGTTACATTCTATGTAATATAATTGATTTAGTTTAGTAATTTTTATGGATTATGATCTTGTATTTAGTGGTTAATTATATTTTATACATATTTGGTGTTAGAATTATTATGTAATTGAGGTCTCACTTGATTATTTTACCATGGATAGTGGTACTTTGGGAAGGACTACTCACTATCCTAGGAGATTAGAATCCATTAAAAAAATTGAGGGTGGTATACTTGTCTCATTATGCTTTTTATTTTTGAGATATTTTATTTCTTATGATTCCATAAATTTACATGAAAATTTGGCATGTACCTTATCCATGTGATACATTTAGATATTTGTAAAAATAGATGGATTTAAATTTGTGTTATTAATGATGATAATAAAAGGATTGACCAACACTTGTTCAATGCAGTGGAAGATATTAGAAACCTCAAATCGTAATATTACCATGAATCAAATCCAAAACCATTAATACAAAATGAATAACATTTACCTTGCATCAATTATCCTCTATTATATTTGATTAGTTCCTGATTAAGATCATAGTGGATAAGGAAGGAAAAGTAATGGAGCTTGAAGAATGATAGAATTAGTATAGAATTATTGGGCAAGGATCACACACCCATCCTAATGAATTTACCTTCCTTATATAGGACTCGGGACACTACTAATCTACCTCAATAATTTACTCATATATTCAAAATGTATCATTAAATAACTTATAGTTATAACTATTTGTAACCAATTATCCAAACCGATTCACTAGAATGTTGCATCTTATGAAATTTTTACAGTCAATGATGGTTTTGGAAGATTATTCAATGTTAAAAATTATCATTTTAAATCCTTAATCAATCCTAGGCTATTAATTTCATTCTTAAAATGAAATTAAACAAGACTTTTGAATTTCCTATGTTGTACACTATGATTGAAAATGGTTGTATAATGATATATTATATCATGTCCTATGATACCCCCCATATCCCACTATATGATATATCAAAATTCATATCAAATATATGTGGATTTAGGGTATAACTCCATAAATCTCCGACATTTAATAAATCCTCAGAAAATTTTCTTCTATTTCATATTATATAGTTTTATATATAATAACTTTTGAAACTATATCAAACATAAATAATTTATATCTTAAAAAACAATTTTATAAATTCATCATTAAATTCACTATGTATCACAACATATGTAATTCCTTGTTAATATCCATCCAAAAATCCTTTTGAATAATATTTAAAACACCTTTTAAAGGAGATCTATCAGTTTTATAAAAATCAATACCCATTCAGTTAGCTACAAAGTGTGACCCCATAGGTGTTTTCAGCATTGAAAAAATATGGATTCACAAATCCATAAATATAAAAACAATACTTGCCTCTAGAAAATCATCAGTGAAACTTAAGATATAAAGGGATTTTTTATGATCTCAATCAAACACATGTATCTCTATACCCGTTTCCACGAGATGTAACTTATACAAGAATGAATTTTCCTATGAAACCTTATTCCAATAAATTGAGAAAAAACAAGATAAAAAGTACGTAAATCACATATAGAATACTTATACATTCCCAATTAATTGATTATAGAATAACCAAGTCAATGAATACATCACATGAAATTATCCCTTATTTATGGATGAGAACATCATATGGCCCTCATCCAATAGATAAGAACATCATATGTCTTATTTGGGTATGACCATATACTCCTTAAGTCTATATAAAAAGAGTTCCTAGATACCAAACTAGTCATATGTCTATAAAAATCCCACATTGATTAAATATCAACTGACACCACGATCAGGAACATACCTTACCACCCTTTGATTAGCTAATTCATAGGTATTTTATAAGAAGGGTATCAATGTGTGAAGTTTATAATGTAAGGTATATTTCCAATAATAGGTATAGGGAAATTGAAATATGAAACATGCACCCCTATTATACCAAATATATAGTGTTTAATACTCTAAGTTATATATTTTGTGGGTCATATAGTGCACAAAACTCATTTTGTACCTCAAGGAAATATTTTTCATATCTTTATGAAAATTTAGTTACACTAATCATAACATTTATTCAAAATTTATAATACTCCATGTAAAACATCAGTTAGGGATAATATTAAGTCATACTATGAGATATTAATAATCATTTAACTTCTCATGATTTATACAACCAATATAAAAGAATAAAATAATTAAGACCAGAATTTTTATAACATGATACATTTTATATTATTAATAACTTTCAATAATACTAATAATACCATAAAAAATGAGAATATAATCATATACCAAAATATATACTACCATAGAGGCCTTATGATTGCTTAAATTTTATGGTTTTGTTAAACATCTAAACTTTTCTATATAATTTTTTCCACGTCTCATTGTGGCCTCTAATAAAATTCTCCCACAAAACTCCTTTAGCGAGTAACATATATAAACAAAATTAGTTTAAAAAATGATGATATTTAGGAATCATATTCATAATATTCATCTATTTTAACTAGTATTCAAACTCCTTAACTTAAAAATATAAAATATGATAATGTTAATACATTTTTTCTCTACTTAATACACTTTATTTTTTCATCATCATTATCATTATTGGAACCTTTTCCATAAAAATATTCTCATTCAAACCATTTATTAACAAATGTGACTATTTAATTTTTATATTTTTTCAATATTTCATAAACCCATTTTAGGATATGAAGTGATATATATTGGAATTTTTACGATAATTAAATTTAACTCTTTAAATTTTTATTTAATGATATATGCTTGACTCATTTAGTATTTTAAGTGAAATTTACTTTGAATTTTGAATACTCTAATATTTTATTTGTTATAATTGATCATCTCAAAGTCCAAACATTCTCCCACTAACCTCTTAGATATTATATTAAATTCAAAATATCATTCTAAGATGCACAATATCCTTTTTTTAAATAACTTTTATTTCCTTTTAGAGATAATATTTAATAGATAATATATTATATCATTGTAATATATGAATTTCTTTGTATTTAAGTAATTATTAAAAAAAGGTATTTAAAATATTCAACTATTGGATGATAGAAATTCTCTCCCTTATATTTTAAAAAATATTTTAGAAAAACTCTTTTATCTCAAATAAAACTCCTTATTAAAAAAACATATCATATCATATAAGATAAATGAGATAACAATAAAAATACTTTATTTAGAAATATATAATAATGATATGTTCCTTCGCAGTCAAAACTATGATTCAAAAACTCTTTTGATTCATAATTTTAATATAAAAAACATTATCAGTATTTAACTTTTTATTGATATCTATTATTTCCAAAAAATATATAAAATATATTTTTTTATTTTATTCCCTTTATAATTAATGAATTGATTTTATACCACCATTATATGACATAGACACTCCATGGAGTTTCTAAAACCATCACGCCCCAGCCCCCAGACTGCCCCGGAGCTGGTGTGGAGTTGAAATAAAACATGGTGTGTGTTTTTTTAAGGAAATATGAAATCACACACACATGTTCCACTAGATAAGATCGTTTTGGTTTAGGTCCTAGAGAATCAGATAAAATTATTACAATTCCTTCAAAACTGAAAAAAAATGTCTTCATTAAACAGTCATCAAGCAGAGGGACTCAAATCTACTAAACCTATAAAAGAAAACAGATTGAGAACATAGGGTGATCATACGAATGCCTAGTAAGGGTTTTTAAAATAACATAATATACTAATTATAACTTTTGAAAACATTCCTTTAAATTTATTCATAAAAAAAATTCTTAAGGAATGTTGAAACACATGTATCATAACTTAACACTTTGTCTAAGAATTTTAAGAGAAAAATTCAAGGAATAGTAACAGATTTACAAGGAAGCATGATTCAATTATAAGCATGATCATTCAGAATAATAAGTAAAAGACATTCTAACATTAATAGGTTTGACATGTGAATATTAAACTAAAAAATTTATAACTAAGAGTAGTACATTATCAGATTTGTGTATAAAAATAATAACTTCAATTTCATCCCTTACTACTGTGAATCATACTCTGGCTGATAAATCTCTAAGTGATGAATAATTAATAATCCATAAGATTTTACTTCTTTTAATTATCATAATCATAAGCTCTTTTACCAAGAATATTCTACTAGTCTAATATTATTTTAGTTAATTAAATTACATAGTCATATTGAGGAAAGTGCATATGCAGTACTGTGTCAAGGCCTTGTCCAAGACATCTAATGATTAAGGCCTCGACCAAAATAAATAACTCATAAATTTGTCAAGGCCTTGTTCCAAGACCGTAGTTTGTCTCATGAGACCAACCAATGCATCGAGGGGCTATAGCGGTCCCCACCCGACAATACATAAGTCCAATACATTACTCATTTCTCTAAATAAAATTTCTCATACCACATTGATTTATTAATTTACTTATCACTTATCATTCCAAGAGTCACACATTACTTGGTTTCTTATTTCATATTATACAAAGTGTCCCATACAACCTTGAATAATTTAATTTCTCATTTCATATTATTCAAAGTGTCCCATACCACCTTGAATAATTTAATTTCTCATTTCATATTATTAAAAGTGTCCAATACCACTTTGAAAATTTTAATTTATTTATTCCAAAAAGTCCATTTGAATATAGCATTTACATATAAAAAATTTTCATGCTTACAAATGTTATTAACAAAAATATCAATAGCATGGATATGGAAAGTATGACAAGCATATTATTGTATATGTAATGACAACTAAGGAATTATAATTTTATCACATAAAATGACAATCCATAAAACCCTTATTATGAATTTAAACATTTTATATTTCATAATGAACAATTCTAAAATTAGAATAATTGTCATTCATATTTAAAACAAATGTTGATAAATGGAAAAAACAGAACTTACTGATTGAAAAACATTTATTGTGGTAGATTCAAGTGCTTAGATTATTTCATTCTTTAAAAAAATATTAGTAGGTCATACACTAAGGTGACTATTTTTATTGTTTAAATATGGATTAAAAATTATATCTACTATAACCCATGGTTTAATAAATCATTGAACATCTCACAAACATATTTGAATCAACAAAACTATTTTTTATAAAAACTAAATCAGCTTAATATTAAAACCTAAATGTATATATATACATATATAACCGAATATACAAAGTATATAATTTGGTTTTGCACAAGGTAGACAAAGTTTATTAAACCCTTGCATGTTTTGATTTTATGAGGAACATTAGTTAAACAGGGGTTCATTAACTTCAAAATGTTCCATTTGATATAAAAGGGTGTTTTTATGAAACATATACATATATAATTTATGTGAATAACTGAATATACAATATATATATATATAAGGGTCTTTCCCCAAGATCAAATGAAACCTACATGTTTTAAATATATTAGGGGAATTAGTTAAAACAAGGGTTCTTTAATTTCAAAACATGCAATTAAATATAAAAAATTTTGTTTATGAAATATGTATACATATATATATATACTTATGTATATTTTAAATTATATAGAATATAAAAACAACTCACATTCCTTTGCATGATAAAAGATTATGAACTTCATGTAGGATTAAGGAATCACTGTATAAGAAGGAATCGACAGGTCTTAATCACAACCATATATATATATATATATACAAGTGTATACATCTATATATATATATAAACCCAAATCGAATCAAAGAAAGGAATCATAGAACCCTTACCAGATTTGAATGAGGAGGAGAGGCTCGGGAAGGCTTGAAGGAGGCTTGAGAAGAGGAAGAACTGAGAGGTTAGGGTATAAACAAGATAACTATATATAAACTATATTATACTCTATATAGAATAGTTTTAATGCCACTTTCATGGGATCCGAGACATTCTCGGTTTTAAAAAAATACTAAGGGTGATTCTTTATGGAAGATGAGGGAAAGGAGGGACCACTAGTGTCACGGGTAGAGAAAAAAAATAGAGAAAATGGGAAAAACCCATTGGTACAGTGCATGTGGAAAAAGAAGAAGACATCGTGGGGAAGAAAATCCAAAAAATAAATGGATGGCCAAGAATAGATCTCGCCCAAATCTGACGGCTTGGGTGCGTCTTTAAATTTTATAAAAGATGAACAGTTGTGATCCGAGGGGGAGATGATCGAATGGATATGGGATACGTGGTGATTTTAAAATAACTTGGACGACTGCAATTAGATCTCAATCAGATTGGACGGCACATAAAAATGCATAGGATACTCATGGTCGTAGGGGTTTGAAAGCCAAACTGATCGGGTGGTTCAGATCATGTGTGGCATGATCTAACAGCCCGGATCCACTCCCGGTTGATTTTTTATGTGCCATATTGAAACGGAGGGACTTCATCAGCTCCTTTATAAGAGTGGAGCTCTGAGAAAATGCTCATATTACTCCTTCCCCCCTCCCAGTACCTCCCCATACCGGGTTCTTTTGTGGGCGCGCTCTTGCGCCCACCCACATCGCCGTGATGCCCAGCACGGTGGCATGCTCTGGTCCTTTCACATGCACTCATGCATGATTAAGGAAAGTTATGCCTCATGGGTGTGTGACTTAGCACACACTCTGCATGCGCACCGCCCCTGGGCCATTGTCGGGGGGTTGTGTGAGAAGCCCATCAAGGCTTAGAGGGCTTCCATAAGGGTGGTCCTCATCTAGGTGGGGTACTCACCTATATTTTAGCTAAGTAAATATTTATTTTTTGTTAAATATATATAGGTATCTTAAAAATATGAATTCCCTACTATAAATTTAATATTTTACTTAGTTTTATAAATGATAAAGTTTTAAAAACATAAAGTGATAAATCAATGTTTAAGACGTCATTAAGAAAATCTTATATTAGTATTACATAAATAAAAAACTTAGATATAGTTAAAACCTTTAAACATCAAGAATAAAAACATTTACAAAATCTTTTCTAGACATTTGAAATATTTGAAAAGTATTTTAAATAAATACCTAATTTTGAAATCATACTAAGTGTAGCTAAAATATTAAGTCATTATCCATTTTAAAGTTTATAAAAAAAGTTTATATATTTAATGTTATAATTTCAATGCATACTTTAATTATTTTGGAAATTTAATTTTACTTGAACATTTTAATTTAAACCACCAAAATACCCAACTGTTATAAGTTCTTGTAGCTGTTGGAGACTCAACGGTCACCTAAAGGGAAACAGTTGAAATGAGGCCTTATAAAAACATGTATCAGTGTGTTCCATATTCAATTCAACTTGGTGAAAAATGGTTCTCATCATAACATCGATGCTCAGTACGATTGTCGTGGTTCTAGACGTGATGTTCTTTATTCTGACTAACCCAAAGGATATTCACTATTTTTCGAGTCTCATTGTTGTGTTAGGTGGCCTCCCAGTGGAACTGATAGGGATTTTAGTAGGTATTTTTTGTTAGTTTAATTTTCTTAGTTTTGAAGCAATGTAATCAATTTAGTGTTTAATAATAATTCCTTGTGTTTTTTTACAAGTATTGTTTGTCTAAAATGAAAATTAAATAAAATATCATCCTACAATATTTTTATTACATGGGAGATAAGTTTGGGGCGTTACATTATTCCCCCTTAAAATAATTGTGTCCCCACAATTCTAAAATTCTCATACACAACACACTAGAAAAACCAGACTCACATCACCTCCCAAGGTCCCTTTACCGAAAACACCACCAAGGGTAGGGTGATGAAGACCTCAAGTGGATTCCTAAGGTAGAATTCAGCTCCTCCATTTCCTTGGCCTAAATATACTGTGAACAACTAAAGTCAAACTTGTGCCTAAAGTACTCAGCCTTCTATAGAGAGGCATGAGAGGTGTGGAGGTCGGAGATTTCAGAGTAGACTAAATCCCTATAAATCCCACGCACCACGTCGTGCTTTATAATATTGATGTTGTAGAGTTCTCCGTACATACTAAAACTCAGGACCTGGAATAGGTAGGTCGCTCAATGATCACCATCCAAATAAGTTTTTAGAAACTTAATTATAGCTCAGTAGTTATCAGCCAAAGTGAAAAATATAAAAAGAGCTTCATGATACTTCCCTCTTTTCCTATATTCTACAAATTTTTAATTTTCAATACGATAATAGGAAATATTGTTTACTAGTTAAATATGGAGGATATTTGGGCAGTTCAACACCTGATGGAGTTGTTTACAAGCCAGATGAAAGTTTTCATAGGTCTGGTATTCTTCAGAGCATGTCTTGAAAATTATAATCTCTAACAATTTGGTAGGAAGTGATAAAATATTGGTTGGTGAACTCATGTATTCTATCTAAAAAATTTTAATAGATATGTTTATTCATCCAAAGCATAACCATATCAAAATAAAGACTTATTTGTAAAAGCATGTTAAAGTATCAAAACATATAAAATTATTCCGTTATACAAAGTTCATAAACCCAAGGTATTACATAACTACTCACTCACTCTCACAACACTAGTATGGATTTCCTAACTTCCTCCAAGATGACACTTCACCGGATTCACCGGTGTTGGCGAATCCCCTAATTTCCAATCAAACATATTCCCAAAGCGGTTCCAAACTCCTCAATCTCCTTTGTCCAGATGCAGCATGGGTAGTCTGGATCAATCAGATGTGGGCATCTAAAGTTCCAACAAAGGAAATCATGAAGGGTATGGAGTTGGGTGACATCTGCTTGAACTTGTTGTCTATAATGAAAATGGGTAGATTTGTCCTCGAGAATTTTGAAGTCCATGACCTAACCTCAAAGACCATAGGTTTTGATTTGACAGAGGTATGATGCCTAGAGGTCACCCTCTTGTGCATCTTCCTATAAGTTCATTAGGGAAAAGAAGTTTTCATCCAAGTTTAAGTATCGGAATAGACCTTCATAATACCTTCCCTTACATGTATAAAAGGGAAGTTGGGAATGCATCATTAGAAAGTAATCAAAGATAGATCATCGGTTAATTTGGAGTATGCAAGGAGAATTGGACACACAATAAAGATTCTAACATGATAAATGAAGGTTCTTAAAAGTTTCATATCCTTATAAACATTCCATGACCACTATGGTTTCTAATATTTCTGTCAGAAGGAACAGAAGGCTCGATTTGTCTTCCATCTGAAAATTTTAAAGAAAACTACTACATAGTGAGACATAAAAAGTTTTTTTAGTATTGTGCTAATTTTCCAAGGTTTTCTAAACCAATCCTCCGATACCAACGGTCATGCCCTGGCCCCCGGACTACCCGGATCTGGTATGGAGCTGAAATAAAACATGGTGTGTGTGTTTTTTATAAAAAGGAAAGCTAAAATCACACACACATATTCCACTAGATGGTATCGTTTTGGTTTAGGTCTTAGAGAATCAGATGCAATAATTATAATTCCATCAAAACTGAACAAAAATGTCTTCATTAAGTAGTCACCAAATAGAGGGACTCAAATCTACTAAACTTGTAAAAGAAAACAGATAGAAAATGCAGGGTGAGCATACGAATACCCAGTGAGGAGTTTTAAAATAACATAATATACTAATTATAACTTTTGAAAACATTCCTTTAAATTTATTCATAAAAAATTTTCTTAAGGAATGATATAGCACATGTAACATAACTTAACACTTTGTATAAGAATTTAAGAGAACAATTCAAGGAATACTAACAGAGTTACAAGGAAACATGATTAAATTATAAGCATGCTCATTTAGAATAATAAGTAAAAGATGTTATAACATTAATAGTTATGAAATGTGAATATGCAAGTACAAAATTTATAACTAAGAGTAGTACATGATCAGAGTTGTGCATAAAAATAATAACTTCAATTTCATCCTTTACTACTCTGAATCATACTCTGGATGAAAAATCTATGAGTGCTGAATAATTAATAATCCATAAGCTTTTACTTATTCTAATTCTCATAATCATAAGCGCTTTTACCAAAAATATTCTACTAGTCAAATATTCTTCTTGTTAATTAAATTACATAGTCATAATGAAGATAGATCATATGCAGGATTGTGTCAAGGCCTCGGCCAAGATGTCTAATGATTAAGGAATTGGCCAAAATCCATAACTCGTAAATTTGTCAAGGCCTTGTGCCTAGACCGTATTTTGTCTCATGAGACCTAGCGATGCATCGAGGGGCTATAGTGGTCCCCACCCAACAATACATAAGTCCAATGCATTCCTCATTTCTCTAAATCAATGTGCTCATACCACTTTGATTTATTAATTTATTACCACTTATCATTCCAAGTGTCACACATTACTTGGTTTCTTATTTCATATTATACAAAGTGTCCCATACCACCTTCAATAATTTAATTTCTCATTTCATATTATTCAAAGTGTCTCATACCACCTTGAATAATTTAATTTCTCATTTCATATTATTCAAAGTGTCCCATAGCACTTTGAATAATTTAATTTCTTTATTCCATAAAGGTCATTTGATTTTAGCATTTACATATACAAAGTAATTCATGCTTATAAATCTTATTAAAAATATTACCAACTACATGGCTATGGAACGTATGACAAGTAGATTATAGCATATGTAATGACAACAACAGGATTACAAGTTTATCACATAAAATGACAATCCCTAAAACCCTTATTATAAATCTAAACATCTTATATTTTAGAATTCATAATTCTAAAATTAGAATAATTGTTATTCATATTTTAAACACATGATGATAAATAGAAAAATATAACTTAATGATTGAAAAACATTTATTATGGCAGATTCAAGTGCTTAGATTATTTAATTGTTCTAAAAAAATATTATGTCAGCATACACTAAGGTGATTATTATTCTTGTTTAAATGTGGGTTAAAAATTATATGTACTATAACCCATGGTTTAATAAATCATTGAACATCTCACAAACATATTTGAATCAACAAAACTGGTTTTTATAAAAACTAAATCAGTTTAAGATTAAAACCTAAAGGTATATATATACACATATAACTGAATATACAAAGTATATAATTTGGTTTTTCACAAGGAAGAAAAAATTTATTAAACCCTTATATTTTTTGAGATTATGATGAACATTAGTTTAATAGGGGTTCATTAACTTCAAAATGAGCCATTTGAAATAAAAGGGTTTTGTTATGAAACATATACATATATAATTTATGTGAATAACCAAATATACAATATATATAT
The DNA here is from genome assembly GCA_963277665.1 of Viscum album. Classification (NCBI taxonomy): domain Eukaryota; kingdom Viridiplantae; phylum Streptophyta; class Magnoliopsida; order Santalales; family Viscaceae; genus Viscum; species Viscum album. Next base: position 654,046,729 of record OY728153.1, read on the forward strand.
ATAAGGGTATTTCTCCAAGATCAAATGACACCTACATGTTTTAAATATATTAGGGGCATTATTTAAAACAAGGGTTATTTAATTTCAAAAGGTGTAATTAAATATACAAAGTTTTGTTTATGAAATATGTATACATATATATATGATTATGTATATTTCAAATTATATATAATATCAAAACAACACACATTACTTTGCATAATAAAGGATTATGAACTTCATATAGGATTAAGGACTCGCCATATTAGAAGGAATTGGCAGGTCTTATGATTAACCATATATATATATATATATAAGTGTATACATCTATATATATATATATATATAAACCCAAACCGAATCTAAGAAAGGAAACATAGAACCCTTACCTGATTTGAATGAGTAGGAGAGGCTTAGGAAGGCTCGAAGGAGGCTTGAGAAGAGGAATAACTGAGAGGTTAGGGTGAAAATGAGATAACTATATATAAACTAAATTATAGTCTATATAAAATTGTTTTAATGCCACTTGCATGGGATCCGAGACATTCTCGATTTAAAAAAAAGGATGAGGGTGAGTCTTTGTGGAAGGTAAGGGCAAGGAGGGACCACTAGTGTCACGGGTAGAGAAAACAAATAGAAAAAGTGGGAAAACCCCACTAGTGCAGTGCATGTGGAGGAAGAAGAAGACAATGCAGGGAAGAAAATTAGGAAAATAAATGGACGGCTGGGATTAAATCTCACCCAGATCCGATGGTTGGGGTGCATCTTCGAATTTTATAAAAGATGAATGGTTGTGATCTGAGGGGGAGATGATTTAATGGCTATGGGAGATGCGGTGATTTTAAAATAACTTGGACGGATGCGATTAGATCTCAATCGGATTGGACGGTGCACAAAAACGCAGAGGATACTTGTGGTCATGGGGGTTTGAAAGCCGAACTGATTAGGAGGTTCAGATCATGCACGGCATGGTCGAATGGCCCAGATCCACTCCCTGATGATTTTCTCCATCCCACATTGAAACGAAGGGACTTCAAAAGCTCTTTTATAAGCCTATAGCTCTGAGAAAACACTCAGATTACTCTCCCCCCCTCCCAGTACCACCCCGTATTGGGTTCTTCTACAGGGGCGCTCCTATTCCCACCCACGGTATCGTGCTGCCCTGCACGGTAGTGCACTCTGGTCCTCGTACACTCACTCGTGTGCGCTGAAGGCAAGTTATTCTTCTTGTACATGCAACTTAGCACACACCCTACATACACACTGCCCCTAGTCCATTATCAGGGGGTTGTATGAGAATCCCATCAAGGCTTTGAGGGCTGCCCAAAGGGTGGACCTCGTCTAGGTGGGGTAATCACCTATATTTTAGCTAAGTAAATATTTATTTTTTGTTAAATATATATAGGTATCTTAAAAATAGGAATTCCCTACTATAACATTAATATTTTCCTTAGTTTTATAAATTCTAAAGTTTTAAAAACATAAATTGATAAATCATGGTTTAAGACATCATTAAAAAAATATTATATTAGTATTACATAAATCAAAAACATAGTTTTAGTTAAAACCTTTAAACATCAAGAATGAAAACATTTACAAAATCTTTTCAATACATTTTAAATATTGGAAAAGTATTTGAAATACATACCTAATTTTGAAATCATACTAAGTGTATCTAAAATATTAAGTCATTATCCTTTTTAAAGTTTATAAAAAAAATTTATATATTTAATGTTATAATTTCAATGCATACTTTAATTATTTTTGAAAACTAATTTTACTTGAACATTTTAATTTAAACCACCGAAATACTGAACGGTTATAAGGTCATATAGCTGTTGGAGACTCAAAAGTCACCTAAAGGGAAACGGTTGAATTGAGGCCTTATAAAAACATGTATAATGGTGTTCCATATTCAATTCAACTTAGTGAAAAATAGTGCTCGTCATACCATTGATGCTTAGTACAGCTGTCATGGTTCTAGCCGTGATGTTCTTTGTTCTGACTGTCACAAAGGATATTCACTTTTTACTGGGTCTTGTTGTGTGTTAGGTGGCCTCCCAGTGGCACTGATAGGGCTTCTAGTAGGTATTTTTGGTTAGTTTAATTTTCTTAGTTTTTAAGCAATGTAATAAATTTAGTGTTTAATAATAATTTATTGTGTTTATTTACAAGTACTATTTGTTCAAAATGGAAATTAAATAAAATATCATCCTACAATATTGTTATTACATGGGAGATATGTTTAGGGCATTAAAAAACACCTTAAGGTTTAAAGGACAAATATAGATATGTGTGGTCACTCGTAGGGGGATGGGTAAATCAATGATCTTCTTTTTTTATGTTTTATTACTTAAGAAACAACATTCTACTCTGGTAAGTGAGAAGTGAATATGCTAGAAAACAAAGAAATCATACCCAAATGAACATAAGTATTTTCAAGGTTCACTACTCATTAAGAGTATCTAGTCCTTAGCACAGCTCGAAAATAATCCAAGATCCCAAAACCAATATAAGAAAACATTTTCAAGGGTTATAACATGTAGGTAATATCCTTTCACATGAATATAACTATATTCAATCAATAAATCATTTTTTTATTGAAATGATAAAACATATAAAAAATGTTTTGTAACAACAGTAAGAACCTTCACAGACGATATTCAGTATGTTATAACTATGATTCTATAACATTATTTACACTTTACTTTATAGAAATCAATTATTCCTCTTCACTTTATTACATGTTAATGAGAAAGAAATTATTCATGGAATTTTTTATGAAACTATCTATTTAGTCACTTTTTCTTCTAGTATACTTGGTCTAAAAAAACTCAGCCTCATTCCATATTTGTATGATATCCTATTCAACGTATTATTTTGGTTTATTCTACGCATCGTTAATCTGATACCACCGGATAAGAAGACTCTATTTGGTATCCATCAGACCAACTCCTCTTTAAACTATTCGTCCAATCACTTCTCTACACACTATTCTTCTGATACCAAAATTTTGGAGAACTCCAACTGGTATCTCTTCCTCAACCAAGAGATTCGTTGGATGAAAAATTGTTCCCCAAAACCTCCAACACCTATACCTTATTTCATATAATAATATTGTTACTTGATATGATGCATTCACCCCTTTATACAGGAACCCATCCTGTAAATCGTTTGAGTAAAGTGTGGAATTTTAAAAATTCAAATTCAAATCTTCCCACTCATATTTTGTAAATCCCCCTCAATGCTTTAAATATATGATTGACTTCAAACTTATTGATAGTTAGGAACATTATTTAACACTATAATTCAACAAAATTTTTAAAAATTCTCATAATATCATATGCAATCATGGTTCTTCCTTTTGTGATTATTGAAACTTTAAGTGTCCAGCTCAGCAACATCATATTTATGAATTTGAAAAAACTTTTTAAAGATCACTCAAACCGTATTTATGGTATAATTTCTTAACACCTCTTCCACCTAGTGAAAACTATTACTAGTGTTCCATCACAAATTCATAGTAACATCTTGGAATCTTTTCTCAAGACTCCTCCTTTAACTAATGAATTGATTCAAAAATATTAATCAATTTTCTTTTCCAAGAAACATTTATCCGAAGAAAATCATTAGGAAACATTTTTCTAATTAATTTATACAGATACTTTTTTATAATGTCTTATAGAATTCTTTATAATCATCCAAAAACATATTTGATCTTTCCTTTTACTCTGGTGTTTTTCCTCATCTTTTTTTGTGTATTTTTTTTTAATTTTAATCATTCATTATTATTTAATTAGTTAATTATAATTTTTTGGTTATTTTATAGTGAAATTAATAATTAATAATAATTATGAAATATATTTTTGTTTTTAATATTAATTTATCCTATTTTTATACTTTTAACTATTTATTAAATTCATCCCTATATTTTATTTTTATGCAACAGCTTGAAATTCTAAAATATGGACATTGTATTTGATGGCATGTATGATACAAAACACCATGCACTCAAGGGAATAAAATATCCCAAGGATTTGTAGTATATTTAATATTTTAAATAGATTCAATATATTCTATATATTTCAATGCACACAACATTGATTCTAACTTGGATTTTATGCAACAAGTTTCTTTGATGTCTTTTGTTACACGCATGACTGAATCTTACATACTATTATTAATATTATAATTTAGAATAAAAATTATCTCCTAGATGTAAAATTGGAATTTATGAATAGGATTAACTAACTCATGAAAATATATATATGAATTAATTTTTTACCAATTAATTTGAAATTAACATATAAATCAAATAAATATAAAGGAAATGTTTTTATATAAAAACTATTTTTATGCTCTAAAGGAATTTTAACTTAATAATTTAAATTATTTACTATTAGTGTATGATATTAATGAAATATATATATTATATATTCAATAAAATATTTTTGACATTTTACAATAGATTTTATAGGCATATGATAAGAAAAGGTCCAATTATACGCATAAAAAAGCTATATTTTTCTAAAGACATCTTTTCTACCTTTTAATGGAGAACCTACATTAAATAAAAAAATTATACTTTTATAATCCTTTTTTATAAAAATAAACTAAATTTTTGAAATCATAGAATTAAAATTATATTACGTGAATGTTTGGGTTATTCTAAAATATGTCAATTTTTATGAATAGTAAAACTACTGAATTTTAATTGAAAAATGTTTATTTTTTAATTTATTTATAAGGATAAAGGTATTTTCTTAATGTTTTTAAATTTTAATTAGATAAATTTTAATTATAATAATCTAATTTATTTTATTTAATCAATTTCTCATTAACATTGTATATAAAAACATTTCAAACTTTTGAACATTTTTACTTAAAAAATCCGCTTTCTCATCTACTATGCAGGATTAATATTAAATTAATTTCTTCCACTTTTGTAACTTTAATTTATAAAAATGGATTCCATATTTTGAATCATAATAATTTATAATTTCTACTATGTTCAACTAATATTTTTTAAAAAAATTATTGAATGTAATTAAAATTAATTAATGTGATTAAGAGAAATATTAGATTAACAAGGGACTAAAACTTAAACATATGGGCCAAAAATGACCTATAAACATGTCTGAAACCTATTTTATGAAAATATTTAGAACATATACTCCATTTTATCAATTTATGTTTATTATTATAGTCACATTGTGTAAGGGATGTCTCTCAATAGTGTTTACCTTTTATATTTACAAGAATGTCACTCCTCATCCACTATAAAAGGGTACCCCCTACTTATTCACACCTCTCAGTATCTTTGGATCATAAATACCCTATAAAAATATTTTCTAAACATCCCTAACCTCATAATATAATACTACATTGTGGGATAAATAAAACCAAGGAAGTATTTTGGCATAAACCAAAAGGCATTACCCAAAGAAGAGGTAATGTTCTTAAACAAGTACTTTTATTTTATTTCATTCTATAATCCATAAATTCTTTATATATCATTATTATATAATAACATAATTATTTTAAATATTTTGTTATTTTTTTGTCTTATGGTTATGACCTATACCTTCACAAACTTCCATCAAATGGGTTATGCATTCATCGTTTGTGTGTACGATGGACTACCACCTCACGAACCGATGTCATTCGTTCTTCCATTACCACCTTTCAAGGTTAAAATAATGATGTATTTATTGTTTATATATGATATGTACTATATTTATGATAATTATTATTTAGTTTTTATATTATAAATACCTTAATGATTTCTATTTTTGGGAATACGATAACTTCATTTGTGGACGTGCGAACTACTACCTCCTCAAAGCGATGCGATTCATTCACGCACAATATGGAATGTATTAAGGATGGTTTTAATTAAGATATGTTACAAATATGAAATTAATATGATAATTTAATTATAATATACATATATATAATTTTATTTTATTTATTTTAATATGATAAGAATATGGGAGCAACGTTCATGCATACGTACAGCATAGCGTCTCCAAGAAAGATGTATTTCATTTCTTATCTCAAAAAATTATGGACTACTATAAATATATATATATACTATATATATAATATTTAATTCATTTTTTAAATTATGTATATGATGAAATAATTACCTAAGTAATAGGAACAAATAGGTAAAATTCCAAACATACTTGAAAAACAAGGCAATTAACACCTGAAACGATGAAAATGAGGAAAGATTATTAATGAACTTGTTATAATATGTTATAAAAGGACTATATATGATATAATAAATATTAATATGATTATTTTATAATTTAATAACATTATTAAAACCATTATAAAATATTATAATGATATTTTAACTAAAACATAGCGTAAGGTAAGATATTTCCATCTTACTTGTTTCATCAGTGAGATTAATGTCATATTCACCACTTAATTATTCTGTGTAGAATATCTACTTTCCTTATGATATGTTATGTCATTAACCCTTTTATATTCATGGTATTTAAGTTTTACTTTTAATTATCTCATCCAAGGGGTTTTAAATTGAACATTTCTAACTGGTAATAGTTATCTTACAATCTCACTTTCTTTTGTCATTGTTAAATTTCTTTTAATTCAATCACTTTTTGATAATCATTTTTCATTAGAAATTATTAATCTTTGTGATATAAATATTATATTATAATGGATATTAATATTTCATAAACCTTATACCATTTTTATATAGGGGTTTTACTTTAAAATTTATTTGATCTATTGGGGAAATATTGATAAATTTGTATCCATTACTCAATATTGATTTTTTATATGGCACTTCATTTATGAATTTAAGTCAATTATTCGATATATTAGTAATACGTTTTACATTAAATAAAAAGGTTGGGGAATAGTAAATGCAATCCCTATGGGTCGGGGACCGGTTAATGCAAGATATATGGGTTGGGGATTGGTTAATTCAAGCCCCATGATGCATCGGTAGTCTCATGAGAAGAATCAGTTGGCCAAATCAGATGGGTTTCTACCGAGTGTTATTTAACACATATTGTGAAAGGTCTTAATGTTAAAGGTTCCATGTGCATGGGAAATATGGTGTACAATATTTAATCATTTCATAAAGTGATAATTTAATTGTTATTACTATCCATGATATTATTTTATAGACATTATCTATAGAGGCATTTAATTCTCAATTCATTGATTAACTTGAATATGTTTTAGTTATTTACATTTATATATTGATTATTCTCATTTATTAATTATTACTTCCATTATACAAAACCCTTATTGAGCATCTGAGCTCACACTTATTTGGATTCATTTCCCTAAGGTATGAAAATGAATTCTTGGAATGAGTTTCAAGGATGTTGATATTTTAATTTTGTTATGTTTTATTTTATATCCCCAATGTAAAATGGGTTTCATGTATGTAATCTAGTTTTTAAAAACTACTAAACTTTTTAGTCCTTCAGGATTTGATTACTTGTAATCCTATTAATTTAATAAACTAAGGAACCAACTCTGGGCTTTTGGGGTTTAGGCATTACAGTTGGTATCTAAGTAATCTTAGTAGAAAACTTGGAAACTAGATTCAAGAAATCATATATTGGGAAACATAACCCTAAAATAGGCTTTGAGAATAAGTATAAAAGAACATCCAAAAGAAACCATGTTTATTATTATTATATTAGTTATACATAATTTTTTTCAATTTTAGTTAATTATTTTAGAAGTTTTTAGATTATAAAGTATGTATCATAATGATATCATCTAATTCATTATATTCCAAAAATTATAAATATCACCTAGAATAAAGAATGTGAACCTCACCAATGTATGTGATACAAAGAGTAAGAAGGGTCCTATATTTTATGGACTTAAGCCAATATTTTTATGGAAACTAGTATCAAAAACATTTTATGAGGACAAAGTATAATGTGCTAAATAGATAGATAAATAGTTATCTAAGTATTATGGATTCTGAGGGAAGCATGAGAAGAATAGTACAACTGGGGAAATAATGGATAAAGAGAATAAGAAATGAATTATTTTCCCACATGTGATGATTATGGAAGGAATCATCATGGGAAATTCTTGAAAGGATTGGGATTTTGTTATATTTGTGGAGAAAAGGATCACCAAGAAAAATAATTCAAAGGGAATAAAGAAAATACTATTATTTAGTGTTTAACTATCAAAAAATGAGGCACTACAAAAATAAATTCCCCAAGAATCAAGGGAATATACCTCAGAAAAAGATAATTGATCATGGTCAAGATTATGATATTACCATAGATGAATAGGAATGATTTATGTTATTATATTTAGATTCAATAATTATTTCATTTGAGTATTTTATCAATGATGTACTGGTTATAAGTATTATAGAATATATGAGGATTTTAATGTAGTACTTTTTCATTAAGGATTTTAAATCCTATGTTGATTGGAACTGATAATCAATAAAAATTATTCTATTACAATTTTATCTTCTTGTAAAACTTATAGTTTATGAAAATATAACCCTTGATATGTTCCTGATACTAAGATGATGATGTTGGAATAAAGATATGATTGATTTGGATAAAGTAAATTGGATAGTACTGACTACCTTGGAACTGATTAATAATTAATTGGAAAAGATTTTATGTTATCATTTATGCAGTCCAAAACATATTTTATTTAGGTAATATATACAATATAATATATTTTACATAAGTAATAAGGAAGAGTGTATGTTTTCAATCAGGTTTTATGGTAATTCAAGTTATTACCAAGCTTCAATAGAATACATGAAGAATGTATTCACATGTTGGTATGTAATTATTAAGAACTACTTCATATTATATGTGTAATTGATGATGATATCATTTTGGATATTTAGTGACCTTCATTATAAAGTTTTTGATCAAAATATTTTAGAAGGGTCATAAGGTTAACCATTTATGAATTGGTTTCTGTTGAACTTTGGACAAGGTTTTAGTGGTTAATATATTACATCACCATATGATGCAACCTATGCTAAGAAATTAAATAGAAATAGTTCAAGGTGAAACCAAAGTATAATATTTTGTTTATGAAATATAAATATATATTTAATTATATTCAAATATAGTGAATTAATTCCTCAACTCTATGAAAGGGGTCTTGAAAAATAATTGTACTATTAACATCATTTTTTATTACATAAATTACCTTTTACACACCTATGGTTTATAAGATTGTGGTCAAAAACTTTTCCAAGAACATGTTATATATCACTCTCTATCAGAATTTGATAGTTATATTTCTCTTCTATGTCCATATTTTCACTAATGTTTACCTATTCTAAAACCAAGTTTTGTGATGACCTTTGCATGTACATTTCCCTATTATTAAGAATGTGTGTTATTAACCATATTTATGATGTGGGTTTTTCAAAAATAGTTTATTTTAAAATATAAACCCTCCATTATTGAGATCAATTTCAAATTGTGGGGATGTAATTTATTTATGATGGCTAGAATGTAACTCCCCAAAATTCTAAAATGAGGACATTATATTTGATAGAATGTATGAAAAGAAACACCAAGTGCATAAAGGAATATAATATCATGATATTTTATAGTATATTTACTATTATAAACATATATTATATATTTCAATTCACAAAAGACTGATTTTAGCTTGTGTTGAATGCAATTAGTTTTTGTGATGGATTGTGTTACACATAAGACTGAATCTTATCGAACACTATTAATATTGTTATTTAAAATGAAAATTATCTCCTAGATGTTAAATTAGAGGAATTTAATTGGATTAAATAACTCATGAAAATGTATAGTTTAATTCAATGGTTAGTAATTTAGTACAAATAAATAAAGAAACTAAATGAATCTAAAGGAAGTTTTTTTATTAAAAACTATTTTTAGGCTACAAAGGAATTTTGTCTTAATAATTTAAATTAATTAATATTATTGGATGATATTAATAAATTATATATATTTTATATTCAATAAAATATTTTTTACATTTTTCAAGAAGGTTAGATAGGTATATTATAAGAACAATTCTTATTTTATGCATAACAAGTTATATTTTTCTAAAGGTAGTTTTGTCACTATTTAACAGAAAACCTATTTAAAATAAAAATATTGAAACTTTTATAAACCTTATTTTTCAAAATAAACAAAAAAATTTAAATAAAAAATTTAAAATTAGATTAGGATGAATTTTTGGTATTTTATGAAATATTTTGTTTTTTATGAATAGTGTAAAATATTGAATTTTAATTGAAAAATTATTTTTTGTTTATTTTATTTATTATGTTAAACAGTATTTTTTATTGGTTTTAAAGTTTAATTAGATCAATTTTACATATATTAAACCTATTTAGTTCATTTTAACCAATTTCCCATTGATATTGGATATAAAAACATTTCAAACTTTTGAGCATTCTAACTCTAAAAACCTGCATTCTCATCCGATCTACGGGGTTATTTTTAAATTAATTTCTGCCACTTATGTGATTGTAATTTAAATAAATGGAGTATATATTTTGAATCATAATAATTTATTATTTATATTATGTTTAACTTAGTTTTTTAACAAAAATATTAGTGAAATTAACTAAAATTAATCACAGCGATTAAAAGAAAAATTGGCATAAAAAGGGACTAAACCTTAAAATTAATGGATAAAATGACCTAGAAACATGTAAAAAACCATTTGGATGGATTTATGTCATCCATATACAACCTTTTATTTAATTTTTTCCATTATTTTAGGCACATTATGTATGTTATACCTCTTGATAGTGTTTACCTTTTTATATTTACAAGAATGACACTCCTCCACTTTAAAAGGGAGCTCACCCCACCCCCCCCCCCCACCTCTTCACACCTATCAAGCCATTTGGATCATAAAAACTAGAAAAAAAATATCCCGAAAATCCATAACCTAAGCCTAGAGGAATTACTTTGTGAAGAAAAAAAATTAAGAAAGTATTTTGACATGAAACAAAAGGAGTTACCCAAAGAAGAGGTAACGTTCTTCAACAATCACTTTTGTTTTATTTCATTCTCTACTCATTTGATTATGTATATATCATGATTATATAATAACATCACTATCCTTAATATACTTATAATTTTTTATCTTAATTTTATGACCTAAACGTTCACACACTTCCATCAAATGGGATATACAATCATTGTTCGTGTGTACGACAGATTATCGCCTCACGAACCAATGTCATTCGTTCTTCCATTACCACATTTTATTTTTGGAATAATGATGGATTTATATTTTATATATGATATATATTATATTTATGGTTTATTTATTTCTATATAATTTTTATATAACACATAAATTTATGATTTCTATTTTGTGGGAATACGATAACTTCGTTTGTGGATGTGTGGACAACCACCTCCTCAAAGTGATGCGATTCAATCACACACTACATTGAATGTATTAAGGATAGTTTTAATTAAAATATTTGATAAATATGATATAAATATTATACTTTAATTATAATATATATATATATATATCATTTACTTTTCTTTCTTTTAATATGATAAGAAAATAGAAGCAGCGTTCATGCATACATAAGACCTACTATCTCCATGAATAGTGTATTTCATTTTCTATATCCAAACATTATGGACTACTATAAATACATATATACTGAATATATATAATATTTAAATAATTTATTACATTCTTGATATTATTAAATCATGAACTAAGTAATAGGAACAAAAAATTACAAGTCAAAACATACTTGAAAGACAAGGAAATTAAAACCCGAAACGATGAAAATAATGAATGATTATTACTGAATGGGTAATATGATGTTATAAAAGGACTATATATGGTATCATAAATATTAATAAGGTTCTAGTATAATTTAATAACATTATTAAAACCATTATATAGGATTTTAAATAGCGTTCAACCAAAAGAGATTGTAGGGTGAGGGATTTTCATCTCTCATTGAACATCTGTTAGATAAATGTCGTATTCACCAATCACTTAGTTTATGAGGTGTATAAACTAAAACTTATGATATATTATACAATAAATCAATTTATATTCATGTTATTTAAGTTTTTTACTTTTAATTATCTCATTCAAGGTGTTTAAACTTGAAAATTTACAATTGGTAAAAGTTATCTTGCAACCTCAAAATCTTTTTTGATTGTTTACTTTATCTTAAAAAATAACTTTATCATAATAATTTTTCATTGGAAATTATACATATTTTTTTATCCATATCCTTTAATGATGGATATTATTATTTTCTAAACCTTATACCATTTTTACATGTGGGTCATACATAGAAATTTATTTTATTTACTGGGGAAATATTGATAAATATGTATCCTTTGCTCAATATAGATATTTGATAAGGAACTTTTTTTATGAATGTAAATCGATTATTCGATATATGAGGACTGATTTGGACATAAAATACATAGTTTTTGGACTGTTTAATTCAATCCCTATGGTTTGGGGACCAATTAATCCAATATCTATGGGTCGAAGACTAGTTAATGCAATCTCCACAATGCATCAGTAGCCTCATGACATAAATCAGTTGGCCAAATCAGATGGGTTTCTACTCAGTATTTTTTAAACCATCTTTTCAAAGGTATTTGTGGTAAAGGTTCAATGTTACTAGGAAAAATGGTGTCCAATATTTAAGAATTTATTACATTGATAATTTAGTTATTATTACTATTTGTGAGATTATTTCTTAGACTTTATCTATGGATGTAGATCATTCTCAGATCATTTATTAGATTGAATGTGTTTTAGTTATTTATATTTCAATATTTATTATTCTAATTAATTAATTATTTCTTCTGATGTACTTAACCCTCACTAAGAATCTGGTCTCAATGTTATTTTGTTTTCTTTCTCTAGGGTATGAACATGAATTCTTGTAATGAGTTTCAAGGATATTGATATTTTACTTTTTTATGTTTTATTTTTTATCACCAATGTAAAATGGGTTTTATGTGTGTAATATTTCTTTCTAAAAATAAAACAATTTTCAGTCCTTCAATATTTTATTCCTTGAAATCATGTCAATGTAATAAAGTGAGGCATTGGCTTTGGGCTTATGCGGTCAGGGTGTTATGTTTTAGATTTTAAGTTTTTAGTTTTGTTATTCAATTTTCATGAAATTGAATATTTATTTCTTCTATTTTTATTATTAATATGTTAATTAAATAATATAAGTTTAATTTTGTGTATAATTCTATGTTTTAAATGATTTAATTGATTGTAATTTTAGGATAATATCTATTTTTTTATTAAAAATTAATTATTCAGTTATTTTAATATTTAAAATTTAATATTTAATATTTTATTTAAATATATTAATTTTAATTTAATTATTTTTTTTAGTTTTAGATGAATAATTGAATTTTTTACTTTCCATGTATGTTCGATGTGTCTAATGTAAATTTGGAAAAGGCAGGAGACCATAAGACATTCTCCATCAACTGTATGATAAAAATTGAATCTCCCACGTGACATATAAGGCCCCAGCCTTAAACATTACATAATCTTTAATTAAGTTAATAATTCACATTGAGGATATTTTTCGATTTATAGTTTTAGATAATTAGGCCATAACTATTACATTACATCTCAAATATTACAAAGTAGACACTTCTACTCAGTATCCTTTTTTTCATAAAATAAAAACTCTTAAAAGAAAACAATAATTCTTATCTTGACATAAATCTTCTTGAATTGTTACTTTCTCTTACCCTTCCTTATACCCTATGAAAAACATTTCAAAAACATGGAAAGAGCATAAAAAGATCATTAAGGGTTATAAAATAAATAATTAAAACATTATTCCATCAATACATACAAAACATAATCTCTTTAACATACCTCATGAAATAATAAGATTTATGAATAACACATAGAAATCATAAATCATAAAGGTGACTTGTGGCATCCATAACATACTTACATTGTATATTTCATAGCTACGTAGGGAGTTACTTTTGGAATACCCATCACGGTATATTCCCTAAATCTCTTAGTATAAACATTAACATTTACCTCTATCACATTACTCAATGCATTGGAGATCTATCTCAGGCTCATGCACCCTAGGTTTATCATCGAACCACCTGTATACATAAACAATTCCCAAGAACAATAACACAATCATAAATGAAAGATAACATTTCCACATTGCAATCACAAAATATATCATTTCAAGATATTTAAATAATCATTCCTTCTCAAAACCATTTTCAACAAAAAAATACATAAAAATGGTATATGGTATTTATTTTTCTTTTTAAAAACATTATGGATTGTTAAGGAAGCCAAATATCAAATAATACTCGCGGCAGCGGAAAGGTCATTGTGCACCGCGTATGTTAAAAAGAAAATTTATTTTTGTCGTTTGAAAAAATGCTTCGTAGAGAAAAGATTCCATTTGAATGAAATTAAAATTCAAAATGGTTTATACACCATATAAAGTAAAGTTGTGTATAAATCAAAGTATTTCTCAATGAAAATAGATTGAGACGAAATCCCTTACAAAAATTCGGCAGCCTAATGACGTCACTTAAAAATCCATAAAAAGAGTTGATGAGAGCGAAAAGGGTATCTCATAACTTGGACATAAAATGTACATAATTAAGGATATATAAGAAAATATCCCAACATAAGAAAATATAAATTAAAAGACATAACATAAAAGAAGTCTTTGACTAAAAGAGCAGGGTGAAAGGTTCCCTTACTAAAATTATACCATTAGCTTATGGATAAATCAATGAGATAATTATGTATTAAAAATATAAATACACCCAATATAAGTGGATATTAAGTGTAAAATAGTCAGATTTCATTCACACATATTCATAGCATGACATAATCATGAAGTATAAGTTTAACCCAAAAATATAAATTGGGTTAAGAAGTTCACTTACAAAAATTCAGCAGTCTAACGACGTCACTTAAAAATTCCGAAAATGATTTGATGAGAGTGAAAAGTGTCTCTAATCACATGGGAATAAAATTTAAAGTAATAAGGATATATAAGAACATATCCCAACATAAGAAAATATAAATTAAAATACATAAAAAATAATAAGTCTTTGACTAAAATAGGAGGGTGAAAGGTTCCCTTACAAAGATCATTTTGTAAATAAAATAGATCGATTATGTGTATTCACTATAAATACACATAAATCAAGTATAAATAAAAGATAGGAAATAAAAATTTATTTATCCCATAATCATAGCACGACATAATCAAGAAGTATAAGATCAACCCAAAGAATGGAAATTGGGTTAAGAAGTTCTCTTACCTTGAGTCTAACTCGTAACGTATGTTCCTTTTTCTTCCTGAATAATAAAATTAAGTTAATTTCTAATTTCTTAATAACATTTTTAAATTTTCTTATTCCTTTTATATCATTTATTACCTTGATACAACAATTATTTTATTATTTTAGTTCATATCGGACATTTTGTCGATGTTCGGAACTTGAGTCAAAAATGAACTTGTTAAAATTACAAATTGTCCATGTGGTCAAAATTCTATTATCTCCATATTTGTATTCATGATTTAAAAATCATATATATCAGATATATATAGTATATATATATATATTTATTTATTTATAATAGTCCATATCATTTGGATATATGAAAATGAAATGCGTCGTTCATGGAGAGGGTAAGTCATACGTACGCATGAACGCTACTTTCATTTTATTTTTCATTTTTAAAGGAATGAAAACCAAATGATACATAGGTATATTATGATTACAGTATAATATCATATTTTATATATGTTACATAAGTTAATTAACACTATCCTCTATACATTCCATGTATGTTATGAATGAGTCATATCACTTTGAGGGGGCGGTAGTCCGCACTTCCCCAAATGAAATTATCGTATTTAAACAACATGAAAAGAATAAAGGTATATTTTAAATGAGAATTATAGAAGAATAGAGATAAAATAAATTTGATAAATATCATTTATAATTATAGTTCCATCATAATGTCCACCATGAGAGGTGGTAAGGTAATATCGAACAATCATCGTTTCGTGAGGCAGCAGTTCACCATACACAGAAATAGTATGTTCGTATCCATTATATGAAGGTGTGTGTAATTGTAGTTATAATACATATAATAACAACATACAAGTATATTTTGAATACTGTTTTTGTTATGTTATCAAATATTAAGAATAGAATATGGAGTGAAGAAATAAAATAAAAGAGGAGAACTTGAGAGAAAAAGTTACCTCTAAATCGGGTAACTCCCTTTGTTTTGAACCAAAATGCTTTCTTGAAGTTCCTTATGACTAAGTTAAGGATTATATGAGTAATATAGGGATGTTTTGAGCTTATTTGGGTAGATATTGGATGATACAAGTGGATTGAGATGTGTGAGTAATGGTTTAGAGGTGGTGGCCTTTTATAAGAGAGAGGAGGGGCTCTTTAGGAAAGTTTGAAAGTATTATTTTATTATAAAATTATTTTTGGTTTAAAAAGATCCAAAACTCATTAAATTATAATATAAGATAAATATAAGTTGAAATAAAATAATTTAATAATAATTTTATAGGTTTTGGATATTTTTTAATTCTTATCTTTTTTATTTAACCCTTTGTTAACTTATTTAACTTTTACCATGTCTTCTTGTATATTAATACTATATGGTTAATATATATACTATAAAAAGCCAAGACACAAAAAATGTATCATTAATGAAATTTTTATCATCATATATGTCATTTGGAATAATCTTAGATTCTTAGGACTATTTTATCATTTAATAAAATATTAATTGATTTAAAAACTCATTTATGTCAATTTTTATACTATTCATATCATGACTTTTTAAAAATTCATAACAACTTGATTAATTCAAAAAAAACATCATTAATTAAAATATAAAAAGTTATAATAATATATAAAATTATAGTATTTCATAAAAAGTTTCAAAATAAATTTATTTTAATATTTATAATCTTATTTATTTAAAACATTCATTAATGAGGTAATCATTACATCATCATTGTGTCATAAATAAATTTATTTATTTGACGTCTAAAAATTATAAATAAACTATAATTATGTATGAAATCTTTTTATATTTCTAATGACTATTTATAGTAAAAAATATCACTTATATAACCCTATATAAAAATTGTTTGACTAAAAGATATATGTTTATGTTACATTTTCTTAAACTTTATAATAATTTCTATAAAGTTTCATTTTCACTTACAAGTGGCTCCATGGGGTCCCAAAATCAACCCAAGGATTCCCAAGGTCAGACTTCTATAATCCAATAATATTAGGACACATGTTAGGGTAATTTAATATTGTTATAATATTATTTTTTACCCTTATTTACTAGATTTACCCTTTAACCATGGTAAATAAAATATTTACTGAAGTTAGTATACATAATGTATAAAAATAAAAGTTACCTATATACACAATTTGGACTTCCTGATTCCAAATATGGAATCCATTTTTTCAAATTCAAAACACAGAAGTTTCAGAAATTAATTTAAAATTAATTCCCGTTATCAAAACCAAAAAACGAGTTTTTAAGAAATAATAACTATCAAAAGATTGACAATTGTTTATGTTCAATTTCAAAGTGAAATTACTTACAATGACCAACATTGGATTAAACGGTAAAAATATAATCTAATTGAACTTTAAAATCAATAAAAATAACAATCTAACTATATGAATAAATTAGATTAAAATGTAGTTTTGAATTAAAATGCAGTATTTTTCACTATTCATAAAAAAATGAACATTGTCAGATTAATACCAAAAATTTACCCAAAGTAAATTTTTATGTCCCTCTTCTAAAGAAGAATTTTATTTTTTAAAATTTAATATATAAGAGTGAGAAAAAATAGATTTAAAAAGGGTTCTTCATCAAAAGGTGTTAAATCTACCTTTTAAAGAATATTAGAGTATTTTATGCTTAAAATTGGATCCATTATTATTTTAAGCCTATAAAATATATTGGATAAATTTAAATACATTTAAAAAACATTTATAATCATATTTTATTTAGTTCTATTCATTCCCACCAATACAACAGCTAGGTGTTAACTACCATTTAAAATAATATTATATTATTATTTTTTAGTATGACTCAGCCTTGTGTGCAACATGAGATTTTGGAAAAACTCATTGTTGTGTGTCGGGTACACCATTGAACATAGAATCCCCTTTAAATTAAAATTAATATTTATTTCACAAATATTAATAAATATGAAAATGTCATATTCTTTATTTACTTGGGATGTTACATGAAAAACAAGGGAATTTGGCATTGTAAAATAGCATCGACCATAAGAAGATAAATAAAACCAACCATTAATTGAAATATGGAAAAGAAAGGATATCGTAGTTAAAAGGGGATCGATTGTGGGTTTCATGCTAATCTACTGCATGACCAAATAGTGTGCGTGTGAAATTTTAGTAAAGTAAAATTGCATCGATCACATGATTAAAAATTATTCAACAATATGATTTAAATTAGACCATGCCTTATTGTGGTGACCAACCAAATAGTTCTCATCCCTTCAACCACACCTAAGAAGAGGGTCAACTATAGTATTCATGTCAATCGACCATAGGACACCTAGCAATGGAATGCATTTAAATTAACTTCAGCCATGGAAACTGAAGTAAGAAATATTCAACATGTAATTTTAGTGAAGAAAAACAAATATAAAATCTAGCACAAACATTTTTGAATCTTGATACTGATTGAAGAGTTGATATTCTTATTAATTATAGTATGGGCCGAACCTCTGTGCTTGAAGAAGAAATATTCGATGGAACTCAATTGTCGAACTAATTGTAGAAGCCAACCAAAGCTAAAGATTTCTAATTTAGCTTAGCCATGCCAATTGGATTCAATTAAAGATGAAAATAGGATCAGTTACGCCCTAGATAATCATCGGACCTGGTGTATATTGATATGAAACCAAATATTCATGTAAGAAGCCGACGATATGGATGAACCATACATGTTGATCTGAATGATTATTGAAGATAAATAATCACACCTTCATAACATGAATAATTGATGCTGGTTTTTTTCAAATAAATGCATTCTAATAAAGTAGATTCACACCAAGTTCATTGAATATGAAAAAAAAATCAATAAATTGTGATGAAACCAAGTCAACCTTGATGAAACCGAGTCTTGTTCAAGACTTAGTACTGGGAAACACTGAGGAAGAGATTTTGAATTTTGTGCATGGATTCAGATGTAAATGAAAACTCTATTTTGGAACAAATATGGTAATGAAGAAGCATCCAACTATCTATATATATCGATAAGATATTATGAGTTAGGACATGTAATGTGATGACATTGTAAATTGATTCGCTGAACTCTATATCAAATATGCATTGATGAGGGTACTTCAAACACAATTCATGGGATCTAGTGCTATCAAAGAGCCATGAACTAGGTTTGAATGGATATGAATTATTTTTCAATTATATAGAAAGATCAACCCCAGCCACACTATTAGTACTTAGTTCTAAACCACTAATATTGAGGATTTATTTTCAAAGATAATAATTTATGGATGTGAAAGGGTCTATTACTGATCTTGAAGTAATATTATGAATCTGAAGAAATATAATCAGAGTCGAGTAAGACTATGTACGAGACAAAATTACACTTACAGTTGACATTATCATGTGAAAAATTTATTGTCATGTTTTGGGTAGAGGCAGTGAAATAATGATGAATGTACAAAGATAAAAATTAATCCATGTGCATTTAATATAGACTTCATGTGGATATATTGTGGTCATTATAAGGGTTCAGCACATGTCATGCACTGGTGACTAAATATAGACACTATTACCATGTGGTCAATGAAGAATTGAAGACGGAGTTGATTCAGTGTACAAAAACTATGACCAACCCAAAAAAGATGGTCAATAAATTATGAGATGACATGGGAAGGATGGAGCAGGACACTTTTAAGGGGTTATCATCAAATAATTTTTAGAGTTTTTTTGGAGTGATAGTGATGATGTGATAACTATAAAGATGAAAGAAGATTGGTTTTGGGAAATAGGATCTTTGAAAAAGATAAAGTTTTTCTTCTTTCTTTTATTTTTTCCTTATTGATTGTAATGAATTATCTTGAAATTTTGAATCTAAAAATGTCATCTGGATGATTTATATAGGGGGAAAATATTTTCTGCTTAAATTTTATACTTCAACCATGTGTAAATATTTCTTCCTATATTGATACTCTATCTCTCTTCAATTATCAAAGTCATAAATATTCTCTTACTTCTAGAGTTGATGATAATTTTTCTTGATTCAATTCTTTTTAAAACTGTTTTTATTTTTTTCAATCATCTGACAAGAGATTTATTGTGAGAGTGGCACAACAAGATTAATTGATGAAATTAATTCTATTGAAACCTATTTTCAACATTTTCATTAATGATTAATTCTATAGTTCATAAACTAGAGAACTAATCAGTCACTATTTTACCTATAGATAAAGGTATTTAACCTCTTTAAAACATAGTTCTTGTGAAATCTTTTTATACATGAAGTGAAATACTTGGAAATGGTTCCAATAGTTAGATGAGGAAATATTTGATACTTGGGTGAAACTGTTTAAAATCTCTATGATGAAATCTTATATACATAGAATGAAAACTAAGATTCATCATAAAATCATTGGATTTTTACAAGATTAGGGTGAGTGGATCTACAAGAAATGGGATTAATTTTGGGGACTTCGTAAATAGTGTCTAACTTAATAGTGCACTCCATAGTTCCTCATGGAAACCATTTACAAATACATCACCCCATACCACAATACCATTGTTGATCAATATTCTGGAGGTAATTTTAGTAAAACAATATTGAAGGATTGAATAAAATATTCAATACACTTTCACAGAACTCTAAACATAATTGTTCTATAATAATAAAAATAGTTAGAAAATAGAATTTTACAATTTAACAATCTAATGAAAATGTTGTCGAGTATTTTAATAAGAATAATTAAAACTCACATAGGGAGAAATTCCACCACTATGGCATGTATTCCCACTCCAACTCTTACTTCCCTAACTTTGATATGCCTTCCCAAAAAATTGAAAATACCAATTTTGTTGGTTATGGATCTAGGTTGCAGCTAAGGGATGACCCTTTTATAATTATTACAATAAAGGTTATATAAATCACCATATCCTTTCATAGAAAAAGTAGTTGGTTTTCAGACATACTTCCCCCCATGTTTCTAACAGAAACCTATAAACCATTCCAAAACAAACCAAGGGAAGAGCCTACTAATTATCAAGGGATCTTTGAAGTCCAAATTTTTTCTAAGGTAGGACAAATTTTTAATAGGATAGATTCTCAATATGAAATCTCAAGATGTGTCTTAATAAACAAAAAACCTAATATTATTTTGATAAAACTCAGTTTGATGATAGGATACAAAATTTGGAAACTCAGAAGGGCCAACTTACTAAGGGAATGAATCAAAGTGAAAGGGGAAATTGCCTAGTACAATATAAGTCAATCCTATAGAAAATATCATGTCTATCACTACACGTAGTGGTCTTCAGACTCGCCAAGAATCCCTAGGAATCATAAAATCTTTAAAACTAAAACACTAGATGAAAATGATAATAAAAATAATGAAATATCTAAAACTGGAAATCTAGAAAGCCCTATTTAAATCTACGTAAAACCTTTTATACCACCTATTGAAAAATATGATAAAGAGATTAAAATTATGAAAAATAAAGGTAAATAAAACATTTTGAAAGAAAATAAATGGATTCCTACAGTTTTAATGAATTTGGATCCATACATTCCTTTTCTATAGAGAATTATGAAGAATAATAATGAACCTGAACTTCAAAAATTTCTTGAGTTGTTTAAAAAGATTCACATTAACATCTCGTTTTAATATGGTCTAGTTCAGGTTCCTTTATATTTGAAAATGATTAAGATAATTGTTTCAACCCAAAAAAACCTTTGAAAAGTTTCAACTTAAAATTTAAACAAGGTTTGTAGTATTGTATTTCAGAATATAATACATCATATTCTCAAAGATCCTTTTAGTTTTGTAATTAAATGTACTTTTAGAAATAGTGTATAGGTCAACCGCATTTGGGACCTTAGAGCTAGTATTAACCTTATCCCTAACTCAATATTCATATAGTTAATATTGGGAGATATTTTTTCCACCAATGTTGTCTTGTAGTTGGCCGATAGATCAATTACCCACCCTATTGGAAGAGTTTAGGATTTGATATTAGGGGTTGGGAAATTGTTTTTAAATACTAATTTTTCTATACCAGTTATGGAGTGTGACAAGGAAGTCCATATGATTTTAGTAGTCCCTTCCTTGACACTGTAAGAGCTATAATAAATGTTGATAATAGAAAATTGATTTTCAATCTAGGGAATAAAAGTGAAGAGTTTAATATTTTTGAAAAATAAAAAGTATCACCACAAACTGAAAACAGCTTTAATGAAAAGATTTAGGAATATGAAGAACCTTTTGATGATGGAAAAGAAAACTTTTTTAGGATGATTGAAGAAATAAATAGAAATAACAAACATGATGAAACTTTAATAGAAATTTGTTCTGGTAAAGAGTTAGAGCCAAGTGACTCTTATAAGGGTGAGTTTTTAAAGAATGTTAATCAATTTTCTATAGAAAATATTTTAAAACCAAAACTGAAAGCTGATTATAAATATTTTTAAAATCAATAAACCAATGAGGATTTGGATTTCAATGGATATAATTAAATTTTTTAGAAAACATATGGAGAACATTGGACCTCCTAGGCCCAAGTTCCTTCCATCTAGTCAATAATATCCCACTTTAGATCTAAATAATCTTCCTTCTCATCTCAAATTCTCTTTTTTTAGTGAAAGTTATATTATTCCTATCATAATCTAAGTTGAATTAAAAGTTAATAAAATAGTTTATTTTTATTTTGAGGATGTTCAAGTCTATCATTGGATGTTATATAACTGATATTAAGGTAATAAGTCCATCTTATTACATGCCTAAAATACCAATGGAGCCTGATCATAATCCTGGAGTCAATGGTCAAATAAGGTCAAATCCAAACATGAAAGAGGTAGTTAGAGGGGAGGTAATTAAGTTCCCTGATGCTGGAAATATTTTTTCCTATTTTTAACAGTCCATGGGTTAGTCCTATATAGAAAGTCCCAAAGAAGGTAGTTTTCAAAACTTTGACTAATGAGAAAAAAAATAATATATTCATGTGAGAAAAAATACCAATTTGAGAATATGCATTGATTATAGAAAGATTAAATCTACCACAAGGAAAGATCATTTTCCAATTCCATTTATATATCAATTGATTGAGTGGTTTACTAGAAATGAATTTTTAAATTTTCTAGATGGAAATTCTAGTTTTAACTAGATTTTACTATCCCTAGAAGACCAAGAAAAGGACACCTTCACTTTTCCATTTGGGAAATTTTACAACAAGATGATTCTCTTTAGATTGTGTGGTTCCCTTAACGCCTTTAAAAGGTGTATGATGGAAATATTTTCTAATATAATTGAGAGAATTATTAAAGTGTGTTTGGATTACTTTTCCATACTTGGTTCTAATTTTGAAGTCTATTTAGAAAATATGGAAATAATTTTACCAAGGTGTGAGGAAACAAGACTTTTCTTAAACTGGGAGAATTTATAGTTCATGGTTACTAAAGTAATTTTCTTAGAAAATAAACTTTCTAACATGGGAATATAAGTAAAAAAAATCTAATATTGAAGTGATTCAAAATCTTCCACATCCTATAAATGTAAAAGGAATTTAAAGTTTCTTTAAAAGTCTTATTTTTACTGAAAATTCATTAATGATTTTTCTAAGATAATTAGCCAAATTTTCTCATTGTCAGTAAAGGATACACCTTTTTTGTTTTATGGAATGTTCTTGTAATCATTTTATTCTTTAAAGGAAAATCTAAAATATTCACCAATTACTATTTCCATGATTTGAAATTTCTAGTCGAGGTTATGTGTGAATCAAAATATTGGGAAGTAGGGGATGTTTTAGGATAAATAAAAGAGAAGAGGTTACATGTGATTTACTATACTAGTATGTTTTAATATGATTCCAAGAAGAATTATTCTATTACTAAGAAATAATTGACCATGATTATGTTTTCCATATAAAAGTTTAGGTAATATCTCATAGGTTCAAAAGTCATAATATTCACTAATAATTATTCTCTTCAAAATATTTTGGCTAAAAAGGAATCTAAACTGAGGCTTATGAGATGAAAATTTTTGTTTAAAGAGTTTGATTTAGGCATAAAAGATAAAAGAAAGTTACTAAAAATTAAGCAGATGACAATTTTTCTAGGTTACCCAGAACAACAACTTAGTCTTGTAAAACAATTGAGATAAGTACATCTTTACCAATTGAACAGTTCTTTTCTACTTTTGTGAAACAATATTATTACTTTGCATATTTTTTCAACTTTCTAGGTGTAGGTTTCATGCCCAATGAAATGTCACAAAATAAAATAAATGAGTATAATGTAGATCTTAAATACCACTTTTTGGATGATCTATTTATTTTTCAAAGGTGTGTTGATGAGATACTTTGGAGGTGTGTTTATGAGGAGTAAATTATTCTTATATTATAAATTCTTCACTCTTCTCTATGGGGCGCACAAACTAGGGAGAGAAGACTACTCATAAGTTCCTCCAGTCAGGTTTTTACTAGCCTATCTTGTTTAAGGATGTAATTAGTCTTTTTATAGGTTATGATAAATGTAAATAGCTGGGGAATATGGGTGGGAACCAGGAATTTCCATAGATGGTGATTCTAGAGGATGAAATATTTTATTTTTTGGGTTTATATTTTATTTTACCATTATTATATTATTATGGGAATTTTTACCTCCTTGTTGTTGTATATTATCTCTTTATGTGGTTGAGGTAGTAGCAATTTCAATAAAAACATTCTATTAGTCTTGTGAATTTCATCAAGAATAATATTTTCACAAAATTAAGTATTATTAAATCATTGATTATAGATAATGGTACACATTTTAAAATTTTTAAATTGAACTCATTAATGGAAAAGTATAGTTGTATTTATAAAACTGGTACCACCTATCACCCACAGTCCATTGGGTAGGCAAAGATCTCAAATAGGGAATTGAAAAAATTATGGAAAAACTATGAGTGGTTCAAAAAAATATTGGTCTTTAAATAAGTATGGGGAATAATGGGATTATAGGATTGCATATAAAACTCACATAGGTATGTCTCATTATATAATTCACTTTGGTAAGACATGTAATTTTATAATATATTTTCATAAAAAACATATAGGGAAGTGAAATCCCTCAACTGTGATTTTAAGTATTCTATAGAGAGTAGGTTGTTAGAGTTCAGTGAGTTGGAAGAAATTCAAAGATAATCTTCTGTGAATCCTAAAATTTACAAAGAAAGAAAAAATCATGACTTTATTATTCAAAATAGGCATTTTAAGGTTTGCCAGAGTGACATATTTTTCAATTCCATATTTAAACTATTCCTAGGGAAACTCAAAATCAAGTGGTCTGGACCCTTTACTATCATGACTGTGTTTAAGAATGGGGAATTGGATTTAGTTAGAGATGATAATATACCATTAATGGTAAATTTGTAGAGGGTAAAACACTATTTTAAGGGGTATAAAAAGGGCTTGGTATCCATATATTCTCCTAAAAGTTGAGCACCCATTGATTCAAACTAAGGAATTTAAACTCATTGCTTCATGGGAGTCAACCCATGACCCTTTTTGTTTTTATTTTTTCTATCTGAATAAATATAATTCATTATTATCTGTCAAGTTCTCAGTTTTATTCTTACTCATTGTAATTTCTCTTCTTTTATAATGTGTCACATGTGTTAGAAATGTTTACACAATAGTTCCTTGGACTATGAGAAGGAATAGAGCTAAAATGGTTAAACTTCAATTGTTCATTAGTGCTAAAAGGATCAATAAGCCTGGGAATAATTGATTCAATTCCCTATAATTTTTATCTTGTTAAATAATTTCTTATAAATTACATTCTTGACTGTTATGTTGATATTTTCATCCTATATGCGTTGTAACCATCTATCTAAGACACTTCACACATGGAAATTATGGGGAGAATTTTTGAATGAACTTAAATTTGTAATACTTATATTTCTAGGGGAATTTTTATTCTTTTCCTATACATAAATTCATCTTATTAATTACTTCATCCTTCATGAAATTATGTGTGGGGAAAACTACCTAGTTGTTTTGAAATTATATTAAAATTGTATTTGATCTAAATTTCTTGGAGCTATGATTTCCTTTCTATGTTATGTAGGAAATTTTTGAAAATAAATTGTAATCATACTTAGAAACATAAAATTTTATTTTAATTACATAGAAAAATATCGATTATTGTGAATACTAAATTTTATTTATGAAAAAATTGTTAACCATGCTACATTTTTATGCATTGTTGAAAATTTGGGAGTTGTATCGAATGAGGTTAAACTATGTACTTCATGAAATTTATTTTGAGAATTTTTTTTGAAAATTGTGGAAAAAGTGTTTTTAACTATATTGTGACCCTTGAACTTAAATTTGAAGGATTGAATTGAAAATATTTTCGAACATAATTTCTTGATTGTTTTACTTCAAATTTTGAATTCAAATTTTAGGACAAATTTTGGTTTTAAATATGGGGAATATGGTTCTTTTTAATTATATAAACTATGATTAAATGTAAACCCATCAAAACCCCTTATAAATTTTTAAATTCCAAGTTTTTCAATAATAAACTTTCTTATTTAGTGGAATAAAATATTTCTAAATATTGATATTTGAATTTCCACCTTGAGGTGGTTATTTTCTTCTTCCTTTCCATTAATTTTATTCAATTCATTAATTTATTTCCCTCTTGAAATTATTTGTTTTTTTTTCAAATTTTGGGTGTATAATTTCAATCATCATTGATTTTAATTCTTTTAACTATGTTTTAAACTTTTAATATATGAATTTACATTAGATATCAAAAAAAAATCCTAATCCATGTTAGAATTTTCATCTCTTTATTCTTTCATTCTTAGATTCATTATGTTATCAGGTGTGTTATTTATGTTTTTCATAATTATTAAAAATTCACATTCAAATAGAGTTTCTAATTATTATTCTTTTTAATTATGTGGGTTTGTTCTCCCATAGGAAAATAGAAGTTTGGAAGTATTAGTTACATTAAAAGTGATGATTGTTTAGAATTTTTTTAAATTTTAAATCTCAATCATTTTTGTAAAACCAAAACTAAATTTTAATCAAACCTCTTGATTTAAGAACAGAGAATCTCTTTTCCTCCATGAAAGGGTCCATTTTTAAAACATTTTTGAAAAGTGATTCTTAGTGGAAATTCATGTTTTCATCCTGAGAATAATTTTCTCATACTAAATTTTTAAGAGAGAATATTTGAGGAAAAAATGCTTATTTGTGGGGGGAATTTGAGGTGGTTTTTTATTCCAATGTTTTTCATATATTTTTTTAAATAATTTTATTATTAAATTATTATTTAACTAGTTAATTATAATTTTTAGGTTATTTTATAGTGAATTTAATAATTAATGATAATCATGAAATTTATGTTTCTGTTTAATTTTAAATTATCTTATTTGTACACTCTGAATTATTTATTTATTTATTTATTTATTTATTATAATTTGTTTTTAGATTTTAAATTATTAGAATTATTGTTTAATTTTCATGAAATAGAATATTTATTTCTTATTTTTTTTTATTAATTAATTAATTAAAGTTTAATTTAGTTTCTAATCTTGATTTTTAAATGATTTAATTAATTTTAATTTTAATTTTAATTTGATATTTATTATTTTGTTCTATTTAATATTTAATTGTTTTACTTAACTAATTACTCAATTATTTTATGTTTTTTAAATTTAATTTTTAATCTTTTATTTAAATATTTTAATTTTAATTTAATTTATATTTTTTAAGTTTTTTATGAATAATTTTCTTTTCATTTCCCTTGTATGGTTGATGTGTTCAATGTAAATTTGGAAAAGGAAAGTGACTGCAAGATATTCTCTATCGACCACATGTTGAAGTTGCCATGTAGAAAACACAGGAATTTGCAAAATTAAAATTTCATCGATTATATAATGAAAAATAGAACTGATCATATGTTGAAATATGGAAAATGAAAAATGTTGTAGTTATAAGGTAATCAATTATGGGATTCATGTCGAATGACCACATGACCAAGCAGTTTGGGTTTCAAATTTTGGTAAAGTAAAATTACATCAACCGTGTGAGTAAAAATGACTCAACAATGTGGATTCCTTATAACTTTTCCTTGTTTATGAGATCAACCACATTATGCTTATCCCTTTTATTGTGCTTAAAAATAGGTTCAAATGTGGGTTTCATGCTGATCAACCACATGAAACTAGGCAATCGACCGCTCCTAAATTTTATTTGACCGTGGAAACCGAAGATAGAAATTTTTATCGTGTATTTCTATTGATGAAAAATCAATATCTAATACATCACTTCCATTTATGAATCTTGATTCTAAGGTAAAATATGTCGTTTTAGAGGAATATTTCATCCACCAATTGAATATAGGCTAATCCAAACCTTTGTGCTTGAAGAAGAAATATTCAATAAAGATTGAATGTCAAACTGATTGTAGAATCCAACCGAAGCTGATGATCCTGTATTTAGGTGAGCCACACCCAATATATCCAATTGAAAATAAAACTAGGTTAGTTAATCTATATAGAATCATTGGACCTATTTTATATAAAACCGAAACTAAAGCTTCATGGAAGAATCCACCAAGTTAGATAAATTTCACTAGTTGATCCAAGTGATTGTTAAAGATAAAGAACCACACCTTCAAAAGATGAATAATTGATGATGGTTTGTTCTGAATTTTAATATGATTATAAATTAGATTCATGATAAGTTATTTGAAGAATATTAAAAACCCAAAAAATTTGATGAAGATACATCTTCCTTTTAGAAAATGATTCTAGTCGATACTTGGTATTAAGAAATATAGAGGAAGAGATTTCAAATGTCATGTTTGGGGATCAGATGTAGAGAAAAACTCTATTGTGTATCTAACCTAGTAATAAATAAGTATTTATATATCTATAGATATCAATCAAATATTTTGAGTTATTTCATAGTTTACGATGACATTGGAAATTGATTTGATGAACTTTGGATCCAATATGCATTGAAAAGGGTACTAAAAACATTGGTCATGGGATCTAGTACTGTCAAAGACCCATGAAATATGTTCAAATAAATCTAATTTGATTTTCACTTATAGAGAAAGATCAAACTGAGCTATTCTGTTAGGACTCGGTCATTAATCCTGAGGATTTATTTTCAATACCAACAATTTTTAGGTGTGCATGAGTCTATCATTAAGCTTGAATCAATTCCCTAAAGATGTAGAAATAAAATTTGATTCAAGTAAGGATGTGTTTGATCTAGAATTACATATACAGTTGGAAATATCATGTGAATACTTTAAATTCATGTGTTAGGAAGAGGTAGTGAAATCATAAAGAATGCAAAAAGATGGAAATATATCCAGGTGCATTTAAAACAAACTGCATGTGGCTCTATTATGTTTGTTATTAGGTTTCAACTCTTATCATGTACTAGTGAATGAATACCAACACTGATTCCATGTGTTTGGGGAATAACTAAAGATCGAGTTGTGTCGATGAATTTGACCAACCTAAAAATTTAGGTAAATAAACTCTTAGATGATGTGAGTAGTAGGGAGGATGAAAATTTTAAGGGATGATCAATAAATAATTTTCAAAGTATTCCATAGTGATCGTGATGATGTGAGAACCAAACAGCTAAAAGAAGATTGGTTTTGAGAGAGAAGATCCTCGATAGATAATATTCTTTTCTTATTTCTATTATTCTTTTCCTTATTATTGTAAAATATTCTATTGAAATTTTGAATCTAAAAATGTTTTATGAATAATTTCTATTGGGGAACAATATTTTCGTGTTAAATTTTAAATTATTCATAAATCTTTGTCCATGTATTTATACTCTCTCTCTTCAATCCTCAAAGAGTTACAAATTCTAAAAGTAAATGAAAATTTTTCATGATTCAATTCGTTTTAAAATTTCATCAAACTTTTTAAATCATCTGATAAAAGATTGATTTTTTTGAGTGACCCAAAAAGATTAATTGATTAAATTAATTATATTGAAAACTTTTTTAATCATTTTTTTGAATGATTAATTATAAAGTTGTTAAACTAGAGAATCAACCAGTCACTGGTTGACCTGCCAAAAAAATGTAGTTAACCACCTTAAAACTCAGTTCCAGTGAATCCTTTTTATGAAAGATTGAAGTAACATATTTTCAACCAGAAAATCAATTTCCTTATCATCATAATCATTCTACTTCTTTTCATTGATTTGTTCATTTCTTGTTCCCCACTCCTATTGAAAGTTTTCACTACTAGTGCTGCTAGTTTTTAGTGCTTTTCATTTTACCACTTGTTTTCTAAGTGTTTTTGTATCTTTATTACTTGTTGAATTCAAAATTTCCTTCTCTATGGGTTCAAAACACTACAAACTAGCTATATTATCTTTAAATAGGGGATTAAATAATTAATTTTCATATTTTCAACAATTCATTATTCAATATTCACCTCACATCATAAACATTTTACAAGTCTGTCCAATTAACATTATACATGATAATACATTCTTCTATTTAATGACTTTTCAAAAGGTTAATCTAGTGAACTCAAAATAATGACATTGAATTTTTTCCATTCGATAAACCTTCACACAACCTTCTCTCTAAATAACTTATAAATATGGTTTTACTAGTGAACAATATTTAATGACTTTATAAAATTTTATCTGATTCCCTTAGTCTGATCAAATTTCCCAGATACCTCTCTTCAATACTTCTAAAAACTTACTCTTCCTAAAAAAATTCATAAATATCAGACTGATAACACATTATAATGTAGACTCAATACATTAACCTTAGTCTAGCATACTTCACACTACTTTATTTCTCGATCTTTGTATAACCATACCTCAAACTCTGAATTTGAACTGAAGAAATTATCAAGAGAACTTCTAGTAACCATGATGTTTTGAACTTTGAAGATCAATAATGCATCGCCTGATTTTACTTTATCGACCCCTCTTTCTGATGGAACTTTTGAACATACTTGGATAAAAAAATTATGCCACACATTTTCTGCCACACTTGGATAAAAAATGAGATAGATGAAATTCATCTTTTAACCTCAATCTATATGACTCCATACAATAAAATTTGTAACACAATAATGTTAAGTGATTTATATTCTGGAAAATGTTAATTTTTTTACATTGAATAAAAAAAAGAAAATACGTTAATAAATCCTTCTTCAAGCCTGACCAACTTCTTCTCAAAACAATAACTCAAAGAATCTTTGTCTCAATAGCGGTATCGCAAAAAAATTATCCTATAGAAACATTTCTACTCTCGCATAAAAACACCTTTAGGATTCAATGTCATTAACTGGTGACTTAAAGAAATAGTGTCAGGCTTTATAACTAACACTTCTTATTCTATTTTGAACTCATTACTATTTATTCTAGTAACATATCACCAAAAATAGTACATATCTTTACCAATTAATATATTCTAAATAAATTGATAAAATAGAGTAAACAGTTTATTAAACTCAATAAATTTTTCAAAACATTTCCAATGAAGGTAAAAAATGAATTCCATAGCTATAATAACCCTAAAACTAAATCTACAATCTCTAAAATTCATAAAATTACTTAATCATATTGAAAATATGATAATAGAATAACATTCCAAGTGAAATTCTTCATATAATTATTTTAAAACCCTATGTGAATTCATTTATGATTCTTATAAGTATATAGATCCACTAATTTAACAACTTCAATAATGGGTTACTCAAGAAGGGATTACTCTAAAACATAAGATTTTACTTCTTACTTGATATAAATTCTCAGGTTCCTATACTAGTTGAGAAATATGATTTAATTAATATTATTCCTTTTTTAATTTTTATCGTCTATCTGGTTTGATGATGATGATTCCATTAATAATTAATAAGATAATTTATTGGATTAGTATTATGATTTATATTTATTTAATAACTAATTTTATTAAACGCGAGACCACTAAAAAGATAACACATTTTAAAATAAAACATAAAACTTAATGGGGTAAGATCCATATTTATTTAATAATTGGTTTTATTTAGAATTTATTTTGTCACATATCTATTTTGGTTGGCATTCATACTAATAATGTCAAATATGAATCCTATATAGTTGATTGGGAAACTCTTTTCTGTAATCTATCATATGGATTCACTAAACATTATTAATATAGTAACATAATGCTCTTGGGGTATCACAGCTAACTATAAACCAATGAAAACATCAAATAATGGAAACTAATCATATTAGGGTCACCCATTACTTACTTTCCTTACACAATATAATCTAGGGTCACCCAACTTTAACATAAACTACCCAATTGGATGGTCGAGGTCTTGACAAGTGTTCGGTTTGGATGAAATCTGACACATAATATTTTAAGGGTATTTAATCTCATCATATTATCTTATATATTCCCCTTGAATTTATGTATGTTTATAACTATTTAGTTATAAAATTATTATTCCTTCTACCAAATCAATATGTTCAAACCATATTAATGTGTAACTCTTTACACAACTCATAGATTGTGTTACTAACCCAAATTAAAATCCATCTATATTCATACATATCAAAATTCATCCTTTGTATAAGGTAAATTAAATCTTTTCATTTAATTTATTAAAATCATATGAAATCTTCAATCCCCTCAAGTGTAAGCTTAGAGTGACAGATAACTGATCCCCAGTTTTCTAGTAAAGGCATAAACCTCTAGGATATTACAAAGTATAGCCCAAAGTCTCTCTACTGGAGGTAACTATACTTAATAGAGACCTAAATTCCATCATAACATTAACAAAAAATATGTATAAACTATAATTAATCTTTAAATTCAAGCTCATAATCTAGTACAAGCCAAATTCAATGGTAGAAGAAAACTAAATCAACTATCATACCTAAAATGTAACTCCATAGATGCTTGTATGATGATTTATAGAATTAGTTTAATAATTTAAAATAAATAATAAAATTATACATAATATAATAATTAAAATTATGAAAAAATTAAGGAATAAACAAAATTAATGAAAAATTAAAAAATTTGAACATGAGATATATATATTTATGAACACTTTATAAATAAAAAAAATTAGAAACACTTTATAATTTAGTCATCAATTATGAACCTTACATAATGAAATAGATATAAACACTTTATATTTATTTCCAAAATGAAATATTTAATATTTTTCTATTATATGACATTTTTATTTAAATATTTGCTATCTAAAATATAAAAATTATATATATGAACAATAAATATATTATGTTAACAACTAGAATAACACACATTTAATATTATTTTAACATTGATCATATCAATTTCCAAAAAACATTTTGATATGGTTTGAATAATTCCTAAAATAAGGCCTTTAAATTTGTAATTTCAAATAAATAATTAATAAAAAATTATTATATCACATATAAAATCCTTTATATTTTTTTCTTATTCTGAAATTTATTAACACGATAGAGATTACTCTTTGAATTTCCAAGTAAATATTTTATATCCAAATTATAAGTCATGGAATATAAATTAAAAATTTATTTAATATTAACATTTAATATTATGGATATTTATTTAATAAATGTTTCATTAACATTTAATAATTAATTATAATCAGTTTCTAATTAACTAATTTCTATACACTTTATAAATTAAATAAGTATCCCAAAATACATTTTTATTTAATTTATAACCAATTTATAAATTATATAGTTAAATTCATAATTGAAAATAAGAAAAACAAAAAAAAATCCTTGTATGTCATATTTAACAACATCCCTATATCATAACCCATTGCTTGCCCATATTATCTATCACATTTTATGATAGATAATCCTTGGTTGTGATATAACCATAGGTTCCTAGGATGATGTATGTTATGATATCAAGTATATCATATATATATAATGAAACTCTATGTTTTTCATATGGGGGTGAATGTTATTTCCCCACATGATATCCCCAATCGTACATTGTGATATATTTAAAATTAAAGGATTTATACTATATCACTTTATATATTATCCTATATCATATTAAGTGATCATATAACAATTCACAATATCACATATCATAAAAATAGACATAGTAAAAATATTTATATCATCAAATATGATATCCCATATCCTAAAGGTAATCACAATACAAAATTTCAATTGTTTTTTATGATAGAAATTAAGATATCAATTCTATATTAAATTTATCTGTTTTTGATATATGATTTTTTGAATCAAGAAGAATGGAAAGATTTAATATCACTAATGGGTTTATAAAGATCGAACAAGAATTTTTCAATGTAGTGGTAGACATTAGAAACCTTAGATACCTTGAAAAGTATACATTGAAACTAAAACCGTGTAATTAAAATATAGAACCTGTATTAGTGGAGGTATTATAGTGAGGTGCTATATTAGTTTTACTATTCATCACAGTTCTATTTTTGGACCACAAAATTGGGCCTTTAGGCCTCACAGTCTCTTGGAAATAAAATGTTGGGATTTCAAGCTTTATATAGAAGTAGCTTCTGACTAGTTTATTATAAGATGATCCAAGGAAGGGAACTATAAAGTAGGATATAGAATTATCATTAGGAATTTAATATTCATTGAAAACAATGAATGAATTTTAAGAGCATGTTAATGTAATCCTCACACAATTCTACATGATGTGGTAATTATAGGTTATAGAAAATTATTTGTTGTATCAAGTGGGTGTGGGTGAACAGTAAGAAGATATAAGTGTTTGTTTTAGTTTCAGGCCTTTGGGATACTTCTTGAGGAATTTTTTCCTTTAGGATTTCAAGACACATATTCCCAGGAATTCAAGTCATATAAGCATTCACTCTCAACCCAGTTAAAAAATAGGGTTTGTCCATAAAATAAAATAAAAATGGAGTTTAAAGGAAATGGATAACCTAAAGAGTAGAGTTATAAATGGAATGGGTCTAGACTCAGATGTATTATGGTTAGATAATTTTTTTAAGTGATTTTGGTGAGATAACTCTACCCATAAAACCAGACCTCGAACTAGACATATTTAGACACATCTATTTGGGTTCAGGTCTATAATTTATTATTTCAAGACAGTTAAACCTGAAACCATTTAAATTACTAATAATTAATAAAATTATATATATTTATATATTTAAAAAAATAAGATATTTAATATAATTTTATATATTAGCATCCCATATAATTTCCTTTTTCAGCATCATATCCATCTATAATTGAAAGAAACCATTGTTTTTTATATTTAATACAATGTTATCTATTTAACATTATTTCTCCTTCCTTGGACTTAATGTTTTTTCATCCATTTTTTCCAAAGTAGCATCGTAGACCACCCTTGCCATATCTTCTTCTTGCCCCATCACCATAGACCACTAATTGAAAGTCCACAACCCTAGCTATTCATTGCCTTTTTCATGACCCCCTCCCTCCAAAGATATTGTGATGAGGGGAGAGAGATAATGACCCTCGAGTCCTAGTTTTAGTATGCCCTGAGTTGGTGACTAGAACCGAGTGTATAAAAAACTCATGATATGGGATGCATTACCCTCTGTAATAATTTGGGATTTGGAGATAAGATGGATCGTCCACAAAAAACTCTAAGACATAATATAAAATAAATCCAAAACCATCCCACATGCATGTATAAATAGAACTGATACACCCAAAAGTAAAGATAAAGTAGTGACACGACAACTATAAAGGAACAGACCACATAGTCCTCCTAGTATCCTAGAAACATTTTTATATATTTAGGGTGAGCATACAAGTATACTTAGTAGGAAAAAAAGTATCTCGTGCACATTTGAAAGAATCATATTAATGCACCTCTGAGAAAATAGTAGAACCAAATAGTACCTATCAAGGCATATTAACCATCCCAACCTCACCAAGACATTCCCACCAAATAACACAAACCACGTAATATAATATAATAGGAAGAACATCAATAAGGGTACCCCACACCACTTTTCCAATGTTATGCAGCTCTCACACCCAACATCATACGTCCTGCTGCTCCCATATCTTATGTATACCACACCACCCACAAGAATGGTCACAACTCACCTCACCTATAGACACTTGGACTCGCCTCCCTTCAAGCACAACTACAACACATCTCACCAGAAAAAACCTAGGCCACAACACAACCATTTCCAGAACCAGAGTAGTAGGGTATCGTGAACATGAAAGACATAAACCTCATGCATCATCTTTCTATGCACGACCCCCACTATAAGCCACCCCACAAGCACAGTCATATCACATCCTTCCTTAAAACACCTAGTCCACCATCCCACATGCATGATCACATCTTGCATGAAAAAACATGGTCTATCACAACCACAATTTAATGAACTAACAAACCTCTATCCATCACAACCTATGCAATACCTACCTCGCCTGGAAGAAATAGTGGGAAAGGGTGAGTACCCAGCCATCCGCACTCCTCAGAGGATATTGGGAAAAATACCCCCTCATGACTATGCGGGTGTTAGTACATAGTGCTCGATGTGGGTGGCATGCATATAGAAATAAAAATAATATTCAAGTATATATATATAATATCAAACACTCAATCCCAACCTCTGGGTTCACAAACAAACCATCTAACTCATAACACCATCACTTTTTTACCACCTCTAAATCCATAACACCACACAACATTCCACAAACCCC
This sequence comes from Viscum album, assembly GCA_963277665.1. Taxonomy (NCBI): domain Eukaryota; kingdom Viridiplantae; phylum Streptophyta; class Magnoliopsida; order Santalales; family Viscaceae; genus Viscum; species Viscum album. The sequence continues at coordinate 654,083,754 of OY728153.1, forward strand.
ATTTCACATTTCCGACCAATTTCATTTAATAGTATCATTCTTTTAATTATTTATCATCAACCACATTTAATCACACAATCCAACATTTAATTATTTATTTATAGATTTTACCCCATTAACCAAACCAACCCAATCCATTTTAAACATTATCAAAAAATTATTAATTTATTCCATCACTACTCTAGAATCTAGAATAAATAAACCACCACGTCGCTACCCTAAAATCATGGTTAAACAAACCACCTTGCCACCCCAAAATAATGTCCAAGCAAACCACTTTGTTATGGAAAAAGAATTACCAAACAAACAACCTCTCCACCATGAAATCACGACCAAACAAACCACCTTGCTGGCCTAATAGCGCGGAACACAAACCATCAACCTCACATGCCCCAACCACACATCAATGTATCATGATAACGAACACACATCATAACACATCAAGATCAATTTATAGATTTAAAATTTGGATTTTATCACATTCCACTTTATTTTAGGGATTTTATCACACAAGTCATTATCCTAGGGAAATGGTTTTATTTTCTAAATATGTGTGGTCAGTCAATTTCCATTTTGGGGTGATATCACAACAACTAAAACCAAAGAAGAAATATCAACACATATATCCAGTGTAAAAAAACCCCCAATAGACACTATTTTCAGTGGGGGAATCAAGCCCATACAATTCTTAATATCACAATAACAATAAACTAGTAAAAACATGCTATTCAAACCCCTTTTTATCCATCAATTTCAATTTAACCAATTATTTATTTTTAATTAATCCAACACAACCATAACCCATAGGTAAAAAAATAAAACCCCTCCCACACGATACACAATAAAGAGAAATAAGGGATTTCCTACCTCAAAAAAGAATTGATGACTCACTGTACACCGTAGGGTAAAGAAGAATTCCCTCAAACCACAACCACATAATGAGAAAACACAGATCAACCCACACCACAAAAAAAGGCCATAAAAATTCAACCAAACACACACCCCAACCTATAAAAACATCACTATAGAAAATCCTCGAGAGAAAAATAGAAGAAAACCTTCCAATAAGAAGAAAGATCTTACCACAGATTGTAAACGAACAGCCATCAGGACAAACGGATCAAAGAGGGAGGAAGAGGGATTAAAGAACTCCTCAGGGCTCCTAGGATCTACCTAACATGAGAGGAAGAATAATCCGCATTATAATAAATGAAAATTTGACTGAAAAAAACCTTTAAAAATGCACTGCATCGGGGATTTACATGACATGTAATCCCCTTTAACATCGTATAATCTCCAGGGTTCACTTTCACTAAAAAACACATCACCTTTTTATTATTTTACTATAAAAATATACACATCATGAACCAGCCTTGAATGAGCTATGAACCACCATTATACATCATTTAATACAATAACACGACATATAGTTTCTGTAGCAGTTCTGCTGCACTTCCATCTCCTGCTAAAAACACCTGAAACCTCCCCTAAACACCTCCAACAACCAAAACTGGCAATGTAACAGACTAGGAGGGAATGGAAAATTACAACAAAAACCTCTCAAATTATTCTCTCTCTCAAGAATAAAAAACCAAGCCTAGAATAAAACGGGTCCGAACAACCACCCCACAAGATACCTCTCAAGGGTATTGTCATACCTCAAACACTACCACTAGCCAAACACACCAACCAAAATGAAAAAAAACACATAGCACAACCACATAACCACAACCAAAAACCACATCTTGTCACACCACCACTTCAAAACCATCTCAAACTCCATGAATCCCAAACTAACAACTACTACAATAAACAACCACACCATCCTGAACACATGAATCGAGTAATTATGTCTTCCATATCAATATATTTTTCACTCTATGTGGCACTAACTCGCCCGCATGGGTTTAATTGCATCGCAGTTAATGCATATTGATTTTGAATCAGGCCCCCCCTTTTCATGTCTAATGAATTTATCACACATCTCACCACACACATCACAAACCAAGGAAAAAATCACCTCATTAAACAAAAAAGGATCCAAACAAAACATTAAAAAGAAAAATAGAAAAAAAACTCAAAAAAAACTCTGGGTATTGGAAATGAATCTGCATCTCTCACTCCCAAGTACTCTCCTCTAGGACTCCATGCCTCCACAACACACAAGCCAAGGAAACGGTCCATCCACGCTAAACCTTCTCTTGGAGATCCTGGATCTCTACTGGTTGTTCCACAAATGTCATGTTGTCCTTGATAACCAACTCTCCCAATCAATGGAATGGGAGTCATAGTGAAGATACCAATGAAGATGAGAGATGTGTAATATTGTGTGGATCCTATCCAACCATAGTGGCAATGCCAACTGATATGTTACCTTTCCAACTGACCCCAAAACCTCAAAGGTCCCAACAAACCTAATGGAAATCTTAATCCCTCTTATAAACCTCTACTACCCCTGTCAAGGGGAAACCCTCAAGAACATGTGGTCCCCAACCACAAACTCCAAGGTCCTCTGTATGTGATCGATATAAGAATTATGTTGGTCATGTGCTTATTTCATCCTCTTATGAACAAGATAAACTTTATCTATCATGCTCTGCACCACATTGGGACCAAGAACAACTATCTACCAAACCTTTGTCTAGCACAATGGAGAACTACATAGTCTCCTATTCAAAACCTCAAATGGGTCTATGCCAATGGAAGAGTGACATCTATTATTATAAGAAAACTCCACCAAGGGAAGGTGTTGTTCCCAATATCCACCAAAGTCCAAGATGTACACCCGCAACATAAGATCCAATGTTTGGATAGTCTGCCTCATCTTCCCATCTGTCTGAGGGTTGAAAGCAGCATTGAGGTGTAACTGAGTGCCAAAATCATGATGAAATACCCTCTTGAATTGTGAGGTAAAACTTGTGTCCTGATTTGAGACAATGGACTTAAAAACTCCATTCAACTACACCACCTCAGCCACATACCTCTTAGCCAAAGTATCAATTGTTCCTGACTCATTCATCTCTAAGAAGTAGATTGATTTTGTCAACTGATCCAAAAAAACCAGATATCTTCACAACCACACTGATATATTGGTAACCATGTGATGAAATCCATAGATATGTCATCCCATTTCCACTCAAGAACATCTAAGGGCTACAAAAAACCACCAAGAACATGATGTTCGACGTTTACTTGTTGGAAAACCAATCACTTTGCCACAAACTCTGCCACTTCTTGCTTCATCCCATTCCACCAAAACTACATCTTCAAGCCATGGTATATCTTTGAAATTAATGGTTTTACCTCTAAAGGAGAGTTAAGAAACTCACAAAGGACTCCATCGCGCATTAATTCTGCAATGAAAAACCTCCCACAAAATAACATTTGGTTTCGACCATCCTCCAACCATACCTCTGGAGCATCACCATGGCCAAAACAATCATGTATCACCTCTACCTATAAGTATCCCCACTGTGACTCATCTAACTACTATATTATATAATATTACACTATCATTTGAAACATCCTCCACATTTTCATCTAAGAATAAATTTTCCAACTCTATTACTCTCCAAGCGTCCCCATATTCCCAAACAACTCCCATAAACAACTTCCTTCTCAAAGTGTCAACCACAAAATTCACTTTTCCCGAGGTGTATGATATCTCAAAACCATAATCCTAAAGAAAATTCATCCACCAATACTAATATCTATTCAAATCATTCTAGGAAAAGATATATCAAACTATTGTGATTTTTGAAGACAAAAAAGCGCTCCCCAATGAGGTAATGTTGTCACAAATTTAGCGCAAACACAAACGATGCTAGGTCAAGATCATAGGTGGCATAGTAATTTTCATGGGGAAATTGTAATGTCTCGGATTTTATATGTACTATTTTTTAAATATTATATGTAATTATTTCAAGACCATACCTTTCGATGACATGCGATTATGAGGCCCAGAGTGCCCGGAATAAATGTTTGAAATAAATTAAAATTTTAAACAGCGTGCATGAGAGGTTTTCCTGTAAAAGTGGAATAACTTTTAAACGGGTGTCCGGATCATAAATCTGAGGGTACCATTGTGTTCAGAGTAAATACTTTACCTTAGGCAGGGCCTAACATCGACCGGTGCGGGTCAGCTGCAAAATTTAGTTTTTGGGTATTTTAGAAGAAACATTTTAAAATAAATTAATAATTTATTTTATTTTAAAATGTTTCCATAATGAAACGACACTTATTTTCTTTAAATGAGCAGGAGCCCAGGGTTAGACTCAAAACCTTCGATTTTTCCCCTAGAATCCTCTGGAGCTTTGGAGAGGAGCCAACCTTGGAGGATTTTTTTTTACGAACACCGACAAACGACGACGTGTGGATCGTTGCGTAGCAAGATCGAATCCCGACTGATGACCAATATCCCTCTTCGTTTATGACTGAGGTAGGGGTTTGTTATTTTATTTAATTCTTACCCATTATTCAATTAAACAATGAACACGGATTAACCCACGAATAGGATGATCCATGGATCGTACGTTCTTGTGGGAGGGTTTTTATTAGGTTGATATCGGGGAATTAATCCATGCTAGATTATTTTTTTGGTTCTTTTGATTCTGATCCATTTGATCCTAATAATAGGAGCGGATCAATGTCATGACAAATGATGGTGGAGGTTTGTTCCTCGGTCTGCTTTTGGATTTCTTCCCCCTTTTTACTTGTGTTCTCCGCATTCTTCATGGGGTGACGAACAACAGATCGTTGCACACCTGTTCTGCAACACAATGATCCCAAATTGGTGATCCGACATCATGACGACCGAACGGAGGTGCAACAGCGATGGTGGCAGATGAATCAACATGGTTTGGGAGTTCTCATTCTTCGAGCATTCTTTGTGCGGGTGAATCGGAACGCATTTTCAGGGTCGATCGGAGGCCCAAAACTGACAAATTCGACTCCATAAGGTTGGGGTGACCTAAACCCTATAGTTTTGAGGTGATTAGGTGGCAAGATCAAGGATTGGAAGAGAAATTGGGGTTCAATGGTGATGGGCGTCGTTTCTAGAAATTTTCGAAGAACACGGCGTGTATTACGAAGAACACGTCATGTGGGACCGGTTCAGCGGTGGCTAGGGTTTCGCAATGCACGAAGCGATGACACAGCATGTTTCCCTAAGAACATAGTGTGTGGGTCCTTACAAGGGACTCAGAGTGTATCTTGGGCGATACACAGACACGGGATGGAGTACACAGTCATATACTCCACCACACGGCCAGATGAGGCCAGCTGCACAGGTAACCCCGTGTACCGGTCACACGGGATGGAGTACACAGGATAAATCCATGTACGGGTACATGACCACACACATGGAGCCGACCCTAGTTACTCAGACATGGCGTGTGATCTGTACTACACGTTGTGTACTGACTTTTCTACACGACCAACCTTGCGACACGGGTCGTGGTACACGGGCAATACTCAGGGTTAGAAGACACAGCGTGTGACACTTATACACGCTGTGTACTTTTCAGTACATGGCTTGATCTTTTTTCCTATCATATCTGGGACACATTTTCTTTGGGTTAGTGCCCCTTTTTCTCATTCCCCTGAAGGTCAGATATCATTTCCTTCTACAGGAGTATGATCCCTTTAGCAGGAATTTCCGAGAAAGAGTCAGGTATCCCTCCGAGAGGCCCAGAGTGAGATCCTATATCTATTATTGACCCTAGGTAGAGTCAGGTATCGATGTGACTATTTCCATAGGGCATCGATCTTCTACTTAGCAGGTGAATCTGGATGAGTCGCAGTATCTGCCACAGCCCTGGTAGTGATCTGCATATGTGTATCGTGATCTTTCCCCACTCCGGAGTGTGTTCTCCTAGAATGAGTGTATCTATCTCTTGTGACTTTTCCTGAAAGACATTACTTCTTGGACGGACATCATCAGAGCTATCAGACTCATGGAGTGAGTTCTCCTTGATGAGTGCTTCTTGGAATCTTCGAACTGAATCCCTAGCAGGGGTATGCGGTTATGTGACTTTTCTCTAGACTGTGGGTCTAAGTTTTGAGTATGTATGGATTGTGTTCTCCTATTTTATGTTTAGTAGACATATAATGTGTGGATTGACTATTTTAGGTGAAGAGTGTGGTGTGTTTGTAGCGATGGGATGAGGTTTTCCTTTGTCAGTGAATGGGAGACTCAGGCAGCACAGAATGGGCTCATGCATAGGATGGTAAATCCAATCCCTCATGAGTTGGCTAGCCTTACCCTAAGGGTGGTAGATGTTATGAGATTCCAGTTCCTAGTAGTAGTGGCAGAGTACGAGAACGTCTTTCCCGAAGATGTTCAAGGACAACCTCCCTGGTGGGAAATCGACTTCTGCATCGACTTACACCCCGGGACGATACTGATTTCCTCATCATCATATTGGATGGCTCCCGCAGAGCTTCACGAGCTAAGGGTGAAATTAGAGGATTTTCAAAGAAAGGGTTTCGTGAGACCTAGTGTTTCACCTTGGGTGGCCCCAGTTTTTTTGGCCAATAAGGAATATGGGAGTTTGAGGTTGTGTGTTGATTACCAGTGCCTGAACCATGTAACGGTGAATAATAAGTATTCAGAACCTTGTTTTTGGTTGGTTTGTATTCTGGCCCAGTTTACTTCCAGTGCTTTACTTCCCATTGTACTATGTTGGTTGGTTTTAGTAGTATGAATTCATTCTGTTCCTTAGTGGTTCTTTTACATTTCATCATTTGTGGGCTTGGAGATGTGTGCGTGTGTACAGGTACTTAGGCAATGCCTCCCATGTTAGTAATATGCCTACTCGGTGCTAGTCACCATCCCCTGGCCTATTGGAGGTGGGCATGGGGAGTCGCGGTGCGGGCCCCACTAGGTCGGGTCATGACAGAGTGGTATCGGAGGAGGAGCATGTGAAACACCTGCAGATGGTTCTAGACGTTCTCCGAGAGCCCCAGCTCTATGGGAAGCTCTCAAAGTGTCTATTCTAGATTCAGGAGGTCCACTTTCTAGGACATGTCATTTCAGTAGATGGAGTAACTATGGACCCAGCCAAGGTAGAGGCAGTGTTATCATGGGAGCCACCTCGGAGCGTGATGGAGGTGTGGAGCTTCCTTGGGTTGGCAAGATATTACCGAAGATTCATTCCTGATTTCTCCCGAATATCAGCACCAATGATAGCCTTGACCAGGAAGGGGAAACCCTTTGTGTGGATGGAGAATTTCCAACAGGCTTTCAAGAAGTTGAGGCAAAGTTTGATGAGTGCACCTATCTTGAGATTACCGGAGGAGGGTGTGTAGTACATTGTTTTCTACAACGCATCAGGGAACAGGCTTGGTTGCTTCCTGATACAGAGACAGGTAGTGATTGCTTATGGTTCGTGCCATCTTAGACCACATGGGAAGAACTATGTGACCCATGATCTCGATTTGGCAGTGGTAGTCTTTGCATTGAAGATGTAGCGACACTACCTTATGGGCGAGCGGTTCATCGTCTACTCTGTCCACAAAATCCTCAAGTGAATCTTCTTGTAGAAGGATCTGAATCTGAGATAGAGGAATTGGCTAGAGTTCCTTCATGACTATGATTATGAGATCATCTATACTCCTGGGAAGGGGAACAAGGTGGCAGATGCTCTTAGTATAAGGTTGAGCTCACAGCTGTTGTGTGAGGCGACAGAGCAGTTAGCCACGTTCCAGTTATCCTTCGTGGATAGAGAAGATGCAGCTTACCTTCAGTTGATGGTTGTCACACCTCCACTCTTATAGAGATTTGGGGAGGCATAGCTTGGGGATGTTGACTGTGAGGATTTACGTGCTCATTTATCCACAGGACATGCTCCTGATGGATATTAGCATGGTGGGGAGCACGTACTTATTTTTAGGGTATGCATTGTTATACCTGTGGCGTTGCAGGAGGAGGTCCTGAGGGAGTTTCATACATCTCCCTTGGAAGTACATCCTGGAATGGTGGAGATGTACCAGCATCTCCTACGACAGTTCTGGTGGTCAGGCATGAAGAAGGTAGTAGCAGAGTTCGTTTCTCGATGCCTTACATGCCAGCAGGTGAAGGCTGAGCACCAGGTTCTAGAAGGATTAGCTCACCCCCTAGAAGTTACAGAGTGGAAGTGGGATGGAATATCGATGGAATTCATGATAGGATTACCACGGACGTCCAAGGGGAATGATTCCATTTGGGTGATCGTTGACCGACTCACTAAGTTGGCTAACTTCCTAACTGTTAGGGAGCAAAGTTCCATAGAGAGATTGGGATTCCTCTACATGCAGGAGATAGTTTGGCTTCATGGAATCCCTTCGATAATAGTCTCAGACTGAGACGCTCGTTTCACGTCCCGGATGTGGAATGGATTGTAGGATGCTTTTGGGACTTATCTATGCTTGAGCACGGCGTTCCATCCCCAGACCGATGGTTAGATGGAGAGGACCATTCAGGTTTTGGAGGATATGGTGTGGGCCTGTATCTTGGACTTTGGTCGCAGTTGGGAGGACCACCTACCACTGGTGGAGTTTTCGTACAATAACAGTTACCACTCCACCATCGGCATGACACCGTTCAAGGCCTTGTATGTGTAACACTCCAAGATTCCACAGTACACTTCTCTTTTAATAATACAGTAGCGTGTGTTGTACGCAACTTCGAGTTCTAACACACACGACAACCAATTAAACTAGACGTTACGAATAGTAATACCCACTTTTTGAAATTTGATAAATTTTATCTTTCAAAATGGACTTCATTTTTGGATTCGGAATATCGAAATTAGCTTAGGGTGAATTTTTGGTATTTTTCTGAAAATATTCAATTTTTGATTAATAGTGAAAAAACACTGAGTTATAGTTTAAAACCGAATTTTTATTTAAATAATTATTTATTTTATTTAAATTTAATTAATGTAAAAATGGAAACATAATACCTATATAAGTTCAATGTAATTCATTGGATTTAGTTTAGAATAATTTTAGATATATAAAAATTTTATGGAACTTTTCACCGTCTTTTACCCACTTCCTAGGAGAATTTGGAAATTCACATAAAACTTAATTTTACCGCTTCAGTGAGTGTAATTTCAAAAATCCGAGAGACATGGTTAATATCAAGGAGTAAAATGTGGTTCAATAAGATAAAAATATTTTTTGGTGAATAGTAACTTTTTACTTTTATTTACCACGGTTAAAAGTAAATAGGGTAATTAAGGGTAAAATGATATTAATATTACCCTAACACATGTAGTAATTCTATTGGACAAGTGTATCTCGACCAAAAACAACCTTAGGAATAAAATATTATCATTTAGGTCCACTTGGATTAGATTAGAACATTTATTATTATTTAATTCAAAGAAGAGTTAAAAGAGTTAAAATCAAAGTTTAATTACTAAAACATTTTTAATATAGGGTTATACATAAGATAAATTCTATTATAAATATTCATTAGAAATATAAAAAGATTTCCTAAATAATGGTATTTTATTTATAATTTTTATGCGTTAAATAATTTAATTTATTTATGATACAATAGTGATGTAGTAATTACCTGATTAATGAAATATTAAAATAATTGATATTATAAATATCAAAATAAATGTAATTTGAGACTTTTTATGAATTCCACTAATTTTATAGGTTAATGTGGAATATTAGGATTTGTTATATAAATTTTTTTCGAAGTAATAATGCTGTTATAAAATTATCAAAAACAAAATACCCAATAGTGCAAAAATTGACATAAAAGAGTTTTTAAAAAAAATATTATATTATTAATTGATATTATATTCCTAAAAATCTATGGTACGGCCAAAGGACTTATATAATGATATTTTTATCATTAATGTAACACTTGGGGGTCTCTTGGATGTATATAGTAAGTTTATTAACTATATAATATAAAAATACAAAGAGACATGGTAAATGTCAAACTATTTAAATAGAGTTAAATATAAATGATAAGGTTAATATAGTGACCCAGACCTGTCTAAAATATATTGGATGAAATTATTTCGACCCATCCCCACCTTAGACTTTGAATAATCCACTTTGGATCAATTAGAAACCAAATATAAATTTATTATAAATTAATACTTTAAGTTTTTTCTAAAGAGCCCCTCCTCCCCCTTATAAAAGGGCACCACTTCTGACCAATTCTTCATACCTTCAATGCCTTTTGGTTCGGCCAACCTCTGCCCAAATACCCTCTCAACAATCCTCCCTTAATCCTAGAGGCCTTACTTTAGTTATAAATCCAACCTAAGGAGTCCTTTTGATCAAATCAAAAGGAAGAACCAACAGAAGAGGTAATGTTTTCACCACCCTCTTTCAAGATCCTTTCTTCTTCAACTTCTTCTTTCATTTTTATTACCATTCTAAAATAATAACTCCAGTATCTTCTATATACTGTGATGTTATTATAAATATGGTATAACCATATTCATTATTCTATCCATCCTTTGAATAACATGTCACCATATGTGCGTAAGTACGGTTTACCGTCTCCACGTCGTGGTGTAATGTTATTCAAAACATTATTCTTTGGATCGGTATAATAATGACGTGTAATTAATGTAAATAATAAATATAATATGATAATTATTCTTTATATATGATATAATATCCAATTATATATTATTTTAATATCAAAAGAGTGATATTGTCGCGCGTGCGTACGTACGGACTATCGTCTCCACGAACGCGATGAGATTCATTCCTCATCGTATCCATTCAAGTCTAATTATCATTTGATGATTAAAAATAATTTTTAAGTACTTTATATCATTCTGTATATGAATAATATACAAAATATCCATAAAAAACACGGCTTATGTAACAAAACATATAAAATAAAATGAGTAAGTTAACACCCAAAACGACGATAATACTAAGATATTATTAACAAAGCAATGTTAAAAGATCATATATGATATCATATTAATGTATATGATTCCTGTATAATTTAATAACAATTATTTCACCATTATATAGGAGTTTAACCTACCCTCAACCAAGGAAAATTACAAGGTAAGGGTTTATTTCACAATCTCTTCATTATCTGAGGTTGTTTATACGTAATTTTCTATTGGGACCTCTTTATCATCCACCTCCATGTTTCTTAAAAATGTCTTTAAAAACATTCTTAATATTTTATAGACTATTGTTTAAAGTCATTTATACCCTTTTTGACTTTTTATAAGATGTTTATAAAGTAATTTTTCCGTCGTTTTCCAAACAAGGTCTTTTTTAACCTTTTTGACAAAATTAAGGAAAGAATTTTTTTTTAACTTATACGGCGGGTGCGGCTATTTTCTACCATTATAAACTCATCGAAGCTTCCCTTACAAGCTAATAAGTATATTTTAAAACTAAATGTTTTATTTTATAATTATTTGACTCTTAAATGATTTCAAAATAGAAAGAGATATTTCTCTAAAAAGGGTTTTGAATTCATCTATGTCAACATCCTTTGATAGATTTTAAGTTTATTTGGAGTTGATTTATTATGATACAAAACTTCCATATTATATTGAAGGTCTTGTGATATGCTTGACTATGGATGTGCTATTTTTACACCATTCATGATTTATAGTTAAAGTATTGACATTTTGTATGCTAGTTTTAATATGAATGTTTATGATATGTTTAAACCTTTTCATATGAGGAATGTATTGGACTTAGTAAGTGACGGGTGGAGCCCGCTATAGCTCCTCGATGCATCGGTAGGTCTCATGATACAACCAGACGTGGAATTGGCCGAGGCCCTTTCCCAATTTGATTTATGGTTTTGGCCGAGGCCTTAATCATTTTTAGACTTCTTGGCCGAGGCCTTGACAAAATGTTTCAGAATGTTCGGCATTATACATTCCCTCATTATGGAACTAATATTGATGGTTCATGTGGTCATTCGACTAGTAGAATACCCATTATAATGTTTTATTATGACATTATTTACTCAGATCATATTCTTTCCATAAAATTATTCATGTTTATTATTGGTAAAGGAATGTGGTTTCAATTATTTACCATGCTTAATATTTATGCCATTTTCCACTGTATTACTTACCCTTACTGAGCATTTAAGCTCACCCATTTATTATGTTTCATTTTCCCATGATATGAAGAAGTTAATTATGAGTGACCAGCAGGCATAATCTAGGAGGCTTGGATGTTTCTAATGAAATATATTTGTGTTGTATTTCTTTTCAAGTTGTAAAGTTGAACTTATATATGAATCTTGTTTCCAATAATACTAAACTGGTCAGTCTTTCGAGACATGATTTCCTTATGATCATGCCAATGTTATGTAATAATGCAATGACTCTGGGTAACTGGGGTCAGGGCGTTATAGTTGGTATCAGAGGAATTTTAGTACAAACCTTGGAAGCTAGATTTAGATAAACTCTTATTAGAGCACATAGCCCTAAGATAGTCTTTGAGGATTAGTATAAAAGAACTTCCTAGAATTTTGGTATTGTAGAGATTTTGTGAGTTTTTCGAGAAATACATCCCTGTCTGGATACGAGTAGGTAGAGACGGCTCTGGCACAGATGTACCTAGGGTTAAAAACCTAAAAACACCGCTTTGAGATAGACTTGAACGGGAACTGGTGCACGAAAACGGGCCTTGCTACACTCTTGGTTACGACACTCCTGGGGGATATGCTTAGGATAATTCTCATTTTCTCTACAAACCATTATGAAGGGTTTATGAGTATATACTTCCTCAAAGAAAACATTTTTATTATTATGGACTATATCCATAAATAGTTCAATTTATGTTAAGTGTTTTACAAGTATGGAATTATGTATTTTGATTCATAAACTGATCTAGTTTATGCAATTGTTTAGAAATGGCGCCTAGTGGAAGAAATGGAAACTGTATCAATGCACGCACTCCATGTAGGGATTTCCCTCCTGTTCAAGATAATTATAGTGGAGTTGGTGATACAATTGGTGTTGATCAGCTAATCACTGTACTGGGAAAACTCACTCAGGTTATGAATAATAACCTTACCCGTATGGAGCACCCTGATCCACAGTGTGGAGGATCAATGTTAGATCGCTTCATGAGGCAACAACCACCAACATTCAATGGGATTACAAATCCCTTAGTAGCTGAGCAATGGATAAATTCTTTAGAGAAAATATTCCATGCCTTGGGGAGTAGTGAAAGGGAAAAAGTTATCATGGCAGTTTACCACCTCACTGGAGATGCTGATAAATGGTGGTCATTGATTCAAAACACGAAGGAAGATGATGAAGTATCAAATAAGTAATGGAGGGAGTTCAAAGATCTGTTTTTAGAAAAATACTTTCCTCGTGACCATCGAGCAGATATGAAAAGGCAATTTATGAGTCTGAGACAAACGGTGGATGAGAATGTTGCAAAGTATGAGGATAACTTTACAAGGTTAGAAAGGTATGCTGCAGATTATATACATAACCCAAGAAGTAAGATTGATCATTTCTTTGATGGGTTAAAATCATTTCTCCGTCGAGCATTGGTCTCACAGTCCTTCTCATCATACGAAGATATTTTCTCATGTGCTATCAAAACAGAAAAACAATTCTCTAAGTCTTATGAATTTAATTAAAGTAAGAGAAGAAGAGATCTGTTGAACACTCTGGGAAAGGAAATAAGGAAACAGGGAATAAGGGGAGAATTGAATTTCCACCTTGTGATAATTGCGGAAGGAAGCACCCTGGTGCCTGTCTGAAAGGAAAAGCAGTATGCTACAAGTGTGGACAGAAAGGCCATCTAGCTGGTGATTGTAAAGGAAAGAAAGACACTACCAATGTTCAATGCTATAATTGTAGGGAGATGCGACATTATGAAAATGAATTTCCTAAGCATCAGGGAAAATTACCTCATAAAAGGCCAAGGGATCAAGTCCAAGCTTATGCAATCACTACTCCTGAGGTTGAAGCCCCGAAAGACGTGGTGGCAGGTAATTTAATTGTTTCCTCAAGTTTAGAAAATGATTTATTTGATTCTGGATCATCGCATTGTTTCATATCTTCCCATTTTGCTAAGAAAATTAGATATTTCCAATTTGATTTAACAAGGGAGTTTTCAGTTAAAACTCCTAAGGGAAGTATCATTGCTACAAAGTTCTGTGGATTTGTTCCCATTAGGGCACATAAATTTTCTTTATATGCGGATCTCATCATCATACCTATGATTGAATTTGATATAATCCTTGGTATGGATTGGCTTTTGGACCATGATGCAAAAATTTATTGTAAGAAGAAGGAGGTTACTATTTTTGATGATGATGATAAGTAACACCTTATATTTAGAGATGAATTGTCACCGCCTAATTCTTACCTAGATCCACCCCCAGTAGCTCAACTAAATTCAATTATTGGGGAGGAAGAGAATGAAATGAATGTGGGTGAGGAAAGGAATTTTCAAATAGAGGATGTACCTATTGTGAGATAATATGTTGATGTGTTTCCAGAAGATTTACCCAGACATCCTCCATAATGAGAAATTGAGTTTTCCATTGATTTAATTCCTGGTTCAAATCCTATATTGAAGACCCCTTATAGAATGGCCAATGTGGAATTAGTTGAACTAAAGAAACAACTAGAGGAATTGAGTAATAAGGGATTTATTCACCCTGGTGTTTCTCCATGGGGAGCCCCTGTCCTTTTTTATAAGAAGAAAGATGGATCTATGAGTTTATGTATCGACTACAGGGAAATCAACGCTATAACAATAAAGAACAAGTATCCACTACCTCGCATTGATGATTTATTTGATCAACTGCATGGAGATCAATACTTTTCAAAGATTGAACTTCGATCTGGATACCATCAGTTGTGTGTAAATAAGGAAGACATTTCGAAGACAGCATTTCGAACCAAGTACGGGCATTACGAGTTTATAGTAATACCTTTTGGATTGACTAATGCACCCTCTGTATTCATGGATATAATGAATAGAGTTTTCAAGGAATATCTCAATGATTTTGTGGTGGTATTTATTGATGATATTCTAGTATACTCCAAAAGCTATGAGGATCATGAAAATCACTTGCACATTATCCTGAAAACTCTTAGAAGACATGAATTATATGGGAAGTTTATCAAGTGTAAATTCTGGCTTCATGAGATTTCTTTTCTTGGCCATATTGTCTCTAAGGATGGAATATCTGTTGATCCTTCTAAGAAAAGAGCAATCCATGAATGGCCAGCACTGACGATTATAACCGAGGTACGCAGTTTTATTGGCTTAGCAGGTTATTATCAATGTTTCATCCAGAACTTTGCCCGATTGGCTAACCCATTAACGAAGCTCACACGTAAAGGGTTTAAATTTGTTTGGACAAAAGAGTGTGAAGAATGTTTTGAAGAACTGAAGAGAAGATTAGTCAATGCTCCTATTTTGACTCTACCATCGGGAAATGATGGGTTTGTTATTTATAGTGATGCATCAAAGAAACGACTTGGTTGTATCCTTATAAATAATGATAGAGTTATTGCCTATGCATCACGACAGCTGAAAATTAATGAGCAAAACTATCCTACTCATGATCTTGAGTTAGCTATTGTAATCTTTGCTTTGAATATTTTGAGACACTATCTATATGGTGAAAAATGTGAGATTTATACTGATCACAAGAGTTTGAAGTATATTTTCTCACAGAAAGAACTCAACATGAGGAAAATGAGATGGCTTGAACTACTCAAGGATGATGATTGTACGATATACTACCACCCGGGGAAGGCAAATAAGGTGGCAGATGCTTTGAGCAGAAAGGATCATGGAGTTTTGAACAAGATGAGAGTTGAAAAGGATCATATATACATGGATCTAGTAAAGATGGATATGGGAATCACTAAGGAAGGTGAAACCTCAAAACTTTTTCAAATGGTTTCCAAAACATCTTTACTAGAAAGGATAAAGAGTTCTTAGACCGGTGATGAAGAGTTTCAAAAGAATATTAAAGCTGTGAATGATGGGAGATTGAGTGACTTTGTGTATGAAGATGGAATTTTGAAATTTGGGAAGAGACTTTGTGTTCCCAATATACCTGATCTAAAAAGAGAGTTGTTGGATGAGGCTCATAGTTCCAATTTCTCTATACACCCTGGGAGCACCAAAATGTATAGAGTTTTGAAGGAACATTTTTGGTGGGACAACATGAAGAGGGAGATTGCTGATTTTGTGTCAAGATGTATGGTTTGTCAACAAGTGAAATCTGAAAGGCATCAGCATGTAGGAGTCATGCAACCTCTTCCCATACCAGAGTGGAAATGGGATAATATTACGATGGACTTTATCATGGGACTACCAAAGACTCCTAGAAGGAACGATGCAATATGGGTTATTGTTGATCATCTTACCAAGTCAGCACATTTTCTTGCTATAAGGGAGGATTTACCACTCGAACGCCTAGCAAGACTATATATTAATGAAGTTGTGAGACTTCATGGAGTACCCCTATCGATTGTTTCTAATCATGATCCCTGTTTTACTTCAAGATTCTGGAAGAGTCTTCAGAAGGCCTTGGATACTGAACTTCGTTTGAGCACTACCTACCATCCTCAAACAGATGGAAAATCAGAACGAACTATTCAAACCTTGGAAGACATGTTGAGATCCTACTCACTTGACTTTCATGGTATGTGGGATCAATATTTACCTCTGGTAGAATTTTCCTATAACAATAGCTTCCATTCAAGTATTCGGATGGCACCATATGAAGTGTTATACGGAAAGAGATGTCGCACACCAACCTGTTGGGATGACGTTGGTGAAAGAAAACTTGTAGGACCAGAATTGGTGGAGGAAACGATGGAAAAGGTAAAGGTAATCCAAAACCACATCAAAGCAGCTCAAAGTAGGCAGAAGAGCTATACCGAAAACCAAAGGAAGGATTTGGAATTTCAAGTAGGAGATCATGTTTTCTTGAAGGTATCTCCATGGAAGGGAGTTATACGTTTCAGTAAGAAGGGTAAATTGAGTCCCAGGTACATCGGACCTTTCGGAATTCTAGAACGAATTGGGGCTGTAGCTTACCGTTTGGCAATGCCGCCAAGTCTCTCTATAGTTCACGATGTGTTCTGCATATCACTGTTGAGAAAATGCATGTCTGACCCAATGCATGTACTCACTAACAAGGAATTAGAACTGGAACCCGATCTGTCTTATTGCGCAGAGCCCTCCAGGATTCTTGAGACAAGAGAACAAGTGCTGAGAAATCGGACAACTTGTCTGGTAAAATTTCTATGGAGAAACCATAAAATGGAAGAGGCAACGTGGGAACCCGAGGAACTTATGATGAAGAATCACCCGAGTCTTTTCATGCGGTAGTATTCTAGAAATTTTGAGGATGAAATTATTTGAAGGAGGGGAGAATGTAACACCCCAAGCTTCCACGGTACGCTTCTCTTTTAATAATACAATAGCATGTGTTGTATGCAACTTCGAGTTCTAACACACACCACAACCAATCAAACTAGCCATTATGAATTGTAATACCCACTTTTTGAAATTTTATAAATTTTATATTTCAAAATGGAATTCATTTTTGGATTCGGAATATTGAAATTAGTTTAGGGTAAATTTTTGGTATTTTTCTGAAAACATTCAATTTTTGATGAATAGTGAAAAAACACTGAGTTATAGTTTAAAACCGAATTTTTATTTAAATAATTATTTATTTTATTTCAATTTAATTAAGTTCAAAATGGATACATAATACCTATATAATTTCAATGTAATTCATTGGATTTATTTTAGAATAATTTTAGATATATAAAAATTTTATGGAACTTTTCACCGTCTTTTACCCACCTCCTAGGAGAATATGAAAATTCACATAAAACTTAATTTTACCGCTTCTGTGAGTGGAATTTCGAAAATCTGAGAGACACAGTTCATATCAAGGAGTAAAATGTGGTTCAATAAGATAAAAATAAGTTTTGGTGAATAGTAACTTTTTACTTTTATTTACCACGGTTAAAAGTAAATAGTGTAATTAAGGGTAAAAATGATATTAATATTACCCTAAAACATGTCCTAATTCTATTGGACAAGTGTATCTCGACCAAAAAGAACCTTATGAATAAAATATTATCATTTAGGTCCACTTGGATTAGATTAGGACATTTATTATTATTTAATTCAAAGAAGAGTTAAAAGAGTTAAAATCAAAGTTTAATTACTGAAATATTTTTAATATAGGGTTATACATAAGATAAATTCGATTATAAATATTCATTAGAAAGATAAAAAGATTTCCTACATAATGGTATTTTATTTATAATTTTTAGACATTAAATAATTTAATTTATTTATGACACAATGGTGATTCAGTAATTACCTAATTAATGAAATATTAAAATAATTGATATTATAAATATCAAAATAAATGTAATTTGAGACTTTTTATGAATTCCACTAATTTTCTAGGTTAATATGACATATTAGGATTGGTTATATAAATTTTTTTCGAAGTAATAATGCTGTTATAAAATTATCAAAAACAAAATACCCAATAGTGCCAAAATTGATATAAAAGAGTTTTTAAAACAAATATTATATTATTAATTGATATTATATTCATAAAAATATAAGGTTTGGCCAAAGGACTTATATAATGATAGGTGTATAATTAATGGAGCACTTGGGGGTCTCTTAGAGGTATATAGTAAGTTTATTAACTATATAATATAAAAATACAAAGAGACATGGTAAATGTCAAACTATTTAACTAAGAGTTAAATATAAATGATAAGGTTAATATAGTGACCCAAATATATCTAAAATATATTGGATGAAATTATTTAGACCTATCCCCACCTTATAATTTGAATAATCCACTTTGGAGCCATTAGAAACTGAATATGAATTTATTATAAATTAATACTTTAAGTTTTTCTTAAAGAGCCCCTCCTCCCCCTTATAAAAGGGCACCACTTATAACCAATTCTTCATACCTTCAAAGCCTTTTGGTTTGGAAAACCTCTTCCCAAATACCATATCAAATATCCTAACTTTATCTTAGAGGCCTTCCTTTAGTCATAAAGCCAACCTAAGGATCCCTTTTGATCAAATCAAAAGGAAGAACCCGAAGAAGAGGTAATGTTTTCACCACCCTCTTTCAAGATCATTTCTTCTTCAACTTATTTTTTCTTTATTATTCTCATTCTAAAATAATAACTCTAGTATATTCTATATACTGTGATGTTATTATAAATATGGTACAACCATATTCGTTATTCTATCCATCCTTTGAATTACATGTAACCATACGTACGTACGTATGGCTTACCGTCTCCACGTCGTGGTGTAATTGTTATTCAAAACATTATTCTTGGGATGGGTATAATAATGATGTTTAATTCATGTAAATAATTAATATAACATGATAATTATTCTGTATATATGATATATTATCCAATTATATATTATTTGAATATCAAAAGAGTGATATTGTCGCTCGTGCGTACGTACGGACTACCGTCTCCACGAACGCGATGAGATTCATTCCCCATCATATCCATTCAAGTATAATTTTCATTTGATGATTAAAAATAATGTTTAAGGACTTGATATCATTCTGGATATAAATAAGATACAACCCATCCATAACAAATACGGCTTATGTAACAAAACATATAAAAGAAAACAAGTTAACACCCAAAACGACGATAATACTAAGATATTATTAACAAAGCAATGTTAACAGATCATATATGATATCATATTAATGTATATGATTCTTGTATAATTTAATAACAATTATTTCACCATTATAAAGGAGGTTAAACTACCCTCAACCAAGTAAAATTACAAGGTAAGGGTTTATTTCACAATCTCTTCATTATCCGAGGTTTTTTATACGTAATTATCTACTGGGACCTCTTTATTATCCACCTCCATATTTCTTAAAAATGTATTTCAAAACATTCTTACTTTTTTATAGACTATGGGTTAAAGTCATTTATACCCTTTTTGACTTTTTATAATATGTTTATAAAGGAATCTTTCCGTTATTTTCCAAACAAGGACCTTTTTAACCTTTTCGTCAAAATTAAGGTAAGAATGATTTTTTTAACTTATACGGAGGGTGCGGCTATTTTATACCGTTATAAACTCGTCGAATCTTTCCTTACAAGCTTATAATAATATTTTCAAAGTAAATGTTTTATTTTATAATTATGTGACTCTTAAATGATTTCAAAATAGAAAGATATATTTCTCTAAAAAGGGTTTTGAATCCATCTATGTCAACATCCTTTGATGGGTTTTAAGTTTATTTGGAGTTGATTTATTATGATACAAAACTTCCATATTATATTGAATGTCTTGTGATATGTTTGACTGTGGATGTGCTATTTTTACACCATCTGTGATTTATGGTTAAAGTATTGACATTTCATATGCTAGTTTTAATACGAATGTTTATGATATGTTTAAACCTTTTCATATGAGTAATGTATTAGACTTAGTAAGTGATGGGTGGAGTCTGCTATAGCTTCTCGATGCATCGGTAGGTCTCATGAGACAACTGGACATGGAATTGGCTGAGGCCCTTTCCCAATTTGATTTATGGTTTTGGCCGAGGCCTTAATCATTTTTAGACGTCTTGGCCGAGGCCTTGACAAAATGTTTCAGAATGTCCGGCATTATACATTCCCTCATTATGGAAATAATATTGATGGTTCATGTGGCCATTCGACTAGTATAATACCCATGATTATGTTTTATTATGGCATTATTTACTCAGCTCATATTCTTTCCAAAAAAGTATTCATGTTTATTATTGGTAAAGGCATGTGGTTTCAATTATTTACCATGCTTAATATTTATGCCATTTTCCGCTGTATTACTTACCCTTACTGAGCGTTTGAGATCACCCCTTTCTTATGTTTTATTTTCCCATTATATGAAGAAGTTAGTTATGAGTGACCATCAGGCATAATCTAGGAGGCTTGGATGTTTCTAACGAAATATATTTGTATTGTATTTCTTTTCAAGTTGTAAAGTTGAACTTATATATGAAGCTTGTTTCCAATAATACTAAACTGGTCGGTCTTTTGAGACATGATTTCCTTATGATCATGCCAATGTTATGTAATAATGCACCGATTCTGGGTAACTGGGGTCGGGGCATTACAGTATGGGAGACCCTTTTGGTCACCGCTTTGCTGGACCGACCCCGGAGAGTTAGCAATCATGGGTCTAGAGTTGGTACAAGCTACCACCGAGAAGGTACAGATCATCTGGGAGTTGATGAAGATTGCACAGAGCTGGTAGAAGTTTTATGCTAACAGATGATGGAGACCTTTGGAGTTTAAGGAGGGAGACCACGTCTTCCTTCGGGTCTCACCTTGATGAGGGTTACAGAGATTTGGTCGGGGCGGCAAGTTATCTCTGAGGTTCATTGGACCTTTTCAAATACTACATAGAGTTGGTGAGGTGGTGTACCACCTAGTTCTACCACCACAATTACACCGGGTACATGATGTCTTCCACGTGTCGCAGCTGAGGAGGTACGTGCATGAACCATCGCATGTCATCAACTAGGGTGAGCTGGACATTGAGGATGGAGAGACCTTTGCTAAGTACCTGATAGAGATTGAGGATCGGTAGGATAAGATCCTTTGTGGGTGATAAATTCCCTTGGTGTGTGTTCGGTGGCAGCACATGAATCTTCATAAGAGCACATGGGAGCGGGAGACTCAGATCCATGCCCAGTACCCACATCTTTTAGAGTAGCTCTTGTTTTGGCTTTTCAAGGATGCAAATCCCTAAGGTGGGGAGAATGTAATATCTTGTATTTTCTGTGTATTATTTTTTAAATATTATATAGAGACCAGACCTTTCGATGGTGTGCGATTTCGAGGCCTGGAGTTCCCGAAATAAATGTTTGAAATAAATTAAAATTTAAAACAACGCATGTGAGAGGTTTTCCTATAAAATTGGAATAACTTTTAAACGGGTTCCCAGATCAGAAATCTAAGGGCATTGTTGTGTTCAGAGTAGTGACTTTACCTTAGGAAGGTCCTAACATCGACCAGTGCGGGTCAGCTGCAAAAGTTAGTTTTTGGGAATTTTAGAAGAAACATTTTAAAAGAAATAAAATAAATTAATATTTTATTTTATTTTAAAATGTTTCCATAACATAATGACACTTATCTTCTTTAAATGAGCAGGATCCCAAGGTTAGACTCATAACCCTAGAGTTTTCCCCTAGAATCCTCTGGGGCTTTGGAGAGGAGTCAACCCTGGAGGATTTTTTTTGATGAACGTCGACGAACGACAACGCGTGGATCATTGCGTAGTGAGATCGAATCCCAACTAACGATTGATCTCCCTCTTCATCAAAGACTGAGGTATGGGTTTGTTATTTTGATTTAATTCTTCCTCGTTCTTCGATTAAACGATGAATGCGGATCAACCCACGAACAGGTTGATCCGCAGATCGTACGTTCTTGCGGGAGGGTTTTTATTGGGTTGATATCATGGAATTAATCCATGCTAGATTAATTTTTTGGTTGTTTTGATTATTCTTTGTTTGATCCTACTAGCGGGAGCATATCAACGTCGTGACGAATGACGATAGAGGTTCGTTCCTCGATTTTCTTTTGGATTTCTTCCCCCTTTTTACTTGTCTTCTTCGCGTTCTTCACGGGGTGATGAACAATAGATCATTTCATAGCCGTTCTGCAACGCAATGATCCCAAATTGGATATCCAGCATCATGATGACCTAGAGGATGTGCAATGGTGATGGCGGCAGTTGAATTGACACAGTTCAAGAGTTCTCGTTCTTCGAGCTTTCTTCATGTGGGTGAATCGAAACATGTTTTTGGGGCCGATTGGAGGCCCGAAACCGACGGATTCGGCTCCGTAAGGCCAGAGAGACCTAAACCCTGGAGTTTCAAGGAAATCAGGTGGCCGAATCAAGGATTGGAGGAGAAACTGGGGCGCGGCGGTGATGGGCATCATTTCTGGAAATTTCTGAAGAACATGGCGCGTATTCTGAAGAACATGTTGTGTGGGACTGGTTCAGCGGTGACTAGGGTTCTGCGATGCATGAAGCGATGACACAGCGTGTTCCCCTAAGAACATGGTGTGTGGGTCCTTATGAGGGACTCGGCGTGTATCTCGGGCGATACACGGACACAGGATGGAGTACACATCCATGTACTCCACCACACGGCCAGACCAGGCCAACTGCATAGGTTACCCCGTATACTGGTCACATGGGATGGTGCACACGGGATAAAGTCGTGTACCAATACACGGACGTGCACACGAAGCCGATCCCAGTTACTCGGACATGGCGTGTGATCTGTACTACATGCCGTGTACTGACTTTTCTACATGACCAGCCTTGCGACATGGGTCGTGGTACACGGGCAGTACCCAGGGTCAGAAGACATGGCATGTGACACTTCTAAACACCATGTACCTTTCAGTACATGGCTTGATCTTCTTGCATACCGTATCTAGGACACGTTTCATTTGGGTTAGTGCCCCTTTTTCTCATTCCCCTAAAGATCAAGTATCATTTCCTTCTATAAGAGTATGATCCCTTCAGTAGGACTTTCTGAGATAGATTCAGGTATCCCTCAAAGAGGCCCGGAGCGAGATCCTCAATCCATTATTGACCCTAGGTAGATTCAAGTATCGACATGACTATTTCCACAGGGCGCTGATCCTATACTTAGTAGGTGAATCTGGATGAGTCACGGTATTCACCAAGGCTCTGGCAGTGATCCTCATCTGTGTATCGTGATCTTTCCCCACTCAGGAGTGTGTTCTCCTGAAATGAGTGTATCTATCTCTCGTGACTTTTCCCAAAAAATAGTACTTCTCCTGAAAAATAGTACTTCTCAGACGGACGTCATTAGAGCTATTAGACTTGTGGAGTGAGTTCTCTCGGATGAGTGCTTTTTGGAATCTTCGAACTGAATCCCTAGCGGGGGTATGCAGTTGTGTGGCTAGGCTCTAGACTGTGGGTCTAGGTTTTGATTATGTATGGATTATGTTCTCCTATTATATGTTCAGTATACATATATTGTGTAGAGCTGAATATGCCTTTCCTTTGTGTATTTCTTTGTGGTTTTCAGGGTCCTCTACTGAGTATTGTTATACTCACCCCTGCATGGGTTTTTCCCGCACGTGTTGTGTCTTGTGTAGATGAGAATCCTTTTGACAGAGTCCAGGGTGAATGAGGATAGGACCAAGCCTTCTGAGTTCCCTATAGGACGAGGTGTTCTTATGGCTATGAGTAGTAGTCTCAGTACCTCTTTGTGTTTACAGGTTGGACTTTGTATTTTTCATACTCTTGTTTTTGGTGGGCTTGTATTCTGGCCTAGTTTACTTTCAGTAATTTACTTCCCGTTGTACTCTTTTGGTTGGGTTAGTTGTATGCATGCATTCTATTCCTTAGTGGTTCTTTTACATTTCAGCATTTTTGGGCTTGGATATGTGTGTGTGTGTGTGTGTCTAGGTACTTAGTCAATGCCTCCCATGTTAGTAATATGCCTACTCGGTGCTAGTCACCAGCCCCTGGCCTATTGGAGACGGGCTTGGGGAGTCGCAACGCGGGCCCCACTGGGTTGGGTCGTGACAGACATAACTACCTAGACCCATAAGAGATCACCACCTACTATTAAATCAGCAAAAATCTTAATCGCATATGGGAATCTCTACAAAACACCTCAAACATCACCCCTTCCTCAAGAAACTGGAGAACTAGATCACTAACCAACTCCCCCTTTAGTTTACTGAATGATCTCTATAACTGATCACTACACAAAAAATATTGGTCTTTCCTGGTCAAATATTTAAACGAGGATGAAACTCAAGATAAATCAGGTACAAACCTCTGATAATAGCCTAAAAGGCCAAGAAAAATACAAACAACTACCTTTTTATTGGGTGCTTCCCAAGAAAAAACTTCTTCAACCATTGATGGGTCTGCTTACACACACTGTCGAGACACCACATGCCTAAGAAAATTCACCTCTCTTATCCCGAACTTACACTTGGACAACATTACGTAGAGCTGGTGATGTCAAAGAACATTCAAGATAGTTATAAGATGCTCGGCATGCTACTCGTCTGACTTCGAGTATATCAATATATCATCAATGAATATGAAGATGAATTGATCCAAGAACTCACTAAAAAATGAGTTCATAATCCCCATGAACATAGTCGGTACGTTCATAACACCGAATGGAATGACTACAAACTTGAAGTTCCCATGCCTACATTTGAAGGCATTATTCATGATATAGCCCTCCTTTACCCTCAAATAGTGATATCCAGACCGCAAATCGATCTTAGAAAACCAACTCTCCCCTATCAGCTAGTCGAAAAGATCATTTATCCTTAGAAGAGGGTAACAATTTTTTATCATCACCTAATTCAACCTCTAGTAGTCTATAAATAACCTTATACAACCATATGCCTTCTTGGTGAAAAACACTAGAGCACCCCATGATGACACATTGGGCTGGATAAAACGCTTATGCATTAGATCATCTATCTGAATCCTTAGCTCCCGCAACTCAGAAGGTTACATTCGATAAGAAGTCATTGAAATTAGAGAAGCATTGGGATTTATGTCTATCTCAAACTCAACATCATTTCAAGGGGTTAGTGTCACAACATCCTTGATAAAAACATCCATAAAATCACCAACAACCATGGGAACCTCTACCATCTCAGAATCTACTAATTCCATAGAAAACTCATCCAACAAGGAAATAAGGGGATCCACACACTGACTTCCCACATGAAAACCCTTCTCACCAACAAAAACAACTTTTCGGCCATCAACATCCAAAAACATGATTATCCTCTAAAAGTAGTCGATAATATCATGTACTGAATACAACCAGTAGATGCCAAGGATGACATCGTATGGCTAAAACTGTAGCAAAAAAGAGATTCCCACGAGATTGGTGCAGCCCCATCATCGGTTTTTACCCCCAACACACATCAAACAAGATGTTTTGGACTTTGATTGGCATAGTCAACACTTGGGGCATGAGAAGCCACTCTATATCTAGTCCCAAAGCATGGTATAGAGTGGGTGAAGAAATGGAGTATGAATCTCTTGAATCAAACAAGGCACAAACAAGGGTACTAAACAAACTGATTGTACCTTTAACGATCTCTTTCCACTATGGAATTTCTACCTCCACAACATGCAACTGACCACACACAGCTCCTCTACCTCTCTGCTAATGACCAACTACATGACCACACACGGGTCTCAGTACTTGAACATGAGGAACATTTTGGGTTCAACCTTTACCCGCTCCATCTCCCCTTGGTAGAGAAAAAAACTTTTACCCCTACTACTAAAACAGTCTCACTGGAGACTTCTGCTAAGACTGGTGTAGAACCTGTCCACCTCCACCAAACTGAGGTCGGAGAACCACTAGGAACTAATTCTAGAAATTGGCATGAACCCCAAAACCAAAACACACTAGCACAAAAGTCCTAGGAAAATCGTAGAAACCACTAGCCCCAGAACGCTAGAAATTAAGCTGCTAAGGTAGAATCCATGTCGGTTGAAACATCAAAGGTCCTAGTTCTTGATACCTTCCACTAAAAACTATGCTCCTTGAGGAACCCTTCTGATTCCCCTCCCATGTCAAACCTCCTCACAAGTGAATTTGATCGATCACCTATGCCTTCTTATTAACCTCCAGATACGTTAGAAATTTTAAAGGAGTAATTACATACAATATAGAAGGACATAGTGCCTCCTCAATACGTCATGCATGAGACTCATCATCTGGAAAAATATCTAAGGAAAAATACAAAAGTTCATTTAACTTGATTCCCATCTCCCATAATGACATGCTCCCCTACTGAAAAGAAATAAGCTTCTACCTCTTTACTGCCTTCATGGTCAATGACAGGAACTATGCCTGAAACTCCTTCTAGAATTCAACCCACAAAACATCTTCCTCCTTCCACTCTCCCAGATACAGTGTCCACAACTGATGTGAAGCTCCCCACATCTGAATAATTTCCAAAGGGACCCATTACTCTGTCGGGGCCTGGATCAAACTAAAAGTGATCTTGAGCTCCTCTATCCATCTCTCTATCTCCATATCTAAGACATTACCCTCATAATTCCCCAAAGACTACTACTGAAAGCACGCAATGTCTTTTACCACTGATCATCCTACTCAACCGGATCAACCCTACAGCGATCAACCAGATCAGCCTGTTGAACCTAAACTGCCTGATCCACATGAGAATGATGAATAGGATCCATAACTGAAAGGTAAATAAAGAAATTCCTAAGCTTGGTAGTGTGAGATTTTATTAAGATTAATTTTAAGTCATTTATTTCATTTTTTATCCATTTCAATATTCAAAAAAACAACCCTATTTAAACAAGAACACAATTATTCATGAATCATGTACCTCTCCTAGGTCACTACCTTGAAAACAGGGCCATCTCACTTGGCTATTCATTGAGCTTAGAGTCTGTACACTAGATCACGGAGGGGGGGGCTAAAATCCCATTTTCTAGTCAGTCTCCCTATCCTATGTCATGCACTAAGGTCAGCTGGATCTATTTCCATACCACCCCCTACAATCCTCATTATGCCTAACTACAGACTTTATCCTATCTCTCAACCACTCCCCTGATACCACTCTATCATGATCCCCTCCCTCCAAAGATACAATAATGAGGGGAGAGAGATAATGTCCCCCCGAGTACCACCTCTAGTAGGCCCTAGGTTGGTGACTAGTACTGAGGGTATAAAGATATCATGATATGTGAGGCATTACTCTCTATAATAATATGGGATCAGAAGATAAGATAGATCATCCAAAAAAACTCCAATACCTAATATAAAATAAATCCAAAACCATCCCACATGAATGTATAAATAGAACTGATACAAATAAAAGTATCAAAAGTAAATACCCAAAAGTAAATCTAAAGTAGCGACATAGAAACTATCAAGGATCTGAGCTACTAATGTCCAACATGGTCCATGTATTCCTTCTAGAAACTTGAAAATAGATTTATATACATAGGGTGAGCATACAAGTATACTCAATAAGAAAACCAAAGTCTCTTGCACACATGGTAAAGAAGAATACTAATGTACCTATGAGAAAACATCAGAACCAAAAAACACCTATCAAGGTATACTAACCGTTCTAACCTCACCAAGGAATGCTCACCAAATAATGCAAATCAAGTAATATAATATAATAGGAATCGCATTGATAACAGTACCATGTACCACTTTCCCACTGGTATGACACTCTCACACCCAACGTCGTATGTCCTAGCACTCTCATCTCTTCTGTATACCACACCACCCCACAAGCACGGTCACAATACACCTCGCCTATAGACACCTAGGCTCACTGCCCCAGAAGCATGACCAAAACACATCTCACCCAAGAAAACCTAGACCACAATACAACCACTACCAAAGCCAGAGTAGTAGGGTATCATGAACATGTAGAAAATTAACCTTGTTCCCCCCTCTTACCATACATTACCCCCACTAGAAGACACCCCATAAGGACGTTCATATCACATCCCACCTGAAAACACCTAGTCCACCATCCCACAAGCATGGTCACATCTCTCCCAACAATACCTAGGCTATCAAAACCACCAACTAATGCACTAATAAACCTCTGGCCATCACAACATGTGCAACACCTACCTCTCCTGGAAGAGAGAGATGGAAAGAGAGGGTACCCATCCATCCGTACTCCTCAAAGGATGTTTGGAAAAACACCCCCCACGTGACTATGTGGGTGTCAACACATAGTGCTCAACATGGGTGGGGTTCATATAGAAATCGCAAGAATATACAAGTATATATATATATATAATATCAAACACTCAAGTCCAACCTATGGGTTCACAAAGAAACCAACAAACGCACAACACCGTCACTTTTGATGCCACCTCTAAATGCATAACACCAAACAACAAGCCACAAAACCCATTTCACATTTCCAACCGATTTCATTTAATCATATCATTATTTTAATTATTCGGAATCAACCAAATTTAATCACACAACCCAACATTTAATTATTCATTTACAAATTTCACCCCATTATCCAAACCAACCCAAGCCATTTCAAACATTATCAAACAATTATTTATTAATTCTATCACTACAGGGGAATCTAGAATAAAGCAACCACCACTTCACCATCCCAAAATCATGGCCAAAAAACATCTCGCCACCCCAAAATCCCAGCCAAACAAACCACCTTGCATCCCCAAAATCATGTCCAATAAAACCATATCGCTTCCCCAAAAGTACGGAAAAAAACCAAATCACCACCCCAAAAGCATGGAACATGAACCATCAGCCCCACATGCCCAAACCACACATAGTTGTCTCACAAGAATGACCACATATCACAACACATGAAGATCAATTTATAGATTTACAAAGGGGTTTTTATCACATTCCACTTTATTTTAGTGATGTTATCACACAAATCATTATCCTGGGACAACCGTTTTATTAGCCAAATATAAGTGGTTTGTTGATTTCCATTTTAGGGTGATATCAAAAAAAATCACAACCAAAGTTAAAATATCAACACAGATATCCAGCACAAAAAATCCCCCAACATCCACAATTTTCGATGGGGATCAATCCCATACAATTCAAAATATAAAAATAATAATAAAACTATAAAAACATGTGATTCAAACCCACTTTTTCCCTTCAATTTCAATTTAACAAATTATTTATATTTAGTTAAGCTAGCATGACCATAAATAATAAGTTAACAAAAGAAACCCCCTTCTGCATGATACACAATAAATATAAACAATGGATTCCCTACCTCAAAGAATCTTTTTCAACTCATTGTACACTGTAGGGTAAAGAAGAACGCCCGCAAACCAGAACCACGCCACGAGAAAACATGGATCAACCTAAACAATAGCAAAAGATTATCAAAATTCAACCCAACACACCCAAAACCATAACAACATCACCGTAGTGAATCCCCGGGAGAAGAATGGAAGAAAACCTACCAATAAGAAGGAAGGTCTTTCCACAGATTGCAAACGAACAACCACCGAGACCAATAAATTAAAGAGGGAGGAGGAGGTCTTGAATAACTCCTTAGGGTGCCTAAGGTTTTCCCAAAATGAGAGGAAGAAAAAGATACAACCAAATGAATGAAAATTCGTCCAGAAAGAACTTTTAAAACTGCACTGCATTGGGGATTTACATGACATGTAATCCCCTTTCATGTTGTGTAATCTTCAGGGTTTGGTTTCACTGAAAAATGTGTCGCCTTTTTATTATTTAACCCCTAAAATCTACAAATCATGAACTGGAATTGAACAATTCATGAACCACCATTACACATCCTGTAATACACTTACACAACATGTGTTTCCTACAACAGTTCTACTGTACCTCTAGCTTCCATCGAAAACTCCTATAACCTCCCCCAGAACCTCCCCCAAACACCTCCAACAACCAAAACTGGGAAAGTAACGGGCCGAGAGGGAACATACCGTTACATCCCCCATCGTCATCAATCGCTCTCACCACCTCCATTAGACTTCACATCTATAATCACACCTTTCATTGCCTTCATCATCCACACACAAAAATTATAGACGTTATCCACAGCTCCTTATGCCATCGACTATAGGCACCATCGTCAGCCACATATGCTACTACAGAATCATGTTTATTTGGTGCTACCATTTATCAACACTAAGAAAATGCACTAATAAAAGGGTGCTTTTATCATCTCTAGCTAAGAGCACATATAAGGTCCCCTTTATTGGTGCTCAAAAAAAGTGTTGATGAAAGTACACCCTTTATTAATGTTTTTTCTTAGCACTGAAAAAGGATTCATTTATCAATGTTTTTTTTCAATACTGTAAAGTATGGGGGGCTTTATTAGTGTATTTCATAGCATTGATAAAAGGTTCAATTACTAAATATATATATATTATTTAAAATCCTATTTTATTATGGAAATATATTATATTAACATGTATAAAATATATTTTCATAAATATGATTTATATAATACTAAATATGTATTTAAAATTGATATATAATATATTTAGTGAAAAATGATTTAAAAAATAATTAAAAATATATATTAATTTATAATTTTCTATTTACTATTGAGTAATAGACATTTGATAAATAATTATTTATAATACAAATTTAATAATGAATTAATATATTAAGATAAGTTAAAAAACATGACTTTAAATTCAAACAACTATAACATTTAATTTGGGTGTCTATTTGGGCTCCATGAGATATCAAATTGAAGCTTGTTAAGAGATATACACTATATTGATAGGGGGTTTCTATTTTATTTTGATAAAAAAAGACTGGAATGCCTCTAAAACTGAGTTTTTAGTTAGAATACCCTAATTTTTTAATATTCGATGGGATTTCATCTTCATTTAAGAGGGTCTTGTTATCTTTTTTGGGGGGTGAATTTATTCCTAAGGATTATACTCATGGATATTATAGTGTTGAAATTTTACCATTTTCATATTGTAGTGTTATTTATAATTATATATAAGCATATATATATCTATATATATATAGTTGTATGTATTTATATATAAAAATTTAATTTTATAAAAAAATATTTAAACATTTTTACATATAAAATATATTTTTAAATAAATTAATCATATGGAAATAAATATTAATTTTCCATTTTATTTAAACTAAAAATGTAAGAATGTGTATATTCCTATAAAAATGTATATATATTGTTTATATATAAATATGTGTGACTTTATATTAACATACCAATATATATTTATGTGCACATTCTAATATATGTAAATAATTAAATATTAATATGTTAAATATTTAAATAAATATAAATATATTTATATATATACATAGACACACATATGTATAAACACACACACACACAAATACACACATAGAGACATATTTTATAAATGTATTTATATATATGTGGATAAAAAGAATGTATCTAAATATATCTAAATAAATAAATATGACATAAAATACTGAAGAAAATAACACTACTAGAAAAACAGGTATTTGCGACGGGCTATTTACGACGGGAACCCGTCGCAAATGGCTTTTTGCGACGGGGTCCCGTCGCAAATAGCCCGTTGCTGAAAACGCCGTCGCAACTACACTTATTTGCGACGGGCCCGTCGCTATAGCCTTTTTTTGCGACGGGCATTCTCCCCGTCGCAAATAGTATTCCGTATTTTTGTAAAAAACTTTTAAAACAGTATTTGCGACGGTCCCGTCGCAAAAACTGTTTTTTAAAAAAATAAAAAAAATTAATAATACTAGTATTTGCGACGGGAGTAGTATCCCGTCGCAAATACTAAAAATAGTATTTGCGACGGGACCCGTCGCAAATACTTTTTTAAAAAAAATAAAAAACTATTAATAATACTAGTATTTGCGACGGGTATAGTATCCCGTCGCAAATACTATAAAAAAAATAAAAAAAATAAATTATTAATAAATTATTTTAATTAATATAATAATAGAATTATAATTTACAAATGAAAATAATAAATTATTTTAATTACTATAATAATAGTAGAATTATAATTCAAAAATAAAAAATAATAGAATATTAATAAATAATTTAATTAATATAATAATATTACAATTATAATTCATAAATAAAAAAAATATTAATAAGTTATTTTAATTAATATAAAAATAATAGAATTATTTTACATTCAAATATTAAAATAATTCCAAGTATTACAAAAAAAATAATTAAATTATAATATTATAAAATTTTAATATATATATAAAATTTAATATTATAAAATATAAATAATATTATTATTCATATTAATATTGTTATTTAAAAATATAATATTATTAATATTTTATAATGAGACAGAAACTACGAATAGAAAAAAAAATATTTTGATTTCTCAAATTTTATAACTGAAATACAAAATCTAATCTGAAGGAGGGGGGAGGTGGGGGATCTGCAGATGGTGGTGGAGGAAACTCCACCCCTAAAGCATGAGTGAGTCGGCGCATGTACTCCATCTGCTCCTGATGCTGCTGCTGCCACCGACTCGTCTGCTCCTCGTACAGCTGCTGCTGGCGTCGACGCTCCTCCTCATGCTGCTGACGCATCTGCTCCTGCTCCTGTCGGAGACTCTCTATCTGTGCAGTCTGAGATCGCAACTGATCCTCATACTGTGTAGAAAAAGATGCACGAGCTCCTCTCGAGCTGGACGCCGACATCGCAGCACTACCATAATAATCTCCGGGAGTCAGTCGAGAGCCGATACCAACTACCCGGCCCTTCTCGAAGGCATACTGGGTGGCCTGCATCCATGCCGCCTCATCAAACTAACGGGCAGTGGTCTGATCTGATGACTCGTCCTGACTCTCAGGCCGGGTCTGTGACGCTGCGGCCTCATATGACTCCTATAGTTGCAATTTAAAATTAAAATTGTGAATATATTATATGCAGTTAATTTTTAAACTTGAAAACAAATAATACTGACCACGATGTGATGCTGACGATCACCTCTGAGCTCCCCAGTAGCAGGATCACTATACATCCTCCGATATACGTCGTACTCTGTAATATCGGGGTGCTCGACAGCCTATAAGAATAAAAAATAAACTGTTAATATTTATAGTTATATAAAATATTTATAAATAATGTACGTACCAGATGCTGTCTATGAGTACTGAAAGAACAACTCCCAGCTCGATGAGTCACCTCCTGTCTCCCCCGATTCTGCCTCCCCAGTGATGATCTCCTCTGAAAGGCACCACTCAACCAGTGCGCACATAATCCATCCCATACATGGGATGAAATATACTCTGGTCGGTGTGCTCTACATGACTCCTCAAAATCTGACACTCCTGCTTTCTTCATCGCAGCTTTTCTTAAATTGTGCAAAAACTGACGAAGGCGATCACGCATGGCCACCTCTCATGCCTCGTGGATGGCGTCACGCATGGTATCCTCGATCGGATACCATAAACCATACAAAAAAATCAAAATATCAAGTTAGAAATGAAATAATTTTCAAAATAAAAATTATTTATTTACGTACGTACCAACCAATGGCCAAACATGGCCTGCTGCACATCAATGGGAATATGCTCCCATGTGGTCCACGGCTGAGAGAAATAGTTGCGCAAAATAGCGCTGCCCTGTCCGACTGCTATATGCGGAAAACTGAAAAAAATAATAAACATTTATTATGTGAATAGATTAATGAAATCTTAGTCAAATCCACAGGTTATCACATAGGTTATCACACCTTCGGGTGCGCGGATCAAACCCAAGACGTGGACGTCGCTCGAGGACGGGGTCAGGAATCATCAATCGTGCAAGACCGCGCCCCCTCCGCGTACTCCCTGAAGCGCCTGTATTCTTAGACATGAATAAACGCTGAAGTCTGGATGTAAGCGGAAAATATCTCAACTGTTTTACAGGAATCAAACCAGACTTCCCGTGTTGTCCTTCTTTATATCTCAGTTGCCCACATGTGGGACAACTATCCAACGACTCATTTTCCCCTGAATATAAAATGCAGTCATTTGAACATGCATGAATCTTCTGAAAAGTAAGTCCCAAATTTCGAACCAACCTCTTACTTTCATAGTAATTTGCAGGTAAAACATTTCCTTCGGGTAACAGTGTTTTCAGCAAAGAAAATATCTGGTCAAAACAGGTGTTTGACATTCCGTTATCTGATTTGATAGCCATAAATTTTGCAACTGCTTCTAATTTTCTCATCTTGCAGCCAGGATATAATGCATCCTCAGCAGACTTCAACAACTCATAAAATTCAGACGGTCCCAACTCAGGATTTGAAGCTATATCAGCCGGAGTTTCTGTATGTTGAACAGATGAACCTGCAACATCATGTACTAAATCTTGAAACTGGGATGGATCCGGAATCAAGTTGGTATCACCTGCTCTGGAACTGCGTTCACCGTGTTGATACCAAAAAACATAATCTGCTTGAAAACCAAAACGCAAGAGATGTTCCCCCACTTTGTCAAACGTGTCAAACGTTCTCAATGCACATTTTCTACAAGGGCATTTTATCTTTCCTTCTGAAACAAATTCTGGATTTGATGCCGCAAATGATAAAAAACTCTCCACACCCTCTATATATACTGGATTTAAACCAGAACCATTTGGATTTCTACGTTGATTTATCCATATGCGGTCATCTAATAATGACTGTTGACGACCTCGTTGTTCCATATTTTTCTATAAAATATAAAAGCATTACTGGTTTTGAATAATTTGTTAGAAAAAACACAAGCAAGGATTGAATATATTGAGAATAAAGCAAAACCTGTTACAAATATTGATAATTTTAATATTATATTGATTTTTTATTTTTTTAATAATACTAATATAATTTTTTTCATAAATATTAATTATATAATAATAACATCATTACATTATTAGTATATTTTATTATTAATATTAAAATAATATAATTTTATATATTATATACAATTCTCCTTTCATCTGTGTGTTTCACATTCTGTCTCCACATGTAATATTGGCATTCACTTTCACCTCTCCATTGGCGAGTAGGTTGATAATTTTGAAAAAGAATGCCAATATTACATGTGGAGACAGAAAAAACACAGAAGAAAAGAGAATTGTATATAATATAGAAAATTATATTATTTTAATATTAATAATAAAATATACAAATAGTGTAATAAGGTAATTATTCCAAATTATTGGTAATTATTCCAAATTATTGGTAATTATTCCAAATTATTGGTAATTATTCCAAATTATTGGTAATTATTCCAAATTATTGGTAGTTATTCCAAATTATTGGTAGTTATTCCTAATTATTGGTAAATATTGGTAATTATTGGTAAATATTGGTAATTATTGGAAAATATTGGTAATTATTGAAAAATATTGGAAAATATTGGTCATTATTGGTAATTATTGGTGATTATTGGTAATTATTGGTGATTATTGGTAATTATTGGTGATTATTGGTAATTAATACTAATTATTGGTAATTAATACTAATTATTGGTAATTAATACTAATTATTGGTAATTAATACTAATTATTGGTAATTAATAATCATTATTACTAATTATTGGTAATTATTACTAATTATTGGTAATTATTACTAATTATTGGTAATTATTTCTAATTATTACTAATTATTTCTAATTATTACTAATTATTTCTAATTATTAGTAATTATTGCTAATTATTACTAATTATTGCTAATTATACCTAATTATTGCTAATTATTACTAATTATTGCTAATTATTGTTAATTATTGGCAATTATTGTTAATTATTGGCAATTATTGTTAATTATTGGCAATTATTGTTAATTAATACTAATTATTGGTAATTAATACTAATTATTGGTAATTAATACTAATTATTGGTAATTAATACTAATTATTGGTAATTAATACTAATTATTGGTAATTAATACTAATTATTGGTAATTAATACTAATTATTGGTAATTAATAATCATTATTACTAATTATTACTAATTGTTGGTAATTAATAATCATTATTACTAATTATTACTAATTGTTGGTAATTATTACGAATTATTGGTAATTAATACTAATTATTGTTAATTAATACTAATTATTGCTAATTAATACTAATTATTGCTAATTATTACTAATTATTGCTAATTATTACTAATTATTGCTAATTATTACTAATTATTGCTAATTATTACTAATTATTGCTAATTATTACTAATTATTGCTAATTATTACTAATTATTTCTAATTATTACTAATTATTTCTAATTATTACTAATTATTTCTAATTATTGCTAATTATTGCTAATTATTAGTAATTATTGCTAATTATTAGTAATTATTGCTAATTATTGCTAATTATTGATAATTATTAGTAATTATTGATAATTATTGGTAATTATTACTAATTATTGGTAATTATTACTAAATATTGATAATTATTGGTAATTATTCATAATTAATACTAATTATTGGTAATTAATACTAATTATTGGTAATTAATACTAATTATTGGTAATTAATACTAATTATTGGTAATTAATACTAATTATTGGTAATTAATACTAATTATTGGTAATTAATACTAATTATTGGTAATTAATACTAATTATTGGTAATTAATAATCATTATTGCTAATTTTTACTAATTTTTACTAATTATTACTAATTATTACTAATTATTACTAATTATTGTTAATTAATACTAATTATTGCTAATTATTACTAATTATTGCTAATTATTACTAATTATTACTAATTATTACTAATTATTACTAATTATTACTAATTAATACTAATTATTACTAATTATTGTTAATTAATACTAATTATTGCTAATTATTACTAATTATTACTAATTATTACTAATTATTTCTAATTATTACTAATTATTTCTAATTATTACTAATTATTGCTAATTATTATTAATTATTGCTAATTATTAGTAATTATTGCTAATTATTATTAATTATTGATAATTATTAGTAATTATTGATAATTATTGGTAATTATTACTAATTATTGGTAATTATTGGCAATTATTGTTAATTATTACTAAATATTGATAATTATTGGTAATTATTCATAATTAATACTAATTATTGGTAATTAATACTAATTATTGGTAATTAATACTAATTATTGGTAATTAATACTAATTATTGGTAATTAATACTAATTATTGGTAATTAATACTAATTATTGGTAATTAATACTAATTATTGGTAATTAATACTAATTATTGGTAATTATTACTAATTATTCCTAATTAATACAAATTATTCCTAATTATTACTAATTATTACTAATTATTGTTAATTATTCCTAATTATTACTAATTATTGTTAATTATTCCTAATTATTACTAATTATTGGTAATTAATACTAATTATTGGTAATTAATACTAATTATTGGTAATTAATACTAATTATAGGTAATTATTACTAATTATTGTTAATTATTGGTAATTATTACGAATTATTGGTAATTAATACTAATTATTGGTAATTAATACTAATTATTGGTAATTAATACTAATTATAGGTAATTAATACTAATTATTGGTAATTATTACTAATTATTACTAATTATTCTTAATTATTGATAATTATTGATAATTGTTCCTAATTATTAGTAATTAAATGAATAATTATCAATAATTAGAAATAATTACCAATAATTACAAATAATAACATTATTAATATATTTTATTATTAATATTAAAATAATATAATTTTCTAATTTATATACAATTCTTCTTTCATCTGTGCGTTTTCTATCTCCACATACAAATAATACATGTGAAGACAGCAAACACACAGATGAAAAAAGAATTGTATATATATAAAAAATTATATTATTTTAATATTAATAATAAAATAAACTAATAATGTAATAATGTTCTTATTCCTAATTATTGGTATTTATTACTAATTATTAATATTTATTCTTAATTATTAAAAATTATTACTAATTATTCCTAATTACCATTAACTATAAACAATACTAATAATTTAAATTTATTAAGTAATAAAACAATGTAAACATAATTAAATTACAACTAATTAATAATAATTGAAACTAATAAAAAATTAAAAATAAATAAAAAATTAAAATGAAGATAAATACCTTGAAAATTGATCTGTTCTGATCGTTCTTCAAAACTTTAATATCAGCTCCGGAGAAAAAAATTAAACTGGAGAAAAACTCAACTCTAGAAATATAATTTTGAGAGAAGGAGAAGATAAGGAATGAGAATGAAATGAAAAAAACGGATGGGGGTATTTATAGGTTAGATTATTTGCGACGGGCCCATTTGCGACGGGATTACCGTCGCAAATAGTATTATTTGCGACGGTACCCGTCGCAAATACCTTAGCCAACATTTATTACGGTCAACCGGTAAATAGTTATTTGTGACGGGTCCCGTCGCAAATAACCCCTGCCGACATAGTATTTGCGACGGGGAGAATATTCCCGTCGCAAATACCTTTTACCGCCGCCGGTTATTTGCGACGGGAATATTTCCCCGTCGCAAATAAGTTTCCCGCGATTTGGCGCGCATCGCGGGAAAACTATTTGCGACGGGGAAAGCAATCCCGTCGCAAAAGCCTCCTTATTTGCGACGGGGAAATACCCCCGTCGCAAATAAGTTTTTAACATGACTATTTGCGACGGGAATAAATCCCGTCGCAAATAACCCGTCGCAATTGCTCATTTTTCCCGTAGTGTAATATGGAGTAGTGTGAAATCATAGACATGCATAGGTATATGTTACATATTCAAATCTAGCCAAGGGCACACAAGTGTGACAGGTGGAGAGCACAAATAAAGCATTGGGTTGGGGGGGTCACTGATAATGGGGGTCATGGAGTGCTAATAAAGGTAGTGTAGGAATAGAGAGGAGGGGTGGTGCTGATAAAGGTGCCTGGAAAGAACTTATAAAGTTGGTGTGGTGGGTGATGAGCCCTGAAAAAATATTATTGTAGCTAAATCCTAGTTTTAACAGTGAATGTTTTAACACTCATAAAGTGGAAGTTTATCAGAGCTAAAAACACTAATAAAACAATCATTAGTAATGGGTGACTTTATCAGTTCTTTTTCTAGCACTGATAATGGAGACTAGGTTTTAAAGGTGTTTATAACTTTAGCATTTTTTAGCACCAATAAAACTCTTTTTATGCGCTGATAAAGGGAGGATTTGTAGCAGCGTGACTACCACTATCTACTACATCCACCTGTCCACACCACCCACTATTATCATCTATCGCCACAGACAACAACAAACACAGACTCTCTTTCTTCAAATTTACCACTTCTGAATGTGTATTTCTCTATTTATATATTTACTCTATATATAAATGATTATGTTTCTCTATATAGTTTAGATTGTATAATAGAGCCTCCACATATAATTGTAAAATTTTAGTGATTGGAGATGTGTCTCTATGGGTAGAGGATTTGTCCACATCCTCTTCCCCACGTAGGATTTGAAGCTATGAGCATGGGGTCTCAGATCAGTCTCTCTCAAACCCATAATTATGTATCTTTGAGAGTGGGACAAAAATTTCAATCCTTTGGAGGGGTATGTAATTCATCTATCCAGTTTTGGGTCAAAATTATTGGCCTTAATTTGTTACTATGGAATCCAAAGATACTCTATGATATTTCGGTATCCATTGGTGTCTCGATTAAGCTTGATAAATATACAGAGTTGGTTCACTATGGACATTATGTCTAGTTTTTGGTTGAAGTTGACTTGGAATCAATTTTCATTGATAAGTTCTTTCTTTCTACTGATTTGGATGAACTCAAACTAATAGTTGAATATGAAAAAGTTCCAAAGTTCTTTAATGTATGCAGATTGATTGGGCATAATTTCTCTTCTTGAAATTGATCTAAGACCTATGCTTTTTGTGAAGCTCACGGTCATGATGAAAGAAAGTGTTTCAAAAAGGCAAGAAAGCCTACAGCTGGATGTGGGATGCAGACTGTTCCATCTCTAGATGAACTTGTCGGTGTGTCTCTAGATGAACCTGTAGGTGTGGTCTGGGGAGCTGTTGCGATGCTAGTGGGTGATGATTCATGTCAGAGGGAAGGTGTTAGTCTTGGATCTAACCAAACTATTATTGAGAACAAGAAGACTTCTAGGTCTTGGGTGCAAATGTTTTAGGATGAGGATGCTGCTGAGGTTGGCATGGCACAAGTCTCGGGCCTCCCTAGAATAAGCATGATTGTAACATTCCGGTTCCGGAAGCCGCCCAGAGGTGTCCCGTACCCGGTTGGTCACATGGCCTCAAGCGCATTTCCCCAAACGCCAGAGGCTACCGACTAACAGCGATGGCCTTGGGTGTGATAGTGGGGAAACTATGCCCTCATTGGCAGTGTAACACAGTGGAAATAACAGTTATACAATAGTGGAAGCAGTAAAAGCATGCAATAAGTAAACAGCAGAAGACTGAAAAAATAAACTGGAGCACATATATATAACGATGCATGATACATATGTCTAGGAAAGCAGCCAAACAAGTCACAATGCTGGAATACAGTAGTAAACCAAGGTACAAAAGAAAACAGATAAACTCCAGCAGCATCGCAAGCCTCAGCTTGGTCTCATGCTCTCCAGCTCCACAACAATCAAGTACTTGAAGTGGAAGGGCGCTTGCCCTTATCTATACCTGCAACAATATAATCTGTTTGGGCCCAAAAGCATGACCCAAACAGGGTGTGAGACTAACCTCAGTAGGAAACCACCCAAAGATCTGTGTCTAATAGTCAGTGAATATATATGGTAGACAATAAGCAAAAAGAAGCAGTAAACAAGGAAGTACTCAAAAGTAAACAGTCCTACAGTTTCATTTACAAACATTTACTTTCAATTATTTAATCAACCAAAAACAAATACAAGCAACCCTCTGGGTAGTTCTCACAGCCTAACCCCTCTGGTTCGCAATACAAGAAAAGATATAACAAAGACTCTCTAAGGTAGCACTCACCGTCAATTCCCCCTATAGTCATGTGTGATCAAAGACTCTCTAAGGAAGCACTCTCCATCAATTCCTCTTGTAGTCTTTTAACGGTAATCTACAGACACTCTGAGGAAGCACTCAACATTAATTCCTCATGTGGCCTCGTAATGTAACTATAGACACTCAGAGGGAGCACTCAACGTCAATCCCCTATATGGTCTCGCAGCGTAATGATTATAACACACTCTGGGAAAGCCCTCAGCGTCAATTTCCCCTATGGTCTCGCTACACCAGGTTCCCACAGCCCCATGTAAAGCAATCGTGCACAAATGATAATCAGCAGCCAAAGTAAACCTCAAGAACTACTTGGCTAAACAACTACAACATATCATAGCATGTCAAATAATAATCACTTCATCCTAACAATACTAAGCATGGAAAGCAAAGCAGTAGCCTAACAGGCAAGGCTAGACCAAACGGTCAATAACAAGCAAACATGGGAAAAACATCCATATCATGGCAAGGTTAACCCTATTCACAACAATTAAGCACTATCCAAACAAACAAGGCATAGCAGGCAATAACAGGGCTAAAAACCATAAACACGCAATACCCCGAACAAGGGTATTGGGCACTTTTGCACATATAACTCAAAGACTAACTATGGAAAGGCACAAACCACCTACCTCAGCGTTGTGAGATCGATATACGCGAACCTCGGGCCTTGAATCGCCCTAGAACACCGTAGATCTACAAAACGCTTAAAAAGTTCAACTGAGGATAACACGTGAGAGGAAATATTAGGAGATGAAGTTATAGAAGAAGGAAAAACTCACTATGGCAATTTCAACGCAATCGACGGTGGTCGATTTGAAGAACAGACGGTGAGTTGGGGGATCGGCGAATATCTGTGGTCGTACGGTCACTCCTGGACGAGACAGACAAGGAGAAAAAGGGTTCTGTCGATTAGACGCGACCCCGGTCCGTTTAATGAAAAAAAGAAAGTACACGACGTGTATTTTAAAAGTGCACGATGTGTACTTGTCTTTTCCAGCCTCCGCTTTAGGCGGTCTCCAGGTCACCACACACGGCCATGTACTCTGCCGTTACACAGCTAGTACACGGTCACCCGCAGCAACTGGGTACACGGCGTGTACTCCTGAAATTTTCAGAAACTCTTCTTTTTCTCAAAAACAACCTAAAAAGAAAAACGTACATGAAAAGAATATTCAGGTTCTTACAAACTTCCCCCCTTAAAGACATTTTTCTCAGAATTTCCCTAGCAAGGCGGCGTAGAAGAAGAAACCTCGAACAGCTTCGGCCACTGTGATTGTACATCGGCCTCCCTCTCCCAAGTCTCGTCATGTACTTTTCCGTGCTGCCATAGCACTCGTACTAGAGGAACAGACCGGTCACAGAGAACCTTCGCACTTCGATCAAAAATCCAGATAGGATGATACTCGAAGGATTCGTCCACCTCTAACTCAAACTCCTTGGGTTGGAAAACATGATACGGGTCTGAGAATTAACGTTGAAGCTGAGAAACGTGGAAGACATCATGCATTGTCTGGTACCTTTGAGGTAATTGCAACCGATAGGCAACCGGCCCGACTCTCTCCAACACCTCAAACGGTCTGACGTACCTCAGTGAAAGCTTACCCTGCCTTCTAATCCTCCTGTGTCCCAACCTCGGTGTGACACGTAGAAAAACCTTATCTCCGACCTCGAACTCCAGAGGTCGTCTTCGTCGATCAGCATAAGACTTTTGTCTTGACTGTGCAGTAGTCATCCTCTTCTGAATCAACTCCATCTATGGTCTCCTGGATAAGTCGAGGTCCCAACATAGTTGTCTCTCCTGCCTCCAGCCAACATAAAGGTGATCGGCATGGCCTACAATACAAGGCCTCATAAGGTGTCATCTGAATAGTTGCTTGAAAACTATTATTGTAGAAAAACTCCACAAAAAGTATGTGCTTCTCCTAAGAACCTCCAAAATCCAGGACGCATGCTCGAAGCATGTCCTCAAGCACCTGAATAGTATGCTTGGACTGGCCATCTGTCTGGGGGTGGTAAGCTGTACTCAGAGGTACCTGTGTACCCAAAGTCCTCTAAAGTCCCTACCAGACCTGAGAAGTAAAACGGGCGTCCCTATCTGAAACAATGGAGTGTGGAAATCCATGTAGACGTACAATCTCTTGGATGTACAACCGTCCAAGCTCATCAACACTGAAGGTCTCCTTGATTGGCAAGAAGTGAGCAACCTTCGTGAGTCTTTCAATGACAACCCAAACTACATCATTCCCTCAAGGCGACCTCGGTAAACCCGTCATGAAGTCCATCACGACATCATTCCATTTCCACTCGAGAATGGGTAACTCCTGCAAAATCCATGTTGGTCGCTGATGCTCCGTCTTCACCTGCTGACAGGTGGAACATGTCATGACAAACCCAGCAACATCTCTCTTCATACTTGGCCACCAATACTGACGGTGTAGATCATGATACATCTTCGTGACACCAGGATGAACTGTCCAAACAGATGAATGAAAGTCCTGCATCAGCTCCTCACGTATGTTCGCTGGCACCCACACGCGCCATGAAAACGCAATATCGCATCCTCGCCTACTATCCATCCAGGAATAGGGTCCTCTTCGGACACACTCTTCCGTAGGACTAGGCCTTCTGAATCTGATAGCTGCCTCATTCGCACTCGATTAAGAAGAGTAGAGGTAACAGCTACAGAAGATAGAAACATCTGCCCCTATCTGTCGTGCACCTCCAAATGCAATTCAGAGAACAGTGCCATAAGTTTCCACTCACTGCTGGCCTCCTGAACTGCCTATATTTGAGTCCTCCTACTCAATGCATCAGCCACTGCGTTGCTCTTCCCAGGCGTGTAGGCAAGCTCAAAGTTAAAAGACTGAATGTACTCAACCTACCTTCGCTATCTCAAATTCAGGTCGCGTTGAGTGAAGATATACCTGAGACTTTTGTGGTCGATGAAAACCACAAAATACTCTCCCATAAGATAATGTCTCCAACATTGAAAAGCATGAACAACTACAGCCAACTCGAGATCGTGTGTCAGGTAGTTCCTCTCATGTGGTCTCAACTGCCAAGACCCGTACGCAACGTCCTCTTCTCCCTGCATAAGCACTACTCCCAGCCTGATACCTAATGCATCACAGTAAACAGTATAGCTCTTGCCCGACTCTGGAAGAACTAGTATCGATTTTGAAGTCAACCTCGCTTTCATCTCCTGAAAAGATGACTCACAAGATTTTGACCACAAGTACTCCGTACCCTTCTTAGTCAAGACCGTCAATGGCGCTGCTAAGCGTGAAAAGTCCTGTATGAAACGCTTGTAGTAACCAGCCAGCCCTAGAA
Source organism: Viscum album (assembly GCA_963277665.1). Taxonomy (NCBI): domain Eukaryota; kingdom Viridiplantae; phylum Streptophyta; class Magnoliopsida; order Santalales; family Viscaceae; genus Viscum; species Viscum album. The sequence goes on from OY728153.1 coordinate 654,128,670, forward strand.
AACTTTGTACCTCAAAGAAGTTCTTTGGCTGCTCCCAGGAAACTACTACTATCACTTTCTCTAGATCTACTGATACTCCTGTCTCTGAGATAACATGACCCAAGAAGTGAATTTGGTCTATCCAAAAGTGTCATTTTGAGAGCTTAGCATATAACTGATGCTCTCTCAGTGTACTCAAAAAGATCTCAAGATGTGTGGTATGGTCATGTCGAGTGTGAGAGAGCACCAAGATATTGTCCACGAAGACTACCAAAAAGGAATCCAAGTATGGATGGAACACTCAATTTACCAGTGCCATGAAAACTACAGACGCGTTCGTGAGACCGAACGGCATAACCACATACTTGTATAAACCATACCTACTCTGAAAGTCTTTAAGAGATGCATCTGATGGTCTAACGTGAAACTGATGGTAACCAGACCACAAGTCAATCTTCGAGAACACCCAGGCTCCTCAAAGCTAATCAAAGAGATCATCAATCCTCAGCAAGGGATGTCGGTTCTTGACAATCAACTGGTTCAACTTCCGATAATCCACACAAAGTCTGAGGGTACCGTCCACCTTCTTCGCTAACAGCACAGGCGAACCCCAAGGAGAAGTACTGGGTCGGATGAAACCTTTTTCCTGCAACTCCTCCAACTGCTTCTTGATCTCCTGCAACTCTGGTGTAGCCATCCTATAAGGAGGAATGGACATCAGTGCTGCTCCTCGCATGAGCTCAATAGAAAATTCTATCTCACCCTCTGGAGGAAAACCTAAAAAGTCCTCTGGAAAGACATCTCTGAAATGATCCACCACTAGAGGAAAGTCCATCTGTGAAGTCCCCTGGTCATCCAGATATAGACTAGCAATCTGGCTTGTAACTCCTCCCAACTCATGATGCTCGGGTCCTGCTCTGCTCGTCTGGACATCCCACTCACCCTTATGAAGAAACGATCTGCCCTCTGGCAACATGAAACTCACCCTACGACGATAGCAATTGATAACAGCTTAGAAGGGAACCAACCAATCCATTCTAAGAATGACATCGTAGCTCGTTATCTCCAAGACATAGAGGTCCCATAAGAAGTGACACCCACCAACCTCAAGAGGGAACTCTTTGCACTGGTGTACACTAGCCGTTCTAGTTCCCAATGAAGTGTCTAGCGTCAAGACATCAGTAGAAGAAAAGATACAGAGCTCAAGAATCTCCACAATAGCGATAGATATAAAGTTATAGGAGGCCCCTGTATCGAAAAGAGCATAAGCTAAAACTGAGAAAACTAGGATCGTCCCTCAAACTGTAGAGGGTCCGGGATCCTGCTCCTGCTGGGTCTGTTCCACTGCAAAAGTCCAACCTACATTGCGGCCCTACGACCCTGTCTGACCACCCTGAGCTAATCCACCCTGTTGTCGCTGAAAGCCTGGCGACAAGCTACCACGACCATGACCTCCACGTTGGCCTGAACAGTCGGAAGAACACCAGTTCCATGACTGATGAGAAACTGGTGGTGCTGCTCCTGAACGCGGAGTCATAGAAGATCCCCTGTCACCAGCTTCCGGTGAGAAGATCTGATAGAAGCGCTGAAGACGACCCATCTTACTGCAAGATCGGCACACCACTGGGTCTCTCGGGCAAAGTGGTCTGGTATGCCCGACTCTTCCACACTGGTAGCATACCACCTGGATACTTGAAGGTGTATCCCGCCTACTCGGATCTCCACGTGTAGACTCCCTACGGCGCTTCCTGCTATCAGTCGGAGAAGCACTAACTCTGGATGCGAAACTGCCCTGGCTCACAGCTCCAGAATCCTTCATGTTGCGCTTCGTGATCAGCACCTAGTTGATTATAGAAGTGATGGAAGTCAACCTGAAGATGTTCACCTGAGCCCGAATGTCTTGTCTGAGACCATCCTCAAACTTCCTTGCCAGGAATAACTCATCTCCTCCAAGGATAGGCGTGAAGCACTACAGCTCAGTGAAATGAGAAGAGTACTCCATGACTGAGAGAGTACCCTGCTCTAGACTCATGAACTCTTGGGCTCAATCGGCCCTCAAAGTCTCTAGGTAGAAGTAGTCATAAAAGGCACACTTGAATTCATCCCAAACCATAATCTGCTCGCGTCCCGCCTATAAGATCACATCCCACCATCTCTTGGCAGAATCTCAAAGAATATACATAGCGAGCTTCACCCTCCTCTCTGGAGCCATCTCCAGATGCTCGAATATAAAAAGCATGGCTTCTAACCATTACTCTGCAGCCTGAGGTCCTCCTTCCCCTGTGAAGGTTAGAGGATGCTCCTGCTGGAAAACCCACGTCAACTCTGTCATAGAAGGGGCAGGATGTGATACTCCTCAGAAGGTCTGCATAAACCTCATAAATCCCTCTCGGATCTATGTGTCATCACCTGTGTCTGGAATGACGGTCGGTTCCAAGACTGGCACGGCTGGAGGATCTACTAGTTGTCCCTGATCAGCTATATCTGGTGTCTGATCACTGCCCTGTAACTGACAGAAAACTGGAGGACGTCTTAGTGGCATGACTCTGCAAGGTCAAGCGCACACCTTAGATCAAGATTAACAGGGACTGAAACTTTATGTGTAAGAAGGGAACAAAAGAAAGAAAGCATTCAAGTTTTTCAAAACATGGATACACAACGTGTATAATGGCTACACGACATGTTCCCTTAAGCCTTCACATGAGCGTGTACTTCTGCCAACTCAGGTTGTGTAACACCCCATACACACGGCGTGTTGTCCTAACACACGACGTGTGCTTGAATCCTCTTCCCCTGCCCGAGTTCTTCTACACAGCTAAGCTACACGGTTCTCCTAGAACTAGACTACACGGTGTGTTAGTGCCAGACACAGCATGTACTAGACGAACTTCACTGACTCGTGTTGTTAGTTACACGGCCGGTTACACGGCTAACTCTACATGGCATGTTCCAGATGGACATGGCGTGTATAACCTAAGTTTTATCCATCTGTGTCGTTAGTCACACGGGTGTACACATGGTCTCCACAACACGGCGTGTACATCCGATACACGGCGTGTCCCTCCAAGATTTCCCAACCCCGTGTCTCTGTCCACACAGCCAGTGACACGGTTAGAGACTACACGACATGTATCTACAGTACACGGCGTGTACTTAAGAAAAATAGTTCCTTCCCAAACATAAGGACACATGGCATGTATTCATCATTACACGCCGTGTATTCTGGGTTTTTTCAGACATTAAGCCTTAGAAACTACTCCGAAAGCCCAGAAAAACACTGAAACGAGCATTAAAGTGCCAAATTCCAATCCGTGAGGGCCCATACTCCCCGCGAATCAAAGCTTGGCATCTTATACATGTCGTACACAAGGAATAAAAATACAATGATCCACCAAATTCCGATCCATGAGGGCCCATAACACCTCAAGAACTAAAGTTTGGTGTTCATTCAAACAAAAACTTACACAATCCAATACCCTATCAAATAGCAGGTACTCTATCAAGGCATATATCACAACAACATGAAATCACTAATGCATCCTAAATGGCATGGCAAGAATGCATGGAATGTGATTTCTAACAAGTGTATATATGATGCATGAGATGGAATACCCTCATCTCATCAGATTGTAACAGAAATAGAACCTTAATAATATCAATGATAACAACAAAAAACATATGAATCACCCAACGGTGAAATCAAATCAACTGTAAAATTGAAAAACCAGAAAAATTGCAATAACGAGGTAGATTGAATTTTCTCTGTACACGGGTTAGCTACTCTCAGACACAGCTTATTACCAAGTACCTATTCCTTCCAATCCATGGCTATAGGCTCCAAACAGTAAGTCAAGAAGAAAAGAAATCCTTCTGATATCACTTTGTAACATCCCGGTTCCAGAAGCCGCCCAGAGGTGCCCGGTACCCGCTTGGTCACATGGCCTCAAGTTCATTTCCCCAAACGCCAGAGCCTCCCGACTACCAGTGATGGCCTTGGGTGTAATAGTGGGAAAATTATGCCCTCATTGGCAGAGTAACGCAGTGGAAATAACAGATATACAATAGAGGAAGCAGTAAAAGCATGCAATAAGTAAACAGTGGAAGACTGAAGAAATAAACAACTGGAGCACATATATATAATGATTTATGATGCATATGTCTAGGAAAGCAGCCAAACAAGTCACAATGATGGAATATAGTAGTAAACCAAGGTACAAAAGAAAACAGATAAACTCCAGCAGCATCGCAAGCCTCAGCTTGGTCTCATGCTCTCCAGCTCCACAATAATCAAGTACCTGAAGTGGAAGAGCACTTTCCCTTATCTATACCTGCAATAATATAATCTGTTTGGGCCCAAAAGCATGACCCAAACAGGGTGTGAGACTAATCCCAGTAGGAAACCACCCAAAGATCTGTGCCTAATAGTCAGTGAATATATATGGCAGACAATAAGAAAAAAGAAGCAGTAAACAAGGAAGCACTCAAAAGTAAACAGTCCTATAGTTTCATTTACAAACATTTACTTTCATGTATTTAATCAACCAAAAACAAATACAAGCAACCCTCTGGGTAGTTCTCATAGTCTAAACCCTCTGGTTCGCAATACAATAAAAGATATAACAAATACTCTTTGAGGAAGCACTCACCGTCAATTCCCCCCTATAGTCATGTGTGATCAAAAACTCTCTAAGGAAGCACTCTTTATCAATTCCCCCTATAGTCTTTTAATGGTAATCTACAGACACTCTGAGGAAGCACTCAACGTCAATTCCTCCTATGGCCTCGTAACGTAACTATAGACACTCTGAGGGAGCACTCAACGTCAATACCCCCTATGGTCTCGCAGCGTAATAATTTTAACACACACTCTGGGAAAGCCCACAACGTCAATTTCCCCTATAATCTCGCTACACTAGGTTCCCACAGCCCTGTGTAAAGAAATCATGCACAAACGATAATCAACAGCCAAAGTAAACATCAAGAACTACTTGGCTAAACAACTACAGCATATCATAGCATGTCAAATAATAATAACTTCATCCTAACAATACTAGGCATGGAAAGAAAGGCAGCAGCCTAACAAGCAAGGTTAGACCAAACAGTCAATAACAAGCAAACGTGGGCAAAACATCCATATCATGGTAATGTTAACCCTATTCACAACAATTAACCTCTATCCAAACAAACAAGGCATAACAGACAATAACATGGATAAAAACCATAAACACGCAATACCCTAAACAAAGGGTATTGGGCACTTTTGCACATATAACTCAAAGACTAACTACAGAAAGGCACAAACCACATACCTCAACGTTGTGAGGTCGATATACGCGAACCTCAGGCCTTGAATCTCCCTAGAACGCCATAGATCAACAAAAATGTTTAAAAAGTTCAACCGAGGATAACTCGTGAGAGAGGAGAAATCAGGAGATGAAGTTTTAAAAGAAGGAAGAACTCGCCATTGTGATTTCAACGCAATTGATAGTGGTCGATTCGGAGAACGGACGACGAGTCAGGGGCTCGGTGAAGATTCGCGGTCGTACGGTCGCTCCTGGACAAGATAGACGAGATGAAAAAGGGTACTGTCGATTAGACGCAACTCTATTCTGTTTAATGAAAAAAAAGTACACAGTGTGTATTTTAAAATTGCACGACGTGTACTTTCCTTTTCCAGCCTCCGCTTTAGGAGTTCTCCAGATCACCACACACGGCCATGTACTCAGCCGTTACACGGCCAGTACACGGTCACCCACGGCAACCGGGTACACGGCATGTACTTAAAGTACACAGCATGTACTCCTGAAATTTCCAGAAACTCCTATTTTTTCTCAAAAACAACCTGAAAAGAAAAACGTACCTGAAAAGAAGATCCGGGTTCTTATAAACTTCTCCCCTTAAAGAAATTCTTCCCCAAATTCCCCTAACAAGGCGACATAGAAGAAGAAACCTCGAACAGCTCCAACCACTGTGATCGTACATCACCGTTCATCTCCCAAGTCTCATCCTGTACTCGCCTATGCTGTCATAGCACTCGTACCAGAGAAACAGACCGGCCACGGAGAACCTTCGCACTTCGATCAACAATCCGGATAGGATGCTCCTCAAAGGATGCGTCCACCTCTAACTCAACCTCATCGAGTTGGAAACATGAGACGGGTCTGAGAAGTAATGTCGAAGCTGTGAAACGTGGAAGACATCATGCATAACCCGATACCTTTGAGGTAACTGCAACCGATAGGCAACTGACCCAACTCTCTCCAACACCTCAAACAGTCTGATGTACCTCGGTGAAAGCTTAACATGCCTCCAAATCCTCATGTGTCCCAACCTCGGTGTGACATAGAAAAACATGATCTCCGACCTCGAACTCCAGAGGTCGTCTCCATCGATCAGCATAAGACTTCTATATTGACTGTGCAGTAGACACCCTCTTCCGAATCAACTCTATCTACATTGTGGTCTCCTGGACAAGTCGAGGTCCCAGAATAGATGCCTCTCCTGCCTCCAGCCAGCATAAGGGTGATCGGCATGACCTACCGTACAAGACCTCATAAGGTGTCATCTGAATAGTTGCTTGAAAACTATTATTGTGGGAAAACTCCACAAGAGGTATGTGCTTCTCCCAAGAACCTCCAAAATCCAGGACGCATGATCGAAGCATGTCCTCAAGCACTTGAATCGTACGCTCGGACTAGCCATCTATCTGAGGGTGGTAAGTTGTACTCAGAAGTACCTGTGTACCAAAAGCCCTCTGAAGTCCCTGCTAAACCCGAGAAGTAAAACGTGTGTCCCTATATGAAACAATGGAGTGTGGAACCCCATGTAGACGTACAATCTCTCGGATGTACAATCGTTCTAGCTCATCAACACTGAAGGTCTCCTTGATCGGCAAGAAGTGAACAACATTTGTGAGTCTTTCAATGACAACCCAAACTGCATCATTCCCTCAAGGCGACCTCGATAAACTCATCACGAAGTCCATCGCGACATCATTCTTTTTTCCACTCGGGAATGGGTAACAGCTGCAAAATCCCTGCTGGTCGCTGATACTCCGCCTTCACCTACTGACAGGTGGAACATCTCATGACAAACCTAGCAACATCTCTCTTCATATCTGGCCACCAATATTGACGGTGTAGATCATGATACATCTTCGTGACACCATGATGAACTTCCCAAACTGAGGAATGAAAGTATCGCATCAGCTCCTCGTGTATGTCTGCTGACATCCACACGAATCCATGAACATGCAAGATCTCATCCTCGTCTACTGTCCATCCAGGAATAAGGTCCTCTCCTGACACACTCTCTCGTAGGACTATGCCTTCTGAATCGGATAGCTACCTCATTCGCACTCAATCAAGAAGAGTAGAGGTAACAGCTACAGAAGATAGAAACGTCTACCTCTGTCTGTCATGCACCTCCAAATGCATTTCAGAGAACAGAGTCATAAGTTGTCACTCACCGCTGGCCTCCTGAATTGCCTGTATTTGAGTCCTCCTGCTCAATGCATCAGCCACTGTGTTGCCCTTTCCAGACGTGTAGGCAAGCTCAAAGTCAAAAGACCGAAGGTACTCAACTCACCTTCGCTGTCTCAAATTCAGGTCGCACTGAGTGAATATATACTTGAGACTTTTGTGGTCGGTGAAAACCACAAAATGCTCTCCCTGAAGATAATGTCTCCAACAGCGTAAAGCATGAACAACTGCAGCCAGCTCGAGATCGTGTGTCGGGTAGTTCCTCTCATGTGGCCTCAACTGCCGAGAACCATACGCAATGACCCATTCTCCCTGCATAAGCACTGCTCTCATCCCGATACCTGATGCATCACAGTAAACAGCATAGCTCTTGATCGGCTCTGTCAGAACTAGTATCGGTGCTGAAGTCAACCTCCCTTTCAGCTCCTGAAAGGCTGACTCACAAGATTCTGACGACAAGTACTTCGCATCCTTCTTAGTCAGGCATGTCAGTGGCACTGCTAAGCATGAAAAGTCCTGTGTGAAACACCTGTAGTAACCAACCAACCCTAGAAAACTTTGTTCCTCAATGACGTTCTTTGGCTGCTCCCAAGAAACTACTACTTTCACTTTCTCTGGAACTACTGATACTCCTATCTCTGAGATAACATGACCCAAGAAGTGAATCTGGTCCATTCAAAAGTGGCATTTTGAGAGCTTAACATATAATTGATGCTCTCTCAGTGTACTCAAAACGATCTCAAGATGTGTGGCATGGTCATGTCGAGAGTGAGAGTACACCAAGATATCGTCCACGAAGACTACCACAAAAGAATCCAAGTATGGATGGAACACTCGGTTCATCAATGCCATGAAAACTGCAGGCGCGTTCGTGAGACCGAACAACATAACCACATACTCGTATAGACCATACCTACTCTGAAAGGCTGTAAGAGGTGCATCTTATGGTCTAACGCATAACTGATGGTAACCAGACCACAAGTCAATCTTCGAGAACACCTGAGCTTCTCAAAGCTGATCAAAGATATCATCAATCCTCAGCAAGAGATATCGGTTCTCGACCGTCAACTGGTTCAACTTCCGATAATCCACACAAATTTTGAGGGTATCATCCGCCTTCTTCGCAAACAGGACAAGCGAACCCCAAGGAAAAGTACTGATTCGGATGAAACCCTTTGTCTGCAACTCCTCCAACTGCTTCTTGAGCTCCTACAACTCTGGTGTAGCCATCCTATAAGGAGGAATGGACACTGGTGCCGCTCCTAGCACGAGCTCAATAGAAAAGTCTACCTCACCCTCTGGAGGCAAGCCTGAAAAGTCCTCTAGAAAGACATCTCTGAAATGATCCACCACTGGAGGAAAGTTCATCCATGAAGTCCCCTGGTCATCCGGATATAGACTAGCAATCTGGGCTGCAACTCCTCCCAACCCATGGTGCTCGGGTCCTGCTCTGCTCGCCTGGACATCCCACTCGCCCTTATGATAAAACAATCTGCCCTCTGACGATGTGAAACTCACCCTACGACGATAGCAATCGACAATAGGCTGGAAGGGAACCAACCAGTCCATTCTGAGAATGACATCTTAGCATGTCATCTCCAAGACGTAGAGGTCCCAGAAGAAGTGATACCCACCAACCTCAAGAGGGCACTCCATGAACTGACAGACACTAGTCGTTCTAGTTCCTAATGGAGTGTCTAGCGTCAAGATATCATCATAAAAAAAGATACAGAGCTCAAGGCTCTCCAAAACAGCGGAAGATATAAAGCAATGGGAAGCCCTTGTATCGAAAAGTGAAAAAGCTAAAACTGAAGCAACTAGGATCGTACCTCGAACTGTAGAGGGTCCAGGATCCTGCTCCTGCTGGGTCTGTTCCACTGCAAAAGTTTGACCTGTACTGCGGCCCTGCGACCCTGCCTGACCACCCTGAGCTGATTCACCCTGTTGTCGCTGAAAGTCTGGCGATTGGCTACCACGGCCACGACATCCACCTCGGCCTGAACGGCCGAAAGAATTCCAGTTCCCTGACTGATGAGAAACTGTTGGTGTTGCTCCTGAACATGAAGTCATAGAAGAACCTCTGTCACCAGCTGCTGGTGAGAAGATCTGACAGAATCGTTGAAGATGACTCATCTTGCTGCAAGATCGGCACTCCACTGGGTCTCTCGGGCAAAGTAGCCTGGTATGCCTGACTCTTCCACACTGGTAGCATACCACCTGGCTACCTGAAGGTGCATCCCGCCTACTTAGATCTCCACGTGTAGACTCCCTACAGTGCTTCCTGCTATCAACCAGAGAAGCACTAACTCTGGTTGTGGAACCGCCATGGCTCACAGTTCCAGAAACCCTTAGGTTATGCTCCGTGATCAACGCCTGGTTGACTATAGAAGTGATGGAAGTCAACCTGAAGATGTTCACCTGAGCCCAAATGTCATGTCTGAGACCATCCTCAAACTTCTTTTCATGAATAACTCATCACCTCTTGGGATAGGCGTAAAGCGCATCAACTTAGTTAAATGAGAAGAGTACTTCATGACTGAGAGAGTATCCTGCTCCAGACTCATGAACTCTCGGGCTCGATCGACCCTCAAAGTCTCTATGTAGAAGTAGTCATAAAAGGCACGCTGGAATTCATCTCAACCCATAACCTGCTAGCGTCCCTCCTGTGAGATCACATCCCACCATCTCTTGCTGGAATCCCGAAACATATACGTAGCGAGCTTCACCCTCCTCTCTGGAGGCGTCTCTAGATGCTTGAAGATAGAAAGCATGACTTCTAACTATGACTCTGCAGCCTGAGGTCCTCTTTCCCCTATGAAGGTGGGAGGATGCTGCTGCTGGAAAACTCGCGTCAACTCTTCCATAGAAGGGGTGGGATGCGGTACTCCTCGGAAGGTCTGCATAAACCTTATAAAGCCCTCTCGGAACTGCGTGTCAACACCTGTGTCCGGAATGACGATCGGTGCCAAGACTGGCACAATTGGAGGATCTGTTGGTAGTCCCTGATCATCCATATCCAATGTCTGATCACTGCCATGTAACTGGCGGACAATCGGAGAACGTCTCGGTGGCATGACTCTGCAAGGTCAAGCGCACACCTTAGATCAAGATTAACAGAGACTGAAACTTTAGATGTGTAAGAAGGGAACAAGAGAAAGAAAGCATTAAAGTTTTTCAAAACATGGATACAAAACGTGTATAATGCCTACATGGCGTGTTCCCTTAAGCCTTCACATGGGTGTGTACTTCTGCCAACTCAGGTCGTGCAACACCCCATACACACAGCGTGTTGTCCTAACACACGGCGTGTACTTGAATCCTCTTCCCCTACCCGAGTTCTTCTACACGGCTAAGCCACACGGTTCTCCTAGAACTAGACTACACGACATGTTAGTGCCAGACGCGGCGTGTACTAGACGAACTTCACCGACCTGTGTTTTTAGTTACACGGCCGGTTACACGGCTCACTCTACATGGCATGTTCCAGATGGACACGACGTGTATAACCTAAGTTTTATCCATCTGTGTCGTTAGTCACACGGGTGGACACATGGCCTCTTCAACACGGCGTGTACATCTAGTACATAGCGTGTCCCTCCAAGATTTCTCAACCCCGTGTCTCTGCCCACACAACCAGTGACACAGTTAGAGACTACACGGCATGTACCTACAGTACACGGTGTGTACTTAAGAAAAATAGTTCCTTCCCGAACAGAAGGACACATGGCATGCATTCATCATTACACGTCGGGTATTCTGGGTTTTTCCAGACAGTAAGCCTCAAAAACAACTCTAGAAGCCCAAAAAAACACTGAAACGAACATTAAAGTGCCAAATTCCGATCTGTAAGGGTCCATACTCCCCGCGAATCAAATCTTGGCATCTTAGACATGTCATACACAAGGAATAACAATACAATGATCCACCAAATTCCGATCCATGAGGGCCCATAACACCTCAAGAACCAAAGTTTGACGTTCATTCAAACAAAACCTTACACAATCCAATACCCTATCAAATGGCAGGTATTCTATCAAGGCATCTATCACAACAACATGCAATCACTAATGCACCCTAAATGGCATGGCATGAATGCATGACATGTGATTTCTAACAAGTGCCTATATGATGCATGAGATGACATACCCTCATCTCATCGGGTTGCAACAGAAAAAGAACCTTAATAATATCAACGATAACAGCACAAAAGATGTGAATCACCCAACGGTGAAATCAAATCAACTGTAAAATTGCAAAATCAGAAAAATTACAATAATGAGGTAAATTAGTTTTTCTATGTACACGGGTTAGCTACTCCCGGGCACAGCTTATTACCAAGTACATATTCTTTCCTATCTTTGACTATAGGCTCCAAACAGTAAGTCAAAAGAAAAGAAACCCCTCAGATACCACTTTGTAACGTCCCGGTTCTGAAAGCCGCCCAAAGGTGCCCCATACCCGGTTGATCACATGGCCTCAGGCGCATTTCCCCAAATGTTAGAGGCTGCCGACTAGCAGTGAGGGTCTTGGGTGTGATAGTAGGGAAACTATGTCCTCATTGGCAGAGTAACGCAGTGGAAATAACAGATATACAATAGCAGAAGCAGTAAAAGAATGCAATAAGTAAATAGCGGAAGACTGAAAAAATAAACAACTGGAGCACATATATATAATGATGCATGATACATATGTCTAGGAAAGCAGCCAAACAAGTCACAATGTTGGAATACAATAGTAAACCAAGGTACAAAAGAAAACAGATAAACTCCAGCAGCATCGCAAGCCTCAGCTTGGTCTCATGCTCTCCAGCTCCACAGCAATCAAGTACCTGAAGTGGAAGGGTGTTTGCCCTTATCTATATTTGCAACAATATAATCTGTTTGGGCCCAAAAGAATGACCCAAACAGGGTGTGAGACTAATCTCAGTAGGCAATCACCCAAAGATCTATGCCTAACAGTCAGTGAATATATATATATGTGGTAGGCAATAAGCAAAAAGAATCAGTAAACAAGGAAGTACTCAAAAGTAAACAGTGCTACAGTTTCATTTACAAACATTTACTTTCAAGTATTTAATCAACCAAAAACAAATACAAGCAACCCTCTGGGTAGTTCTCACAGTCTAACCCCTCTGGTTCGCAATATAAGAGAAGATATAACAAAGACTCTCTGATGAAGTACTCATTGTCAATTCCCCCTATAGTCATGTGTGATCAAAGACTCTCTGAGGAAGCACTCTCTGTCAATTCCCCCTATAGTCTTTTAATGTTAATCTACAGACACTCTAAGGAATCACTCAACGTCAATTTCTCCTGTGGCCTCGTAACGTAACTATAAACACTCTGAGGGAGCACTCAACGTCAATCTTCCATATGGTCTCGCAACGTAATAATTATAACACACTCTGGGAAAGCTCTCAACGTCAATTTCCCATATGGTCTCGCTACACCAGGTTCTCGCAGCCCCGTGTAAAGCAATCGTGCACAAACGATAATCAACAGCCAAAGTAAACCTCAAGAACTACTTGGTTAAACAACTACAACATATCATAGCATGTCAAATAATAATCATTTCATCCTAACAATACTAGGCATGGAAAGCAAAGCAGCTGCCTAACAGGCAAGGCTAGACTAAACGGTCAATAACAAGAAAACATGGGAAAAACATCCATATCATGACAAGGTTAACCCTATTCACAACAATTAACCTCTATCCAAATAAACAAGGCATAACAGACAATAACAGGGCTAAAAACCATAAACATGAAATACCCTGAACAAGGGTATTGGGCACTTTTGCACATATAACTCAGACTAACTACGGAAAGGCACAAACCACCTATCTCGGCGTCGTGAAATTGATATACGCGAACCTCGGGCCTTGAATCGTCCTAGAACGTCGTAGATCTACAAAAACGCTTAAAAAGTTCAACCGTGGATAACTCGTGAGAGATGAGAAATCATGAGATGAAGTTCTATAAGAAAGAAGAACTCACCGTGGTGATTTCAACGCAATCGACGACGGTCGATTCAGAGAACGGACAGCGAGTCGAGAGCTCAGCAAAGATCTGCAGTCGTACAGTCGCTCCTGGACGAGACGGACAAGGAGAAAAAGGGTTCTGTCGATTAGACGCGACCCCGGTCCGTTTAATGAAAAAAAAGTACACGACGTGTATTTTAAAAGTACACGGCGTGTACTTGCCTTTTCCGGCCTCCGCATTAGGCAGTCTCCAGGTCACCACACACGGCCATGTACTCGGTTGTTACACAACCAGTACATGGTCACCCGCAGCAACCGGGTACATGGCGTGTACTTAAAGTACACGGCGTGTACTCTTGAAATTTCCAGAAACTCCTCTTTTTCTCAAAAACAACCTGAAAAGAAAAACGTACCTGAAAAGAAGAGTCGGGTTCTTACAATGACTTTGCCTACTTTGCAGGATGTGATGGGATGCAATCCTATAGATATGGTTCAGATAACCTTAAAGAAAATGGATGGGGGTTTTCTAATGCATACGTCTGTTGAGAAAGAGGGAGTGATCCTCCCTCTTTCAACGGGTATAAGAGAGAAGGTGCATGCTGATGTTGCTGCTGATTATGATGAGTTGGAGAAGATTGAAGTGGTTATTCAAGCTAAAGTAGATAAAGAATTGATTCAAGAACAAGCGTTGACTCTCTATAGAAGGTTGGGTAATGCTAAGATGGTCTTGGCTTCTCCTGATAAGAAGATTGTTGTGAGTGCGGATCCTGGGCATCCCCTAGTTTGGATGAAGAATCAGGAGGGGTTTGGTAGCAAGCTAGGACTTGGAAGCGGGGTCGTCATTCAAAAAATAGTGGTCGAGGATGTGGTTGTGATGATTGGGATGGTTTACATGGGTGTGGTCGAATATCCATCGGGTCTTCTTCCAAAGACCTCACTCTGGAGCAGAAAAAGCTCAGGGAGAAGTACTATGTGCTTTTCAAGAAACAGAAGTCACAATTCGAGTGGGAAACTGCTGATGATGCTGATGATTCTAACCATGGTCATGGGGATGACCCTGATCATTATGACCTGTAGCGTTTTTTCCTTGGTGGAGGGCAGGAATGCTTGTATGACCCCATCCTCCTCTTTGTTTCTTTTACTTTTTCTAATAAATTTGATGGGTATGGGTTGGCTTGCCAACTTATACTCATGCCTGTTATTGTATTATATTTATAATTATATATAAATACTATTTAAATATGTTTATTTATATTTATAATTATAAGTCAATAAATGTATATTTAAATAAATGTTAATATTACCCATATTATGATGACTTAGGCATATTTTATGTATTCATCACTCAAGAATATTCATTTATACATTGACACCCTTATTATTCATGCTTCCATATGTGAGGACTCGTTTTTTATCAATACTTTACTAGGTATGATTCATTCATATTATACCCATGAAAACATATTATGCTCTCATAAATAATTATAAAATTATAATAAATCCATTTGAATAATAAATATATTTGTTATATTTATAATTATAAAATTTTAATATATAAATAACTTTTAAATTTATTTATTTATAATTATAATTATAAATATATATATATTTATTTATTTATTTAAATAATTTTAAATTATAATAATATATTTAAATAATAAATAGTTATCACATTTATAATTATATATACTTATATATTGACATAAATATATGTAATTATATAAATATTCCAAAAGTAGTGCGGACCATGAGGTATAAATATATAAATATATTTATAATTATATAGAAATATTTTTAAATATATATATTAATAATTATATTTATATTTATATTTATTTAAATAATTATAAAATGGCAATCAATTCATTTATTATTATTTCATATATATATATATATATATTATTTATAATTATATACAAATATTTATAAATATAGTAATTTATAATTATAATTATAAATTATCAAAAAGGTCCGAGTACGAGTCAGCAACCCAACCCACACCCACCAAATTTATAATAAAAAAATAGTAAAGTAAAATAAAGAAAAGAAAGCGAGGAAAGGAAATATAAAAAATTCCCACAATAAGGAAAACAAGAGATTAACTCCAGCCATTCCCTCTAGAACCCAAATTCCTAGGATATTGACCTCTGCCCTTTGGGTGATGCCCTCTCCACCATGACTTAGTCAGTTGAGGCATCACGAGCTCATCACTCAACGATGAATCTAAGGAGGCCTCTAGAATGATTTTTCTCATGTATTTCCAAGATAGATCCTAAAAATCAAGCCTCTGATTATGTCAGCAACCATCTTCAATGTTTTTGGATAACAATTTTTGAACTAAAATATAATCCTTGTATCCAAAAACATCTGGTTCCATTTTTTCAAAGGTAACTTTGAGCTGTAAATAAAACTATTTTTCTATTTCATCTATAAGACCCTGAGGGTACCTTTCACCCTGGTAATCATTTGGAGGTGCCTTTACATTTTTTTCCCTTGCATCTTCACATTCCATGACCAAATCCTTTCCAAAAGAATCATAAGTAGACTTCATAAAATCATAAAATTGAGGTGGGTGAGACCATATAAAAATGCAGAGGCATCCTGACAAGGTAAACCAACATTTTCATGCTGAACACAATTACCCTAGGCATCAGAACATCTTACCATGGAAATTGTTGGAGGTTTCAACATTAACGATGCATGAGCAGACTGTTAGGTATCATCCTCACTAGTACCAGCAGCATGGAAAAATATAATGGAGAGCTTGGGTTTTCTGGGTAGAACCATTTAAAATCTATCATCATCTAAAACTTTCTTTCCTTTGGTCAGTATCCACTAAATGACACCACCTATCGGCCTCCTTAGTAGCCATATTTCCCTGAGGATCCAACACTTCAATAGGAAGATTGACATCCACAAGAAAATTTCCCAGAGAGTCAGGGGCTGAAGCATCAACCAAAATCACCGAAGACTAATCCAAAGCCATAGAAGCAATGTCATTGATGCTATGAACACTTGCATCAGAGTCACCATTACTTCTGATGGGGTCTGAAGGAAACTCATGCTCACTGTGTCCCATCCCCTCAATCGGCCCTTGATCCTTGGTAGCAGCACCTGAAAAAATCAGATCCCACAAGACATGTATGGTCACATGTCCAAAGCCCTGTGTATCGGTAGAAGCAGCAACAAAAACATTATCAAAAAACTCTTGCTCCTTGCATCCTTCCATACCCACAGCAGGGGCCTTCGAAACATTTAAATACATTCTATAATTCTCTCCAGAGTCACCTCCCCTCCCACAATTTCTATAGATTAAAGACCTACTGACACTTCTCAATGACATGAAAAATAATATAGCAGCATTGATGGAATGGAGTAATCTTTTCAAATTCCAATGATAAAACAAATATAAAGTCATCAACACTAAGGATAATGTTTTTTATCAAAGGTTTACTTAGGTCAAATTCCACCAAGATGCGTGAAAAGTTCCTATACCTAGACCTTTCTTTTTTCCTTGTCCATTAATGGGGACACCCACTGTAGAGGAAATATCCTATAAAATATAAGGATGCAAGAAAAACCAGCTCAACCCTTTTAATTTTAATCCAAGTATTTGGGATAAAGTTCTTCACATTGAGAGGATTAAAATGAGGGTCCCGATCATGAATTCCTAGAATACCAGGCTTGAGAATCACCAATACAAATCCCTATGCCTTAGACTTTAAATCCGCTAATGAGAAAACAATATGAAAGAAGCCTCTACCCAGCAAGATCATTCTCCATCCATCAAAACCCCAATAATCTTGAAGGAATTTTATAAGATCATATAGACTCAATATATCCTCATTCAATCTTAATGAAATATGAGCAATAATAGTGTACCGACATTTTTTAAGTCTCTTAGAAAAGGGACCTTGATAGGCCTCCACAAAAGTTCTATCACGCTGGTTCCTTGTTTTCTGAGCCAAAGTGGAATCATTACGCTGGTTCCTTGTTTTCTGAGCCAAAGTGGAATCATTATGAATACCATCAAAGGTTCTAACATTCAGCGTCCAAGATGCATCTTACAAAGGGGTACTAGGAAGAGGAGCAGTGTCTTCCGTTCGATCCTTAGCAATCAGAGGATCAGTAGGGCCCGCCAGTACATATTCATAAGAACTAATTCCAACATCAAAATCTATTTCAAGAGGAACCAAAGGAGCACCTGGAATACCTTCATGAATAACTTGTGTGTGAGTAGGGACAACATCATCATGCTTTGAAGGACCCAGATTAAATGAATCCTTCAATTTCTATAGATCTGAGATGAGCGGTGAAGAACCCGGATGGTCTGCATCCTTCAATTTCCCCAAATCTGAGATGAGCGATGAAGAACTCGGCTTATCTGCATTCTTCGATTCTACCCGATCTGAGATGAGTGGTGAAGAACCAGGCTAATTTGTGTTCTTCAATTTGACTAGATCAGAGATGAGCGGTGAAGAACCCGACTGATTCGCGACAGAGGCCATATGCTGTAGAATGGTTTCCATGTGCATGGGATCGCCAAAGAAAACCTTCCTCGCCGGAACCTGATCTTCTTCTGAGGGGGGAAAAGCTGCACCGCCTAGACCAGAATTAGAAGCACCCTTCTTCAAGGCCTCTTGGATGATATCCCTCAATTTCAACACTTTAGAATCATTAACCTTCCCATCACCGTTAGAAGCGGACATTATAAATAAATATTATATGTATATATATATATATATATATATAATTACTATTATAATTATAATAAATATATTTATTATGCTTATAATTTTATACTCAAAAGGTTCAGGATACAGGTGACCATGATTCTAAAAAAATTATTAAAAAACTAAAGATGACAAAGAAATGAGGATGGGTGGGGTCAAAGAAAGAGACGAGCCGTTTTTCATAATAAAAAACTACAAATGAATAGAATTAGGATCATCCCCATAATCATGACCAGATATGTCATCAGAAGATTCTCACTCTGACTATGAATTCTTCTGATTTAAGAGCACAGAGTACTTCTCCCTGAGCTTCTACTGCTCCATAGTGAGCTGGCTCGTAGAACGACCACACCCTCATGTTGTAGCCCAATCATCACAAACACGTACTTGACCATGAAATTTTGTATTATGACCATGTTTCCAAGACTTGGGTTGTTATCATTCCCCTTCTGTTTCATCCCTACCCAATTCAGTAATTTTATCATTCATAGCTTGCAAGTCAATTTCTTCGCTTTTCCCTCTAAAAACATCATCACAATGCCCTATATTTTCATCAGAATGAGTGTTATCCATTTGCCCTCCTCCAGACCCAGATTTAGGCATATCAGTGGTGTCCTCCTCGGTTACCGCTTTCCCTCTGAAGGTGCAATAAATAACATGAGCATTAACTGTCTCATCAAGAACATCCTTTGGAGGAGCTGCCTCAATAATTGCTACATTCATTGAATGATCCAGGTTCTGCTTACCTTTACTTCTTCTTGAGACAACCATTTTTTCATGTATAATGTGTTTATTAGCCATAACTTGTGTTTTGATCGTCCCCAGTCTATTCTCGAATGCACTCTTCCAGTCATCATCATCATGAGATGCAGTATCCTCGACAATAAGATCCAACCAAATATTTTTCTTACTAGAGCTCTATATAGGTGCAGCCTTCCAGAGGTCTTTACCATCCAGATCAACACCACCTTGTGTCACCCTGTATGCAAATGACTTTATCATGCTCATCCTTCTTATGATTTCCAGGTTCAACAGGAAGTTCATCTTTGGGAAGTATGTCCAGGGGTTGAACTCCACCAGCCACTACTCGATTAACATTATGCTCTATCATGGGATTCACTCTGCTCATGCATTCCCCAACATTCATATCCTCAACCAATGGTTTGAATTTTCAATTCACCATAGAGTGACCATTCTTCTTGCAGTTGGTGCAACACAAGTTTTTTTCAGCATTCAGAGTCCAAGTGCCTTATACTCCCACATATCATGCAAGAGGGAGGTTTCTTCTCAAACTTTATTGAGAGTTCCAACCATCAATCAACAGCAAGCAGTATAACCGAATCCTCAAGAGTCGAACAAAGATCAACTTCCATAAGCAGTCTAAAAAAATGCACAAAGAGAGCAATCTATGTTTCTCTTTCAAATTTAATTGGAGCCCCTACGACATATACAATATCACACAGCTGGTGAGAATGCCAGAGAAACCACAGTAGACTATGAATTCATATCCAAGTCTAGGTTATAGAGTTCTTCAAATATTTATAAATATATTTATTTATAATTATAATTATAAATAAAGAAAAATATATTTATTTATAATTACAATTATAAGTAAACATATATATATATATAAATAATTATAAAATTGTAATAAATATATTTATTATATTTTTAGTTATATATATATTTATAAATATATACAAATATTTATAAATATATTTATTATATAAATAATTATAGATAAATAAATATTTATTTATTATATATATAATTTTCTAAATATATATAATAATTTAAATAAATTAATATGATTATACCTTTATGAGAATTTTTTAACGATGATAAAAATACCCCTTTATCAGTGCTAAAACAATGATAATAAAACGTGTTTTTATTAGCAGTGATAAAGACACATTTTATCAGTGCTTTTTAAGTGGTGATAAAGGGGTATCATTATCAGTGCTAAAAAAAGATGATAAAGGTTAGTTTTATCAGCACTTTCTATTTTAGAACTGATAAAACTAACCTCTATCGGTGCTTTTTGGAAAGCGCTAATAAAAGCCTTTTGGATTTTTTTAAATTAAACCCCAACAGAACCCACCACCAATCATACCTCAAGATTTCACAGAACTGCAACTATGTTGCTGCTTCTTCCGTACCCTACTGTTTCCACTTGTCCACATTCTCAACTAATTGATCTATTCAAATATAAGGTATGTGCATATTTATCTTTTTTTGTCTTCTACAACACTATTTCATTCAGTCGAACCTCGCCTGCACACGTATTCACTTCCTCTTGATGAACCAAATGAATTGCTCCAATATTTTTTGTATCTGCATGTGTCTTCCACCTCATTCTCTTTTCTTCTCTTTCTAGGTTCCCTATCTTTGGGTTTGGTGGAAATAATTTGTTCAATCGATATTAATTCATTCATATTCCCTTCCATCATCTCATTTTTGGAAGAACCTTAGGAATTTTTGGGGTAGATTTCATTCCTCTTAACCCTGCATTGATCTATTGGTTCTGATGGATGTCTGTTGGTGATCAGTGGTAAGGATGCTATTCTACTTGGTTGTTTTAATCCATTCTTCTCCCAAGGATCCAATATGGTTGTAACACCCCAAGCTTCCACGGTACACTTCTCTTTTAATAATACAGTAGCGTGTGTTGTATGCAAGTTCGAGTTCTAACACACACCACAACCAATCAAACTAGCTGTTATTAATAGCAATACCCACTTTTTGAAATTTTATAAATTTTATCTTTCAAAATGGACTTCATTTTTGGATTCTGAATATTGAAATTAGCTTAGGGTGAATTTTTGGTATTTTTCTGAAAACATTCAATTTTTGATGAATAGTGAAAAAACACGGAGTTATAGTTTAAAACAAATTTTTTATTTAAATAATTATTTATTTTATTTAAATTTAATTAATGTCAAAATAGATACATAATACCTATATAAGTTCAATGTAATTCATTGGAGTTAGTTTAGAATAATTTTAGATATATAAAAATTTTATGGAACTTTTCATCGTTTTTACCCACCTCCTAGGAGAATTTGGAAATTCACATAAAACTTAATTTTACCGCTTCTGTGAGTGGAATTTAGAAAATATGAGAGACATGGTTAATATCAAGGAGTAAAATGGGGTTCAATAAGATAAAAATAATTTTTGGTGAATATTAACTTTTTACTTTTATTTATCACGGTTAAAAGTAAATAGGGTAATTAAGGATAAAAATGATATTAATATTACCCTAACACATGTCCTAATTCTATTGGAAAAGTGTATCTCGACCAAAAACAACCTTAGGAATAAAATATTATCATTTAGGTCCACTTGGATTATATTAGGACATTTATTATTATTTAATTCAAAGAAGAGTTAAAAGAGTTAAAATCAAAGTTTAATTACTAAAACATTTTTATTATAGGGTTATACATAAGATAAATTCGATTATAAATATTAATTTGAAATATAAAAATATTTCATACATAATGGTATTTTGTTTATAATTTTAAGACATTAAATAATTTAATTTATTTACGACACAATGGTGATGCAGTAATCACTTAATTAATGAAATATTAAAATAATTGATATTATAAAAATAAAAATAAATGTAATTTGAGACTTTTTATGAATTAAACTAATTTTATAGGTTAATATGAAATATTATGATTGGTTATATAAATTTTTTTCAAAGTAATAATGCTGTTATGAAATTATCAAAAACAAAATACCCAATAATGCCAAAATTGACATAAAAGAGTTTTTAAAACAAATATTATATTATTAATTGATATTCTATTCCTAAAAATCTAAGGTTCGGCCAAATAACTTATATAATGATAGTTTTATCATTAATGTACCACTTGGGGGTCTCTTGGAGGTATATAGTAAGTTTATTAACTATATAATATAAAAATAAAAAGAGACATGGTAAATGTCAAACTATTTAACTAAGAGTTAAATATAAATGATAAGGTTAATATAGTGACCCAAACCTGTCTAAAATCTATTAGATTAAATTATTTCGACCCATACCCACCTTAGACTTTGAATAATCCACTTTGGAGCCATTAGAAACCGAATATGAATTTATTATAAATTAATACTTCAAGTTTTTCCTAAAGAGCCCCTCCTCCCCCTTATAAAAGGGCACAACTTCTAACCAATTATTCATACCTTCAAATCCTTTTGGTTAGGACAAACTCTACCCAAATACCCTCTAAACTATCCTCCCTTCATCCTAGAGGCCTTCCTTTAGTCATAAATCCAACCTAAGGAGCCCTTTTGATCAAATCAAAAGGAAGAACCCAAAGAAGAGGTAATGTTTTCACCACCCTCTTTCAAGATCCTTTCTTCTTCAACTTCTTCTTTCTTTGTTATTATCATTATAAAATAATAAATCCAGTATATTTTATATACTTTGATGTTATTATAAATATGGTACAACCATATTCAGTATTCTATCCATCCTTTGAATGATATGTCACCATACGTGCGTACGTACGGCTTACCGTCTCCACATCGTGGTGTAATTATTATACAAAACATTATTATTTGGATGAGTATAATAATGATGTGTAATTCATGTAAATAATAAATATAACATGATAATGATTCTGTATATATGATATACTATCCAATTATATATTATTTTAATATCAAAAGAGTGATATTGTCACTCGTGCGTACGTACAGACTACCGTCTCCATGAACGCGATGAGATTCATTCCCAATCGCATCCATTCAAGTATAATTCTCATTTGATGATTAAAAATAATGTTTAAGGACTTCATATCATTCTGAATATGAATAATATACAACCTATCCA
The DNA here is from genome assembly GCA_963277665.1 of Viscum album. NCBI lineage: Eukaryota > Viridiplantae > Streptophyta > Magnoliopsida > Santalales > Viscaceae > Viscum > Viscum album. The sequence continues at coordinate 654,151,688 of OY728153.1, forward strand.
TAACAAACATGACTTATTTAACAAAACATATAAAAGAAAACGAGTAAGTTAACCCCCAAAATGACGATAATACTAAGATATTATTAACAAAGAAATGTTAAAAGATCATATATGATATCATATTAATGTATATTATTCTTGTATAATTTAATAACAATTATTTCACCATTACACAGGAGGTTAACCTGCCCTCAACCAAGGAAAAGTACAAGGTGAGGGTTTATTTCACAATCTCTTCATTATCCGAGGTTGTTTATACGTAATTATCTACTGGGACCTCTTTATCATCCACCTCCATGTTTCTTAAAAATGTATTTCAAAACATTCTTACTATTTTATAGATTATGGGTTAAAATAATTTATACCCTTTTTTACTTTTTATAAGATGTTTATAAAGTAATCTTTCCGTCGTTTTCCAAACAAGGTCCTTTTTAACCTTTTCTACAAAATTAAGGTAAGAATGTTTTTTTAACTTATACGGTGGGTGCGGCTATTTTCTACCATTATAAACTCGTCGAAGATTCCCTTACAAGCTTATAAGAATATTTTCAAAGTAAATGTTTTATTTTATAATTATGTGAATCTTAAATGATTTCAAAATAGAAAGAGATATTTCTCTAAAAAGGGTTTTGAATTCATCTATGTCAACATCATTTGATGGATTTTAAGTTTATTTGCAGTTGATTTATTATGATACAAAACTTCCATATTATATTGAAGGTCTTGTGATATGTTTGACTGTGGATGTGCTATTTTTACACCATTCATGATTTATGGTTAAAGTATTGACATTTCGTATGCTAGTTTTAATACAAATTTTTATGATATGTTTAAACCTTTTCATATGAGGAATGTATTGGACTTAGTAAGTGACGGGTGGAGCCTGCTATAGCTCCTCGATGCATCGGTAGGTCTCATGAGACAACTAGATGTGTAATTGGCCGAGGCCCTTTCCCAATTTGATTTATGGGTTTGGCCGAGGCCTTAATCATTTTTAGACGTCTTGGATGAGGCCTTGACAAAATGTTTCAGAATGTATGGCATTATACATTCCCTCATTATGGAAATAATATTGATGGTTCATGTGGTCATTCGACTAGTAGAATACCCATGATTATGTTTTATTATGACATTATTTACTCATATTATATTCTTTCCATAAAATTATTCAGGTTTATTATTGGTAAAGGCATGTGGTTTTAATTATTTACCATGCTTAATATTTATGGCATTTTCCGCTGTATTACTTACCCTTACTGAGCATTTGAGCTCACCCCTTTCTTATGTTTCATTTTCCCAGGATATGAAGAAGTTAGTTATGAGTGACCAGCAGGCATAAACTAGGAGACTTGGATGTTTTTAATGAAATATATTTGTGTTGTATTTCTTTTCAAGTTTTAAAGTTGAACTTATATATGAATCTTGTTTCCAATAATACTAAATTGATCGGTGTTTTGAGACATGATTTCCTTATGATCATGCCAATGTTATGTAATAATGCACCAACTCTGGGTAACTAGGGTCAGGGTATTATAGTTGGTATTAGAGAAAGTTTAGTACAAACCTTGGAAGCTAGATTTAGATAAACTCTGATTAGAGCACATAGCCCTAAGATAGACTTTGAGGATTAGTATAGAATAAATTCCTAGAATTTTGGTATTATAGAGATTTTGTGAGTTTTCCAAGCAATACATCCCTGTTTGGATACGAGCAGGTAGAGGCGGCTCTGGCATAGATGTACCTAGGGGTAAAACTCGAAAACACCGCTTTGAGCTATACTCGAACGGGAACCGGTGCACGACAACGGGCCTTGCTGCACTCTTGGTTATGACACTCCTAGGGGATATGCTTAGGATAATTATCATTTTTTTACAAACCATTATGAAGGGTTTATGATTATATACTTCCTCAAATAATTTTTTTTTATGATTATGGATTATATCCATAAATAGTTCAATTTATGTTAAGTGTTTTACAAGTATGTAATTATGTATTTTGATTCATAAACTGATCTAGTTTATGCAATTGTTTAGAAATGGAACCTAGTGGAAGAAATGGAAACTGTATCAATGCACGCACTCCATGTAGGGATTTCCCTCCTGCTCAAGATAATTATAGTGGATCTGGTGATACAACTGGTGCTGATCAGCTAATCACCGTACTGGGAAAACTCACTCAGGTTATGAATAATAACCTTACCCATATGGAGAAACCTGATCCACAGCATGGAGGGTCAATGTTAGATTGCTTCATGAGGCAACAACCACCAACATTCAATGGGAGTAAAAATCCCTTAGTAGCTGAGCAATGGATAAATTATTTAGAGAAAATATTCTATGCCTTGGGGAGTAGTGAAAGGGAAAAAGTTATCATGGCAGTTTATCACCTCACTGGAGATGTTGATCAATGGTGGTCATTGATTCAAAACATGAAGGAAGATGATGAAGTATCAAATATGGAATGGAGGGAGTTCAAAGATCTGTTTTTAGAAAAATACTTTCCTCGTGACCATCGAGCAGATATGGAAAGGAAATTTCTGAGTCTGAGACAAAAGGAGGATGAGAATGTCGCAAAGTATGAGGCTAACATTACAAGGTTAGCAAGGTATGCTGCAGATTATATACATAACCCAAGAAGTAAGATTGATCGTTTCTTTGATGGGTTAAAATCGTTTCTCCATTGAGCATTGGTCTCACAATCCTTCTCGTCATACGAAGATATTGTCTCGTGTGCTATCAAGACAGAAAAAGAATTCTCTAAGTATTATGACTTCAAATCAAAGCAAGAGAAGAAGATATCTACTGAACAATATGGGAAAGGAAATAAGTAAATAGGGAAGAAGGGAAGAATTGAATTTCCACCTTGTGATAATTGTGGAAGGAAGCACCCTGGTGCCTGTCTAAAATGAAAAGGGGTATGCTACAAGTGTGGATAGAAAGGCTATCTAGCTGGTGATTGTAAAGGAAAGAAAGACGCTACCAATGTTCAATGATACAATTGCAGAGAGATGGGACATTATGAAAATTAATATCCTAAGCATCAAGGAAACTTTCCTTAGAAAAGGCCAAGGGATCAAGGCCAAGATTATGCAATCACTACTGCTGAGGTTGAATCCCCGGAAGACATAGTGACAGATAATTTAATGGTTTCCTCAAGTTTAGAAAATGATTTATTTGATCCTGGATCATCGCATTGTTTCATATCTTCCTAGTTTGATAAGAAAATTAGATATTTTCAATTTGATTTAACAAGGGAGTTGTCAGTTAAAACTCCTAAGGGAAGTATCATTGCTACAAAGTTCTGTGGATCCGTTCCCACTAGGGCACATAATTGTTCTTTATCTGCGGATCTCATCGTCATACCTATGATTGAATTTGATATAATCATCGGTATGGGTTGGCTTTCGGACCATGATGCAAAAATTTATTGTAAGAAGAAGGAGGTTACTATTTTTGATGATGATGATAAGGAACACCTTATCTTTAGAGCCGAATCATCACCACCTAATTCTTACCTAGATCCACCCCCAGTAGCTCAACTAAATTTAATTATTGGGTAGGAAGAGAATGAAATGATTGTGGGTGAGGAAAGGAATGTTCAAATAGAGGATGTACCTATTGTGAGATAATATGATGATGTGTTTCCGAAAGATTTACATGGGCATCCTCCAAAATGAGAAATTAAGTTTTCCATTGATTTAATTCCTGATTCAAGACCTATATCGAAGACCCCTTATAGAATGGCCACTGTGGAATTTGTTGAACTAAAGAAACAACTAGAGGAATTGAGTAATAAGGGATTTATTTTACCTAGTGTTTCTCCATGGGGAACCCCTATCCTTTTTGTTAAGAAGAAATATGGATCTGTGAGGTTATTTATCGACTATAGGGAAATCAATGCTATAACAATAAAGAACTAGTATCCCCTACCTCACATTGATGATTTATTTGATCAACTACATGGAGCTCAATACTTTTCAAATATTGACCTTCGATCTGGATACCATCAGTTGTGTGTGAAGAAGTAAGACATTCCGAAGACAACATTTCGAACCAGGTACGAGCATTACGAGTTTACAGTAATGCCTTTTGGATTGACTAATTAACCCTATGTATTCATGGATCTAATGAATAGAGTTTCCAAGGAATATCTCGATGATTTTGTGCTGGTATTTATTGATGATATCTTGGTATACTCCAAAAGCTACAGGGATCATGAAAATCACTTGCGCATTATCCTGAAGACTCTTAGAAGACATGAATTATATGGGAAGTTTAGAAAGTGTGAATTCTGGCTTCAGGAGATTTCTTTTCTTTCCCATATTGTCTCTAAGGATGGAATCTATGTTGATCCTTCTAAGACAAGATCAATCCAAGAATGGCCAGCACTGACGAGTATAACCGAGGTACACAGTTTTATTGGCTTAGAAGCTTATTATCGGTGTTTCGTCCAGAACTTTGCCCGATTGGCTAACCCATTAACGAATCTCACACGTAAAGGGGTTAAATTTGTTTGTACAAAAGAGTGTGAAGAATACTTTGAAGAACTAAAGAGAAGATTAGTCAATGCTCCTATTTTGACTCTACCATCGGGAAATGACGGGTTTTTTATTTATAGTGATGCATCGAAGAAAGGACTTGGTTGTATCCTTATACAGAATGATAGAGCTATTTCCTATGCATCACGACATCTGAAAATTCAAGAGAAAAACTATCCTACTCATGATCTTGAGTTAGCTGCTGTAATATTTGCTTTGAAGATTTGGAGACACTATATATATAGTGAAAAATGTGAGATTTATACTCATCACAAGAGTTTGAAGTATATTTTATCACAGAAAGAACTCAACATGAGGCAAAGGAGATGGCTTGAACTACTCAAGGATTATGATTGTACGATACACTACCACCCGGGGAAGAAAAATAAGGTGGAAGATGATTTGAGCAGAAAGGATCATAGAGTTTTGAAGAAGATGAGAGTTGAAAAGGATCCTATATACATGGATCTAGTAAAGATGGATATGGGAATCACCATGGAAGTTGAAACCTCAATAATTTTTCAAATGGTTGTCAAACCATCTTTACTAGAAAGGATAAAGATTTCTCACAGTGATGAAGAGTTTCAAAAGAATATTAAAGCTATGAATGATGCGAGATTGAGTGACTTTGTGTATGAAGATAAAATTTTGAAATTTGGGAAGAGACTTTGTGTTCCCAATATACCTGATCTAAAAAGAGAGTTTTTGGATGATGCTCATAGTTCCAATTTCTCTATACACCCTGGGAGCACCAAAATGTATAGAGATTTGAAGGAACATTTTTGGTGGGACAACATGAAGAGGGAGATTGCCGATTTTGTGTCAAGATGTATGGTTTTTCAAAAAGTGAAAGCTGGAAGGAAACAGCCTGGAGGAGTCATGAAACGTCTTCCCATACCTGAGTGTAAATGGGATAATATTAGGATGGACTTTATCATGGGACTACCAAAGACTCCTAGAAGGAACGATGCAATATGGGTTATTGTTGATCGTCTTACCAAGTCAGCACATTTTCTTGCTATAAGGGAGGATTTACCACTCGAACGCCTATCAAGACTATATATTAATGAAGTTTTGAGACTTCATGGAGTACCCCTATCAATTATTTCTGATCGTGATCCCTGTTTTACTTCAAGATTCTGGAAGAGTCTTCAGAAGGCCTTGGATACTGAACTTCGTTTGAGCACTGCCTACCACCCTCAAACAGATGGACAATCAGAACGGACTTTTCAAACCTTAGAAGACATGTTGAGATCCTGCTCACTTGATTTTCAAGGTATGTGGGATAAATATTTACCTCTGGTGGAATTTTCCTATAACAATAGCTTCCATTAAAGTATTCAGATGGCACCATATGAAGCGTTATACAGAAAGAGATGCCACACACCAACCTGTTGGGATGACGTTGGTGAAAGAAAACTTGTAGGCCCAGAATTGGTGGAGGAAATGATGGAAAAGGTAAAGGTAATCCAAAACCACATTGAAGCAGCTCAAAGTAGGCAGAAGAACTATGCCGATAACCGAAGGAAGGATTTGGAATTTCAGGTAGGAGATCATGTTTTCTTGAAGGTATCTCCATGGAAGGGAGTTATACTTTTTGGTAAGAAGGGTAAATTGAGTCCCAGGTACATCGGACCTCTCGAAATTCTAGAACGAATTGGGGTTGTAGCTTACCGTTTGGAAATGCCGCCAAGTCTCTCCAAAGTTCACGATGTGTTCCACGTATCACTGTTGAGAAAATACATGCCTGACCCAACACATGTACTCACTAACGAGGAATTAGAACTGGAACCCGATCTGTCTTATTGTGAAGAGCCCGTCAGGATTCTTGATATAAGAGAACAAGTGCTGAGAAACCGGACGACTCATCTGGTAAAATTTCTATGGAGAAACCATAAAATGGAAGAGGCAATGTGGGAACCTGAGGTACTTATGATGAAGAATCACCCGAGTCTTTTCATGCAGTAGTATTCTAGAAATTTCGAGGATGAAATTATTTGAAGGATGGGAGAATGTAACACCCCAAGCTTCCACGATACGCTTCTCTTTTAATAATACAGTAGTGTGTGTTGTACGCAACTTTGAGTTCTAACACACACCACAACCAATCAAACTAGCCGTTATGAATAGTAATACCCACCTTTTGAAATTTTATAAATTTTATATTTTAAAATGGAATTCATTTTTGGATTCGGAATATCGAAATTATCTTAGGGTGAATTTTTGGTATTTTTCTGAAAACATTCAATTTTTGATGAATAGTGAAAAAACACTGAGTTATAGTTTAAAACCGAATTTTTATTTAAATAATTGTTTATTTTATTTAAATTTAATTAAGGTCAAAATGGATACATAATACCTATATAAGTTCAATGTAATTCATTGGTGTTAGTTTAGAATAATTTTAGATATATAAAAATTTTATGGAACTTTTCACCGTTTTTTACCCACCTCCTAGGAGAATTTGGAAATTCACATAAAACTTAATTTTACCACTTCTGTGAGTGGAATTTCAAAAATCCTAGAGACACGGTTAATATCAAGGAGTAAAATGTCGTTCAATAAGATAAAAATAATTATTGGTGAATAGTAACTTTTTACTTTTATTTACCACGGTTAAAAGTAAATAGGGTAATTAAGGGTGAAAATGATATTAATATTACCCAAACACATTTCCTAATTCTATTGGACAAGTTTATCTCGACCAAAAACAAACTTTGGAATAAAATATTATCATTTAGGTCCACTTGGATTATATTAGGACATTTATTATTATTTAATTCAAAGAAGAGTTAAAAGAGTTAAAATCAAATTTTAATTACTAAAACATTTTTAATATAGGGTTATACATAAGATAAATTCGATTATAAATATTCATTAGAAATATAAAAATATTTCCTACATAATGGTATTTTATTTATAATTTTTATACCTTAAATAATTTAATTTATTTATGACACAATGGTGATGCAGTAATCACCAAATTAATGAAATATTAAAATAATTGATATTATAAATATCAAAATAAATGTAATTTGAGACTTTTTATGAATTAAACTAATTTTATAGGTTAATATGACATATTATTATTGGTTATATAAATTATTTTCGAAGTAATAATGCTGTTATAAAATTATCAAAAACAAAATACCCAATAGTGCCAAAATTGACATAAAAGAGTTTTTAAAACAAATATTATATTATTAATTGATATTCTTTTCCTAAAAATATAAGTTTCGGCCAAGGGACTTATATAATGATAGGTGTATCATTAATGGACCACTTGGGGGTCTCTTGGAGGTATATAGTAAGTTTATTAACTATATAATATAAAAATACGAAGAGACATGGTAAATGTCAAACTATTTAACTAAGAGTTAAATATAAATGATAAGGTTAATATAGTAACCCAAACCTATCTAAAATCTATTGGATGAAATTATTTCGACCCATACCAACCTTATACTTTGAATAATCCACTTTTGATCCATTATAAACTGAATATGAATTGATTATAAATTAATACTTTTAGTTTTTCCTAAAGAGCCCCTCCTCCCTCTTATAAAAGCACACCACTTCTAACCAATAATTCATACCTTAAAATCCTTTTGGTTTAGAAAAACTCTAACCAAATACCCTTTAAACTATCCTACCTTCATCCTAGAGGCATTACTTTAGTCATAAATCCAACCTAAGGATCCCTTTTGATCAAATCAAAAGGAAGAACCCGAAGAAGAGGTAATGTTTTCACCACCCTCTTTCAAGATCCTTTCTTCTTCAACTTCTTCTTTATTTGTTTTTACCATTCTAAAATAATAAATCCAGTATCTTCTATATACTTTTATGTTATTATAAATATGGTACAACCATATTCTTTATTCTATCCATCCTTTGAATGACATGTCACCATACGTGCATACGCACGACTTACCGTCTCCACGTTGTGGTGTAATTGTTATTCAAAACATTATTATTTGAATGAGTATAATAATGATGTTTAATTCATGTAAATAATAAATATAACATGATAATAATTCTGTATATATTATATAATATCCAATTATATATTATTTTAATTTCAAAAGAGTGATATTGTCGCTCGTGTGTACGTACGTACTACCGTCTCCACGAACGCGACGAGATTCATTCCCCATCGTATCCATTCAAGTATAATTCTCATTTGATGATTAAAAATAATTTTTAAGGACTTGATATCATTCTGGATATTAATAAGATACAACCTATCCGTAACAAACATGGCTTATTTAACAAAACATATAAAAGAAAATGAGTAAGTTAACACCCGAAACGACGATAATACTAAGATATTATTAACAAAGAAATGTTAAAAGATCATATATGATATCATATTAATGTATATGACTCCTGTATAATTTAATAACAATTATTTCACCATTATACAGGAGGTTAACCTACCCTCAACCAAGGAAAATTACAAGGTAAGGGTTTATTTCACAATCTCTTCATTATTCGAGGTTTTTTATACGTAATTATCTACTGGGACCTCTTTATCATCCACCTCCATGTTTCTTAAAAATGTATTTCAAAACATTCTTACTATTTTATAGAATATGGGTTAAATTCATTTATACCCTTTTTGACTTTTTATAAGATGTTTATAAAGGAATCTTTCCGTCGTTTTCCAAACAAGGTCCTTTTTAACCTTTTCGACAAAATTAAGGTAAGAATGTTTTTTTAACTTATATGGTGGGTGTGGCTATTTTCTACCGTTGTAAACTTGTCAAAGCTTCACTTACAAGCTTATAAGAATATTTTCAAAGTAAATGTTTTATTTTATAATTATGGGACTCTTAAATGTTTTCAAAATAGAAAGATATATTTCTCTAAAAAGGGTTTTGAATTCATCTATGTCAACATCCTTTGATGGATTTTAAGTTTATTTGTTATGATAAAAAACTTCCATATTATATTGATGGTCTTGTGATATGTTTGACTGTGGATGTGCTATTTTTACACCATTCATGATTTATGGTTAAAGTATTGACATTTCGTATGCTAGTTTTAATACGAATGTTTATGATATGTTTAAAACTTTTCATGTGAGGAATGTATTGGACTTAGTAAGTGACAGGTGGAGCCTGCTATAGCTCCTCGATGCATCGGTAGGTCTCATGAGACAACTAGACATGGAATTTTCCGAGGCCCTTTCCCAATTTGATTTATGGTTTTGGACGAGGCCTTAATCATTTTTAGACGTCTTGGCCGAGGCCTTGACAAAATGTTTCAGAATGTCCAGAATTATTCATTCCCTCATTATGGAAATAATATTGATGGTTCATATGGTCATTCGACTAGTAGAATACCCATGATTATGATTTATTATGGCATTATTTACTCATCTCATATTCTTGCCATAAAATTATTCATGTTTATTATTGGTAAAGGCATGTGGTCTCAATTATTTACCATGCTTAATATTTATGTCATTTTCCGCTGTATTACTTACCCTTACTGAGTGTTTGAGCTCATCCCTTTCTTATGTTTCATTTTCCCAGGATATAAAGCAGTTAGTTATGAGTGACCAGTAGGCATAATCTAGGAGGATTGGATGTTTCTAATGAAATATATTTGTGTTGTATTTCTTTTTAAGTTGTAAAGTTGAACTTATATATGAATCTTGTTTCCAATAATACTAAACTGATCGGTCTTTCGAGACATGATTTCCTTATAATCATGCTAATGTTATGTAATAATGCACCGACTCTGGGTAACTCTGGTTGGGGCGTTACAACAGTGGTGCATTTTTTATTTTTGGTTTGAGTTGGTCTACATTTTGATGATACTTGGGTATAGTGTGTGTTGATGAGTTATCTGAGGTCATGCTATGGGGAGACAATGTGAATTTGAGATGTGGGGGATCATATGGTGGGTATGTGTCCATGTTGTGGGGTGGCGCTATGTGGTTGGTTAGTGTATGTGATTTGGGTAAGTGATGATGTGGTTGGTATGAGTTCGTGCTTTGGGGAGGCAATGATATGGTTGTATATGGTCATGCTATAGTGTGGTGATGTGAAATCATGTTATTTGGTTGATGAGACGATAGGGTTTGTGTTTTTATGGATGTATGTGTAGTGATGGAATAAATGGTTAATAATGTTTAAATGGCAAGGGATGACCCAATAAAACTAAATATAAAATATAAACAATGAAAATCTTTAAAAATAAAATTTATATATTAATTTATAATGCACTAGTGTATTTTATATAGTTCATTACAAATAACATTCTCACTATAGAATATTATTTCATAGATATTTTGAATGATGGAAATTAAATATATATAATATTGTTATACTATAATTTTTTATTAATGATATATTCTTCAATTACAATGAATATGTTTCCATTATCCATAATTCATAGAAAAATCGTTTTATATTAAATAATGTAATTTTTCACAACAACCAGTTTTCTATTAAAGTATTTTATATGCATTTAACAAGGAAAAACATTAATAATTAGTCAATGGACCCTATATCATAATTTTTTTTAAAAACATATAGGAATCACTAAAAATTCATGGTATGAAAATTCCCTTTGACATATTCAAAGTGTTTCAAGTTTATAGTTTTATATGATTTTAAATTTATATACTTTTATAAATATTATAGTTTATCATGTTATACTAATATAATTTAATAATATTTTTTAAAATATTTATAGTTTTATAGTTTTATTCATTTATAAAATTATATAATTTTATAAATTTTATATTATATCATATTTACATACATAGTTTAAATATAAAATTTTATTAATTATTAATAATTTTATTATTTTTTAATTTATAAATTAATATAAAATTATAGTTTTTCTACTTATAAATTATTATAATTTTATACTTTCATAAGTTTTACTTGTATATATTATAATACAATACCTTTATAAATTTATAAAAATATATAATTATATAACTTGTGTAAAATTTTATAACATATATGTACATTTATACAGTTTTATAAAAAATGAGGGAGGTCAATGAATGAAGTAGATATTGAATTTCTTACCTTTAATGTCATTTAGATTTATCTCAATATACAATGAGATAAAATCACTGAATAATGATGGAAAACCCTTAAAATGTCCCTATAAGAAATGTAAACTTAGTCGATGATGTTTTATGCTAATAAATTTGTGTTTAAGGATGAGGGGGGGGGGGGGTTAAAATTGACAATACAAAACAAAAGAAATATCAGTATAGTTTTTATGTATTGAATAAAAACACACTCGTATAGTTAACACACATGTATAGTTAATCATGGTTTTGATTTTGTAAAGTTACATTGCACATTCCTTGACTATACATTGTTTAAAAATTATGCTCATAAATTGTTATTGAGACAAATAATATTCTGAATTTCTATTCCAAGTTAACCACCCTATTTCTAGTTCAGTGGAAAACTCAATTTTTTTATGATATCATTATAATTTCCATCTTAAACATTAAAATTTTAAATGACTGATAGGTCATTGGAAAAACAAATTATTTATTTATAGACCTACACCACACTATTATAGTGATAGATCATGGTCAAACCTAAGGGAAGGTGAGGAATGAGTTGGTGTCATCTAGTTAGTTCTTTATTTTAAAGAAGCCTACACTAACTCAAATCCATTGCATAAAATTTAATCACATTCCATAAATTATACCACTACCATGTTCACTAGCATCAACTCCATGAAAAAATAATGTGAACACATATGTAGTCTTAATTCACACTTCAAGGGTATTTCTAGATACTACCAACTGGACTCTATTTTATTTCACAGTTTCTTTTTTTAAAGTATTTAAAATCTTGAATTCTAAAAGCCATGTGGTTGTCTATTGTCTTCCTTCGACTCTTTCTCATTTCAACCTGTAGTCAGCTTCTCTACATCATCATTCACCAACAATCATTTAAATCAAAACAACCCTTCTCAATTTTTGGCATAATGATATGTTTACTCAATTATCCATCTCCCCTAAAGTCAGAAGCCATTCAAAAAACACTAGATAATTTTTTTCATTCCCCATGATTCATCAGACTCACGCAAAACCTTATTGAAATGATCCAGCTTGGGTGACCATAACTAAACACTAAAAACATTAGCCTTCACCAAGCACTATCTTCAAATTATACATAATATAGATTTATAATAGAACCATGGAATGGGAATGTCACTAACTCTATTTAACCCATAGGATATCCATCATGGACTCACTCCCACAAACGACGAATTAATGTTTAACCCCATTGCTACTCCTAAAATGTAACGTCTTGGATTTTTTGTGTATTATATTTATATATTATAAGGATTATTTTTGAGACCAGGTGTTGAGACAACATGTGATTCTGAGGTCTAGTGTGCCCGAAATAAATGTTTTAAATATATTAAATATATTTAATACCACATGCATGCGGTTTTCCTAAAAAAAGTGGAATAAATCCTAAATGGGTTCCCAAATAATAAATCTAAGGGAAACGTTGAGTTCATAATAAAATTTTTACCCTAGTCATGACTTAACATTAGTCAGTACGCGTCATTTGTGAAAAAGTTGTCACGGTGTGAAATTAATAAAATAAATTAAGCTAAAAATTTATTTTATTTTGTTCAGCATAGTGAACTACATATTCTTTAAAAATACGGCTATGGAAATTGTCTAAGGGTTAGCCGCTAAACCCTAGAGAGACTTTGAAGAATCCTTGTGGGAAAATGATGATGGGATCGTGGATTGACGATCAACGCGCAACTGATTTGATGGATCATGCCAAAGATGGTGATGATGCATCGTTCTTCATCAATGATCAAACCGAATCAAGGTAAGATGTTTGTTTTATACAGATTATTCCCTATTATTGATTCATATGATGGGTGTAGATTATTCAACCAATAAATTGATCTATAGATTGTGTGTATTTTTGAGATGGGTTTATTACTGGGTGATTTGAGAGGATTACATTGAATCTTATCATTGATTATCTTATTTAAATCAATTGAGATCGATGCGAACATTGATCAAGTTTCGTTCCTCTCGTTTGTTCTTTTCCTTTTCTCACCATGGTTCTACAATTCACCATGGGCATTCATTAGTTGGACCGGGTTTTGACAAATCCTAATCGATCCATCATTGTGCACCCATTCCATAGCATGATGATTCAATATCATAGATCTGGGATCAACATTACGCAACATAGGTATGATGGTGGTTACAACAGCGAATCAGATGATGACAGATGATAGATTCCTCATTCTTCGGTGTTCTTCGGTGCAAAATGATGAACAATACTTATATCAGTTCTTCCAATAGATCTGAGGCCGAAGCATGATGATTGTTAATGATGAGACTCGGATGAGGATTCCCCTTGAGTTTCCTGACAAGGCACGACTAGAATGATTGTTGGAGTAACATATAAAATGACTTGAGCATGGATCTGTGATTCTAGAAAATCATACAGAACATGGTGTGTAGACCATATCTTCACACCATGTAGAACCCCCAGGTTGTGGTGTTAGGGTTTGGCTGATGTTAAGGATCACACGGCATGTGATCCCTATCACATGGAATGTGCCCCTTCTTGGTTGACTCAATGTGTTCTTCAAAGAGTATATGGACACGGGTAGGAGTACATAGTCATGGACACATTGTGTATTCCTACACAAACACGGCTTGATGTACATGGATCGATATATGAACACAGCTTCAGTACATGGACACAACCAGGCAACACAAGCAGGATATCGTGTGTCTCTACACGCTGTGTGTATCCTTCTACACACCGTGTATATGTAGACTACATGTCATGTGAGGCTCTTCCACACATGATATAATTGGGATAGCTGGACACGTCATGTACCCATTGGGACACATCGTGTACTCCCTTCAAGAGTGCTTCACAATTAGAAATTGACTCATTTACGATGGTGATATTGCGATGGGATCCCGTCAAAAAAGGGTATTTGCGATGGGGTCCCATCGCAATTTCCTCATCACTGAAAATGGAATCGCAAATGCACTTTTTTATGAATGACCATCGCAAAAAATAGTATTTGCGATGGGAATCCATCCCATCGCAAATAATTTCTCTGGATAAAAAAAAACCATTTCACGATGGGCCCATAAGAAATGAATTTTTGCGACCCACCCATCGCAAATAATTATTTGCAATGGGCCCGTCGCAAAAAACTAAAAAAAATTAATACAAAAATTAATATTAATAAAATTTAATAAAAAAATATAATAATAATAATAATAATATAATACATAGAATAATAAAATAATAATAATAATAATAACTAAAAAAAATTAGTAAAAATATAATAAAAATAGTAAAATTATTGAAAACACAATATTCACAACATTATAAAATAATAATAAAAATAAAAATAAAAATAAATAATATAATATAATAATAAAAATAATAAAAAATATAATATAATAATAAATAATAATAAAAAAAAAAAATATTCGCAACAATATAAAAATGTACTATATAGAAATATAACTCTATGGAATAATAAAAATATTAAAAAAAGTTTAACATTCAAATGTTTATCATAAAAAGTAAATAATTCACTGACGAGGGTGGTCATCTGGAGGATTTGGAGGACTTGGAGGAGGGAACCCCATCCCTAAACCATGAGTCAAACATTGCATGTACTCCATTATCTACTTGTGATACTGCTGCTGCCATCAACACATCTATTCCTGCTACTATTGTTGTTGTCGATGGAGCTCTTCCCGATCCTTACACATACTCTCTATAAGATCAACCTTATCTCATAGCTACTCCTGATACTATGCATAAAATGATGATGAATATCTATGAGATCCTCTCAATCTAGATGCTAACATCGCAGCGGTACTATAATTACTCACAGGTGTCAATCGAAAGCTGATACAAACAACTCAGCCTTTCTCGAAGGCATACTGGGTCTCCTGTATCCAGGTTGCCTCATCAAATCTAGCTATACCGGTCTGGTCATCGGTCTCATCCTAACTCTAAATCTGTGTCTGATACGTGATAGCCTTATATTAGTCCTTTATTTTCAATTTAAAATTAAATTAGTTAAAATATTATTTTTAGTTAATTTCAAAACTTAGAAAGAAATTATACTGACCACAATTTAACGCTGGTGATAACCTATAATATCTCAAGTTATGGGATCTCTGTACATCAACCTATAAACATCTAACTCCATAATATTAGACTTTTCGACTTCCTATATGAATATAAAATAAATGGATTACATTTAAGGTTATATAAATTAATTTTAAAAAAGGTACTTACCATGTGTTCCCTATGAATATTGAATGTACAACTACCATCTCGATGTGTCACCCCCTGTCTCCCTTGGTTTTGTCAACCTACTGATGATCTCCTCTGAAAACGACCACTCATATAGTATGAACATAATCTATCCTAATCCTATGATGAAATATTATTAGGTTAGTGGGCATAGAAATACTAATAAAACTCTACGACTTCTAATTTTCTCATTGTTTTCATTCCTAAATTGCGAAAAAACTGATAAAAAAATCACATATATAGCCCTCCCATGCCTTCCAGATAGAGTCACGCATGCTCTTATCAATGGGATACCATAAACCCTACAAAAAATTAATAATATCATGTTATTAATTAAATAAATTTCAAAATAAATATTATTTATTTACATACCATCCTATGATTGAACATGTGGTGCTGAACATCAATGGGATTTTGATCCCATGTAACCCATGTTCCAAAAAAATAATTTTGAAATATAGCACTCCACTATCCAATAGCTATATGAAAAAAACTATGAAAAAAAGAACAAATAATCAAATAATTAGTATATAAATAAATTAATGATATTTAATAAAAACTAACTAAAATACACAAGTAAACATACCTCTACATGCATGGATCAAAGCCAAGATGTGGACATCACTTGGGGATAGGGTCAGGAATCATCAATCTCGCAAGACCATAACCCCTTCGAGTCATCTATGAACCGACAATAGTATGAGGGTCAGATGATCCAACATCATGCTCATCATCAGGTAGATTAGCCTCCTAGTACTCACGAAATAGATCCGAGTCCATATGAAGCATGAAATTATTATTGTTAGAAAACACTTGAAAACATGTATTATATATAGATATATATTATATATGGTTATAACTAACATTTAACTATGTCAATCTTCATCTCTATCCTCATCTTCATATATAATGGTGTCAATATCTTCATATTCCTCCTCAGTATCATCAACTTCCATAGGAGTTTCATTTTCATCATCTCTTATCATTTCAAATTCATTTTTTTGCATCAATAACATCATAGTCACCATAGAACCTTAACTGTGGGATTTCATAATCGATATTCATGCCTCTTCATGGAAAAGATGGATTTGGAGATGAATCTTGAAAAAATTCAATTCTTTTCACTTCAGAGGAACTACATTCACTTTTAATAAACCAAATTTTCCAAGATTTCATTTTTATTATGCTCCACCAATCACTCAACTCCCTTGAAGTAGCATAATAATTTTCCTAATAAATTTTATATGCATGATGAGGTAGTAAAAATGGTTCATTTACTATAAGAATACATTTAAATTTAATATCAATGATTCCATGGATCATATGAATATGCAAGCCTCTCTTAGTATCCAACCACTAACATTTAAACATCATTATGTAATTTTTTACTAGATAATACAGTTCAATTATTTCTTTCAGTATTCCATAAAAGTCAACTTCAATTTATCTATGATGAGATCCTCTCAAGAAAACACCACAATTCATTATTTTTTTATTACCAATATTCACGTGCATGATATCAAAAACCATTCACCACATATTCATTATAATATTTAACCATTTTTGATGGTGGGTTACTCAATAAACATAATAAATTATCAATTTTATCAGCATATTGAGATACCTGAAATTTTTTAAAACAATTATCAATATAATAAGTAAAAATTTATTTTATCTTTTAAACCATAAAAAAATTATTTTACCTATTTTTGAAACCAGTAGGGAAAATTATTTTTCTGACATTCTTCAAGTGCAGTTGTTGTAATTTGTGGAAACTATTTCTTGATATGATTATCATTTAACCTACAAATAAAAAAAATATTAATTTAATATAACAAGGATTTTAGAATAATTGATTGGAGCACTCACAATACAAATGGTTTCATTTCTTCACAGTTAAGAAAAATATATGTATGAGCTCTATGATGTTCATCATATAAAATCCATCATTCATGAACTCCACCAAAGGCCAGTTCATGCTAATTAAAACTTGATAATTTATTGTTCATTTCATCATCAACATTTATTTGATTACAGCCCATGTGATTTTTGTTTTGAGGGATATTCAGATTGAAAATAATGACAACATAAAAAATAAATTTCCTTTTGAAAATAATATTATACAATTAATCCTTTAATAGATTCTTTGTTATGTACATTTTTCGTCAATTTCTGCATGCATCTCTCAAATGGGTAAATCCATCAGAACTATATTGAACCTCTAAATTTTGCTTCATGCGGAAAATATAATTGTTGGAGCCAAAATTTGGGCCTTGTAAAAAAAATAAAAGGACACATAAATAAGAAAAGGACACTAAAAATATTGTAAAAGGGGATGCTTTGTGATGTAACTTCGCAAATCCCGCCAGCACTGCGGCTGGCAAAAATATTTGTGTTGTCTCTGCGAACGCTGTAGAGAAAAATAGACAATCACCACTATGAGTCTGAGAAAATTTATGGAAGTTTCTACCCCGTGGAGGGAAGGAAAATGGCCTATATGAGTCCTAAGAAATTGAAAAAAGCTTCTACAATAGTTGTGGAGGAAACAAAGGAAGCCTCTGCATCACGGAGGGGATGACAGTTGACTTCGCGACTCTGAGAAAATTGATGTAATATACCTCCATTGTTGGAGCGCAGGCTTCTTCATGACATACCCTCAGAGCATCACGCTACCCCCTACTTCCAATAAATAAGAGTCTTCCCCCCACTCTAAACGATAAATACCATGACCTTTCACCTTCTGAATTCCCAAATCGTGAATCATTATTTTCTCTGTGAACCAACCAGAAAAATGAATCATCCAAGGTGCTTGAGCATTGCTAAACCCTTTTCCCTTTTCTCAAAATTACCCCCTCTTCAAAGATGGATGCCCATCGTGAAGCCTATGGTCCATCATAAAGGAAGGAGATCCCTTTGGGTACTTGGGACTTCACGAACCACCCAAGATTCGCAAATCACCCTCCAAGCACACGTGAACTCCATGATTAGGTTGGGTCAATATGCTTCGTGAATCTCTCTCCTTTGTGAAGCCCTATCCTCTGTGAGCTCTACTCTCTATGAAGCCCTATCCTATACGGGCCCTATACTCTTTGAACCACTACGCTCTGTGAATCCCTCTGCTTTTGATTCCCCTAAGCTATACGAATCTCTATGCTTTGTGATCACCTATACATTGCGAGCCCTTGATCTTTTCAAGTCCCCTCTATGCGAGGTCTCTTGCTTCATGAACCCCTCTTACATGTGGACCTCCAAGCTTGTACAAATTTATTTCTAAGTCCATCGAGTAGTGTTCCATGTTTTTTTGCTTTTCTACATGCTTCTTCACATAGGAAATCTAATGGATATTTATTATTCGTATAGCCACGCTAATGTGATACCCTCAATGGATCACTCCACAACCCTGTTACCACATGACATTTCTGGTTCCTTCCCTTCACCAAGGGTTAAGGTGCACCAGTTATGTAAGTCATAGGGGCGAGGAGTGAATCCTAATCGTCTGAGCTATAAGACATTAAATTTCCAAGTACCCGCATCTGTGACACATGAAATTAAATTGTAATCATCACATAAGTGACAAGCCTTGAGAGGACCATAAAGGGGATGGTCACTAGAACCATCTCTCTCCTATCTCCCTATGTGCTTTTTCACCATACGTACTTTGGGTGGTCTTTTCTTAAGCCTTGACCCAACTTGTTAGGGTGATCCATGTATGGTGTCCATATCCTCCTCATACATCTGGACCCCTACCCGGGCCTCCCTCTTGAAGTAAGGCCTCATGTTTCCCCCTTAGTTATCTAACTATACGTAAGCCCCGCTCCATTCCTCATAGACGCAACTTTTGTGATATGATCATTATGTCTTTGTTGCCTCTTTTTTCTCAAACCGAGCATGATTCACACGGTCTTAGATTAAGCATTGAACATGACATACTCTATGGGCCACCTTAGTGTGTAATCCCCAAGAAACTCCCCATTATGAACTATGTAGACTTTGATTCCCTACCATGGGGATACGTAGGAAGCCTCCCTGAGGTTCAAGACCATCACCCATGTCCCATAATAGTCTCTCCCTTGACCCCTTTGTGTTTTGGGAATATCAAGCCTTAACCCATTGGTTCCACTCCCTTTGGGTCCCCATCTATGTATCCATTCTCACGAGCCACCTCCATAGGAGACTCATCGCCCCATCCTAGAACTACGTGGACTTTGATTCTCTTCCATGGGGATACATAGGAAACCTCTTTGAGGTTCAATCCCAATACGATCACCTCCACACTGGTTTTCAGTTCCATACATATACATTCCATCCTTAGACACTTCATCCATATCCATATTGACCGGGACACCACATCCCAATGAAATCATGCTATACATTTGGGTAGCTAAACATGTGTAAGCCCCATTCATCTCGTTTATATTTTTAGTAACCAAGCTTCTAATTATGTGTAAGCCCCAAAATGTCTTCGGGTTTTTGTCCATTATGTACCCTCGATCCCATGATTCACCCTCTCGAACTACATGGGTTTTGATTCCTGTCTTCTATACAGGGTATATAGGAAGCCTCCATGAGGTTCAATCCTAGCCAATAGTAAACCTTGGTAACCCCTTTGCCGGGACTCAATCAACCTATGATCCGCCCTTTGAGGTGTCCAGATCATCCTTTGCGGTATGATATCATCCCTCTATGTGAAACACCACCTCAGATCCATCCTTATTGGGTGTATTGATCCACCAATCTAGTAAACCTTCTAGGTGCTCCCTCCTAGTGACATAACCATCTAATCCACTCTCATCTGTGTTCTGATCAGTTTGATTTATCTCTGCTAGACTTTAAACTCGTGGCATACCTTGTGTCAAACATGTTAAGTTGAGGAAAACCTCAAAGACATGTCTTTGGAATAATATACCCTACATTCAATGTGGGATGCCTCAAGATTCTGTGCCCTCAAGAAGCCCTATCATAAGGGGAAGAAATCCAGGTGTACTAGTGTTTCATCATCCAAACACGAAATTAATACCCAACATGACTACTCCCTTGACCGAAGGTTACTGCCCTAACTTAACCCCATGGAATGTCCCAAAAGAAGTAGTGTAATTAACTGGCATCCAGAAAGATACTAGGAAGAGTTTCATGAACAATGTCTTAATCTTTAAGGGAAACCCAGACTAGGTAATGAATTTTGAGGGGAAATCCCTAGAAGGAGAGGCTGACATCCCATCAACCCATTTTGATCAAGGAGAAAACATCACTAAAGAAGTGATGGATTCCGTCCACCTTTGGAAAGTGGTAATGAGGGGATCATAGTTTCATGTCCTCCTCAACAGAAGGATGTGTGAACCATAGAAAAAGAATTGGAAATAGAAATGGTGGACCTGATGTGAAACTCTTCTCCTCAATATGGAGATTGGTAACATTTGAGACATTAGAAGATAAGTGTGTCTCCAAATACAGATATTCAGTGCTAGGTCCCGCCAAGAAAATAGTGGGCCTGGTATGAAACTCCCTAGGATTTGGGGTAGTTAATATTTGGGAATACCAATCTGTGATGTTGTTAGTGGGTATCTTTCTATCCATACAGGGAATATTTAATGGCACTAGGGAATTGGGCATCGCTTTCCGAAAATCTATACTGATGGTTGTATTTTCCTACATTGCAGGACCCAAGCTACAACTATAGGAAACTGATCACCTCTCACCCGAAGACATGAGGGAAATGCCAACATGACACTCCTGCACAACTTTAACTCTTCTGTGACAACTTCCATGACCACAGTTGTCGGGCACCCACTCCCCATATCACCCTCCGAATTTATTCAAAGGAGGGTGATTAGTACTCTTGTCTGTCGATAAAAATATGAGGGGGATATCCCGATAAGGGGTATGTCCCATCAAAACCTAGAGGCCTCCATGCCATTTCAACTTCTCCGCACCCAGGGGTCACATAGGGAGTCACTGCTCCCCACTCCAACCTTCAATTGCTTCAGGATCCTATCCCCAGAGTGCTCTTACAATTCACTCCCTTATGTAGATGAAGTAAGAGATGCCAAAGTCCTCCGGCTATGACTTCATCCATGGAGTCGCTGAGGAGGGCTCCCAACCAGCCATTTCAGTGTCACCAGCTAGTCCCACAGACTAAGGAGTAGGTGGTTTATACCACTGCATAGCTAGATCAGTTGACTCAGCATCAACGTTAGGTGCAAGCTCAGGAAGACGCCTGTGAGGGGGCATCATCTTCCACGACTTTTGTAGCCTGAGCCACCACTGGTGCATGATACTGGCCCTAATTTGTTGTTACATAGCATGGGAACTTCCCTTTCTCAGAGCATGATCACTTATATGCCTGGTCCGGAGTGAGGCACTTTACACCCCATAAGCAGGCTGAGTTGACTCCTCCAACCACCGGTGCATGCATCAGTCGTTGTGGGCTAACCTGCGATGATAACATTCAGTACAAAGGTCCTCCCCTTACCATCATTAGACAAAGTGGAGGTCCTCCCTACTCTCACATCTAGCATGGAGGTCCTACCCATTCCACCATCATCATCTCGAGAGAAGGTCCTCCATTTATTGTTGATACTCAACATGAAGGTCCTCCTCGTGCCCCTAGTCTCAGGTATGAAAATTTTCCTTGCCTACCAGGTTATCAATGCAAGGATCCTCCTTGTCCTGTCACATACCAGTACGGAGGTCCTACCCACATTCTCACTGACTCTAATGGAGACCCTCCCCTCTTCATAAACGGTCGATACGTGGGTGTTTCCCGTATCCAGTATGGTTAGTACAAAGACCCTCCTCGTACCACAGCTACCAGAGCTGGCCGATGCGGAGGTCCTCCCCGTGCTATGAACGACCAGCATGGAGTTCCTCCCCATGCACTGACCAGCTCCAGTGGAGGCTCTCTTTCCTCTAACACTCTCAATCATGGAGGTCCTCACCATGTTCCATTTGACATTCTCCCAGGTGCTCCTTGCACCCGACTTGTCTAGGAGGAGGTGCTCCCCATGTTCCATTCGACATATTCCTGGGTTCCCCTCGCACCCTAGATCATAAAAGTGGAGGTCCTCCCCATGTAAAAAATCTACCCTACCCTAAAGATCTATCCTGGGGTAGGAGGGTGGGTCATCGCCGCCAGAGGAAGAACCTTAAGAAACCTCAAACCGCAATCAAACACATCTGATTTTTAGATTCTGAAGCAGAGTACGATTCAATGATGGAACCTTCACCTCAATCCTTTGTGTTGGGGGCTCGGTAGGAACTAGTCGTATAAGACTCATCCTTCTTGAAACCAAGGTCCACCAGATCCCTACATCCCTCTAAATATACATATAGTAGGATGAAGATTTGGCCCCTTTCTATGGCATGCTCGTGCAATCCTCCTTATCATCAATAGGATCATTCTCTACCTCAACAAGAGATCAAAAAGAGTTGTTATGGGGACCAATACTGGAAAATAAATGACATGAACCACCACCAATTACTACATACCCTACAAATGAAGTAGTGGTCTTTAGTATATCTTATAGGGATGTGGTGGTGAAATCAGAGCATTCTTCGGGAAGAAGCCCAAGATGTAGTGGTTTGTCAGCTCGTGTGCCGTACTCTCCACTAACTAGCCTACCACTCCAATGGTCTGAATCAGTGCCATTACCAGTCCACCAACCTCCCTCAGTCAATGAATGGGGAAATCAAGGGCCAAATCCTGAGTCTGAGCTGAGAAATTTGGGGTGCATTCAAGCAATAGACCATTTCCCAGAGAAGTTCAGGCCGATTGTAACTGTAAAATTCAACATTTTTGAGTCGCGCACCTAGGAAGAGGTTATGTGCCTCCAAAAACCTCATGGAAAATGCATTTTCATCTCTATTGTCGATAGTTAGCTTACCCAAAATGGAGGGAACACTTCAATGACATTTTCCAGCAGTGCCGCCTAGTTGAGTTAGCTGCACTCCCAGTTTCTTAGCACCATGTGTCGCCTGGTTATCATCATACCCTCCATTAACATTGTTTTCAGAGATTAACTATGCTCCACAATGTAATCAAGGAGGATTCCCTGCATGTATAGATCTGTGGTCATGGATAGTATGCTGCCCTACATTTCAGTCCTATCCTACACCATCCAGGTTCACCTGATGATATCAAGGATATGCCTCCATGCGTCATGAAAGTGACCATGGAAGTTCTTGAGATATACTCAGAAGGGGGAACTGGAACAAGTCCTGGAGAAGAGTAACAACTCACTAGGGCAGTGCAATACACAGAAGACCCTACAAGTGTCCATACTCGCCAACAAAGAACTTTTCTTGGCCTTCCTGCACCTTCTTAGTCATTTCCTCTTATTTGAGACCCCAGTAAGGGAAAATAGAAAGTGGGAACATCAAAACCTGTAGCCCGTCTAGATGAGTGAAAAAGATATAAGATGACCCTGAAAAGGCTATGTTGCATCAACAACTTGCGGAGCACAAAAATATGGTTGATGACCATATCACCGAATGTTCTACAAAAACGGCATCCAGATTATAGTAATCCTCGACTGAGGCAGCAAGGGTAGGTAAAAAATCCCCCGATGAGTTGCCTCTTGGTGACCTCGACCACCCTTCCCATCTAGATAGGGTAAAGGATGAAGTTTACAGAAAGAGAGCGTGATATGCATCACTGAATCCACTTAAATTGTGTGAAAACCCTCCTCGGGATCTATCTCAGTTTCCTCCAGTCACCCCATAGGTCATTCCCCTAGTAGTTCCTCAGGTCATTCCACCAACTGTTCCATGAGTTGCTGATCTATCTTACCATGTTGAAGAACCTGCCAATGCACTGGTAGTCAGAGATCCTCATCAAGATAGAAATCCCCTCCAGGATGATTTGATGTCTACTTTCATTGCTTGCCTCAAGGCTCTAGAAACTCGACAGGTGGAAATCACCCCAGATGGAAATCCATATCTGACATGTGTGGGCAAAATTCCATCACCCTCATGTTTCAAAAATCATACCTTCTCCTCATTTAATGGGATGGGTTATCCACTACAGCGTTTGGCCCTATTTATTTCAATGTGTGGACCCATGCTGGGAGCTCCAACACAAAAGAAAGGTACTAAGTTCTGGTGCTTTATACAAAATCCGAAGGGCCCTCATTTGTTTGGTGCAACCAGTTACCCATTAGGTCAATAACTAGTTGGATGAATTTTCGTAGTTATTTTTTCTACCAGTTCAGTTCTACAACCCAGAAGAAAAGTATTACTGAACTATTCAAGTAAAACTAGAGGCCTGACAAGGGCATTGCAAATTTTTTCACCAGGTGGAAGGGCCTCACAAATTACCTCGATATGCAGATAACTCAGGAACAACTACTAACAATGTGAGTGGGGAATTTGAAGACCGAATTGGTCCCTTATCTTATCACTCATAACTTACCAGGAGGGTTACATGATTTCTCTAACAAATACCAATGTTTAGAAGAATCCTTGCATCAAGCCAAGCAGGAACGTTCGTTAACTCTTGTAGCTCTTGAAAGAATAGATTCCAAGGCTGAGACTATCACTATTGCATAAATAGAGGCCCCCAGGAAATTGGAATTGTTACCAAAAAAGACACCTCTATATCTTCTATAATAAGAGCTGCTAAGGTCGAGACTATCGTTGTTTCCCAAATAGATCCCCCCAGGCACAAATAGAGTCCCCCACATAATGAACCACCACCACCTAAGTGAGATAATTGGGTTCCACCTCCTCATCATGCTCCTATATCCCCTCATCAGGTCCAGGCTCCTAGATCTCCTTTATCGGATCAGGGGAATTGGCCCTACTCATTTAATGAGGTTCAGGTTCATAGTTATTTTTCAAAGTACCTTACACAAGATAATCTTGCAGTTTTCAGAATGCAAGAAGCCCAAAGAGGCGGATCTCACTGAACACCCCAATTACTTCCCCTATCACCAGTTCCTTGGGAATACCCTCAAGTAGTTCTATGTGTTTAAAGACTGGATCCAACACCATGTTAATAAAAACATAGGCAGATTGGGTCCATCCCTAACATTGGTGGAATGCATGTTTATAAAGCCTAACAATGACATCGATGGTGAATGGAAACAGGTTTCTAACCATGGGTCTCAAAAATACAACGAACGAATGTCTCTCAAGGAAGTCTTTGCCGGACATGGTATTATCCATGCATGTTTAAATTGGTTCAAGCCTTTAGAATTCACTCTTATACCTTTGGATACTACCTCTGCATCAACATCTTAGCCTTCGTCCTCCCATGGGAGTAAGTACCGATTATGCAAGGGAAAAAAAGCTCTCCATCTGTGCCATACCCATCCCATACTCTCAGCGATTTCATGCCACAAGATATAGGGATTTCCCCCAAAATGGAGGATTCTTCACATAATGACCAGGACTATGCTTTGATTAATACTATCAAACTGGTAAACCCTTACAAGGTTCTTGATAACGAAGAGTGCCAGACGAACCCTCCCAATGTCCCCAGTCGACGCCAAATTCGATGAAGCCGTGGGTATATGAATTATCAAAATAAATTGTCTGGTGATTCCATCCAAGCTATGCATTCCACCAAGACTAGATAGAAGGCCCATCACATATCTCATCACACACATTCTTCTCATATCATTTTGCCAGATTCACCCCCTCTGATGTTTGTACTGGTTTATCAGGAGAATCCACCACGACCATTCTATGATCATCCATGTTCCTTTGTGGATGGACCTCAGTCATCTAGTAATTAGCCGATAGTCACTCTACATGGTTTGAATAGTGAGTAATGGGACATTCCCAACACCATCCAAAATCTGCCGATTCAATCAACAGTTCCCATCATGCATCCTTCCACTGACCAACCTCCTGTCAACAGAAGTGTTCTCCTGGTATGGAAATATGATGTCCTCAAGAATCTTGATATCATTCCTACCCATATCTTGATCCTCGAGGATCTCCACATGTCATAAGATATGCAATAATCCCTCTCAGAGGCTTTAAGAATATCCCTCTAGTTTGAAACGGAGGTCGCAGCTACAGAAGCCTTCTATGCTAATGTAGTTTAACTGGAAGAGTTTTAGGCCATAATTTCATTCTCAGGATAAGATGAAGTTTCTCCTATAAATGGGAAAATCTGTCCATTGTACATCACTGGCTAGTTTAATGGCGTAGAGGTCAGCCGATGTCTTGTCGACACGGGCTCTGGGATCAATCTTATCCCAACCCAGACACTCTGCAATATGGGGTTGTCTAAAACAGATCTGAGCCCCTCTGACATGAATATTCAAGGTTATGAAAGGATGGAGTAGACAACGATTAGAAATATATTCCTGAAAACCCAGTTCATTAGCCTAGTTTCTAGAACTGAGTGCATGGTTGTCTCACATGAAACCGCTTACAATGCATTAATGGGTAGACCATGGATCCACCTACATGTGGTAGTCCCTTCCTCATATCAATAATGACTTAATTACTCCCTTAATCATTGAGTAGGTGTACTCCAAGGTGATTTATTTCCCTTTTACTCTTGTGAATCCCACTACCTGGATGATGACTACTATAGAAGAAAGGATAAGCAGGTTCAGAACAATGAGGTTGAACACACTTCTATTGTGGCCAACACATGAACATACTTGGATGATTCCTATGTCCTACTGATTCACTGATTGGAGGCCACAAACTCAGACATGGGGAAATTATTTTTTAAGTTACAAGTAACGATATAATATCACCTCATATTCCTACAAAAATCAGGATCATGTGATCCTAGACCCCTACCCCTATAAGGTATTGGGATGTCCACCCCGTGGAAATAGAAATATGTCATACTTTCTTGTTTTTCCAGGCTGGTATAAACCAGCTCAATCCCACGTGCCACTATTGATTTGATATTATCAAGAATGGCCCATTGGGTTGAAGGCCTGATGGAATCAAATCAACGACACCATCACAATGGCTTTAGTAGTGCAGGAGTCTCCCAGTAATGATTCCATTTCCACTCAAGCCCACACCAATTTCCCATTAGGATCATCCAATTCATAATAGTTTCCGCATGCTGATGATCCTATAACCGTGGATGGTAAAGAGGATTTGGAAGATTCTTCTCCCACATTTGAAGAGGGAGTCTCCACTATGGTTGAAAATTTGGTTCAGGTGAACCTCGACACCGAGACAGATCTGAATCCAATGCTGATTAGCTCATCCATGCTAATAGAAGACCAGCAACAATATGTGGATTTATGGAAACAACATCGATATGTATTTTCTTGGAGCTACAACAAGATTCCAAGGCAATATTCTTAGGTTACAGTCCACCACCTTAGCCTCCTGATAAACCATCACGGGTTTAAAAAACCTCCCAAAAATATGTACCACCATCATGGTTCCATGGTTGAGGCCGAGGTTGATAAGATCATCAAACCAAACTTAATAAAGGAGGTATAGTACCCCATATGGTTAGCCAACATTGTTCCCATTAGGAAGGATAACTGATAGATCAGAGTCTGCATCAACTTCTTAGATCTCAACCATCACTGTCTGAAGGATGATTTTCCACTTCCTATGACTGAACTATTGATTGACACCACCACTAGGTTCCAGGCTCTCTCCTTCATGGATGGTTATTCCGGATATAATTAAATCCAAATGGATCCTAAGGATGAATATTCTACCGCCTTAAGGAAACCATAAGGTACTTTCTACTGCCAAGTAATTCCTTTTAGTCTAAAGAATGCAAGAACCACCTATGAGCATGCCATGAACCACATATTCAAGCTGATCATTGGGACATTGATGGAATACTACATGGATGATCCGATGCTTAAATCTCAACAGCTTCAATACCATATCAGGGATCTTGAGAAAGTGTTTAGCTTCCTCTATTAGCACCTTATAATGATGAACCCCTTGAAGTTTTCCTTCTATGTCACCCATAGAAAGTTTCTCCGCTTCATTTTCATATACAAAGGCATTGAGATCGATTTAGAGAAGATCACGACTATCAGATAGATGCCTCCTCCTAGAAACCTTCAAGAACTCTGAGGTTTTCAAGGACACTTGGCCTACATAATTCGATTCATCAAAAATATAACCAACAAGTGTAAGAACTTTTCCTGGATCATAAATAGAGGTGTCGATTATTAGTGGAATGAGGAGTGCCAGACCACTTTTGAGGAAATCAAGCAGTACCTCTGACAACCTCTGATTCTGATGCTTCCTATTTATAGTAAGACGATTATACTCTATGTGACCATTTTAGAATGGTCCCTTAGTTCCCTTCTCACCCAGAATAAGAATGGGGGAATAGAGAATAGTTTATACTATCTCAGATGCATGCTCCTCAATATAGATACTACATATTCCTCTATCAAGAAGAGTTTCCTTGTGCTGATATTCACAATCCATAAATTGAGACATTACCTACAACACTATGAGATACGTATAGTATCCCATGTGGATACGTTGAAGTATATTCTGAATCGACCTACATTGATAGGTCCTCTAGCCTGGTGGGTAGTGATCCTTTAATAGTTTGAAATCATGTTTTCCCCCATAAGGATATCAAGGGACATGCATTGGAAGACTTCCTTGCTGCCCATTCATCCCCCACAGAGCAGTCTCTAGATCATGATTTCCTAGAAGAGGAAATACCCTTAGTGTATCAATCTATTCCATGTTGTAAAATGAAATTTTAAGATGCCTCGCAGAGCCTTACTACTAGGAGACTCATTGATCATAGAATCAACAGAGTAGGCCTATATATCATCTTCATCATGCCTACACAAGTTGTCCTTCCCTATTCATTATTATTGTTAAAAGGTTGCACCAATACTGAGGCTGAGTATCAAGCCCTCATCACTGGTCTCAAATTGGTCCTTGAGATTAATGTTTCCCATCTTCATGTGAAAGGGGACTCTGAACTAGTCATCAAGAAGATTAATGATGACTACATCATCTGAAAGTTAGAGCTCATACCCTTTCTAGAGTGAACTTGTTAGATAATGGCCCAGTTCCTTTCTTGTCCATAAGTTAATCATGTCCCTTGATCGCAGAATGACTGAGTCGATGCCTTGGACAACCTTGTCACATCTCTTGTAGATCCTGAACAAGACGATTTGATTATCCTTGTAGAACATCAAAGGTTCATTGCTCCCATCACCTTGAATGACGATAATAACCAGCAGTTAAGACACCTTACCACCGATGCCTCCACATAGGGACCTCCAGGTCCCCCTGACACATTATTGAAAGAGACCCCTGACTGAGAAACTCCCTTTATTGAGTATCTTCAGTATGGTAGTTGTAACGACCCAATATTTTTGAGTATTATATTAACTTACTCTTAATGATTTAATAAGACGTTAATGGTTAATGCAGAAAGGGGAGTTGATGGCTTCATCCAGTAGACTCAACCCTTACGAAGCCCACTTATCAGAGCTTGGGAAGGAGGTAGCATCTGTGGGCTTCGCTTTGGACCAAGCCCAAGCCGAGCTCCAGCGTGTCAAGCTTGAACGAAAATGCTTGCAGGAGAAGTTCAAGTTAGTGGAGATTGCTACTAGGGCAATGTTATCTGAGCCTCCCTCAGATTCTCTCACCATATCACACCTTACACTTAGGTCTTATGCCAGTGTTATAAGGGGCTATGTGATGAGACCCTAGTTTCCTTGTGTAATCCTCTCGGGTGAATAAATTGAGATTTCTTCCTTTAGTGATGTTTGTGAAATTTCAAATGTCTAGATAATTTTAGAATGTATTTTACTGATGAATTTTGAAAAAGGGATATTTTGAAATATTTATGTAAACCCTAAATAACTAATGATGTGTAATGATTTTCAAAAAATGGTCTTCTACAAAAGTGTTCATTAAGGAATTTGGAGTCTAATAAGATCAACTTAATTTTTGATGAATAGTAAATTATGAATAGTGATTTTACGCTTAGGATTAGTAATATAACCAAACGGATTAGTAATTTCACTCAAAGAAAGTTTTAATATAATCTAGGCACCTTGATTAAGTAATGTGATTCAATAAAATGGGTAAATAACGGTTTCATAAATTATTATTCAAGTATTAGTTTTTTCGGATGAATAGTGTTTTTTAATTAAAAATTTAATTAAAAACAATTAGAAAATTATTTTTATAAAAATGACTTTATTTTTGAGCTCAGAGCATCGATATTATGTTATGGTAATTTTTGGGGATTTTTCTGAAAAAATAAATTTTCGGTGAATAGTGTATTTATTTAAAAAAAAATTAAAAATATTTAGAAAATTATTTTTATAAAATGGAGTTCATTTTTGAAATCATAGCATTGATATTTGGTTAAGGTGAAATTTTGGGATTATTCTGAGAAAGTTGAATTTTCAGTGAATAGTAAAAATACAGTTTTAGGGTTTCGGTATGTTTAATGACATCATAATGGTGTCATGATGATGTCATGAGATCTTTTGAGGGTTGGCCGGCCAAGGGTGATGAATTATTGTTTTGGGGGCCCCATGTGGCCTAACTCCATGATAAATGCCAAGGGAGAGCACATGGGTTTGAGAAAAGCACATGTGAGGTGTCCCTTGGCCATTAATGCTTTGTCCCCTCACTTTCCCTATAAATACCCACCCTTTCCTCCTTTAGTTTTCACTCCCAACTCTCCCCCAACGAAGTTCTGGTCTTCTTACCTTCCAAAGAGTCCTCCCAAGGTGCCCCCAAGCCCTCAAGGTCCAATCCTTTGAGTTTCAAGAGTCACGTTTTAAGGTAAGGGATCCGACCCCTCTCTTTCTTTTCATGTAATCTCTTTTATGTCATTCCTATTATGCTCCATGTTTTTATGTGAGGGGATGTTCTTTTATATTCCTCTTACTGCCCTTTCATGTTTATATGATGAGAGATCCCCTCTTACTCTCATCATTTCGTTTTATGAAAGTTTAAGTGATGCCGTTAGGCTGCCGAATTTTTAAGGGATTCTTTCACCCTTCTCATTTTTTTCAAGTTCGATTTTCATGACAAGTCTTTCAAGTTCCTTTTTATTATGTTGGGGTATGATCTCTATATCTATCATACTGATCTCTTATGATCATATGATGAGGGACCCTATTTGATCTTGTCAAATCATTTTCTTTTGAAGTTAAGTGACGCCGTAAGGCTGCCGAATTTTCATAAGAGAAATCTAATCTTTTTTTTCCTTCCATGTTTTTCATTTCAAATGGTATGCCCCTCAAATTTCATTACCATGTCCATATGTCCTTCTTACTCTTTCACCCTACTGTTTTATGGATCTTTTATGAGTGGGTGACCCATGTCCCCTCTCATTTCAATGTTTTCTAAAATCCCGAAACTTAGCCGTTATGCTGCAGAATTTTCCCCTCAAAATGCCTCTCTCTTTTCTCAAAAATTATTTTATATTATAAAGTGAATACTCAAAGCTCTTATTTATACAAGGGTATTCACATATATATCAAAATGTTCCATTTTAAATTCTGGGATTTACATACATGAGACCCTCTTTCCCTTTCCGTGGGTTTAAAGTGATGTAAAGATCATGTCTTTAAAGCAGTTTTTAAAACGTTATGATTATGAAATGAAACCCATTTATTTTATGATATGTGGGTTATTTATGAAATGTTTGATGATGATATATGTGGCTCACATGATAATAAAGTAAAATTTAAGGGTGCGCCCTGATAGCGCTCCAATGCATTGGGTAATGATGTAACCACTAGAGATTACAATTTTCACGATACCTTGGTGAATAACCTTGGTAATTTTCAAATGACACCTTGGGGATGGACCTTGGTGATATGTTCATGATTGTCTATGTTAAATGATGTAGCCACATCTTCAAGTTATGAAAAATGTTATTTTGATTATGAAATGCCTCATGATTTCTTTCTCATGCCTTAAAGTTATTTTCATGTCCTTATTGAAGTATCTCAAGTTCACATGTAAAATGTTCCTCTTGTTTCCCTTACTGGGCCTTCTGCTCACCCTTTCTTTTGATGTATGTCCCCAGGTTATGAGATGCAGTAATGAACCTAAAATGAACTTAAGGAGACGCCTTTCAAGTGTTTAAGAATAATGTTTTATATTGTTTTCATGTATTATGTTCCTGGTTTCCAAGACACTAGACCTTAAAGATCCTCAGTTTTGTGTAATGTAATGAAAGTTTATGTTATAAAATGGTGGGATGTTATAGTTGGTATCAGAGGATGGTTTAGTTATTTGTGGAAATTAGGATATAAAAACATTAGGAAGAACCCTATAGAAAAGTTTAAGTATAGGAAAACTTCCTGGTATTTTGGTAAGTATTGAGTAAGTGGTCTATCAAACAAATACATCCCTGTCTGGATACGAGCAGGTAGAGGTGGCTCTGGCACAGATGTACATAGGGGTAAAACCTGAAAACACCGCTTTGAGCTTGACTCGAACGGGAACTGGTGCACGATAACGGGCCTTGCTGCACTCTTGGTTACGACACTCCCGGGGGATATGTTTGGTTAATCACATGCTTTTTATGAATCATTATGAAGGAATTATAGAGAACTATAATTGTCTAAGCACGAAGTCTTAGTTAAAAGATTCATAAATGAAATAAGTTTCTCACTAAGGTTTTATTCTTTTAGAAAATGGCGGGCAATAGGAGAAACCGTGCCGATGGTGACCGCAATGCACCATGTGCTGACGGCCCTCCGATGGAAGCCGGAATGGAAACATTCATGCGAATGATGAACCAACTGACTCAAGTTATGAGTAATAACTTGAATCAAGCTGAGAGGCCGACCTCACCACGAAGGGAAAAACTTTCTGTTGAGTCCTTCATGCGTCAACGACCGCCAACATTCAGTGGATCTACTGACCCATTGGTTGCGGAACAATGGATAAGCTCCATTGAAAAGATCTTTTCTGTACTTCATTGTTCGGAACAAGAAAAAGTCACCCTTGCTGTTTACCGCCTAGAGGGAGAAGCTGATCAGTGGTGGTCACTGATCAAAAACACGAAGCCACGAGGAGAGATGGAAGCTATGGAGTGGGAAGAATTTCGGGGGATTTTCTTTAACAAGTATTTCCCTCGTTCAATGAGAACGAAAATGGAGAAAGAGTTTCTCGAGCTGAAGCAGAAGGAGAACGAATCTGTCGGAAGCTATGAGATGAACTTCACAAGGCTTTCCCGTTATACCTCAAGTTTCGTCATGGACCCTAATGGGAAGGTTGATAGATTCTTTGGTGGACTACGACCTCATCTGCGGAAGAATCTAGCCAACAGGGACTATGATAGCTATGAAGAAATAGTTCGAAGTGCTATGAAAGTTGAACTAGAGTTTGGGGAGACACAGTGGTCTCACAAATATAATGAGAAGAAGAGAACTCTAGAACCGAGCCTGGGAAGAAGTTTTGATCAGGAAAGAGGTGGAAAGCATATGCAACATGCCACATGCAATAAGTGTGGGAAGAAGCATCCGGGGAACTGCTTGATCGGAAGTGGAAAGTGCTATAGGTGTGGAAAAGAAGGCCATATTTCTCGGAATTGTCGTGGTGATGTGAAGCCTCAACTTCCCAACACTAACGACAGAGGAAAGATGGTTCTGACCCTACCCGAAGTCACATGCTTCAAGTGTGGACAGCTTGGGCACTTTGCTAATCAATGTCCAAATCCGAGGGCGGTGGAGGGGAATCACCATCAACCTCAGTAGAGGCCAAGGGAGCAAGGTCGTGCTTTCGCTATCACAACAACTGAAGTTGAAGTTCCGAACGATGTGGTAGCAGGTACTCTTGTTGTCCTCTCAAAACTAGCAAGTGCTTTATTTGATTCTGGTTCTACGCATTCCTTTATTTCTTCCAAGTTTGCAAAGAATATAGAATCAATCCCCGAATTGCTTGAGGTAGAGTTGTCGGTCAAGACTCCAAGTGGGATTATCCATGCATCAACAGTGTTTAGAGACTCTAGTGTTTACTTTGGTGAGCACAATCTTATCGCAAATCTAGTAGTCATTCCCATGATGGAATTTGACATTATACTAGGGATGGACTGGCTCTCAAAGTATAATGATAATATCAAATGCAGAAGTAAGGAAATCTCAGTAGTCTTGAATGAACGACCTACAGTTATCTTCCGAGGAGAGATATCTCGAACTGATCCCTATCTAGAAGCACCTCCTATAGCTTTCTTTATGGAGTTAATCGGTGATGATGAAGAAGGGAAAGGGAGCATACAAATTGAAGATGTTCCGATTGTTCAGGAATACATGGATGTATTTTCTGAGGAGTTACCTGGACCTCCCCCAGAAAGAGAGGTAGAGTTCTCCATTGAACTCGTACCTGGGTCTCAACCGATATCAAAGACTCCGTATAGAATGGCAAATGTGGAGCTAGAAGAGCTAAAGAAACAACTCCAAGACTTGTTGGAGAAGGGGTTTATCCGACCGAGTGTGTCTCCTTGGGGAGCACCAGTTCTCTTTGTGAAGAAGAAGGATGGATCAATGCGGCTGTGCATTGATTATAGAGAACTGAACGGGATCACAGTGAAGAACAGATATCCTCTTCCAAGAATTGATGATTTATTTGACCAACTTCGTGGGGCTCAATTCTTCTCTAAGATTGACCTTCGATCTGGTTATCATCAACTGAGGGTGAAGAAGGAAGATATTCCAAAGACTGCCTTCCGATCAAGATATGGGCATTATGAGTTTACTGTTATGCCCTTCGGCTTAACTAATGCTCCTGCTATTTTCATGGATTTGATGAATAGAGTCTTTAAGGACTACCTTGATAACTTTGTGGTAGTTTTTATTGATGATATTTTGATATATTCAAAAAGTCGTGAGGAGCATGAAGATCATCTGAGGGTTATTTTGAAAACTCTACGGAAGGAGAGGCTCTTTGGGAAGTTCAGCAAGTGTGAGTTTTGGCTACAAAAAGTGGCTTTCTTGGGGCACATCGTAACCAATGAAGGAATCTCGGTTGACCCTGCAAAGACAATGGTTGTGGAGGAGTGGCCTCAACCCACAACAGTAACTGAGATTCATAGTTTCCTTGGTTTAGCGGGATATTATAGGAGGTTTGTGAAAAACTTTTCACGGCTTTCTAATCCACTAACCAAGTTGACTCGAAAAGGGGTTAAGTTCATCTGGTCAAAGGAATGCGAGGAAAGTTTCCAAGAGCTGAAGAAGAGATTGGTTACTGCACCTGTGTTAACACTACCCTCTATCGGAGAAGGATTCGTTATTTTTAGCGATGCATCTCTGAAAGGGCTTGGGTGCGTCCTTATGCAAAATGACAAAGTAATTGCTTATGCATCTCGACAGTTGAAGATTCATGAGCAGAATTATCCTACGCATGATCTAGAGATGGCGGCAGTTGTTTTTGCTCTAAAGATATGGAGGCACTATCTTTATGGGGAGAAATGTGATATATACACTGACCACCAAAGTCTAAAGTATATTTTCACTCAGAAAGAATTGAACATGAGACAAAGGAGATGGTTGGAGCTTATTAAATACTATGATTGTTCAATTCATTATCACCCTGGAAGAGCAAACAAAGTCGCGGATGCATTAAGCAGGAAAGATCCTGTTGTCCTGGCAACAATGAGGATCTTAGGGGATCCCTTGATTAAAGATCTAGTAAAACTGGACATGGGAATTATAAGGAAAGGGAAATCATCAACCCTATCCCAAATGATTTCCCAACCTTCATTACTAGAGAAGATCAAGAAGGCTCAAAAAGAAGATCCTTTGCTGCAGGAGAAGTTTGAGGCTGTAAAGGATGGGAAGTTCCCTGATTTCAATATTGATCAAGAAGGTGTATTGAAATTTCGTACAAGACTATGTGTTCCATCTATTCCGGAGATAAAGAAAGAACTGATGGATGAAGCTCATAGCTCTACTTTCTCTATACATCCGGGAAGCACTAAGATGTATAGAGAACTTCGTGATCATTATTGGTGGGATAATATGAAGAGGGAGATTGCCGATTACACTAAAAGGTGCCTGGTGTGTCAGCAAGTAAAGGCAGAAAGACAACTTCCTAAGGGGGTATTACAACCGCTACCCATACCGGTATGGAAGTGGGATAATATCACCATGGACTTTGTAACTGGTCTCCCAAAAACATCCAAAGGAAACAATGCGATATGGGTTATTGTGGACCGTCTCACCAAGACAGCCCATTTTATCTCTATTCGGGAAAATTTCTCTCTGGATCAGCTTGCTAGGATATACGTGAAGGAAGTGGTAAGGCTGCATGGGGTACCACTATCCATCATATCTGATCGTGACCCAAGATTCACATCAAAATTTTGGAGAAGTCTTCAACATGCTCTGAATACTGAATTGAATTTTAGTACGGCCTATCATCCTCAAACTGATGGCCAATCTGAAAGGACTATTCAGACACTCGAAGACATGTTGAGATTATGCTCAATGGAATTTAAATGTGGATGGGATCAACACCTCCCATTAGTGGAGTTCTCCTATAACAACAGCTTCCATTCGAGTATTCAGATGGCACCCTATGAAGCTCTATATGGAAAGCGGTGTAGAACTCCTACTTGTTGGGATGAAACTGGTGAGAGGAAGCTTCTTGGGCCTGATCTCATGCAAGAGATGACGGAACAGGTTCATGCCATCCAACAACACATAAAGGCTGCTCAGAGTCGGCAGAAGAGCTATGCTGACAATCGTCGAAGGGACTTGGAGTTTGGTGTTGGTGACAAAGTCTTCCTTCGAATTTCTCCATGGAAGAGAGTCATGCGGTTTGTGAAGAAAGGGAAGCTCAGCCCTAGGTACATTGGCCCCTATGAAATCCTTGATCGCATAGGAGCAGTGGCCTATCGTCTAGAACTTCCACCGAACCTAGCTCAAGTTCACAATGTCTTCCATGTATCTCTCTTGAGGAAGTACATACCCGACCCTTCGCATGTACTGAACCCAGAGGTGGTACAACTTGAACATGACCTCTCTTATGAAGAGCAACCAGTGGAGATCTTAGACCGTAGAGAAAAGGTTCTACGAAACAAGACTACCCACCTTGTGAAAGTGTTGTGGAGGAATCATAAGTACGAAGAAGCGACTTGGGAGCCCGAGGAAACGATGAAGCAAAAGTACCCTCACCTTTTCGGCTAGGCCTTAAGTATAAATTTCGGGGACGAAATTTCTTAAGGGGGGAAGAATGTAACGACCCAATATTTTTGAGTATTATATTAACTTACTCTTAATGATTTAATAAGACGTTAATGGTTAATGCAGAAAGGGGAGTTGATGGCTTCATCCAGTAGACTCAACCCTTATGAAGCCCACTTATCAGAGCTTGGGAAGGAGGTAGCATCTGTGGGCTTCGCTTTGGACCAAGCCCAAGCCGAGCTCCAGCGTGTCAATCTTGAACGAAAACGCTTGCAGGAGAAGTTCAAGTTAGTGGAGATTGCTACTAGGGCAATGTTATCTGAGCCTCCCTCAGATTCTCTCGCCATATCACACCTTACACTTAGGTCTTATGCCAGTGTTATAAGGGGCTATGTGATGAGACCCTAGTTTCCTTGTGTAATCCTCTCAGGTGAATAAATTGAGATTTCTTCCTTTAGTGATGTTTGTGAAATTTCAAATGTCTAGATAATTTTAGAATGTATTTTACTGATGAATTTTGAAAAAGGGATATTTTGAAATATTTATGTAAACCCTAAATAACTAATGATGTGTAATGATTTTCAAAAAATGGTCTTCTACAAAAGTGTTCATTAAGGAATTTGGAGTCTAATAAGATCAACTTAATTTTTGATGAATAGTAAATTATGAATAGTGATTTTACGCTTAGGATTAGTAATATGACCAAACGGATTAGTAATTTCACTCAAAGAAAGTTTTAATATAATCTAGGCACCTTGATTAAGTAATGTGATTCAATAAAATGGGTAAATAACGGTTTCATAAATTATTATTCAAGTATTAGTTTTTTCGGATGAATAGTATTTTTTAATTAAAAATTTAATTAAAAATAATTAGAAAATTATTTTTATAAAAATGACTTTATTTTTGAGCTCAGAGCATCGATATTATGTTATGGTAATTTTTGGGGATTTTTCTGAAAAAATAAATTTTCGGTGAATAGTGTATTTATTTAAAAATAAAATTAAAAATATTTAGAAAATTATTTTTATAAAATGGAGTTCATTTTTGAAATCATATCATTGATATTTGGTTAAGGTGAAATTTTGGGATTATTCTGAGAAAGTTGAATTTTCAGTGAATAGTAAAAATACAGTTTTAGGGTTTCGGTATGTTTAATGACATCATAATGGTGTCATGATGATGTCATGAGATCTTTTGAGGGTTGGCCGGCCAAGGGTGATGAATTATTGTTTTGGGGGCCCCATGTGGCCTAACTCCATGATAAATGCCAAGGGAGAGCACATGGGTTTGAGAAAAGCACATGTGAGGTGTCCCTTGGCCATTAATGCTTTGTCCCCTCACTTTCCCTATAAATACCCACCCTTTCCTCCTTTAGTTTTCACTCCCAACTCTCCCCCAACGAAGTTCTGGTCTTCTTACCTTCCAAAGAGTCCTCCCAAGGTGCCCTCAAGCCCTCAAGGTCCAATCCTTTGAGTTTCAAGAGTCACGTTTTAAGGTAAGGGATCTGACCCCTCTCTTTCTTTTCATGTAATCTCTTTTATGTCATTCCTATTATGCTCCATGTTTTTATGTGAGAGGATGTTCTTTTATATTCCTCTTACTGCCCTTTCATGTTTATATGATGAGAGATCCCCTCTTACTCTCATCATTTCGTTTTATGAAAGTTTAAGTGATGCCGTTAGGCTGCCGAATTTTTAAGGGATTCTTTCACCCTTCTCATTTTTTTCAAGTTCGATTTTCATGACAAGTCTTTCAAGTTCCTTTTTATTATGTTGGGGTATGATCTCTATATCTATCATACTAATCTCTTATGATCATATGATGAGGGACCCTATTTGATCTTGTCAAATCATTTTCTTTTGAAGTTAAGTGACGCCGTAAGGCTGCCGAATTTTCATAAGAGAAATCTAATCTTTTTTTTTCCTTCCATGTTTTTCATTTCAAATGGTATGCCCCTCAAATTTCATTACCATTTCCATATGTCCTTCTTACTCTTTCACCCTACTGTTTTATGGATCTTTTATGAGTGGGTGACCCATGTCCCCTCTCATTTCAATGTTTTCTAAAATCCTGAAACTTAGCCGTTATGCTGCAGAATTTTCCCCTCAAAATGCCTCTCTCTTTTCTCAAAAATTATTTTATATTATAAAGTGAATACTCAAAGCTCTTATTTATACAAGGGTATTCACATATATATCAAAATGTTCCATTTTAAATTCTGGGATTTACATACATGAGACCCGCTTTCCCTTTCCGTGGGTTTAAAGTGACGTAAAGATCATGTCTTTAAAGCAGTTTTTAAAACGTTATGATTATGAAATGAAACCCATTTATTTTATGCTATGTGGGTTATTTATGAAATGTTTGATGATGATATATGTGGCTCACATGATAATAAAGGCAAATTTAAGGGTGCGCCCTGATAGCGCTCCAATGCATTGGGTAATGATGTAACGACTAGAGATTACAATTTTCACGATACCTTGGTGAATAACCTTGGTAATTTTCAAATGACACCTTGGGGATGGACCTTGGTGATATGTTCATGATTGTCTATGTTAAATGATGTAGCCACATCTTCAAGTTATGAAAAATGTTATTTTGATTATTAAATGCCTCATGATTTCTTTCTCATGCCTTAAAGTTCTTTTCATGTCCTTATTGAAGTATCTCAAGTTCACATGTAAAATGTTCCTCTTGTTTCCCTTACTGGGCCTTCTGCTCACCCTTTCTTTTGATGTATGTCCCCAGGTTATGAGATGCAGTAATGAACCTAAAATGAACTTAAGGAGATGCCTTTCAAGTGTTTAAGAAGAATGTTTTATATTGTTTTCATGTATTATGTTCCTGGTTTCCAAGACACTAGACCTTAAAGATCCTCAGTTTTGTGTAATGTAATGAAAGTTTATGTTATAAAATGGTGGGATGTTATAGTAGTATCCCGAAAGGCCGAACCGAACGTGAGCGAGTCCATCAACGCGCAGTGTAGTTCACCCTCCAAAGTGGTCCTAATCTTTAGCAGATCCTCTACAGATGTGGGTTTGATGGTATCCACCTCTGTTTCATTACAGGGGAAAATATTTCTCAGGTTATGTAGGAAGTTCATGCAGGTTCATGTAAATCTCATCAGATAGGGCTGAATCTCTCTCATCAAATCCAAATATTAGGCTAATTTTGGCCTACCATGGTCCATGACTGCATTGAGTTTTCCAAGAGGTTCTACACATTCCATATCAATGCTAATTTTTTGCATCTCCACGAGATACTCTTCATATTACCAAGTACTCTTTGCCCTATGCGGTCTGGGGACTCGATGTCGTGGACCATACCCACTAGCAACAACTCGCCAGTGATGGTTCATCCTAACCGCTATAGATTTATTTTCCAAGTGAGAAGAGGTAGCCCCACTCAAGGAGGTCAAGTCCCATTCCATCATTGACTTCATGAGCTCCAATATCATACAATTATTTGGAGTCACTCATGTTGTCCTCACCGATAATGACACCAACTTCCAAGCAGCTAAGCTAAAGAAATTGTATACCAAGTACAATATTAGTTCTAATCATACCTATCCCTATCACGTACAAGAAAATGGGAAGATCAAGGCATTAAAAAAAACCCTCTATAACATTCTTCAAAAGATATTTGGTTAGAACAAGAATAGTTGGTTGGAAAAACTCCCTAAAGATCTATGGGATTACTGAACGACAATTCGTAATTCCACCCAGGTGACCCCATATTCCCTAGTGTATAGAACATAGGTAGTCCTTCCCATCAAGATTCAGTTACCGTCACTTTTCATATCCTTCTATGATCAGAAGACACCATACAATATAGAAGAAGTCTGTCTAGCTAAATTAGAATCCCTTGATGAGAACAGGCTTCATGCCTTGCACAATTTGGAGAGGCCTCAAAACAATATAGACAGAGCATTCAATAAGAAAGTTCGTCTCCATTATTTCCTTCAAGTTGACATGAAATTGGCCCAAAGAATTCCAATGATACCTGGTAGGAATCCACAAAAGTTGGATCCCAAATGAGAGGGACCTTATATCATTCATAAGGTTTACCCC
Organism: Viscum album; assembly: GCA_963277665.1. NCBI lineage: Eukaryota > Viridiplantae > Streptophyta > Magnoliopsida > Santalales > Viscaceae > Viscum > Viscum album. Next base: position 654,193,719 of record OY728153.1, read on the forward strand.
AATGGTGCGTACTCTCTACTCACTATGAATAGTGAGCACGCCACTCCTCCCACCAATTCTAAATTCCTCAAGTATTACTTCACCTGAGTAGACCCTTTTCATCTTGAAAGACATTAAACTATATATTTTTTGAGCTCTGTGACCTTAAACTAAGATCCCTTTCATCCTGTATGATGACAAACTGCAAGCGGTAAACATACCTCATGGTCTAAGCTCTATGACCTTAAACTAAGATCTCCCTAATCCTTACTGGAAGACGTTAAAATTTATGGGTACCACCATGATTCACAAATCCCATCATTTGGGTCTCTATCACCTTTCACATCTGAAAGGACCCCCTAGCGGCCTGGTCTCATGTCACCTTGGCTCACCTACCATTTCGGGCCAACATCCTGGAGGATCTCAAATGAAAATTTGACACAAGTCCTGTGTTGGGAATATGGTCAGTGGTCGATGCTCAATTGTTTGTATCCATTCTAGGAAACATGATATGGATACTGTGTTGCAAACATGTTTAGTAGTTATCTTCAATCGTTATCACTATCCCCATGGTCTCCTAAATATCGAGCATGGTGATTCACCTTTTTCTTCCCTTTTGTCCCACACACATGACATTAAACTAGGCATCTACAATCCAAGATCTATGAATTTAAACTAAGATCTCCATTTTCCTTACTACATGAAGTTAAACCACATGGTATTTCAAGAACTACGTGAGTCTTGATTCTCATCCTTATGGGATACATATGAACACCCAGACATTTCGTCTTTGAGTCTAGCCCCAGTTTTTAGAAGCCTTATATTTCTCTTGGCCTCTTGGCTTATGTTCTCATGGGAGTATGTGGTGTGGTGTGGACTTACGTATTCATTCACGTCAAGTCTACAATAACCACACCACGTACCTCTATTGAGATTTATCCATTCCCTATCCTTACCGCATGATGTTAAAATGCATGAAATTTTTAGAACTACGTGTGTCTTGATTACCATCCTTATGGGATACATAATAATACCTATACTTTTTGTATTTAGGTCCATCCCCAAGTATTACAGATTCTTCCTTTCTTCTTTCCTCTTGTCCTAAGTATCCAGGGATCACGTGGCATGGTGTGTACTTATTTACTCATTCACTTCAGGCTTAAAAATATCGTTTCACTTGTACCCCTTCAGGGGACTCCCCTCTACGTCCTTACCGCATGATGTTAAACTGCATGACATCATAAGAAAAATGTATGGCTTGATTCTTTCCCTCAAAGGATATGTATGAATGCTCAGACATTTAGTCTTTGGGTCCATCCCATCAAACCCATCCATATCTTTGTCCCCCACTGGGATTAGTTATTTTTTAGGGCTGCATGTGGTGAGGTGTGTACTTTTGTCCTCATTCGCGTTGGGTTTGCAATAGCCACACCATGTGCCCTTCCTTCTAGAGCATCCCATTTTTTTTTCATCCTTACCACATGACGTTAAACTGTATAGATGTTAAGAACTATGTGTTGCTTGATTCTCATCCTAATGAGATATGTAAGAATTCCTAGACATTTCATCTTTGGGTCCAGCCTTAGGTCCCTTGATCTTTTCTGGCCCCTTGGCCTAAGGTTCCCCCTTGGGATTGTGTACAGTGTGTTGTGGACTTTTCTTATCCCCATTCATGTCAGGTAAGCTTTCTCACTCCATGAACATTTCTTTTAGAACCTCATTCTTACACATACATCCAAACCATATAACGTTAAACTATGTTCCCTGGTCCCACATGACTTTAAACTGTGGTGTCTTTGTAGCATGACATTAAAGTTCATGGGATGGTCCTATCATATGACCTTAAACTATGACACTATTGTCCTGGCTGCAGGAAGAAAAAATGGAACCACATTGTGGAATCCTCTCTTGATAGGGCATCACATTTGGCATCATTTCCACCATGCCATTTTTCAAGGACAACATACAACTTGATTCCTACGATGATGCCCAGATTCTCTATCTTGGGTCGATTGATCCAAAACAAACACACCAACACTAAAGAACAAACAAGATCTATAAAATGACTCTTTTTTTGGTGCATGGTCTAGAACTTCACAAAAATACCTTTCATAACTACATGTGGATTGATTCCTATCCTCATCGGATATATAAGAACACTCTAACATTTCATCTTCAGGCCCAGGCCTAGTTACTTCAATTCCTAACTTTGGGCTTGACCCCTTGGCCTAAAGTCTGTTGGAATCATGTGGTGGGGGGTGGACTTCTTTGGTCCTCATTCACATCAAGTTTATAATATTCATGCCATGTACTTCCCTTCAGGGATCTCCCTTACATTTTTTCCTCATCCTTACCACATGACGTTAAATTGCATGGATTTCAAGAACTACATATAGATTAATTCCCCATCTTTATGGGATACATAGGAACACCCAAACATGTTGTCCTCAGGTCCAACATCAGGTTCTTCTATTCCTTCTCCCAACCCATTGTCTTAGGTTCTCTCATGAGATCATGAATTGTGTGGTATGTGGACTTCTTTTTTCCTCATTCACATCATGTTATTTTGTCATTCCATACACATTTTTCTCTTGAGAAACCACTACCCCTTTCATCCTTACTACATGACGTTAAACTGCTTGGCATTTCCAGAACTATGTATGGCTTGATTCCCATCATTATGGGATATGTAGGAAAAACTGAACATTTATTCTTTGGTTCTAGCCCTAGGTTCATCAATCTATATTTCCACTTTTCCTACACTCACCTATTCAAGTCATCTTCTCTTAACAGGAACCCTCAACCATTTTTATGCCTCATCAACATGCTTAGATGCACTGTGGTTTAGGAACAAGAGTGTTGGATTCTTTATGGAAAACTTTAATCCATTTCCATGATTTATATTTCCCTTTATTTGTGTTTCCATCATCTTTCACATCCAAAAGTACCCCTAGATGGTATGTATACTCATCCCTATGAATCACCTACCACTTTGGGACAACCTCCCGTAGGATTTCTAAAGACATTATGAGATACGTCCCATGTGGAGAATTTGTTCAGCATTCGACCCTCTTTTGTTGTTCCCATTTCAGGTCACATGATATGGATGTTGTGTTTCGAATACAATCAAAAGTTATCCTCCATCGTTATTCCACCCTCATTATTCCCTAAATATTGGTCTCATGATTCACATCCCTTTCGACTCCATCATGCTCAAGTGGAATTTCAAAACCCTTGGTATTATCCCTCTGTGAACCTTTACGCATTAAGAGGATGAGTCAGCATTATAGGGTCATCTTCAACTCCACACAGTCTCCCCCTACTGAGTATTCTGTGTGTTTTAAATATCTTATCCACCCTTTTTTCTCACACTGAGTATATCTCATGTGGGATTAGGGACATGGGTAGGTTTTTTTCCTGCATGGAAGAACCATGTTTCTCATGGTCTGAGATATATGACCAAAAACAAATATCGCTTACGTCCTTATCGTATGATGTTAAACTACGTCTTCTTCATCCAGGTTGTGTGTTAATAACTACATAGACCTATGATTTCTTCATTTGAGAATACATTGTCCCTCTATAATTGGCCTTTTCTCATGCCACATTTAATAACTATGTGTGGATTGATTCTCACCCTTGTGGGATACGTAGAGACACCCATGCACTTTTCCTTTAGGTCCAACCATAGATTTATTGACCTTGTTCGTCTCTTTTTTTGGGTCTGGGTCCTTTCTTCTCAAAAAGGTGTGATCTAGTATGGATTTATTCTATTCTACCCATGTCAGGTCAGCCCTGTGGTGCTACACCACACCTCTCTGCACCTTACGGTCCAAACTCTATGAACCTAAAATAGGAGCTTCGGTCGTAAAGTCCAACCATTATGGCTTTGAACCGGGTGTAATCTTTCGGAAGTGTGTGGTGTGAGGTAGACTTCCTTGTCCTTATTAATACCGGGTTTTCAATAACCACACCACATACCACCCTTAAGAGCTCTTCATCCTTCATCCATACTGCATGATGATAAACTGTACTAGCATGTCCCACTCACATGACATTAAACTAGGCCTCAGTTCTCTCCTACCATCTTGGGACAATGCCTTAAAGGATTTGGAACAAAAATTTGATACAAATCCCATGTCTTGAATATGTTCAGTGGTTTACCCTCATTTGTTTATTCCCATTATAGGCTAACACAAAATGGATACTATGTTTCCAACACAGTCAATAGTTATCCTTCATCATCATACCGCTCACATTGCATCCTAAATATCGTATGTTGTGAATCTCATGTTTAAATAACCTTTCTATTTTATGGATCCTAGACACCCTTGGTGTTGTAACACCATGCATTCATGTGTGTCAAGTAGGAATGTCGGTTCGTCTAGGATTTTCCCCACATGACATTTCCATTCCAACATTTCACACTCTTGTTAGATAGGGAAGGCCTAACAACACTCCTTGTTTCCTAAACTAAGCATGGATCATGTCATATTAGGGGTTGTGGTAGGTTAATATCCATATACAAGACTATTTGACCTGTTGGTCCTGCCATACGACCTTAAATTGTGGCACTATCTTACTCACCACAAGTCATTAAACTGTTCGGAATACAAAGAACTATGTAAGGCTTGATTCCTTCCCTTGTAGGGTACATAGATACATTCAGGCTTCTGATCCCTAGGTCCAATCACTAAATGGTAAACTCCCTATATTGGCCTTCTTGGCCTTGAATTCCCTTTCAGAAACATGCGGTGTGGTGCAGACTTCTTTGCTCCTCATTCACGTCGGGTTATGAACCGCACCGCACATTCCTCCTTTTGGGTATCCATTTCCTTGACGCATGACTTTAAATTGCAGTCCTACCCTAAAAAAGTTCAGGATGCCCCACGATAATTATGGAACACATCAACTTCCTCGCCAGAGAGGATTACCCCCACCAGTGTGGGTCTCTGACCATGTTGCGTTCAAGAACTACATTTGGATTGATTGTCACCCTAATGGGATTCATAGCGATGCCTGATCATTTTGCCTCGGGCCCAACCCTGGGACCATTAACATTCCTAGTTCCTTTCCCCTAATCATGGTCTAAACTCTGTGAACATAAACTAGGGGGTTCTAGTCCATGTATCATGACTTTAAACTATTGAGAAGGGTCCAGGTAGTATGACCTTAAACTACATGCAACATTCTGATCATACAACGTTAAAATATTCCTTTAATCTTCCTCACTATATGATAATAAACCACATGCTTACCATACCCATTTACATGATGTAAAACTATATAACATCCTAGGTCCTCACTAGAGAGGTCCCTCCTGGAAGTAGGATTGATCTCGATTCAGATCGATAGGCTCACCCAATGCATTTTTGTCACGGTGACATAATTCTAGGAGTGTTGGACTCCATTAGAGCAACCCATTACTCCACCCCATGCTTTTCATGCCCTTATTTGGATCCTCACCCTATTTCGCATCTGAAGGGACCCCCAAACTACATGCATTCTTGACCTTTTAGCTCGCCTACCGTTTAGAGCCAATGTTTCAAAATACATTGGACGAAATTTAGAGTTAGGAACCATGTTTTTGAATAGAATTAGCGAATGGACCTCATTTTTTTGTCCTCATTTCAGACTATCATGATATGGATATTGTGTTTCAAATATAGCCAATAGTTATCCTCCATCATCATGCCTCCTCTCACTGTGTTCCAAATTTCAAATATCATGATTCACACTTCTCATTCCCCTTTATTCAGATTGATTCGAATGCCCCTGGAGTTATCCCATTGATGTAATAGAGTGCGATAGGAAAGGTAATTCATCTTCTTCGAGAACCCTATTCTCCAGTTTCAACCCCTCTCTCGGTCCCAAATATACTGGATGGTCATCCACGCCCAGAGTTACCAACAATTGGCTAGCACCCTCATACACAAAGTTAATAATTATGCAGTTATCCCTTGTTTCTCACATCAAGAATGACCCATATGATCTTAGGGATTTATATCTAGTTATTTCACAAGTTACGATTGAGAAGTGCTAATTAAAACAAACAAGAAACACGATTTCCATGCATGCACTTAAAATAAACAAACAATCATGAAAGTATGTTTGTGAGTTCATACAAATTATAGCACCCATAGATTGGACCCTCCAATGGATGGATTGACATCCTCAATAGATCATTCCTACTCCACCACTCTTCAGTGTGTGGCCTCCAAAATTTTCTCTCATCTTCCAAGATCCCTCTCATCCTCATTGGATACAGGGTGCAGTTCATTATCCCTAATCAATGCACAATCCCTCTCAGCTCAGATGTTGGCCATTTCTTGGGATGATTTCCCTAGATTCTCTTTAGATTCTGCCATTTGAGTCCACAATTGAGATATAAACCCTGTTTGGGTATCAATGAAAGAGAAGAACCCATATTGATGCAATCCTTAGTGTTGGATCTCATATTCAACCTCCATAAGCCCCTGGACGTTGATTGAATTTCTCCACTTCCAGTCTATACTGAGGCCACATGCACGCTCTCAGACCCTCTGGACAAGGTAATATCATATGATCATGGGAGGGAACCAAGCATATACTCCTCTAGCACATAATTCACATAACCAGGGGGGAGTCTTCTCATCTACCTTACCCACTCTAATAATGGGGTTTTGTCAATGAGGCATTTGATCAATTTCCATGACTGACATTGGACGACCTTGTTATCCTCTTCAATAGAAGCAGTCTCATCCTGGTCCTCTGGGTTGGTAGGTTCTTATACTGGGAACACCTCCAGAAGTTTGGTAGTATGATCTTTATCTGGTGTCTTTTCAGGCAGGCTGGGTTCAACATCATGAAGATGGTCTTTATCGCTGGATTCCACCTCGATGGTTTCTAGTTTGGTCTCTCTAGTAACCACACACGCAGTCACAACTACCTTGATTTTTTCCATGATAGTCGGTGTTCCCCTCGGGAAAGGAGTGCCGAGATCCCCATCCATCCTCTCCAGTATGGACCACTCCATTTAAAGAACATTTCTGATAGAACTATACAATGTCAGTGGACTGGGCTCAATAGACAACAATTATAAATTCTATGAAGGAGAGGACTTATAAAGGTCAAACAATGGGTATCTCCCTTGAGAAGTTACTGTCGGAATCCTAGGATGTGGCCCACCATATATGCTTGGGAACTCTGAAGACTCTAGGAGAATCACCCTAGGTGTCACAACCCTACTAGATTATGTAATCACCATTGACTCGGGCAGAGACCCCGAAGCTACATCTACTATCATTTGAGAATGGGTTTTATGTATAAGGTTCTCTTGTATAGGGAAAATGTCAGTTGATAAATCCATGATGACTTAAATGAGGACCACAACAGAATAGTTTAGAATTTACCTCAAGAGTTTCAACAAGCTCTTCCAGCTCGAAGGTCGTAACCTCGCCTTCCTCCAAAGGTCTCCACCTGTCAGCCTATTCTCCCCATGAGGACCCCTTATATTCCTAAGGGAAAGATAAATACTCCCTCATATCAATGGTAGATGATTGGGGTTGGGATTTTTGACTAATAAGTGCCTTCAGTCAGTCCTTCATTGGACACGTATTACCCTAATAATTCACAATGTCCTCCAGATCGGTGATGTATGGTTCCCTTTCCACTTGAGACACCATAAATCAGGCCTCGACATTACCAATCTCTGACAAATCCATCCCATGATGATTGATGTGATGCCATATCTCAGAAGGACTGAGAAATTGTATTTTGACTTCCCATTTGTCCCAAGCCTTGAGAAACACAACATCTAGAGGCATATCTATGAGGCACAACCACTTCCTAGGAGCCTTAGTGGGTATCTTATGGAACCCTCTGGTTGGCCTTCTTCTATTTTGGCCCAGCTCAGCTGGGGTTTTCGGGTCCATCACTACTGCCTGCCCGACACTCAATAGGGGCCCTAGGATCACTTAACCTGCCATAACCTTGCCATAGAATTTCCACTGAGATGTGCATGGCTCAGACACCACAACATTTTATTTCCATTTTCTGACCTCGACCTCGAGGTTGAGGGGGTACACCGTCGTCGACATGAATAGTTCATCATTTCAATATATCCCCTGGGTAGGTTGTTTCCCAACTCTTAGCATATTATTTGACCAACCCATAGGAAGTAGAGGGATGAGGTAATTAATTTTTCATTTTCCATCCTCTCATGTGAACATGATCCATATCTACCTTATCACACACAGATTATCCTTGTAGCATGCTCCTAGGTTGACTTTTGGGTTCAACATATGCTAGCACTGGAACTGCCTCACAATGTGGTGCGGGGTGTGTGGCTTGTAGATAGGCTCACAGTATACTCATGCCACCATAACTCTACCCTATAAGGTAATGAGATAAGACCGATGCTCCTCAGTTCCCCAGACATCATCATTGAATACACCCGTTGGCAGCAGAAATGGATTTAAGTTGAATTTATCCTCTTTCTCGACTCTATTCATCACGAGTGGTGGAGTCAGCTTGGCCAAAAAGATCCCCACTACATTTAGGATGGATATTCAAAAATTTTATCCATGAGGAGAAATAGTGTTCAGATATTCATAGACGCTCATGTGTGCCACTATCCAGCCATATAAGAAATGAAGCGGTCTGCATACCTGATGTGGCTTCTTCCCTTCCCTAATGTGCCACAACACCTTATATAACTTTCCCCACACCAGGATCCCCAGAATGACATGCTCCCCCATTGACAGCATGGAATCCATAATGAATGTTCTTGTTCGTACACCCATGTTTGTGTCCCTGACCATCAACATCCAACTGTAGATAAGTGTAGAGATAAACCCAGCTAGCCTAACCACTGGTTGTTTCTCAGTGTTGACATTGTACCCCTATCTTACATTGGTTTTCCTTTAGGTTTTTCTAGTAGGAATTCTATTTACTACACTCATCTCCCTTTGGATAGGTGACAGGCCTGACGAGTAGCTTCTTGGGTGAATCCACCCCTTTAGTGGCATGCGTTGGTGAGAAGATTATGAAACACCCAAACCACAACTTGATATGGAAGTCCCTCACTGATTTCTTATCCTCTCACGGCACCAGATCCATCAGTGTATTTTCTAGCCGTGACATCAGATCTGGATTCTCTGATGTGTTCTCTGTAGGGAGGAAATCATTGTACATCGCCCCCAGAATTGGAATCCCCGAGATCTTATGAAGGTCCCAGAGGCTGATGTCAACCTCACCATGGTGAAGATGGAAAGTATTGTTCCTCGATGAACATATACTCAGTAACTATGGTATCCTGTGTTTTGTTCATTAAATGTGGAATTGGGAGGCCCATACAGCTTCATATATTCCTACTCGCTTCAGCTCTGCCAAGAATTCCTAGAATGATGCACAAACCAAGTAATCCCAAGCCTAGTCCTCTATGAAGTTTTCACCCTGGCACAGGACCCAATAGTTAGTCCACTCCTTCTATGGATTCCCTAAATCCACCTTGAGGATGGTATGGTACTGTGGGGGAGATACCTCTGGCTGCAATGCTTTCCCATCAAGGTTGTTAACATGATTGTATAGACAGTCGGCATTAACAGGCATGTGATCCTCCCATGTATGATCATCAGTAGCTCTGAACCACTAGTGCTAACATTGCATACTCTTGAACCAGTAATCTGGTTTATCCCTATTAGATTTAGGGATGAGAACATCATCCCTCAGACCAAATCCATACAAAGGAATCCTCTTTCAGAGAGGATAGTTATTTTTTATTTTTTATAGGAGATCCACTAGGGATTCATGATCTGAATGGATTCTCACATATTCCCAAATGCCCAGATTATTCTCCATCTCTTCCCTTCAGGCAGTATCCTTGAGGACCTCTCAAGAAGCTTCTTGGTTGGCCATTTTTATCCCAATTCTTTAGTATTTTTCTGTTCTGGTTCGCAGAGCTCGATTTCAAAGTTCGATCATAGAGCTCAATCACATAGCTCAGTCGTATATTTCTACCACAGAGCTCACAAACATAACTCACAGAGCGCACGATCACAGAGTCTAAGGACTCACTGTGTAGATCAAAGTAAAAAAATAGATTTCAATGCAACAATTCACTGAACAAAATTCTAAAAGCACCAGTTCGTGAACTCAGTTCACAAATTGTGTTTGCAGGGTGTGTGGAGCTTCGTGATTCAAGAGCTCAAGCACAAAAACTTGGAAGAAGGTGTGGAAAAAAGAGGGGTCTTCACCCTCTATTTATAGGCGACAACCCCCCAACACTTCATGATGTTCATAGATGTGGAGAGCATCGTAGTGTTTTTTTTCATGGTAAGCTCCGCGACATTCTCAACTCGCACTTTGCGTACCCTCATCGTGATCCCACTTCACAATCCACTAAATTTTTGCGATCTTCCCTCAGAATCTGATCCTCATTTTTCTCCTCGGCTCCCATTATGAGGGGAACATTTGTTGGTACCAAAATCCAGGCCTTGAAAAAATAAGAAAAGGATAAAAAAATAAGTAAATGACACTAAAAATGGGGCAAAAGGGGCTGCTTCGTGATGTAACTTCTCAAATCCCACCAGCACCGCGGTTAGAGAAAGGATTCAGGTTGTCTTTGAAAACACTATAGAGAAAACAAGATGGTCACCCCTATGAGTCCGAGGAAATTTATGTAAGTCTCTACAATGTTGAGGAAAGTATAGTCACCACTGTGAGTCCAATGAACTTGACAGAAACCTTCTATGACCACCACAGAGGGAACAAAGAAAGCCTCTACGCTGCAGAGGGGATGATGATCGACATCACAACTCTGAGAAAAATTGATGAAATATGACTCTAATGGTGGAGTTAAAGTTGCTTCATAGTGCTCCCTCAGAGCATCACAATGCCCCCCACTACCTATAAATATGTAGCTTCCCCCCACTCCAAATGATAGATACCCTAACCTTTCACCTTTCGAATTCCAAAATCGCAAAGCATTCTTTGATCTGTGAACCAACTGGAAAAATGAATCATATGAGGTACTTGATCATTGTGAAACCCTTTTCCATTTGTTCAAAATTACCCCCTCTTTGAAGAGGGATGACTTTCATGAAACCTATGGGCCATAACAACAAAAGGAGACCCCTTCGGGTACTCGAGACTTCATGAAGCACCTAGGCTTCGCGAATCACCCTCCAAGAAAATGTGAAATCCATGCTTAGGATAGTTCACTATGCTTCATGAAGATCTCTACTTTGAGAATCCATGTTCTCTATGAGCCTTGTGCTCTGTGAATCCATATCCTCTACGATCCCTATTCTCTACGAGTACCTATGCTCTGTATAGCCCTTCACTTTGCGATCCATTAATTTCTATGAATCCTTATGCTCTATGAGCCCCTATCCTTTCTGATCCCCTGAGCTTTGAAAAGCCCCTCTCTACAAGGCCTATTGATTTATGAAACTCTCTTCTGTGAATCCCTATAGTCTTGTACAAAGTGATTTCAAATTCCCTCGAGCAGTGCTGCATGTTATTTAGCGTTGCCTCATGATTCTTTGTATAGTGACTCTAATGGCTATTGCTTCTTCGCATATCCACACTAACTTGAGCCCCTCAATGGATCACTCCACAAACCTATTACCACATGAAATTACTGGATCCATCCCTTCACTAAGGGTTAAGGTGTGCTAGTTATGTAAGTCCTAAGAGTGAGGAGTGAATCCTCATCGTCCGAGCTGCAAAATGTTAAACTTCCAAGTACTCGCATCCACGACACATGACGTTAAACTGTGATCATCACATAAGTGAAAAGACTCAAGATCACCATGAAGGATATGTACACCATTTCCCTCTTGATTCCCTCTCCATCTATGGTTTGTCTCTATGCGTACCTTGGGAAGTCTTTTGATAATCCCTGACCCAACTTGTCAGGGTGCTCCATGTATGGTGGCCATATCCTCCTCATACATATATAACCCTACTTGGTCCTCTCTCTCAGAGTAACCCCCTCATATTTCCTCTTTGGGCCACTAAACATGCGTAATACCTACTCCATTCCTCATGGATGCACTTTCTTGATGTGATCATCAGGTATTTGTTGCCTCTTGTTTCTCACACCGAGCATGACTCACGCCGGCTTAGAGTAAGCATCGACCATGACATCATCTATGGTCCACCTTAGTGTGTAATCCCCAAGCCCCTCCCCATCCTAAACTATGTGGACATTGATTCCCTTCCATAGGGATATATAGGAATACTCCATAAGGTTCAAGACTACCACCCTTGTGCCATCCTAGTCTCTCCCATGATCCCTTTGTGTTTTGAGAAGATCACACCATAACCCATTGGTTCCACTCCCTTTAGGTCTCCATCCATGCATCCATTCTCACGATAAGCCTCCTTAGGTGACTCATCACCCCATCCCAGAACTACGTGGAGTTTGATTCTCTTCCATGGGGATATTTAGGAAACCTCTTTGAGGTTCAATCCCAATACAATCACCTCCAAACCGATTTTTAGATCCATACCTATTCATTCCATCCTTGAAAACTTCATCGATATCCATCATGACTTTACATGGGCCGCCACATCCTAGTGAAATCATGCCATCCATTCAGGAAGCTAACCATATGTAAGCCCCATTCATTTCATTTCTCTTTATAGCACCTAGTCCTCTAACCACGCGTAATCCCCAACATGTATTTGGGATGATGACCATTGTGTACAGCCTGATCCCATGATTCACCCTCTCAAACTACATGGGTTTTGATCCCTATATTTATACAAGGTATAGAGGAAGACTCCACGAGGTTCAATCCCTACCAATGGTAAACACTGGTGTCCCCTTTTTCAGGACCCAATCATCCTCTGATCTTCCCTTTGAGGTATCCATATCGGCCTTTATAGTGTGATATCTTCCCTCTAGGGGACACACCACCTTGGATACATCCTCACTGGGCATATTGATACACCCATATATTAAACCTTCTAGGTTCTACCTCCTAGTTATATACCCATATAATCCACTCTCACAAGTGTTTTGATCATTCTGATCCGTCTCTTCTAGACAGTAAACTCACAGAATACCCTGTGTCAAACATGGGAAGCTGAGGAAAACCTTGGAGACATGCCTTTGGCATAAGATACCCCACACTCAATGTGGTATGACTTGGGAATTCATGCCCTAGATAATCCCTATAATAAGGGGAAGAAATTCATGTGTACCAGTGTTTCAACATCCATACACACCAACGATGCCCAACACGACTACTCCCCTGATTGAAGGTTGCTTTCCTGACTTGACCCCATGGAATGTACTGACAAAAGCAGTGTAATTAACCAGCATCCACAAAGATATGGCACCGGGAAGAGTTTCATGAACAATAACTTAATATTTAAGGGATACTTGGACTAGGAAATTAATTTCAAGGAGAAATACCCAGAAGGAGAGGCATATATCCCATCATCCCTTTTTGATCAAGGAGAAAACATCACTAAAGAAGTGATGGATGTCGGCCACCTTTGGAAAGTGGGAATGTGGGGATCATAGTTGCATGTCCTCCTCAACAAACGGTTGTGTACACCCCAATGCAAGTGTTGGAAATAATAGCATCAAATGTTCCATTGAGTTAAATAAATTCGGTGGGAATATTTTTTCTAGTGTACATAAAATTAAAAAAATATCTTCTTGTAGTGTACTTAGTGCATCATAGTCTTTTTCCACCTCACAAATGTCTCAGAAATATGTTTTTTATGTTTTTTAGTTCATCCCAAATCATATAATTAAAAAACCTATTAATACAATTGTTAGAATTATTTCCATTATAAAATGATTTTAATGAATTTTTAATCTAGTAATATGACCATTTATAACATATCTATCCAAATTGGAAACATAACCCTCTGAAAGTATCAAATATGTAATCCATTGACAAAATAATAACTGATTCTCTTTTTAAAGTGAATAAGATTCTTTTGGATTCATTAACTTCTATGATCTAATATTTTCAGACAGTTCATGTTCTGGTCACCTAAAAATTTGGGCATGATCTAATCATGAATTTACATTATCTTTGGTCTTACCTGGTGTATCCAAAATTGTATAAGATATATTATCAAAATAGTTCTTCTCAATATGCATGAAATCCAACATGTGATGAACAAAAAAAATCAGACAAATATGGAAGATCCTAATAAAATCTTTATTTTATCCATTTGTGTTATTTTAAAAATCCATTAATTTTATATTGGTCTATAGTTGGTCCAAATGTAATGGGAGGTAATAAAGAGACAATTCATTTTAAATCTATACTTGAGATCATTGTTTGAGGTCCATCTCTTTTAATTATGCCTTTTCTGAAATGATATTTGTTCCTCCGAAAAGGATGACTGGTTGGAAGGAATTTACAATGAGGGTAGAAAAAATAGGGTATTCTTTCATTGATGAGCATAAACAATTTGTTTTCTCTTATACTGTACAAACATGATTTTGGACCAGGTGTACTCTATCCAGATAACATGATATATGTTTGGAAGTCACTAATTATCCACAATAATGTAGATTTTTGTAGGAAATTTTGTTTCGCAACAATATCATTTTTACTGACATCATTACTCCAAAAATAAATTTAACTCATCAATCAATGAGCTCAAATAAACATCAATATTCTTTTTTAGGTGTCTTGGAATTAATAAGGTTAAAAAGATATATGTATCCTTCATCAACATCCAAGGAGGTAAATTGTATGGAGTTATAAATATAGGCCAACAAGAATATTGGTTACCGTAAGAACCAAATAAATATAAACCACCAGTAGAAATACCTAATCGCATGTTTTGGGATTCTGAAGAAAAAATACATATGTACTTGGTCAAAATGTTTCCATGAATCACCATCAGAGGGATTATTTAATCTTTTACCAGTTGAAATATTGATTTTGTGCCATGACATCAATGAGGTTGTGTTTTGAGACATAAATAAATGCTGCAATCTGGGTGTAATTAGGAAATACCTAAACTTTTTTACAAGAATAAATCCAAGATTACCTAGTTGATCATCTTTATTCCTCAATTTTCCACATGTAGGAAAAATATCCAATGACTCATTTTCACCATAATATAAGATGAAATCATTTAAACATGCATGAATCTTCTAATAACCAAGACCCAGATTATGAACCAGCCTCTTGCTCTCATAGAAATTTGTAGGAAACACAATTCCTTTAAGTAACAATGTTTTGACCAATGATAATATCTTATCAAAACAACTATTTGAAATATCATTTTCTGATTTAATAGCCATAAATTTTGCAACAGCTTCAAATTTTCTTATCTTGCAAACAAGATATAAGGAATCCTCATCGGACCTCAACAAGTCATAAAATTGAGATGGTTCCAACTAAGGAGTTAAATCATTATCATCCTGATTTCTAGTTTGTTGAAAATATGAACATTCCTCTTCATGTACTAAATTTTGAAACCATGATGGGTCTGGAACCAAATTATTAGTATCTTCTTTGGAACTATGTTCACCATGTCAATACCAAAAACATAATCTGTTCAAAAAAATGCAATATATGACCCCCAACATTGTCAAAATGTGTAAAATGTCCTCAGACCAAATTTTTTACATGGATAATTCATTTTCCCCTATGAAACAAATTCTGGTTTTGATGATGCAAATGATAAGAAAGATTCAACACCTGCAATATATATAGAATTTATACTGGAACTGTTTGGATTTTTGTTTTGATTTATCCAAGAACAATCATCTAATAAGTAATTTTGTTGACTTCCTTATTCCATATTTCTCTAAAAAAATATTAAATAATTAGTTTTTTATGATTAGTTTGATATAAGAAAAATAGGATCCAAAAAAAAAAGAAAAAAATTGTTAATTATTCCTAAGTATTCCCAATTATTAGTAATTATTCCTAAATATTGCTAAATATTTATAATAATATAATAATAAATAATATTAAACAAATATTAATATTAATAAAATTAATTATAATAATTAAATAACAAAAAATTATAAAATAATAAAAACCTCAATATTTACAAAAAAAATATAAAATAAATAAATTATTTATGAAAAAATTGATATAAGAAAAAGACAAAAAAATATTAAAAATTAAAACAATCATAATTTACTTTTAAATATTGTCAATTTTATCTATATCTCACTGATTTTTATTAATTATAGTTACTTTTTACTAATTATTATGATTTAATGTTCATTTCCACTAATCATTACTAATTTACGCAAATTTTAATACATATTTCTTACTAATTATCACTAATATTAAAAAAAATTATAAATTAATAAAAATTATTATAAAATTATATAAAGTAAAAAAATATATTATAAATTACTAAAAAGGTGTAAATCATAGATTTTACAATCTTCAGGCTTCGAACAATGACTAATTTATGTCAACCATGCATGTAAAAAAATTTATTGATCATGGATTGAAAATCGATGACCTATTTTATTCTTATCTTTCTAGTACTTTATAATAATTTCTATTATTTCATATTTATTTATAGAAAATTATTTTAAATTTATAATAATCTATACTAATTTATAATAATTTATACTAATTACCACTAATTATTACAAATTTCTACTAATAATTACAGAATAACACTAATTATTACTAATCACTACTAATTATAACTTATTATTACTAATTTTTATTAATTTATAACATTTTTTACTAATTACTATTAATTTTTAATAATTATATATTTTTCCCAATAATTATTACTATTTACCACTAATTTTTACTAATTGTTATTAATAATTACTAATTATTACTAATTACTACTAATTATCACTAATTATTACTATTTACCTCTAATTATTCCTATTTACCAATAATTATTACTATTTACTTATATTTAATATTAATTAATACTAATTACTGTTATTTATTACTATTTATTACTATTCATTACTATTTACTACTATTTATTACAATTTATTGCTAATTATTACTAATTATTACTATTTATTACTAAATATCGCTATTTCTTACTAATTACTTCTATTTATTACAAATTAGTATTTTTTATTACTAATTACAGCTATTTACTACTAATTACCGCTAATTACCTCTAATTACTGATAATTATCACTAATTATTACTAGTTACCACTAATTGCTGCTAATTATTACTATTATTGCTAATTATTGCTAATTATTACTAATTATTATCATTATTACTAATTATTAGTAATTAATTATATTATTACTAATTATTACTAATTATTAATATTTATTAATATTTATTACTATTTATTACTATTTATTAGTATTTATTACTATTTATGACTATTTATTTCTAATTGCCATTAATTATTACTAATTACTGCTAATTACCACTAATAATTACTAATCACCGCTAATTACCGCTAATTATCATTGATTACCGCTAATTATTACTATTTAAAACTAATTATTACTATTATCACTAATTATTATTAATTATTACTAATTACATCTATTTATTACTATTTACTACTATTTATTATTATTTATTACAAATTATTACCAATTATTACTATTCATTACTATTTATTACGAATTATTACTATTTATTACTAATTATTACTATTTATTAATAATTATTACAATTTATTACTATTTATTACAATTTATTACAATTTATTACTATTTATTACTAATTATTACTAATTACTACCAATTATTACTGATTACCACTAATTATTACTAATTACTGCTAATTATTACTAATTACAGCTAATTATTACTAATTACCGCTAATTATTATTAATTAGTACTAATTACTGCTAATTACTGATAATTATTATTATTTACTACTAATTATTACAATTTACAGCTAATTACTACTAATTATTACTAATTACTACTAACTATTACTAATTATTAGTAACTATTACTAATTATTAATTATTACTAATTATTAATAATTATTACTATTTATAAATATTTATTACTATTTATTACTTTTTATTAATATTTATTACCATTTATTACTCTTTATTAATAATTATTACTAATTATTTCTAATTATTACTAATTATTACTAATTATTACAAATTATTACTGTTTATTAATATTTATTGCTATTTATTACTATTTATTACTAATTACCTCTAATTACCTCTAATTATTACTAATTAGCACTAATTACTGCTAATTGTTACTAATTATTACTAATTATTACTAATTATTTCTATTTATTATTATTTATTACTATTTATTACTATTTATTGCTATTTATTTATATTTATTACCAATTACTGCTAATTATTATTAATTACTGCTAATTATTAAAAATTACCGCTAATTATTACTAATTATTACTAATTATTACTATTTAATACTATTTATTAATATTTATTAGTATTTATTACTATTTATAAATATTTATTACTATTTATTACCAATTACTACTAATTTTTACTAAGTACCGCTAATTATTACTAATTACAGCTAATTATTCCTAATTACCGCTAATTATTACAATTTATTACAATTTATTACTAATTATTTCTAATTAATACTAATTAATTCTAATTAATACTAATTAATTCTAATTAATACTAATTAATTCTAATTAATACTAATTAATTACAATTAATACTAATTAATTCTAATTAATACTAATTAATTACAATTAATACTAATTAATTATAATTAATAGTAATTACTACTAATTAATAATAATTAATACTAATTACTACTAATTAATACTAATTACACGCAATCTACTATATATACTGAAGTTGGGTATTTCTAAGTACATGTTTCACCACTTCGGCGGTCCACGTCCCTCCTCCGCTTTCTTCATTTTCATTTCCCTCCCTCCATACTTGCCCACACTCGCACTTTACCACGACAACTCCTAGGGTTCTGGTCGTGATACACCTCCAATCTACCTACAGTTCCTGCAAAACAACTCCCTCGTCGTGCTCTAGATTTTCATCCTCCTCCATTAGGGTTCACGGTCATGATACCCCTCCACTCTTCCTACATTTCCCATATAACACCTACGTCGTCCTACTCTAGATTTTGATCCTCTTCGGCGTCGCTTCCTCCTAGAGATTCCCCTCATCTCGTCCTACGATTCCCATATAGCAACATTGGCATTGTGCTCCTGCTAACTCCTTTGAGTGAATCCTTCCTCCATTTCAAACCAATCTCATTCCATCGCATCAAACCCCCTATGACTCGCGATTTCCATCGGGTATTCCTACAATACCCACTGAATTTTTATTGTTGTATCCTCTATGCCCTGAAACCCACTCATGAATTTCTTCACATTTGACCTACTCCCGTGTCTGAAGTAGTCGTCTCTTTCTACTAAATCGACTTTCGGCCGACGTGTTGCTCGCTCAGTAGCATTTCCCAGAATCTCTTCAGCTTATCCACTATCCGTCAACATAATACGTTGATATTCCTTCGAAGAAATTGTGACGGGTCGTTCCACATATAATAATTTGGTCTTCCATACTTGTCTAAAATTTTAATTTTATGATTTTTATATCTATCTCCAATATTTTTTATATCTGTCTCTAGTAATTTATTCTTCCATTATAAAACAACTATATTTTTATTATCCGTCAGATCTTCCTACGGTACCCACTAAATTTTTACTACGGTATCCTCTATGCCCTGTAACCTGTTCAGGAATTTCTTCATAGTCGACCTACTCCCTCGTATGCAGTAGCCATATCTTTATGCTAAATCGACTTTTGGCTGACCTTTTGCTCGCCCTGGAACAGTTCCCAGAATTTGTTCAGCTTCTCCGATAGATCCACTGTCTGTCAACATAATACGCTTCTATTCCATCGAAGAAACTGTGGCGGGTCGTTCCGCATACAGTAATTTGTTCTTCCATATTGTCTATACTTTTAATTTTATGATTTTTTATCTATCCCCAATATTTTTTATATCCATCTCCAGTAATTTCTTCTTCCATTCAACATCAACTTTATTTTGAAGTAGTGATTTATTATTAATTTAGTTGTATTTTTGAGTTTTCATTTAATTTTTATTAATCAACTTATAGTACTTATGTTTGTAATGTGTTTTATATCAATATTTGTTTTATGTGTTCTCAAGGTAACACATAAAATTTTAGATCAATAAATATATAAATCTAAATAGAAAAACATATAATTAAATTCCATCGAACATCTATATTTTGATGCAGTGATTTATTATTAATAAATATATTTATTGTACTGGTCATTACTAATTATATAAAATGTGTTCAATTCCATGTTTGGTCAACTTTCTATTTTCCTTTCCAATAAATATTACATTCACTATTCTCAAAATTATGCATAGTATAGTTTTCTTAAACACCTTGAAAATTCAATAAGGAGAAAAACCAATACAACCATGCAATCCCCATCAACATCCAGAGATGCAAGGTTTTAGAGGAGACTACTGAGGAAGGAATGACAAAAAGGTTGTTAGTTATTAATTATCTTTACTTAATACTATACTACTTTATCATTCTTTGAGTATAAATATTTTCTATATTAGCACAATACCAGTTTCAACATCTGCTGGAAATTATTCTATGACATATACTGAGTTGTCTTCTACTCTAATAAGTGAACCACTACTAACACATGGTAACACTTATAGATGAACACACATGCCATTATCTTATTTATCTATCAATGGTTCATTCATTATAAATTTATCAGTAAAATAAATCTGATTTCATACATCATTTCAAACTAACACATATTAGTCAAATTTATCTTCTATTTACTTGAAAATGACTCAAGAATGTGCTACATTGTCAACTATATCAATTGGATCAAGCAAGAGAAAACAAAGACCAGATTCCATGGTCCAACATGATGTTCCATTTTGTATGTATGATGTTAGTCTACTTCATTGAACAAAATGACGATTATATAACCCTTGTATTTATAAACTAACAGTTTGTTCATTAATTTTGATAACTTGGGCGAATGATAATTATATTATTACCGATTCATCCCTTTCCTCCTCATCACACTAAGAATGACTCATAGAATTTCACATTTTCTTTCCTATTAATTCAATGTTATTTTTTACGCATTCCCCTTCTAACAGATACTGTTTTACTAATGCTATTTTCGGCGAGTATAATTGTTTTTCATCCATAGGTTTTTATTTATTTATTTACCTACCACAAGGCTTATACAACACTCCCAAACAATACAATATATAATTCAATAGTGCTGTAGATTTCAGGATACATGTGTTGTGGAAGAAAAATCACATCGCAATAAGATTTTTCATTAATAAAGTAGACAGGAGTCTATGTTGAAAGATAAAACCTACACCATAAAGAAAGTTAATGTGAATGTTTGTCATGGTTATTATTTCAAGACATTCACTCCATAGGTGAGGTTTATAGTAAATTCTATGAAGAGAAATATATAGATAAAGGTGAATGTTTGTCATGATTATTATTTGGAGACCTTCACTCAATAATTTTCTAATATGTATTTTGATTAGTTATGTGAAACATGAATTATTCCATGTTTCCCTTTCCATGATTATGTGTTATGTGTGTTCCAAAAAATGATTAATAGTTCTATTTCACATGTTACCTTCTTTCAACTTCTAAGCATCATACATTAACACTCACCTTTCATTTCATATGTAGATCACTCTCACATTGTTTGGAACCAATTTTCAGGAAACATGACATACCAATTCAACTTTGGCTTGATTGACTCTTGAAGTATTCAATAACTCCAGCTCCCAAAAGCACACAATCTGTCAGCACCTGAGTATGAACTCTAAAAGAAAAAGTCATTGACACCACACTTAGTAGTGTATGTACAATGTGTACCTAATAGTTATTTGAGCACATTTCTTCACCAGAACTTTTCTTGATACTAAAATATATTTTATGTGTCATAAAAAATGTCGATTTTTAGATTTCAATTTTCATTAATATTTATTCTTCTCTCTTATAGGTCATTTGAACTTTTGAATTTGACATTTCAATGTTCATTAATATTTAATCTTATTTTTAAACATTATTGTATCTACAAATAAACAGTTAGAAAGATTTTGATGTTGAAGGTCACAATGTGATTGACACATTCTACAACTTCAAGTGACTATCAATTACTGATAAAATTCTATAAATATAAACATAAAAATTTATGATTCAATATTGACCAAATATTTATTATTATCTATTAAATTTTATCATTTTCTATTTTCTCGTATTTATTATCAAAACCAATCTCTTTTATTTTAGTTATTACTTTTCATTTCATTGTAAAAAAATCTTTTTTAATGTTCTTTCAAATTTATTACATTCATGTAATTGAGATCTCCATCCCCGAAAAAATAAAAATAAAAATCCATTACTTTAAATTTATTCTTTCTATTTTCTATTATTTCAATGATGTCTCTATATTTTCTCCAATTGTATTATAATATTATGTGCCACTAATTTGTGATTTCAATAAATTCAATATTAATGTCCATTATTAACTTTGATAAATAGTATTATTTTATAGAAAATAATCATTGATCTATATCATCGTGTGAATGCATGGGTGAGTACTACTTATTATTAATTAATGATAGTTGAACGAAATTATTACAAATTAATACTATTTACTTTTAAATAAAAAATTTAATCTTAATGAAACAATATATTTGTAAAAATAAATAATTCAAAATAAAACTATCTAATTCTAATTTAATTCAATTTCCACAAATTAACAATAATCATAAATAATATAAAAAAATAATTAACTAAAATATAAAAGAAATATATAAATACCTTAAAACTTAATCTTTCATAAGATGCAGGGCTTGAAAATTTCTCTGATGTAAAATTTTAAACTTTGAAAAATTTTATGAGAAAAATATGAGAGTAGATAGGGAGAGAGTAGTTGAGAGAGTTGTGAAATATGAACAAATCAGATGGGGTATATATAGGTGAGATTATTTGTGACTAGAGTATTTTTGATTGGTCCTGTCACAAATGCTAACCCCATATTAATTAGAGGCAGTGGTTAAAATTGTATTTATGATGGGTCCCATCACAAATACCTACATGATGGTATAGTATTTGTGACGGGAGATAAATCCCAATGAAATACTAAAAACCAACAAATGGTATTTGCGATGAGTGGTTACACTCGTTGTAAATACCCTTCTCACAATTTGGTGTGCACTACATGCCAAACCTTTTGTGATGGGATACCTATTACCATTCCAAATAATTCACTACTACAACTATGACTTTTATCAGCACTAAAAAAGGACTTTAACAGTGCTAAAAAAGTGCTGTTAATGCTGGCGAAGATAAGGGGGGGGGGGTCCCCTTTATCAGCACTCCAAAAAGTTAAAAAATTTAAAAAAACTTAAAAAAATGAAAAAAAAATTAAAAAAAATCTGTAAATCAGAGGGGGCTTTTAACAGCGCTTTCCCCCCAATTTATCAGCACCCCCGCCCACCCACTCCCCTGGAAGACCCATCCATGACGCCCCACGTTTTATCAACACTTTGTATACCCCTTTAACAACGCTATATCCCCCCCCAAATTCACCCATGCACGCGCCCCTGCCTGCCTCTACCAGGTTTTGAGCTCAAGACCTCCCCCCATGCGCGCTAAGCCTTTACCACTCCTCTAATTTGATTTTTTCTCCAACTAGTGATATATCTATTTATTTATATATATATTTAGTTATATTCATTCATGTATTAATATAAATTTATATAGTTTTATTAATATATATATATACATATATAGTTATATTTATATATTTATATATTTATTTGTATATTAATATATATATAGTTAGTTATATTTATATATGTATATATTTATATATTTATTCGTATATTAATATTAAGTTACATATATTTATTTATATATATTTAGTAATATTTTTTATCCATATATTTATTTGTATATTAATATATATATATAAGATTAGTTTTCAATACAATCATAAAATATGTTTTGTTTTGTGTGTGTGTAAATAAATACATATATACAACACACACACACACACATGTGTGTGTTTCTATAAGTATAATTATACATATTTATATATATAAAAAAAATATATGCATATACATATGTTAGACTATATATATATATATATAATATCAGTTTATTAATATATAGACACACACAAATAGACACACACACATTATATAGGTACATATATAGTTAGATTAATATATAGGTATATAAATATTGATATATTGGTATTTTAAATAAAATGTATATTAGTTATTATTTAGATAAAGCTAACATATTTTATATGTAAATATGTTTAATTATTTATTTAAAAAATTAATTTTTATGTGTGAATATATAAAAAATATGTATATATTATTATATATTTGATTATAAATAGTAGTGCATTATAAAAAACGATAAAATTTCAAATACATAATATCAATATGAATGTAATACCTTGAAATAAATTCAGTCCCCACCAAAAAATCCAATAATACCCCCTTAAATGAGGCTGAAAATCCACAAAATGTTAAAAAATCAGGGTATCCAAACTAAAAACTCAGTTTTGGAGGCCTTCTGAGCCTTTTCTAGCCTTGAAAACGTGACATAGGCTTTCCTTCTAGCACTATCACATAGAGCTCGTCGCAGGTTTCGATTTGATATACTGTAGAGCTCAAACGGATACCCAGATCAAAAGTTATGACCGTTTGAAGTTCGAGTTGCGTTTTCAACATATTTTGGATCTTTTTTATTTTTTTTATTTTTTTAGTCTTCAAATTGTTATTAAATGACTATTAATCCATAATAATTATCAAATTATTAATTAAAAATATTTTTTTAATTTTTTTATAAGCCATTTTTACTAAATATCTTATATATTAAGTGTAACTGTATATTTACACTTATCTAAAATATATTTAAAATTATATTTAAAAAATATATATTATATTTATATCAATATAACTATATCTATATATTTAAATATTAATATATATTTTTTAATTATTTTTTTGGAAGCAGTCCCTTTATCAGCGCTACTAAAAAAGCGCTGATGAAGGGGTACCCTTTAACAGCGCTAAAAAAAGCGCTGTTAAAGGGGGTACCATTATCAGCGCTAAAAAAAGCACTGATAAAGGGGTACGTTTATCAACGCTTTTTTTTAGCGCTGATAAAAGTACCCCCCTTTATCAGCACTTTTTCATTAGCGCGGATAAAGGCTGGTGCTGGCCTTGCCCAGTTTTGCAATAGTGATTATTTATTTATGAAGTGAACATGGTCTTTTCCTAAATAGTACCTCCCGATGGACTATTTGCGAAGAGGCCCTTCCCAAGCACAAATTACCTATCATAAACAATATTTTTTCCCGTAGTGCTTGAGTCTCTTTGTTTTTTTTGTTTGGACCTATTGGAGTAAGTTCCTTAGAACCAACTTATTTTTTACTTTATGATAAACATGTATTCATTTTTTAAATATCAATAAACTACTTATCACATCATGATTTTTCTTCTACGTGACATATTATGTGATAATGTTCTAACTGTAGCTATCACACTAAAAGGTCATAGTAGTTCCCTGCTATGATGAGAACCCAGAAGTGCTATGACACTATTCTAGAATATATGTTCTATAACCAGATGATATCATTTAAGGGTCACAAATGATATAGTCTATCATGGGTAGAGAATCATAAGACTTTGAGAAACCTTCTTATGGTGTACTCCCTTGGTAATATCTAGTAGGATCTTTTGAGAACGAGACCCGCCAGTAGGAAATCCACATTTCTATGTGTCATTGGATGTTCCTCTCTACGGATGTATGTATTGGTCTTTATACTTTAAGATTATTATTAATGTATATTATGAGTTTTGTACTTTTTTGTATTGAAAAAAAACATTATAACAGATGTTACCAGCAAGGTAGGATATGTTGGGTGTGTCACAAGTAATATTGCATTAATGAATAATGAAAAAAAGGATTTATCCCTTATGTTCATTAATGTAAGTTAATATCTCAGGAACATTGATGGAAATGATATAGCCTAAATAAATCAATGGCCATGGTGTTCTATAGGTAAGTTCTATTTTTGGAAAGTCAAAGAAATAGATATCAAGTACACAGGTTGATGGAACTGGAATGAAACCTACTCAATTAGATATATTGTGATAAAAGAATTATATTACACAATAAGTTTCCATATGAGGTGACATGTTTTTGAAACATTAAATTCTTTCTCTATGGGTGTCTTGGCATGTTTCTAGATGCTAACCTTGGAATTTAGGCTGCTTCACCTAATGCCACTGAGAAAGAGGCCTAGAGGGTCACACACTAAGTGTATCCAGAATCTTAGTTAAATAATATATTATTATTTATAATTTAATAGGTTGAATAATTATTATTCCCACACACGTTTTAATAATTATTCATGTATGCTTGATCACATTTATTCCATCACTAGTTATTTGAGAGAATATATTGTAAGCGGAATAGTTAATAAATATTTAATTGTAATTTAGTGAATATAGTATTTATTTATTTTTTGGTGAATAATGTAGTGATATTTATTTAATTAATAAATAGACATTATTCAAGGCCTGATAAATATTGTGGAGGAATGTTGGAATGAGTTTAATGATTTGGTGAGAGATGATAATACTGAATATTATTTAATTAAATAATATTTAATTATAATTTTCAAGTTTAGCACATGTCGAGAAATAATAATATTACTATTATTTTTTAACATGGGGGTTTTCTAGGATTAAATAAATAATAAGGGCACTTGTTCAATTATTTTATTTTAACCCTAGTAATATAAATACCCTATTATATTATTTTCTCATAATACTATTCAGTTGTGCACAATAATCTTGGATAATCCTCTCAAGCCTAGAGAGTTCCTTTTCTTCAAGAAGGCTCCCAAGAACAGCAAGCAATACTCCTCCAACAGATCAAGAAAAACACTTTGGAATCGATTCTCGAGGAAATCAGGGCAAATGACGCAAGCACAATGATATTTCATGCTAGCACCTAAAGATTTCTTTGGTGACATCTGAATATTCCAAGAACGCATGTGGATCACCTCTAGAGGAAATATAAACTTGGTTTCTACAATGAAAAAATAGTGCATTGTAGATCTATCACTGGACTGATCAACTAAGAATTAATTAATTAGTGGTAATTCATTATCTAATTAAATTAATAATAAACAATATGTGTTGATCTCCTCTCTCTCGGTTCCAACATAATTCTTCTTTGTCTATTTATTTGAATAAATTTCATGGATCATAGAATTCATTATCATGTAGATCTCAGATTGATAATTTATTACGAAAAAAATTAATGTGGGGAACTACCCGTTACATGCTTCAACTATGCCTAAAACCTACAAGTGGTATCAGATCATGGAACATAATTGTTTATAAAAATTTAAAAATCATTGGTGATTTATGAATTTTTAATTTAGTTTTTAAATTCATGTTTAATCATTATTTTAATATGAATTGTGAGATATTATTCTTCCTCATCATTTCTTTTAGATCTAATCGAGATGTTTGAATTTTTTATTAAAAAAAATCAAGGAACTAATTTAGAGGAGCCAAGTATTCTTCCTGTGTGACATAGCAGTACACGCCTTGTAACCAGAGTTACACGTCGTGTAGTTGTGTTAAATGAACCAGGAGTTAATTCAGAAATTAGTCAACCTTTGTTCATTAATGACATATGGTGTAGTTAATTCTTACACCATGTGTTGACTGAGACAGATAGACACACAATCAACTAGAGTACACATTCACTACTACAAAAATGGGCAAGGGAAGCACCACCATTTATCATCGCTAAGAAAAAATAGTTGATAAATGTAAATCTTTATCAGTGCTAATTAAAAGGACTGATAAAGGATCCCTTTATCTACAATCTTCTAGTGCTAATAAAGATTCCCTTTATCACTGCTAAAAAGGCCCTGATAAAGGAACCCTTTATAAGCACTAAAATTTTAGAGCTTATAAAGGGATGCTTTATCAGCACCTTTTTAGCACTGATAAAACCATAGTCCCATTTTTATAAAATTGGGTGTATAGTATCCTCTGTTTATCACGCCCTCAAGCTCTCACGGTACTATACCCCAGCGATAATTCCCCTCCCCCCTGATCTTCTCTTTGCTGGAACTCTGTCACTAGCCCTTCTCCGCTGCTATCTCTACTCCTTATCCTCCCTCTTGAACCCCTTTCACAGATCCTCCTCCCCACGAACCCTACTTCTCCTCCTCACTGCTGGAACCTACTCCCCACGAAACCTACTCCTCTATTTCTCAACGGTTGGAAGATCCTCCCATGCACCTCCCCCTCTGGCGGTTGCGCCTTCCCCTCCTGACGTAGCGTAGAAGGCTCCCTGACCTCTCAACGCTTCTTCTCTCCCTCCACTGCGGGTGAGATATACTCTTAGTAAGTCTCCCACTTCTCCATTTAGGTTTATTTTTGGTAATTTATCTCCCTTCTCTACAATTGTTCATCGTTTTAATTCTCATTTGGCCAATGATTCAATGAATAATTAGTGAATGGTCATTGCACATTTCATAGTTGTAATCATGGATCAGTCCATGTGAAAATGAGACATGGGCAGTTCTAGTCTTTTTTAGACACACTGTATACCCCTAGGGACACATCATGTCCTCCTTTGAGTATAGTTTTGTGTAAAGACCTGGATTTTTCCATGTATATATTTTTAATTATATGGGAATATTACAAGTCTGTGAAAATTGACGGCACGTGATTCTAAGGCCTAGTGTGTCCTGAATGAATTTTTGAACTTTTTTAAGGTACGTCTAGTAAACGCACTAGTGGTGTTTTATAACTTTTGAACCAGTGATCAGAATTGAAATCCAAGGGCACTGTTGAACTCGCAGCACTGATATTCACTTAAGGAGACCTTCACGTCGACCATAGTATGTCTTTGGTGGAAGTTAGTTTTTCAGTTTTTCGTGGAAGAAGAAAAATTAAATAATTAACATTTTATTTTTCTTTTTGAAACCCCTCTTTTTGAATTATAGAGGTGGGGAACACCCATGTTGGAAATCCTCCCAATTTGAATTTTGTGGTGGGATCACTCGAACCCCACTTAATGTGGGAAAACCTTTCAAATTTCCATGGTTAATTGTGCCAACTTCAATTAATTAATTGTGCCAACTTCAATTAATTAATTGTTCCAACATTAATTAATTGATAGACTTATTTTTATTATGTTGGCTCTTCATTTGGGGAAAATCGTTGGAAAAGGAGGGTTGGGAGAACCATGGAGAACTGGGAAGAACTTTCTCCAACGAAGAACTCTTCTTCTTCGACGAACTTTTCTCTAATGAAGAACTCTGTCGAAGGATCTCCAATAAGGAACATCTTCAACGACGAAGAACTGACGACTGTCTCTACCACTCCCCACTGACGTCAATGAATATTTGTGGTAGGGATTATTGTTTTTAATACCCCTTACCATGTTCTTGTCATTTTTCTTGAATCAAGAACAACTATGCCGCTTTCTACCGTTCTAACGCGGAGGGTGTGGGCCAAACAAACACGACCCGACCCCTTCGCAACCTTTGTGGATTTTGGTGGTCTTGAATCGATGAAAAAATCCTGAGATGAGTGAAAGAGTCTACGAGATGAAGAACGGGACATCGGGGCATGCCCGGTTACCCGAGGAATGTCACCGGCGACCGAAACTAATGGGACTCAGGAGTGGCGGCTGGCACTCCGGCCGGCTGTGACGGCAGCGGCGACACAATCGCGCTGCCGGAGAAGGGTCGTGACCCGTCGGCCACGGAGGAGCAAGGGCAGCGGCTGGCACATGACTGACCATGTGAGGGGGGGGGGGGGGTAGGGGCACGCGTTCGTGCCACTGGGTGTGTAGAAGACATAGCATGAGGCCGCGGTGGTGAAGGGAGGGTGACAGACTCACTACCAGCCGCCGGTGGTGGTGTGGCGTGCGATCGCTCCTCGGAGGAGGGCTGGCCATTTGGCCGGCAGGGGAGCCGAGCGGGACCCAGGGTCCAGCATGCCAGCTGTCGACGCCACGTGGCGTTGTTCGGTTGGCCACCCAACCCGAACGGATGGGCCGTTCGGGGTACCCAGGGGGCGCCTACCCCTTGGCCGGCGGCTAGGGCAGACCCCACCATGGGGCCACCCAGTCGCGAGCCAGCGGGCCACCCATCGTGGGCCGTGTCGGACCCAACGGTCCGGGCCGGACCCAGCAGGTAGGGTTGACCCGAACCGGGTCAGGTCAGCCCAGGTCGGGTTGGGCCGGGTCAGTCTGACCGGGTCGGACCGGACCTAGACCAGCTTCGACCCCTTTCCACTCTTTCGGCCATAACTTGAGCTACGTGTGTCTGTTTGATGAACTGTCTACAACACCATAAACCTTGGATCTATATGGTCATTTTGGTATACCCCACTTTAGTTTTGGATAATGTTGGGGTATGGTTTGGTTGGATTGAACACAAATCCAACCGGGACCTCGGGACTAAAAGGCCAATAACTTACAGACCTCGCGTCCGATTGATGCACCGTTTGTTGCGTTGATACCCATATTATGTGGTGGTCCTTTAGGATACTTTTTAGTGAGACTTCATGGCAGTTGGAGTATCAACCTGTGGCTTGAGGAGCGGACCCTCCCAGAATCAAGTGAGCTTAGTGAGGGAACCCTGTAGCTAGATGTAACATAAGAAAGGGATCCTATGTGGGTCTATGCCTTGGGATCCAACGTGGGTCTGTGTTCGAGGATCCCACTTGGATATGCTCTAAAAATCCATGTGGGACTACTCTAGGATCCTATTTTGGTCTTCTTTACTAGGATCCTATGTGGGTCTGATGATTTAGGATACTATGTGGGTCTGATGATGTAGGATCCTATGTGGGTCTGCCTCTCAACAGAGTAAGATGATTCAGTAGTTACATCTAATCATCTTTACTACCGTACCTAAGTTATACCTGGTGTGATCTGAGTCTTACCTTTGTGGTATTCTTCTGTGTGGTGTTACCTTTGTGGTACTTATATTTGTGATGATACTTTTGTGGTAAACTTCTATGTGGATTTTTCTTTGTGGTACTTACCTTTGGGGTGTTACCTTCGTGGTAATCTTTCCTCCATGGATCAGTTAAGCTTTTGGATAAAAGAGTTGGGCCTTGTGTTTCCTCATGAATGAGGTTGGTATAGTTGATAACTTAGTTATATGTATGGGCATATACCTAAGTAGGTTTTTTAGTTGTTTTCATGCTTTGTGGTTTATTCTTTGTGGATTTTATGAGACCTTTGAGGGTGTCGGGGTCCTTAGTGAGTATCGTTATACTCACCCCTACACGGGCTACACCCACACCTTATTGTGTTTGGTGTAGACGAAGGACAATGCTGACGGAGGACAAGGGTACCAGGACTGGAGGTAGCATGGAGGTGGACATTAGACGAGGCATACTGGATGGACGACCATTCGAGAGCTGTACCCACCCTTCAGGTTGGATCCTTGACGGGTGTTTACTGGAGCTATTTTTAGTTTTACTTGCACTTCTTAGTTTACTTGTACTTTATAGTTGGGCTTGTATGGTGGCCCCTTTTTCTTTCTGTTCACACCTTGTTTACTATATATCTTTGCTCTGTGCTTAGTTGTGTGAGTTTATAGGTTATAAAGGAAATGAATTCCCAGTTTTAGGGAATACGCCTTTCGGTGCTAGTCGACAGCCCCTGGCCTATGGAAGGCGGGCTTGGGGTAGTCACGACACGGGCCCCGGGGGACGGGTCATGATAAATTGGTATCAGAGGCATCAGTTCTACAATAGAACATCAAACTTTGATCTTTTAACGATAGTAGTGTTAAGTGTTATGAGTATGGTTACCAGTTTAGGGAATCCAGTGTTGGTGCGATGACCGATTTATCCATAGACCAGGACCCTGACTTCTGATTTCTGACTTAGTGCATGAAAACACTGATTGCCTATGTGTTTTGAAAAGTTTTCTTTTTGATCTCTTAGAGTCAGCTCACCAGGTATAACTTATTGACTATGGCGCACCTGTTTCTTTTCAGGATGCCTCCACATAGACATCCATACAGGGTTCCAGTTATAGTATGCAATGATAACCCACCGAGCGACGAGGCCTCGGTGCAGGGCCCTCTTTCAGTAGAGGCACCAGCGGAGGCACCAACGGTACCATTACCCATTGGGCCACGGATGCCACCAGCCCCAAAAGTAGAGAGTGCATGCCTCTTGAGCGTGTTTCATGAGTTCTAATGCCATAGGCCAGCAAGGTTCAGGGGTGAGACGGGCCCACGGGCAGCTGAGGATTGGCTGGAGGCCGTGGTGAGAGTCTTTTGACTTGTAGGGACACCAGCTGATCTCATGGTGATCCTTACCACCAGTCTTCTACAGGCAACAACAGGAATATGGTGGGGCTTGATGCTCCAGGTTCACGATGACATGACACTTCTCTAGGAAGACTTTGAGGACCTGTTTCAGGCAAAGTTTGTTCCAGCGACCCTTCGCGCAGTGCGCATACATGAGCTTCTTCATCTGAAGCAGGGCAGCATGACTGTGGATCAGTACTCAGTGAGGTTCACCGACCTCTCATGCTACTCCACTAATATGGTGCGGGACCCATTATTTAGGGTCTGGACCTTCGATCAGGGACTCAGGTGAAAGATCAGGGCTTCGATGATTTCTCTCAGTATCCCGACGAAGGTAGGGGTATTAGAGTGAGCCCTCTTAGTGAAGAGTTTTATTACTAAGCAGTCACTAGTAGTGAGACCCACCACCAATAATCACGTAGCGGAGTCATCTATAGATGGTAGTAGAAAGATATCACAGAGGTCCAATAAGACCAGATCTACAGGTGGACGACCACAGTATTTAGGGTCGGTTGTGCAGGGCAACCGAGACAGATCCAGTAATGCGAGGAGCAGGAAGTGTTACACATGCGGCAGACAGGGTACCATGGCTCATGACTGCCCAACCCTCCATATGGATGATTATCATATGGTCAAAGGATTGCCTAGGCAGAGATAGAGGTTTGACCGAGGAGGTCCGTAGGGAGCTTACTCTAGGAGGTGAGAGCTTCAGATGAGATCTCTTAGTAGCGGCGTCGAGGCCTTACAATGTCATCTTGGGTATGGACTGGTTATCTACAGTCCATACTCAGATTGACTGTATTAGGTGTAAAGTGCAGTGTGTTCGCACTGATGGGACTAGGTTTACCTTCACTGATGATAAGGGAGCCTTTGCAGCACATGATGGACTTACCCGGAGGAGAGTGCAGCCAATCACTTATCAGTTGGCTAGCCTTACCCTTAGAGTGGTTGATGTGGAGAGTATGAGCTATCCTGTAGTGGTGGAACAATATGCATATGTCTTCACTGATGATGTTCTAGGTCTACCTACTTGTAGAGAGGTGGAATTTTACATCGACTTGTACCATGAGATGACACTGATATCTACACCAGTGTATCGGACGACTCCCATGGAGCTTCGTGAGCTGCGGGTAGAGTTGGAGGACTTACAGGGGAAGGGGTTCATCCGGCCCAGTGTTTCTCCTTGGGAAGCCCCAATTTTGGTCACCAAGAAGGAGGAGAGGAGCTTGAGACTTTTTTTTGACTATCGGCACCTGAACCAGGTGACCATGAAGAATAAGTACCCACTGCCAAGGATTGACAACCTCTTTGATCAGTTGAAGGGAGCACAATGCTTCTTGAAGATAGACCTCAGATCAGGCTATCACCAACTCAGATTACGAGATGAGGATGTGTAGAAGATTACTTTCAGATGTCGGTATGACCACTACAAGTTCTTGGTTATTCCATTCGGCATGACCAATGCTCTAGCTGTGTTCATGGGACTCATGAATAGGATCTTTTAGCCATACCTTGATTGCTTTGTAGTAGTATTCAACGATGACATTCTGATCTACTCGGCTACTGAGGAGGAGCATGCCTATCATTTACAGGTAGTTATGGACACACTCCGAGAGAACCAGCTTTATAGTAAGCTCTTGAAGTTCTAGTTCTAGATCCGAGAGGTTCATTTTCAGTAACATGTCATCTCAGAGGTTGGAGTTTCAGTGGATCCCACAAATATTGAGGTGGTACTTTCTTGGGAGCCACCTAGGAGTGTTAATGAGGTATGAAGTTTCCTAATTTTGGAAGGATACTACTGGAGATTTGTGCCAGATTTCTCCAGAGTTACAACACCTTTAACAACATTGACAAAGAAGGGGAAACCCTTCGTGTGGTCGGAGAGATTCCAACAGAGTTTTCAGGAGCTGAGGCAGAGGCTAACTGGCGCCCCCATTTTGAGGCTTCCAGAGGAGGGCATTGGGTATGTAGTCTACTGCAACGCATCAGGGACCGGGCTCAGATGTGTCCTGATGAATAAGCGAGCAGTTATTGCTTATGGTTCTTGACATATGAGAAAAAACGAGCAGAACTATGCTACCCATGACCTTCAGTTAGCAGCAGTGGTATTCGCTTTGAATATGCGGAGACACTATCTAATGGGCCAACGTTTTACTGTCTACTCTGATCACCAGAGTCTCAGGTATATCTTCTCCCAGAATGACCTGAACCTAAGACAATGGCATTGGATTGAGTTCCTCCAAGACTATAAATTTGAGATATTCTATACTTCTGGGAAGGGGAACGTTGTAGCAGATGCACTCAGTAGGAGATATGGTATTCATCTACTAGGTGAGGTGACAAAGTAGATGGTTGCTTTGCAGATATCCTTTCTAGATCAAGATGGAGCAGCTTTTATTTATTCTCTTACAGTCATTCCCCCACTTCTTAAACGAGTCAGGGAGGCAAAACATGGGGACACTGACTACGAGGCTCGACGTGTTCAGATATCCACAGGGCAGGCACTTGATGGATTTTCTGAAGGTGGGGAGCACATCATCCTCTTCAGAGGACGTACCATGGTACCAGTGCCGCTTCAGAAGGAAGTGTTGAGGGAGTTCCATACGTCCCCTCTAGTGGTACATCCATGAGTAGAAAAGATGTACTAGGACCTCCGACGATAGCACTGGTGGTTGGGAATGAAGAAAGCAGTAGTAGAGTTTGTCTCTCAGTGTTGCACTTGTCAGCAGGTGAAGGAAAAGAATCAGGTACCAGCAGGCTTAGTTCAGCCTTTATATCTCCCAGAGTGGAAGTGGAACGGGATATCCATGGACTTCATGACAGGACTTCCACATACATCTAGGGGTCATGATTCTATCTGGGTGGTCGTTGACCGACTCACCAAGTCGGTCCACTTCCTACCAATCAGAGAGTAGGGTTCAGTAGAGATCTTGGGATGAATCTAGGTGTAGAAGATTATGTGGATACATGGAGTACCCTCGGCGATTGTCTCCGATCTTGATATACGTTTCACTTTCCGGCTATGGAAGGGGTTGCAGGAGGCTTTCAGGACACAACTTTGTTTGAGCACCACCTTCCATCCTCAGACGGATGGCTAG
The DNA here is from genome assembly GCA_963277665.1 of Viscum album. NCBI lineage: Eukaryota > Viridiplantae > Streptophyta > Magnoliopsida > Santalales > Viscaceae > Viscum > Viscum album. The sequence goes on from OY728153.1 coordinate 654,229,148, forward strand.
ACTAAGTGGACCATTCAAACCCTTGAGGGCATGCTGCATGCTTGCGTCCTTTACTTCGGTCATAGCTGTGAGGATCACTTTACCTTGGTGGAGTTTTCATACAAAAATAACTATCACACCACCATTGGGATGGCACCATTCAAGGCTCTGTGTGTCCGACCTTGCAAATCACCTTTGTGCTGGACTGACCCAGGGGAGTCAACACACATGAGACCAGATGTGGTGCAGGCTACCACGGAGAAGGTTCAGATTATACAGGAGTGAATGAAGACTGCACAGAGCATACAGAAGTCTTATTCCGACAGGAGACGGAGACCTCTGGAGTTCAAGGATGGCGATCATGTCTTTCTACAGGTCTCACCTCGATGAGGTTTGCAAAGATTTGGCTGTGGCGGCAAGTTATCTCTGAGATTCATCAGACCCTTTCAGGTCCTCAGTAGAGTGGGCGAGGTGGCTTACCACCTAGCACTTCCCCCTTAGTTGCACCGGGTGCACAACATTTTCCACGTATCCCAACTGAGAAGATACATGCATGAACCATCTCACGTCATCGACTATGGTGAGCTGGACATCGACGATGGGGTGACGTTTACGAAGGTTCTAGTGGAGATTGAGGATTGACATGAGAGAGTCCTTTGTGGGTGATCGATACCTTTAGTGTGCGTTCCCTGGAAGCACATGAACCTCCAGGAGAGCACATGGGAGCGGGAGGCACATATACGTGCTAAGTACAACCACTTGTTCCCTTAGATTGAGTTATGGCTTACGGGGATGCAAATCCTTGAGGTAGGGAGAATGTAAAGATCTAAATTTTTCCATGTAATTTTTTTAATTATATGGGAATATTATGAGTCCGGAAAAATTGACGGCACGTGATTACGTGGCCCGGTGTGCCTGTAATTATTTTTTGAACTTTTGTTTAAGGTAAGTTCAGTAAACACGCGAGTGACATTTTCTAACTTTTGAACCGGTGATCAGAATTGAAATCCGAGGGCACCGTTGAACTCACAGTGCCGATATTTTCTTAAGGACACCTTCACCTTGACCGTAGTAGGTCGAGGGTGGAAGTTAGTTTTTTAGTTTTTTGTGGAAGAAGAAAAATAAAATAATTAACATTTTATTTTTCTTTTTGAAACCTCTCTTTTTGAATTATGGAGGTGGCGACCACCCGAGCTGGAAATCCTCCCAATTTGAATTTTTTGGTGGGGACCACCCAAACCCCTCTTAATGTGGGAAAATATTTCAACTCTCCATGGTTAATTGTGCCAACTTCAATTAATTAATTATGCCAACTTTAATTAATTAATTATGCCAACTTTAATTAATTGATAGACTTATTTTTATTATGTTGGATCTTCATTTCATTAGGGAAAATCTTTGGAAAATGAGGGTTGGGAGAACCATGGAGAACCGGGAAGAACTTGCTCCAATAAAGAACTCTTCTCCTTCAATGAAATTTTCTCCAACGAAGAACTCCGTCGAAGGATCTCCAATGAGGAACATCTTCAATGATGACGAACTGACGACCGTCTCTCCCACTCCTCACCAATGTCAACGAATATTTTTGGTAGGTATTGTTGTCTAGAATACCCCTTACTTAATTCTTTTAGTTATTCTTGAATCAAGAACAACTATGCCGCTTGTTACCGTTCTAACGCGGAGGGTGTGGGACAAACGAACACGATCAGACCCCTCCGCAAACTTTGTGGATTTTGGTTGTCTTGAATCGATGGCGACGTCCCGAGACAAGTGTAGGAGTCTACAGAATAAATAATGGGCCACCGGAGCACGCCCGATGACTCGAGGAACATCACCAGATACTGTGCCGGCGACCGACACCGGTGGGACTCAGGAGCGGTGGCCGACACTCTGGATGGCCATGACGACAGTGGCAGCACAACCGTGCCACCGGAGAAGGGCCGCAGCCTGTCGGACATGGTGGAGTAAGGGCGGCGGCTAATGCACGACCGACCGTGCAAAGGGGGCGGTGGCACACGTCTATGTCGCCGGGAATTCAGGAGCCATGACATGAGGCTGTAGTGGCGAAGGGAGGGCACTGACTCGCTGCCGGCCGCCGGTGGTGGTGCGGTGCGCAACCGCGCTGCGGAGGAGGGCTGGCCGTCTGGCCAGCCGGGGAGCAGAGTGGGACCCCGGGTCCTGAGTGCCAGTTGCCGGCGCCAGGTGGCACTGGCCGGTTGGCCACCCAACCCGAACAGCTGGGCTGTTTGGGGTACCCAGGGGGCGCCTCCCCCTTGGGTGGCGGCTAGGGAGGACCCCACCGTGGGGCCACCCAGCCGCGGGCCAGCGTGGTCCGCCCATCGTGGGCTGGGCCGGACCTAGTGGGTCGGGCCAGAACCAGTAGGCCATTTTGACCCGAACCAGGTTGTGTCGGCCCATGCCAGGTCGGGCGGGGTCGGTCCGACCGGGTTGGACCAGACCCAGACCAGCTTCGACCCCTTTCTACTCTTTTAGCCATAACTTGAGCTACGAGCATCCATTTGACAAACCTTCTGCGGCACTGGAAACCTTGGATCAAGAAAATACTTTTGGTATACCCCACTTGAGTTTTGGATACAGTTAGGGTATGACCGGGTTGGATCAAACATGAATCCAACCGGTCCCTCGGGACTAAAAGGCCAATAACTTACAGACCAGACGTCCGATTGATGCATCGTCTATTGCGTTGAGACCCCTATTACGTGGTGGTCCTTTGGGATACTTCTTTGTGGTACTTAGTGGCAGTTGGAGTATCAAACTGTGTCTTGAGGAGCGGACCCTCCCGGTATCAAGCGAGCTTAGTGCGGGAACCCTATAGCTGGCTGTAACATGAGCAAGGGATCCTATGTGGGTCTGTTCCTTGGGATCCTACGTGGTTCTGTGTTCGAGAATCCAACTTGTATTCTCTCTAGGAATCCACTTGGGACTACTGTAGTATCCTATGTGGGTCTTCTGTACTAGGATATAACGTGGGTCTGATGATTTAGGATCCTACGTGGGTCTGATGATGTAGGATCCTACGTGGGTCTGCCTCTCAACAGAGTAATATTATTCAATAGTTACATCTAATCATCTTTACTACCGTACCTAAGTTATACCTAGTGTGAGTTGAGTCTTACCTTTTTGGTATTCTTCTGTGTGGCGTTACCTTTGTGGTACATACATTTGTGGTGATACCTTTGTGGTAAACTTCTATGTGTATTTTACTTTGTGGTACTTACCTTTGGGGTTTTACCTTCGTGGTAATCTTTCCTACATGGAACAGTTAAGATTTTGGCGAAAAGAGTTGGGCCTTATGTTTCCTCATGAATGATATGGGTATACTTGATAACTTAGGTATATGTATAGGCATATACCTAAGTAGGGTTTTCAGTTGTTTTCATGTTTTTTGGTTTATCCTTTGTGGATTTTGTGAGACCTTTGAGGGTCTAGAGGTCCCTACTGAGTATCGTTATACTCACCTCTGCACGGGCTAAGCCCACACCTTGTTGTGTTTGGTGTAGATGATAGACAACACTGACAGAGGACGAGGGTACTAGGACTGGAGGTATCTTGGAGGTGGACATTAGACGAGGTGTACCACAGGGACGACTATTCAAGAGATATACCTACCCTTCAGGCAAGATCCTTAGCGGGTGTTCACTTGAGCTATTTTCAGTTTTACTTGTACTTTTCAGTTTACTTGTACTTTACAGTTGAGCTTGTATTCTGGACCCTTTTTTTTCTTTTCACACCCTGTTTACTATATAGTTTTGCTTTGTGCTTATTTGTGTGAGTTTACAGGTTATAAAGGCAATGCCTTCCCAGTTTTAGGGAATACGCCTTTCGGTGCTAGTTTCCAGCCCCTGAACTATGGAAGGCGGGCTTGGGGTAGTCACGACACGGGCCTCGGGGGATAGGTCATGACATTTTGAGCCCTATTTCCTTTTATTTCAGTTTTTTGTGAGATTTTTTAGCTTCCATGTACTATTATTGGTGGATTGTGTTCCCTTGGTCCATTTCTATGAGGTATTGATGCAGCTTCATGACCTTGTCCAAGGATGTTGGCCCCTCTATATCTTCTTAATGATTAGGGTAGTGTTGGTGAGTTCCATTATTCTTGATTGAGTTGTCTTAGTCCACTTATATGAGGGTTATTAAGGAATTAGGTCTTGTTCCTTGGAACTCATACCCCTTAGTGACTTGGAACATGTATCAATTCAAGGGACCCGGAGCGATCCTAATTTCATTCTTGTTGTCTCTATATTGGGTTTTTAGAATTGGAATCACCAACACTTACATGGGCATTGATCCCCTATATTGGAGGATGTTTCAAGTAGGGTATATTGTCCCCCCAGAAATCCTTAGGAATTAACCCCCTCTCTTTGTATAGAGATATGATATTTTAGATGGTGTATTAGTCTTATGGAGCATGTATCTTGGATAAACCCTCTTAGTTTTCAAAATACTTATTCTATAGTGAGTGTTCTTAGTTCACCTTTATGGGGGTTAGTATGGAATATGATCCTGATCAATAGACCACATGTCACTTAGTGACATGGAGTTTGTATCCCTCTGAGAGGCCTAAAGAAAACCTTATTTCCAATGTATTTTCCCTATGTTGGGTTTGTTTAATTGGCATCACCAACACTTACACAAGTGTCTATCCCCTATCTTGGAGGATTATTGTAGTAGACTCTATTATCCCCCCATCAAGCCTTGGTCATTGAACCCCTATATTTATATCATGAGTTGATATTTATGATGGGGTATTAGTCTGATGGAGTGTATATCTCGAGTGAACACTCTTAGTTTCCTATGCGATTCTTCTTGGCTAGATTGGAAGAGTGTCCTCATTGGAAATATAGCTTGGGTAGCATTTCCTCTCGGAGGAGTGTTACCTTGAAACCCTGAGAGGAAATACAACTAGAAGTGGTTGAGACATTTTCTGACTCAAAGTCTTTTATGAGTATATTTGGGACATCCTTGGTTATCATTATGTCTCATATCTTGTTTGGAACACCTGTGTTTATTGACATGAATACCCTCGATGCTTTATGTATGGTGTTTTTGGGGTGTCCTATTGGGTATTGTAATACTCATCCCTATAAGGGATCTTCCCATACATGTCACGTCTTATACAGATGATGGAAATTTTCACAAAGTCCTTGGTGGACTAGGATAAGGTAGAGATTAGTTTGGGATACACATACTAAGGTGTATACCAATGGTGAATTAATATTTGTCCCCTCCTTCTATGTATGTCATACATTATTTTCCATTTTTTGGTTGGATTGTATTTCATCTATTTTTATTAAATCCGTTAATTTATGTTGTTCAATCCATAGACCGACCTATAGTGATTTAGGGGAATTCAACATGTAATATTAATCTTTGGATGTCTATATTACTATTCTATTATTATGCCTATGGTTTGAGTTCATATCATAATCTTTTAAGGTAGTGATCTTCTAGGATGTAGGGTTAGCAGCACCCACCCACAGTAGGTGTGTGATGAAAGGCTCATCTCAGGAGGCACTGTCATTCATAGGTACCTCAAGGATAGCCCATTAATCCATGGAATTTAATATTATTGTGATGGGTATAGACATATCACATTTCATTTTCTTAACATTCATGCTACAGTCAGAGAGGCAGTCAATGAATAGCCTAGGTAGAGGAAGGAACTGGAGAAAGGAGGTCTGTACAATAATAAAGTGATGGAGGAGATTGGGGAGAAGCATTAGGTGGATGTAACTTTGGTTTAATTCTAATAATACTACCCCTAAGTATACCACTCCTATATTGGGAAGTTAGTGGTTAGAATCTTGGATAGTTTTAGTCACTAGATTCTTTTTACTAGGAGGCTCCAGGAGTGTTTGGAGGTACGATCTATGTTCATTATACTTTTCTTGTAGTACTATTAGAAATAGGTACAAGAAACTATTTTTCCTAAATTTTTCAATTATTTTCTAGGTATATGGTAGGCGTTGGTAGAGCCCCATGTTAGTGATGTTTGGTATGAATTTGGACTTTCAATAAAGATGAACAATTCCCCCATCGAGATGTGTTCTTGACAGGCGATCCAAAAACATATGGGAAAGTCAGTGACTCCTAAAGTGGTTACCATATAGGTTTTGTAGATGGGGTCCTTTTAATTGTGTGTTTGAGGCCCATTTTATGTGATTAGGTGTCATAGAAATCCTTGTTTTTAGTGAACTAGTGTGAAATGAAAAGGGGGTGTTCCAAGCAATAGGAACTCATAGAGGTTTCGAGTGCGGTTCTAGGTATGAGTTTGGTGAAGGTGAGGGAGATTTATTTCATATCTTTAGATGTTCATGATAGAACTTATGTTCACTAACCTTAATTTTCTATTTCCTATGTTAATTTGGTTAACAAAACTTATGATATTCCATAGTAATTTTGGATAAACCTAGGTTATGTAATCTAAATTAACTGTTCAACCACTTTTGCAGATAATGACTTCTGCACATTCTGGTGCTCCTAACCTCATAGCTAAACAAGTCTCTCAAGTAGTAGTAGCAACAGCTGCTCACAGTGCAGAGAAACAACAAGTTTCTGAATCTATTTCTGCTCCTAGTGTTGAGGTTCAACAACCATCAGCACATTCCATTTCTACCATTTCAAATGAACATATTGATGATGTTGATATCGATGTAATGGTCGGGGATGAAGGAATGACGTCACAGAAAAACACAGGTGCATCATATTTTGATGGTGTTAGCCAAAGTTCTTAAGGAAAAAAGCAAAGGAATCAAATTTTATGTCAGATGGAATGCATGAGGCCAACATGTGAATCCGAACAAGGCTATGTTTAGTAGTTACTTTGGAATTGTCGCTAGGCAATGTGTACCGATTGACATAGATTCATGGAACCATGTTGTGTCCAGGCTGAAGGCTATGATCTGGGAAGAAATTATAGTAACATTATGATATTATTTCATTAATTTAATAGAAAATAAAATAATGAAATAGTGTCTTACTCTTCTCAATATCTTACAGAGTACATTTATAGTAGATGATTCACAAAAGAATCATGTACTAAGGCTTATAGGAAGGATTCATCAAGGTTTTCACACTATTCTTACAAAATGTCACCTGAAATATTCCAAAGGTAAAATAAACCCATACCCACCCCTTGTCTACTCTCACCTGATATCCCAAGAAGCATGGGATGCATTTATTGGCCATCGTGGGGATGAGAAGTTTCAAGTACATTGTGGATGATAATAAGTTGTTTGAAGATACATGTATTCATCACTTTGATTTTTAATATTTCATTTATGAAACAACAACTCAATAATAAAAATAAGGAATGTTCATCAAAACCAAAATACCTCTATTGTAAAGTAAGGATGGGGTATTATTCACTAGAAAATAAAATGGTATGTATTTTAAATTTATAGTAATATTGTTAGGTTCCAAGAAACAAAATCATAATTATCTTTATATATTTATATACATATTGATGAGTCTAAATCCAAAGACACTTTTATCCCACATCATGTGTTATGGAAGGAGGCACGTGTGAATAAGGAAGCGAAGCTAGTAGATGAAAGCACACAAAAAGTGTGGGAAATATGTGTAAGTATGACACGATAAAAAGTTTTGTTTTATATTGATATTACATAATAATAATTAATTATTTTCCTATATCCGACAGTCACAATAATTAGCTACTCTTATAGAGGATTCAGACCTATTATCAACGGATTTCAAGTGGCCAGAACAATACGGTCATGTCAGAGGTGCGGGGTTTGGGGTGACACCCCAAGTATATTTTCAGAAAAAAAACCAAACAGATGATAGAGATGAAGAAATTAAACAAATGAGAGAAACACTGAAAACTCTTGAAGAATGATTTCAATGGCAGGGAGAGTTATCAGAAACTTTTATGGGGGGGAAGCAAGGAGAAGACACAACTCAGGAACAACCAGTGCGTGAAGATCTCGCCCCACCCCCACCAGCTTTGAGGTGAGCCATTCCCCTCAAAGAGCTGTCTTAGCCGTGGTAATCAATATTCTAATAATTGTTCCCATGAAATGTGAATCAGAGAAATATTGATACTTTTCCTATACTGATATTCTACAGGGTGATAATTACTGCGATTTATATCTGTCAACACCCACCTATCACCTTGTAGCGAGGGCTACGGTGTTCAACATCCCAGAGGACAAGCTGCATAATAGACCACTTCCAAAAGATCATCTGAAAGTGACGATTACTGTAGCTCATGAGCCAAATGTAGAGATACCTATTACACTTGATGATGATGATATTCATACGGTTGAAAATGATATTGGGACATTCATTGCATGGACTTCACAACTTGTAAGAGTACATGTGGAAAAATAGGTATTTATTTCCTTTTTTTTTCAAGCTAAAATTTTAACAATTAATGAAAAAAAGGTCTAAACGAATGAATGTTTTTATATATGGATAAAGGGAAGGGGGTGACAAGAAACATGGGCTCAAAATCATCTAAAGGATCGACCAACTGATCCCAAAGATCTATTGAAAGCACAATAACACCACATGTTCTCTATCCACATTTACTAGCATTGAAGACTCATGTGGATATGAAGCTAAAAAATGGTAGTAGTCATATAGTTGTTCTTGAAAAGAATATATACAGAGAGTAAATTCAAGATTTTGTTACTGCTGAATATTTAAATGAGATCCTTGAATACGGTTGGCTAGGCGTCACAACTGTAAATTTATATATGAGGTATGTTTTCATGAATTGATTTTCCAAAAGCTGATATAATGTGTTAATTATGACTAAATGCATTTTATATTATTGGTAGGAATATATATGAAAAATAGTTGAAGGTATTTTCCCATGATCCAAAATTTGGACTCATTAGTCCTCATATAACATCAACACAAATAACAAAATTAGATCCATAAAAAAGGGTGAAATAGTGAAAGGCTTGCTGAAAACATTTAAAAGAAAGATTAAGGATGACAGACTCTTCCTAATACCAACCAAGCAGGGGTAAACCTATAAAATTAAAGAATATAAATTATATTTTCACTTATTTTATTACTTATTCCTTTTTTTGTTTTTAGGAAACATTGGCTGCTAATTGTGGTGAACTTGGATACTCCAAAGATTTATTTTCTGGATTCAATGCAAGGATATCCGACAAACTGACCACACATGATGGAGTTTGTGAATCTGTAAGAAACTACATCCTATGTTTTAGGTCTAAACATCAAGTTATATAATTTATATTATCTTTTATTGAGGATTCTGTTATGATAGGGAAGTGTATCAATATCGTCTAAAACAAGGAATGAGGACATGGGCTAAGTATAAGGAGGCAAGAAAATACTACGTATGGACCGGTATCAGGGTATATATAATAAAATTTCACCATCCAAACACATATCAAAACAAGTTACTTATTCTCCTAATGATAATTTTTTTTTTCAGTTTCCAAAACAAACAAATGATAAATATTGTGGTTATTATGTTTGTAAATTTATGAGAGTGATCATTTTCCATCAACAAACTATCATCCCTAAAAAGGTATTTTCAAAAACAACTACTATTTCATTTAAATTATTTATTAATTATTTATTTATATATTTCGCAGTACTACTCTAACCATTGAAAAGCCTTATATTCACAAGATGATATATATTTGTTCAGAAACTAGTGGGCTGCATACCTGATGGAATATTGTACACAAATAGTATGAAGATCTGACTTGGGGGCGTGTACAATTGGCGACCATTTTTTAGAGGGGTTAAGGAGATCAAAAGTTGAAACATTGTTGTATGTAAATTTTCATAGGAAAATTTTAATTGTTATTAAATAAAACATCCTTTCTACAATGATTCATTTTTCTATTTTAATAGATGAAATGCACCAGAAACATGCAAGAATGATGAACCACTTTTCTTTGGGCTTTGGATAAGAAAAAATAGTAAAAAATTAAAAATACCTTTATATCCGACCAAACGCATTCGGATTGTGTTGATACCTTAGGATAATGATATTTGGGTCATTTTTGACATGTATGAGTAAATACTGCCTAAATCCAAGGCACGGTGTGGCTGGTATCACTCAAAGTGTCTCTCTTTTGTTTAAAATGGACATAATTTTTAGTGAAAACAACAATGACGTATGGAAAACTGACCAAACACATTCGGATTGTGTTGATAATTTAGGAGAACGATCCATTGGTCATTTTTGACCTGTACGAGTCAACCTCGCCTCAATACGAGGCATGGTGTGGCCGATATCACTCAAAGTGTCTCTCTTTTGTTTAAAATGGACATAATTTTAAGTAAAAAAAACAAATGACATATGAAAAACCAACCATACACATTCAGATTGTATTGATACTTTATGAGAACGATCCATGAGTCATTTGTGATGTGTACGAGTCAACCCCGCCTCAAGAAAAGTCACAGTGTGGCTGGTATCACTCAAAGTGTCTCTCTTTTGTTTAAAATGGAAAGAATTTTAATTGAAAACAACAACTGACATACAGAAGACTGACCAAAAACATTCGGATTGTGTTGATAATTTAGGAGAATGATCCATGAGTCATTATTGATGTGTAAAAGTCAAAATTTCCACAATCTGAGGCATGGTGTGTTAGGTATCACTCAAAGTGTCTCTCTTTTGTTTAAAATGGACAGAATTTTAAGTGAAAACAACAATTGATGTACGAAAAACTGACCAAACGCATTAGGATTGTGTTGATAATTTAGGATAACTATAAATTGGTAATTTTTGATGTTTAAGAGTCAAACCCTACTCAATCCGAGGCACGGTGTGGCTGGTATCACTCAAAGTGTCTCTCTTTTGTTTAAAATGTACAGAATTTTATGTGAAAACAACAACTGACATACAGAAAACTGACCAAACGCATTCAGATTGTGTTGATACTTTAGGAGAATGATCCATGGGTCATTTTTAATGTGTAAAAGTCAAGACCTACTCAATGAGAGACACAGTGTGGCCGGTATCACCCAAAGTGTGTCTCTTTTGTTTAAAATGGATAGAATTTTAAGTGAAAACAACAACTAACATACATAAAACCGACCAAACGCATTAGAATTGTGTTGATACTTTAGTAGCATGATTTATGGGTCATTTTTGACATGTAAAAGTCAACCCCACCTCATTAATAGGCACGATGTGGCCAATATCACTCAAAGTGTCTCTGTTTTGTTTAAAATGGACATAATTTTAAGTGAAAACAATAACTGACGTACAGAAAACCGACCAAAAGCATTTGGATTGTGTTTATAATTTATGAGAAATATACATGGGTCATTTTTGACATGTAAGAGTCAACATCACCTCAATATGAGGTACGGTGTGGCCGGTATCACTCAAAGTGTCTGTCTTTTGTTTAAAATGGACATAATTTTAAGTGAAAACAACAACTGACATACGGAAAACTGACCAAAAGCATTAATATTGTGTTTATACATTAGTATAATGATAAATGGGTCATTGTTGATGTTTATGAGTCAATACTACCTCAATTTGAGGCACGGTGTGGCTGATATCACTCAATGTGTCTCTCTTTTGTTTAAAATGAACATAATTTTAAGTGAAAACAACAACTTACGTATATAAAACTGACCAAACAAATTTGTATTGTATTGATAATTTAGTATAACAATAAATGTATCATTTTTAATGTGTACAAGTCAACCCTGCCTCAATATAAGGTATGGTGTGGCTGGTATCACTCAAAGTGTCTCTCTTTTGTTTAAAATGGACATAATTTTAAGTGAAAACAACAACTGGCATACAAAAAACTAACCAAATGCATTATTATTGTGTTAATACTTTAGGATAATGATTCATGGGTCATATGTGATGTTTAATAGTCAACCATTCCTCAATATGAGGCACGGTGTGGCCGGTATCACTCAAAGTGTCTCTCTTTTGTTGAAAATGGACAAAATTTTAAGTGAAAACAACAACTGACGTACGAAAAACCAACCAAACACATTCAGATTGTGTTTATACTTTAATATAATGATACAAAGGTCATTTTTGAAATGTAAAAGTCAATTCTGCCTCAATCATAGGTAGGTTGTGGCCGGTATCACTCAAAGTTTCTCTCTTTTTTTTTAAAATGGACAGAATTTTAAGTGAAAATAATAACTGACGTATATAAAACTGACCAAATGCATTCGGATTGTGTTGATACTTTAGGATAACTATCCATGGGTCATTTTTGACGTGTAAGAGTCAACTTCACCTCAATCCGAGGCATGGTGTGGTCGATATCACTCAAAGTATCTATCTTTTGTTTAAAATGGACATAATTTTAAGTGAAGACAACAACTAACGTACGGAATACTGACTAAACACATTCATATTGTGTTTATACTTTAGTAGAATGATCCATGGATCATTTGTGATGTATACGAGTCAACCCCGCCTCAATCTGAGGTACGGTGTGGCCGATATCACTCAAAGTGTCTCTATTTTGTTTAAAATGGACATAATTTTAAGTGAAAACAACAACTGACGTACGGAAATCCACCTTACTACCATACACACCAAAAGCATTCATTTTTTCCCTAAATAAACACATACTATTAAAATAAAGACTATTCCAAAACCATTTTAAAAATACCGATGATCTTTAAATCCCTGAAATTCATTCCATTAAAGCCATTAAAGCCCCCCACCCCCAGGACAGCACCCCACCCCCCTGGACACCACCCCATCCCCCTGGACACCCCCATGGACATCCCCCCACCACCCTAGATAGCCCCCACCCCCTGGACACCCCCAAAACCCTGGACATCCCTCCACCCCTAGACGGCCCCCACCCCTCCTAGACACCACCCCACCACCTGAACACCCACCACCCCCTGGACACCCCCACCCCCATGGACAACCAACCCCACCCCCTAGATACCACCCCACCCCCCTTAGACACCCCAACCCCCTGGACCACCCCCACCCCCTGTACACCACCCCACCCCCTGGACACCCCCACCCCCAAGAAAGCCCCCACAACCCCTTGGACACCACCCACCCTCTAGACAGCCCCCCACCCTGGACAACCCCCACCGCCTGGACACCCCCCAACCCCCTGCATGACCCCCACCCCCTGGACCCCCACCCCTCTTAGACCCCACCCCACCACCTAGACACCCCCACCCCCCGGACACTACCCCACCCCCTTGGGCAGCCCCTTAACCTCCTAAACCACCTCCACCCTCTGGACACCACCCCACCCCCTGGGCACTACCCCCAGCCCCCTGAACACCACCCCACCCCCTGGACACCCCCACCCATGGACACCCCCACCCCCTAGATACCCCACTCCTGGAAAGCCCCCCCAACCCCCTGGACACCCATCCCCCACCCCCCTGGACACCCCAACCCCCCGGATGGCCCCCACCCCTGGATGCCCCCACACCACCCCCTAGACACCCCACCCCCATGGACAACCACCCCACCCCCTAGACACCACCCCACCCCCTTGGACAACCCCTCAACCTTCTGAACTACCCCACCCCCTTGGACACCACCCCACCCCCTGGACACCCCAACCCCCTGGAAAGCCCCCCCAACCCCTGGACACCACACCACCCCCATGGACACCACCATGGACAGCCCCCCATTACCCTGGACATCCCCCCTACCCCTAGACACCCCCATCCCCCCCGGACACCCCCACCCCCTGGACACCCCTACCCCCTTGGACAGCCACCCCGAACCCCTAAACAACCCCCCAACCCCCTGAATTCTGAATTGAATTATTTATGTATTTAATTAACTTGTGAATTATGTGTTAATGACATATTACTTATTAGAAATGACATACCGGTCTTATAATCTATTAAGGACTGGTTAAATAATTGTTTCTCCATGATAGACTTAGGCATAATAGCCTATATTCTAGGGATCAAGATCATTCGTGATAGATCCAAGTGGAAGTTTGGTTCTAGTGTCACATGGTTTACATATTTCCAAGAACATTTTTCCCTAGACAAAACAAGAGAAATAGATAATGAGTAAGATCCCATACACTTCAGTGATAAGATCAATCATGTATGGCATGTTATGTACTAGAGTTGATGTTTCCTATGCATTGATCATGGTTGGATGATATCAAGAAGATCCAAGAGAACAACACTAGAATGCTATTAAGGCAATCCTTATGTATCTAAGAAGAACTAATGATATGTTCCTAGTGTATATAAGAGACGATGATCTAGTCATCATGGGTTATAATGATGCTGGTTTTCAAACAGATCATAATGATCTGAAGTTGGAATCGGGATATGTTTTCTATCTTAATGGAGGAACTATAATCTAGAAGAGTTCAAATCATCTAGTAATCATTGATTCTACAGCAGATTATGCGTATATAGAGACTTATTATGTAGCCAAGGAAGCTAGTTGGATTCAGATATTTTTCCACGAGAATGATGTGTTACCTATAAGTAAAACACCTATCACATTGAATTGTTACAATACTATAGTGGTGGATCTTGAAAAATATCCAAGGTTACACCAAATGACAAATAATATACTCCGAAAGTATCACCTCTTGAGATATTTCTATCATATGGGTGATGTTGCAGTAAGAAGAGTACCCACAGAAGCAAACATGGTAGACCCCTTGACTAGGGGCCTATCTCAGCAGAAGTATGAATATCATGTGAGAGATATCGGACTGAATCTTGTTTGAAGTTGGATCTAGTGAAAGTGGGAGTCTGTTGGAGTTGGTTCCCTAAAAAAAATTCTTTTTAATTTATGATAAACATGTATTCATATTTTGAATATTAATAAAATACTTATCACATCATGATTTTTATTCTACATGATATTGTAAGTGATAATTTCCTAAGACTAGCTATCGCACTAAAAGGTCATAGCAGTTCCCATATATGATGAGAAACCAAAGGTGATATGAAAATATTCTTGAAAATATGTTCTATATCTAGATGATATCATTTGAGGGACACAAATGATACATGCTATTAGGGGTGGAGAATCATATGATTTTGAGGTACCTTCTCATGGTGTACACCCTTGGTAATATCCAATAGGATATTATAAGAATGAGACCCGCCAATAGGAAATACACATTTCTATATGTCATTGGATGTTCCTATCTATCAACATATGTATTGGTTTTTAGACTTTAAGATTATTATTAATAGATATTATGAGTCACGCACTTTAATGTATTGAAAAAAATTGTGACAAATGATGTTCGCAGTGAGGTAGGATACATTGGGTGCGTCATAAGTAATATTATATTAATGAATAATGTGTGAAAGGATTTATCCATTATGTTCATTAATAGAAGTTAATATCTCTGGACCATTGAAGGAAATGATATATCCTAAATAAATCCATGGCCATGGTATTCTATAGGCTAGTTCTATTTCCAGAAAGTTAACAAAATAGATATCGATCACAAAGTTTGATGGCACTGGCATGCAATCTGCTCAATTAGAGATATTATGATAAAGTGATTATATTACAAAGTAAGCATCCTTATGAGGTGACATGTCATTGTGAAATTAACTTCTTTATCTATGGGTATATTTACATGTTTCCAGACGCTAACCTTGGGCTTTACGCCGCTTCGCCTAATCCCACTGAGAAAGAGGTCTTGAGGGTCACACACTAAGTGTATCCAGAATCTCAGTTAAATAATATATTATTATTCATTATTTATTAGGTTAAATAAATATTATTACCACATGTGGTTTAATAGCTATTCATGTATGGTTGATCACATTTATCCTGTCACACTATATTCTAGAGAATATATTGTGATCTTAATATTTAATAAATATTTATTTTATTTTTAGTGAATATAATATTTATTTATTTATTGGAAAATAATACAGTGATATTTATTTGATAAATAAATTGACATTATTCAAGGCTTGATAAATATTGTGGAGTAATGGAAGATAGAGTTTAATGGTCTGCTGAGAAATGATAATATAGAATATTATTTAATTAAATAATATTTAATTATACTTCACAGGTTCAACATATTTCATGAAATAATAATATTACTATTATTATTTGAAAATGGGGTTTCTATGATTAAATTAATAATAAGGGAACTTGTGAAATTATTTTATTTTAACCCTAACAATATAAATACCCAATTATATTATTTTCTCATAAGTCTATTTGGTTGTGCACAACAATAATGGAGAATCCTCTCAAGCCTAGATATCTTCCTTTATTCAAGAATGCTCCTAAGAATGGTGAGAAATACTCCTAAACTGGATCAAGGAGAATGCTTTGGAAGTGATTCTCGAGGTGATTAAGGAGAATGATGAAAGTTCAAGGATATACTATGCTATCACCTAGAGAATCCTTCAACAACATTTGGAGATTCCTGGAACACATGTGGATCTACTAGAGGAAATATACAATTGGTTTCTACAATGCAATGAAAGTGCACCGCATATCTGTCACAAGACTCGTCAATTAAGAAATAATTTCTTAAAGGTAATTCTTTATCAAATTAAAATAATTATAAAAAATATGTTTTGATATTTTATTTCCCAGTTTCGGTGAAGTTCTTCTTTTTCTATTTCTTTGACTCAATTCCATGTATCACAATTTTCATCATCATATAGATCTCAGATTGATCATTGATTATAGGAAAAATTAAAGTTGGTCACTATCCATTGCATGCTTCTACTGTGCCTATAAACTACAGGACCAATATAGGTTGAGTATATTCCCTTGGTCTGTTCCCTCAAGGGTATAACACAACATTACATCCACATTACTGGATTGTGATCCCCTCTAGATATTGAGTCTCATATAGAGTTGTGGTGTCCCTCCATGAGATTGGAGTGTAGTCCTCTATAATCCCTAGTTGGAGTTTGTGGAATTAGTGTGACCTCCCTGAGTAGGGTACCAATCCTCCATTTTGTAGGCCATATCAGCAGGGTTTGTGGAATCGTTTTCATACAGTCCCCTATGTAGTGGGTTGATCCATATTGGGTTTATGATGTCCCCCAGCAGTTATGGGTGTGACCCCTATCTATATATCATGGTCCCCTTATATTGATGAGCTTCCTTGGGCAGAGCTAAATGACCCATACCTCTTCGTCGAGTGTCTATGATGGTAGCATGGCTCTTGGAGTGAGTTCTCCCAAAACAAGTGTTGCTTTGAAAAGAATCCTATGGATGACAGTTGGTTATGCCCGCTTGATGGTGTGGTGTCTTTTCTGATTATATTTGGGTTTTTTTCTATTATATATTGTATTGAGATAATTATACTAGGTGCTTCATGTTTAGTATTTTTGAGGTGTCCTATTAAGTATTGTTATACTCACCCATGCACAGGATTTTCCCACACGTGTTGTGCCCTGTGTAGATGACGACCCTTCCAACAGTGTCCTAAGAGGATAAAGAATGGGTGGAGAGTAGCTAGATCTTTAAAGACCGAGGTGTTTTATGAGAGGATAATTTTTACATAGCCCTCACCCTTGGAAAAGTTTTGACTCTTTACAGTGTTAGTTGGGTGTCTTTTTGGCCCATTTTCTATTTTTAGTACTTTACTATCATACTCTGTTGTGGGATCTTAGATGCATGCATTCATTGTTTATTTTTTTTTTTAAATTCTAGTATTTTATAGGATTAGAGATGTGTGCATGTGTACATTTACTTTAGGATAATGCCTCCCATTTTTGGGATATGCCTACTCGGCATTGGTCTCCATCCCTTGTCCTATTGAAGGTGGGATTGGGGTAGTCACAGGTTAGACCTTAGCGGGTCGGGTCATGACATAAACATACATTACATCCAACATCACCTGCATGGTTTAAATTAGGGGAGTCCTCTACTACTACATCTTCTCTTTGATTTAGTATTACCTTCTATGGGAATGAGTCTTAGGTAACAAAATGAAATAATAACTATCATCCTCATTAGATTTTTCTCCCAAACAATTATTCTTGAATTTTGTTCCCTGAGACTCACCCTCCATCTCTTCTAGATGAATTAAAAGGATAACACCTACCACAAATGGAGTATTTCTTTTCTTAAATTCAATTATCCATTTCCTTTAAATCATGATGAATTTATTTGAAACATTCAAATATTAGGTAACCCTTATTTTAATTGACCCTTTTTGTGTATTTATTTTTTTAAATATTAATATTAATGAATCAAATAGGATGGAAATGAATAGATAATGGATGGATTCCAATCATATGAAAAAATATTATAAATATAGGGTGAAAGAGTTCATCAAGTTTTCAAAAGATCATGCATACGACCCTTCTCAAATCCTTTATCTATGTTTATGCTGTTTTTATTCAAGACTAATTAGTATATAGGAGTTGGAAGAACACTTGATCTGTAACAGAATTGATTGAAGTTATAAATGTTTGAATAAACATAGGTAAAAAGATAATATAGCTAATGACTAGGATAACACTTCATTTTATGATCAACTGATATGATTAAAAGTATGTACAATTAAAAATACCATATCTAGGGTGAGATTATAGGAGTTAATGATGATGGTGATTGTATTGAATAAATGAAAAGTAAATTTTAAGATTAACTTCATGATTGTCCAAATTTTTTCAAGAAGTTAGAGTTTTGAAAAGACTTCATTATATGCTGGTTTCAATAAATATACAACATTCTCAGCCATACTGAAAATGTATAATTTAAAATATGCAGCGGATGGAGTGATATCAGTTTTTATGAACTAATTTCTCTCTTGAATGATATGATCCTAGAAGATAATGGTCTCCCTAACCAAACATATGATGCCAAATGAATGTTAGGTTCAATGGGTATGATCCTTGAAAGAATACATGTCTTCCCAAATGACTATATACTATTTCTAAAGGACCAACAATCACTAAAATCATGCCCAAAGTGTATTTCTTCTCAATAAAAGAAAGATGAATTAGGTCTTGAAACTATTGTATGGTACTTTCCAATCATTCCAAGTTTTAAGTGCCTATATGGAAGTGAAGATACTGAAAGGAAATGATGTGGCACATAGATACAATAAATCATGATGGGAAACTTCATCACCCTATAGAATCTCCTTAGTAGAAGGGAGTTGATCATGAGTATCATAAATTTTGAAACAAGGTGAGAAAAATTCGTCTTTCATTATCTATATATGGAGTTAATTCATTTGGTTTTGAAAGAATAAATTATATTATATGGCTGATTATGTTGGTAAATTATATCTTCCCACTGTGCTTATTCATGAAATGAAAATAAATTATGTTATCTATGCTTATATCAGGACCAAAACAATTGGGTAATGATATTTATTTTTATTTGGCTCCATTGATTAATGATTTGAAATTATTTTTGGATTCATTTGTTACATTGTACAAGGCTTACAAAAATGAATATTTCAAGTTGAGATCCATGTTGAACAAGACGATAAATGGAATTCCTACTTATGGAAAAATTTCAAGATATAACATTAAATAAAATCAAGTCTATCCCATTTGTGAATAAGGTACATAGTCAATTAGGTTGAAACATTCATTGAAGACTATGTTTCTAAGACATCCCAGATTTCTACCTCGATGACATAAGTACCGATCTTGGAAAACATCATTAAATGGAAGTTCAGAAGAACGTAAAACACCATCCCCACTAATAGGTGACGAACTATTTGATAATTTAAAATATGTGGAAACCACTTTTGGAAAACAATTTTCTAAAAACCTTATGAAAACTGGTTGAAAAACATGATTGTTTTTTTGAATTACCATACTAGAATTGCATGTATTTTAGAAATTTTCTTAATGTTATGCATGTTGAAAAAATGTATTTGATAGTGTAATTGGAATGTTACTAAATGAACCCAAAAAAAGTATGGAATTCAGACTAGGTTGGACATGGTTGACATGGGAATATAGGAAGATTTGGTGCCAATGAAGGGTGAAAAATGAACATTTCTTCCTCCATCTTCTTACACTCCTTCCAAGAAGAAGACATATCATTTTTCAACTTCATGAATGATGTAAAGGTTCCAGGGGTGTATTCATCGGATATCAATAATATCATTTCAATGAATTATTTATAGTTAAAGGGTCTGAAATCACCTAACTATCATGTTTTGATGAAATCTCTAATTCCTATAGCTTTATGTTGCATTTTTCCCATGAATTTCCATCATAAATTAACCTAAATTTATTTATTTTTCAAATCTATATGAAAAAAGTTATAGACCTGCTGAAATTGAAAACTATGGAAAATGAAATTTCTAACTTAATATGTTAATTGGAAATGTTCTTCCTACCATCTTTATTTGATACGATAGTTCACTTGATGGTTCAATTGGTAAGAGAGACTTGACTCATTGGTCCTATACAATACAGATTAATGTACCCCATTGAGTGGTATATGAATATTTTTAAATATTATTTCAAAAATAAAAGTTGCTCAAAGGGTTGTATTATAGAGTGATATATTGTTGAAGAATACGTTAAATTCTACACCAACTACCTATCTAGTGTGGAAAGAATTGGCCTACAAAAATATCACCACACTAGGCGACTTATGGGTGAATGAATTTATGGAAGATATTTTGTCTCAATAAATATTATAGATCTAGAGTAGTCCCACCTTTATATTTTTCATAATTTTTTAGAGGTTTCCCCATATATTGAAACCCACAAATAAATTCTTAGGCATTTGAATACCTCAAGGTCTCAAATATTGATATCAAATAAACATAATAAATAGTTTATTGGATAGGTTATAGACCATATTTTTAAGGATTCAGATTAAAATATAGATTAATTTTTAGAACTAATTTGGTGGCTAGTGAGAGGACCAAGTGTGTATGTATTATCTTATAGTGGTTATGTAATTTATGGTTATACATTATATAAAAATGAACATGATAAAGGTAGTATCATGTGAAATAGTGAAGTTAAACTTGTTTTTGAAGTGATTAATGATTATGGTGTTAAGGATAGAAATCCAATTTATGGGAATATGTTATACTTTGGAATCATCAAACAAATATAGGATTTGGATTATACAACATTCCATATGCCGATTTTTCAATACAAGTGGATTAATAACAAGATTTCTATTAAAATAGATGATTTGGGACTCATGAAAGTGGATTTCAGTAAGTAAGGATAAAAATATGAACCATTTATAATGGCATCAAAAATAGTACAAGTATTTTATGTTCTAGACCTCAAAAACCAAAAGTTGTTAATTATTCTATTATTGACCAAAACCACTGAAGGGTCATATGGAAATTCAACTGAGGATGACCCTTAAATTTAGATGTAATAATAATTTTTTAGTTGTCCCAATGTATATGGGGTTTTTTATGTTATAGGAGACCACAATAAAGGGATTTGGATACTCAATAGAGGGGTCAAATCCCTTCAACCTCAAAAAAAGATAGATCAATAATAAGGTTATATTTTTTGTAATATATATTGTGTTACGTCATGTAATTATCTATTAAATACTACATTCATGTAATGTAAATTAAATGTTAAACTAATTTTGTAGATAATGAATTCTTCACATGCTAATGCTCCAAATCCTGAGGAACAACCGATTTCTCAACCTATTACTACTCCTAGTGCATAGGAACAACAAACTTATTCACATGATGATTGTACTAATATAGAGGAGAAAAATATTTAATTTTTTGAATCTAATGAAATGGTATAAGAGGATAAACTGGTGCTGTAGAAAAAAATAATGCTGTATAATAATAATGTTAGCAAAAATTATTAAGGTAAAAAGTAAAGGCATCAAATTCTAGGTCAGATGGAATGTGCACGACTGGCCTGTTAACCCCAACAAGTCCATGTTCTGTAGTTACATTGGGATAATCACTTGTAAATGTGTGAATATGGATGTATATTTTTTGGAAAAATTTTGTTACCACACTTGAAACTGATTTGGGAAGAGATTATGATAACATTATAATATCCTTTCTTTATTTTACTAAAAAATTACATAATGAAACACTGACTTACTCTTCATAATCCCTTAAAGAGTTCACTTATAGTAGATAACTCCCATAAGAAATATGTATTAATTATTACTATAAGGATTCATAGAGGATTTTACACAATTCTAATGATATTTTATATTAATGATGCCGAAGATAAAATAAACCTACACCCATCACTTATTTATGCAAACCTGATAACCAAAGAGGCATGGGATGACTTTACTGGCCATCATGTGAAGATTTATTTTATGGAACATTGTGGTTTTTAATAAATTTTTTGAAAATACATGTATTCATCACATTGATTAAGAATTTTTTGTTTATGA
Source organism: Viscum album (assembly GCA_963277665.1). NCBI lineage: Eukaryota > Viridiplantae > Streptophyta > Magnoliopsida > Santalales > Viscaceae > Viscum > Viscum album. The sequence goes on from OY728153.1 coordinate 654,251,439, forward strand.
AACAACAAATGAGTGCTAAAAATAAGGAACGAGCAGTAAAACCAACATACCCCTACAATAAATTAAGGATGGGGTATGATTAACTTGAAAAAATTGCTTCTTATTTTAAATCTACTGCAATAATTTTATCTGACATAAAATAAAAACATAACAATATTCATCTATATATATATAGATTGATGAATCCATATCCAAAGGCACTTCCATCCCACATTGTGTGCTATAGAAGGAGGCACATATAAATAAATATGGGATACTAATATATGGAAATATAACAAAAGTGTAGAGAACATGTGTAAGTATGACATAATAAAAATTGGTTTTTCTTTAAATCAATATTACATAACAATGATTGCTTATTTCCATATAATTTCTATCTGACATAGACACAAGAATAATCAACACTTGTATTGGATGAACACCTAATATCGATGGCCTTACAGAGGATGGAATAATATGGTTGTCTTAGAGGTTCAGGTTTTGGGGTGACACCCAGAACATATTTTGAGAAGAAAAACAACAGGAGGATAAAGATAAAGGAATGGAAAAGATGATATAAAGATTAAAAGATCTTGAAGAAAAATCTCATTGGAAAATTGAGTTTCTAGCAATGTTATGGGGGTAATAAAAGATAAGGAAAAACTATAGGACAACCACTACATGAGGATCCCCCCACACCAGCATTGAGGTTAGCCATTCCCCTCAAAGAGATGTCATAGATGAAGTAATCAATATTATAATAAATTTTTATATGGAATTTTAATTATACAAGAATTGATACCTTTTATATTTATATATTATATAGGGTGAAAATGACTACGATTTATATCTATCAACATCCACCCATTACCTTGTTGAGAGATCTACCATGTTTAATACCCAATAAGATAGTTTACATAGTAGACCACTTCCAATAGGTCATGTGAGAGTGGGGATTACCGTATCTCATGATCCGAGCACCGAGATTCCTATTCCACTTTATGATTCAGATATTCATACATTCGACTAAGTAGTTGGAATATTATTAGCATGTTCATCACATATTGTAAAAAAATATGTTGGAAAGGAGGTATTCATTTCCAATTTATTTTTCATGCTAAACCTTTAACAATTAATAAAAAAAGTTTTAGACTGATGGATGTTATTACAGACAGACAAAGGGAAGGGGGTGAAGTGAAATGTCAACTCAAAACCATCTAAGGTATCAATCAACTGATCTAAAAGATATTCAAAAAACACATTTTACCCCATCCATTCAATATCTTCATTTACTAATATTGATGGTTAATGTGTATACAAAGCTACAAAATGGTAGTAGTCACATAATTGATTTTTAAGAAAAAATGTTTAAAGAGGAAATTATGGAATACATTTATCTTATGAATGTAAATGAAATCATAAACAATGAATGGCTAGGAGTTTCAGTTGTAAATGTACACATGAGTTATTTTTTCATGATTTGTTTTTCAAAAAGATAATATACTATATTAATTATGACTAAATATATTTCATATTTTTTTGTAGGCACATATATCAATAAAAAATGAATGGATTACCCCATGAGCATAAATTTGAACTCATTATTCCTGACATCACTTCTATAAAACAAACAGAAATAGATTTAAAAAATGAATGAAATAGTGGGAAAACATGCCAAATCATTTGAAAAAAGACCTATGGATGGAAGACTCTCATTAATACCCACATTGTAGGGGTAAAATTATATAGTTTAATCATATCAAATATATTTTCATTTCTTTCATTTCTTATTTTTTTTTTGTTTTTAGGAAACATTTTATTCTCATTGTAGTCAATTTGGATAATACAATGATTTATTTACTGGATCCGCTGCATGGATACCCAAAAAACTGACCACACATGATGATGTTTTTTAATTTGTAATACACTACATCCAATGTTTTAGAACTAAACTTCAACTTATATATTTTAATTTATGTTTTAATGATAATTCTTTTATGATAGGGAAGTTTATAAATATCATGAAAGTCATTGAATGTGGACATCCCATTTGAAAAATGAGTCTGATAAGTTCTACAAGTGGACAAGTGTCTTTGTAAATATAATAACATTTCAGTATCCAAACACATATAAAAAAATTACTAATTTTTATCAATTTTTTTAAGTGTTAGAAATAAAAAAATAGAAAATATTATGGTTATTATGTTTGTAAATTTATGAAAGATCATATTCCATAAACAAACTAGCATCCCCATAAAGGTATTTTCAAAGATAATTACTATTTCATTTTAAATATTTATTAATCCTTTGTGTATTTATATTTTTTAATACTACTATGACTATCAAGAATTATCGTATTCAAAAGATGAAATAGATTTGTTTAAAAATGAATGGGTAGCATATCTAATGGTAGAATGACACATATATGATGAAGATGTGACTTCCTACTTATTATTTAGTTTATTTTCTCATCATTTTCTCTACTTTTTTTACTTATTTTCCTCAACATTCCTATTTGATAATTATTTTTTTAATTTTCATTGATATCATAATGAAATGGTCTCATAAAATATTGTACTTCAAGGTTTCAACTGAAATAATGACAATAAGAAAATGGGTCATGAATGTATATAACCATAATTAAAAGGTTAATTCCTTCTACCTTTAAAAAAATAAAGGGATTTCAATGAGAAGGTTAAAGTTTTTTTTAATCTATTATGTTTTTCATCATAATATTATCTATTATCTAATGCATTAACATAGTCAAAATTAAATGTTTGACTAATCATGCATACAATGTATTTTTCAGATGATGATGTTTCTAATCCCACATAATAATATACTATAATAAAGGAAACCCTTTAGGAATATGTAAAGGTAATATTATGATATCCTCTCTCTATTTTACCGAAAAATTATAAATGAAAAATTTATTTAATTTTCATTATTCTTTGAATAGTTTTTTAGGTGATTTTTATATATATTCCATGCCTTTCTACACCAAAACATCCCCATACAACTACTCCCTCAAAACCTTTTCACCCCTGTAGTTTTGAAATTTATCAATTTCCTTCAAGTTCTATAAGGACCCGACCTTAAACATTACATAATATTTGATTAAATGAATAATTCACATTGAGGATATTTTCAGGTTTAGATTTTTAGAGAATTAGGAAGTAACTATTACATATCAAAAGATTACAAAGTAGACACTTCTACACAGTTTCCAATTTTTTTCATAAAATAAAAACTATTGAAAAAAAGAGTCATGTATAGTTCCATATTTTAGACAGCATGACTTTTCCTTAATCCCATCCTTGACCCTATTCATCTTTAAGTCCTGTGAAAACATTTCAAAACTTGGGATGAGCATAAAAAGCTCATTAAGGGTTATAAAACAAAGAAAGAAACATTTGTTCATAAATATATACAAAATATGAACTCTTTTACTTACGTCATGAAATCATATGATTTTATGAATAACACATAGAAATCATAAATCATAAAGGTAACTTGTGACATCTATAACATACTTACATTGTAGCTATCACAGCTACATAGGGAGATACTTTGGAATAACCATCACAGTATATTCCCTAAATATCTTAGGAGAAATAGTCACATTTACCTCCATCACATTACCCAATTCATTGGAGAGATATCTCGGGCTCACCTGCCCTAGGTTTATCATGGAACCACCCGTATATGTAAATAATTCCCAAGAACCATAGCATGATCATAACACATAACATAAGCATAAAGGAAAGATAAAATTTCCACATTGCAATAACAAAATATCATTTAAAGATATTGAAATAATAAATCCATTATAAAAATCATTTTCAACACCAAAATATGTAAACATAGTATATGGTATCTATTTTTCCTTTTAAAAACATTACGGCTTGTTAAAGAAGCCAAAAATCAAATAATACTCGCAGCGGCAGAAAGGTCATTGTCACCGCTTACGTTAAAAAAACATTCATTTTTTTTTAGTAAAATGATTAGTATAAAAATATTCCCTTTAAATTAAATGAAAATTCAAATGGGTTTATACACCGTATAAAATAAAGTCATGTATAAAACTAAATATGCCTCAATGAAAGGAGATTGAGACGAAGTCCCTTACCTCGTGTCCGACTTGACTCGATCATTATTTAATCTCCTGAATAATAAACTAAAGTTAATTTCTACTTGCTTAAGAACCTTTTCAAGTTTATTATTTCTTTTATATCACTTAGTACTATGTTATAAATATTATGTAATCATTTAAGTTAATAACGTTCATTTTGTCGATATTTGGTACTTGAGTAAAAAATGAACACCTTATATTTAAAAGTTTTCCATGTGGTCAATAGTCCATTATATCCAGAATGAAATTCATTATTTAGATATCATATATATCATATATATCCATTATATATATATATTTATAATAATACATATCATTTGGAGGTAAGAAATGAAATGCACCATTCATGGAGACGGTAAGTTGTACGTACGCATGAACGATACTTTCATTTCTATTTATTATTTTAATGGAATTAAAACATAATGATACATAGGTATATTATAATTACAGTATAATATCATATATAATATCATTAACTCCATCCTTTATATGTCCCACATATGGAATTAACAAGTCATATCACTTTGAGGGGGCGGTAGTCCGCACTTCCTCAAATGAAATTATCGCGTTTACCCATAATGGAAACTATAAAGGTACGATTTAAAAGAAAAATACAGAAGCATGAAGAAAAAATAAACATAATATATATCATATATAAATATAGTTTCAACTTAATGGCCACCATTATAGGAGGTAGGAGATAATCGAACAATCATCGTCTCGTGAGGCGTTAGTTTGTCATCCACATAAACAGTATGTTCTTCACCCATTAGATGGAGGTGTGTGTAAGTGTAGTTTGAATAATTCTCATAAAAAAATTATATTATATTGAGGATACTAGTGTTTTTATAAAATAATGTAATAAAAAGAGTTCAAGGGTTGGATAAGTAAAATAAAATAAAAGAAGTTAAGAGAAACTGTTACCTTTAATTTGGGCAACTTCCTTTGGTTTGAACCAAAAACACTTCTTGAAGTGCCTTATTACTAAGGTAAGGATTCTAGGAGGAGGAGAGGAATTTAGAGAGCTTAATTGGGAAGATTTTTGACGATCCTAAATGCTTGAGAGGTGTGAGGAATTGGTTATAAGTGAGGGATTTTTATAAGGGGGAGGAGGGGCTCTTTAGGAAAGCGTGATAATATTATTTTATTATATAATGATATTCAGTTTCTAAAGGTCCAAAACTAATTAAAGTAGAATAAAGGATGACTCATGGTCGAAATAAAATCATCCAATAATAATTGGATAGGTTTTGGATATTGTTTTGATATTTATAATCTTATTTATTTAAATCCTTTATTAATGAGGTAAATACTGCATCATTATTATGTCATAAATAATTTATATTATTTGATGTCTAAAAATTATAAAAAAATACCATGATGTAGGAATGTTTTTAGATTTACAATGACTATTTATAGTAGAAAATTTAATTTATATAACCCCTTGTAAAAATTAATGTACTAAAAGATATTTTCTTTTTTCATTTTTTGCTTTTACTTTAAGTTAATTAATCTAAATTGTCATTATCACTCTCAAGTGGATCAATGGGGTCCAAAAATCTACCCAAAGATTCCCATGGTCGTAAATGACTCAAACAATAAGTTTTGGACAAGTTTTAAGGTAATTTTGGATTATTATAATATTCTTTTTACCTTGAATTACCCCATTTACCTTTAACCGCGATAAATAAAAGTCAAAAGTTACTATTCACCAAAAATTATTTTCATCTTATTGAACTAAATTTTACTTACTAATAACAACCATGTATTTTAGATTTTCAAAATTCAATTCACAGAAGTGGTAAAATTTCATTTAAATGAAAATGTCAGTTTTTTTAACTACTACTAAGTGGTTTCACTATTCATCAAAATTTGAAGTTTTTCAGAAAAATACCAAAAATTCAGCCTAATATTTATTTAATATTAAGAATTTAAAAATGATTTCTATTTTTCCAAATTCAAAACATAAAAGTGGAATTAATAAATTTAAAATTAATTCCTGTTGTTAAAACAATTAGCGTGTTTTTAAGAAACAATAACTATCAAAAGATTGACACTAGTTTATGTCTACTTTCAATGTGAAATTAATTCAAATGAACAAAACTGGATTAAATGATAAAAATATATTATAATTACACTTTAAAAACAATTAAAAAGATAATATAACCATATAAATAAATTAGATTAAAACGCAGTTTTGAATTAAAATACAATATTTTCACTATTCATTAAAAAAATGAACTTTATCGAAAAAATTCCAAAAATTTACAAAAAGTAAAATTTGATGTCCCCATTCTAAAGGATTTTATTTGGTCAAATAGAATGTATTAAAGTGACCAAAACTAGATTTAAAGAGGGTTCTCCATTAAAAGGTGATAAATCGACCTTTTAATGTAAATTATACTTAAAATTAGATTCATTCACATTTTAAGCCTCTAACTTTTTATTGGATAAATATAAATACATTTAACAAACATGTATAATCATATTGTAGTTAATTTTGTTCATTCTCGCCAATACAACGACTAGGAGTTAACTACCATTTAAAATAATAATATTATATTATTAGTGTGCAACATATGATTTCAAAGAAACCCATTGTTGCGTATCAGGTATGCTATTAAACATAGAAACCCCTTTAAAGTAAAATTAATATTTAATTAACTAATATTAATAAATATAAAATATTCCTTATTCTTTATTTACCTAGGATGTTACATCCTTCCCTCCTTTTAGGAATTGCGTCCTCACAATTTTACTTATCAAAATAAGTGGGGGTATTTATCCCTCATAAAATTTTCAGATTCCCACATTGCCTCTTCAACCATATGGTTTTTCCACAAAACATTTACCTAGTGAATTACCTTATTCCACAACACTTTCTCTCTATGGTCAAGAATCTGAACTGGTTGTTTTTCATAAGAGAGATTCTCTTCCAACTGAACTACCTCTAGGCTCAAAACATGATATGGATCTGGCATATACTTTCTCAACATCAAAACATGAAAAACATTGTGTACCTGGGATAAACTTGAAGGTAAATCCACTTTGTACGCAACTGATCCAACTTTCTCCAGAATTTCATAAGGTCCAATGAACCTCAGACTCAACTTTCCATTCTTAACAAAACACATCACACTTTTCCATGGAGAAACTTTGAGAAAGACATGATCACCTACCTCAAAAGAAAGACCCTTCCTTCGGTTATCTGCATAACTTTTCTATCTGCTCTGAGCTGTTTTCATGTGCTTCTGAATCAACTGAACTTTCTCTGCCATCTCTTCTACCAATTCTAGTCCTATCAGCTTCCTTTTACCTACTTCATCTCAAAAAGCTGGAGTTCTACAACACTTTACATATAATGCCTCAAATGGAGCATCTGTATACTAGAATGAAAAATATTATTATATGAAAATTCAACCAAAGAAAGATGTTGGTCCCAACTTCTATGATAATCTATCGAGCAAGTACGTAACATATCCTCAAATGTCTGAATTGTTCATTTTGATTGCCCATCTTATTGAGGATGAAAGGCTATACTAACATTTAATTCAGTGCCCAATGACTTCTGAAGGCCTTTCCAAAAGTTAGAAGTAAACCTGGGATCATGGTCAGATACAATGGAGAGGGGAACTCCATGCAACCTGACTATCTCTTTAACATACAACTGAGAAAGTTGATCTAGAGACAATGTATCTCAAATATAAAGGAAATGAGCAGATTTAGTCAATTGATCAACAATAACCCAAATTGAATTATTACCTTGATATGTATTTGGTAATACCACAATGAAGTCCATGAATATATTTTCCCATTTCCACTCTAGCATCGGTAAAGGCTGAAGGATCCCTTTCAGTAACTTCCACTCTGCTTTAACCTGCTGACAAGTCAAACACTTCATAGTAAAATCAGCAATATATCTTTTCATTCCATCCCACCAGTAATACTCCTGAATATCTCTGTACATCTTAGTACTTCCAGGATGAACTGAAAACTGGGAACTATTAGCTTCACAGAACAACTCATTCTTCAAATGTGAATCACAAGACACACATAATCTCTTTCCAAATCTCAAAACAAAATCATTATCAATGTTAAATTTAGGAAACATACCCTTCTGAACCAACTCTACCTTTTTCTGTAACTCACTGTCTTCCTTCTGTGCTTGCTTAATTCTGTCTAATAGATATGATCTCACTAACACCTGATACAAAACAGAATAATTTTATGCACCAACAACTTCTATGCCAAAGTTTATCAAATCAAAAACCAAAGGATCTTGTTCCAAACGTAACATGGTTAATGAAGCATTACTTTTTCAACTCAAAGCATCATCCAATTTATTTTCTTTTCCCGGATGGTAATGGATCATGAAATCATAAAATTTGATTAATTTCATCTATCTCCTCTGTCTCATGTTCAATTCTTTCTGAGTGAATATATACTTTAAACTTTTGTGGTCAGTATATATTTCACATTTTACTCCATACAAATGATGCCTCCAAATTTTTAATGCAAAAACAACAGCATCTAATTAAAAATCATGTGTAGGGTAATTTAACTCATGAGGTTTCAACTGACGTGAATAAAAAGCAATTACCTGATCATTCTACATAAGGACACAACCAAGTCCTTTCAACGAAGCATCACTGTAGATAACAAACTTACCATTTCTAAATGCCAGTGCCAAAACTAGAGCATTTACCAATCTTATTTTCAATTCCTGAAAACAATCATCACATTATTTTGTCCAGATGAACTTAACACCTTTTCGAGTTAACTTAGTCACTGGACTAGATAACTGTGCAAAATTTTCAACAAACCTCCAGTAATAACCTGAAAAACCAAGAAAACTATGAATCTTAGTTATATTTGTGGGTCTTGGACATTCTTCAACAACTTTTGTTTTAGCAAGATCTAACGTTATGCCATTTTTTGAAACAATGTAACCAAGGAAAGAAATTTGTTGCAACCAAAAATCACACTTTCTGAATTTCCCATACAGTTTCTTTTTTTAAGGTTTTCAATACAACCCTTAAATGAATTTCATATTCCAATTTACTTTTGGAATAAACCAAAATATCATCAATGAACACAACCAAAAAATTATCCAAGAACTCAAGAAAAATTCTATTCATAAGATCCATGAATATAGCAGGTGAATTGGTTAACCCAAAAGGCATAACTACAAATTCATAATGGCGATATCTAGCACGAAACGTGGTCTTCGAAACATCTGATTCATTTAATTTCAACTAATGGTACCCCAACCTCAAATCAATCTTCAAAAAATACTGAGCTCCCTGGAGCTGATCAAACAAATCATCGATATGAGGTAAAGGATACTTATTCTTACAAATCTGGGCTATAGCCACAGACCTATAGCCACAGATTTATAGATCCGTGGCTATAGATTTTATATTACCACGGATAAAAATCTTATCCGTGGCTATATCACTCACCCCGTTTTTCCCAATCTCCATCAGGCTCCTGCTGCCCTCGCGACCCTTGTCCTCCCCGATGCCTCCTCGCCGCGCCCTCCTCCTCCCCGACGCCTCCTAGTCGTGCCCTCCTCGCCGGTCCTCCTCCCCGACGCCTCCTCCTCGCCGCGCCCTCCTCGCCGTGCCCTCCTCGCCGCGCCCTCCTCGCCGCACCCTCCTCGCCGTGCCCTCCTCACTGCACCCTCCTCCTCACCGCACCCTCCTCTCAGACGCTTGGGCGGTATGCTCTCGATTGTAATTGTTTCCATCATCCTCACAATACTTCCTTGACGACATGCTGAAAATTTTCAGCGGCCGAAAGCCATGATTCAAACACGGCAGCAATCCCCATGGCTTCTGTTCTCTCTGATTCCACTCCCCTTATACAATGCATCTTTTTTAAAATCTGTGATCTTTCTGTTTAAAATTAACCACTGATGTAGGCCATTGTGTACTTGGTTAAGGGTTTTGACCATTGAAATTAATTACTTTTTCAAAAATCTACTTGACACATTTTCTTTTCCCATGTTTTGTTGGCAATCATTGTGCACACTATTGAAATGAGTTTATGAATCAATCTGATATTTAGATTGATCTTTAGATTCCACTCGAGGCTTCATTCCCAATCTCTTGTTGTTCTATATACAACTACTATAAAATATTTCTGAATAATGTAGTCTTTATCATTTCCCCAAACTCTAGTTATGGATTAGTCATCATCTTTGTACGAATTGGGAAAATTTTGACTTTTTGGAACTCAAGTTGTTAGTTATAGGTTTGATGAAGTGGATTTGTGTTGAATTATGTTTGCAATTAATTAGGTATGAGCCTTTGTTTTTAAATGTATTTCTTACGACACTAATGTATTAAAAATCGAATTTATTAATAATTTCATGCCTAATAAAATTTATTTCATATTAGATCGGGGATTTTTTTTTCTTGATTGGAATACTATTAAATATTTAGCAATGGGAGGTGCCATCAGCTCAGCAACACATGGAGCTGGATTTGTACTTGGAACTGCTGTCATGGATCCATTCAAAAGTGTTTTCCATGGATCCTGCAAGTAAAAAGATAAATCATTCTGTCAATTATGCTCCCTTTTTATGCCTTTTTTCTTAACCAGTTTTAACTTATTTTTCATTTATCCTTTGCATTCTATGTATATTATGCATATGGTTCTCTCTGTTGTATGCTTTAATTTTTACGAACTGTCGAGAAACATTTCTAAATTAACATTGTTTGATTTTCCTACAAAAGAATCTGGTTGCATTGAAGAGCATCATTTCTAAATTAACATTGTTTGATTTTCCTACAAAAGAAGCTGGTTGCATTAAAGGGAACCTTTTCTATGACTGGAAATAGATAGACAACCCACCAACATGGGACTAAATGTGTACTCTAGGGCCATCCTGTTTATTTATTTATATTTTAAAAACCCATAACCCAGCCCATATAAACTTTTGTTTGTTAAAAACCCAAAATCCAGCCCATATAAAATTTTGTTGGTTGAGGCTCAACTAGGACCATTGGTCGAAACATGTTTCCTGTTTATTGGAATGATGTTTTATTTTTTTCATCATTATCTGTTTTCAGTTATGGATTTTGTGAACCAAAATTAAACTAAAAAGGATCCTAGGTATTGAATGTAGACTACCTCTACAATACAACCCACAAATAGAAATGATTTATAAGCTTAAATTCAGTCCAAATTAAGATTTAATAACACATAAAAAGCACTAAAAACATATTATTTTTAATCCTGAGACATCAAACAGATTCAATAAATCTAGTTAATATCTTATTTTTATCTCCCTACAAAATCTGGGAGGATCCTTTAATCTTTAGTGACTCGAAGTCTTTCTCTGGTAATTATTTCTTTCTCCATGGTGTGATGTGTACATGGATAGAAACACTATAATTTTTTTATATCCTACTTTACATCATGTTAGATAGAAAAAAACATGACCTATAATCCCTTTAATACCCATCACGGTGCATCACTAACTTCAGAGTGCAAACACCTTCTAAATGATAGTACTACTAAATCTTCATCAACCTTGATTCATGGCATCACATGTGACTTCATAGTGTGGGTTCATGATCCCTCAAAATCATCATTCTTTATATCAAGTCTTCATGGTGTAACACCCTCATCTCATGATATTGCTTCCTGTGGTGAGTGACACTGAATTCTAGCAATAATCCCTTCATGACACGGTAATTGTCCTCACAGCTTGATGCAATCCTTCAAAACATTCCATAGTGTATAAACTGCTTAAAAAATTTAGTATCCCTTAGGAAAATTTAGTTAACCTTATGGAGCAGGGAATTTTTCTTTTTTTGAATCATGTATTCCCAATTCATGGAATAACAGTCTACCTAGATAAAACTTGTGGTATCCTATCAAAAAAGTTATTTCCCCTTGGTCTTCCACTATAGATAGGCTCATGTACCTTGGTAAGGTTGTGGAGTGACCATTTTCATCACAATGAAACTTCTCTGTGGTATACAAAGCTGGGAAAACATTTCCAAAACCCATTCATTCCTTTCTAATGGCATTGTTTCTTCTTTTGAGACCTCTCTAACATACTATTCAAAAAACACAACCCGGAAATGGATAAAGGTGATCATTACTAAAAATATGCCCCTTTTTGGATTGTTCACAATCCATTACATCTCCAAAAATAAAATCAATCACAACATTAGGGGAAAACTTCTGGACTGACTAGATCTAAACTTCTTACCTTTTAGAGTTTATTATTGATTCACTAATAACTAACTCTAAGATAACTTCATTAATGATCGGTGTGAGAATCAAGATGTAAGTGAAATTATCCTCATGAAAGTACTTTAATGTCCATGTTTTGGTGGGGGGGGGGGTAGGAATGGCATTGGGGGAGAGGGAACTGGTAGGGGGAGGGGGGGGAACTAGCAGGGGGAGGGGACTGGTAGGGGGGCTGGCAGGGGGGAGGGGACTGGAAGGGGGTCCCGGGGGGTGCAAGGGGTGGGGTGTCCAGGTCCTGGGGGGTCTGTCCAGGGGGTCTGGGGGGTCTGTCCAGGGGTGTCCAGCAGGGGGGTGTCTTGATAGGGGGTGTCCAGTAGGGGGGGTGTCCAGATATGGGGGTGTCCAGCAGGGGGGAGGGGTGTCCAGCAGGGGGGAGGGGTGTCCAGTAGGGGGGAGGGGTGTCCAGCAGGGGGTTGGGGTGTCCAGGCAGGGGAGGGGTGTCCAGTAGGTGGGAGGGGTGTCCAGGAAGGGGGGGGGGTGTCTAGGCAGGGGGGTGTCCAGGCATGGGGGAGGGGTGTCCAGGCAGGGGGGAGGGGTGTCCAGGCAGGGGGGTGTCCAGCAGGGGGAAGGGGTGTCCAGCAGGGGGGAGGGTGTCCAGTAGGGGGAGGGGTGTCCAGGAGGGGGCAGGGGTGTCCAGGCAAGGGGGTCTCTAGCAGGGGGAGTGATGTCCAGGCAGGGGGGTGTCCAGGAAGGGGGTGAGAGTAGAAGTGGTGGTGGTGGTGGGGGGGGGGGCTTGGAACTATGTTTTTTTGTGAGAGAATGGTTTTGGAGAACTTTTCTCCAAATTTTCACGGTGCTTCTGATTCTTTTATTTTATATTTTAATGAACTCTATTAGAATTTTTAGTATGTTTCTTATACTTTTAATCATGAGTAGATAAACCCCCCCTCCCCTTATGTTTTTTCTGGAAAAAATGTTGGTTCGTTATAACCCGTTTCTCTATTCCTGGGTTTGGTCATCTTCTCTCAACTAATTATCGCAATTACCATGTCTTATTTCATTGGAAACCCCATATCTGACCATGAATAGAGTTTCCATAGATCGTAGGGAGAATTACAACAAGGATATCCTTGAACATTGGATATACATGTCATTTCTAGAGGGAAATTCTAAAATTAATAGTTAGTAGAAGTCAATTTCCAGACCAAAGGATTAATTCCAGCCTCCTCCCGCTCCCTTCGCTCCTGGTCTGAAGATGTTGCCTCACAGATGTCGCTGGATCGGGCCAACACCCTGCGGTCACGCTGCGGTCACTTTGCGGTCACGCCGTGGTTACGCCACGGTCACGCCGCGGTCACGCCGCAGTCACGCCGCGGTCACGCCGCAGTCACGCCGTGATTTGGACCTGCTCCAGCCACATCCAGCCCACACCAGCCCCCTTCCACCTTCATTTCAGCCCGCTGCCACTGGCATTCCAGCCCGCAACAGCCCCCCTACCACCTTCGAATCAGCCCGCACCATCCCCCCAACACCTGCAACTAGCCCCCTTCCACCCGCATTCCAGCCTCCTCCCGCTCCCTTCGCTCCTGACCGGAAGATGCTGCCCCGCGGATGTCGCTGGATCGGGCCAACACGCTGCGGTCATGCTGCGGTCACGCCGCGGTCACACCGCGGTCACGCCGCGGTCACGCTGCGGTCACGCCGCGGTCACGCCGCAGTCACGCCATAGTCATGCCATGATTTGGCCCTGCTCCAGCCACATCCAGCCCACACCATCCCCCTTCCACCTTCATTTCAGCCCGCTGCCGTTGGCATTCCAGCCCACAATAGCCCCCTGCCACCTTCGAATCTGCCCGCACCATCCCCCCAACACCTGCAACCAGCCCCCTTCCACCAACATTCCAGCCTCCTCCCGCTTCCTTCGCTCCTAGCCAGAAGATGTTTCCCCGTGGATGTCACTGGATTGGGTCAACACGCTGTGGTCACGCCGCGGTCATGCTGCGATCACGCCGTGGTAATGCCGTGATTTGGCCCTGCTCCAGCCACATCCAGCCCACACCAGCCCCCTTCCACCTTCATTTAAGCCCGCTTCCACCGGCATTCCAGCCCGCAATAGCCCCCCCTGCCACCTTCGAATCAGCCCGCACCATCCCCCCAAAACCCGCAACCAGCCCCCTTCCACCAGCATTCCAGCCTCCTTCTGATCCATTCGCTTCTGGCCGAAAGATGCTGCCCCGCGGATGTCGCTGGATCGGGACAACACGCTGCGGTAACGCCGCGGTCACACCGCGGTCACGCCGTGGTCACGCTATGATTTGGCCCTGATCTAGCCACATCCATCCCACACCAGCCCCCTTCCACCTTCATTTCAGCCCGCTGCCACCAGTATTCCATCCCACAACAGCCCCCCCTTCCACCTTCGAATTAGCCCGCACCATCCCCCAACACCTACAACCATCCCCCTTCCACCAGCATTAGAATCTCCCATTATAACTGAGGGATCTAATATAACTCTTGAAATCTCATTCATGTGTTTCCAATGAGTTCTTTGACTGATGTAACAGTAGAAAGCATAAACCATTTAACAAAAAGAGATCTGACCCTCGTTAAGGAAGGTGAAAGTGATAAGCTTGCAATTCGGGTTTCATGTCCTCAAAGCACACAAAATTTAGAAAAGTTCTTGAACCGTCCCTACTATTTTGTTTACATCCACATTTCCCAAAAACTAATTCCCAGCTCACTATAAGCCTGACAAGGATAAGCTCTCTCTTTTATCCAGTTCTGATACCGCCATCACTAGCTGGTCCATTATGGACACTTAATGAGTAGGTTTTCACTGAAGGTAACCTTACACCCTATTCTAAAACTCTATTATGCTATGAAAATAATGAGGAAATTTCATTTGGCCAACAGGGGGGGCTGTCCAGCAGGGGGGTTGTCCAGCAGGGGGGGCTGTCCAGCAGGGGGAGGGGGTCCAGGGGGTGTCCCGGGGTTTAGGGGGTCCAGGTGGTGTCCAGGTGTGGTGTCTAAGGGTGTCCAGTGGGGTTCCAGGTGGTGGTGTCCAAGGGTGTCCAGTGGGTGGTTTCCAGGGGTGTCCAGTGGGGGGCAGGTGTGATTGCATTTCTGATAAAAAGTTCTGGAATTTGAAATCGATGAATTATTCACGTGTAAAAGCTTTTTGATTTTTCAATGGAAATCTCTACCTTAGCTACTGGTAATGTTTGTGTTTTCCTACAGGGTCTCAAGCAGGAAGTTATTGTTGATTTAGTGGAACAGTTCCATGCATACAAGCGAAGAGTGGTACACTTTGTTCATTGATATATCAAATTTGGTTTTCCTGCACTTAGAATGTTATGTGTTATCTTGTGCTATTTTTAATCATGGCTGCTACTAGCATCTATTCAGACTTACTAGTTTGGTTCTTTATATAGGAATCCATATCCCCTGGGAATGTATATCTTGAATATGTTATTTTATTCTCATGATTTTATTCTATGTAATTGAATCGTTTCTATACAGAATTTCATTTTTGTTGCTATGAGAATATTGTAATCCTGAATTGATGTGTAATGCCTTTGTTTAATTCTTGTTTCTATTTTTCATAGATCATGTGTGTCCAGGGGGGAGGTGTCCAGGCAGGGGGGAGGTGTCCAGGTAGGGGGGAGGTGTCCAGGAGGGGGGGGGGCTGTCCAGGCAGGGGGTGTTGCGGGGCAGGGGGGGGTGCTGCGGGGCAGGGGGGTGCAGGTGGGGAGGGTTGTCCGGGGGGGGGGGGGGGTCCAGGTTGGGGGGTGGGTGCGGGGGGGGGGGGGGGGTGTCCAGACAGGGAGGGGGGTGTCCAGATAGGGAGGGTGTCTAGACAGGGGGGAGGTGTGTCCAGACAGGGGGGGTGTCCAGACAGGGTGGTGTCCAGACAAGGGGGGGTGTCCAGACAGGGGGGAGGTGTGTCCAGACAGGGTGGGGGGTGTCCAGACAGGGGGGGGGGGGTGTCCAGATAGGGGGGGGGGTGTCCAGACATGGGGGAGGGGACTGGTAGTCTACACATACCCATATCATCCTATTTGAAACTAAGTGGAAGATGTTGCCCGACAGATGTCGCTGGACCGGGCCAACACGTTGTGGTCACGCTGCGGTCATGCCGTGGTCACGCCGCGGTCACGCCGCGGTCACGCCGCGGTCACACCGCGGTCACGCCGCAGTCACGCCGCGGTCACGCCGTGATTTGGCCCTGCTCCAGGAAGACACCCTGCGGTGGTTACTCCTCAAAGAAACATTGAATGGTTAGCTCTATAATTTTTCGTATTTCCTCATTCTTAAACTATATCTCCTCTCAGCGCTGCCTCTCATCCATCTTTCCACAAAACGTGCATAGCAGGTAGTACAAAGGCACAATTCAACTGAAAACATTGGTTTGTAATTGTTTGGAATATTTTATTGTACATGTATCACATAATATTTGTTCGGTAATTCTTCTTTTTCCTCATCCTCTTCACATGTTGTCCAAACCAGATCATCCTCATCCTCTGCACATGTCGTTTGAACCGGATCAGCCTGTTGTGATGGAAATTCAATGTCTGATTTTGGCTGTTTTAGATGAAATTCCTTCCATAATTCCCTCATCTCATGTAGCACTCATTGGAGGAGGATGATCACTGCCAAGTTGAGGGGGTGGGTGCGGGGGGGGGGGGGGGTGTCCAGACAGGGAGGGTGTCCAGACAGGGGGGGGTCCAGACAGGGACGGGGGGTGTCCAGAAAGGGAGGGTGTCCAGACAGGGGGGAGGTGTGTCCAGACAGGGGGGGGGGGGTGTCCAGACAGGGTGGTGTCCAGACAAGGGGCGGTGTCTAGATAGAGGGGAGGTGTGTCCAGATAGGGGGGGTGTCCAGATAGGGGGGGTTTCCAGACAGGGGGGGGGGGTGTCCAGACATGGGGGAGGGGACTGGTAGTCTACACATACCCATATCATCCTATTTGAAACTAAGTGGAAGATGTTACCCCGCAGATGTCGTTGGACCGGGCCAACACGTTGTGGTCACGCTGCGGTCACGCCGTGGTCACACCGCGGTCATGCCGCGGTCACGCCGTGGTCACGCCGCGGTCACGCCGCGGTCACGCCGCGGTCACGCCGCGGTCACGC
The DNA here is from genome assembly GCA_963277665.1 of Viscum album. Taxonomy (NCBI): domain Eukaryota; kingdom Viridiplantae; phylum Streptophyta; class Magnoliopsida; order Santalales; family Viscaceae; genus Viscum; species Viscum album. The sequence continues at coordinate 654,268,890 of OY728153.1, forward strand.
CGCGGTCACGCCGCGGTCACGCCGCGGTCACGCCGCGGTCACCCCACGGTCACGCCGCGGTCACGCCGCGGTCACGCCGTGATTTAACCCTGCTCCAGGACGACACCCTACGACGGTTACTCCTCCTTAGAGAAACATTGAATGGTTAGCTCTATAATTTTTCGTATTTCCTCATTCCTAAACTATATCTCCTCTCAGCGCTGCCTCTCATCCATATTTCCACAAAACGTGCATAGCAGGTGGTACAAAGGCTCAATTCAACTGAAAACATTGGTTTGGAATTGTCTGGCATATTTTATTCCTCTAGGTATTCCTACACATTTCTAGATCTCCATACCTCACCGAATTAGGTATATCAGGGGTCATCTAATCCTCTAGTCATCACAGATTAGCATTAATTTCTTTAAATCTTCTGAGAAAACATCCTCTCATGCCATCCATATCATCCTATTTGAAACTAAGTGGAAGATGTTGCCCCGTGGATGTCGCTGGATCGGGCCAACACGTTGTGGTCACGCTGCGGTCATGCCGTGGTCACGCCGCGGTCACGCCGTGGTCACGGTGGTGTCCAGGGAGTAGGGGGACTAGCAGGGGACTGGCAGGGTGTCTGGCAGGGTGTAGGGGGGGACTGGCAGCGGGGACTGGCAGGGGGCAGGGGGACTAGCAGAGCCTCTTTATCTTACTATGGCCTTTTCTTTTTTTTAATTACTGAATCCAACATTTTTAATTCAGGTTTTATTACTTATTTCTCTCATTTATATCTCTGTTTAATTTGTATACATTTAATTCATTTCTACTTGTTATTGAAATATTTCCATTCAGGGGGCGGGGTGTCCTGCAGGGGGGAGGGGTGTCCTACAGGGGGGAGGGGTGTCCGGCAGGGGGGAGGGGCTGTCCGGCAGGGGGGGAGGGCTGTCCCACAGGGGAGAGGGGTGTCCAGCACGGGGGGAGGGCTGTCCAGCAGGGGGGAGGGCTGTCCAGCAGGGGGGAGGGGTGTCCAGTAGGGGGGAGGGGTGTCCAGGCAGGGGGGAAGGGTGTCCAGACAGGGGGAGGGGCTATCCAGCAGGGGGGGGGAGGGGTGTCTAGGCAGGGGGAGGGGTTGTCCAGTAGGGGGGAGGGCTGTCCAGCAGGGGGGAGGGGTGTCCAGGCAGGGGGAGGGGCTGTCCAGCAGAGGGGGAGGGGCTGTCCTTGAGGAATGTCTAGCTGAGAACGAGCATGAATAGGTGTAACAGCAGGTAGAGTAAAATGTGGCAGCCCTATTAGTATATGTCATGTGTAACCTATAGGGTGAGGTCTGTAATGATGCTCCTAAACATGTTCTGGTTGTGTAAAAAATGTTGGGAACTCTGTATTTTCTATTTCTTGATTCATGTATGTTGGTTGTTGGTAGCCCATGTTGATAGGATGTTTCATCTTAATTCTAGTTGCGGTAGAGAACCCTCTTTGATAAGGTGCTCAAGTTGGGAGTACGAGTTGACGATATGCTTATAGAATATATCCAGCAGAATTGTGCTTTACCAGTTTCAGCATGAACACATCCTTGGGATTCTTATTTCTCTACTAAGTCTTCCCAGGATTTACTAGTAGCAGAATTGTTATACCAGGTGACCTATTTTTAACCTTCTTTGTATTTTTTTCTAACATAGTGTTTGGTATTAATATTTTTCCCTTTTAGAGCATCTTTCAACGAAGTATTAATAAAGGATGGATTGCAGAATTTCTGTACCATTATGCACTTATCAGTGGCATGCCTATCATCCTGCAATGCTCATTGTACTTTGGTATGTTTTCTAATACAAAACATACCTCAATAAGATGATCATTTATATCAATAGAAACACATTCCAGGGGGTGTAGAAAGGGGCAGGGGGAGGGGTGTCTGTCAGGGGGGGTGTCCAGCAGGGGGGGAGGGGTGTCCAGGGGGTGTCCAGTGGGGCTGTCTAGTTGGGGCATGGGGGATGTCCAGTGGGGTGCAGGGGGCAGGGGGCAGGGGGAAAGGGTGTCCAGGAGGGGGAGGGGTGTCCAGAAGGGGGAGGGGCTGTCCAAGCAGGGGGGAGGGGTGTCCGGCAGGGTGGGGAGGGTTGTCCAGGGGGTGTCCAGTGGGGCTGTCCAGTTGGGGCATGGGGGCTGTCCAGTGGGGTGCAGGGGGGCATGGGGGACTAAGGGGGGCATGGGGGGTGTTTTGTTTCATGTGGATTTGTGGCCTCACCAGATTGGTTGTTCCATTTTGAGGTACTATAGTGTAAGGGTAGTGATAACCCCTATAACCCAAGTATCTTCAAAATATTGATCATTTGTATTTCTCATCCTCTAAGATATTTCTATAGGTTTTCTCTGGTGAAAACCTTGATCGCCATTGCTGCTTTGCTTCATCAGAGCTCTTTCCATACCTATCTCTCCTTGAACTCATATCATTTCTTGTTTTATAGTGGAGATGACGTCCTTCCTTCAAGGAAGAAGTGAAGACCCTTCTTGGTGATAGTTCCACAAGTGCAGAAATGAGAATATGAACTTTTGGATCCTGGTGCATCGTGTATCAAGATTTCAGCATGAAGAGAATGGGAATGTTGGAATACTACCCACTCTAGTACTGTGATTTTCATTTTTGTTTCATTTATTTTGAAGCCTGTGAGTCTTGTATACTTATGTTATTATCCCTCATATTATGATTATTTCTAGTTTACAGTTGTAGGGTTTTTGTTTTCTTTGACCATAATAAAATGTGTGAGTTAGGTTTTGTTATTTTTATGCACGTAGGTCCCCATGGGACTAAAGCATGTTAAATAATAGTGTATGTTATATTTCTTTTACATTCTTTCATCTTGTTCTTATAGTTCTATAAAATTCAACTTCAAATTCAGGGGGCAGGGGGGGCTGGCAGGGGGACTAGCAGGGGGGGACTGGCAGGGGGTGGCAGGGGGGGACTGGCAGGGGGCAGGGGGGGGGGGCTGGCTGGCAGGGGGGCAAGCAGGGGGTGGCAGGGGGGAGGGGGGAACTAGCAGGGGGCAGGGGGCAGGGGGGGTGGAAGGGGGGGTGGCAGGGGGGGACTAGCATGGGGCAGGGGGGAAAGGCAGGGGGACAAGCAGGGGGGTGGCAGGGGGGCTGGCTGGCAGGGGGCAGGTAGGGGGTGGCAGGGGGGGGGGGGGAACTAGCAGGGGGCATGGGGCATGGGGGGGGGGCTGGCAGGGGGGACTAGCATGGGGCAGGGGGACAAGCAGGGGGGTGGCAGGGGGTGGCAGGGGGGCTGGCTGGCAGGGGGCAAGCAGGGGGTGGCAGGGGGGGGGGGGAACTAGCAAGGGGCAGGGGGTGTCCATTGGAAGGTGTCCAAGGGTGGGGGTGTCCAGTGGAAGGTTTCCAGGGGGGTCTAGGGGGTGTCCAGGGGGGTCTAGGGGGTGTCTAGGGGGTCTAGTGGGTGTCATAGAGCACAACAATGTGAGATTTTTTACTTTTACATCACTTCACACCAAGATTTCACTTATTTGCAGTTTACTGTGCTAGTTCTGTTTTATCTTGTTTCACCCCCTAATGTGTAACGTGAATACGTAGATCGGAAGTGGTAAGACTTGAAAAATGTTGGGAGACATTGAGAGAGGCAGTGAAAGATACAATGTACTAGAAAAATTCTGGTCACAGTGTTCTAGTTCTGTTTTCCTTAGCATCTCTTTTCCTTTGTCTCTAGTTTTGAACAAGGAAATTCTAGGAGGAAAAGTAGCATGGCGGGGAGTTTATGATAGCCCCTATGTCACTGCATAGTTCTTTTATTGTTATTTGGTTAAGTAGAGTTTTGGTTTTTATCTCCATGGAGCTCCAGGTCAGAACATGGAAATTTTTGAGGTTTCCATACTCTTTATGGTTAAGGTGCATGGTTTGAGGAAAATAGTATGACCTCCCTTCGTGAGGATAATTTTAAGTTCATTTTGAATTGCACACAATTTTTTAGCATGAGTTGCGCATAGCCAAGTCTAAAACATGTAGCACCTTGGTGAAACAATGTAGGATCCTTGGGCCAGTGCAGGGGGGCTGGGGAGGGGGGACAGGTGCAGGTGGGCTGGGGTAGCAGGGGGATGGGGGGGGATGGTGCAGCTGGGGGCTGGGGTTGGGGGATGGTGAAGGTGGGCTGCGGGGGGGGGGGGGGGGGGGAGGACTGGTGCTGGTGGGCTGGGGGGTGGCAGGGGGCTGGGGGGGGGGGCTGGTGCAGCTAGGGGTTGGGGTTGGGGGCTGGTGTAGGTGGGCTGCGGGGGGGGGGGGGTGGAGGTGGGCTGGGGGTAGCAGGTGGCTGGGGGGGGGGGGTGCAGGGGCTGGGGAGGGTGGGGGAGACTGGTGCAACTGGGCTGGGGGTGGACTAGTGCAGCTGGGGGCCGGGGGCTGGGGTTGGGGGCTGGTGCAGATGGGCTGCGAGGGGGGGGGGGGTGGTGCAGGTGGGCTGGGGGTTGCAGGGGGTAGGGGGGACTAGCAGGGGGTGGCAGGGGGGACTAGCAGGGGGCTGGGGGGGGGGCAGGGGGGGACTGGCAGGGGGCAGGGGGGTGGGATGGCAGGGGGACAAGCAGGGGGGGCTGGCAGGGGGGGTGGAAGGGGGCAGGGGGACAAGCAGGGGAGTGGCAGGGGGGGGGGGGGGGACTAGCAGGGGGCAGGGGGCAGGGGGGGGGGACTAGCAGGGGGCAGGGGGCAGGGGGGGATGGCAGGGGGGTGGCAGGGGGGGACTAACAAGGGGCAGGGGGGGGGGGGACTAGCAGGGGGCAGGGTGGGATGGTAGGGGGACAAGCAGGAGGACAAGCAGGTGGGTGGTAGGGGGCAGGGGGGGACTGGCAGGGGGTGGCAGAGGGGGACTAGCAGGGGGTGTGGCAGGGGGCAGGGGGGACTGGCCGGGGGCAGGGGGACAAGCAGGGGGGCTGGCAGGGGGGGTGGCAGGGGGTAGGGGGGACTGGCAGGGGGTGTCTACAAGGCAGTGGGGAGGAAGGCAGGGGGGGGGGGTCTGCAAGGCATAGGGGAGGGGTGCAGGAGGTGTTCAGGGGGGGTGTCTAGGGGGTGTCCATGGGGTGTCTAGGGGGGTGTCCAGGGGGTGTCCAGGGGGGTGTCCAGGGGGTGTCAGGGGGGTGTCAGGGGGGTGTCAGGGGGGTGTCCAGGGGGGTTTCCAGGGGGTGTCCAATGGGGTGTCCCGGGGGTGTCCAGGGGGTTGGGGGGGGGGGTATTTTTTTTATGTATGTGCACACCCTATAGCCACGGTTTTAAACAGTGGATATTGGTTTATTGCCATGGTTTTTAACCGTGGCTATAGACCTAACTCCACGGTTTCCAACCGTGGCTATAAAGCCTGTCCGACGTCTAATATAGCCACGGTTGAAACCATGGCATTAAGTATACAGCCACAGTTTGAACCGTGGCTATAAACCTATAGCCACGGTTGAAACTGTGGCTTTAGGTATATAGCCATGGTTTGGAACCGTGGCTATAGGTTTGAGCCTATAGCCACACCAAACTTAGCTACGGTTCCTCAAACCATGGTTATTACCTATAGCCACGGTTTGAGGGCCTATAGCCACGGTTTAGAACCGTGGCTATAGCCTGAATTTTCAGTAGTGTATGTTATTCAATGCTCTATAATCAATGCAAAGTCTCATTGAACCATCTTTGTTTTTAACAAATAATACAGGAGAACCCCATGGTGATGTTCTAGGTCGAATGAAACTTTTATCTAATAACTCCTGCAATTGATTCTTTAACTCTAAAAGTTCAATTTGAGCCATTCAATAAGGGGGTTTTGAAATTGGCTTAGCATCAGGAACAAAGTCAACAGTAAATTTAACTTCCCGATCAGGTATAATACCAGGCAACTCATCAAGAAAAACATCAAGATACTCATTTACCATTGAAACATCATTAATATGAATATTTCCTTTATTTTCAACAATATGTGCAAGGTAACATTCATTTCCATCTTTTACTAGTTTCTTATCTTCCCGATATGTTATCAAAAGAAAGGGTTCATTCTTATACACAAAATGTAAATATTTCTGAAAAGAAACCTATTTAGCTCTGTAGTCAATCTTAGCATGATAAACAGAAAGCCAATCCATACCCAAAATAACCTCAAAATATACTAGAGGCAAAACAATAAGGTTTTCAGGTAGATTCTTTCCACACACAAGGACAAGAATGTTCTTATGTTTTCCTTTTGTCTCAAAATTTCATCCAGGTGTTTTTACCGTAAGTTCTGTATTCATATCTTGAGATTGAATTCCCAATTTACTAGAAAAATTCTCAGAAATGAAAGAGTGTATAGACCCTGAATCAAACAACACATTGGCATAATCTGAACAAACAAACAGTGTACCTAATACAACTTCATTTGATGTACCAAAATCTACTGAAGTAGTTGCAAAGGATTTCACCACCCATTTATGCTTATAGTATGGATACTTTCCTTCAGTTGAGTTCTTTGTTGGAAACTCATTTGCATAATGACCCATTTCATTTCACTTAAAACATTTTACTGACTGTAAATCAGATTTTTTCTTACCATTACCCAGATCTTTTTCAGTACAATTACGAGCCTTATGTCCAATTTTACCACATCGGTAGCACTTACCAAAATTCAAAAGACATTCCACAACATGATTTGTACCACAATTTTCAAAAACTGTAAACTTAAGTTTCTTACCATCAGACTTTTTTGAAGAGTTCTTCCCTTTTTCCTGCCACCTCGACCTCTTATTCTGTTGTTTTTCAAAGAACACCTGATCATCAGCAAACTCCATTTCCACCTTCTCCACACAACGAATAAGTTTTTCATAACTTTTGAACTCACGAGAAGATAAATCTATTTGATACTTTGGATTTAATCCTGAGTAAAAATGATTGATTTTACTATCAAGATCTCGTATGAAATTTGGATCATACCTTGCCAGTCGAGTGAATTTTACTTCATAAATAGCCACTGAATCATCTTCCTGCCTCAATTACAGGAATTTGTTTTCCATCATAAGACAAACCACCTTAGGAAAATATTTCTCAAGAAACACACATTTGAATTCATCCCAATCAAGAGCATCAATCTCCTCATTATCCCTGATATTTTTCACTATCGACCACCACTGATCAGCTTCACCTTCAAAATGGTAAATAGCGTGACTAACCTTTTGATGTTCTGAACGACCCATGACATTGAAAATATTTTTCAGTGCTTTAATCCACCCTTATGCTAGCACCAGGTCATATGATCCTCTGAATGATGGGGGATGTTGCCTCATGAAATGCTCCACTACTAACATGTTCCTCTGTGGTTGATCTGACTGATCTCGTGCATGGACACCACCACCATTTATAGCTTGATTCAACTGTGCCATCACTGCAACAAATTGTTCAGTTCCAATTATGATCTTCTCAGGTTTCTGATTTGGAAGGTTGTCTTCCTCCTAATGCCGTCCCAGTATAGCTGCCCTATTTCCTGTACAGAAAACCATTCTGAACATAGAAATATCTTAGGTGAAGCAACATGGTAATCTGTAAATGCTATATGATTTCAATATTAACATAAATTACTTTATGGATATTAATTTAACAATACCCTAACTTCTAAAGTTATCTAAACCGACCTCTGATATCAACTATAAGGACCCGACCTTAAACATTACATAATATTGAATTAAATGAATAATTCACATTGAGGATCTTTTCAGGTTTAGAGTTTTAGAGAATTAGGACATAACTATTATATCTCAAAATATTACAAAGTAGAAACTTCTACACAGTTTACATTTTTTTTTCATAAAATAAAAACTCTTGAAAAAAAGAGTCATGTCTAGTTCCATGTTTTAGACAGCATGAATTTTCCTTGATCCCATCCTTGACCCTATTCATCTTTAAGTCCTGTGAAAGCATTTCAAAATGTGGGATGATCATAAAAAGCTAAGTAAGGGTTATAAAACAAAGAAAAAAACATTTTTTCATAAATACATAAAAAATATGAACTCTTTTACTTACCACATGAAATCATATGATTTTATGACTAACACATAGAAATCATAAATCATAAAGGTAACTTGCGGCATCCATAACATACTTACATTGTAGCTATCATAACTACATAGGGAGTTACTTTGGAATACCCATCACATTATATTCCCTAAATATCTTAGGAGAAACATTCACGTTTACCTCCGTCATGTTACCCAATGCATTAGAGATCTATCTCGGGCTCACCCTCCCTAGGTTTATCACGGAACCACCCATATACGTAAATAACGCCCAAGAACTATAACATGATCATAACACATAACATAAGCATAAAGGAAAGATAATATTTTCACATTGCAATAAAAAAATGTCATTTCAGGATATTGAAATAATAAATCCATTCTCAAAATCATTTTCAATACCAAAATACGTAAAAGGAGTATATGGTATTTATTTTTTCCTTTTAAAAACATTACGGTTTGTTAAGGAAGCCAAAGATCAAATAATACTCGCGGTGGAGGAAAGGTCGTTGTCACCACTTACGTTAAAAAAACATTCCTTTTTGTCATTTAGTAAAATTATTCATATAAAAATATTCCATTTGAATGAAATAAAAAGTCGAATGGGTTTATACACCGTATAAAATAAAGTTGTGTATAAAACTAAATATGCCTCAATGAAAGGAGATTGAGATGAAGTCCCTTACCTCGTGTCTGAATTGACTTGATCATTCTTTAATCTCCTGAATAATAAACTAAAGTTAATTTATACTTTCTTAAGAACCTTTTTCAAGTTTATTATTCCTTTTATATCACTTATTACTATGTTATAAACATTATGTAATCATTTAAGTTAATAACGTTTATTTTGTTGATATTTGGTACTTGAGTAAAAAATGAACACCTTATATTTACAAGTTGTCCATGTGGTTAATAGTCCATTATATCGAGAATGAAATTAATTATTTAGATATAATATATATAATATATATCTATTATATATATATATTTATAACAGTACATATCATTTGGAGGTAAGAAATGAAATGCACCGTTCATGGAGACGGTAAGCCGTACGTACTCATGAACGCTACTTTCATTTATACTTCTTATTTTAATGGAATTAAAACATAATGATACATAGTTATATTATAATTCGAGTATAATATCATATATAATATCATTAACTCCATCCTTTATACATCCCACATATGGCATTGATGAGTCATATCACTTTGAGGGCGCGGTAGTCCGCACTTCCTCAAATGAGATTATCACATTTACCCATAATGGAAACCATAAAGGTATGATATAAAATAAAAATAAATAAGCATGAAGAAAACATAAAAATAATATATATAATATATAAATATAGTTTCATCTTAATGGCCACCATGATAGGTAGTAGGAGATAATCAAACAATCATCGTCTCGTGAGGCGTTAGTTTTCCATCCACATAAACAGTATGTTCTTCACCCATTAGATGGAGGTGTGTGAAAGTGTAGTTAGAATAATTATCATAAAAACATCCAAGTATATTTAGGATACTGTTGTTGTTATAAAAAAAAGTAATAAAAAGATTTTAGGGGTTGGAGAAGTAAAATAAAAGAAAAGAAGTTAAGAGAAACCGTTACCTTTAATTTGGGTAACTTTGTTTGGTTTGAACCAAAAGGACTTCTTGAAGTACCTTCTGCTTAAGGTAAGGCTTATAGGAGGAGGAGAGGGATGTAGGAAGATTAATTGGGTAGAGTTTGGACAAGACAAAAGTCTTTATAGGTGTGAGGAATTGGTTAGAAGTGAGGGATTTTTATAAGGGGGAGGAGGGGCTCTTTAGGAAAGTGTGATAATATTATTTTATTATATAATGATATTCGGTTTCTAAAGGTCCAAAACTAATTAATGTAAAATATAAGATGACTCATGGTATAAATAAAATCATCCAATAAGAATTGTATAGGTTTTAGATATTTTTTTAATATTTATAATCTTATTTATTTAAATCTTATATTAATGAGGTAAATACTGCATCATTATTGTGTTATAAATAATTTAAATTATTTGATGTCTAAAAATTATAAATAAAATACCATGATATAGGAAATATTTTAATATTTCCATGAAAAATTTATAGTCGAAAAGATAATTTATATAACCCCTTGAAAAAATTAATTTACTAAAAGATATTTGCTTTTGTTATTTTTGCCTTTACTTTAAGTTAATTAATCTAAATTGTCATTATCACTCCCAAGTGGCTCAATGGGGTCCCAAAATCAATCCAAAGATGCCCATGGTCGTAAATGACTCAACCAATAAGGTTTGGATAAGTGTTAAGGTAATTCTAAATTATTATAATACGTTTTTTACCTTGAATTACCTCATTTACCTTTAACTGCGGTAAATAAAAGTCAAAAGTTACTATTCACCAAAAATTATTTTCATCTTATTGAACCACATTTTACTTAATAATAAAAACCATGTATGTCGGATTTTCTAAATTCAATTCAAAGAAGTGGTACAATTTCATTTAAATGAAAAAGTCAGTTTTTTTTAACTACTACTAAGTGGTTTCACTATTCATCAAAAATTGAAGTTTTTCAGAAAAATACCAAAAATTCAGCTTAAGATTTATTTGATATTAAGAATTCAAAAATTATGTCTATTTTTTGAAATTAAAACCATAGAAGTGACATTAATTAATTTAAAATTAATTCCCGTTGTTAAAACAATTAGCGTGTTTTTAAGAAACGATAACTATCAAAAGATTGACACTTGTTTATGTCCACTTTCAAAGTGAAATTAATTCCAATGACCAAAATTGGATTAAATGGTAAAAATATATTCTAATTAAACTTTAAAACCAATTAAAAATATAATATAACCATATAAATAAATTAGATTAAAATGCAATTTTGAATTAAAATACAATATTTTCACTATTCATTAAAAAATGAACTTTATCGGAAAAATTACAAAAAATTACACAAAGTAAATTTTGATGTCCTCATTATAAAGAAGGATTTTATTTTGTCAAATAGAATGTATTAAAGTGAACAAAACTAGATTTAAAGAGTTTTCACCATTAAAATGCGGTAAATCGACCTTTTAATGTAAATTATGCTTAAAATTAGATTCATTCATATTTTAAGCCTCTAAATTTTTATTGTATAAATGTAAATACATTTAAAAAACATTTATAATCATATTGTAGTTATTTTTTCTCATTCCCACCAATACAACTGCTAAGAGTTAACTACCATTTAAAATAATAATATTATATTATTAGTGTGCAATGTAAGATTTCAAAGAAACTCGTTGTTGAATATCGGGTAATCTATCGAACATAGCAACACCTTTAAAGTAAAATTAATATTTAATTCACAAATATTAATAAATATGAAATATGTATTATTCTTTATTTACCTAGGATGTTACAAGTTCCCTCCACTGCCTTTGCAGGAAGAGAAACGACGATGCCTTTTCTTAATCATAGAGGTGATATTGATATTTTCATAGTAAAATAACTATCCATTGATGTCATGGTTTTTTTTTCATATTTATGTTTAATTTATTTCTTTTTAGTTTTACACACATAAGAATTGTTTTATTATACAGGGGGAATTTTTGTTCAAGTTAGGGTGATTTGTTCGAAGATGCTCATGATTGTGAGAGATTAGACTTTAAGGCTATATCTCAGATAATGAAAACAAGGAAATGGGTCAATAATGTATACAATAATCTTTATAAGGTCAATTCATATTTCTTTTTTAATTATTTTTTTCATCATTTTATCTACTATTTGTAAGTTAATATTATTATCATTTTTATATATACTTATTTAGTTTTTTTAAAAGATCTTTTGGAACATAATATTTTTATTTAAACTATCCGCAACAAGCCACAAAATAGATATCATGTTTCTTTCTATCAATGTTACCATGATTTCCATTGCCTTTCTTTGTCAAGCTTCCAACACTGCATATTTATTCAATGTTCTTAGAAAAAAACATTTCTTGTTCTTGTAAACCATAATAGTAGAGGAAGGTTTTTTCAGATAAGAACATCAAATCAATATGTGATGTTAGAAATTAGACAAAGAAAGGCAATAGAAAGATGTGACTAGTATGACACAAGGTGCATATTTTTATTTATAATTGACATTAATTTTAGTAAAAAATACTGTTGAAATACTCAAAACTGATAAAATGAACTTGGATTGTTTTGATACATTATAAAAAATATACATTAGTAATTTGTAATGTGTAAGAATCATCCACACCTCAATATGATGCACAATTTTACTGGTATAAATCCAAGTGTGTATATTGATTTAAAATTGTCCTTAATTTTAGTAAAAAGAACAAGTGACATATTGAAAACTAAGAAAAAAAATTTGTATTGTTTTGATATTTTAGTAAAATGATCCATAATTCATTTTTGATACATTGAAATCCACCACACATCAATAAGATGCATGTTGTCACTGGTATAACTCCAAGTGTTTCTTTTTATTTAAAATTGACATTAATTTTAGTAAAAAGAACAAGTGACATATTAAAAACTAATAAAACACATTCGTATTGTTTTCATACATTAGGAAAATGATTCATATGTCATTTCTAACATATAGTAATCAAACAAACCTTAATATGATGCACAGTGTGACCAACATGACTCTAAGTGTGTCTTTTTATTTAAAATTTACATTAATTTTAGTAAAAAGAACAAGTGACATACTGAAAACTGAGAAAATTCATTCAGGTTATTTTCATAATTTAGGAAAATAATACAGAAGTCATTTATGATGTATAGGAATCAACATCACCTCAATATTATGTATGGTGTGACCGTTATGACTCAAAGTGTCCATTATCAGTTTAAAATTGAATTTTTAGTTCAAAACGTGTCACTTAATAAAAACCAAGAAAAAACACTTTGATTGTTTTGTTAATTTATAAAAATGATCCATAAGTTAGTTTCAATGTGTAGTGATTAGTCTCATGTGAAAATGACACACAATGTGGCTAGTATGACTCAAAGTTCATGTTTCGAGTTTCAAATGACATTTTAATAAAAAACAAAGGTGACATACTCAAACCCAAGAATATGAATTCAGATTGTTTTGATGATTTAGATAAAATATATATAAGTCATTTTTGACATGTAGTAATCATACAAAACTCAACATGATGTACCATTTCACTAGTATAATTCCAAGTGTGTCTATTTATTTAAAATTAACATTAATTTTATTAAAAAGAACAACTAGAAGATTGAAAACCATGAAATTTCATTTGTATTGTTTTGATACTTTATTAAAATGATTCATAAGTCATTTATAACATGTAAGAATAAACTTCATATCTATCCAATTCATAGTGTGACCTGTATAACTCAAAGTGTGTCTTTTTATTTAAAATTGACATTAATTTTAGTAAAAATAACAAGTGACATACTGAAAGATGAGAAAAATTTTACAATTGTTTTGATACTTTAGAAAAATGATACATAATTCATTTTAACTGAACCTCAATATGATGCATGGTGTGATCGATATAATTCCATGAGAGTCTATTTATTTAAAATTGGCATTAATTTTAGTAAAAAGAACATGTGACATAATGAAAATCAATCAAGCACATTAGTATTATTTTGATACTTTAGGAAAATGATTCATAATTAATTTATAACATGTTTGAATCAATCACACCTAAATTCGATGTACGGTGTGACCGATATAACTCAAAGTGCATATTTTTATTTAAAAGTGACATTAATTTTAGTAAAAACCACTAGTGACATACTGAAAACTAATAAAATACATTTATATTGTTTTTATACTTTATGAAAATGATACATAAGTTATTTGTGACATGTAAGAATAAAACACACCACAATATGGTACATGGTGTGACCGGTATGACTCCAAGTGTGTCTTTTTATTTAAAATTGACATAAATTTTAGTAAAATAAACAAGTAAAATATTGAAAAATGAGAAAAATAATTTGGATGGTTTTGATACTTTAGAAAAATGAACCATGAGTCAATTTTGATATGTAGAAATTAAAAAAATACTCAATCTGATGCACTATGTGACCGATATTACTCGATGTGTGTATTTTTATTTAAAATTGACATTAATTTTAGTAAAAAACACAAGTAACATACTGAAAACTGATAAAATTCATTTATAATGTTTTCATACTCTAGTACAATGATGCATAAGTCATTTTTAATGTGTTTGAATCAACCTCACCTCAACCTGATGCACGATGTGATTGATATGACTCCAAGTTTGTATTTTTTTTAAATTGACATTAGTTTTAGTAAAAGAAACAGTGATATACTAAAAGATGAGAAAACAAATTTATATTATTTTAATACTTTTGGAAAATGACACATGAGTCATTAGTGACATGTAGGAATCAACCACTAATCAATCTGATTCATGGTGTGATCGGTATGACTCAAAGTGTCTGTTATCAGTTTAAAATTGACATTTTAGTTCAAAACTTGTGTCACTCACTAAAATCCACAAAAACATGCTCTGATTGTCTTTATAATTTTAGAAAGATATTCATAAGTAATTTTTGACATGTAGGGAGTAGTCACATGTCATATCGATAAAGGATGTGGTCGGTATGATCCAAAAATTCATGTCTCCAGTTTGAAATGAAATTTTAGTAAAAAAAGTGACATACTAAAAACAAATAAAACACATTCGGATTGTTTTAATAATTTAGAACAATAATCCATAATTAATTTGTGATGGGTAGGAATTAGGTTCACCTCAATCCGAGGAATGGTGTGGCTGCTATAACTCCAAGTGTGTATTTTTTTAAAATTGACATTAATTTTAGTAAAAAGAACAAGTGACATACTAAAAATCAAACAAATGCATTCAAATTATTTTAATAATTTAGTAAAATGATCCATTACTCATTTGTGACAAGTAATAATCAACCACACCTCAATACGATGCACAGTGTGACCGGTATAACTCCAAGTGTGTATTTTTATTTAAAGTTGACATTTTATCGTTGTATTTTTTCATGTTAATGTTTATTTATTTTTATTTATAGTATTACTAACATAATATTTGTTTTCTTATATTGGTGGATTATTTTTCTCAAGCTGAGGTGATTTGTTCAGCATCTGATACCATGGGGTGGGCTATTTTGGGAGGGGATCACAGACACTAAAGATGATAAAACATTAATGTTTTTAAATGTTTGTGGATAATAATTATAAATATAAATATAAAAAACATTGTTTGAAATGTATATAATAATTTTTATTTGTGTTCATTTAGTATATTTTATTTTAATTAAATTATATATTTTTCATACAGTTTACAGGTTTCTGTAGTGTGTTGTTATACAAATAGCACACTATAATAGGTTGGACCTTTATCTATGCTATTTCAAGCACTAATAGAAGGGGGGGGGGGGGTATTTATTATAAATTTTTTAGTGCTGCTAAAGGGGAACCCCTTTAACCGCTTTGAGTACAACAACACCTTTTTAACACTGTTAATATATTTTTTTTGTGAAAAATTAAAGGGAAAATATGTAGTAGTGAATCAATCATAATTATTCTTTTTTATATGTTTGATCATGAGTAACATGAGATATTTTGAAATAATTTTCAACAAATTTTCAATATTGCTTCTCAAAACATGATTAGTTCAGATATGATTAATTTAGATGAAGAATAAAAGAAAAAATTATACAAGTTCTTGGACCTCACAATTACTACTGATATATGAACATTAGAATAGTCTAATATCACAAACATTTTTTTGTCTACTCACTACATCAATGATAATGGGTATTTGAAAAAGAATTTTCTTTCATATAAATATATTATTTTTAATCATGATGGTGATACCATATTTAAAGTCATTAAGATATTATCTTAGATGAAAATTGAAAAGGGGGGATTTTTGTAATGTATAAAAATAGATTCAATTTCCTCATAATGCATCACCTATTTCGGGAATCTCGAGTTCATGAAGTGGAAACCACTCATTTAAGAAGGGTCCAATGGGTTCAATCGTTCTTCCAACCTCATTGTTTGGGAGTTTGGACCCATCAAATAGCTAGTTTGTAAGCTGTCTATATCCATGATCCCAAGTTAGAGATTCCATGCATGATGGAAACCCTACCTCATTTGTGAACCACTATGAATTCTTTGAAAATACAAGGCCATATACCAGTATGATATATTGATTTTAATCCCCTCACATACTCCCTTCACCAAGTCCTAGTCAATCACAAATTCACATTACCACACCTATCATTGTGGGGATATATTCCTCACCAGGCTATACCTATCCTCATCGATCCATATTCCCTAGGTCCATGTAATACTTCCTCAAAGGGTCATGTTACCTACAAGTTACTATCCTCAATGGGTTACATTCCTAATGATAATAAATGATCATGCATAATTCCTAGACCAACCATTATTATGCATCATTTTCTTATTAGTTCATTCTCTATGCCTTTAAACTACTTGGAAGCAGTCATGGTTTCATGAAAATAAAATTCCCCACCAATGTCCCTGTAACACAACCTTAAAAGGTACATCATGTCTTGTTAATAGACATAAAATTATAAAGGTTTTGATTCCATTTATAAAGATACATAGTAAATCATTCTCAGGGTCCTGATCCCAACACCACAACACTTATCGCCTCTATGGATAATGATAAATTCCAGAGCACCCAACTATTTGACTTTAAAAAATAATTTTATTAGTTAGTACAAGAAAAAGATGAATAACCTCTGATATATATATATATATATTCAAACTAAATGTACAGTTTCAATCATATCACTAGCTTGGGGGTAACCAGCTTTGCACTAGAATTCAGAAATGATTCAAAAACTTATCATAAATTTATAAGAGTAATGGAGAAGAAAATAACTCCCCTAAAAGGGTGAAAAGATCTCAAACTATCATACTCTCAACCAATTATCATTCAAAAGGTTCACTTATAAAAACCCTAGTGGCCACCTACCTTTGGAAAGCAAGTCCAAAATGATAACCATGTCAGGGTGTTGCAGATAAAGGAGATGTAGAAGTTTTTATTGAAAAAATTATGAACCTAACATGAACTGAAAAATAAACAATAAAAAAGTTACTATAGGTTTCATGGATTTTTATTCCATATGTTTACTTCATCAGAAACAAAAATGGTGAACCTGAAATGAATTGAAAAATAACCAGTAATCAAGTTACCATAAAAATAGAGCATCCTTACACTATATGTTGATTTCATTAGAAACAAAAATGGTGAAACTGATTTGGATTGGGGAATAACCAATAATTGAGTTACAATAGGCATCAGGTAGTTTTTTTCTATGCTCTTATTTCATAAAAAAAAATAGTTAACCAAATGTGAATGCTTTAACCACAGAAGGGATCGACTGAACATTATTTTACTTATGATACTACACTGATGATTTTTCTTTTTTTGTGGGGTTATTTTGTAACTGGTAAGCCTTTCAAGATCCCACTATGATCCAAATTGATAGGGTCATCATCTAGATAACATTATTATACTTCATCCACCATAAGAGTTGTAGCTTTGTGATGTGGTCGGAGGTTGTAACGGCCCTGAAAATTACATTTATTAACCTACATTAGCACAGTGGTGCAAGGTCGATCCACAGAGAAGGCAGATGAGTAAATTATAAGGTTTAAAAATTAAAAACCTCACTATTGTCAGCAATGAGGTAAAAATATTTATAGTTTTTTTTACTTTTCAATTTTTTTGTACTTTTCTTTAAGAAATAAGTAAAGATAAAAATGATGGAAAGAGACTAAATCATTTAATAGTATACTGATGAACTAAGAACTGTAGTAAAACTAACATAAGAGAACAAAATACTAAAATAAAACAGCAAGGCCAAAAGAGAAGATCAAATGTAAAACTAGAGAATTCCAAACTACCGGTTTAGAGGATATCTTAACCACTCCACTATATTGAATCATACCTTAAGAAAAAGGTGAAAAGTCTCCCTCACTGGAATATCAACACACAGAAGACTGACCATAGGAGTTATCCACTCCAAAATCAGCCAAACTGCTTGACAGTTATAAAAGGATAACATCTGGAAATAAACTCACCATAAATTTCGAAAGTTAAAGACATTAATGCTTCAAAAAATGTATTCAAGAACTACTTCGCCAGTTGATCTTGAATTTATGAATTTAGAAAATAATTAAGGTGTGAATCAACAGAACATAGAATCATTATTCAACCTCGCCGATTGATTATGATTCTAAAAAAAATGTTAAGTGAATGAAGAAGTTTAAATGATTAATCAGCAGAATTGAATTGTTGAGCTAAGTCAATTCATCCATTGATCATATTGATTAAAGTAGTGAAATCAACCAAAAAACAGAGTACAAGATTTATGGACAGAGGTAAGAAAATCTCCCCTAGCACTGATCTGCATCGGGCTCCTTCGCATCCATGTCTACTCTATCATCTCTCAGGAGTCTTCAATCTCAAAAAATGGTGTGTTCGTTCGAGTGAATGAGCCTCTCCGGATCTGCTCTCGGATGGATGTGATCGTGGAATGAATGAGTTTTTGAATAAGAGTCTCCATATTCTAAATTATGCTGCTGCTCTATTTTTATATCCTCTCTCATCTACTACATGTCACTGCTCACTTCCACTGACTCCAAAAAGTCCTTCACTTAAGCAACGCAGACATGCGTTTTTTCACGACTGACACGTCGTGCTAGTTTTTCACATGTAACTAACTCTGGGTGAGTTAGTTGTGTGAATCCAGATGTATAACCGTCTCTTGAATTAACCTGCAAAATTAAAACAGAAAAATAACTAAATATTTCAACGTTAAAAATTTTACTTTTATAAAAAAATGTTAAAGGTAAAATTAAATATTTACTGGTTATTATTTTAATTATTGTTGTTAATTAATCTTCTGATTTATATGTTATTATTTATTAATTTATTTAATTATGAAGGTGATTAATTAATAACTAGATTAAATTAAAAGTTAAGTATTTATTAAATCATTAAATTAATAATATTAGTATTTAGTTTTTTTGAAGATTTAATTTCTTTATATTATTACTTTATGTTTATCATAATAAATAGTTGTATTTTAATTATTACAATTTATAAAATTTTTATCTTGTTATTATAATTTATAATTATTTTATTCAAGAAGATAAATTATAATTATTATATTCATTAAATTATTTAATTTTTATTTTAATTTCATTAATAATTTTATCCTTTCAAATTATTTAATTAATTAGTTTTATATTTTATTCAATTATTATTAATTTATTAATATTATTTTTATTTTTATATATTTTATCTTTTATATTTTTTTTATTATTTTTTTTATAATTATGCCCCCACTTTCTCCTATTTTGCATGAGGAGAAGGTTTCTTCTTCTTCAGAAAAGAAGACCCGCGATGGACAGGTTGACAACAACTCCTTCAGCGGCTCCACTGGCGTCGACACATCCTTCCTCAACGGCGCATCACAGTTGACTCTGCTCCTCCAAAAACAGTGACTCAAGTTGTTTCTCTAATTGAAAGGCAGCGCGACATCATCCTCTGGCGATGAAGTGACACATGGTTCTCCCTCGGTGGCGTTGTAGTCCAATATCATGGTGGCTTGGTCTCAGATCCTCTGCTCATGACAACACATGGGTCTTCGAACACGACTCCTTCTTAGCAAAACTCACATCAGTATGATAGAACCCTTCAAAAAAAGGGAAGATCGACACGATACCCCACAACGCTGCAATTCTGACATCAGCCTCTACTTGAGAAATGACAGTGACGCAAAACAAGTTCCATCGAGCAGCTACGAGGCTTCATTTGGTGTAGCTCGGATTTCTCAGACTTCTGGCAACTTAACGGTTCCTCTCCCAATGGTGTTTCAATCCAGTGACGCGTCACGACGTCACTGCTCTTCCCAGAAAACTCCTCCTCATTCATATGGCGGTGTGAATTCCTCCGGTGGAATAGTAGTTTTCGTGGTAGTGCTGAGACAGAGTTGTAGTGAATGTGGTTTTGAAGATGCAGTTCGGGTTCTCCGTCGTTGCAGTATCATAGGGATGTGATGTAGTGAATCTGTAGAAGAAGAGGTGCAAGAGTTTGCGGAGATAGAGGAACTGGTGTCTGAGGATACAATGCATGGAGAGGTTACAGTGGCAGGGGCTGTGAGACAATGAAATTGACTTCACAGAGGCACCGTGAATGAAATAACCGGTGAGACAGTGAAAGTGGTTTCACGGTGGCACTGTGAATGAATCTGTGGATAAAGTTACAGTGACACCGTAAACCTGCAAAATAAAAAGAGAAAAATAAATTGAAACATAAATAAAAAATGAACAAAATACTAAATTAAAACTAATTATTAATTAAAACAAATGAAAATAAAATAAACTTATAAAAAAATTTAAAAGATTAAATTATAATATTATTATCATTAATTTATAAAGCATAAATTGTTTCTAAACTAAAACTAAATTGAAAATCAATTAAATTATTAAGAGTTAATATAAAATTTAAACATTTGAATAACAAAGTTAAATTATTTCTGCTATATCAAACTAAATTAATTAAAATAGACAATTAATTATCATCTTTTTGAATAATTGAATTGGATTATGTATTTAAATTATAAAATTTGATTAAATTTAGTTCGTTTCAAAACTTAAATTAGTAATTAATGAATTATTAAAATAAATCTATTAATTAGGTTATATTATTTTATTTTTAATACATGCAATGTCAGATTAAGAGTAAATAATTTATGTGCGAAAGAAAACTATCTAATGAAATAATAAATTTTAAATCATTAAATATGCAGACAAAGATACCAAACTAAATAAAATGTAATTATACTATAAAATTAAAGTAAGAAATAAATGAATTATTTTAAAGCATAAAATACATGATTAATTATAAAAATTGATTAATTTTTAAATTTATTTATAAAAAACAAAAGTGTTAGTATATAGTAAAAAATGCACAAATTATTAATTAAAATTAATAAAAATTAATTAAAAAGACGTGGAAAAATAAGTGTTTTTAAGGCCACATCAAATTCCTCCACACTTAAGCATTGTTTGTCCTCAAACAATCCCATGTTTTACTATCTTTGAAAACAGAAGTATGTTTATGATTCTGGTCAAAATGTAGCATGTTGATCAATTTTCAAACATAGGACTTCAAAACTGTCATTAGTCTCTTGTAGAGATATTTCTAAATTAAGTCTCTCCTAGAACAAATACTCAAAGGGTAATCAAAGAAGAAATGATTCATCAAGCAATGATTATGTCAAGACTCAAATGTGAAACTGCTTAGTGTCTCATTACAGTCCAAACTGAAGTTCTAATTCCAAGAGTGATAAGAGGTAAATATTATTTGTAATTAAGAAATTAGCCAATGGAACTCTGTACTTGGACTCAACACCTAGGTTCGAAAAATAAATATTTTTTTGTGAATCACCTTAATGATACAACCTAAATGATTACCATATAAATCAATTGTCCCCTTCTTCATTTGGTGTTCATCATTCCCCTCACCTTAATGAACTCATTTTTGACCCTAGACACTTTATTTTATTTTTCCCAAGCCATGTATCATTTGATAAGAACTATGCAATGCACTTATTGTAAAGTGTACATAGGGCTTATAGTAAATAGAAACACACCCATCATATAGGGTCTCAGAGACTCACCGTGGGATCCCAGATGCCCAGACTAATCCAGTTTCAAAAGATTTATATGAAAACCATTTACATTATCTCATTAAGTTGATTACTTTAATAATTAAAAGAAAATAAGAAGAATGAATCTCCTAAGATAGAGTCAAAATTCCAGTTCTAGCAGCTATGATCATAACTCCTCAAACATGTAACCCAAATCACTTTTAAAGATAGACTCTAAACCAAGATCTCTATTCAATAACTAAGTAAATATCACTCAGGAATCATCCATTATCATTAATTTCAGACTCAATTTACAACTTAACTACCAAATAAGTATTGTCCACAGGCAAGACCCATTTGAAAAAACAGTGTAAAGCCTAAAATTGTGCAATAATTTTGAAAAATTTTACCCATGTTTTTCAAAAATATTAAAGTTAAGTGAGAATTGATGAGATTTCAATTAAGCACAGTTAAGTACAATCAAGAAATGACCCCCTCCCCCACACTTAAAAACCAAATTTGTCACCAAAGTTGACTTCTAAAGTGGAGAAGAACAATTAAACAATTAAGGTTAAAAACAGATTTTCAATTTAGCAGATTTATGACATGTATAAAGGGTATCTTTGAAGTTAAAAAATTATTGTTTGCTACAATCAATAACTTATTAGTAGATTCATTATCATGTACATGCACTAAAATTTATGTCCAATGAATAATTTTCAATACAACTCAAAAGTAACATGTGAGATGTAAGTGAACTATGTACTAGGTGTGAGCATATTAATAGTTTGAATTAAATAATGTGGTCAATAGAGAAGAAAAAAGAAAGCTAGAACATCCCAACCTAAAGCATATTCAATAAAAACATTATCAGCCTGCAAGTACTCCCCCACACTTAGTTTCAAGCAGTGAAAAGATTTTTTACAATAGTGAAAAGGTTTTAATAGAAATGAAATTTAGTTATCAGCAGTGAAGTACATACAGAATTTTTTAATTCAACTAAGTGACATGTAGTAGAAATTTTTTAGTAAGCATAATTTTAAACATATGCAGATTTTTTTTCAATAGAAACATATAGAGAATTTTTTTTTCAAAGAAAATAGGAGTAGAAATGAGTACCAAAGTAAAGTGAAAGAACTTCCCTATATATGTTTGTGAATTATCCTTCATCATGGAAATTCCAATCCTTAAATGACACCAATCAGTAGCATCCTAAAAATAGAGAGCATGTAAACCAAGAACAAATAACCAGCAGAGACAGAACAAACAAGATAGAAAAGAAACACTTAATTCAACACAAAATTGTACAAAAGTGAAAACAAAGAAAGAGCATGTGCTGACTCCCATGAAGAACTGAATTTAAAGTCTTCAATTAGACTTTATTTAATTAGATTTTTTTATTTATTAACAAAAAAAAACCATGGGTTTCCTCCCATATAGTTCTAGATTTATAGTACCCAGCCGGACTCACCTAGAAACTAACCATAGTCACTAGGTGGATGTGGTTTCTTTAATAGGAACCACCACACGTGTTTGGACCAAATGTTTTTAACAGAAAGTTGAAAATTGTGGGCTGCCAAGATAAACACAACCAAACTCTCATAGCTTATAAAAATCCCTAAGAAACACCCTTTAACAGTTGTGAGTATAATGGTGTGCACTTCCAGATTAAGTTCAGATTTTTCAAGATTTTAATTTACATGAAGGGACAACATTAAACTAGGTGCTCTAAAGGGTAAGAACTTATTCTCATGGCTATCTCTCTCAGCTTCATCATTAACATATACAAATTCAAGGGTGCTCATGGGTGAATACTGAATAGTAGGTTCAAGAGGGGATTCAATAGAGTGATGAACATGATCTTGTGCAATGAAACTCAAGTATGTCTCCCCCTCCAGACTACTATCAGTATCATGAGATGGCTCAACACCCTTTACAGTTGAGGGTGAAAGTGACAGACATGGAAGAAAATTTATTTTATGACCAACAGATTCAGGTCTAACAATATTGTAAATCCCTTCCAAAAGATCCTCATCTGTTAACTCATACTGAACATTTACTGCTTTTATCAAATCAATTCTGCAACCATCATCTAGTGTGTGTTCAACCTCTACTTCAATTTCATGTTGAAAAGGCTCACTTTCTAAAACAATATCTGTAGTATGTTCCAAAAATTTTAAATCAGGGGGAGTAATTTTTAATTCAGCATCAATAAATTGAAATTTTAGTTTGTTTTAATTCACACAGTTTTCCCCAGAAATCACAACACTAATTTCCAGTTCACTAAACAAAGTTTCAGAAAAGTAATTACTATATAAACAAGGTAGTGAAATCTCATCAATCAACTTTTCCTCAAAACACACTACCCCAACTTCTTCATCCAACAACAATTCAGAAATTATTGGATTTACAGGTTAAAAACATGGCAGAGAAGTGTTCAATTAAAGTTCAAAAACTTCAGAATATTTTAATTCCAACTTAAGGTTATCTTCCAACATATTCCCCAAATTAAAATTCAGTCCCATTTTTTAGAATTTCAGAAATTTTGGGTGAAGAATTTTTAAAATTCAAATTTTTAGTTTCAAGTTTGACTTCAACCCGAGTGACTTCATTCAAAAAATTTCTAAAACAATGTTTTTTCTCAAAAGAAGGGATTATGAAAAGAACTGGGCAATCTTTTTCAATTTATTTTAATTCATCTTTAAAATTTTCCAACTCAACAACATTAAAGCTCTTTTTGGGATTTTTAATGTTATTATCTTGACTGAGTGAGTTGGTTATTTCTTGATTTAGTTCAAAAGAATCATATTTTTCAAAGAGAATGGTTTATTGTCTAGTTTCACTATCACTTTCTTCTTCCACTTGATTTTCAAATCTTTTGTAAACATTTTCTTTTTCATTTTCTTCAAATTATTCTTGTTTTTTAACCCTTTGTTGTAATTCAAAGAGCTTATTTTCCAATCTTTTCATTCTTTGATCCTGCTCTTGAGAATATCTAAGTTAAATTTCTTGGGTTTTAGTTAACCATGTGTTTAATAATTCCACCCTTACATCCAACTTAGAATTAATTAGGTCAATTTTAACTAGGGTGCTTGCACTAGACTCATATTGTTAATTTTCATTAATGTAAAAATCTTGTTGTGACTGGTTATCGACACATTTCCAGGTAGTGTTCCCATAACAGCCACAACAAACACAATGAGGCCCTGGTTGATTATAGTTCTGATGATGTTCCAATTGTTTAAAAAAACTTAAAAAGGTGAGATTAACCACACAAAGTTTCACAATTAATGCAGAATTTTGATGTTCAACAAAAGAAGAAAAGAAGCTCACATTTTTTTGTAGTAGTTTTTTTATAATTTTTTTAAGTGTTTTATTTTCTGTTTTTATTGATTTTTTTTACTTTTTATTAGAACCCTAGACTCTCAGTGCGTGCCTTCCCTAGAAACAGTGCCAAAGTTTTATGTGGTCGGAGGTCATCATGGCCCTCAAAATTACATTTATTAACCTACACTATCACAGCGGTGCATAGTAGATCCACAGAGAAGGAAGGTGAGTGAATTCTAAGATTTAAAAATTAAAAACCTCACTGTTGTCAGAAATGAGGTAAACATATTTATAGTTTTTTTTAATTTTCAATTTTTTTTGTACTTTTCTTTAAGCAAGAAGTAAAGATAAAAATGACGACAAGAGAATAAATAATTTACTAGTATACTCATGAACTAAAAACTACAGTAAAACTAACATAAGAGAACAAAATACTAAAATAAAGCAGCAAGGTCGAAGGAGAAGATCAAATGTAAAACTTGATAATTCCAAACTACTGGTTTAGAGGATATCTTCCCCACTCCACTCTATTGAATCATACCTCAATAAAAAGGTGAAAAGTCTCCCTCACCAGGAATCTCATCACACAGAAGACTGATTTTAGGAGTTCAACACTCCAAAATCAGTCGAACTACTTGACAGTTATAAAAGGATAACATCCAGAAATAAACTCAATGTAAATTTCCAAATTTAAAGACATTAACACTTCGAAAAATGTATTCATGACCTAACTCACCAGTTGATCTTGAATTTATGAATTTAGAAAACAATTGAGGTGTGAAGTAACTAAATAGAGAACCATTAATCAACCTCACCGATTGATTATGATTCTAAAAAAAATGTTAAGTGAATGAAGAAATTTAAATGATTAACCAAAAAAATTGAATTCTTGAGCTAATTCAATTCATCCATTGATCATCTTGATTAAAGCAATGAAAACAACAAAAAAACAAAGTACAAGAATTATGGAAAGAGGGAAGAAAATATCCCATAGCATTGCTCTTCATCGGGCTCCTTCACATCCATGTCTACTCTATCATCTCCCGGGAGTCTTCGCTCTAAAAAAATGGTGTGTTCGTTTGAGTGAATGAGCCTCTCTGGATCTGCTCTCGGATGGATGTGATCATCGAATGAACGAGTTTTTGAATGAGAGTATCCATATTCTAAATTATGCTACTGCTCTATTTTTATTTCCTCTTTCATCTACGGCATGTCACCACTCGCTTCCATCGACTCCAAAAGTCTTTCACTTAAGCACCGCATGGATGCATTTTTTCACGACTAACACATCGCGCTAGTTTTTATCATGTAACTAACTCCGGGTGAGTTATTTGTGTGAATCTGGATGTATACTCATCTCTTGAATGAACCTGAAAAATTAGAACAGAAAAATAACTAAATATTTCAATGTTAAAATTTTTACTTTTATAAAAAAATGTTAAACTTAAAATTAAATATTTATTAGTTATTATTTTAATTATAATTGTTAATTAATATTTTAAGTTATATGTTATTATTTATTAATTTATTTAATTTTTAAGGTGATTAATTAATAATTAGATTAAATTAAAAGTTAAGTATTTATTAAATAATTAAATTAATAATATTAGTATTTAGATTTTTTGAAGATTTATGTTCTTAATATTATTACTTTAAGTTTATCATAATAAATAGTTTTATTTTAATTATTAATATTATAAAATTTGTATATTGTTATTATAATTTATAATTTTTTTATTCAAGAAGATATATTATAATTATTATATTCATTAAAGTATTTAATTTTTATTTTAATTTTATTACTAATTTTATCCTTTGAAATTATTTAATTAATTAGTTTTATATTTTTTTAAATAATTATTAATTTATTAATATTATTTTTATTTATATATATTTTATCTTTTATATATATTTTTTATATTTATTTTATAATTCTCTCCCCATTTTCTTCGGTTCTGCGTGAGGAGGAGGTTTCTTCTTCTTCAGAACAGAAGACCCGTGGTGGACAGGTTGACAGCGGCTCTTTCAGTGGCTCCACTGGCGTTGACTCATCCTTCCTCAATGACGCATCACAATTGACTCTGCTCCTCTAAAAACAGCGACTCAAGTTGTTTCTCTAGATGCAATGCAGTGCGACATCATCCTCTGGTGATGAGGTGACACACTGTTCTCCCTCGGCGGTGTTGTAGTCCAGCATCATGGGGCTCGTTCTCAGATCCTCTTCTCATGACGACACATGGGTCTTCAAACAAGACTCCTTCTTGGCGTAACTCACATCTGTATGACGACACCCTTCGAAACTAGGGCGGCTCAACATGATACCCCACAACGTTGCAATTCCGACATCAATCTCTACTTGAGAAATGACGGTGGAACAAAATGAGTATCATAGAGCAGTGGTGAGGCTTCATTTGGTGCAGTCCAACTTTCTCGAACTTCAGTCGGCTTAATGGTTCCTCTCCCTATGGCGTCGCAGTCCAGTGACGCGTCACGATGTCGCTGAGAAAACTCCTCCTCGTGTAGATGGCAGTGTGAATTCCTCTGGTGGAATAGTAGTTGTTGTGGTAGTGCTGAGATAGAGTTGTGGTGAAGGTGGTTTTGAGGATGCTGTTCGGGTTCTGCGTTGTTGCGGTATCACAGGGATGTGATGCAGTGAATCTGTAGAAGAATTGGTGCGAAAGTTTGTAGAGACAGAGGAACCGATGTATGAGGATACAATGCATGGAGAGGTTACGGTGGCAGGGGCTGTGAGATAGTGAAATTGAATTCACAAAGGCACTGTGAATGAAAGAACCAGTGAGACAGTAAAAGAGGTTTCACGGTGGCACCATGAATGAAGCGGTGGCTAAAGTTACCATGACACCGTAAACCTGCATAATAAACAGAGAAAAATAAATTGAAAAATAAATAAAAAACGAACAAAATACTAAAATAAAACTAATTATTAATTAAAACGAATGAAAATAAAATAAACTTATAAAAACGTTTAAAAACTTAAATTATAATATTATTATCATTATTTTATAAAGCATAAATTGTTACTAAACTAAAACTAAATTGAAAATCAATTAAATTATTAAGACTTAATATAAAATTTAAACATTTAAATAAAAAAGTTAAATTATTGCTGCTATAACAAACTAAATTAATTAAAATAGAAAATTAATTATCATCTTTTTGAATAATTGAATTGGATTAAGACTTTAAATTATAAAGTTTGAATAAATTTAGTTCATTTCAAAACTTAAATTAGTAATTAATGAATTATTAAAAGACATCTATTAATTAGGTTTTATTATTTAATTTTTAATACATGCAATGTTAGATTTAGAGTAAATAATTTATGTGCGAAAGAAAACAAATTAATTGAATAATAAATGTTAAATCATTAAATATGCATACAAATATACCAAACTAAATACAAATTAATTATACTATAAAATTTAAGTAAGAAATAAATTAATTATTTTAAAGCTTAAAATACACAATTAATTATAAAAATTGATTAATTATGAAATTTATTTATAAAATACAAAAGTGTTAGTATATAGTGAAAAATGCACAAATTATTAATTAAAATGAATAAAAATTAATTAAAAATATGTGAAAAAACAAGTGTTTTTAAGGACACATCACTTTGATGACTGGATAAACACTTTTGTAGGAAAAATACATTAAATGAAAAGTAAATATCACATTAGTGAGGTAGTATCATCTCAATGGTACCATCTCAACTCTGGGGGAAACATGAATAAGGATATAATCACTAAATTTTTATAACACGCCTATATAATTGAAGGTCTCAAAGGATTTAGTGGTACACACTACTAACTCAAATGTTGTTTTGTAGATTATCCCCAAAACATGAAAATATTATCCTCCCTTGACTTAGAGAGGTGGAGGAGTTCACTAACACCTCCAAAACTATTCAGGAGTTTCCCAAGAGGTCTCCCTTTAATCATCAATGTTTCTAACGTCATGAAATCTAGATCATCCTACATGAATTCATTGAATACGTGAGATTATTGATCATATTTTAATTTATATTTCCCAAACTACACTTTCCTACAAAGTCATAATACAATGAAAATGTAGGGTCGAACATATAGGGATAACTGGTAGGTAGGAAACCTAGTGGTATGAACCTTTTGGAATGATTCCTCATGAACTCTATTAGGTTTGTTTTTTACTAATAACTACATAACTTAAGTTTTAATTCAGATGAAATGATGGGTTCGGGGTAAATTTCAGGGTTTAGGAAAAAGACAATCCTAAATATAGCTTGGGATTAGGTTGTGAAGCAGTGAAATGGTCACCAATTGATCTTGGTCTAACTAATTGTATCTACCTAAGATAGAAACTAATCCTTGTTACAAGGATAGTTGATAGCCAAAGTTTTGGGAGATTAACTTCTAATAATAAAGTATCATGATCTATTGGTCATTGTTTTCTCAACTCTAACTAGATCAGGGTCCTTCAATTACACCTATGATGTTTAGGGTAGTTTCAAAATAATTAGATTGACAATTATTTTTAACATAATTACTATCCATTGGGTTACTAATTATTGATTTAGACATTCATTACTTTGAATCAAAACCCTACTCTTGACCCCTAACCCTAAGTGAATTAACCACACATGATGGTATTAAATGAAATCAGGAAAATAAATAATGTGATCAAAATAATAAATAAACAAATTAAATAAAATAAATACACAATTGAAATCATATAAAATCAATAAAAAACTAAATTTAATGGGGGAAAAATGAATAATTCATTGACTGTTGACATTGAATGGTAATTAGTATTGAAATCGAAATGTAAAAAAAATAACATGCAAAGAATGAGTCTTTGAATCGAAAGTGGTAACAATCGAATGAATAAAACAATAAAATAAAGAAATCAAAATAAACTAGAAATAAAATGGATAATAAAGTAGGAAATAAGTTTAGGCATCCCACTTCCCAAGTTGTTGTGCACGTTAGGGGTACCCTAAATTTATAGATCTTGAACGGTTCACGATGTGTAACTAATTCACATCGTGAACATTATTTAAGTAAATTTTTCATTGAGGCTTTCATGGTGTGTATGTGGTTTTCACATCATATACTTCAAATGTGAAATGATCTCCAAATATTTTGGATATCATTGATTTCATGGACTTTATCTTTGGTGGGATTAACAATTATAACATTTCACATCATGTACTAAGCTCATGTTGTGTATCTCATCAAGTTTTAAATTTGAGTCTTTCACAACGTGTAATATGGATTCACATCATGTACATGCCTTAAACTATGGATTCACAGGATATCCTTCAGCTCACAGGTAGTCTGTACTTGAGGAATACACATCGTGTACATGGTATTCATGATGTGTAATGTCCAATTTTTCAATGTTTCCAGCATTCCACCTTTGATTCTTGAATTCCTAATTCAAAAAAAAAACACATCAAAACCCAGTTTATTATCGAATAAAAAATAATTAATCCTTAAATAATTTTATCCAATATTTATTTAAAAATTCATCTTTTTGTATTCCACCACACATGATCAATTTCTTATCCTCAAGAAAAAAATCATCTCAATATCGATTCTAAATGAAACATTTTCTTAATAGAAAAAATGAATTATAAAAAGGAAAATAAAACTAAGTGTAAGATAAAAAAACAAGTCCTCTAGAATCAATTCTCCAGAGAAAATCATTCATTCCTCATATTTATGTACTTTATTCATATTTTGTCTTCCTTTAATTAAAATTTCATAACTATTCCTTATAAGCCATACCCATATTTCAATTTACCTAACAATTATTTTTCTCTCATCACTGAAGGTAAAATAAAACTAGATTTATTCTCATACCCTGAAAATATGTTCCTAACAATAGGCTCACGTTGGTTCTAACATCTAAAATTCATAAAGAAAAATACAAAATTAATAACGAGGTCTTAAGAAATAAGGTTCAAATGACTCTAAGGTTGAAAGATAGTAGGTAGATGATAAAATTCAAGCTAAAAAGGAGTGTAAGATCTATAGTATAATGCATGATAATCATGAATAGTGAAATGAAGTAACTCCCAGAAAAAATGTTTCCATGCACCAAACAACTCAAAGTGGGTCTATGGGTATGTAAAGAAATAAATAATGGTCCTTGATCCTTTATTTTTTTCATTATATTTATTTTTCTAAATCCATGTATAGGACAAATCTCACATCCATCACCTAACCACACATGATCCATCAAAATATTAATCAGTCTAGTAATGGTGATTTTTGACCTTCGTAATACACAAACCCTTTTTTATACTTTTTTTTTCGAAGGAACAAGGTAAGCATATAAAATTTAAAAAGTAATCATGACCAATTTAATATAAATTTGGTGAAAATACCACCAGAAAAATGATAAAAAATGTACATATCATGTTTCGAAGAGATGAAACCCCCACTCGTTCAGAATAAAATCATGCATAGTACCAAGAGTAGGGTAGGAAGGGATAATAGGATTGAAATGGCTCCATACTAACAAGGTTATTCATGGATACTATAGGATAAAGAAGGATATATTTACAGGTGGGTTTAAGAATAACTGGATAAAAAATGATTACCACAGTAATTTTAAAAGTATTTTTATTAAATCATAGCCTCAATAAGATTCTAATTCATGTTTTGATAGGTTCACATACCCCAAGTATCTCTTATGAAATATGATTAGAAAAGAATATGGAAATGTATGTCTTGAATCCTATTGAGAATGGGAGTATATAAAATAACAGGAAATCACTCAGGGAATAGTATCCAATAATAAGCCAATCGAAAGATATTTCAAGTATCTAGAATTATAATTAAACTACTAACTCAACAACCATTATTAAATCATAAAAATTAATAAAAATTTATTTCAATAATCCCTAACCAAAATTTTTCTTTTATTTAAATGGGTGTAAGATGATTTCAAATTAAATAATTATTTCAATGGAAAATTTCTCCTAGACTAATGAAAACAAGAAAAAATACAAGTGTACATACAATAATACTCAATAAAGACTCCCCCACAAATAAAATGATATAGTGTTTGCACTGTTCTGCAAAGTGACATGGGAGAGATGAAAATAGAATGATAGAAATAATTGGAATCAAAATTAAGATTTTAAAATTTTAGAATAGGGAATCAAGAGTTTTTTTAATGAAATTCATGCCATGGGGAAACCCATTAGATGGTGACTAGAAAATTATACCACCTGTATATATTGTTAGAAACAAAATAACTACACTATATAAACCATTATTACACATTTGTAATCAATATGTAAGAAGAAAAATTATCTAGTTCATAGAGTCAATATTATGATAATTAAGTTCATATGAATTCATAAATCAACTACAAGTAAGTTATGGAAAACAAAAAAATAGAAAATTCTAGTAAAGAATAAAAGGTCCTAAGCACACAATTAAAATATAGAAAACAAATAATATGGTTTTCCTTCTATAAAGAGATAACAATAACATCCTCAGTTAGATAGATGGAAAAAGGAACCAGTTAATGTCTTCTATCATCACAAATATCCTCTAACTTTTTCAAGAACTAGTGGTGGTGTCATCAACCTCATGGGGGTGCTTGGTGGGGTTAAACACATCAGTAATGGGTCTACTAAAATTCTCAGGTAGAATTATTTAATTTTATGAAAATAATTGTGGGGTATCTTTATTAGTATGGATCAGGATATGGAGCTCCTCATTCTATCTCTATATTTCATCCATATGTTGATAGATCTCACATGGGAGGCTATAGGGTGGCCTGACAGACTCATCAATGACCATAGATGATGAAAAAAAATCTAGAAATTGATAAATTAATATATATGTAAAAATTAAAAAATAAATACATGTAATAAAAGATGTATCTCATCCATAGATATAGAAATGATACATTAGGTAACATGGGATACAATGGGAATACAAAAATAGAAACCCATATATAGTGTAAAAAAGGGGAGGGGATACAGAAAAAACTAAATAGTATAGAAAATTTTGATGATATTCGCATCGATATCCCTCTACCAAACTTTAGGTGCATGAAGCTACCCCACCCTATATATTGTATAGAGGATTTATTTTGAAATGTAGGTCAATAGTTGAGAGGATGGGAGTGCATGTTCATGGGAGAGGAACAAGTTGAGGGGGGGGGGGGTTGTCAGGAATGAACAAATGGTTCACATATTTTAAATCCTCCCAAAGTGTTCACATCTTGTATTTAAAAAAAAGTAAAAAAATTGGTAATTTATTTATTTGAGACCCAAAAAGTTCATGTCGTGTAATTATTTTACAAGAAGTGATTTTTATCGAAATTTTAAATTTTAAAAAATTTAGTAGTAGGACTCTAAACCATTTCTAGAATTATGGAACCTCTATAAAATCTTATATAAACTGTTTAAACTACCCTAGGTTTCCTCCTATTCAGTTCTTAATTAATTTTTGAGAGCTAGAAATGCATCCATTTAGATGAATTTAAAAGTAAGGATACACCCCTTATGGAATGGTTCTTGATAAAATAGGGTGTGAATGATGAGGAAGAATCCCTCATCAGTTGTGCAGTGTAATTCACATCCATTTTAACAATGTATTTATTTTCATCAGTAGAAAGGGTTTATTTTTCCTCTTTACTTGTCATATAATAACCTTTCTCTTTAGTAATAAATATGGGTTGACAATCCATTGACCCATTGCTTTGCTTGGTGGATCTAACAAAACCGAAGAAACTTGTTCTTCACCGAATCTAAATATTATACTTCCTTAGTTTACATCTATTAACACATTCCCAGTGGTGAGAAATGTTCATCCTGTAATTATGGGGACATATCCTTCTTTCTCTATATCCAAGACAAGGAAATCAGAAGGAAATACTATTTTACCAACCTTTACTAAGACATCATCAAGGAGTCCTCGAGGGTTCTTGATTGAGTGGTCATCCATTTGGAGTCAAACTCTCATTGTTTTCAATTATTTGAGCCTCAGCTTTTTAAATACATTCATAGGAATGAGATTGATACTTGTTCCAAGGTCACACAAGACACTTTTGAAATTTCATTTCCCTATAGTGTAAAGAATTGAGAATCTTTTGGGGGATTGCATCATTGGAGGTAGCTTCCATT
Organism: Viscum album; assembly: GCA_963277665.1. Classification (NCBI taxonomy): domain Eukaryota; kingdom Viridiplantae; phylum Streptophyta; class Magnoliopsida; order Santalales; family Viscaceae; genus Viscum; species Viscum album. The sequence continues at coordinate 654,303,034 of OY728153.1, forward strand.
GAAAAACTATAGAGTATTATTAATTTAAGGATATGACTCCTAGGTCTTACATTTTCATTTCTATGGAAACCAATTATTTTATAAATTTAGGAATTTGAGCAATGACCTCTATAAATTGAATATTTATGTTTAATTGTTTAAACATCTCTATAAACTTCTTATACTATATATCTATTTTAGCTTGTCTCATCATTTATATAAAGGGGAGGGGGGATTTTATGGTGGTGGTTCCACATAAACATTTCACTTTTTATTATTCTCCTATACTGGAGAATTTTTAATTGATTATACTTAAATATTTTTCTCATGATAAGCTTTATGGGTGCTATCATATCCACTCTTTCTGATTATTTAAGCACATGTTTCAGGTTCTTTAAGATTATTTTCCTCATATCTGCATGGTTGATAAAAGTATAAGATTCTTACACTCCTATGAACTAAATAATTTTCCTCATCCCTCAAATGATTCTCAATATTACTGAGAAATGTACCTAGTAATCAGTTTGATAGGGTCTTGGATATTTTACCAACATTGTGCTTAAAGTTCTGCATGAAATCCCTTTCATTTTTAATTTCAGTATCTAGGGTGGTCGTCCTCTGATCTTCTTTTTGCATGAAGGTGGTGAAATGGTTTTAAATATTTGATTTGAGAGGAGGGACTTGTTGTTGTTACTATGCCAGGGCTTTCTGAAACTTTTATTGTTGAGAAGGGGAAACTAATGAACTCTTGGGGAAAATACTTTTGTTAAAATTATTTCTGTGGTTGAGGAATTGGAATTTTTTTGGGGGTAATCAAGGGGGACCTGATTCCATGGTGGCTCTTAACCACTAATCTATTGATAATAACCTTGATTTGGCTATTACGGATACTAATTCAACCTCTACTGATAATATTGTTGCCTATATTGTTGGGTATGCTAAAACTATTGATTTTGTTGATTGTAATTCACGTAATTACGACATGGACTTTGAGGATCCTCAATTTGTTCTCTATAGTCCAAATATGGGTTGGGTTCTCCACACATTTCACAAGTTTGTATTTCTATAACATGAGAAAGATGTGGTGGTAGTGGAGTAGGCAGATAGAAAGACTCAAGCTTTTTCATGAGAGGTTCAACTTAGGCTATCAGGTGGGTATTCTCTTCCACTTTTTGGATTTCGATCTAGGGTGGTCCCCTATAACTTTTCCACTCACTGTATTTATGAGATATCTCATCTAAAATTTCTCTTCCAACTTAGGACATCTTGAGCATGAGCCTACCTTCAACAATGACATCTATAACTATGCACATAGTAAATTAGATTCCCCGGTAGAAGGTTTTCAACTATATCCACACATCAAGTTTGTGATGTAGTAATTTATGGATTTGTTCCCTAAAATGATCCCAGGATTCCTAGTCTGATTTTATGTCTTCCTGGTTGAATTTATGGATTTTATTCATTAGCTTATAGGTTTGAATTGGTGGAAATTATTTGTCCAGAATTTTCTAAGAGAAATCATCCCAAGTCAGGATGGACACATGAACTTAAATTTTAAGCTAATACTTGGCTATGTTGTGCAGGGATAAAGGAAATAAATGAGGTCTTATGGTGTCATAGGATACACCATGGTTGAAAAAGGTGTCACAAACTTCTAAAAAATTTGATATATATTTATTGGGATATTCACTTTGAAGTCCACTAAACTGCTTGATGTTTTGGATCATGTGGATGAGTCCAGGTATTATTTCTAAAGAGTGTGACTGAATGGTAGGGCACAAAATATTGGGCACATCACCACTGATATACATAAACCTGTATTCCATGATGGTGTACTCCTATAGTGTTGGTCACTCTCCCTGATGTTTAGGGGGTGAATATTAGAGGTTTGGAAGTGCAATATTTTTGTGTTTAGTCATAATTAAGCATCAATGTGTAGAAATATATATATATATATATATATATCAATCTCGAGATCAAAAGAAAGTGATTTTGGAGTGTTAAGGATCCATGATTGAGTCAAAGGTCCATGGAATATGAACTAGGCTGAAGGAGAGAAGATGAAGGTTCTAGTCCATGTGAGAAAATTTGTAAAAGGAAAAGGGGAAGGAAAAATAATGGGGGTGAGTCAATCCAAGGTTCGTACCAAAGGTCACCATTCTTAAGCACAATTATCTCTAAAAAAATTGGAAAATTTGACTATCCCACACAACATCATTGATTATGTACAGTAGTTGATCCGATTAGAATTTATATTTCCTAAAATATATTTGGCTACAAAGGCATAAAAAAGTGGACGTGTGGGGTAAAACCCATAGGGACTACTGGTAGGAAGGGAACTTAGCAATAAGAACCTTTTGGAAGGATTCTTGATGAACTCTCTCAGGTTTAGTTTTTAGTAATAACTACTTAGATTAAGTTTTAATTCAGATGAAAGGAAGGGTTCAAGGTCAATTTAATGGTTTAGGAAAAAGGTAATCCTAAATATATCTTGGGATAGACTTATGGATTAGGCTGAAAAGTAGTGAAAATGTCACCAATTGATCTGGGTCTAACCAATTGGATATACCTATGATGAAAACTACTCCTTTGTACAGAGATAGTTAGCAACCTTTGTGCAATGATCTTTCTTCTAGGCAGAAAGTATCACAACCTATTGGTCCAAGCTTGTTCAAATCCAACTAGATTAGGGTCATTTAATCACACCTCTGATGGCCAGGGTAGTTTCAGAATAATGGGATTGACAATTGTTTTTAACTTAATTACTATCTATAGGGTTACCAAGTTCTGATTTAGACATTCATTACATTAAAACACACCCCACAACTTGACCCCTAACCCTAAGAGGATTAGGCACACATTAAAATTATAAAAAATAGGGAAACAGGAAATATGCTTGACATAATAAATAAAAAAATTAATTCAAATAAATCCATTATTAAAATAATATAAAATTAATAACAAATTAACATGAATAAAGGAAAAATTAAGATTGTAGAAGTAGTTGATGTTGAACAGAAATTGGTATTAAAATCATAATGTCAGAATAAAAACACAAAAATATTGAGTTTTAGAATCAAATGAAATAACAACATAATGAATAAAAAATAAAATAAATAAATAGAAACAAAATGGAAATAAAATATAAAATCAATGAAGAATAAAGGAGGAAATAAGTTTGGGAATTGTACTTCCCATGATGTTGTGCACGATGGGGGTTCCCTCATTTTTATAGAGTCTAAGTGGTTTATGACATGTAACTGATTCACATCATGAACATGATTTAAGTAACCTTTTCAATGATAAATTCAGGGTGTGTAATTGGTTTTCATACCATGTATTTTAGATCCATAAAAATCTTCAAATATTTTGGATCTCATGTATTTCAAGGCATGTATCCTCAGTGAGATTCACAATTTGAACTTTTCACATCATACACTCAACTAACACTGTGTATCTCAACAGGTTTGAAATTCGAGTATTTAACGATGTATAATCAGTATTCACATTATTTAATTGGTTAAAACCTTGTACTTTGGATTCATGGTCTGGCCTTTATCTCTATGGTGGTTTGTACTCGAGGCATACACATCGTGTACAAAAGATTCATGACATATAATGTACAATTTTTTCATTTTCCATCATTTATCTTTTGATTCTTGAATTCCTAATTTGTGAAAAAATTCATAAAAATTACAATTTATTATCAAATAAAACATAATTATTCCATAAATAAATATATACAATATGTATATAAAAATTTGGATTATTAACTCCTTGAACCTCAAGATGTCAAAAAGGATATTTCTTAGGATTTACCAGCCTCGATATCTTAGAAAAATATATCCAAGAGATCCATCCAATGGTGGAAGGGCACATCAACTATGGAGTGGAAACATACTCCCATATCCACTAAAGGGTATTTTTAGTATATCCATGTAGATAACAAGGAACATGCGTAAATAACTATTTCATTTAATGAATATTTCCTAAGAACTGGGTGGTTCCAAGGGGGAAAGACCACACTCTTACTCATGCAAAAATAATTCTAGTGGTATAATTAAAATAAAAAAGGTTGATAAGAATGGAAAAATACTCCCATACAAATATCATAATCCCATCAACATATTATATAATCAATGGAAAAGTAGGCATATATTCCATCCTATATTGTGAAAATTTCCCAAAATATTTTGGTAATAGCAGTGGTGGATAGTCATGGGAATATTTTAATGACACATATAGGATAGACACATATTCTTTATATCACAATAATATCATATCATTATCATATTTTGATATCCACTAAGTAGCCCTCCCATATTCCTACCCATATCTACAAGAAACATTGGCATATCCCAATGGGATCATAAGAGCGGGCTCATATCCCCATATCCATTTAAAGGATTCAATAGTATACATTGGAAGAAATCTAGGAGGAGGACAATATTATGGATCCACACATATCAAAAAAAACATTAGTATCCCCCCATTGGTAGTTAAGAAGTAGGCGTATACTACTTTACAATATAAAGAAGCTTGTTATCACACTCTAACAACATCCAAGAAACATGAGCATATTCCTACCCTAATTAACACAAGTATCCTTGATGCACATGATGAAGGAGTTCACACTTGGAATTAAAATTATTCTTAAAATTTAGAATCTTGGAATTTGTAATTACCACCACCTTGAAAAAATCTATCTAATGAAAAGAGGAAAGAGATTTCTATATCCCAATCACCACCTAAGGAGGTTGTAGTGATTTCCCATAGAGAGAATATGGATTAGTATGAATCCAAGATATATGAATTCAAGTATCTTAACACCAAGTTTCTTATTGGAAATATTTCCACTGAGTACATTTCCAAGTAGATGTTGATACATCACCTTATGTAGATACTTTTAAACTAGATAAAAATTCTCAATTGGTAAAGGACTAGACCATCCGTCTGATAGGATTAAGTTCCATATGAATTATATACATGAACTCATTAGAAATGGATTATCATGAATTTTCACCCCTAATTAAGAAGATACCTTTAGTTCAAGAGCGTGGCCATGGACTGGCTCATAACAGATTTTGATAGCCAACACATAAAATTTTCCATATTAGTTCTTGCATGTTACTCCCACTCAATCACCTAATCTATTAAATCAAGTAATAGTTCTATAAAATTTTATCAACTTCATTGTGTCCCTTGATTCTCTAATGGAATCTATGAAGGATGGTGCACACCTATCCAAACAGAGAAGAATTCGTATTGTGAATTAAAGGATACCATTACTCCTTCAACTAAATTTGGAAATTGCATATTCCTAACCTTAAATGGCGTAGGGGATCTAGAAAAAAACTTGAAACACTTTGTGTATTGATAAAATATTATGATGGAAACACATGAAAATAAATATATGGTTAATCATAGGTGGTTCGAGTAGAACATGGTAGGACCAATGTTTTTATGTTATATTAACTTTCAAATTAAGGTTTTTGTGAACTAATAAGTCTTTTGCCTCCAATTATTTTACCAATTCTAAAAAATGATAAGGAATATATTGATCCTTGATCTCTCACACAAACATCAAGTTGAAAACAATAGAGTCAAAAAATTTATCTCTAAATGGAAGGTTTTGATATATAATCTAAATATGAAGCTACCCCAAATGAAATAGATATAAATATATATATAGAGAAACTTTAGGATGAGTTGTAGAGGATGCTGTTTCCCACGAAATCCCCAAGTGGATTCACAATTTCCCCATCAAAATAAAAAGACTTAGAGGATTCTATCTGGTAGATCAAGACCAAATCTAAGCCTTACCATGTTACCTAATTGAAATGGTCTATTAAATATGAGGATTCAACTATCACAATCAATACAGTACCAAAAACCATCCCTAGAAATGAAAAAAACATAATACCACATGATATCTATTGGGGCCAAATTAACAAGAAGTAGTTTTTTTAGGATGGAAGAAGTTTGTGCTAAAATTATTGTCTTCATTTGTTAAAGAAAATAAAATCAGCACACTTTTTAAAAGTCAGGGATTATAATCAAAATCATAATCAGAATATCATACACAAAATTCTTAAGAAATTACGTCAGATTGAGAAGAATTTTTCTGGGAGAAAAGGTTCACCATGCTCACATTTGGTCTAAAAGGACAATTAACAGAAAATTTCCCAAGGAATCCACATTCAAAACACATTAAGGGAAGTTTCCCTTTATATTTACCTATAACACTTTTATCATTTTAATAGAACAAGGATAAAAATTCATCAAGATTTTTAAGAAATTGGTGAAAGTTTTTATTTTTTTACAAAAATTTGTATTTAATCATTTCATGAAACTTGAAGCACATGCATTGTTTTATTGAACATAGTGATACACAAATGAAAGGGTATATCATACATGTTGTATCCACACAAAAGGATTTTTTTCTAGTGGAATGTGTGGTATTAGATTGTTTTCAAACCATACCAAGGACTTGGAAATTATTATTAAGAAGTGAACATTGAAAATTATTTTGTTTCTATGGTTGTTTGATTATTTTGTTTTTATAAAAGTGATATTTTTTTAACAGGAGGTGAATTTTGTTTCAAAATAAAGGAAACTTAAAATAAAATATATCATTGATTCACCCCCTCCCCCTCTTAGAGATACTTAGATCCTGGTGGGGAAATAACAATATCACCCCTTGAATAACCACAAATTTAATAATACAACTATCAAGAGGGGAGAAATAAGAAAAATAATCTGATCTTTGAGGATTGAATTAACAATAATTATTATTAAAAAAATAGTTCTTGGGATATTTCATTACCATGGTGAAAAACAATCAAGATACCCAAATCCCAGTGGTCTAAAAAAATTGGTCTGAGGGAAAACCCAAACTATTTCCCATTTCATATAATTATATTAAATAACATTAATGATTTTTTTCTTTAAGTATATCCTCTCTCAGATAGTAAATTACAAGAAGTAAAAATTAGGGAAGCCTTTGACATATGTAACTTGTATCTCCATCACTTACCTAAAGAAAGCATAATAATTTTAAGAAGTTCTACAAAGGGATATAAATAAATTCAATGACTAGATTATATGGAAATGTTCCAATATGTATCACTCTATTCTCCTGAAACAATAGAGTCAACCAATTATTACCCAAACTCCTTTTCCAATGCCTACGAAACTACCTCCAACACAATATTTTCAAATTTGATGCAATTGATTTAAAGAGAGAAATGATCTAAGAGGGTAAAATTGTCCGATTTCTAATCCAATTATAACCCTTAAAGAATTAATTCGCCTATCATCAGTTGGATAGACACCACCCCACTAAATGAAACCCTCATTAGATGAAGACTCACAATTTGATTTTCTCAATGTGATTCACTTGGAAAACCCCTTCCCCAATGAATAAGATTCATATAAACCTAATTTCACTACCTATAACCAGGTATATGGGGGAATAGTATAAAGGGATATAAGAGTAATGGGAATATATAGTCATGGATATTCCAAACATTAAGTTCATGTGTCTACTAAATCCATATACATAGCTGGAACATGGATGTATGAAGTTTAGTAGGCCCATAAGGAGAACCAATTACTCTTGAATATTCTATGACTCATTTGGATCAAATTTTTATATAGAACCAGTTAATGAACATGTATATATTCAAAAAACACTATTCTGTGGGTAGATGAGATCAACCTAACCCATAGAATAAAATCAATCCCAGTAACTCTAATCCAAAGAGAAAATTAGCTTCAAAAATAACACAGACCCTAAAGCTTCAAGCCATGTAAAAAACTCATTTCAATAAATATAGGCCCTTGGAATAAAATTATGACATTCTTAAATAATTAGCTATTGTTCCAACAAAACTCTCAATTCCAGATGTGTTTCACTCTCAAACGAGCTTTAAAAAATTCTTATTTAAGCCCCCTCAAGTTCTCAAGAATTAGAAGTCGAGTTCACTAAAGATGAAATCTACCATGGAGAAACTCATCCAAAATAAGTCCACATGGTCATATAATTCCTAGAAAATGACTGATAAAAATCCATATAAGGATACATCAGAACCATGTATGTTTTTATTAATATATAAAACATTTATGTTCATTGAGAATTTTTTAACAATGGCTCTAGGATCAATCTCATCCTAGTTTTAATGGTCCAAAACTTTGATTACAGTGAGGTTGGATTTTCTCTATCGAGTTTAACCATTCGTGGATATAAAAAAATGAGTAAAATCCACTCAGGAATATATAGTGGAGTGATCAATTCAGACACCTCATATCTAACTCTAAATTCATGTTAGTTTGTTAAGACATGGTTTTTAATTCCATACTTGGGAGGACATGGTTTCATACACAAGATATATAACCCTCAACATTGTAACATCGTGACCAGGATGAATCAATGAATAATAACCAGATTGGTTCACCACATGACCTTAGGAAAACCACCCTATACACTAGATACTTCCAATTATTAGTGGAGTTCTAAGGTGGTACTATGAGGAGACTATTCCCTCTGTATCAGAGTGTGAAGTAATGAATAAAATAACAAAACATCATCCAAAATAGTAAAATAATCGGAGTATATAGAACGAATAAACATACAAAAATAATACATAAATGAAGAGAGGGATTGGAAAACCATTTTATAAATACACTAACATCCCAGTAGTCTTGTTACATATACAGAATAGAATAAGAAAAAAATAAAAAACTATCACTATGACCTCCTAGAGCTATATCTCATCCCAATATCTTGAAATCCACCATACAATCTTACTTAACCATGCAATCTTGGGCTCCTTCCCAAACATGTGCTTGTAAAAACCATGTGAGAGCTACCCATGTACATATACACAATGGTTTCCTAATCAGGGTGTGAGATTATAACTTATTAGGGAACCACCAATGTAGTCCCATACTAACCAATATACACCATGATATTTTCATGTGACACACTCAACTGAAATAAATAACTCTGGTAAATAAACAAACAAACAAAATGTGATCATTAGGTATATGAACCCAATTAAACATACCTTATTTTTCCAGTACCAAGGTGCTAATAATAATATATTGATGGACATGAATCCCTTATAACATATGGGCTTCAAATCAATGATAATCCTAACCAATCCTCATAACTTCGGGGTCCCATACCATGATAGTCTACACATCCAGGCTCCTAATCCAACCTTGCCACAAAAAATATCCTCTCAAATCTTGGGATTACACTTGAAATAGTTCTATCATTTTATTTCCATGTTTATGGAAGATCCAAATAGTGTCATCATGACTTCAGGGATATAACCTATAATAGTCCTACATCTGGGATCTTAGTCCAAGGCAACCCCAATAATAATCTAGGCTCTAAATCCATGGAATCCACTACCATTCCCAAATCCACAAATCTATAGTCTCTCCATCACAGAGATACAACTTTATAATATCTCCAACCATTGAGATCCATAAACATGGAAACTTCTATCCATGTACCTAACTCCAAACATGCTAGCCCATTCATGAACCCAAGTCCATAACCATAGACGTTGAAAATTGTGATCTCTTACCTAAGGATTCATTCCATAACCCACTATAAAAATATAAAACATGAGTGATGAATGAATTATCATGACCAACACCACTGTCTGCAACCCCTCATCTCACTAGTTGGTAAGGGTTCCATGGTGACACCCACTACCAGCTCGCATACACCCACTTAGGGTTGTTCTACTGATAGAACACCATCTAGGCCCCCTCAATCTCAATATAGTATAGGATCCCTAATGTGGGTTTTTAGTCTTATTCATGGTCTAGAGTTAACACCCAACACTCTTATACATCGCCCCTCTCAACAACATCAACTAGGTTGCACAACCTCATTGGCTAAATGGGTTTCACCACATGGGAAATAGTCAAGAGATGACCCATAAACTGTATCAGTCCTCAAGGTCACTCTAGATTTCTCTACTCACCCAAATTGATCTTGATTATACTACGATCTATATACCTAAGACTATCCATATCAAATAGAATATGATTTATCTTCCACCCTCTTGTCGACAATCTTAACTAGTTTGGAAGAAAAAAAGGGATCCTCTAAGGCCTACACATTGTATAATCTCTAGTTCCACCCTTACATCAAGCTTGTATGGTTACCAAGATCCTATGAATGGGAGCTTGGATATTATTTGGTATAGGCTCACCTCTCATGAGGTCTGGATTTTACCCGGTATCGTAAAGGTCCCAACCTAGACCATCGATGGACAATGTGTCAAGCGAGCACACAACAGTTTTTTGTGATTCCTAGAACTCGATCATTTTTAAAATTCAATAATTTAATTAAAAATATTACATTTGATTAAATTACCCATATTAATCACCCTTAACATCATTCTTGACCATCCACATGAAACATAAGAAAAACATAAATGCCATAGGGAAAGTATGTGAAACCCCTACCTTTTACCAAAGTGTTCCCAATTTAATTCCAAGGGTTGGAAGAAAGTTAAGGCCCATACAAGATTTTATAGCCTTTTCTATGATCAAATAATCCCATACCAGCATCCTGGGTTATTAACTCAAAAAAAGTATAAAAAACTAATTAATTATATCATTTTAAATTAATTAATTAATTCAATTAAACTATATAATATTTGGTGAAAACTCACATAGTTGTCACATATCACTAAAACCACCCCTAAAATCTCACGAGAGGTCCATCAAGAACTCTATACACCCTTCTTAGTTTAAAACCTAAGATATAGAACCATTTCCATATTTTATCCAAGTTAATTTTAATTAAAAACCAAATAAAAATTCACAGTGTGATGTACCATTGAAGAAATGATGAGTATCAATAGGAAGATTCCATCTCGATTCATCATTTTCTTAGTTTGCACAAAATCCCCTTCAAACTAAAGATATTTCAGCACTCTTCAGTGAAATCACCAGTTCTAACTTAAATGGAAACATTTTTGAATAAGTGGGAAAAATAAAGAATAGATATAGGAAGGAGAGGAGCTTCCACCAACCATCATCACTAAAATCACCTTAGAAACACCCCCAACAAAGGGGGTCTAATAAGGGGAAGGGGGAAGACCCCCTAGTATGCGCAACCAAAATGAGGGGAGGAGAGGGGCTACCCCCTCAAGAATTGGAGGGGGAAATGGTCATTTTCAACTTTTAATGTCTCGATTGACAAGCTAATAGATACCAACATCTAACTAGTGGATACAACAACCCACCAAGCTCTATCTGTATCCAAGGCTACAAAAACTACCCCGGCCACTCCTGGGGACTTCCTAAGCCCCAAGAACATTCCTTGAAATCCATTACTCACCCCAAAACATGTACTTAAGGTACCCAAACTCTTATAACTCAGTTCTGATGCTTGGTTCAAAATTCAAACTAGCCATTGGTATGAAAAATTTAAAATTCATCATAAAAACCGAACACCCACATAGGCACAAGGTTTTAAAACCTCCCCAATTTATCACTTATTTTTTCTGATAAGTTGTAGTGGTAGTACAACCAAACATCCTAGCATACCTCGATTGCGAATTCCAACTCAATTGGCTATGTTGCATTCCCAGGCGACCAAGGTCCATCAAAGGAACAACCACTAAATTGAGGTTATCAAACCAATAAAACTTGATACAACACTCATGGACACCATTGAAACACTATGATATTGTTTACCCAAGCCTAGATAACCCAAAACATGACCACATTATCATTGAATTCATCACCCACCCTAAGGTGATCCCCACTTATGGAGTTAGTCTATAACCACAAATTTTTAATAAATTGGTGATTCTTCCTTTGGAATTGACTACCAAAGAATGCTTGTATCCTAAAGATTCTCCCGACATGGTTTCAAATATTACACCTAATGAAACATGAGGAAGATTATTGCAGATCTCGATTCTAGCCTAAAACAATGAGTCCACTTTCCCAATCACAGAAAAATCATGTCAAATATTCCTTGAAAAGCCTATTCTAAATCCTAAAACACACTAGAAACACTTGATATAGAATATTCAATGTAATTTCTAGTTCACTATCCTCAATATAACACAAAAAATATCAGTTGAGACCCCTTTTAATGACCCTTCTCAAGGTAATTCAACCTCAAAAACTGATGTATCTAAAAAACACAATCATAATGATTTTATCCCCAGAGGCATCCCATGATCATTCAAGACAGATCTTCAAATTCTTTACTTGACTCCTGACGAGATTCCACAATTAGGTCCTCAACTATATGATCCACCATTATGTTCTAACCATGAAAACTAATGCATTCACAATCCAAAAAATTTGAATCATTATAAACCATCTTGAGCCTGGATCCCATGCTAAAACTCCACCCAATTCCACATCCAAATTTGATGTTTTCTTTCAATATGGAATCCAATAATAACCTGGTTTATTCATTCAGTGGTTCCAAATATTTCACCTAATGAATCATGAGGAATCTTCTTGCAGATCTCGATTCTGAACTAAAACAATGAGTCATCATTCCCAATTATAGAAAAATCATGTCAACTCTTCCTTAAAAATCCTTATCTAAATCCGAAAACACAATAGCCACTCCTGATATAGTAGACTCAAAGTAATTTTTTTGTTCACTGCCCCCTATCTCATACAAAAATATCAGTCGAGACCCCTCTAGACAACCCTTCTCAAGGACATTCAACCTCAACAACTGATGTTTCTATAAAACCTAATCATAATGCTTTTATCCTTATAGGCATATCATTATTATTCAAGGAATTTATTCAAATTTTTTACCTAAATCTTGATGAAATTCCACAATTATATACTCAATCAAATGATCCACCATCATGTTCTAACCATGATAACCAATGCACTCACAATCCAAAAAATCTGAATCGTCATAATCCATCTTGAGCCTGGATCCCATGATAAAACTCCACCCAATTATACATCCAAATTTGAAGATTTCATTCATTGTGGAATCCAATAATACACTATTTTATTCATTTAGTGGAATCTAAAATCCAATACGATCATCCAACAACTATATTACACTCCCGCAAAACTTATCATGAAATGGAGACATGATCATAGCCCACATCATTCTCCCAACCTTATGAGAATCATTTTCATCTCACTAAAAAAACAATCTCCCGATCACTATGGCCTATTCCCCATACCTCACTAGACATAATGACTAGAAAGTAAAATCCATATAATTATCAAGAACTATCCCACAATGGTTACCATAGAAAACATGCATTCCACTAATCCTATGCCATGATCACGTACTTTTAACCTTGACGCCATGTCTCCCGAACAATGCGGTTCAAGGTCTACACTCAGGTTGACTGTTCCATAGAACTGGACTCATTCCTAGAATAAACCTCATTAGAGAGGCACTTCAATTATTTCACCTAAATAACTAGTCCACAATTCTTGAAATAATCTCATCCAATTCCATCAATACATATCCTTATCACATACAATGTTGATTTCACACACTCGACTCATGATCCTGTGAATCTCACTACAACAAAATCAAGCGGTCCGTACTCTAGGACACATCAATTTCAACACTCTAGGAGAATCCTTTGAACTCATTTTCAAAATTGGTTACTATACTAATTCCATTAGTCCTTACATGAATTCCATACAATAATAATCATTAAGAATATTAGGTGATCATCCCTGCTCTAAGGCATGTCAACCTCATCCCCAAGATTAGCCTCCACCTAATGCCTTTTTATTTATGAGTATCCAGTCACACCCTGACCACATAGCTAAAAGCACACCCACTAGTCAATAAGGTCAAGAACTCAAAATTTCCTACCCGTTGAATGTTAGTATCAACACCCAATCACTCTATATGCTACCTTATAAACCAGTGGAATCATATTTCCCATTCCATAAACCCTAAGAACCTCTATCCATCAGTCTCATATGTTGAATCATGTACCTATTATTCACCTCACGTGAACCATAAACTCAGGATAACCCCTATGATGGGTCACCTCCAATATTAACAACCAAAAAATCACTAAGGTTATAGTAATAACTATGGATCCATTGGTCTCCCTTTTATCCCTACAAGTTATATCTCACATTTGGGTCACTAGCTCTGACCACCTTTCCATAGGTAAAACTTGTAGAAGGTCGCATTCCATGAGGCATAATCTATTCCCTCATCTAAAAAACCCATGGAATCCACATGAACAAACACCCACTTACATGGTCTCACATACGATGAAATTACACACCAACCACCTACCACAACTAGGGAGACCATCTACTCTGAGAATCTACACATCAGACTACTCCATGGAGGATTATGTCTCATTAGTCAACAATGGTAATAAACAATGATATCATCCCTATTGATCCATGTCAAGGGAAACAAAAAAATGGTTTAGTTAAATTATAATGAAATTCCATGATATATGAAAAATTTTCATATAGGTTATTACTTTCACTTTTAATAACCAAACCTATGTAAAAAAACTACAAGGGGTTCATCATTAGACATCCAATTCTATGCCGACCCAATAGGGTCACTACACCCCCTATGCACATAGACTACATCGTCACCCACATCATTAAGCATGTCACCATAGATCCACATGACCACCCATCAAAAGTAAATTAAAATATAGTTTGGACCATAAAATTATAATATCAACAATTCTTTATATGGTGAAATTCCATATGAAAAATTATTAAAAGTTTAAACAACTAATCCTCATTCATCAATTAGACCATGTATTAGTAGGCCTATATGTCACGTGAATCCTACATGCCTGATATGATACATGAGATTCCTCTTATCTTCATAGGCCAAGAGTCAAAATCAAATCATCAGCCTATTTACAATGGGTTAATATCCATAAATACATCATAAACTATGAACCTAAAGCATCTATGTGCGTCACTTAAGGATAAAATCATTTACAACTATAACATCTCAAACCAAACCAATAATTTGATATCCTTAATAAATTATACTTATTACCAGAATAATTTTTCATGATGCACCATTCAAATATCCATTAAAGTCTCTCACACATTCCAAAATATCCAACCTAATTTATCCCAAAATATTAATATAAAAATAAAATAGATCTGATACCAATTTATAACATCTTGGCCTTACTTACTCTATGAACAGTAACATAACCGGTTCTCTACATGACCTTAGGAACACCTCACCATTTTCCAAAGGCTTTTAATTAGCATTTGGGGTCTAAGGTGGTACTATGGGGAGAGTGTACCGCATGTATCACAGTTTTTAGTAACAAATAAAATAATTAAATATCATCTATAACATTAAAATAATCAGAGTACAAAGAATAAATACACATCTAGTAATAATAAATTAAATTCAAAAATGGCCTAAACAAACATGGAATATATACACCAACTGTCCACTATCCTGGTTACATATATAGACTATAATAAATTAAAAATAAGGATGATATATCCACGATCTCCCCGAGTCTTATATCAACCCAAGCCCCTGATATCCACCGTGCAATCCTTCTCGACCATGTTATCCCGAGTCTCTTCAAAAAACCATGCATGAAAAAATCATTTGAGTGATAATTAGGTACCCATATTCAATGGTAGCTTGATCATGGTGTCATCACATAACTCAGAAGGGAGACGCCAATGTGGTCTCTCACTAACTACCACATGTCATGATATATGCTTGTGATGTGATCAGATGAAATAAACAAAAACCATAAATAAATAAACAAACAAAATTTTATCCTTAGTTCCATGTCTCTGATTTACAATACCTTCTTCAGCTAGTTTTAGGGTTCCTCTGATCATGTCTTTATGATCATGCCTCCTAGGTAACATGCAATCTCCAAATCCATAACTGGCCCAAGTCATCCTCAGGACTCTGAGGTCCCATCCAATGGAAGTACTAACATTTGATATCCTAATCCAAGGAAACACCAACAATATCCTCTCAACATTGGGGGAAGAACTCATATCATTCTTATCATCTGAGATCTATGTCCATGGAATCTCCAGATAGTTTCTTCATGAATCTGGGGATGCAACCCATGAAGTAATTTTCATCCAGGATCCTAATCCAAGGTATCCCCAACAATAATCTTGGTTCTAATACCATGGAACCTCCTATAGTGATCAAGCCCCAAATCCATTGAATATTTTCCATTGAGGTCCAAATACATGTAATATCCAACCATTGAGATCCATATCCATGGAATCCTCCATCTATGTACCTAGCTTCAAACATTTAGCCCATCAATGAACCCCACTCCATAACCATAGAGGCCCAAACAAGCGATCTATACCCTGAGGGTTCATTCCATTACCCTCCATAAAAATATAAAACACGAGGGATGGAAAAAATCCCATTCCCAACACCACTATCCACAACCCCTAAGATCACCAGCCGTTATGGACTCTATGAAGACACCTACTACCAGCTCACACACACCTACTCAAGGTCAATCTATTAATGGGGAACCCAATGGGCCCCCTTAGTCTTAGTAAAACATAGGCAACCTTGAATGTCTTCTCAATCTTACTGATGATGTTGGATAAACACCCATCACTCTAGGACATTGTACCTCTTGATGTCTTCTACTAGGTAGCATGGTCTCATCAACTACATGGGTCTCACCACATGGGAAATATTCAAGAGATGTCCACCAAACTATCTTGGTTCTTAAGTAGACTATTTTTAATTACACTTACCAAACCCAAACTCAGTTAGCCTATGATAAATCTACCTAGGCCTGGTCATATAAAATTAAATATGGTCACTTCTCTGACCTCATCTCGATAAGCCTGAACTACTCGAAAGTATAAATGGATCCTCTATGGGCTACACAAATTTTAGTATCTAAGTCCACCCTCTCCTCCAACATGTAGGTGTTTTAAGCCCATACACATGGTATCCTACGTCTAATATAGTCTATAATCATATATCATAAGGTATGGAGGCCACCTAATATCATAATGGTCTTGGCCTCATCTATTAGTGGCTGAGGCATCAAGTTAGCACACATGGGTTGTTTGTGACCTCTAGTGCTAAAAAATTGTATACATTCAATTGAATTTAATTAAGAACTTTATATTTTATTAAATTACATTGGGGAATCACCCTTAGTGGTGTTCTCAAGAATCCACATGTAACATATATTTCATAGGGAAAGTACACGATACCCCTACCTTTTACTGAAGCTTTCCCAATTTAATTCAAATGGAAAACAACCACTGCCAAGGACCATCCCTGGTCGTTCACCCTCATCTTTGATCAACTAATACCATGTCAAAATACGTATCTCCAAAATAAATTTTAACATAAAATATTAATTAATTATAAAATTTATAATTATTAAATTAATTCAATTCAACCTCATAATATTTGGTAAAAAATCAGTGGGTCAACATGCCACACTAGAACCACCTCCAAAGGCTCAAGGGAGGTATATTAAGAACCCTAGAAAAATTTATCATCCAAATCCCAAATCACTTGAACCATTTCTATAATTTAAAAATTTTTATTTAAATTAAATATAGTAGAAAAATTCATGTAATGATGTACCATTGATGAAATGATGAGTGGTGATAGGAGGATTCCATCTCAGGTTATCCCCTTCCTATACAAGATGAAATCCCCTTCAAACTTGGGTTATTTAAAATTTATATAGTGAAATATAATTTTATAAACTAAATAAAAGAAATTCCAAATCAATGAGTAATAAAAGGAAAATAGAAGATAGATTGGAGAGAATCCTATACCCCCCATCACCATTGAAATATCCCAGGAAACATACCCAAAACAAGGGTAAACTAAGGAGGGGAAAGGGGGGAATCCCCCTGGTCTATACAGAAACAATTATGGTATTATGATGGGTCACCCCCTAAAAGACTTTAGGGGGTGAAAAAGTTTATTTTAAATTTTAATTCCTCCACCCGAGAGCTGGTGTCGACCACTAGTTTGTTAGTGGATAAAGCATCCCACCAGGTTTTTATATGACATCATTAGAGAGCTAGTGGATAGCGATATACAAAACTACAACATCCTCCCTTTCCATTCCAAGATCCCTACCAATACCATGAGACATACTATGAACTTAATACCTCACCGAAAAACACATACGCTAGGTAACCAAACTCTCAGAACTCAATTATAATTCATAGTTCAAAATCCATCCCAAATACTAGTTCTAAAAAATTTATAATTCTCCCTAAAAACTGACCAACTTTAAGGAAGTGAAGTTTTATAGGAATACCGTCAATTTTTTAAATAATCCATTGATGGGAGAGTCAGGGTACTGTGTGGTAAAAATTCCCCTTTTAATCTCAGGATAATACATAGATGATTGTTGCTATAAGAGGGAAGACAAATAGTTAATGGAGGATGGTGACATCTAAATCACCACCCCCAATGACCTCGAAGCTTCCCTGACCAATCTAAGGAGTAAACTTGATGAGTATTATGCACTTCCCATCAAAAAAATTGATTCATTAATTTCAATATTTATAAACCATCAGGTCATACAAGTCCCACTTAATAATAAGTAAAAACATCCAAATATAAGATAATGGAACATAGATACATGCACCCTCATATTTATGATCTTGGATGTGTCAACAAAACCAAACCAGTAATAAGGTTTCTAGGATTCCAAATAAGATATATATACCCCTAATATGATATATCAAATTATAATGGACTCATATTATCTCCAAAATCATAATATGTTTACACACCATCTCCCCCTGATGATGGAAGAAATCAAGGACAAGATCTCCAAAATTCCCTTGATAATAATAAATTTACATCACACTTTTTATATAAAAAGATACATCCTCACAATTTTATGATGTTAAAAATGCCATAAAATTGTTTTCTGAATCCATAAATTCTATTATATTATTTACCTCTAATAAAGATAGTTCAAAAGAGGATCTTAGGGATGATCCTCCAATATTTGAGGAAGGTGTATCGACCACCATTGATGAACCAAGATAGATGAAACTCAATAAAAAAGAGGATATATGAACCACATTAATTATTAATTTTATGACCCTTTAATATAAGTAAAGATACATATTCTTTCTAAAATAATATTGGGTTTTATTTTCATATAATTACACCTAGATTCCTAGTTTGGATCCTGAGGTGGCTACCCATCACCCATGCTTTCTAGAGGATCATCATGGATATAAAAAATTATTGAAGAAAATAAATATTATTCACACTGACAAAGTGGAGGATAAAGTTGATATGCTAATCATGGTCAACTTCATCATGGAGTTCCAATACTTGAAATGGATAGTCAAAAATGTCTTAGTAAAAAATAATAATGGATAAATCAGTTTTTTAATTTACTTTGGGGATCTAAGCTATCATTCCTTGAAATATTATTTCCCTATCCCAAAAAGGAAACTATTGATTTATGAGACTAATAGAGTTCAATTTTTTTCCTTCATGTGTGTAGACTCCACTAATAACCAAATTTAGATATCCCCTGAAGATGAAGAGGCCACCGACTTCAAAACAACCCAAGGGGTTTACTATTACCAGGTAATTCCATTTGGATTGAATAAAATTGGTTCTTTATATCAGTTTACCATGTAGATTTTTACAAACCTTTCATGGGGAATATCATTGATTTTTATGTTAATGAGTTGATGGTAAAATATTAAGAAAATTGTGACAATCTATCCAATTTATAGACAATTTTCAATAAACCACAACAACACATCTTAATGTTAAACCCCATGAATTATGATCTAATATTTACATCTAGAAAATATATATGATTCATGGTATTCTAATATGGTATCGAAGTATATCTTAATAAATCCAAGGTGATAATTTATATACCCCTTCCTTGAAATCTCAAGGATTTGATAGGACTCCATGGATGAATAACCTATATTAGGTGATTTATAGATAACCTTTCTAGTTGGTTCTTATCCCCAAAAATATTGATGAAGAAAATAAGTACTTACAAATGATATTATAATTTGAAGACATATTCAACAATCTCAATAAATATCTCTTACACCCATTGGTCTTGATACTTCCAGTAGTTTGTAATTTGTGGAAACCTTGGATAAAGCTATTGTCTCACGCATTTCTCAGAGAAATTATATGGGAAAAGAGAATAGTCTTTATTAACTTAGAGTGAAAATTATTGATGCGAAGACATAATATTTTATCATTGAGAATAACGAACTCTCACTGATCTTTTTGGTTTAGAAGCTAAATCAAATCTTGTAACATCATTAGGTCCACTTGATATCTTGAATTTATTTGCTAAAATATATCATAAATCAACCCATATTGACTAGAAATTTGGCATGATTGGTGGTTATCTTTCAATATATAAACTTCCAGTCTGTTTCTTAAAGGGATGTTAAAGGATAAGCATTACCAAATTACTATTATTTATTCCTAAGTGTGACATTGAATTTATAGATCCCTGGTGATGATATATTCTTTTTCCAACACACTCTTTTTATATGGGAGATGTATTTTGAAAGTGCTTCTAGAAGTATTATGGGAATAAGAATGGAAGACCCAATTCTCAATTAGGTTGGACTGAGGATTGACATTATTTCTCCAATGAAATTGGTCAAATTGTACTACTTTATATCCTTAGAGGGTTTCCCCAACAATGTGGTAGAATACTAATCCCTCATAATAGGATTGGAGTAAGAATTGAAGATACTTGTGGTTTACCTAAATATCAAGGGTGACTTTGAGCTGGTAATCAAACAAATAAATAGAGAATATGCCATTAAGGAGGAACTAGTCCCCTTCCTTGATTGTTCATGAGGATTGATGGTGTGTTTCACTTTCAAACAAATGTTAACCCATGATTCATGTTCCCAAAATTCTTATGTCGATGCGTTGGATAATGTGGTCACAACCTGAGTTGATCTAATTCAAGATTATATAGTAATCTATAATGCACAACATAGAGTTTTCTCTCCATTAATCATCCATAATATTGATGAGATCAATGAAATAAATATAACCACATACATAGGCATTCCAATATCCTCACCAACAAAGGATGAAACTGGATAGATGTTCCCCATAGTGGACTATCTCCAAAATAGATTCCTTCTAGTGAATAGATCCATGAAATAGTAAATACATCACTGGGAAGTAAAGTTTGTCCATTATGATGACTTGAACTCCCAAAAGTACCTCTATAAGGGGGATTCAATGGAATTCTTATCAGATTTATCAAAGTCTGTGATATACTTACCATAATGAAGAAAGTCAATTATGGTTCTTACAGAACTCATCAATTAGGAACTAAACTCTCTAATAAGATAAAAATAATTGGGTATTTCTAGCCATTGATGATTCAAGATTGCATAGGATTATTCAGGAAATTTCATTCTTGGAAAATACAAACCAATTTTATTCACAACCCTCTAAATAATTTCACACTTGAAAATAATCCAAGTCAATTACCATTTGGGTAATTAATGTTATGGGTCCATATCCCCTTGAAATATCAAGGTAGTTCAAGTATATCCTTATAGTCATCAATTTATTCATCAAATAGAGAAAGGCTATACCCCTTATGAAAGTTAGTAAAAAGGATTATATCAACTTCATGAAAACCAATATCATTACAAAATTAATTTCCCCACAAATAATATTGATGGAATAAGAAACCAATTCAAAGGTTTTGAGTGGAAGAGGTTATAACAAAAATACAACACTTTTTCTAAACATTCATCCCGCAACTATGTAGTGGCGAGTGGACATATGAACTATTTTAATAAGACCCTATCAAAAATACTATATAATATATTATAAAACGATATGAATTTATGGATAGAGAAACTCCTACATGCCTTGTGGAATTATGGAACCACAATTCATACATCCACACAAGAAACCATATATTCACTTGTATAAAGTATTGAGGACGTCCTACCTATAGAGGTACAACTTACCTCAATTCATGTTGCTATATTCAACAATATTTTGGAAGATAAGAAGTCTTAGATCAAATTTGATGAGCTAGAATGGATCAATGAGAAAATTTTGTTCACAATGCACAAGGGGTACTCCAATGGAGCATACTCCTTGATCATAATGGATATAGATCATACCATGCCTCCCATGAATTCATGGTTCCTTGAAAAAAAAATACTTTTCATAAATTCACATAAAGTTTAAAAATAACTTTTCACATGATGTTAAAAAATATAAAAATGTCCTTATGGTACGATGTTAAACTATATATACATAGTCCTTATTTCACTAATTTAAACAATATACCCCTTTTCATCCTTGATGTATTATATTATAGTACATGGGACCTAATTTCAAGATGGATAAAATTAAACTATAAGGAACTTACATCCTTGTCATATGATATAAAACTAAAATATGTTTATTATAAAATCCTTAGAAATATTCTCTAGTGTGACATGAGTATTCTTCCAACTACATATTGTTTCTCACATTGAGCCTGACTCACATGAGCTTATAGGTATTTTTATATTTATATAGAAATCTTGATTTAAATGCACCATGTACAAAGGTAAGAGACATGATTTTGGTTTATTGATGTGAAACTTAATGACATCATATCTTTCATATACAACCATTCAGATTATCTGGGAGAGTATGTGATATTTATCTTCCCTATACAATAGTTATGTATATATTGTACTTAGTGTGTGTTCTCTTTACCCATATGTGGGTTGCCTCTAAGATAAATACCCATAATAAGAACTATATATCTATTGATTCATATTGATATAGGATTCATTATGACACCTGCATCACCTATAGTGGGCCCAAACACAAAATTAATTCCAATTATTCCCCCCAATTTAAGGTGGTTTTAGGACCCTCATCAAATTCATGTTTAGTTCTCTCTCCTTGATTGACATTAGGGTAAGGGAACCTCATATATTTTACTTATCCTCTCATGTATATAAGCTAGATCTATACAGAGATAGCCACATTAGGAGAAATACATGTGGCTTGATTCCTATTACTAAAATATATGTAGTGGATCCCATATATCATATCCTAGGATCAATTGTGAATCTTCACCACTATAAATCTATTTATCCTTAAAATAGAGTCTGGTTCATGAGAGAGTCCCCAATTCTTATTTTTTAATCATTTTTCAGTTTTTACCAGGGATATAATTACCCTATATAATCTTTTACCTTATTTCATGATATTAAACTTCATAACACACATGTACAAGTATAATGGAGTTAAACTATAAGGCATGATCGCATGGTAGAATGAAATTAAACTACAACACATAAAGTCCATCTTGTATGACCTTAAACCACTTAGGGTCATTCGTGTTATGTGACTTTCCTTTCCATGCCTAAAATATATATATGTTCAAGGGATAATGGAATATAAGACCCAAAACGGGATTCAAATTCATCCTTTTTACCCAAAATACCTAGTGTTTGGACTCCCCATATTCATATTTGGCAATTAATTGAATAATTTTGTTAATAAAAGCATAGGGTTCATCAGTTTCTAATCCCATGATAGGATATTGAAGTGACCCACTTCTAAATTTAATATATATCTATGTAGTGGATATTAATCATATCATAACTATATATGGATTGATTCCTATCACTACATGATATATTGTGACATCCAAATTACCAAACCCATCAAAAATTCTAATCAAATCCCTATACTATCTTAGTGTTTGAATCTCTATCCATCCACATTGGGTTTTATCCCTAAATTTAATATCAAGGAAGTTTTTTTTCATTTTTCACATGAGATATATATAATAGAAACAATTCCCCTCACCCAAAATCATACCCTAGAATTTGAGGTTTTCCATAAAACATCACCTTTCCTTCTTGAGATCTAGATATATGTGAGAAAACCCTTAAGAACTTTGTATGGCTTGATTCCTGGTCTTATAGGACACATGATGATGCTCTAATCCCAAATATATGTCCCTATCTATAATTATGTCAGTATTAAATATATTTACTAATATAAGGGGCTACCATCCTAATAAAATGATGAGAAACTTCTAGAAAATTATTATTCTTTGTATGAATTTAGACTATAAGCCCTTGTCACATGATGTAAAACTGGATGACCCATTAGACCAAGCATCATGAACTTAAACTATGTGTACCCCTTTATTAGGATCTCCTATTTTTTCCTAGGACTCTCATTAATTTTAGGTTTCCCTTAAATTTTCTAGATAGATTGTCTTGATAAATTTTGGTCAACATTATGCCCCCTTTAAACCTCATTGAAAATATGGTTGTACTCACTAAACCAACATGTTTAGGTAAAATAATAGTATAAATCTGGATTCAACTTCATGTCAAGCCTCATTGACTCAATAATTTATTTAATAAAAAATTATTTACATGTTATTGTACTCAAAAACACCTTATGTATCCTTTCTCCCTTGAACCTAATTCATTCTCAAGTTCTTGAATACCTATATATATTTTAATACCATCAATAATGAGTTTATTTAACTCCAAAGGACACCTATATTTGGTAATGTTTTATTTCCACCATGCATGGACCTTCCAAAAAAGGGATTCTATAATTATAATGGTAAATAATATCCAATATTTTTATACTTGAAAAATCTCATTGCAGGGCCCATCATTCAAATATGGTCAATAGTCTTCCCCAAAATACCTGTTCCACAATGTAATATTTTCATTCAAGTACTTTGAGTTATGATTTATGTATTCCAAAACCATGATATTAAAATTTATTCAAGTACCTTTGATATTACATTCTTTTACATCATACCTATTTTCAAAATGAGATGCGTGAAATATTTATTCCTCATCACATGAACCTAAACTACATGGAGAATAGGGTCCGATACACATGAACACAAAAAACATTATCAATATTAAATGAACTTAAAATATATAGAGTGGTATAATTTATATGACCTTGAGTTATTCAATGTCCATTTTTCTTTGTAAAAGATCCATAGCTCAGATTGGAATTTATTTAACTCACTATCACTTTCTTTAAATTTCACATATCGGCCTAACCCTAGTCTA
Organism: Viscum album; assembly: GCA_963277665.1. Classification (NCBI taxonomy): domain Eukaryota; kingdom Viridiplantae; phylum Streptophyta; class Magnoliopsida; order Santalales; family Viscaceae; genus Viscum; species Viscum album. The sequence goes on from OY728153.1 coordinate 654,328,114, forward strand.
TTTGAACCAAAATTACACAAACAATTTTTTTTTATATATTTCTCCAATGCATAACACTTCATATTATAAATTATTGAATCTCTATAAATATCTCATATCTATCAATAACATATGCATCCAACTCAAAATCCACTACTGCTTGGTAATGTTTTGGTGATTCCATATATGGTCCTATTAACCAGAGGCATTTTCATCCTAAAGGGAAGGGTCCTCTAACCTCATATGCCTTTAATAACATTGAAATGGAATTTTTTAACCTGATGTGGTTGGAATTCATCGTCAAAATACATATTCTATGCCAGATTTTCTTGATCTAAAAACTATGATTAATGATTTACATGTCACATTGATTCATCAAGAGGTTATTAGGTCATTATCAACCCCTCAAACCTTGCTTAGGCCATCTTATATTAAATAAAATACACGATATAGGCACCATGACCATAAACTATGTCCACTAATCTGAGATGGTCTATTGTAACATTGAGATCTCAATTCACATCAGGTTTTTCATTACCAATGTTAGATAAACTATCTCACTTTCATACAAATATGCTCAAACTTAAAATTTAGAAAATTTTGGTCAAATATATCAAACCCTGAAAATTAGTAACAATTTGGTTAGAGATTTGAGACCTTAAACTCTAACCCCCTTGGTCTGAGAATCATGACCTTAAACCACATGCACTATTCCTTGAGGTTTTCTATATTCATGATGTTTGAATCCCCATTCATGTCAGGTTTTCTCTTCCCATGTTGTTATACGGGTCGCCTCACTTTTATCAAAATAGGTTCCATATAAAAAATCATCTCCCATGAGACCAAATTTCAGTATCTTAAAAAACCTAAAAAGAAGAGATACAAAACTCCCCATCTTAAAAAACTTGTAAATGAAATCCTTGGAAAAATTCAATTCTTTTCTCAACGGGTGTGCATCCGTCATAACTTGGAAAAAATTGATCACTTGAAATGGAAATGGAACAATTTTTTTTGGATGAAACACTATAAAAGGGTGATAAATTTAAAGGCCATGTTTATTCCTAATATATCTTCCCAATGTAAATATTCTGACAAAAATTAGCGATGAAAGAAAAAAATAAAAGGCATAAAACATGCCAGGTTGAAAATCTAAAAAAGGTGGCATAAGAAAACTCCACATCCTAACCCACTAAATCTCCTCTATATGAGTCTTAGGAAGAATTTAAGGTTGTAATGAAGAGATGATAAGCTAGTGGGATCTACTACATGATCCAAGAAGAAGTCATGTTATTCTCTCTAGGTCCCTTGAACTATGAAAAATTTATAGAATCTATTAGTCACTCTCATAGGATTGTTCGAATAACCTATTTGAAGTGCATGAGGATATACCTTCAGGGTACTTGATCCATTTTTAAACATCATAATCCTCATTCCAAAATCCCCAATAATTGATCCTCATCACAATGAGTCACCTCCATCCATATATAGTATTATGGATATGGGGAATACCTATACTCATTTATAATCCACACCCTAGATGAAATCATCTCACATCCAAATGGACTATATCTAGTGTTTCAGTTATAATATTTATACCTCTACCCTTACATGAGACATTCCTAGGAGGAAGTCATCCACATTTAAATAGACTAATTCTAGATTTTTAGTGATGGTATTTATTCCTATTCCCACCCAAGATCCATACCTAGTAGGATATATTCTCCAATCAAGTGTTTTGGGAATCTAGATTGACTTTGTCAATTCCAGGTTCAATGTTCAAGAGAATTTTGGTTATTATGAAATTTATCTTCAAAGGATTTCTATAGGTTATCATCAAATGATAATCATAATGGAATAATGACCAACCAATTTAAAAGTTATTAAGTAAAAAATTTGTTTTACTCATTAATAAAAAGATAAGTGGGTCATTTACTTGTTAGATATTCTATTAATTATTGTGAAGTATTAAAGAATTCTCTCTATATAAATTTATATTTTGTGAATTGGTTTTTGGGATTCATCAACATTTTGGTGAATCACATCTAGTTTTGTGGCCTCATATTCTTAATCCAAATGATTACTATCCACTTTTATGGAAATAACATCCCTCCTACCGAATTAGTCTTCCTTAATTAGTAAATAGAGTTCTACCAATATATCATTAGAGGAATATATATAGTTGTATCATGGAAGTGGATACTCCTTAAACAATCCTCATTGTTTGGGATGGTATTATTAGGAATAGTGATCAAAAATCATGCATTAGTAACAAAAAATGTGGCGGAAAAAAGACAAATTAAACATGAATCATATGCTCACCACATTTTATAGCTTAGTGTGTGTGGTAGATACCACCTTTAGTATCTTGAGACTATCCCTCAATGGTAATTCTATTAGTTATAGTTTGGGAATACCAAATCGTTAAGGATGGATCATCATGTGCATCATTTTCCTTTATTATGGTCTATTCAATTGAAAGATTTAAACTCTCTTATGTATTGAAATACTTTCCAGTCTATGGTGTGGAAATATCTCGGCGAAGCCAAAATTTTCTAGGTCCTTTATATTTCAACTAAATTATCCTAGGGGGTTCTAAAATTTCTAAATATTGTTTAGGAAATACCTCCATTACAATATGATGGATTCCCTTGGTCTCCCACTGATGAATCAACTTTGTGATATTATCTATAGATAAATCTATATGATTCAAATATTTGAATCCTCAAACCATGCATGGAAGTAATAAATTGAAACATAGGTATTGAATACTTACACCATTATAGCTTATTATTGAAATTCTTAAAATCTTCTAGGGAACAAAGATCATCGATGTTTCAAAATAGATCATCCATGATTATCAAAGCATCAAATAATTTAAGAAGTCATGTTATAAAAAAATGGAAGTCAATAAAGCTTATAAAGAATCACAATAATGTTTGGTCATCTTATATAAGACATAACTTACACCATTAGTAGGAATATTGGATAGGAAATTCAAATAAAGGATTAGGTTATGCCCTTCTTGAGTTTCACCCATTTCTATTTTGAAAGAAATCCCTTCTGAGGTCCAAGAACCTCATTACCATAAGATGTTGATGTCTCTAGATTCATGGAATAGAGACCAATGTATTACCAAATCAATGGGCCATTAAGGATGAAACCTTAAGGAATAATGTGAAATAATAAATATAACATTTACCTTTTGGCCTTGAGTAAATTAAAAATTTCAATGAACTCACATTTTTCCACTTACAGATCCCCATGGATGAAAATTTCATAGAATGAATGAATAGTGGTGAAATTGGGAACAATTTTTTTAGATCAAAGATCAACACTCATATATTCTCTTTCTAACCTAGAGAGCCTACTTCCTAGTCATCCTTGACATATGGATGAGAACTTAGAGCATTATTTGTATTTCCATAAGTGTATATTAGAGATACGATAGATGGTAAAACCTCTTATGAATCATAAATTTTTTAATGAAATAATTATTGGCATGAACATATTAATGACATAAGACCATACTCAAGGAGGAAAATTCTATATAACTCTTATATAAAATATTCATGAACACTAGAATCTTCTTGGATACATTATTGAGGCCCAAATAATTTTGAAAATAGATTCAAGTTTAATGTCACAATATCTTGAGAATAGATGGATAAATATAATTTATTTAATTAAGCCTTCACTTTGGGAGTTTATACTTCATATGAGATATTAAGGGGGATGTGATGTTTACAAACCCCATCAGAATGATCTTCGACACCTGGAGTTCCATCCAAGCATCCTTAGTGGATGGTTTTTATTTCCAAGAGTCTTAATCCCTCTATTATTATAAATACATATAATTATAAGGAATTGGGGTAATGGTGTCCATAAATCTTGTGGAGGGAAAAAATCAAGATTCATTACCCACTTTTGAGTTATCTTAGTTGATAGAGGTTTAGTTGAATAAAACCTTTCATACAACTTTTTTGTCTCCACCAATCAGTATTGTATCTCTTCAACTTTAGCTTCTAGGGGAACCTTTTTTAATGAACTATCTCAACCAATTTCACAATAATATATGAAAAAATATATGCATTAACATATTTTGTGTGAAGCTTAATGCTGACCTCAATTGGTGGAAGATAAACCTAGATTTAAATTTCCTCCTACATGAATATTTCTGATGAAAACTCTAACAGATTATTCATCTGTGATGGTATAGTGTGAATAAGCATCAAATGACTATTTTATAAATGAAATTAGTTAGTGGTGTTTCTATTTAGTAATTCTTTTTAATTTTCATTGGTTGAGAGGATGGGTGGTCTGACTCATCATACCATTTGGGGGGAAGTATTATTACCTACTTCCGGACTCCCTTAATGATTTAAGTCATATTTGTGAATCCCTCCCATATCCTAGTCTGGGATAGGTTTCCCATGTGAAAATGACTTGATAAAATCTATTTGGAGATTTTAACATCATTTTTGGTTAAAGATCTTCATCTTTATTCTATTGGTTTGTGATACCTTGGTATAAATCCGTATAGCAGGGAGCTCTAGAATTTATCACTATCTAGGTTGGCATCAGGGTTGGTGGATTTGGGATTAGGTCTATTATATGGGATTATTATGTATCCCTATGAATGGATTCATAACCCATGTAGTTTAGTGTAACTTAGTAGGAAATTACTTACCTTTTAAGTTCAATTGATGAAGACCAATTCCATGAACATTTATGTAATGTGGAATGGACAACTAGGTGAAAGGTTCCTAAAAATGGTTATTTTGGCACTTACAAATGAGGGAACCTTTTTGGTTAATCTTGTGTGTAGGTAACTAGACATGAGATGGTATGGTTGTGGATTACACCTCACAAGATTCCTTTGTTGTCTTCTTCATTTCAAGTCATTAATAAATTTCATTCTTATTACAAGAGACATGATAGATCACCCCCAGCCTATCACTGGAGGTATCCCTAGTTCTTTACTAAAAGAATCCTTGGATCATCACCATAGAATTATTATTCACCTTATTCTCATCAATATATAGTGATATTATGCTCATCACATAGGGTATTCTATTGTATCATCCTAACCCTAGCCATTATCATAGAAATAGATGAGGTTCTACTAACTTTATGTGATATCCACCTAACCCTACAGGATGTAAATAAATACTAAGGGATTAATAAATCATTTGGGGATGACTTTCCCTTTATATAAATGCAAACTTTCAAGAAATAAATAAAATATCCTAAACAAAAATATATGATGCATGAAATATAGATGATACAACTAAAAAATACCAATAACCAACATTATCAGAGTTATAGAAAAATGTGAAATAAAAAATCCAAATAAAAAATAAAATACATCATGAAATAAAATCATTGATGTGGAATAACTCCAACAAATCCAAAATAAAATATTCAAGCTCTAACCACCCTCTCATGAATGTTGCATCATTATGATTCATTAGATAAATAAGACGCTTTTCCTCTACCAATTTCATAATGAATAACATTTTCATATGCACCAAGGTGTATATGTTGAAGGTGTGTAATCCACCCAGTAGGAAAACCCCAAGATACTTACCAACTAATTCCACCAGTAAAAAAAAAATTTATCTCACAATTCAAAATATAAATAAAACAATTGACAATAAAATAAAAAATAGTTTACCATTTTAAATCAATTAATCATAAAAATAATAAATAGTTAATCCATTTACTCCACTTGGCATGCCCATTCCACACTGTCACACACACACATATACATACCATGATGGTCCCAATAATCACATGTAGTAACTCATCCATACACAAAGATGTTTATTTTTGATAAACCTCCATGTGACCCAAGTGGCACCAGGTACTAAGTATGGTCCAACAATGATACATTCAAGGAAAATGAACACACACCATTTCATATATTCTAAGTTCCCATTCAAATAATCCCTTTTAAATTCCTATAGTTATTTTAGTAATTTTATCAAAAAATTTATATGTGTTAATTTAAGGTAACCAATTTCAATGACGAAACCAAATGGTTTTTACTAACAACCTTTAAAAATAAATCTATGGTTCTAAAGTCATAAAAAATAATTTTATTTAAAAATAAATCATAACATATTTTTTAGGAAAAGAATATAAAACTATTTAAAAATATGATCCTTCATGTTTTAGAATGATTTAATATAAAGAGATAAGCCACCTACCTCAAAATGATTATTGTTCTAAAAGAATTGTATAATGATTCTAGATAGATCCGGTTTCCTCCTTCATTTCCTTTGATTCATAGAACCTCACACATCATGATATGATGAAACTATCCTCTAGATTGAAGATATCCTCTAAAGTTTCCTAAATGATGTATTGATGTTAATAGAAAATATTGATAAGATAATTATATTTGGAGGGAACTGGAATAATTAATTTGTTGGTCTTGACATCATTCATATTGTGATGGAGCGATTCACATCGTGAATCTTTGAGATTCCACACACACCAAAATTCAAGTCACCTCAGTCTTAAAATCCTGAAAACCCATTCACATTGTGAATAACATTTCACCTTGATAATGTCATGAGACAACATCCATAGGAATCAAACTTGAAAATAATGCATGCCTAGAATGAAATTTATGTAATTTTCCCTAAAACCATTCACATCATGAATAACCATTCATAGTGTGAACTGTATCATATAGCTAGATTATGAATTTTGAGATAATTTATCCTTGTAACACCTCTAACAACTCAACCACTGTACTCTAAAAAATAATGTGAAATAAATATTTACCTCGAACTGGGGGTGCTACATCTAGTCTTGTCACCTAGGGAAAGTTGATTGTGACCACATTAGGCTCATAGCCTTAGGTGGGGTTTTGTAATCCCATGTTTGTCATATGGGTTTCTTATGATCATCACATAAGATTTAGGTAGATTAGGTTAAAGAATATACCTAGTAGGAAGCTCAAATATTAGGATACCAAGACGATTATCTTGACTCAAGGTATTCTTGAAACCAAGAGGAGTATCTCAACTTATGGTATATTAGGAAATATAAAAGGGGAATCTCATCTTTAGGAATATTGAAAGGAATTTTTGTTTTATTTATATATGGGAATGTATTTTTGAGTATATTAGGATTGAAACTCATAGAGAAATATAAAAAATCATAGTCAACAATAATCAATGTCCATATAATTTGAGGTGTGCAATTTAGGGTCATGTGATAGGACTAGTCTATGCAGTTTTACATTGTACGGTAAGGACATGTGCGATAAAATTTTAATATATATATCTAAGACTTGATGGTGAATATTTTAATTTGTATCAGTTATGTTATCATAATGATCAATTATAACTCTATGCCCACCTGATTCATTCTCAGTGTGAAAAACAAGATATGGAAGATCATTTTTATTGCATTGGATTAAATAGTAGGGGATTGAGTGGGGATTTTGGAATTAGGTTGAAATTTTGGTTCAACCTATCTATTGGTAATAAGAGAAGATAAGTTATGTCTATGGATTAAATATAATAATATTCCTACTGTGGATTTCTATTCCATGAAATGGAAAACAATATACTTGGGGATTATACAAGTTCTTCCCTAAGATACATAACCTAGTATGTGAGTTAAGTAAAGGTAAGGTTTTAGGGATTACATATAATAGGAGTCCCAAATAGGGAAACCAATTTTAGTACCTTGACTCAATGTATTTTTGAAAAAAGAAGAAGAATATATACCCAAAGTGTTAATGTGGGGATTACACATGTATGATACCCTTATATTGGTGTCCCCAGCTCGTTGATGACCTGAGGTGATAAAATCATAAATGGGAACCATCTTGGGTGTTATTACTGAATAGGTGTAATTCCCCAGTTCCGAAAGCTGCCCAGAGACGCCCCATACCCGGTTGGTCACATGACCTCAAGCGCATTTACCCGAATTCCAGAGGATGCCGACTAGCAGTGAGGGACTTGGGTGTGATAGTGGGGAAACTATTCCCTCATTGGCAGAGTAACATATCAGAAGTAAAATAGGCAACAATAGCAGAAGTAATAATAATACCAAACAACAGTAAACAACAGAAGACTGAAGAAATAAACAACTGGAGAACACATGTATATATGATGCATGATACATATGTCTAAGAAAGCATCCAAACAAGTCACAATGCTGGAATATAATATAAAACCAAAGTACAACATAAAATAGATAAAATGATCCACATCATCGCAAGCCTCAGCTTGGTCCCATGCTCCCCAGCTCCACAACAATCTAGTACCTAAAGTAGAAGGGTGATTCCCCTTATCTATACCTATAAAAATATAATCTATTTGGGCCCAAAATCATGCCCCAAACAGGGTTCGAGACTAATCCTAGTAGGAAACCACCCAAAGATCTGTTCCTAACAGTCAGTGAATATATATGGAAGGCTATAAAAAAATGAAGCAGTAAACAAGGAAGTACACATAGTAATAGTCCTACAAATTCAATTGAATTCATTTTCAAATATCAAGTAAGTAGATAATCAAAAGTAGGTAACCCTCTAGGAATTACTCACATCCTAACCCCTCTGGTTTATCACAAGTAACCTTCTAGGAAGTACACATAGTCTAACCACTCTGGTTCATCTTTAGAACAAAATCTCTGAGGAAGAACTCAACATCGATTCCCCCTTTAGTCTCATATCATTAACTAATAGAAACTCTAAGGAAGCACTCGATATCTAATTCCCCTTGTGGCCCACATCGGGGAATTACAGACACCTTGAGGGAGCACTTACGTCCACCCCCATATGGTCTCGCAATGTAATAATAAAATAGTCACTATAGAGAAGCCCTCAACGTCCATTCTCCCTATGTTCAACTACACCAGGTCCTCACATCCCTATATAAGTCAATCGTGCTTAGAGATATATGGAAGGCAAAGTAAACCTTAAGAAATACTTGGATAAAAAATCTACAACATATCATAGCATGTCAAATAATAATAACTCCATCCTAACAATACTAGGCATGGAAAGAAAACAACCTAACATGGAACTAAAACAAATGGTCAAAACAAGAAAACATGGGAAAAACCTCCATAACATGGAAAAATTAACCCTATTTATAAAAAATCAACCTATATCCAAACAAACAGGGCATAGTAGGCAATAACAGGGTTAAAACCATAAACACGCAATACCCCGAATGAGGGTATTGGGAACTTTTTCACATATAACTCAAATAATAACTATGTAAAGGCACAAACCACTTACCCCAGCATCGTGAGATCAATATACGTGAATCTCAGGCCTTGAATCACCCTATAACTTCGTATATCTATAAAAAAGTTAAAAACGTTCAACCGAGAAGAAATTGTGAGAGAGAAGAAATCAATAGATGAAGTTCTAAAAGAAGGAAGAACTCACCGATGCAGATCTAATGCAACTGATAGAGTTCGATTCAGAGAACTGATGATGAGTCGAGGGCTTAAAGAAGATCCGATCCCATACAGATACTCTCGGATAAGACGAGCGAAAAATAAGATGGTTCTGTCCATAAGACGTGATCCTGGTCCGTTTAAAGAAAAAAAAGAAAGTGCATAGTGTGTTATTTAAAAGTACACGACGTGTACTTTCCTTTCCCAGCCTCCACTTTAGGTGGTCTCCATGTCACTACACACAGCTGTGTGCTCGGCCATTACACGGCCAACACATAGCTACGTGCGGAAACTGAGTACACGACATGTGCTTATAAGTACACGGCGTGTACTCCAAAAATTTCCAGAAAATTCTCTTTTCCCTAAAAAACAACCATAAAAGAAAACATACCTGAAAAGAAGATCTGGGTTCTTACAAACTTTCCCCCCTTAAAGAAATTCATCCCCGAATTTCCCTAGCAAGGAGTCGTAGATAAAGAATCCTCGAATAGCTCCGACCACTGTGATCGTACATCTGCCTTCCTCTCCCAAGTCTCGTCTTGTACTCACCCGTGCTGCCATAACACTAATACCAGAGGAATAAACTAGCCATGGAGAACCATCACACTTCGATCAATAATTCAGACAGGATGCTCCTCGAACGAGGCATCCACCTCTAACTCAACATCCTTGGGTTAAAAAATATGAGATGAGTCTAAGAAGTAACGTCGAAGCTGTGAAACGTGGAAGACATCATGTATAGCCCTGTACTTCTGAGGTAACTGCAACTGATAGGCCACCGGTCCGACTCTCTCCAAAATCTCAAATGGCTCGATGTACCTCAGTGAAATCTTAACCTACCTCCTAATCATCCTGTGTCCCCACCTTGGTGTGAAACGTAGTAAAACTTGATCTCCAACCTCAAACTCCAAAGCTCATCTCCATAGATCAAAATAAGACTTCTACCGAGACTGTGTAGTAGCCATCCTCTTCCAAATCAACTCTATCTGCTCTATGGTCTCCTGGAAAAGATGAGGTCCTAACATAGTACCTCTCCTGCCTCCATCCATAACAAGGGTGATTGGCATGACCTACCATACAAATCCTATTAAGGTTCCATATGAATAGTTTCTTGAAAACTATTATTGTTGGAAAACACTGCAAGAGGTATGTGATTCTCCCAAGAACCTATAAAATTCCGGACACATGCTAGAAGCATGTCCTCAAGAACCTGAATAGTACGCTCAGATTGGCCATCTTTCTGGGGATGGTAAGCAGCACTCAGAATTACCTGTGTACCCAAAGCCCTCTGAAGTCCCTTCCAGACCCAAGAAGTAAAACATGCATCCCTATCTGAAAAAATGGAGTGTAGAACCCCATGTAGATGTACAACCTTCCTAGCTCATCAACACTGAAGGTATCCTTGATCAGCAAGAAGTGAGAAAACTTCGTGAGTCTATCAATGACAACCCAAACTGCATCATTACCTCAAGGTGACCTTGGAAAACCTATCATCAAATCCATCGCAACATCGTTCTATTTCCACTCAGGAATGGGAAACTACTGTAAAATCCCTGCTAGTCATTGATGCTCTTACTTCATCGGCTGACAGGTGGAACACCTCATCATGAAACCAGCAACATATCTCTTCATACCTGACCACCAATAGTGATGGTGTAGATCATGATACATCTTGGTGAAACGAGGATGAACTACCCAAACTGAGTAATGAAAGTCCTGCATCATCTCCGCACATATGTCTGCTTACACCCATAAGTACCCATGAAAATGAATGATATCATCCTTGACTACTATCTATCCAAGAATAAGGTCCTATCCTAACACACTCTCCCATAGGATTAGGCCTTCTGAATCTGATAACTGCCTCATTCTAGCTCGATCAAGTAGAGTAGAGATAACAATCATAGAATAAAGAAACATCTTCCCCTATCTTCCGTACACCTAAAAATGTATTTCAGAGAACAAATCCATAAGCTTCCACTCACTACTGGCCTCCTGAACTGCCTGTATCTTAGTCCTCCTGCTCAATACATCAGCCACTGCATTTCCCTTCCCAGGCGTATAGGCAAGCTCAAAGTCAAAAGACTTAAGGTACTCAACCCACCTTCGTTGTCTCAAATTCAGGTCACACTGAGTGAAGATATACTTGAGACATTTGTGCTCAGTGAAAACCACAAAATTATCTCTCAAAAGGTAGTGTATCCAAAAGTTTAAAGCATGAACAACTACAACCAACTTGAGATCGTGCATCAGGTAGTTCATATCATGTGGCCTCAATTGTCAAGACTCGTACGCAACGACTCCTTCTCCCTGCATAATCACTACTCCCAACCCGATACCTGATGCATCAAAATATATAGTATAGCTCTTTCCTGAATCTGGAAATACTAGTATCAGTGCTGAATTAAAACTCCCTTTAAGATCTTAAAAGGATAACTCACAAGAATCTGAACACAAGTACTTCATACCCTTCTTAGTCAGGCCCGTCAGTGGTGCTGATAAGTGTGAAAAGTTCTGTATGAAACATCTATAGTAATTAGACTACCCTAGAAAACTCCGTACCTTTAAGAAATTATTCGGCTTCTCCCAAGAAGCTACTTCTCTCACTTTCTCTGGGTCAACTCATACTCCTGCCTCTGAGATAACATGACCCAAGGAGTGAATCTGGTCCATCCAAAAGTGGCATTTCGAGAGATTAACATATAACTGATGCTCTATCAGTGTAATCAGAATGATATCAAGATGTGTGTCATGGTCATGTTGAGTGTGAGAGTACACCACGATATCATCCATGAAGACCACCACAAAAGAATCCAGGTATGGATGGAAAATCGGTTAATTAGTTCCATGAAAACTACAGGCATGTTCGTGAGACTGAATAGCATAACCACATACTCGTATAGACTATACCTGCTTCAAAATGCTGTAAGAGGTATATCTGATGGTTTGATGTGGAACTGATGGTAACGAAATCTCAAGTAAATATTTGAGAACACCCAATATCTTCAAAGATGATCAAAGAGATCATTAATCCTCAGTAAGGGATATCGTTTCTTAATCATCAACTGGTTCAACTTCGGATAATCCACACAAAGTCAAAGGGTACCATCCCCCTTCTTTGCAAATAGGACATACGAAACCCAAGGAGAAGTACAGGGTTAGGTGAAACCCTTTTCTTGCAACTCCTCCAACTGTTTCTTGAGCTCCTACAACTCAGGTGTATCCATCCTAAAAGGAGGAATAGACACCAGTGCCGCTCCTGGCACAAACTCAATAGAAAAAGTCCACCTCTCACTTTAGAGGAAAACCTGAAAAGTTCTCTAGAAAGACGTCCCTGAAACGATACACCACTGGAGGGAAGTACATTTTTTAAGTCCCCTTTTCATCCAGATATATACTAGCGATTTGGGCTGTAACTCCCCCCCATCCCATGATGCTCGGGTCCCGCTTTGCTCGCCTGGACATCCCATTCACCCTTATGAAGCAACGATTTCCCTATAGTGATGTGAAACTCACCCTACAATGATAGAAATAGAAAAATTCAAGGAAGGGAACTAACCAGTCCATTCTGATAATCAAATCATAGTCAGTCATCTATAGGACATAAAGGTGCCATAGGAAGTGATACCCACGAACCTCTAGAGGTCACTACTTGCACTGTTATACACTAGCTGTTATTGTCCCCAACGGAGTGTCCAACGTCAAGATATCAGTAGAAGAAAAGATATAGAGCCCAAGGATCTCCACAAAAATAATAGATATAAAGCTATGGAAATCCCCTATATTGAAAAGAGTAGAAGCTAAAACTAAGGCAACTAAGATCGTACCTTGAATGGTAGAGGGGTCAGGATCCTGCTCCTATTAGGTTTGCTCCACTACAAAAGTATGACCTACACCGTGGCCCTGGGACCCTACCTGACCACTCAGAGCTAATCCACCCTGTTTTCACTAAAATCCTAGTGAATGGCTACCATGACCACGACCTCCACCTCGGCCCGAATGGTTGGAAGAACTCCAGTTCCGAGACTGGTGAGAAACTGGTGGTGCCACACAACCAACCACAATCCATTTTTTTATTTTTTGAAAAAACAACTTTTTGGAAAAGTGGGAACCATACAACCACATGATACTCGAATTACACACCCATAAAAGAAAACCAATACACACCACTTTCTGAAATCATAGTTCAAAATTCAAAAAAATAAAATGCTTGCCATCATTCCCCACGAGCCATGAGTCACATACCATCACGAATAACGAACAACCAACCTTGATCTGCAAAATCCAGAATTGAAACATCTGCCACCATCTTCAGACACATAAACAATGTTGTCCACACCTCCAGAGAAGGAAACCGAAGAAAAACCAATGTCGTCACTATTGTCTAATTCCATCATTGTTGTCGAGTCACCACACTACCATTTAAGGCCATCAACACAAGCATTGAGTCTTCATGAGAAACTACCCTGATGCACCAACTGTCAGGGCCAAACCAGCAAACTTCCTATGATGTATGAACGTATAGTGGTGCTACACCCAAATGAGGAGTTGTAGAGGAACCCCTGTCACCAGCTGATGGTGAGAAGATCTGACAGAAGCACTGAAGATGACCCATCTTTCCGCATGATCGGCACTCCACTGGGTCTCTTGGGCAATGTTTTCTCATATGCCCGCTCTTCCCACACTGGTAGCACACCACCTGGCTACTAGAAAAAGTGTCCCACCTCCTCTAATCCCCATGAATAGACTCATTGCGGTGCTTCCTACTGTCATTAAGAGGTATAATAACTCTGAATGTCGAGCCTCCCTAGCTCACAACTCTAGAATCCCTCATATTTCGCTCCATGATTAGCCCCTGATTGACTATAGAAGTGATAGAATTCATCCTGAATATGTTCACCTGAGATCAGATGTCATGCTGGAGACCATCAACAAAATTCCTTTCCATAAATAACTCATCACCTCTTGGAATAGGTGTGAATAGTTGCATCTTCGTGAATCGAGAAGAATACTCCATAACTAAAAGAGTACCCTGCTCCAGACTCATGAAATCTTGGGATCGATCAGACCTCAAAGTATCTGGATAGAAGTAGTCATAAAAGGCATGATGGAAGTCATCCCAATCAATAACTTTCTGGTGTCTCACCTGTGAGATCACATCCCACCATCTCTTGGTGGAATCCCGAGGCATATACGTCACGAGATTCACCCTCCTCTCTGGAGGCAACTTCAAATGCTCGAAGATAGAATGCATGGATACTAACCATGACTCTGCAGCCTGAGGTCTTCCTTCCCCTATGAAAGTGGGAGGATGATCCTATTGGAAAACCCGCATCAACTCTTCCATAGAAGGGGCAGGATGCGGTACTCCTCAGTAGGTCTACATAAACCTCATAAAGACCTTTCAGAACTATGCGTCAACACCTGTGTTCGGAATGACGGATGGTTCCAAGAATAGAATAACTCGAGGATCTTCTGGTAGTCCCTAATCAGCTATGTCTGGTGTCTGATCACTACCCTATAACTGGCGGGCAACCAGAGGACGTCTCGGTGGAATGACTTTGCAAGTTCAAGTGCACACCTTAGATCAAGATTAATAGGGACTAAAACTTAGAAGTGTAATAAGGGAACAAGAGAAAGAATAATTCAAGTTTTTTAAATCATGGATACACGGAGTGTATAATGCCTACATGGTATGTTCCCTTAAGTCTTCACATGGGCATGTACTTCTGCCAACCCAAGTCGTGTAACACCCCATACACATGGCGTGTTGTCCTAACACACTTGTGTGTACTTGAATACTCTTACCCTACATGAGTTCTTATACACAGCTAAGCCACACGGTTCTATTAGAACTAGACTACACAACGTGTTTGTAATGTCTCAGATTTTACGTTTATTATTTTTAAATATTGTATGGAATTATTTCGAGACCGGGCGCGAATATGGCACATCATTCCGAGATCCAGTGAGCCCAGAATGGTGGTTTGAACTTTTATTATTTAAGTGAGTCATCACTTGTGCGTGGTTGTGGCAGTTTCCAAATGGATTCCCGGATTAAAAATATGATACATTACATTAGTTATCATGGTTTGGAGTACACGGGTTGGTGACCGTGTACGGGCACATGACCAGAGTACACGGATCCAACCACAGTTACCCAGACACGACGTGTACTCTTTACTACACGCCATGTACTAAGTTTTTCTACATGACCAACCTCACGACACGGGCCGTGGTACACGGGCAGTACCCGGGGTCGGACAACACGGTGTGTATCATTTCTACACGCCATGTACTTTTTGGAAAACGGCTTCATCCTTTTGTTTATCGTGCCTTGAACATCTTTCATTTGGGTTAGTGCCCCCTTCTTCTTGTTTCCCTGAGGGTCAGGCATCTTTCCCTCATGCATGATTTTGATCCCTTCAGCAGGAATTTCTGTGATAGAGTTAGGCATCCATCCGAGAGGTCCGAATCAAGATCCTCTATCCATTCCAGACCCTAGGTAGAGTCAGGCATCGATGTGACTAACTCTACCGGGCGTTTATCCTCTACCTAGCAGGTTAATTCTGGATTAGTCGCGGTATCTGCCATGGACCTAGTAGTGATCCTCATCTGTGTATTGAGATCTTTCCTCTCAGGAGTGTGTCTCCCGTAATGAGTGCTTCTATATGTCGTAACCCTTCCACTCAGGAGTGTGTCTCCTATAATGAGTGTAGCCATCTCTCGTGACGGTTCCCGACGAACAGCACTTCTCGGACGGACATCATCAGAGCTATAAGACTCGTGGAGTGTGTCCTCTCGGAATGAGTGCATCACGGAATCTTCAAATGGAATCCCTTGCGGGGGTATGCGGTCGTGTGACTTGTTTCTAGACCACAAGTCTGGGTTTTGAGTATATCTGTTTTTTTTCTATATGTTTTGTAGAAATATACTGTGCATAGCTGACCGTACCTTTACTTTGTGTACTGCTTTATGGTTTTTGGGGTCCTCTACTGATTATTGTTATACTCACCCATACATGGGCTTTTCTCGCACGTATGGCGCCTTGTGCAGATGAGAAAACTTTTTACAGAGTCCAGGCAGGACCAGGACATGACCGAGCTTTCTGAGTTCTCTACAGGCCGAGGCGTTCCTATAGCTACGAGCGGCAGTCCCAGTACCTTTGTGCTTACAGGTTGGACTTTGCAGTTTTTCAGACTCTTGCTTTTGGTGGGCTTGTATTCTAGCCCAGTTTACTTTTATAGTAATCTACCTTTCGTCGTACTATGTTGGTTGGGTTTAGTTGTATGCATGCTTTTTTGTTCCTTAGTGTTTTACATTTTTGCATTTGTGGGCTTGGAGATGTGTGTGTGTGTACAGGTACTTAGAAAATGCCTCCCATGTTAGTGACATGCCTACTCGGTGCTAGTCACCAGCCCCTAACCCATTGGAGGCGGGCTTGAGGAGTCACGGTGTGGGCCCCACTGGGACGGGTCATGACAGAGTGGTATCAGAGGTGGTCGGTTCTACCTTAGGACCAAGAGTCTGTGAGTTTGGTTTGGGGAAACAGTGTTAAGTGTTTTGGGTTCGGCTTTCAGGCCAGGGACCCCAGTATTGGTGCGGCGGCCGACGTATCCATACACCAGGACTCTGATAACCTTCTTTTCGACCCGGTTCATGAAAACACTGGTTGCGGGGAAATTAAAGGTACATGCATCATATAGGAATGGGTTGTGTATTCCATGTCCTTGGTGTTATATATCCAGATATACTCATTGACCATGACACATCTTGTTTCTTTACAGGATGCCTCCACGACGCGTAACAGCTAGGATTTAGTCGAACGATCACGAGGATGACCCCCTCAGTGACGAGGCTTCGATACAGGGACCAGCTCCCTAGGCATTTCCACCAGGGGGTGCACCTGCTATACCACCAGTGTAACAGCCAGTGGTACCTGCAGTATTGACCGGTGAGGAGCGCAGGCTTAGCACACTCCATGAGTTTCAGAGACAGAGACCCCTTAGGTTCTGAGTCGAGCCCGACCCTGAGGCGGCTGAGGACTGGCTTGAGGTGGTGACCTGAGTTTTCTGTCTAGTGAGGACACCAGCAGACCAGATGGTGGTCCTAGGAGAGAGCCTTCTTCAGGGTTCGGCAGGACGATGGTGGAGTTTGACCACATAGTCTCATGACGAGGAGACTCTTTCATGGACGAAGTTTGAGCGACTCTTCAGGGAGGAGTTCTCTCCGGTTATGCTGAGAGCTGTGCGCATCCAGGAGCTTCTTCAGCTCCAGCAGGGCAGTATGACGGTGTCTGACTATTCATCGAGGTTCACCAACCTCACCAGGTACTCGATGGATATGGTCAGAGATCAGTACTTCATAGCTCGGACCTTTGAGCGAGGTCTATGGCGAGACATCCGAGCTAGTGTCGTGCCTCTATGCATATCGACCTATGCTGGATTGCTCGAGCGGGCCTTGGTGATCGAGAGATTCTTGGCGGAGTAGAGACAACCGCCCGTAGTCAGCAGCAGGAAGATAGGTGCGGATACACCGACAATAGGGAGCCGATGTCAGGCATAGTGATCAGGACGTGGGAGACATCATAGGAGGACCCAGGACAGGGGATCGATAGTCCAGGGCTCTCAGGCTGGATCCAGTCAGCCTAGGGAGAAGCGATTCTATGCATGCGATGGTAGGGGGCATCTCGCTAGAGATTGCCTGACACGTCGAGCTGCTGACAGGGAAGTGGTGGATGGACCACCGAGGCAGAGGCAGAGAATGGAGCAGGAAGATCCGCCAGGCGGCGGACATGGAAGAGGAGCAGGGAGAGCTGCGGGTGGTGGAAGACATTTCGATTTACTTCCACCACCACCCCCAGGAGGTCCGCACCAGGCTCAAGGAGCTGGGGGACAGGGACGGGGACAACAACATGCGGTCGAGGCATACGACCCAAGGGATCCACAGATGATTCGAGGTACGATCTGTGTTTTTTCTACCTTAGCTATCGTACTCATAGACACAGGTTCCAATCATTCCCTTATATCCACATGTCTTGTACAAAACCTCGAGATTCTGGTAGAACCGTTGACTCGATCCTTACGCTTGGAGACACCTACAGGAGGAGACTCGATGATCACACACCTTTGCAGACAATGTGATATTATCCTTGGAGGTGAGAGTTTCGGTTGGAACCTCTTGGTGGTAGCGTCGAGGCCTTACGACATCATTCTCGGTATGGATTGGTTATCTTCGATCCATGACCATATTGACTGTTTTAGGTGAAGAGTGCGGTGTGTCCGCCGTGATGGAACAAGGTTTTCGTTTGTCAGAGAAAAGGAAACCCAAGCAGCACAAAATGGGCTCATGCATAGGAGGGGGTAGCCGATCACTCATGAGTTGGGTAGCCTTACCCTCGGAGCAGTAGATGTTGTGAGCTCTCAGTTCCCGGTAGTGGTGGCGGAGTATGATGACGTCTTTCTAGAAGATGTTCCAGGGTTACCTCCCCTTCGGGAAATTTACTTCTGCATCTACTTACACCCCGGGACGACATTGATTTCCTCATCATCTTATCATATGGATCTCGCGGAGCTTCACGAGCTGAGGGTGCAGTTGGAGGATTTGCAGATCAAGGGTTTTGTAAGACCCAGCGTCTCACCCTGGGTGGCTCCAGTCTTGTTTTCCAAGAAGGCAGACGAGAGTCTGAGGTTGTGCGTGGATTAACGGTGCCTGAACCAGGTGACGGTGAAGAACAAGTATCCACTTCCGAGAATTGATGACCTCTTCGATCAGCTAAGAGGGGCACATTGGTTCTTGAAGGTTGACCTTCGATCAGGCTATCACCAGCTATGAGTGCGGGATGAGGATATACCGAAGATAGCTTTCAGATATCGCTACGGTCACTATGAGTACTTGGTGATTCCCTTTGGCATGACGAATGCCCCTGCAATGTTCATGGGGTTGATGAACTGGATCTTCCAGTTGTACTTGGACCGGTGCATAGTGGTCTTCATTGACGACATCCTTGTGTACTCGGCATCTGAGGAGGAGCACACGAGACACTTGCGGATGGTTCTGGACGTACTTCGGGAGCACCAGCTTTATGGGAAGCTCTCAAAGTGTCAGTTCTAGATTCGGGAGGTCCACTTTTTGGGACATGTCATCTCAGCAGATGGAGTAGCTATGGACCCATCCAAGGTGGAGGCTGTGTTAGCATGGGATCCACCTCGAAACGTGAAAGAGGTGCGGAGCTTCCTTGGGTTGGCAGGATATTACCGGAGATTAATCCCTGATTTCTCTCGGATATCATCATCGATGAAAGCCTTGACCCGGAAGGGGAAACCCTTCGTGTGGACAGAAAAGTGCCAGTAGGCTTTCGAGAAGTTGAGACAGAGTTTGACCAGCGCCCCAGTCTTGAGATTACCGGAGGAGGGTGTCGAGTACATAGTTTTCTATGACGGATCGGGGACCGGGCTCAGCTGTGTCCTGATGTAGCGGCATGCAATTATTGCTTATGGTTCGCACCATCTTAGGCCACATGAGCAAAACTATGCGACCCACGATCTCGAGTTGGAAGAGGTAGTCTTCGCATTGAAGATGTGGCAACACTACCTTATGGGTAAGCGGTTCATTATATACTCTGACCACAAGAGCCTCAAGTACATCTTATCATAGAAGGATCTGAATCTGAGGTAGAGGCATTGGCTATAGTTCCTCCAGGACTATGATTTTGAGATTATCTATACTCCTGGAAAGGGGAAAAAGGTGGAAGATGCCCTCAGTAGAAGGTCGAGCTCACAATTGTTGAGTGAGGAAACACATCAGTTAGCCGCGTTACAGTTATCCTTCGTGGATGGATAGGATACATCTTACCTACAGTCGATGGTTGTCACCCATCCACTCTTACATCGAGTTAGGGAGGCACATCTTGGGGATGTCGACTGTGTGGCCTTACATGCTTAGTTATCCACAGGACATGCTCCTGATGGATATTCTCAAGGTGGGGAGCACATACTTCTTTTCAGAGGATGAACTGTTGTACCAGTGGCATTGCAAGAGGAGGTCCTGAGGGAGTTCCATACATCCCCTTTGGCGGTACATCTTGGAGTAGCAAAGATGTACCAGGACCTCCGACGACAGTTCTGGTGGTCAGGCATGAAGAAGGCAGTAGCAGAGTTCGTTTCTTGATGCCTCACATACCAGTAGGTGAAGGCTGAGCACCAGGTTCCAGCAGGGTTAGCTCACCCCCTGAAAGTTCCAGAGTGGAAGTGGGATGGAATATCGATGGACTTCATGACAGGCTTACCACGGACGTCCAAGGGGCACGATTCCATCTGGGTGATCGTCGACCGACTCACCAAGTCGGCCCACTTCCTAGCTATCAGGGAGCAGAGTTCTGTAGAGAGCTTGGGATGCCTCTACGTACAGGAGATAGTTCGGCTACATGGCATCCCCTCGACTATAGTCTCAGACCGAGACGCCCGCTTCACATCCAGGTTGTGGAAGGGATTGCAGGAGGCTTTTTGGACTCAACTACGCTTGAGCACAGCGTTTCATCCCCAAATAGATGGTTAGATGGAGAGGACCATTCGGGTTCTGGAGGATATGTCGCGAGCCTGTATCTTGGACTTTTTTCGTACTTGGGAGGACCACCTACCACTGGTGGAGTTTGCATACAACAACAGCTACCACTCCACCATCGGTATGGCACTGTTTGAGGCCTTGTACGGGAGAACCTACCAGTCACTGCTTTGCTGGACCGACCCCTGAGAGTCAGCACTCATGGGTCCAGAGTTAGTGCAAGCTACCACATAGAAGATGCAGATCATCCGGAAGCGGATGAAGACTGCACAGATCCAGAAGAAGTCTTATGTTGACAGGAGACAAAGACCTCTGGAGTTCGAAGAGGGAGACCATGTCTTCCTTCGAGTCTCACCTCGACAAGGGTTGCGGAGATTTGTCTGAGGCGGAAAGCTATCTCCAAGGTTCATCGGACCTTTCCAGATCCTGGTCAGAGTTAGCGAGGTGGCCTACCTCCTGGCTCTACCGCCACAATTGAATCAGGTACATGATGTCTTCCACGTGTCGCAGCTGAGGAGGTACGTGCATGAACCATCACACGTCATCTAATGAGGCGAGATGGACATCGAGGATGGAGTGACCTTTAATGAGTATCCGATGGAGATCGAGGATTGGTTGGAAAGGATCCTTCGTGGGTGATTGGTTCCCTTAGTGCGCGTCCGGTAGCAGCACAAGAATCTTAAGGAGAGAACGTGGGAGCGGGAGGCTCAGATCCGTGCCCAGTACCCTCATCTTTTTTAATAGCCTTTGTTTTGGATTTTCGAGGACGTAAAGCCCCAAGGTGGGGAGAATTTAATGTCTTGTATTTTCTGTTCATTATTTTTAAATATTTTGTGGAATTATTTCGAGACCGAGCGTGAAGACGGTACATCATTCCGAGATCCAGTGAGACCGGAATGGTGGTTTGAACTTTTTTTAGTTAAGTGAGTCGGCACTTGTTCACGGTTGTCGTAGTTTCCAAATGGATACCCAAATTAAAAATTTGAGTGCCCCGCTGCATCCGGGATGACGAATTTACCTAAGAATGAGGCTAACCTCAACCGACGTGGGTCGAGGGAAAAAGTTAATTTCTGGACGTTTTAAGTAAAATAAAATAAAATAAATTAACCAGTTTATTTTATTTCATTTAAGGAAACATCTGCTGCAGCGTGGCAGTGGCGCAGATATTTCCTAAATTGATGGCACGTCTTAATGACTTATAAATGGAAAGTCAATGCCATTAATACTACCGTGTAATTAAATGCCAACTTGTTTCCCCTTTTTAATGGGTTAAGAAATTGTACGTCCTCGGCAACGTAGAGAGAGGAACCTCTGCAGAATCCGCGGTGCGTTGGAGCAAATTCTTGACGACGAACGACAACGGATCGAAACCAAGGATCGTTGCGCCGACGTTGAAGGATCTCGAAGACAATGGCAGCATGGCTCCTTCGTCAACGATCGATCCTTTCGAAAGGTAGGGGTTTTTATTTCGATTTATTTTCCCTGTATTTGAGTTTAAATGAAGAACGTGGATCAACCACAAACAAGTTGATCCACAGATTCGTACGTTCTTGCGGGGGGGATTTTTCTTTGGGAAGATTATGGGGAATTGATCCATGCTTTAAGTTGTTGGTGATTCTTGCCCTGTTTAAGCCTATTAACGGGAGCGGATCAACACTGTGACGAATGACGGCAGAGGTTTGTTCCTCAATTTGTTTATTTGGATTTCTTCCTCCTTTTTCCCCGCGCGTTCTTCGCGTTCTTCGTGGGGCGACGAACAACAGATCGTTGCACATCCGTTCTGCGATGCAACGATCCCAAATTGAAGGTTCGACATCGCAACGTCCTTTTTGAGGTGCGACGACAATGGTGGATGACCAATCAGACTGGATTAGAAAGAGCGTTCTTCGAGCGTTCTTCATGCGGGAAGATCAGAACACATTTTTTGAGCCGATCAAAGGCCCAAAAATGACGGAAGCGGCTTTGTGGGGTCGGGGCGACTAGAACCTGGAAGTTTTGTAGCGATCAGACAAAAGGATTGATTATCGGAGAAGCACGAGAGGTGCGCCGACGACGAGCGTCGTTTCTGGAAATTTCCAGAATACACGGAGTGTAATTTCAAAGAACACGCCGTGTAGTTCTGGCGGTGGCGGCTAGGGATTCGGGGTCAGAGAAGAATCACACGGCATGTGACCCCAGTCACACGGTGTGTTGGACCTTGTTAGAAGCTCGGTGTGTACTTTGGGTAGTACACGGACACAGGATGCTCCACACGGCATCGGGCGGCACGACGTGTACAGCTCGGTAGAGGCGGCTACGTGGAGCTCGGCGTGTATCCCGGGGATACACAGACACGGGATGGAGTACACGGTCCGATACTCCATCACCCGGCCAGGCGAGGTCAACAGCGTGGGTCACCCCGTGTGCAGTTTTCACGGTTTGGAGTACACAGGTTGGTGACTGTGTATGGGCACATGGCTAGAGTACACGGAGCCAACCACATTTACCAAGACAAGGCATGTACTCCGTAATACACGCCGTGTACTAAGTTTTTCTACATGACCAGCCTCACGACATGGGTCGTGGTACACGAGCAGTACCCGGGGTCAGACAACACCTCGTGTATCATTTCTACACTCTATGTACTTTTTGGAAAATGGCTTGGTCCTTTTGTTCACCGTGCCTTGAACATATTTCATTTGGGTTAGTGCCCCCATCTTCTTGTTTCCCTAAGGGTCATACATCTTTCCCTCATGCAGGATTTTGATCCCTTCAGTAGGAATTTCTTTGATAGAGTCAGGCATCCATCTGAGAGGCCCGGATCAAGATCCTCTATCCATTCCATAACCTAGGTAGAGTCAGGAATCGATGTGACCAACTCTACCGGGCGTTGAACCTCTACCTAGCAGGTGAATTCCAGATGAGTCATGGTATCCGCCATGGCCCTGGTAGTGATCCTCATCTGTGTATCGAGATCTTTCCCACTCAGGAGTGTGTCTCCTGTAATGATTTCTTCTATCTGTCGTAACCCTTCCACCCAGGATTGTGTCTCCTGTAATGAGTGTATCCATCTCTCGTGACGGTTCCTGACGAACAACACTTCTTGGACGAACGTCATCAGAGCTATAAGACTCATGGAGTGTGTCCTCCCGGAATGAGTGCATCACAAAATATTCGAACGGAATCCCTTACGGGGGTATGCGGTCGTGTGACTTGTTTCTCGACCACGGGTCTGGGTTTTGTGTATATCTGGTTTGTTCTATATGTTCTGTAGACATATAATGTGCATAGCTGACCGTACCTTTACTTTTTGTACTGCTTTGTGGTTTTCAGGGTCCTCTACTGAGTATTGTTATACTCACCCATGCACGGGCTTTGCCCGCACGTCTGGTGTCTTGTGCAGTCGAGCATCCTTTTTACAGAGTCCAGGGCAGACGAGGATAGGACTGAGCTTTCTGAGTTCCCTACAGGCCGAGGCATTCCAACATCTACGAGCAGCAGTCCCAGTACCTTTGTGCTTACAAGTTGGACTTTGCAGTTTTTCAGACTCTTTCTTTTGGTGGGCTCGTAATCTGGCCCAGTTTACTTTTATAGTACTCTACCTTTCGTCATTCTCTGTTGGTTGGGTTTAGTTGTATGCATGCATTTTTGTTCCTTAGTGTTTTACATTTCAGCATTTGTGGGCTTGGAGATGTGTGTTTGTGTACAAGTACTTAGGAAGTGCCTCCCATGTTAGTGACATGCCTACTCGGTGTTTGTCACCATCCCCTGGCCTATTGGAGACGGGCTTGGGGGGTCACGACGCGGGCCCCACTGGGACAGGTCGTGACAGAGTGGTATCAGAGGTGGTCGGTTCTACCTTAGGACCAAGAGTCTGTGAGTTTGGTTTGGGGCAATAGTGTTAAGTGTTTCAGGTTCAGCTTTCAGGCTAGGGACCCTAGTGTTGGTGCGGCGGCCGATGTATCCATACACCAGGACTCTGATAACCTGCTTTTCGACCCGGTTCACGAAAACACTGGTTGCAGGGAAATAAAAGGTACATGCATCATATAGGAATGGGTTGTGTCTTCCATGTCCTTGGTGTTAGCTATCCAGATATACTCATTGACTGTGACACATCTTGTTTCTTTACAGGATGCCTCCGCGATGCATACCCACTAGGATTCAGCAGCACGATCACAATGATGACCCCCTTAGTGACGAGGCTTCGATACAGGGACCAGATCCCCAGGAGTTTCCACCAGGTGGTGCACCTGCTATACCACTAGTGTAGCAGCCAGTGGTACCTGCAGTACCGACCGACGAGGAGCGCAGGCTTAGCGCACTCCACGAGTTTCAGAGACAGAGACCCCTCAGGTTCCGAGGTGAGCCTGACCCTCAGACGGCTGATGACTAGCTTGAGGCAGTGACCAGAGTTTTCCGTCTAGTGAGGACACCAGCAGACCAGATGGTGGTCCTAGGAGTGAGCCTTCTTCAGGGTTTGACGGTACATTGGTGGAGTTTGACCACACAGACTCACGACGAGGAGACTCTTTCATGGACAGAGTTTGAGCGAATCTTCAGGGAGGAGTTCTCTCTAGTTACGCTGAGATATGTGCACATCCAAGAGCTTCTTCAGCTTCAGCAGGGTAGTATGACGGTGGCTGACTATTCATCAAGGTTCACCAACCTCGCCAGGTACTCATTGGATATGGTCAGAGATCAGTACTTTAGAGCTCGGACCTTCGAGCAAGGTCTACGGCGAGACATCCGAGATAGTGTCGTGCCTCTATTCATATTGACCTATGCTGGAGTGCTCGAGCAGGCCTTGGTGATCAAGAGCTTCTTGGCAGAGCAGAGATAGCCGTCGGCAGTCAGCAGCAGGCAGACAGGTGTGGAGACACCGGCAGCAGGCAACCGACGTCAGACACAGGGATCAGGATGTGGGAGACGTCATAGGAGGACCCAGGACAGGGGATCGACAGTCCAGGGCTCTCAAGATAGATCCAGTCAGCCTAGGGAGAAGCAATGATACACATGCGACGATAGGGGGCATCTCGGTAGAGATTTCCCGACATGTCGAGCTACTGATAGGGAAGTGGTGGATGGACCATCGAGGCAGAGGGAGAGAATGGAGCAGGCAGATCCGCCAGGCGGTGGATGTGGCAGAGGAGCAGGGAGAGCTCTGGGTGGTGGCAGACGCTTCGACTTACTTCCACCACCACCCCTAGGAGGTCTGCACCAGGCTCAGGGAGCTGGGGGACAGGGATGGGGACAACTGCATGCGGTTGAGGCATACGACCCAGGGGCTCCAGGGATGATTCGAGGTACGATCTGTGTCTTTTCTACCTTAGATGCCGTACTCATAGACACAGGTTCTAGTCATTCCCTTATAGCCACATGTCTTGTACAAAACCTCTAGATTCCAGTAGAACTGTTGACTCGATCCTTACGCTTGGAGACACCTACAGGAGGATACTCGACGATCACACACCTTTGCAGATAGTGTGATCTTACCCTTGGAGGTGATAGTTTCGGTTGGAACCTCTTGGTGGTAACGTCGAGGAATTACAACGTCATTCTCGGTATGGATTAGTTATCTTCGGTCCATGCCCAGATTGACTGTTTTAGGCGAAGAGTGCGGTGTGTCCGCCGTCGTTCATCACGATGTTGATCCTCTCCGGTTAATAGGATTAAACAGGGAAAGAATCATCAACAACTTAAAGCATGGATCAATTCCCCATAATATTCCTGAAGAAAAATCCCCCCCGCAAGAACGTACGAATCCGTGGATCAACTTGTTTGTGGTTGATCCGCGTTCGTCGTTTAAACTCAAATACGGCGAAAAGAAATCGAAATAACAACCCCTACTTTCGAAAGGATCGATCATTGATGAAGGCGTCGTGCTACCGTTGTCGTCGAGATCCTTCAACGTTGGCACAACGATCCTTGGTTTCGATCTGTTGTCATTCGTCGTCGAGAATTTTCTCCAACGCTCTGCGGATTCTGCAGAGGTTCCTCTCTCTACATTGCCCAGGACGTACAATTTATTAACCCATTAAAAAGGGGAAAGAAGTTGGCATTTAATTACGCGGAAGTATTAATGGCGTTGACTTGCCATTTAGAAGTCATTAAGACACACTATCAATTTAGGAAATAGCTGCGCCGTTGCCACGCTGCAGAAGATGTTTCCTTAAATGAAATAAAATAAACTGGTTAATTTATTTTATTTTACTTTACTTAAAACGTCCAAAAATTAACTTTTTCCCTCGACCCGCACCGGTCGAGGTTAGCCTCATTCTTAGGTAAAGTCGTCGTCCCAGATGCAACGGTGCGTTCAGATTTTTAATCCGGGCATCCGTTTAGAAACTGCCACAACCACGCACAAGTGCCGACTTACTTAACTAAAAAAAGTTCAAACCACCATTCCGAGCTCACTGGATCTCGGAATGATGTGCCATCTTCGTGCCCGGTCTCGAAATAATTCCATACAATTTTAAAAAATAATAAACGGAAAATCCGAGACATTACAATGTTAGTGACAGACACGACATGTACTAGATGAACTTCAACGACCCATGTTGTTCATCACACGGCCGATTACACGTCTCACTCTACACGACATGTTCCATATGGACATGACGTGTATTAGAAGGATTTAAACTATCAGTGTTGTTAATCACACAAGTGAACACATGGATGACTATACACGACATGTTTATCCCAGACACAATGTGTACAAGAAGGTTTCCACCACCCCGTGTTGTTTGTTACACGGTCGGGTACATGAGTTACACTACACGATGTGTTCAAGCTTGACATGGTGTGTATAACTTAAGTTTTTTTGCATCCATGTCATTAGTCACACGGATGGACACATGGTCTTCACAACACAATGTGTACATCAAGAACATGACGTGTTCTAACAATGATTTCCCAACCTTGTGTCTCTTCCCACACAACCAGTGACATAGTTAGAGACTGCAGGGCATGTACGTAAGAAAAACAGTTCCTTCCTGAACAGAAGGACACATGACATGTATTTATAATTACACATCATGTATTATAGGTTCTTCCAGATAGTAAGCCTCAGAAACTACTCCATAACCCAGAAAAACACTGAAACGAACATTAAAGTGCCAAATTCCGATCTGTGAGGGTTCATACTCCCCGTGAATCAAAGCTTGGCATCTTATACATGTTATATATAAACATAACAGAGAAATGATCCACCAAATTCAGGTCTATGAGGGCCCATAACACCGAAAGAACTAAATTTTGGCATCCATTTCAACAAAACCTTGCACAAACCAATACCTTACCAAAAAGTATATATTTTATCAAGTAATATATCACAACAGCATGCATAAATTACAAAACATCTATCACAACAACATGCAATCACTAATGCACCATAAATGGCATGGAAAGAATGCATGACATGTAATTTATAGCAAGTGCCTATATGATGCATGAGATGGAATACCCTCATCTCATTGGGTTGCAACAGAAATAGAACCTTAATAATATCAACGATAACAGCAAAAAAATGTGAATCACCCAACGGTGAAATCAAATCAACTGTAAAATTGAAAAACCAAAAAAATTACAATAATGAGGTAGATTGGTTTTTTCATGTACACGGGTTAGCTACTCCTAGGCACAACATATTACCAAGTACCTATTCCTTCCTATCCATGTCTATAGGCTCTAAATAGTAAGTCATGAAGAAAAGAATTCCTTTGATACTACTTGTAACACCCCGGTTCCAGAAGCCACCCAGAGGCGCCCCGTACTCAGTTGGTCACATGGCCTCAAGAACATTTCCCCGAATGTCAGAGGCTGCCGACTAGCAGTGAGGGACTTTAGTGTGATAGTGGGGAAACTATGCCCTCATTGTAAGAGTAACACATTTTTAGTAAAACAGAAAAAATAGTAGAAGCAATAATAATACCAAACAACAATAAACATCAGAAGAATGAAGAAATAAACAACTGAAGTACACATGTATATATGATGCATGATACATATGTCTAGGAAAGAAGCCAAACAAGTCACAATTATGGAATACAATACTAAACCAAATTAAAATAGAAAACAGATAAAATAATCCACAGCATCGCAAGCCTCAGCTTGGTCCCATGCTCCCCAGCTCCGTAGCAATCATGTACATGACGTAAAACGATGCTTTCCATTATCTATACCTGTAGAAATATAATCTGTTTGGGCACAAAAGCATGACCCAAATAGAGTATGAGATTAATCCCAGTAGAAAACCACCCAAATATTTATCCTTAATAGTCAATGAATATATATGGAAGGCTATAACAAAATGAAGCAATAAACAAGGAAGTACACATAGTAATAATCCTACAAATTCAATTGAATTCATTTTAATATATCTAGTAAGAAGATAATAAAAAGCATGTAACCCTATGGGAATTACTCATAGCCTAACCCCTCTGGTTTATCACAAAACAAACACAAGAAACCCTTCGGGAAGTACACACATTCTAACCCCTCTGGTTTAGATTTATCACAGACTCTCTGAGGAAGCACTCACTGTCAATTCCCCCTTTAGTCTTTTATTAGTAACTAATAAACACTACGAGGAAGCACTCAACATCCAATTCCCCCTATGTCCTGCATCGAGGAACTACAGAAACTTTGAGCGATCACTTACGTCCATCCCCCCTATGGTCTCGCATCGTAACAGTAAAACAGACACTCTGGAGAAGCCCTCAACATCCATTCTCCCTATGGTCCACTACACCAGGTTCTCAGGGCCCTGTGTAAGTCAATCGTGCACAACGATACATGGTATCCAAAGTAAACCTCAAGAACTACTTAGCTAAACAATCTATAGCATATCATAGCATGTCCTATAATAATCACTCCATCCTAACAATACTAGGCATGGAAATCAAATAGGCTAACAGGAAACTAGACCAAATGGTCAAAATAAGAAAACATGGAAAAAAACCTCCATAGCATGGAAAAATTAACCCTATTCATAAACAATCAACCTCTATCCAAACAAACAAGACATATCAGGCAATAACAGGGCTAAAACCATAAACACACAATACCCTGAACACTGGTATTAGACACTTTTTCACATATAACTCAAATAATAACTAAAAAAGTCACAAAACACCTACCTCAACGTCGTGATATTGATATATTTTAATATCAGTCCTTGGATCTCCCTATAATGACATAGATCTACAAAAACGTTAAAAATTTTCACCTGAGAATAACTTGTGAGAGAGAATAAATTAGGAGATGAAGTTATAGAAGAAGGAAGAACTCACCGATGAGGATCCAATGCAACTGACCAAGTTAAATTCAGAGAACAGATGGTGAGTTGGGGGATCAGAGAAGATACAATGCTGTACAGATGATCTTAGATGAGACGAGTGAAGAAGAAGATGGTTCTGTCCATTAGACACGTCCCCGGTTCGTTTAAATAAAAAAAAGTACGCGAAATGTTATTTAAAAGTACACGGCGTGTACTTGCCTTTTCCAACCTCTGCTTTAGGCGGTCTTCAGGTCACTACACATGGTTGTGTGGTCGTCTGTTACATGGCCATCTCATGGCTACGTGCAGAAATTGAGTACATGTTGTGTACTTATAAGTACACAACATGTACTCCGGAAATTTCCAGAAACTCCTCTTTTTCCCTAAAAACAACCAAAAAAAACATACCTGAAAAGAAGATCTGGGTTCTTATAATAGGAATCCCAAGTTAGTGATGACATGGGATATAAATAGGGTCTTACACATAATGGGGGTGGATCAAATCATTGTATTAGGTTTTAAGTTGACCTTTTTGGGGCTTTGTCCATGGGAGAAGGAAGATATGAAGGTACTTTGGTTTTATGTAATCCAGATATATAGTTTGGATAATTATTGTGACACCAGGGAGGGATTCCACCACATTATGAAGATGGTTGGTGGAGCTAAGGAGTATCTCTTTGTATTCACTACATGTGTGAGGTCTATAATAAGTAAAAAATAAAGGGAATATATATTCCTAGTGCATTTTGTTTATTTTTTTTCTTAGTGTGATTACATTTATACAGTTATCTTAATGTGGTTCTCTTAATTTAGTTCTCTTAATGTAGTTCTCTTAATTTTATTCACTTGATGTTGTTTTCTTAACGCAGTTCACTTAATGTAGTTCAACTAATAAAATTTTCCTACTATCCTTCTCCTAAAAAACCTCACATAGTGGAGATTTCCTTCAAATCTATCCCAAAGTATCGAATGGAAAATCTTCACCTTCACTTTTTTTCCTTTATCCCATTCCTACATGTGTGTTCCCAAAAGAGTAATCCAGATATTTATATGAAATTATGGGGTATTTTTAACCCAATGTTGGTGGTTTCAATTAGGAATCATATTGTGACTTCTTAGGGTAACATCGCATCCATTTAAAACTACCCAAGGGATTATAGGATGGAAACAATGCTTGATCAAGTAGGTGAGTTTAGGGTCAATGAGAGGTTTTTGATAGAGTTCTATCGATGTTGTTATTACCTTATCCTGATCACATACCTGGCCATGATAAATCGTGTGGTGTATTCATATAGTGTGAGTAGGTGTATCAAGATCACCCACCTAGAGGATTCCATTAATGTTGTGTGTCCCTTTTTCTGGTCACCTACCTTGGTTACGTGAAATCACTTGAGGCTTTAATTGAAAATTACAAGGTTGATGCGGTAATCAAATTGCTTGGTCAATTAAACTTCTCCTAGGGACTTCTATCCCTGTTTTTTTGTGGGAAGGCCCAATATTACATGTATTAAACCACACAAATGGTTATTTGGTGGTCACATATGATGGAATTTTCTTTTGTAAATTTTTTTGGTCTTCATGCCAAAATAGAGGTTATATTAAAACTACTACAACTTTTGATCTATAGATTTGATTTGGATCCATGAGTAGTAAAATTTAATAATAAAAATTGATATACACATTTGAATATGATTTATATACACTAAAAAGGTTTTTATAAGAACAAAATGTTCCTAAAATTCTATAAAATGATTTATTTGGATTCAACACCCTTTTCATCAACGATGAATGAAATTCACGACCTACTCTAGAGAGGAAGTTATCACCACCACATCACTAGAATGGGAAATTATTTTAGAGTAAAATATATGCCTTTGTGTGTGAGAAATCATATGGATCATGGAAATCAACCCAACTTCTTATTCAGGAATAGAGATACTGTTATACTCAAACTCAACTTGTGATTTCTGAGTGAGAATCATATCATGGGTTTTATGGATAAGTTTTTGGAAAAAATTATCAAGTGAAAAATTACCTGCTTAGAATTTGATTTTTTTAAAAGGAAATGAATCTAATTATAAGGTTGATTTAAGGAGATTTTATACATTTCAAAATATCTTGTGGGCTTTTGCAACTGACTTAGTAGAAATAGAGTTTTCAGGAGGAGTGTCTCAACTCATGGATTTTTAATTTCACTTGGAAGAGTATCATGACTCATGAAATTGGTGAACTAGGAGGAGTATCTTAAATCAAGGAATTTATATCTTGAATTGGTAAAGGTCCAAATTCTAGGGTTAAAGAGGTAATATAGTGAAATTTACCTGGGTCCAATATTGGTTATTTGTGTTTCACTTCATTTCATGTGAGTAAAATCATTAAGACATACATATTAACTAAAATAATCATGATATAGATCTATCTCTTGTGTGTATGAGGAGATATGTTACCATATTTGTGTAGGGATATATTATAGAAAATATGGTGTAGACATGGATCTTACATCGGAAAAGGGGGACATTTTCAGACACAAATATGATGGTGGATCCGAAACCAAATGTCATTAACGTATTACATGAATTTTGATCTAACATAGGAATATTGGGTCATATACATCAAACCACTCTGATATTTTTATGTTTCACACTTGATAGACTATATGTTGTGAAGTTTAACATCCTCAGACAAGGTTGTTGTGCCCTCAAAATAGACGGATGACCTAATTTTTTCCTAGGTAGATGGAAGTAGAGATCATAAATAATTTTTTGGGATTAAATTATGGAATAAATAAGCTTTATATATAATCATTATACCCTTAATTTTTACTAATCTATTGGTGGAGAGGCTTAGTGGACAGTAATTATGTTTTTTCTTAGGATTCACTTTATGGGTTTTCAACATAACAGGTTTTATGACTTTTTTACTTTTTTATGATCGTTATTTTTTCTATGACATGTGAGGTGCATGCTTACTGAGCAGAGACTAAACTTGTTCCTAGGATTCTCTTTGTGGGTTTATAACTATGGGAGTATAATGTCTCCTTCCATTGAAAGTTTAATTTTTTTATAAGTCAGGACAATACAGTTTATTTTTAAGGTAAAAAACCATTGACCAAAGGGAGATATAGTGTATATATATATATATATATATGGGTAAGGAACACCAGATGTGAATGAGATATTAGTTTCAAAAATGAAAAAAATATCAAGGGATGGTGGATGTATTTTTTATTCCCAATGCTCAGACCATTGTCTTCTAATGTTTACAACTAAAAAAATCTCACCAAATTCTTGGGGCAGTCTATCTAGAAAGGGAAAGAAAAAAATTTACACGAAAGAAGGACCAATATTAATATATACTATACTAGAAATGGGGGAATCAAATTTATTATCATGAACATAGGACCGACGTGTCATGTGGTTTAAGGTCATGAAATAAGGACCAAGTTCCCAATAGTAATGTACCAAGAAGAGTATCTCAACTCAATCATTTGGTATTAATAAGTGGAAAAATCAACTCAAGTCATTTGGGGATCTATTGGAGACAAATAATAAGATATTAATGCCCACATAAATATGATATCATAATCTTTCTTTGAAAGTTGGAATGATTTGTTAATGTTTAACATTGACGGTATTTAAATCCACTTTAATAGTTAGGTTGTGGAATGTGTATGTTATGGAAAAGAATGTATGAACCATCATGAAATGGATACTAGTGGAAGTATGTTGAACATTAGTAATATTATAAAGTATTACCTCACACAATCCATAGAATATCTCATAGAGTTAAGGTGGACCTTTAATCTAGGACCACAACATCACATAGGGGTTACTTAGCTACACATAGGAATAAATTATGTTTACCATAAAATTCTAGAGGGGATATTTAGATTAATAAATCCTTATTACCAAATATTTATATTAAAAGGGGAACCAATAGGAATAATTAACTCAAGTAATGAGATTGTAAAAGGATAATCTCAACTCAAGGAATTGGTTTGGTGATTCAGACATCAATGACATAAATTAGGTTCATGGATAAAAAATATATTCAAGAAGGGTCCATGAACACTAAAGTCTACACCACCATTTTTTGAAAAAATTTTTTAGGCGAAGAGGTATACCATGAGATTTTTTCATATAAAATCACTTAAAGGGGTGATTTACTCAGTTTGAATAGATTTTATTATTATAAATTACAATATACCCATGGCACAACTTAAACCGACTCAATAGAGGAATGGAATATCCAATATATTTTTTCCTAGACCATAGGGTACAATGATTATTGCTTAGCTATTTCATGGGTCATGTTTTGGTCCCTAAAAAATTTTCACCTTTTAATTTCATGCTCTGATTTTTTAAAAACCCATTAAAGATAATGGATTAGAATCCAATGACTTAACTTTTTCCCGTGTCTCCCTTTGCAAGTTTTAAACAAAAAAAATCCGGTGACTCCTTTTATTTAAAATTTAAGGTCGTGAAATAGGACCACTGGGGGTTATATTTTAAGGGCATACATCTTGAATAAATGGTGAGATATTATATATAAAAAGTAAAAGACAAATCCCGATGTGAATTACAAAATCATTACTAATATAGACTAACTCATATAGAGGTGCATGCAGTTTTAAGGTCATGATGATTGGACCATGTTTTCATATGGTCCTAGAATAAGAGATACAAATGTCACTATGTATCCTGAGATGATAGTAATATAATAATAAATAGATCTTATAATCATCATCACTATATTGATCTATCTCATGTGTAGGGATGGGTAATTATTATGTTTTATCCTGGTATGGGACCAAAACATAGAGAAGATCCACAACATATACACGATATCAAATATCTAGGTTACAATATGAATGTGGGAATTTCTCCCTATCAAAGATTAGATGTGAACCATAAACCAGGAACCCATACATGGATATGTCTTATATATAGGTAATGAGTCATATAGGGTTGACCACATTGACCAGTTTAAGGTCATGTAGGGTGGACCATAGTTCAATTAGTTTAACATCATTCAATACGGACTTCATATAATGTTGTTT
This sequence comes from Viscum album, assembly GCA_963277665.1. Lineage (NCBI taxonomy): Eukaryota > Viridiplantae > Streptophyta > Magnoliopsida > Santalales > Viscaceae > Viscum > Viscum album. Next base: position 654,363,402 of record OY728153.1, read on the forward strand.
ATGTTTGTATATATAGTACAATAAAGGACTGGGGTTTATGGTCTTACATATTTGACCAAATTTCATTCAATTTATGATCACGTGACTTATAGATTCCTTAATAGTTCCTATAACACATGAAGGTATAAATATAAGAGATATTTCTAGTACATTTGAACATAGGGATCATGAATGAGGTAAATAATATCTTAAAATGTCTAAATTGGAGATGATGTAATGATGAATGGTGGGGTTAGTTTGACCATTATAAATGGTAAAAACCATAACCACACCCTTGGGAAATACAACATCAGTAGGAGGGGGTCCTTTCGTATGGGGCCAAGACATCCCCTAGGGGTTACTTAGTGGCTCAAATAAATCTATGTTTTCACCGTAAATTCATATTGGGTTCCTCTCCGATTAATAAATACAAGTTACAAATATTTATATGAATGGGGTAACCAAGAGGAATGATCAAATAATGTTTTTGGTTTTTAAAAGGAGAATCTTGACGTAATGAATTGGGTTTATTTTGACATAAAAATATTATGAAGATGTTTGGTTGAAAGAGAAGATTCAAAAAAGGTTTTTGAAATACTATATGGATACACTATCATGTGTTTGGAAAGATATTTAGGTAATATAGATAAACCCAAATTGAAGAGGAGGGAAAACTAAGCCTTATAGAGAATGTTTTTTGAGGAATCAAGTGATAATGGAGGTATCTTGGTCACTGATTTTGGTAATCTATGATTGAACACTTAGTATTTTATGGTTGTATGGCATGGACCATGCATTAAAAAGTTTATGTTAATGTGTTAAGAACCCCATGTCATGTATTTTAGGGTATTACATCTAGGAACTCATGTTATGTAGTTTAACACTATAAAATAAGGAATTTATGTTACGGAGTTTATAGTCATCCAACAAGGACTTTGGTATCGCTGAATATGTGTTTTGATCACATTAATTGAATTAATTGAAAAAAACCTCTAATATCCCATAAGTCATGCTTGATGTGTAAAAAAGGGGTAATTTGATGACTACTTTCATTTCATAAGATCAAATAACAATGGTAGATGTTAACCATGTAGTTTAGAGTCATACAGAGAGGGAAAAATAAAATACAAAACATGAATGAGTGAAGGGTCATACATTAATACATGGTGATGGTATTTTCATTTTTTGTGTGGATAGACCCATTTTAAGAAGTTTGGGCATAACTAAATAAATTATAGTTACAAGAATAAGGCAACACATAGTTATTGGTTAAAATGGACCACACATAGAACAAGATCATATGTGGGTGATATAATTTTATTATTTTGATAGAGGATCAAAACAAGGGGATGGATTTGTGGTATAATGATAGACTAGATCATGATAATGAAACTAAAATATAAGTATTGTTCTAGAATAAGTTGTCTATATGTCACTACATATCTAGTAAGTGTAGGAATCAATCCATATATATTTCTTAAAAACCACGGGAAGGGAATTTTATTTTATTTTCATTTATAGTTCATGTGAATTGAGTTTATAATAAAATAGAAGGATGTTTTGGAATGATAAGGAAGGAAACATGAATTGGATGAAGTCTCAGTGACAAGTTAAAGTGATAATTTTTTATTATTTTATGGTTTTTAAATAAAAATCAGCATAATCTGGTAAAACCCCACATTGGAAACCCTCTAAACATATATGTATTTAGGTAGTTTAAGTTCTTACATCTTAAAACTATAGTGTTTATTTTAACTTCATTCGATAATGACATTGTGAACCAATATGAAATTTTCAAAAGTATGTCTCATAAAGATGTGTTGTTCAATTTAGGTTCATGTGATGAAGACCATGAAAATGTAGTTTAAAATCTTTTAGTGAGGATGTATTTTTTGAATTTTAATTTTATGTGGAAACTATTTTTGTAAACCCTATGTGAATTGATTAGGAGCATGTGTGTTAGGGGTAAAATAAAAAGTGCTTGTGGATTTTCCCAAAAGAATAACTTTGGGCATCACTATATATCCCTTGTTATGATAATTAAACCACATGTAGTTATCATAAATCTCATAGTGTAAGAGGATATTGGGTAAGGATTTATGTGAATGAAATGTACTCAAACATTTAGAGATAGGTTTTTTTTTTCTGATAGCGATTTCATAGGTGAATATACTTTAGGGGATCCTATGTAGATTCAGATCGTATTTTGGAGGGGGAATTTTTTCATTCCTCTATAGAATCTAGAGGAAGAATCCATGCACCATTAGGGAATCTACGAAAATATGGTTATCATGTGAGGAATGTTGTCCATAAAGGGAAGGACTATATATGTATTTTAAGGTCTTTATTGATGGACCAAATTTCATGGTGTTAAATTTCATGCTACTTGGACTATATATAATGTAGTTTGAAGTCTTACAACTATGACATATGTCATATAGTTTAGCATCATGTTAAAAGGAAATTTCTATTCAGTTTAACATCATACGACATGGATGTGTCAATGCAGTTTAACTTCATATATTAAGGATGTTTCTATGATGATTAATGTAATTTAATAAGGATGTGGTCCTTACATGAATCATCAGTATGATGTTTTATCAAGTGAGTGAGAATGAATTTCATGCCTGTTTCATGGGACTCAGGTTCCTTTAAATATATTAGTCCCTCATTTATCTATTTCCAAGAAAAATATTTATAGATAACCAAAATTCAATAGTGTATCCCAAAATTAAGTGATATAGACAATAATTTGGAAGATATCTCAAGGATGGATCCTTGTATCTCTTAATATTTACGAGTTCAAGGATGTTACTTTCAAATGAACATATTAAATATTTGGTCGCATGCTTAGGCCATAAGGAATATAACTTTATATGTTTTTAACTAATATATAGAGGTTTCCTATTATTTGGTACCATTTTTTGTTCTTATTAGGGAATCTACATGGATAAAGTAGATATTTGGGTTTCATTAGACTCAATATCACAACATCTATTTTATTCTAATTCCTATCCTTAAAGGAAAAAATCCTCTAAACTATATTCCCAAATAGTAAATGGTAGATGAAGTAATTTTGATAGTCTCTCAAATAATCCACTTTGGGTCTCTTAATTCTTGGGAGCTCAATCTAATAATTTTCTAAAGAATTGGAATAACACTCAAAGACATGTTCTAGTTGGAAAAAATATACCTTTCTTTTCCGATTATTCGGAGATAGATAAAAACATTTTCTTGCTCATGAGACACATTTTTATTTATTATTATGAACACATGGTTTAATTTTGGATAAAATAGGATGTTCCTCAATATAAATCAATTCAAGGGTAGATGTTAAAGCATTTTAGGACTAGGGTATCAATGGATCCATCCTTATAAAGGAAGAATTTGATAGCTTAAAGGGACTCTTGGAGATTGTCAAGGGTGAACAATGTTTAGAATGCACCCAAAAAGGGGGTGGAAATTTTAAAAATGCCACTAAAACTAAGGTATAGGGTGCATGAAATTATGAAAATACCCCAGTTCTATGGGATGGGAGACTTCATTGCATGGAGGACCTTTATAGTAAGATGCTGACATTTTTCCACATGGGAAAATCCTTAAAGATACTTCATTATCATGTTCCAGAGATGTTCATTTTATCATTGTAACTAAGTGATATTTTATTTAAAAGAAATTGACATTACATACTTAAAGGGTTGACATTTAGCATAATTATTGATGCCTATGTCTTTATTGATGATAGGATATGTGGATGATGATGGTATTCCTAGTGTAGACCTTGGTGCATGGATTTTTTGTTCCCACTATGTTCACTCTCCATCAAAATAATGATCATATATGTCAATAGGGTTAATAATTACTTATTTATAGGTAGTAGGGGTATCACCAATTGATTCTTAACTAATACTATTAATAGTGTATGGGATATCCTAATGAGGCTTAACTTATTACATAAGAAATCAATCATCTCCATTAATAGTGCCCTCATTAGAACTAGGTGAAAATTATTCATACCTGGTTGATATAGTAATGATGGAAACATATAAGAAACTATTCTTATTCAATAGTGGACTATTCCATTTAGTAGTTTTGTACCCATTACCTCAAATGGTGGTATGGTCCCTATTGTGCCTGTTATACCATTTGGTGGGTCAGTTTCCATTATACGTTTTGGTGGGTAAATGAACATGGTCCCAATGATGGGGGGATGAAGTCCATGTATATTTGGAATAGTTGAAGCATATATGGGGATTCCTCTATCAATTTTCCTAGAATTAATTCATTTTGTTAGATCTTAGGATTATAAAATGTATATGATACTATAGTTGAATATACAAAGGAAATTAGGGTCATGACCGATTGATTCAGTCATCCATTGATGATGTCATGTGTCTGATCTATTATTTTTCAGATTATCCATTCATCAACCTCCTCTTAATCATGTGGAATGAACAAAACACATTCCACATATACCTTGATAATGTGAAATTATACTTTAGCATCATCGAACATATTTTTTAGAAAATCATTGATGTGACCTAGTATACAACAATAATTGACATAATTTGGATGATCATCCTTTTATGCTTCATTTAGATTCTTATGTTTAGTAAATTTGATCATGTTATTATCTAATAAAATATTAATTACCATAGAATCTGATCATTATAGAAGGGAAAAAATTATTTTTTGTTTTAAAGGTCACATCACCTTAACCTTTTTAGATTAAGGGTGACTATGAATTTTCTTCTTTTTTGAAGTTCCTCATATGAGATGGTGGTTCTTAATGATATATTTAATTGGTTCAGTGAATAAAATCATCTAAATATTGTTCTATTGTCACGATATCATGGAATACACTAGGTTATTTTAGGGGGATGAGGTTAGTTGACAACCCATCTAGAATGTTCTCTAAAAGTATCTACAATATTTATTTCTAGGGAACTTGTATTACCATGGAGTATGTTAAAAAATTCCTTCTTATAATTAAATCCACGACTCTATCATTATCTAGTTATTTTCAATTAGAGAGGTCAATTATTTTAATATTTCTCAACATATAGATGAATTTGAAGAGGAATTACTGATGGAGGTCTTCCTAGCTTGCAATAAACCCAGCTGTGAGGTTATTATACCAAGAAAACACTAGATGTTCCAAGGTTCACACAAAGAATCTAATCTTGGAAGCCTATTTTTGTTATGTGGTTCCTGACATTGGGATACACTAGGATGAAAAATGGGTGAGATTATTCTCTAGATCTCCCATTTTGTCCAATGTTGATAAGCAAGGGTTATAGAAGTTGGGTGGGGGAGGAGTAAAATCCACCCATTAGGGATATGAATTCCTCTCTAATTGTATCATTTCAAATCATCCTTAAAAATAATCCATTATAGTAGTTATATTATTAATTAATTCATGGGATTCTACCATCTGACCCTTCATCGAGTGAATTTCTTGAACTAAAGGCCAATTATCCCATAGTGGTGGGAACTCTTGATAACTAATCAGTGCAATAATAAAATGATCCAATTAGAATTATCTTAATCTGATGTGGTAGATCAATTATACCTATGTCGGTAAGTAAGTCCCCCACATTATAGATGATTGGATAAATGATAGATGGAGTATTCAATTAGATAAACGTACTCAATAGATTTGTTTCTCCTGAGAAACTCTATATTGATCTTTTCAATTTCTTCTATTCTGGTATCAAACTAAAGAATAATTTTTTTTCTATTAAGACTTCCTCAAAATTTTTGGGTTATGGTAGGGTAGTGAATATGGAAACACATATTTATTTTTTGAAAATATCATGTTTTGTATCATCATTTGGGCCAACTATGATGACATTTACATATGAAAAACATAGGGCAGGGAGAATAGATTCCTTTAGAGAGGAAGTAACCATAATCATTGTGTTTCCCAACTCAATTTATGATACTATGATAAACATAAGGTTAAAAATGATAAAATCACACCTATTTTTAGGGTATGTGGCTTCCCCTAGGATTATGCAATCATTGAATCTATCTATGATGATTTTTGATTCTTCTGGAAAGTGGAGATCTATAATTGACAGTTGGTCATTTTTGAGACATGTTGATGGGCCTCATGGGTGTTGTAAGTAGCCTGGATATGGACCCAATCTTGAATTTTAGCAGTTTTATACCCTCTATAGGATATCTTTTTGTATTTACTAGTTTAAAAAGACAAGGTTAGCACAATATCCTTTTAAAATTCTTAAATCATTGGGGTCAATCATTTTTAATGATTTCAATAGTGAATTTGATCACTCTTAGGTAGGTCCCAGGTAGTTTCCTAGAAATTGCGGATATACTCTTCCAATTTCCTAATATAATTAAGGTTGGTATTATTATATTTTTAAGATTGAAACTTGAAGCAATTGGAGGTGAAAATATATTCCACTATCTTTTTCATGGACCATCATTGATAGAAGAACCATTAGGCCCTTTTCTCCTTTAAAATCTCATGGGATAACTCTAAAATTGGGATGGATATATTGAGATGGTATTCCCAGAACAAAGTGTTCACCAAATAGTGCTCAAGGAATTAGGTATATTATAGTGTAGGTCAAGGCCATGAGGCCATGGTATCTATGGAAATCAAGTCCTATTTCTGACACAACAGCTGGTTATGCATTATAGCTTGTGGTTTTATGTGGGTACTACAAGCTTTTTCAATGTGATTGGATTTAAATGGTTCATTTTATGATTCAATTTATATTTTTGAGAGTTTTTAAGGTATTTAAAAGAAAAAAACTGGCAACCTATCAAAGAATAATAACAAGTAATAGTGAATGGTTAATTGATCACTTACATTGTTAAAGGATTCACATTGGGTTCTACATTCTATTTATGATGGAAGGTCGATCAGCTTCATAATCCATGATGGTTTAGTGTGAATAATTTTTATGGTTCTTCTTTATAAACTCATAATATTTCTAGGGTTTATAGACAGTGGCACTTTATAATGTTCATTGCTTAAGAGGATGGGAGGTCAGGCTCATCACACTATTGGAGGGGGTATTATTTCTTACATTGAGACTCTATTATATATTTAATTCATGTTCATGAATCCTTCATATATCCCAGTGAAGAATATGTTACACCTATGCCAATGATCTGACTAAATACTAGTGTATATGTGAATACCATTATGTGATAGAGGTTCCTCATCTTTCTCTTATTAGTTCTTAATACATTGGTTTAACGCCTTTTATATGGGAACTATTGGATTTATCACCATACAAGGAGGTGTTATGTGTGGTGGATTCAGGATCAGATCCAAGAGAATGGATTGCTTTGTATCCATATGACGTGGTTCATAACCTATGTAATTTATTTCCACTTAATAGGACATTTCATACCTTTTAATGTCAAGTAAATATGACCACTTCCATGAAGTTTAACATCATTTGGAATGTATCATTGGGTGAAAGGTGTCTAGGAATGTTTAGTACGGGACTTACGCATAAGAATACATTTCTAGTTCATCATGTATGTTAGTTACTTGATAGTAGATGGTATGTTTGGGGATTATACCTAGTAAGATTCCCATGTTAGCTTCCACATGGATGTCCATGCTGTAATCTCATTCTAATCACACAAGACATGTTAGATCACCCATGTCTAATCACCAAATACTCCTTGGATCATCACTAGAGGAATCCCTACATCATCACTAGAGAACAATGATTCACATTATTCTCATCAACATAAGTTTATCATATTCATGTCACACTAATGGTTTTAGGATCTCCACACAAGGAAGGTTGATTGTGATTGCATCTATATAATCACTTAAAGAAGCTTTACGTAATCAATTTTTCATCGTATGGGTTTATTATGCTCATCACATAAGAAGTACCTAGCATTGGTTATGGAATAAACTTATTTTGAGGCCTAAATATTGGGAATCCAAGAGGAGTATCTTGACTTGAGGTATTTTGGAAACCAAGTGGGGTATCTTAATCTATGGTAAATGAGGAAATGTAAAAGGAGACTCTCAGCTTTATCTATATGAGAATGATATCCTATGCTCATCATGTAGGGAAATATATGTTTGAGTATTTTGGGATTGAACCTCATATAGGCATCCTAAATATACCAATTAATAGGAATTAATGCCCATGTGGTTGGAGGTGTACACATTAAGGTCATGTGATGGGACCAATTATTGTAGATTAACATCATACAATAAGGGTATCCACTATGAAATTTAGAGTCATGTAGCTATGAATTGAAATTAAATCCTATAATGCATCCCAATTAATCAAATAGAACAATAAAATAAACCTTTAAGATTTTGTGATTACTTCTATATGTGGGAACCAAGAGATATAAGATTAATCAAATTGCATTAGATTTCAAAATAGGGGATTGAGTGGGGATTAGGAATTGGGATTTCATTTGGTAAAAACTATCTATTGGTAAATAGATAAGACAAGATATAGATTGGGATTACACCGAGTAGTATTATTAGAGGGAATACCTATTCCATGAAAGGGGTGACAATAGAAGCAAAATCAAGGCTTATGTGGTAGGTACCCTTACATTACTGACCTAGTAGATAAGTTAGGGGAAGTTATAGTTTCAGGGCTTAAACCTATCAAGGGGACCATATAGGGAAACCAAGAGGAGTATATTAACTCAAGTTATTTTGTAAAATAATAGGAGAATATATACATGAGGGGTTAGTGTAGGTTTTATGCATGTTTTCTACCCTTATGTGGGTGTCCTAAGACCATTTATGACCTAAGGTGATAAAATAATAAATGGGAACTATCTTGGGTCATATACCTACAAAGGAATCCCAAGTTTGGGATCACATGGGATATGTGTTGGGAATTACTTCTAATGAAAGGTGGAATATATATTTTGAGGATTATTTATGTTATCATTTTTAGGGTTTTGACCTTGTACTACTACAAAAATGGTCTTTATCAGCGCTCAAAATGGGCTTTATCAGCACTAAAAAAGCGTTGTAAAGCTCGGTGTTGATAAGGGGGGGGGTACCCTTTATCAGCAATTTTTTTGTGCTGATAAATGTAGCTTTTATCAGTACTAAAAAAGCGCTGATAAATGAAACCTTTATCAGTGCTAAAAAGGCACCGATAAAGGTGGACTTTATCAGCACTAAAAGAGCGCTGATAAAACAACCCTTTATCAACACTAAAAGAGCGCTGATAAATGCGTGTTTTATCAGAGCTCCTTTAGCACTAATAAACTGATAATTTATCAGTGCTTCTTTAATGCTGATAAAGGTGTAGTTTATCAGAGATTTTTTAGTACTAATAAAAGCTACATTTATCAACGATAAAAAAGCGCCGATAAATACCCTGTCTGCTGCTACGAAAAAATCTCCAGCAGCACACCAGAACACCTTCAAAAAAATTTAGCATCTCAATAAGATAATTAGAGAAAGTATACCCATACAAAATTAACACATAAATCAAAATATAATTAGACCAAGTATACATATACAACAAGTACACCCATACAAAATTAACACATAATTCATAAGTTAATTAAGTACATAAAGAATTCAATTCAGAATTCAGGGGGTTAGGGGGTTGTTCAAGGCTTTGGGGTGGCTTTCAAAGGGGGGGTAGGGGGTGTCCGGGGGGATGGGGGTGTCCGAGGGGGGATTTCCAGGGGGTGGGATGGTGTCCAGGGTGTCGGGGAGGTTTTACAGGGGGTGGGGGTGTCCAGAGGGGTGGGGGGTGTCCAGGGGGTGGGTTGGTGTACAAGGGGGTGGGGGGGCGGTCAAGAGGGTTGGTGGGGTTGACTCGTACATGTCACAAAGGACCCATGTATCGTTCTCCTAAAGGATCACCACAATCCTAATGGGTTTGGTCAGATTTCCGTAGATCAGTTGTTGTTTTCACTTAAAATTGTATCCATTTTAAACAAAATAGAGACCCTTTGAGTGATACCAGCCACACCGTGCCTCGTATTGAGGCAGGGTTGACTCTTAAACGTCAAAAAGGACCCATGGATTGTTCTCCTAAAGGATCAACACAATCCTAATGCGTTTGGTCAGATTTTCGTAGGTCAGTTGTTGTTTTCACTTAAAATTGTGTCCATTTTAAACAAAATAGAGACCCTTTGAGTGATACCGGCCACACCGTGCCTCGGATTGAGGCAAGGATGACTCATAAACATCAAAAAGGACCCATGGATCATTCTACTAAAGTATCAACATAATCCTAATGGGTTTGGTTGGATTTCCGTAGGTCAGTTGTTGTTTTCACTTAAAATTGTGTACATTTTAAACAAAATAGAGACCTTTTGAGTGGTAGCAGCCACACCATGACTTGTATTGAGGTGGGGTTTACTTTTAAACATTACTAAGTACCCTTGGGTATTTATTATAAAATATCACGGCAATCTGAATGCATTTGGTCAGATTTTCATAGGTCAGTTGTTGTTTTCACTTAAAATTGTGTCCATTTTAAACCAAAGAGAGACCCTTTGAGTGATAGCAGGCACACCATACATTGGATTGAGGTGAAGTTGACTCATACACATCAAAAAGGACTCGTTAACTGTTATCCTAAAGGATAAACACAATCCGAATGTGTTTGGTCAGGTTTCCATAAGTCAGTTGTTGTTTTCACTTAAAATTGTGTCCATTTTAAACCAAAGAGAGACCCTTTGAGTGGTACCGGCCACACTGTGCCTCAGATTGAGGCGGGGATGACTCATAAACATCAAAAGGACCCGTGGATCTTTCTCCTAAAGGATCAACACAATCCGAATGCGTTTGGTCGAATTTCTGTAAGTCAGTTGCAGTTTTCACTTAAAATTGTGTACATTTTAAACAAAATAGAGACCCTTTGAGTGTTACCAGCCACACCATGCCTTGGATTGAGGCGGGGATAACTCGTACATGTCTCCAAGGACCCTTGTATTTTTTGTATAAAATATCAAGGCAATCTGAATGTGTTTGGTTAGATTTTCATAGGTCAGTTGTTGTTTTCAATTAAACTTGTGTCCATTTTAAACAATAGAGAGACCCTTTGAGTGATATCGGGCACAATGTGCATAGTATTGAGGAAGGGTTGACTCGTACATGTCACAAAGGACCCGTGGATCGTTATCCTAAAGTATCAACACAATTTGAATGCGTTTGGTCAGATTTCCATAGGTCAGTTGTTGTTTTCACTTAAAATTGTGTATATTTTAAACAAAATAGAGATCCTTTGAGTGGTACCGGCCACACCATGCCTCGGGTTGAGGCGAGGTTGGCTCATACACGTCACCAAGGACCCTTATATCGTTATTATAAAATATCAAGGCAATCCAAATGCGTTTGGTCATATTTTTGTAGGTCATTTTTTGTTTTCACTTAAAATTGTGTCCATTTTAAACCAAAGAGAGACTCTTTGAGTTCTATTGGCCACACCGTGCCTCAGATTGAGGCAGGGTTGACTTTTACATGTCACAAAGGATCCTTGTATTGTTCTTATAAAATATCAACACAATCCTAATGTGTTGGGTCAAATTTCCGTAGGTCAGTTGATGTTTTCACTTAAAATTGTGTCCATTTTAAACAAAGAGAGACACTTCGAGTGCTACCGGCCACACCGTGCCTTATATTGAGGCAAGGATGACTCATACACGTCAAAAAGGACCTGTGGATCATTTTACTAAAGGATAAACATAATCCTAATGCGTTTGGTTGAATTTCCGTAAGTCAGTTGTTGTTTTCACTTAAAATTGTGTACATTTTAAACAAAATAGAGACCCTTTGAGTGGTACCAGCCACACCATGTCTCGGATTGAGGTGGGGTTGACTCTTACACGTTACCAAGGACCCTTGGATAGTTATTATAAAATATCAAGGCAATCCGAATGCATTTGGTTGGATTTCTGTAGGTCATTTGTTGTTTTCACTTAAAATTGTGTCTATTTTAAACCAAAGAGAGACTCTTTGAGTGCTACCAGCCACACCGTGCCTCAGATTGAGGTGGGTTTGACTCATACACATAAAAAATGACCCGTAGATCATTATTTTAAATGATCAACACAATCCGAATGCGTTTGGTCAGATCTCTGTAGGTCAGTTGTTGTTTTCACTTAAAATTGTGTCCATTTTAAACCAAAGAGAGACCCTTTGAGTGCTACTAGCCACACCGTGGCTCAGATTGAGGTGGAGATGACTCCTTCAGGTCACAAAGGACCCATGAATCGTTCTCCTAAATGATAAATACAATCCAAATGCATTTTTTCTAATTTACATAAGTCAGTTGTTGTTTTCATTTAAAATTGTGTACATTCAAAACAAAATAGAGACCCTTTGAGTGGTACCGGCCACACCATGCCTCAGATTGAGGCGAGGTTGAATTTTTCACATCACCAATGACCCTTGGATCATTTTAATAAAAGATAAAGGTAATATGAATGAGTTTGGTCAGATTTCTGTAGGTCAGTTGTTCTTTTCACTTAAAATTGTGTCCATTTTAAACCAAAGAGAGACTCTTTGAGTGATACCGGCCACATCGTGCCTCAGATTGAGTATAGGTTGACTCTTACACATCAAAAATGACCTGTGGATCGTTCTTATAAAATATCAACACAATCCGAATTCATTTGGTTGGACTTACATAGGTCAGTTGTTGTTTTCACTTAAAATTGTGTCCATTTTAAACCAAAGAGAGACCCTTTGAGTGCTACCAGCCACACCGTGCCTCAAATTGAGGCGGGGATGACTCATACACATCAAAAATGACTCTTGGATCATTATCCTAAAGTATAAACACAATATGAATGTGTTTGGTCGAATTTCCATAAGTCAGTTGTTGTTTTCACTTAAAATTGTGTACATTTTAAACAAAATAGAGACCCTTTGAGTGGTACCATCCACACCATGCCTCAGATTGAGGCAGGGTTGACTCGTACACATCACCAAGGACCCTTGGATCGTTATTATAAAATATCGAGGCAATCCAAATGCGTTTGGTCATATTTTTATAGGTCAGTTGTTGTTTTCAATTAAAATTGTGTCATTTTTAAACAAAAGAGAGACCCTTTGAGTGTTAGTGGGAACACTGTGCCTCGGATTGAGGAGAAATTAACTCATACACGTCAAAAATGAACCTTGTATCATTCTACTAAAGGATCAACACAATACGAATGAGTTTGGTTGTATTTCCGTAGGTCAATTGTTGTTTTCACTTAAAATTGTGTCCATTTTAAACAAAATAGAGACCCTTTGAGTGATACCTTCCACACCGTGCCATGGATTGAGGTGGGGATGAATCATACAGGTCAAAAAGGACTCGTGTATCATTATAATAAAGTATCAATACAATATTAATGGGTTTGGTCAGATTTCCATAGGTCAGTTGTTGTTTTCACTTAAAATTGTGTCCATTTTAAACAAAATAGAGACCCTTTGAGTGATACCAGTCACACTGTGCCTCATATTGAGGTAGGGTTTACTCTTACACATCCCAAAGGACCCATGGATCGTTATCCTAAAGGATCAACATATTATGAATGGGTTTGGTCAGATTTCTGTAGGTCAGTTGTTGTTTTCACTTAAAATTGTGTCCATTTTAAACAAAATAGAGACCCTTTGAGTGGTACTAGCCACACTGTTCCTCGGATTGACGAGGGGATGACTCGTAAAAATCAAAAAGGACCCGTGTATCATTATAATAAAGGGTCAACACAATGAAATTGGGTTTGGTCGGATTTCCGTAGGTCAGTTGTTGTTTTCACTTAAAGTTGTGTCCATTTTAAACAAAATAGAGACCCTTTGAGTGGTACCGGCCACAAAGTTCCTCATATTGAGGTGGGGTTGACTTTCACCCATCAACAAGGACCCTTGTATCGTTCTTATAAAATATCAAGGCAATCCAAATGCGTTTGGTAGGATTTCCGTAGGTCAGTTGTTGTATTCACTTCAAATTGTGTCCATTTTAAACAAAAGAGAGACCCTTTGAGTGGTACCGGCCACACCGTGCCCCGAATTGAGGCGGGGATGACTTGTACACGTCACAAAGGACCCATGGATCATTCTAAATAAAGATCAAGACAATCCGAATTCATTTGGTCAGATTTTCATAGGTCAGTTGTTGTTTTCACGTAAAATTGTGTCCATTTAAAACAAAATAGGGACCCTTTGAGTGATACCGACCACACAGTGCCTCGGATTGAGGCAGGTATGACTCTTACACATCACAAAGAACCCGTGGATAGTTCTACTAAAGGATCAACACAATCCTAATGGGTTTGTTCAGATTTCCATTGGTGAGTTTTTGTTTTCACTTAAAATTGTGTCCATTTTAAACAAAAGAGAGACCCTTTGAGTGATAGCAGGCACACCGTGCCTCTAATTGAGGCAGGTTTGACTCATAAACACCCCAAAGGACCCATGAATCATTATAATAAAGGATAAACACAATAAAATTGTGTTTGGTCAGAATTTTTGTAGGTCAGTTGTTGTTTTCACTTAAAATTGTGTCCACTTTAAACAAAATAGAGACCCTTTGAGTGGTACCGGACACACCGTGCCTTGTATTGAGGCTGGGATGACTTATACACGTCAAAAAGGACTAGTGGATAATTATCCTAAAGGTTCAACACAATCCTAATGCGTTTGGTTGGATTTCCATAGGTGAGTTGTTGTTTTCACTTAAAACTGTGTCCATTTTAAACAAAATAGAGACCCTTTGAGTGGTATCAGCCACACCGTGCCTCATATTGAAATGGAGTTGACTTTTACACATCTCCAAGGACCCTTGAATCGTTCTTATAAAAGATCAAGGCAATCCAAATGCATTTGGTCAGATTTCTATAGGTCAGTTGTTGTTTTCACTTAAAATTGTGTCCATTTTAAACAAAAGAGAGACCCTTTGAGTGGTACCGGACACACCGTGCCTCGGATTGAGGTGGGGATGACTCATAAAAGTCACAAAGAACCTGTGTATCATTATCCTAAAGTATCAACACAATCTGAATGCGTTTGGTCAGATTTCCGTAGGTCAGTTGTTATTTTCACTTAAAATTGTGTCCATTTTAAACAAAATAGAGACCCTTTGAGTGCTAACGGTCACATCGTACCTCGGATTGAGGCAGGGTTGACTCTTAAACATCAAAAAGGATCCATGTATCGTTACATTAAAGGATCAACACGATCCGAATGTGTTTGGTCAGATTTACATAGGTCAGTTGCTGTTTTCACTTAAAATTGTGTCCATTTTAAACAAAATAGAGACCCTTTGAGTGGTACCAACCACACCGTGCCTCAGATTGAGGCAGGAATGAATTTTACACGTCTAAAATTACCCTTGGATCGTTCTTAGAAAATATTATGGAAATCCGAATGCGTTTGGTTGGATTTTCAAAGGTCTGTTGTTGTTTTCAATTAAAATTGTGCCCATTTTAAACAAAAGAGAGACCCTTTGAGTGATAGTGAGCACACCATGCCTCAGATTAAGGAGGGGTTGACTCATACTCATCAAAAGGACCTAGGGATCATTCTCCTAAAGGATCAACACAATCTGAATGCGTTTGGTCAGATTTACGTAGGTCAGTTGTTGTTTTCACTTAAAATTGTGTCCATTTTAAACAAAATAGAGACCCTTTGAGTGTTACTAGACACACTGTGTCTCAGATTGAGGTGGGGATGACTCTAACACATAAAAAAGGACCCTTGGATCGTTCTCTTAAAGTATCGACACAATACGAATGGGTTTGTTTGGATTTCCGTAAGTCAGTTGTTGTTTTCACTTAAAATTGTGTCCATTTTAAACAAAATAGAGACCCTTTGAGTGATACCGGTCACACCGTGCCTTGAAATGAGGCAGTTTTGACTCTTAAACGTCAAAAAGGACTCGTGGATCATTCTCCTAAAGGATCAACACAACCCAAATGGGTTTGTTTGGATTTCCGTAGGTCAGTTGTTGTTTTCACTTAAAATTGTGCCCATTTTAAACAAAATAGAGACCCTTTGAGTGGTATCAGACACACTGTGCCTTTAATTGAGGTGGTGATGACTCGTAAACATCAAAAAAGTCCCATGTATCATTATAAGAAAGCATCAACACAACCCGAATGGGTTTGGTCGGATTTCCATAGGCGAGTTGTTGTTTTCACTTAAAATTGTGTCCATTTTAAACAAAATAGAGACCCTTTGAGTGGTACCAGCCACACCGTGCCTCATATTGAGGCGGGGATGACTCATACACGTCACAAAGGACCCATGGATATTTTTAATAAAGGATAAACACAATCCGAATGTGTTTGGTCATATTTCTGTAGGTCATTTTTTGTTTTCACTTAAAATTGTGTCCATTTTAAACAAAAGATAGACCCTTTGAGTGGTATAGGACATACTATGCCTCAGATTGAGGCAGGGATGACTCGTACATGTCAAAAAGGACCCATGGATCGTTATTATAAAAGATCAAGACAATCCAAATGCGTTTGGTTGGATTTTCATAGGTCAGTTGTTGTTTTCACGTAAAATTGTGTCTATTTTAAACAGAATAGAGACTCTTTGAGTGATACCGGCCACAAAGTGCCTCAGATTGAGGCAGGGATGACTCTTACATGTCAAAAAGGACCAGTGTATCGTTCTCCTAAAGGATCAACACAATCGGAATGGGTTTGGTCAGATTTCTGTAGGTCATTTGTTGTTTTAACATAAAATTGTGTCCATTTTAAACAAAAGAGAGACCCTTTCAGTGATAGCGGGTGCACCGTGCCTCAGATTGAGGCGAGGTTAACTCATAAACATTCCAAAGGTCCCATGGATCATTCTCCTATTGGATCAACACAATACAAATGGGTTTAGTCGGATTTCCACAGGTCAGTTGTTATTTTCACTTAAAATTGTGTCCATTTTAAACAAAATAGAGACCATTTGAGTGGTACCAGCCACACCGTGCCTCGAATTGAGGCAGGGATGACTTGTACATGTCACAAAGGGCCTGTGGATCGTTATACTAAAGGATCAACACAATATGAATGGGTTTGGTCGGATTTCCATAGGTCAATTGTTGTTTTCACTTAAAATTGTATTCATTTTAAACAAAATAGAGACCCTTTGAGTGATACCGGCCACACAGTGCCTCATATTGAGGTAGGGTTGACTCTTACACATCAAAAAGGACCCATGTATCATTATCCTAAAGTATCAACACAATCCTAATGGGTTTGGTCAGATTTCTGTAGGTCAGTTGTTGTTTTCACTTAAAATTGTGTCCATTTTAAACTAAAGAGAGACCCTTTGAGTGCTACCAGCCACACCATGCCTCAGATTGAGGTAGTGATGAATCATACACATCAAAAAGTACCCTTGGATCATTCTAATAAAGAATAAACACAATCTGAATGTGTTTGGTTAGATTTACGTAGGTCAGTTGTTGTTTTCATTTAAAATTGTGTCCATTTTAAACAAAAGATAGATCCTTTGAGTGGTACCAGCCACACCATGCCTTGGATTGAGGTGGGGTTGACTCGTACACGTCACCAAGGACCCGTGGATTTTTCTCCTAATGTATCAACACAATCCAAATGGGTTTGGTCATATTTCCATAGGTTAGTTGTTGTTTTCACTTAAAATTGTTTCCATTTTAAACAAAACAGAGACCCTTTGAGTGATTTAGCATTCTTGCATGTTGCTGGGGCATATCATCTGTTAAAATGGGAAAATGAATCATTGGATATATGATTTTTTATTTAATAACAATTAACATTTTCCTATGAACATTTTCATACAACAATGTTTCATATTTTGATCCCCTTAACCCCTATCAAAAAATGACCACCAATTGTACATGTACCCAAGTCAGATCTTCATTTTATTTGTGTACAATCTTCCATCAGGTATGCAGCCCACTCATTTCTGAACACATCTATATCATCTTGTGAGTATGAGGCTTTTTGGAAGTCAGAGTAGTACTGCAAAATATAAAAATAAATAATTGATAAATAAATTAAACGAAATAGTAGTTGTTTTTGAAAATACCTCTTTAGAGATGCTCGTTTGTTGATGAAAAATGATCTATTTCATAAATTTACAAACATAATAACCACAATAATTATCGTTTTTTTGTTTTGGACACTGGAAAAAATTGATCATTAGGAGAATAAGTAACTTGTGTTGAGATATTTTTGGATAGTGAAATTTTATTATATATACCCTGATATTTGTCCATATGTAGTACTTGCTTGCCTCTTTATGCTTATCACCTGTACTCATTACTTTTTTTAGAAGATAATGATACACCACCCTATCATAACATAATCCTCAGTAAAAGATAATATAAATTTTATTACTTGATGTTTATACCTAAAATGTAAGATGTAGCGTCTTACAGATTCACAAACTCTATCATGTGTGGTTAGTTTGATGGATATCCCTTCTTTGAATCCAGAAAATAAATCTTTGGAGTATCCAAGTTCACCGCAATTAGAAACCAATGTTTCCTAAAAACACAAAAAGGAATAAGTAATAAAAGAAGTGAAAATATAATTGATATGATTTAATCGTATAGTTTTACCCCTGCATGGTTGGTATTATGAAGAGTCTGTCATCTATAATCTTGCTTTCAAATGTTTTCAGCAAGCCGTTCACTATTTCATCCCTTTTTGATGGATCTAATTTTTTAGGTGTGTTGATGTGGTATGAGGACTAACGAGTCCAAATCTTGGCACATGGGAAAATTCCTTCAACTGTTTTTCATAAATGCGTCTGTCAACAATATAAAATGCATTTAGTCATAATTTTCACATTAGATCATCTTTTAGAAAATCAATTCATGGAAACATACCTCATATATACATTTACAACTATGACGCCTAGCCAACCGTTTTCAAGGATCTCATTTACATTTTCAGCAGCAACAAAATCTTGACTTTCCTCTCTGTATATATTCTCTTCGAAAACCACTATATGACTATTACCATCTTTTAGCTTCATATCCACATGAGTCTTCAATGCTAGTAAATGTGGATAGATAACAGGTGGTGTTATTGTGATTTCAGTAGCTCCTTGGAGTCGGTTGGTCGATCCTTTAGATGGTTTTGAGCCGACATTTGTCACCCCATTCCCTTTATCCATCTATAACAACAATCATTGGTTCATACCCTTTTTTCATTAATTGTTAAAGTTTTAGCTTTAAAAAAGGAAATAAATACCTATTTGTCTACATGTACTCATACAAGTTGTGATGACCATGCAATGAATGTCCCAATAGCCTTTTCCACCGTATGAATATAATCGTCAACAAGTGGAATAGGTAGCTCTGAATTTGGATCATGAGCTACAATAATCATCACTTTCAGATGATCTTTCAGAAGCAGTCTATTATGCAGCGTGGCATCTGGGATATTGAACACTGTATCCCTTGCTACAAGGTGATAAGTGGGTGTTGATAGTTATAAATCACAATCATTATCACCTTGTATAAGATCAGTACAGAAAAATTATCAGTGTTTGTTTGATTCAAATTTCATGGGAACAATTATTAGAATATTTATTACCATGGCTAAGACAGTTCTTTGAGGAGAATGGCTCGCCTCAAAGATGGTGGGGGGTGGGGCGGGATGTTCACGTGCTGGTTGTTCTTGACTTGTGTCTTCCCTTTGCTTCTTAACCATAAAAGTTTCTAGCAACTCTCCCTGCCATTGCAATCGTTCTTCAATGGTTGCTATTTTTTCGATCATTTGTTCCAATTTTTCTTATATATCATCCATTTTTTCTTCTTCTCAAAATATACTCAGGGTGTCACCCTAAACTCCACACCTCTAACACGACTGTATTTTTCTGGCTGCTTCAAATCCGTCGATAATAGGTCTGTATCCGCTACAAGAGTACCTGATTCCTGTGACTGTCAGATATAGAAAAATAACTAATTATTTTTATGTAATAGCAATTTAAAACAAATATTTTTATCATTGTGTCACACTTACACATATTTCCCACACTTTTTGTGTGTTCTCATCTACTAACTTCCCTTCCTTATTCACACGTGCCTCCTTCCATAGCACATGACATGGGATGGAAGTGTATTTGATTTTAGACTCATCAATATACATATAAACATAGAAAGATAATTATGATGTTGTTTATTGGCACCTAACAATATTACTGTAAATTTAAAATACGTACCATTTTCTTTTCTAATGAAGTGTACCCCATCCTTGCTTTACGATAAGGGTATGCTGGTTTTGATGCACATTCCTTATTTTCAGTACAGAGTTTATGTTTCATAAATAAAATATTGACAATCAAAGTGATGAATAAAGGTATCCTCAAAAAACGTATTATCACCCATAATGTACCTGAAACTTCTCATCCCCACGACGGCCAATAAATGCATCCCATGCTTCTTGGGATATCAGGTGAGCGTAGACAATGGGTGGGTGCGGGTTTATTTTACCTTTGGAATCTTTCAGGTGACATCTTGTTAAAATAGTGCGAAAACCTTGATGCATCCTTCCTGCAAGCCTTAGTACATAATCCTTGTGTGAATCTTCTACTATATATGTACTATGCAAGAGATTGAGAAGAGTAATACATTGTTTAATTATTTTATTTACTAGTAAATTAAATAAATAAATTCATAATGTTACCGTAATTTCTTCCCAGATCACAGCCTTCAGCCCGAACACAACATGGTGCCATGAATCTATGTCAATCGGCACGTGTTGCTGAGTGAAAACTCCAATGTAGCTGCTAAACATAGCCTTGTTGGGATTCACATGTTGGCCTCGTTCATTCCATCCGACTTCAAATTTGATGCCTTTGCTTTTCGCCTTAAGAACTTTGGCTAACACCATCAAACTACGACGCACCTATGTTTTCTGCGATGTTGGTCATTCATTCTTGACCATTTCATCAATATCAACATCATCTATATGTTCATCTGAAATGGTATCAATGACATGTGCTAATGGTTTTTGGACTTCAACACTAAGAGAAGCAGGAGCCATAGCAGCAGGAGCAAGAGTAGCCACAACAGGAGTAGTAGGAGTAGCAGGAGCCACAACAGGTGGAGCAACAGGAGAAATAGGAGCCGCAGCAGGAGCAGCAGCAGGAGCAACAACAACTGCAGGAGCAGCAGGAGCAGCCGCAGCTGCAGCAGCAACAGCTTGAGAGACTTGTTCAGCCTCAAGGTTAGGAGCACCAGAATGTAAAGAAGTCATTATCTACAAAAATGATTGAACAGTTAATTTAGATTACATAAATTCAGTAATGATAATATAATAACATGAGATAACAAGATCTATATTACAAACAAAATATAACCTGTTTATTGAAATCTCTTTCTTTTTTTCAAATGTTGAAGGGATTTGACACCTCTATCGATTATCCAAATCCCTTCATTGTGGTTTCCTATAACATACAAAACATCATCTACATTGGGATCGCTCCGAAATGATTACGACGTACCACTGAAAGGATCATCCTCAACTAAATTTTCATCGAAACCTTCAGTAGTTTTGGACGATAACAGAACAATCAACCACTTTCGGTTTGTGGGATCTGGAACATAAAAAACTTGTACCGCTTGTGATGCCATTATAAATTGTTCATCTTTGTACCCTTATTTACTAAAATCAACTTTCACAAATCCCCATTCATCTATTTTAACACCACTGTTGTTATCAACCCATTTGCATTGAAAAATCGGCAATTGGAATGTTGTATAATCCAACTCCCATATTAGTTTGATAATTCCAAAGTATGACATATTTTCATAAATTGGATTTCTGTCCTTACTAAAAGAAACATGCATCGCTTCAGCCACTAGTGTAACTGCACTATTTTGGATGGTACTATATTCATCATGTTCATCTATATAGAATGTATAACCATTAATTACATAATCACTGTAAGATAATATATACACACTTGGTCCAGCGGCTAGCCATCAAAGTCATTCTGAAATTGAATTCATATTTTCATCCAACTGCTTAAAAATATGGTCCTGAAACCATCGTATAAACTGGTGATTATGTGTATTTGATAACCATTTTTGAGCCCTTGATGGATTCAACTGCCTAATAATTTCATTGTGAGTTTCAATATATGGAGCAACCTCCCAACTGTTATGCAAAACATAAAGATGGGCCTGCTTCAGATCTGTAATACTAGTTGTCCCAAATTCTCTTCCAGAAATTCCCTTACCCTTAATGCATCCAGTGTGATGAGATTTCGGGAGACCAATGATTTCCACATCAGATAGGTATTTGGTACAAAATTCAATGGCTTCCTCACCAATATATCGCTCCACTATACAACCCTCTGGACGACTTCAATTTTTGACATACCCTTTCAAAATATTCATATACCGTTCAACAAGATACATCCATCTATAGTGCACAGGACCACAAAGTCGAATCTCTCTCACCAAGTGAATCATCAAATGAACCATCATATCAAAGAATGTTGGCAGGAAGAACATTTCTAATTCACATAATACGATGACAATTTCTTTTTCCAAAGTTGGAAATTTCACTGGGTCTAAAACTTTGCTACATATATCTTTGAAAATGAAACAATGTTCGGTTAACGTATGATGAACATTCTTGAAAAAATGCAACATAAAGCTATAGGAATTAGATCTTGCATCAAAACATGGCAATCATGTGATTTCAAACCTTTTAACTTCAAATCATTCATTGACACAATGTTCTTGATATTTGATGAATACCCCTCTTGAAACTTTACATCATTGAAGAAGTTTCAAAACTGATATATCTCCTCCCTAGAAAGAGTATAAGCAGCTGGAGGAAGAAACATTCAATTTTCACCCTTCACAGGAGACAACTCTTCTCGTATTCCCATGTCAACCATGTCCAACCTTGCTTTAATTTTATCTTTTGTTTTTCTAGGGGAATTTAGCAATGTTCCGATAACACTATAACATACATTTTTTTCCACATGCATCACCTTAAGAAAATGTATTACGTACAATCAATTCTAGTATGGTAATTAAAAAAAAACTTATCTCTTTTTCCAACCAATTTTCGTAAGGTTTTTCGAAAATGGTTTACCAAAAACAGTGTTTAGATCTTTTACTTTCTCAAAAAGCTGATCACCTATTAGTGGAGATGGTGTTGTGTGTTGTTCTAAACTTCCGTTGAATGATGTCGTCCAAGATCGGTACTTATGCTGATGAGGTAGAAATCTACGATGTCCTAGAAACACAGATTTCGATGAATGTTTCAACCTAATTGATTCTATATCTTCTTCACACACGGGACACCCTTGAGTTCCTTTAATGCTATAGCCTGAAAAATTTCCATAAGAAGGGAAATAATTTATTGTCCCATTCAACATCGCTCTCAACGTAAAGTATTCACTTTTATAATCATCATACAACATAACACCTGAATCCCACAATAACTTCAAATCCTCGATCAAAGAAGCCAGATAAACATCAATATCACTACCTGGTTGTTTTGGTCCTGATATAAGCAAAGACAACATTATGAATTTCTGCTTCATGCATAACCAAGGTGGAAATTTATAATTTACCAACATAACAGGACATGTACTATGAGTTCTGATCTGAAAACCAAAAGGATTCACTCCATCTGTAGATAATGCAAGACGAAGGTTTCTCGGCTCTTTTCCAAATTCAAGATACTCATGATCAATTTTCTTCCATCGAGGAGAGTTATCCAGATGATGTAATTTCCCATCTTTATTTCTTTTATCTGCATGCCACAATAATTGTCTTGCAGTTTCTTCACTTTCATATAGACGCCTAAAACTTGGAATGATTGGAAAGTACCATACAACTTTAGTAGGATTGGATTTATCTTTCTTGAATCGAGAAGCACCACACTTTGGGCATTCTATAAGTGATTTGTTCTCCTTGAGAAACAATATACAGTCTTTCGGGCAGGCATGTATTCTTTCAGAAATCATACCCATCGAGCGTAGCATTCTTCTAGCTTCATATGTCCGGCTTGGGAGCTCATTATCTTCCGTGAGCATGTCATTCAAGAGAGAAAGTATTTATATAAAACTAAAATCACTCCATCCATTTCCTACTTTTAATTTATACAACTTCAGTACAACTGGCAATGTTGTATACTTAGTGCAACCAGCATACAATGGCATCTTTGCACAACTCTTTAACTTCTCAAACAATTTTGGGCAATCATGGAGTTCATATTCAATTGTCTTTGTCATTTCCTCAATACGATCTTCATCATAATTGACATCTGTAATCACATCCTTGATACGGTCTTCTTCATTATCCATATTTGTATTCATATCTGATGATCCATAAAACGTAGTTTTATCCCAGCCAGTAGCTACATTCTCTTTTTCTCCATGATTATTCCAACATTTATAACTCCGATCTATTCTGTGACATATCAAATGTTCTTCCAACTCCTCTGGAGTAAGTAGTCTAGAATAACAACAATGTAAACATGGACAAAGGATTTGAGAAGGATCCTTTGCAAACTTGATGAACTCTTTCACTCCATTCTCGTACTCTATTGTCAAACGATTAGCATCCATCCAATATTTATTCATCTTCATCCTATTTGAATATCAAATATTAGTATTTTTGGTTCAAGTACACAAAACAAGACTTCCAAATACAGTATAAGAGAACCACTTCCTTATAAAAATATAGATTAATAGAGCATAACCATTAGTATTTATTCATCTTCATTAAATATAATTACTTTAGATTCATTATAGTTTCCTCAAATCACCCCAGACCAAACACAAGAATAATCAAGAATGATACATCTAACACTCCCAGGTCTCTGCCCTACATTCAATATCATCATCCCTAAATACCCATATATCCACACATACACATGTCACAAATACATAAAAAACCATATCCACATTAGAACCAAAGTACTAATATGGATTTCAACTAGGTTACTCGACTCAAGTGGTGGTGTGTAAGAAATAATAAAAAAATATAATAAGTATATAGTCACACATAAATCTCAAACTGGTGTTAATAATCCAATAAACCAAAGGTATCAATCCATCTATCAGGATACTCTGAAGGATCCCATATGCGACAGTAGTCCCAAGTGGTGAAGGTTACTGAGGAGGAAGGGACAGACACACACCTATCGAGGTTCGAGGTCAGGTCACTGAGGTTGAAGGTGGCCCGATACTCCTATAATGGTTCATTCCATATTTCAAAAACCATTTCCTGGTACCCTAGGATGTTAACCCACTGCTGGTGGAAGTGAAACCGTTCCTGATGATCATGCCAAGAAGAAATAGAAACCAAGAGGGGGGAGTGAATCAAAATATATCAAGCAAGATGAAAAAACATGGTATTTGAGAATAGGTTAGTGGATTTCATGTTGGCTAGACACCTATCCAATAGACTCCAAAAGTGGTGATGGCCCCTGCATTTGTTGCACCAGGTGAAACTGTCACCTGAGAAGCTGAGATCAATGAGGCCCTTCCCAGCCATGAACTGAACAAACTCCATGATGGACTTCCTCTGGAATGGGATTATACCTTTCCTTTCCTTTGGGTTGGAAATGAAATTAAATTCACCCCCAATAAACAAAGGATGGTGGCCGGGATCGAAGGTATTTTGTTCACTCCATAGAGATTCCCTTTGAAGAGGGTCATAGCTTCCAAAAACAAAAGTTGTAAGGAAGGAGGTGTCACCGTTGGACACCTTGGTAGTGATGAATTGATTGAAATCTTGAAGAGTCTCAACAACATATTTATTATGTCAAAATACCCATTTGTGTCTGTTGGAGGGATCAGAGTGTATAAATCCATGCAACTTAATCTTCTAAGAGAATTCTATGATTATTATAGTGTTTTTTTGTGTTATTTGACAACAACAACAATTAAATTATGCTTTTTTATTTTTATAGTGAGGAAGTATGATTTAACATGGGCCCTAAGACCATGATAATTACATATGAAGATAATAATGATGGGTAGGACAGGGCTCTGGCATTGGATCTAGAGCTAGTCGCCTTATTGAAGTGGGAGGATGATCTCTCATTAAGGTACCTTGATTTTGAACATGTTCATAATCCCTTCTAGTTGGTAAGCTTCATATGAGTGGGAGATGAGGATCCAAAGGGGAAGGGGAAGGATGGGTAATGAAACTTAGGGGCTGGTGAGGGAGTTCTCTCTGGATAAATAAGTATTTGGAGCTAGATGACAGGCTCAGAGCCAAGGGAGATAGAACAAACACTTCTAGGAAGGGGCCTGACCACTACAGATAAGCAGTTAGTAACCTCAGCGAGGGATAAGAATAGAAATAGAGGTAGGGGTGGAAAGGATAGAAAGCTTGGTGTGTTCTGGGCATCATGACATACAAGTGCACTTCCCGAAAAAGTCACTTAGATAGCATGAAGGAAAGAAGGGGGGAACCCCTCGAAGAAAATAGGGTTCAATCATTGGATGACCTAGAAATGCATTAAAACAGAGTGGTGTTGTCCTTAAAGAAAAAGGTTATCCATCATTCCTTACTTTATTGTGACATGGTGTTGGATCTAAGGGAATCGATGATAACTAAGAGGAATCTAGTGAAACTGGAATCCAAGTGTGAAGGACCTTAAATTTTTCATAAACTTCACTCTAGTAGTGTAAACTCATTGATTTCCATTGATGATGAGCATATCAATCTTTACACCAATACTAGGTTTCTCAAGAGATATTTTACATGAATAAACCACCCATTTTAATGAAAATCAACCCATTTCAAACATTCCCCAAAGAATCCACATTTTAATTTACAGTAAAAAAACTATACTAATAGAAAATCCTAGAATAATGGAGTAATGATAAAAGAAAAAATAAATATGTCATAGCCACATATGTTCATATAGTATGTGAAATTATAAAAAATACCCCATAAAACACCACTAAATTCAAATTTAAAACTAAAATATGCTATTGAATCATGCCTCAAATCATGATGATACTCGTGCCTTGATACCTACATCATGATGCGCCTGATCAACATCATCATCAACAACTTCACTAACAAGATAACAAACTAGAATTCATCACCTAAGGAACCTCATCACCCATTTCCAACCCAACATAACCTAATAATATAATTAAATCAAAGCATATATATTCTATAATTGAAACCAAACCTTCTCATAAAGGTTATTGTTGGAAGAATTTATATAACATATCCAGCCATACCGCCATCAAATTGAATGGTTTCTAGGATCTAGAATAAAAAATACCAAATCACCTAAAAACCCACCATAGTCATTAGGAAAAAGTTGATACATTAGGATTAATATAAATATATTGGATGATCACCCCCAAGAACACCATCACAATATGTTGGAAGAACACTCATGAATCTAAGATGAAGCAGAATCATCACCACCAGAGGAAATGAAACCTAGGGATGAAATAATTCAACACAAAATCCACTAGAACACCATTTATGGGCAAGACTCACATCCAAAAACTCCAATTAACAATGTTTTAATAGTGTGATATGATTTATAGAATAATAGTTCTAGAACCATTAGAAGAAGTTGGACCATACTCGAGCTTTGACAGGGGAATTACCCTAGAGACAAACATGAAGAAGAAAATGATGAATCATGTAGCCTACAACCATCAAAATCTCAAATATCCATTAAATATATCATTCCAAATCAACATATGGTTATGTGTGATGGGAGATGAGAACAATATTAAAAATTGATTTGGAAAACATGCCTTAATGGGAGGTCCGGCAAGGCGAAGCACAGCGGGTGGCGGAGGTCTGGAAACAAAGCTCGAGGGAATTGCGGGCGGCGGAGGTTCGACAAAGTGAAGCTCAAGGGCGGCAGAGGTCCGAAAACGCGAAGCTCAGTGGGCAACGGAGGTTCGACAATAAGAAGCACGAAGGCGAGGGAGGTCCGGCAACACGAACTCAGCGGGCGGCGGAGGGAAGTCGCAAGGTTCCACTATCGCGAGAGCTTTAGGTCATGATAAAACGAGGGCACTGTGTGACTGAATTTATAAAAAAATGGACTAAGGTTTTATCAACGCTAACAAAACGCTGATAAAGACTACCTTTATCAATGCTAAAATTTTAGCGCTGATAATGGTCTTCTTTATCAGCACTAAAAAAAATGATAAATACATCCTGTATCAGTGCTAACATTTTAGTGCTGATACATGGATTCTTTATCAGTGCTTTTCTAGCAGTGATAAAGGGTCTTTTTATCAGCGCTTGTTTAGCACTGATAAAGGTTACCCTGTATCAGCGCTAAAATTTTAGCGCTGATAAAGGGATGCTTTATCAGCGCTTTTCTAGCGCTGATAAAGACTCCCTATATCAATGGTAGAAAAGTGCTGATAAAGAATCCCTTTATCATTGCTAAAAATTTAGCACTGATATAGGGTTTCTTTATCAGTGGTTTTGCTTAGTGCTGATATAAGGTGGTTCTTCCCTTGCCCGTTTTTGTAGTAGTGAATTGGAGGAGGTCACCTAATGTGTTTTACCACTATTTCACTTACTTCAATCCGATCACATACCTGGAAAGGATAAATCATGTGTTTTTTTTGTGTAAGGGGAGTTGGAAGATAAATATATCCCACTTGGATGATTCTATCAATGTCATGTGCATGAATGGACATGATCATGTACCTAGTAAAGCATGTCCATGTGGTTATTACACACTCAAAATTGATGGAATTTTCCTTTTCCAATATTTTTTTGTCTTCATGATATAATAAATTTCATATTAAAATGATAATCACATTTGATCCATAAGTCAATTTTGGCTCCATGAGTAGTAAAATAAAATACTGTAAAGACAATTAGTCCTCTAACTATTGTTTATAAACCCTATAAGTATGATTTTCATGAAAAAAATGATCCTTTAGGACACTAAAAATTCATATTTCTTCTTTAACACACTTTTATATTAGAATTAGGTGAAATATATTACTCACTCCTAGGGAGAGGTTCTCATTCCCACATCACCAAGCTAGGTAATGTTTTTTAGGAATTTCCAACCCTATATGTGCGAGAAATCATGCATCATATGGAGGTTAAAATAGATTCTTTATCATATATGGAGATACCTTTTTGATTTAAACTAGACTTATGTTGTATATGTGAGGATAACATCATGGGTTCTGTATAAATGTTCATGAAACAAATTTTCAGGTGTATAAATGAAGCATTAAAATTAGATTCATTAAAAATAAAAAGAATCCAATTATAAGGTAGATGTAGGGAACTTTTCCACATTACCAAATATATTGTGGGCTTATGAAACTATCTCAATAGTGAGGGAGTTTCCAAGAGGAGTACCACAACTCAAGGATTTTGAATGTCACTTGGAAGACTATCTCAACTTACGAAATTGAACTCTCTAGAGGAGTATCTAAACTCAAGGAATTTATATCCAAAGTTGGTAAAGTTCCAAATTCTAGGATGAATGAGAGAATGAGGTGAAATTTTTAGTTGGATCCAAGATAAGAGATCTGGATGTCACTACATATGTTAGGAGGATCAAAATCAATCCATGCCTAGTTCTTGAATTACTCCTTCCATGTGTATATCTCGTGTTTAAGGGAGGAGATGCATTCCCATATTAGTGTAGGGCTATATGAGAGAAAATATACTACTCACATGGAGATTACATTGGAATAAGGTAAATTTTTAGGCTAACATATGACCATATATATGGAACCCAATATCATTGAAATATTACAAAAAATTGGATCGCATATTATAGGATTAGTTTATATAACACAGAACAATCTAAGTAGTTTAAGGGTCATGTGGGTGGACAATATGTCCTAAAGTTTAATATCACGAGACATGGATGATGTAATCTCATAATATAGGGGTGCTCTAATTTTTTCCTAGGATAATAGGCCTATATAGTATAACATAATTTTTAGGTCTAAATGGTTTTCCCATGAGATTTATATATGTTTATTATCACCCAAATTTTTTCCTAATCCACTTATAGAGAGGTAGAGTGGAAAGGAACTAGGATTTTTATTTGACAACCCTTTACAAGTTTTCAACCAAAAATGTATTATGCCTTTGTTTACTTTTTTATGATTAATTTGTTTACTAATCTATGTGGGGTGAATTCCTTATGAATTGAGACTTTATTTTTCCCAGGATTACCTTTAAGGGTTTTCAACATGTTGAGTACAATGCCACTATCTATTGCCAGTTTATAATCTTGCAAGTTATACCAATATAGCTACTGATTTTGGTCAAAAAACCATGACCAAAGGGAAATACATTCTACATGTAAACACAAGTGAGGAAACACTTAATGTGAATGGGTGAATAGTGGAAAAAATGAAAATAAATTCATGGAATGGTGAAAATAGTTTAGGTTTATAATGCTCAAAACATTTATTACTGATGTTTATATTCAAACATCTCTAACCAAATATGTGTGATTTTATATCTAACAAGGTTAAAGAAAACCTTATATGAAAAAAGGACACATTATGAAAATATACTATTCTAGAAAAGGGGGAATTCAATTTATAGTAATCATTCTCAGACCAACGTGTCATGTAGTATTAGGGTTTGCGATAAGGACTAAATTAAAGAGTATCCCAACTAAAGGCTTTGTGATTTCCAATAGGAATAATAAAATAATAGTGTTTGGGGCTCCATAAGAGGTCCACACACAGATATGGATGACCATAAGAATAAGATTTCATAATCTTTCTTTGAAAGTTTTAAAGATTCTCGAATGTGTAACTAAAAGGAATTTGAATCCACCAAAATAGTTTGATTGTAGAATTTGAGAGCAATAACATAAGAATGTATAAACCATTAAAAAATTTAAACTAGTTGGAGTAGGTTGAACATTAGTTATAGAGGAAATAATTGTCTCAAAAAATCTAGAGAATTGATCATGGGGATAATATGGACCTTTCCACTATGACTAAAACATCCTGTAAGGGTTACTTAACATCTCGAAGGTATCTGTGTTGTTCACAATCAAATCCTAGTGAGGTTTATTTAGATAAATCAAACCCTATTAAAAAAATATTTCTATAAATTTGAAAAATAATATGATTAATCAACAAAATATACAAGATTACCATGGGAAAATATCAACTTAATTAATTAGGTTGGTGATTTATACATAAAAGAAACAAAGTAGGGTCATGGAAAATAATTTATTCAAGAATGGGTTGATCACTCTATGATTAAGACATTGTGAATCAATCACATTCTCAAGGAAAAGAGTTATAACATGATATTCATTAGTATAAAATCAGATAAATGTGTGATCTACCTAGTGTGGAGAGGTGGTATTATTGTGAATGACAATATACCCATGTCATAGCTTAAACACACTAAATAAGAGAAAGTATGATTTTCCTAACATTTTCCTGGACAATGGGGGTATTTTGAGTGAAGTTTGAATTTTTATAGGGCCATGTTTTGTTCTGTTATTTCATTGATCCTTTTTCATTTCACACTCCATCTTTTTTCTGAACCATGAAAGTTAATGTATTAGTGAGTTATGACTTTAATTTTGATCAGGATGTACATTGTGTGTTTTCAGCCTAACAAGACTTTGTGTATATTTTGATTTACATTTTAAGAACTCATAATTGAAATATTAGTTCTGGATTTTAATGTCATATATATTTAACTAAATTTTTATATAGTCCATATAATAAAGTAAAGAACAAACATTACATGAATGAATGGATCATTGTTAATATAGACCAACTCATGAAGAGGTGTAAAGTGTTTTAAGGTCATGATTCTCAGACAAAGTTTGAAGTTTGGACTAGAATAGAAGATCTTACCACCTATTAATTTCTTGATATGATAGTATTCATTCCATTTTTAGTTCTTATAATCATCATACCTATATAGTTCTAGAATGTATATAGGGAGGAGGATTTTTTATATTTTATTTTGGAATAGGATCAGAACCTGGAGAATCTCTAAAACATATACCCAAGATAAGAGATCCAAGTTTCATTAGGAATAGAGGATTTTATCCAATTCTCATATCAAATATGAATCATAATCTAGGCACCCATACATGGTTTTGGCTCACATGAAGGAAATGGTTCATATAAGGTAGAATACAGTAAGTCATTTAAGGTCGTGTAAGGTGGACCATATTTTGTGCAGTTTGACATCATGTGAAAAGGAATTTATGTCATGAATGTTAAGGTCATGTGACTAGGACCATCAAGAGATGAATTTTAACATCATACAACTTTAAACAAATGACATGTAGTTTATGATCACATAAATAAGAGATTCGCTAATAGTGTCTAAAACACATGAGGGAATAAAACTTAGAGAAATTTCTAATACATTTGAAAATGGGTAACATGGATAAGGTAAATTATTCATTTATAAGTTTGAATAGGATATGGAAAAATTATTCCTGTTTGGAATAGTTTGATAATTAGTAATGATAGGAAGAAAAGACACATCATTGGGAAATAGTGCATAGGGTTAACAGGGAAATTTCCCTCAAAACCAAGACATACCCTAGAGGTTAATTAATTTCTATAAGGAATAAGTTATATTCCCAATTAGTTCATAGAGAGGTCCTTTTATATAAATCAATCCATGTTATCGATATTATTTGAATGGGAGAATAAAGTGGAATGATCGACTCATGATTTTGGGTTTCTAGAAGTATAATCTCAACTCAATTAATTGGGTTTATCTTGAAAAAAAAAGTATGATGTATATTGGGTGAAATATTGTTTGTCCAAAAGAATTTTGAATACTTTGTGTCTACACTATCATGCATTAGGTAGGCTATTTGGGTAAGAGGTATAAACCTAGATTGAGAGGAGCCTCAACTAAACCTCATAATGAATGTTTTTAGGACTAAATATATAATGGGGAAATCATGGTCATTGATTATTGTCTTATATGATTGACCTCTATGAATTTTTAAGGTCATATAGGCTAGAACCTACACTGTATTTTTTATGGTCATGTGGAAATAACCTCATGCCATGTAGTTTAGGGTGTTATGACTGTTACCTAATGTCATTTAGTTTAACATATTGTGAAATGGAATTTTGTTTTTCATAGTTTAGAGTCATTCCACAAGGACTTTGGTATTCCTGCATATGTATATTAATCACCCTAATCAAATTAATCAACAAAACGTATAATCTCACATGATTTAGGCTCTATGTGATAAAAAAGGGGAAATTGGAATAATACTTCTATCATGTGAGAGAACCTAGTAGGGAGAGACATTAACCATTTATTTTAACATCATATGGAAATGAAGAATGAAAGGACACCATGTGAATGATTAAAGGGTCATGTATCAAGATATAGTTGGGGTATTTTAAGTTTTCTTTTGGATGGAATCATTTTAAGATGTATGGTCATCACTATGTATCCTATAAGCATAAGAATCAATACACATGTTGTTCTTGGTAAAAAAAAAATGACCCCACACAGATCTACCTCATATGTGGGGGATAATATTTTCTTATTTTGATAGTGGACCAAAACTAAGAGATGGATTTGTGGTTCCATGGTGTACTAGAGCATCAAAATGAAACTGAAATCTATGGTCATGTATAACATAAGTAATCTCAATGTCACTACATATCATATAATTATATAAATCAATCCATACATATTTCTTGAAAAATGTGGTGAGGGAATTTATTTTTCTACATAGATCTAGTTCATTTATTGTGAATTGATGATGGAATAAACAATTTTACTTACATGATAAGAAAGGAAACATGATGTGGATGAGGTCACAATGATAAGATAAGGTGAGAAAACTTCATCTTTATGTAGGGTTTTTGAAAGAAACTTAGTATAATATAATAAAACCATTCACTAGAAACCTTCTATATAGATATGGATCATTTGTAAAAGGGAGGTCAAATCATAACTATAGTAGTTTAAGGTCTTACATCTTTGGGATACACCACATAGTTTAACATCAAGAGATAAATTCATTGTGAACCAACATGAAATTATGTAAAGTATTTCTCATGGATACATGTCATGTATTTTAGGGTTGTACAATGAATTGTATGAGAATGAAATTTAATGTCTTGTAGTGAGGATGCATTTTTAGTAGTTTAAAGTCATGTGAAAAGGATGTTTTTGAACCCTATGTGAATTGATTAAGATCTTGTGCACCATGAGTAAAATCAAAAGGGTTTGTGTTTTGGTTCAAAATAATAATTTTAAGCATCACTATATATCCCATGGTATGGGAATCAAGTCATATGTAGTTATTATAGAGTTAATAATGTTATAGTTACATGGTAAACAAATAAAATACATAAATTGGGATCAAACAATAGGATTGTGGAATTTTTTTCAATGGTAGGTTCATAGACAAATCTACTTTGGGGGCTCCTGTGTGGATCTGGATCCTACACAAGAGCATGTTAATTTTAATTACACCAAGAAACCACAAGGAAAAATCCTTGACCTTGTGGTATTCAATATGTATATTTTTCTCATGTGTGTAATATAGAACATATAGGGTTGAAAATGTTATATAAAGGTATTGATAGATAGACTAAATGTTATACATTTTAATGACTTAGTGCTAAGATATAATGATGTGCATTTTAGAGTCTTGCAGTTATGACTTATGTCATGCAGTTTAATATCATGTGGAAATGACATCTCCATATAGCTTAACATCATGTGGTAAGGATGTTCCATGCATTTTAACATCATATAGTAAGGATGTGGGTAAAACATGTCTTGAATGAGATGATGTTTCACTGAGTGATTGATAATGACTCAAATAAATGTTTTATGTGTCTCAAGATCCTCTAAATCTATCTAGACTTCATTTATATATTTCTCAAGTAAATATTTATAGTGGAAGCATATTTTAATTTTGTGTCCCAAAATTCATTAGTTAAAGAAATAAATGGGATGATCTTGCATGGATTCCTCCTTAGGTATCTTAATATTCTAGAGATCAAGGAGGTTACTTTAAAATAAACATTTAAAATATTTATCCACATACTGGGGCCCAATGTAATAAATATTATTGTGTATTTCACTAAGATAATGATTCTATATCAAATTTGGTAAACCTTTTGTGTTTTTATTATAGTTTTTAAATGGATAAATTAGAGACTTTGTTTCCACTAGATCTAGTATCCCCTCATTAATTTTCTTCTAAAGCTAATACATAAATACAAAGAATCCATTGATTGCATTGACTAACAATCAATGGTAGGGGTAGTAATTTGGATGGTCTATAAAATATTACAATTCTAGTTAATTAATATTTGGGAGCCCAATCAAATAATTCTCCATGGAATAAGGAAAATACTTGAAGACATGATCCAATTTAAAAGATAATTTCATACTTTACCTATAATTAGGGGATAGTTGAAAACTATAACTCCACTATATTACATATATGCATCTGTTGATTTAAGAAAATTGTTGAATTTTATATCTAAGAGGTAGTTCCAAAATATTGACCAATTCTAGGGTATATGTTGAACTATTTAATTACTGGGGCTTTGATGGTGCCATCCTTAGGCTAGAGGACTCAAATTGTCTTAGGGGATACTCGGTGATCCTCAATGGTTCACAATATTCAAATACACCCAGTTCGGGGGTGAGAATTTAAAAATTACCATATCCCTATGAGATGTGGGTATTTACTAAATGAAGGGCCTCGATAATAATATGTCTTCATTTAATCTTGGGGGGAATATCATAGAATATACTTCAGGATCATGTTCTAGAGTTGTTCATTTTCCCGCTACAACTAAGTAATTTGTTCTTTATTAGAAATGTAATTTTCATCCTAAAAGGGATAATATGTGAAATAATTATTAACACAAATTCATTTAAAAATGGTAATATGGGTGGATTATGATGGGATTCCTGGTGTAAACCCTGATGAAAATATCTACTACTCACACTAGGTGTATTCATTGTAAAACTTTTACTATAAAATTTCAGTTGGGTTAATAATGCCTTATTCATAGGTAAAAGGGTATCAATGAGATCTTATTCATCAATACAAGGAATAGAGGATGGGTTATAATTATAAGGATTATCTAATTACATAATCATGTGATTTTCACTATCATGATTTCACTTATCAGAATTAAGAGAAAATTATTCAAACCTAGTTTATACCATTTTAATAGAAAAATAGGTGAACTATTATTCCTCATTAGTGGAGTATGTCATATGGTGGGTCGGTTACCATTGTA
Organism: Viscum album; assembly: GCA_963277665.1. Classification (NCBI taxonomy): domain Eukaryota; kingdom Viridiplantae; phylum Streptophyta; class Magnoliopsida; order Santalales; family Viscaceae; genus Viscum; species Viscum album. The sequence continues at coordinate 654,399,568 of OY728153.1, forward strand.
TATATTGGTAGGATGGTGCCTATTGTTTATGTTTTATTGTTTAGTGGGTTGGTTCCCATTATAATGTTTGGTTGGATGGGGCCCATGGTACTATTTGGTTGGTCGATTCTCATGGTACCATTTTGTGGGTAAGTTCCCATTATCCTAATGATAGGGGAATGCATTCCAGGTATGCTTAGACTAGTTGAAGAATATATAGGGATTAATCCATCTATTTTCCTTTCCTATGTTAACTGTGTTGGATCTTAGGAGGCTGATATGTAAAAGGTAGTATAGTCTAAGATACAAATGGAATTGGGTCCATGAATAGCTGATTCAGTTATGAACTAAGGATTGTGTGTTCCTAATCTTTTGATTCCTATATTACCCGTTCATCAACCTTTTATGTATCCCTATATGTGGAATTATTCCATTTATCTTCCTATTCTTTTAGGTGAATATAAAACACACACTCCACATGAACCTTGAAACTAACCGATAATACATGACCATTATCAACCATATTTTATAGAAGATCATTAATGATTAAGCACTTCAATATCATGTGAAATGACATATAATGGTAAGGGTAATAATTTAGATAATAATATATCCCTTATTTTTCTACTTTCTTAATTTTAGGAAATGCGATTAGTTTATTCTCTAAGGAAGAAATGAAATACCTTGGAACTTGATCATTATGCATGGAATCATTTTTATTCATCCTACTATCAATGTCATGTCACCTTGACCATTTCATCTTGAGGGAGACTACAACTATTTTAGATTTTCTAGATTTTTTTATCTAAGATGGTGGTTTTTTATATGATATTTTCATAGCTCATATAATAGCATCCTCTAAACATTATGTTATAATCATGAGCTCACAAATGTCATTGGGGTATATTAGGGGGATAAGTGTAGTTGACAACTCACCGTATAGGTTCTCCACATAGATCTACAATAATTATTCCTAGGGAATGTACATTTCTATAGAGTATGTAAAACCATTCAATAATATAATTAAATCCATTAATATATCATTATATTACTTATTTCAATTTAATAGGTCAATTATTTTTATTTTTCTTAACATAGAGTGTAATTGGAAGTGGAATTGATGATGTAGGTCTACCCAAATCGCAATAAACCACACTATAAGGTTATAGTATAAGAAAAATGCGGGACCTTCTAAGGTTTCCTAAAATAATATTTTCTTAGAAACTTATTTTTGATCTGTGTTTTCCAAAATTTGCCTATATTGGGAAGGAAAATGGGTGGGATTCAATTCTAGATATCATATTTCATTGAATTTTGAGAAGTCGGGGTTTCTTAAGTTGGGAGGAGGAGGATAAGAATCCACCAATTAAATATATTTATTCTTATCCAGATGAATAAATAAATTTCATCCTTTAAGAGTATCTATTATTGAAATGATATTATCAAGTAATTACTAGGATACCACCATCCATCCTTGAGGTACTTTTTAGAATTAGAGGCTGATTTCCCCCTGGTGGAGGGAATTGTTGATAACCAATTAATAATGTACTCAATTGATCCAATTTTCATGATCGCATGTTGATGGTGTAGATTTATTCTTCTTATATATGTCTAGAAATATCAACCATTTATGAGGATTGGCTATAGGATATATAGTGTATTTACATGAAATTTCGTACTCAGTAGATTTAATTCTCCTAAGAATCTCCCCATTAATCTTCTCAAGTTATTATATTCTAGTATCAAATTAAGAGATATTATTTTTTATTGATATGTCTTCACCAATGTTTGGTGGTGGGTGGTTAGTGAATATGTACACATCCATTTCTTCTTTCACAACATCATGCTTTATAGAAACATTTGGGCTAACAATAATGAAATTTACTAATGAAAAACATGTGGTATGGAGCACATATTCCTTCATAGGGTAAGTAATCATAATAATGGTATATATATTCTCAAATGATGATATTGGAGATGAACCTCTAGGTATTTTTTTTTTAAAATAATCCCAAACATATGGGTTGGGTTTTCTATTTGGATTTTTTAGTAACCAAGGCCTAGGGTGATGGAGTTCGATTCTTCTTTCTAGTAGTGATCTAGAATTGAACCAGGTCCACTCTCAAGATATGTCGATGGGCCTCATGGGTGTTATAGGTAGTGAGGATATATACCTAATCTTAATTATTAGTGTTTATCTACCTGTTTTTGTGTTCATATACTCTCAATTAGATCTCTTTTTAAATATATTAGTTAGAATGGCTTGGGTTTCCACAACATCATCTACAAATCCTTGCAGCATTGGTGTCACATGCCACTGATGATAACCATAGTGAATTGGATCCCTCCTAGGAAGCTTCTAGGTGGTTTCTTGAACAGGTTTTATGTCCTCTTCCACCTTAAAAAGATAAGGAATATTGGTATTATGACATTCTTGGGACATAAACCTGAAGTTGTTGGATGTTGATATAGACACCACTTATTTTTTTGTGAACTATCATTGATAAGAGGACCATTGAGGATTTAAATATTAGAGACTCTCATGGGATAAATCTAGAGTCAGGATGGAGATATTGAGTTGTTATTCCAAGAACAAAGTTTTCACTAACTATAATTGTTGGTAGTGGGTTTGTAATGGTGTACATTGGGAATATGAGGACATTGTTTATATTGTAGTTGATGCATGTGTCTGATGCACTAGGTGGTTGTCCAGAACAACTTGAGGGGTCCTACATGTACTACCAACTTGTCTAATGATCTATGAATTTATTGGTTCATTTATTGATTCCATTTAAATTTAAATGAGTTTTTAAGTATTTAAAAATAAAACACAAATAATATAACTATGAATGAAACATCAAAAGTAATAATGTATGGTCAATCAGTCACTTTCACAGGTAAAGGATTCTTATTGGTGAATCCTTCCTATATCCAAGTGTGGATTAGGTTACCCCTATTCTGATGATATGATCGAATCTATGTTGATATGTGAACAATTATCTATGGAAGAGGTTTTCCATATTTCTCTTATTAGTTCATGATTATTTTGTTTGAAGCATCATAGTTGGGAACTATAGAATTTATCACCATCCATAGAGGCATTAGGAGTGGTAGAGTTAATATTGTTCCCTTGATAAGGACTTCCTATGTATTCCTATGAAGGTAATAAACACCCATATTGTTCAATTCCACTTAATGGGTCACATCATACCTTTTAAGTTCATGTAAATAAGTGCACTTCCAAGTACTTTTACATCATTTGGAATGTAAAAATCTGCAAAATGAGCCTATAAATTGTTTGTTTTGGATATAAACATAAACATACATTTATTTTCTATCACATGTGTTTGTAACTAGATAGAAGAATGTATGGTTAGGGATTAAACATAGAAATAGGACCATGTTATCTTCTTCATGTTAGGATATGAAGGAATCTCATTCTCATCACATGAGTCGTAATTGATCACCCCTAGCTCATCACCAGAGGTGTCCTTGGATCATTACCAGAAAAATTTGATTCATCTTATTCTCATTAATATAAGGAGATCCTATTATCATTAAATAGGGGTTTTAGGATCATCTCCCAGGGAAGGTTGATAGTGATATCCACAGGGTCATCACATGAATAACTCTTGGGTAATACCATGTTTATAATATTGGTTTCTTATACTCATCGCATAAAAAGTATGAACTAACATTTGGATTGAGTTTGAGTTTATTGTCAATGAACATGAAAATTTATTTCAAGGAGACATGGGTCATGGATTATATCATCCACCCATTAAATGTAAAATAGGTTGTGCTTGAAATATGGGTAAAGAATATTGTATATGTATTCCATTGGAATTTTCATGTATATTCACATATTAGAAATAGAATAAGAAAATACTAGTTTCTACTTAAAAATTTGACTATATAACTTTGAATTATATCCTAAGAATTTGATTATTGGAAGAGTTTAGATTCATGGAAGAACATGATATGTGTTGAGGAAAGAGTTCTAGTACTATATATAAATTTTTTGAATATAGTTAATGATGGTTTTAGTGTACAACTTTAATAGATATTATAATCAATGATATATGTTTAAAAAAATTTTAGGCTGGATACCCACAAACTGGATAAGGACAACCTAGTGTATTTTTATAGATGATGGATAAAATTAGTGTATATAACACTTGGGTGAAGGTTTTATAATTGTTAGAGGTAGTTTGAAGAACACATTAGCTTAATTGAATAAGTTATTAATTTATACAAAAAAGAATAAAATTTGGATAAGTCTATACTCATGTTGTTGGTCAAGCTATCACATGATCGACTGGTTATGTAGTTTTTCCACTATGTCATGAGGTCGATCTATTATGTCATGTTTTCAATCTACTAACTCATAGTCAGTTGAATTTTGAATGTGTGTTCGATCTCATTAGTCATGCATTTGATCCAATTCCTTATGGTAAATCACTATGCTAAGTGATTTGGTTGTGAATTTGATCAAAGAGCCATTCAGTCGATCAATATGTTCATAAAGTCAATAAGTTCCATATACAATCAATCCAAAATTGTAAAAAATAAATAATTCTTCCTGAATTTACTTAATTTTAGTTGTACGGTCAATCAGTTGGTTATGTGATCATTCATTAAGTCCCGTGGTTAATAGGTTGTCTATGCAGCTTCTTTACTCATAATATCTTTTCTACCTCAACATCTATTTTATCCAATACATAGTGAAAAATAGATATTGTTGCATCCTTAAAAATAGTGATATTTCCTTATACTACATATGAAGAGGAAATTCAATGGAATAATGCTTAAGTAATTTTTAATTGATATAATCATCACAAATCAAGTGTGATAAATGATTGGAAATGGTGAGTGTTTCTCTTCAATATTATTCAAGGAAGATCAAAGTAAGAGGTACTCTGGAACATATTTAAATTCATATTTAATGAATAAATTCTATAATTAAGTGGAAAGTATATATATATTTTTTATTTTGTAACTAATCGATTTAAAAATCATGATGACATTAAATTCCATGATCTAAGTTGGTCTAATGAGAATCAAAGTGTAGGCTGAATTTATGGGAAATAAATTATATATAAAATTTTACCTCAAGGTTTATTAAAACTGGAAACATAGCAACATATGAAGATTATGGTATTGATATTTAATTTTATTTATAACACAAAGAGTTTTGATTTATGCCTAAGCTATATAAAGTTAAACTAAACTATATATGTTATGATTTATAATCGATATATGGTAGGGAATTGAAGTAAATACTATTTGGAAATCTTATTGAATGAAATTGAGCATGTTTAGAATTATCTAGAAGATTTCAAAATAAAATTGGAGATTTATAAGATTATGTGATTCCATAGGTTGAATAAGATATCATGTTTATTTTAGTGAGAACGGGTTACTAAGACAAATTGTTTTTTTAGAAGTAGTGAAAAAAATTCCTACCAAATGATGTATTTTTTGTATGAATTATCTATAAAGAAAAGAAAAATGAATCATGTTGTAAATTTCATTTGAGTATTTGAGAGTTTTAAAAGATAAGATGAGGAATCAATGAAATTAAGAAGAAAAGGGAATAATATAGAATAATTTCTTTTGGATGAGTGAAAAATGAGAAACAAATGAAAAAGAAAAAGTAAGGGAAGATGTAAAATTTATCAGGAGACAACCACTAGAGGAAAAAAGAATATGAGGATCATGGTAGAAACCCAAAAAACAAAAAAGGTGAGAAATTAATTGAGGTTCATGAGGGTATACTGATATACATATTTAAAAAATAAGTTTGAAATAAGTAAGTGAGTTTAAAACTAGAGAAACTGAGAGCTATTATGTTGTGCAAAATTTTGATGAACACTATCATAGGTAAAGAAGATATAGGTCTGGGTATTTTATGAGGAGTATAATCATTTGGGTATTGAAGATAAAGGAATAAGAAGGTATTATTGTGAAAAACACTATTTTATAATCTTGAGAGGAATAAAAAAATAAAGTATCACTAATTGTGTATGATCTCATTTATTAATACTGAGATTCCAATAAATTAGGTGCTATTGTATTTAAAGATAACATAATCTCTGTGAGTGATAAATCTAGTGAATATGAGTTTCAAGTAGTGAAAGGGTTATAACATATTCTTGAAGATCTTATAGAATTAAAAGAATCTATTATTAAGTTAAAAGAGATCAATTTTATTTGTACAAAAACATCCTGTATAGAACTAGAGATTAACTTCCATGAAGGAATTAGAGTAAACACTTACTTATATATTGTGGTACTCTATAGAACCCTTGATACTTAGGGTAAGGATATCATGGTGTGAATGTGGGACAACTATGTGAAGTTTTTGAGATAAGTCTAATGTGATTTTGGTATAAGAATTATTATGAGATATGGGAACTATAAACACTATGACACACAATGTTAGTATGAGAAATGTAACAACCTGAGATTCTAGATCTTTTAAAAATAACTTGATTTTTGAAAAAAAATTGTTACATAAAATAACCAACTTAAATGTGGCACAAAATAATGTATAATCCTACCTAAATGTCCCTAAAGCTTTAGATTTTTATTTATTTTGGATAATCCCTTTTTTAAATTGGGTTGAGAGGGAACCCTTACATGACCCATAGGTATACTGTAACAAGGACCATTACATGGACCAAAGGCCCAAAGGAACAAGGCCCATAAATGACCCAAAGGCCAAACCAAAATACAATATAGAATCACCCTCCTTAACATCTGCATTATTAAATTCCCAAATCCCCACCTTGCATGGTTGATCGACTAGCATTACCCTATCTTGAGCTTCATGGTTCCTAGTACAAATGGCAATAGTCATACCCTATCGTTCTTCAAATATAGTTTTTAATAAAAATAATAAATTTTATAAATTTCTTAATATATAAGTAAGACCTAGAAATTATAAAAACTTTAATTAATATAATATTTATTTAAGGAGTAAAATATGAATTTTAAAATAATATGTTAATCCTATAAAACATAAGTGTATCATTTTTTAACATATGTAACATTACTTTTCCATTTATAATCTTATTGTGATATTTTCTTTTAATTAAAACAATTTAATTATGAAATTTAGTTTTGGATTTCATTTTAAATTTTTTTATTATAATAAACTAATTTTTATCTTGAAAATTAAAAAATTTTATAATTTAATACTATATATAAATTTTAAACTTAAAAACACATTTTTTTCCTAAAAATAGGGTTTTAAACGCTAATATTAAAATTAAATTTTCACACCCTGAGGAATTTTATTTTAAAAAATGGTTTTTATATTTATAATAAGTAGGTGTAAATTATATAAAAATACCAATTTCATTTTTAGTTATAAAATTTATATTACTATAATTAAAGATAATTAATACAATAATGGTAAAACTTTTAGTTTCAAATAATTATTTTATTAAAATTATATAGTTTAAATATAATAAAATTATTTAGTCTTTTATAAAATTTTAATTCAATATTAATTTTAAACCTATATAAATATATAAATATGCATTTAATTTTTAATAAATACTACATCATATCATGAACACTTAATGGTAAAAACAACATTTTTATAAAAAACTATTTATCTATATATTAAATATTTTAATTTAAAAGTAAGTTTTATATTATTTAGAAATTTAATTAGAGTATATGAAGTCTAAATTTTGGTTTATATCATAAAAATATGGTTATAAGGGTTACCTAATATTTTTAACAAAATTTAAACTACTAGGGTAAAAACTTGTTGTGAAAACCTAAATGGTAAAATGTAAAAATCAAGTGGTAAAAGGCTCAAAAATATGTTCAAAAAATGCATTAAATTTGGTGGTGGAGACTTCAATAACCTTATCTTACCCCAAAATCCTTTATTTATCATATTGTTAACCATTTTCCCTTTAATATTTTCATTCCATTATTGAAAAATAATGGGTTTTAAAAAAATCCCCATTTTCTACACTTATAAAATGGGATCACTTCCACTCTATCAAAGTTACACAAATCCTTCAAAATTTCATTGAAAACTGAACATATTATTCTATCATAAAAGAATATTCTATTTATTAATTCCCAAATTCACCAATGATATCCTAATACCCTCATTTCCAAGGATATTTTCAAGAGAAATTTCACGATCCCAAAGTGAGTATTACTTAACCCTTATATTTATCTTCCTAATAATTCTCTTCCAAAAAAAATCATAAGAATAGTAATATAATGAACTCAAAATTATTATTATATATATGGAATATTATATTAATATAAAAACCAATATTTATTCATTCCCATCCACTTAGAAGAATAAATTAATATCGACCATACGTTAGTTCAGACTATCACCACCACGAAGCGACATCTTCCCTTTTTCCCCATCACATATATCCACTAGTTATAAGGATGAAATTTAATAATCAATTTAAAATATATAATAGTATTATTATAATTATTATAAAAATTATAATCTATCTTCATTTCCTCTCATTCGTTGGGAAAGGAAATTGTTAATCTAGCGTTGTGCGGACCACCACGTCTGTGAAGTAACACTTTTCTTTTTTCATCTTGGTTTTCATTATTTATCCAAATTTCTTAAAATATAATTCAAAAAAATAAAAAAAATTAAATATCAATTATTTATTTATTATTCTGTTATAATGATATTACACACTTCCTTAACAATACTCACCCATCGAGTTATATCATATTATTGTTTGGGTTGGATTAACCATCTACAAAAATGTTGCTATAAAACTCTATCATGGATGAATATGAGAAATTAAATGAAATTATTATAATAATTTAGTAAAAAAAATAGATTTATTTATTTTTCTAAAAATATTATATTATTTATCTATCTTATTATTAAAATTCCACCTTCATTTTTTAGAATAACAGAAATGAGCTGTCATTGATTCAATTTTCATACTGAATAATAAAAATAAGAAAAAAAAATAAAAAAATATATAATATACTAATAAATGTTCCTTATTAAATGATGTATAGATGAATAATTTTACTCATAAGGTATCAAATAAACTTAATTTGATAATTTAGAAATTAAGGTGCATGCACAGAGTGAATCAGAACCAAGTTAAGGGTTTATTTTATAAATTTCTAATCCCTTGAAATATAATACATATTATACAACACATTTCATTTATAATGTTGTATATAATACCCATATAATTTTTTTTACCATGATCCTATCACTATTCATGGAATTTAATGCTTCATTTTATGTCATATATTTCACAAGGTTTTGATTCAAATATTTCTAATATTATAATAGTTTTTGGAAACTCATTTTTTTCTATTGAGTTACAAACATTCTTATTGGACACTATTATTCCAAGTTTTATTTATTCTACCTAATAAATAATTTTTATTAAATTTCATTTTTTGGTGGTTCTATATTTTTTCCTTATAACCTTATTATAAATTTATTCTCACCTCAAAGATTATGTTACTTGAATGGGGTTTCTTGGTCTCAATTCATATTTCTGGAGACATACATCTTATTATGCACCAATTTAATTTTATATTGTGTATATACTACCTATTTGTTATATAAATTATCTTAAAATCATGTTATTTGATGTTTAGTTTCAATATCTTTCTCCTTAGAGAGTTTTTATTTAAATATTACCCAATACATAAGTTTTCTTTTCTAAACCCTTTTTTATAATTGAGATATCTTAAATGTGATAACAAATTTGAGTAATTTTTATAGTCTTTCTTCCAATATCAAAATATTTTTCTTCCCCTTTTCTTATACTTGGTGATCTTTTTACTTATTTATATTGTTTTAAATTGTAAGTTCTATAATATTTTAAAACAATTTGGTATACAAAAAAGGTATTTTTAATATAATTAAAAGTAAATTCATTTTCACTCATATTTTTTCTTGGATACCTCAATTTATATATACCCCAACATTTTTTTAAAAAATTAAAATTTATATTTCAAATACCTTGAATTTATCTATAAATGTTTTAAAGTAAAATCAATTTAATGTTTTATGTATGGATAATTTTCAACAGAAGAACCACTATTAATGTTTTTGGGTGAACATATATTTCCACTTCCTTTTTGTCTTTATATGAAAAATTATTTATATTTTTCTTTTTTTCTAAAAGAAATTATTTTTATCCTAGTTTTATAAAATATATATTTTTTAAAATGATTTCAGAAGACTAAGGATATTCTTATTTCTTAACTAATGTTTTCTAGATCTTCTAAATATTATTTTTCATCTAATTCATTGTCCTTGAACATACCTTATACTTGATCAAGAATATTATTAAAATGTTATCATCCACCTTATCTGGATGGATCATATAATATTCTTATCTATAAAATATATGATCCATTAAATCACTTTTCTAGACTAACCATCCACTATGAATGTAATTAACTTTTCTTCCAGTGCACCTTTTTTGTGAATACCCTATTTTCCATTTCTTTGATTGAAGGATGTTCACCTAGATTCCATACATTTATGATTGGGGAAAATTTTAACTTAAACATACTCCCTTTATCTATATGGTGTAAATACCATATGATATATTATGTTGATTGAATGATATTTACCTTTAAAGTTATTTAATATCTTTGGATACCAATTTATTTTCAATGGGTTTATAATTTTATGAATATTGATGAAAATATGAATGATTTATTAATATTATTACATTTGAAGATTATATGAAATCCATTTCTTTCTTATGGGTTTTCATGATATTTTTAAATGATTAATATCTTATGGAACACATATATATAGATGATGGAAGGTGGAGTCCTATATCACCCTCCAATTCATTGGTTAAAACTTTATATCTCAAGTGATTAGTATTTGTGAGTTCATTTTAGTTGATCCTAATAATGGAAAATTTTGGAGTGTCTCTTTAAATTAAGGTTTCATATATTATTTTTTGTTCCATATTTGAAATATTTTACACATTCTTATCCTACACACTCAATATTCATGATTTATTTTGAATGTTTCTAAGACATTTTATATCTATTATGCTTCCATATTGATATATTATGGATTTATGTTCCAATGTCATGTACTTTGATGATCACTTATGTTTTATGATTATCACTCATGTTAATATGATACTTTTACCATGTTCCTATTGCCTCATATGCTTATGATATCACACTTGATGACATGTTGATATGTTTTTCCTTAATGAGTGTTTGAGACCACCCCTTTCTTGTGTTTTAATTACCTAAGTCATGAAGTTGATTATAACTAATGGTAATTTTAGAATAATGTTTAGTTTAGCTCAATTATAGATAAATTTTCACCAGTATAGTAAAATGAGTTACATATTCAGTTGATACTCAAAGATACAAAACCTTTTGTTGTTAGGTTTTTTGTTTTCTTTTTTGAGAAATAATGTTTAAATTATGGAAATGATGTAAAATAAATATATAATTATATTGGTTTCTTATAGTTTGCATCAGGGTAGGGTTTAGTTATTTTTGAGGATTTTTGTAGTTATTTTGGGGAAAAAGTTAAGATAATTTTAGTGAAAACCCTAGAGATAAATCTAAGGGATAAATCTAAGTTTATGAAAACATCATGAAGTTTTTCTAAAGTAGAGATATTATAGTTTTTGACAAAATAAATCCTTGTTTTGATACAGTCTAATGTAGGTGACTATTGAACAAATGAACCTAGGGGTAATAACCACTAAAAGTCTATTTGATAATTGACTTGATTTTCACTTTTGTGTACCATGATTGGGTCTAAGACTCCACAACTAGCTAGAAAATCCTCAGGACATGCTTTCATTAATTTACATTTTATTTATGAACCATTATAAAGGATTTCAAAAATATTTAGTTATGAAAACATATTAGGGAATTACTATCTCTAACTTAGATTAATACTTATAGATTCATGATTAATGGTACACCTTAATTGATATGTGATTTTATGGATAAAGGGTATGTCAAAATTTAAGAGAATATATTTAAATGATTTTTAGGATTAGAATATTGTAAGAAATATCATGATTATTCTGGGAAAATACTTTTTGGGATTAATCTAAGAAGTATAAGAGAACAAAAATTAAAGAAAAGTAGATTTAATTAAAAGTATCAAAGGGTGAAATGAAGACGTCATTAGAGAAGAAATCTTATCATTTAATTTTCATACTAATAGGATCATTTAATCTGATTTTATTGATAACCATTTTTTAGTATTTGGTATAAATAAGATCATGAAAATGAAGATAAGAAAGGTATGTATCTAGAAACCACAATGTTTTATAACCAACTAAGGGAGATTACTTAAATAGTTTAGAATATTATTATACGCATGTTATGATGGAAAATTTGAGTTTTATATTCTTACCTAAGGTAGCGAGGTTGATATCATAGTATAAATTATACATTTATATTCTTAGATATTTCAATTAGTGAGTAATATTTACCAATAATATTCTAGTATATTAAAAAAAGTTATGAGGATTATATAAAACATATATGGATTTTTCTTAAATAGTTTTACATTAAAGGCTGTGAAACAAATATTTAATGGTGTTAATGACATTAAAATGTTAGTTTGTGGAAAGGAAATATTTTTTGTGATAACTACTGAAGAACACATTATTGAGGGATGAATAAATCATATGTTTAATATATTATTGATGTTAAGATAATATATGGTTAATTAATTTTGAAAAATATTAAGTTATATAGTATTGAAAATATTGGTATTTATAATGGAATCATGTTATTTTTTGTGATGTTAATAAAACATTGGGATTGTGATGTTGTGTAATTTTATGACCTACTGGTTGAATCCATCCAGGGATTAAAGATATAGTTAGTTTTTGGAAGAATATGTGAGTTCTTTGTGGTGTAATGTATTTTGGAATTAAATATTTTTTTGAAATGTATTTTATGGATAATATATGATTAGTTTATATACATAGATGGTTATATGATTTATTTAATTAATTATATTGTTTGAGGAAAGATATGTAACATGATATAGATTATGAAAGTAAGGAAGATGTTATATTAGAAAATATATTCTGAATTATTACTATGATAATAATACCATCACCTACTTCATCAGTGAGTAATAATTAAAATTACGGGGATGAAACTTATTTAGGGGGGGGGGGGTGGGTAGAATGTAACATCTTGAGATTTTAGATCTTTTACAGTTAACACTATTTTAAATAAATTGTGTTACATACAACATATAATGTAAATGATCCATGACATGTGAAATAGTCATTACTAAAAAACTATAATAAAACCACTAAGATAGTAATAAATTAAAAATTCTTACCTTGGTGGGTAAATTTTAAATTTGATTTAATAGTAAAAGGGTTATTTTCAAAAAAAAGAACCATTTCTTTATATTTTATATTTTCATTCAAAATATAAATGTAAAAATTTTATGCTTTTAAATTAATAAAATGAAATTAAAATTTTCACTCATAATTTAATAAATAACATGTTATTATTTTTTTGAAGTTTTTTGAAATAAATTATTTTTAGATAAATAGTGAAAAATACAATTTTTACCAAAGATATGAATTTTATAAATTTATTATTATATAAGTAAGAAATTTAATTTTATTTAACATTTTAATTAAAAAAAAAGTATTTATGGAATTTAAATTTTTATTCTAAGATAATATGTCAAACCTAGAAAACCTATGTTCAACATTTTAGAACAGAAGTAACATTTCATTCTAATTTAAAAATATTTTTTATTCGTTTCTTTTAATTAAACATTATAAATGTGAAATTCAATTTTATATTGGATATAAATCCATAAAAACAATATTTTTACTATAATAATCCAATTTATATCATTAAAATAAAAAACATATATAATTTAATCCTACACATAAATTTTGAGCTTAAAATTACATTTTGTTTTCTAAAAATAGGGGTTTAAGCACTAATGTTATGGTTAATTTTTCATATGCCTAGAAATTTTATTTGATAAAATGTATTTTATTTTTGTAACTCATATATGAAAATTATTTCAAAATGAATATTTAATATTTATTCATAAAAATAATATTACTATGATTAAAGTTAATTACTATGATAATGGGCAAGCTATTATTTTAAAGAATTGTTTTACTAACATTTTATAATTAATATATAACCAAATTAATTAATCACTTCTCAAAAATTAAATTAATATATATATATATATATATGTATATATATATATATATTTAACACACGTTTAATTCTGAATAGAATGAAAAAAGTATTAAGAACTCTTAATGGTAAAAGAAATAATTTTCAACAAAAAAACTTTTCTATATATTATATGTTTTATTTTAGAAGTAAAATATATATTATTTATAAATTAAATTAGACTATATTCATCATAAATTTATGTTATAACATAAAAATACTTTAATAAGGTTTAATTTTTAATTTTAATAAAATATAAACTACTTGGGTATAAAAAATTTATTAAAGTAGAAACAAAATTGGTAAAATATAAAAATCAAGTGGTAAAAGGCTTGAAACATATTCAAAACATGTGGAAAAATTTATGGTGGAATATTTATCAACCATATATCACCCCTAATTCAATTATTTATCAATTTTGTAACTATTGACCCTTGAATAATGTTATTCCATTATTGAAAAATAATGGGTACTCACAAAAGTACCATTTTCATCACTTATTAAAGGGTATCAGTTTCACCCTCTCAAAGTTACACACACCCTTTCAATTTTCCAAAAAATAGGATATATTTTTCTCTAATATAATTTAATTTCATATTAAAAATCCCCTAGTAACCATATGTTATCCTAATCCCTTCATTTCTAAGGTGAACTTCAAGAGAAAATTCAGGTTCCTAAAGTGAGTATTACAAAATCCTTATCCATTTATTATTAGTCATTCACTTCCAAAACAATCCAAAAAATATTAATATAATTTATGAAGTATAATTATTATAAAAAAGTTTTATTATATTAATGGAATAAACATTATTTATTCCTTCCCATCCTTTAAAAATAAAATAAAAGAACTTTGATTGTGAGTTTGTGAGGACTATGGCCTCCAAAAAGTATAGACTTCTATATTTCACCACTTCCTCTCTTTTCTTATTATAAGGAAATAATTTAAGATTAAATTTTACCTATATAATATAATAATAATTATTAATAATATAGAAAGTATAATATACCTACATATTCTCTCATTTATTGGGAAATTAAAATGATAACTATGTGTTGTGTGGATCATCATCTCCATCAAAATAAAATTTTTCATTTTTCAACTTTATTATCATTATTTATACAAAATTATTAAAATATAATTCCACAAATTTAAAAAAAATTAATAAAATAATAATTATTCTATTATAAATAAATTATACACTTCTTTAACCATACTCACTCATCGATCTATAGTGTGTTCTTATTTAGGGAGGTTTAACCACCTATATAAAAAACACTATGAAAATATATGGTGGAAGATGATGGGAAATTAATTAAAGATATTATTATTAGTTATAAATAAAATAATTATTTATTTATGGTTCTGAAAATTTTATATTATGAAATTAATTTATCATTAAAATTTCATCTTTGATCTCTAAAATTACCAAAATAATCTCACACCAATTAAATTTTTATGAAAATATCAAACATAAATAAAAACTATATAATAAATAATATAATATGATAATAAATGGTAATTAAAAAATTAATTTTAGTTAAATAAGGTTCCTACGAACGTATCAAATAAACTTAATTTTATTATTTAGGAAGTTAGGCACACGTGTAGAGGGAATCAAGACCATGATAAGGGTTTGTTGTCTAAATTTTCAATACCTTGAGAATTAATTTTATTTATAAACCATGTTTTCTTTATAATATTTTATATACTATACCTTTTAAAAATTTTCACTTGATACTCTCTTTATTCATTATATTTAATGTTTTATTTGATTTCACATAATTCCTGGAGTTTTGATTTGATGGTTTCTAATATTATAAGGGTCTGCATTAACTTAATTTTCTTCTATTGAGTTAAAAACTTTATTTTAAAACTCTATTGTTCAAATTTTATTTATTCTACATAATTAATACTTTATATTTAATTTAAAAATTATTTTCTAGGGTTCTATTATTATTCTATATGATCATTATCAAATTATTATTACCTCAAAGATAATGTTACATGAAATAGGTTTCTTCGTCTCAATTCATATTTATTGATATTTTTTATACACCAATTTAATTTTATTTAGTATATATTCCAACTATTTTTTATATTATATCATGAATTATCTTTCATTAATGTTATTTTATGTTCTATTTCATGCTCTTTATCCTTCAAGGGTTTTGATTTCAATGTTACTAAAGCTGTAAGGTTTATTTTCCCAACCCAATTTTAAAATTGAGTTATCTCAAATGTAATAACCCATCTAGTGTATTTTTATAATATTTATTCCAATAAAATAATCATTTTATTCCCATTTGTTTATCCTTGGTGAGATTTGTTTTCCTCTTTATCTTAATTTAAATTGTATAATATATAATCTTTTTATACGATGTAGCTTTTGAAAATGGTATTTTTTTATATAATAGAAATGAAATTCCATTTCACTAGTATTTTATCTTTGACTAAAAATTTTGTGGATACCCATATTTTTTTTTGAAATTTAAATGGTTCATTTTCAACTACCATGAATTTATTTTAATTTTTTTAAAATATAATAAATTAAAAATTTGTCACTTTCTACAAAATAATCTATTTTAGTGTTTCTATGTGAAAATATCTTCCCACTTCCTTTGTCATTTTATATGAAACATTCTATCTAAATGTTCAAGGTTTAAAAAAGATATTATTTTTATCATATTATTTATAAAATATTTATTTTAAAATGATTTCAAAAGATCAAGGATATTCTTATTTCTAAAGTGATTTTTTTTCTAAAAGTCATAAAAATGAATTTAATCTAAGTAATTATTCTTTGATATATATTATGTTTGAGAAAGGATATTCATCAAATGTTATCATCCACATTCTTTCTATGGATGGCTTATGTAATGTTATTTTCTATCAAAGATATGATCTTTCACTACCTTTTTCTTTCCTAACCATACATTATAAATGATCACAACTTTTCTTCCATTGTATTTACTTTATCAATTAACTATTTTCAATTTATTTAATTGAAGGGTTTTCACATGGATTCCATACATCAATTGATTATGGAAAATATTGACTTAACTATATAACATATTTATCCATATGGTGTAGATATCAAATTATTTATTATCTTTATTAAGGGGTACTTACCTAGAAAGTTATTTAATATTTTTGAAGCACATTTATTTTTCACAGGTTTATTATGTTATGATAATTTATGGAAATTTGATTGATTTATTTATGTTATTCCATTTAAAGAGTATTTGAAACCCATTTTGTTCCTATGAATTTTCATGATTTTTTGTAATGATTGATACCTTATAGAACACACACACACACAAATATATGTATGATGGTGTATGGGTCCTTATATCTCCCTTTAATGAATTGGCTAAAATTTTATATCTCCTATGATAAGTATTCCTGAGTATGTTTTTGTTTTTTATATGCATGGGCTCTGATGGTGTGTCTCATGAAATTAATGTTCCATATACTAATGTTTGTGAAATATTTGAAAGATTTTCTACATTTTTATCTTATGATCACAAGATTAATGATTTATCTTAAATTTTTCTAAAATATGTAATAAATATTATTATTAAATATTAAAATTTTATATCTTTATGTTCCTAAGTCAAATAATTTTATTCCCACTTATTTATTATGATTATCACTCATATTAATATGATTTGTATCCCATTTTCATGTTTTCTTATATGATTATGATCTCAACCTTGATGACTTGTCGATAATTTTTCCCTCAGTGAGAATTTGATTGTACCACTTTCTTATGTTTCCATTCCATGGGTTATGAAGATTTATATGACTTATGATAAGTTTAAAAGAGTGTATAGTTTGGATCAATTATGGAGAAATGTTAAAAAGTATTATAAAATGAGTTTCTTATATAGTTGACCTCAAAAACACTAAACCTTCCATTCTTGGAATTTGTGTGTTGATTTGGGATATGTAATGTTTAAATTATAGAAATTGTGTAAAATAAAGTTATTTTTATCTTATATACTTATAAGAAACACAACCCATTGTAATAAACATCATATTATAGTGTGTAATCCTTGATTAGGGAAAACTACCAATCAAGTAAAGGAGTAGGTATTTGTACCAAGCCTTGTAAAAATAAGATGCACCTCTTTATTTATTTACATGGACTGAATAAAGTTGACTATTTCAGGGTTAAACATAAAATATATCTATATTGTGGAACCCTGGACCTATAGTTATAGATTCGGTGTAAAAGACACATAATTTACATACTAGATTTTATTATAACTGTATATTATTGAACAAGTCTATCCTATAATTTCATGACTTAAAAATACTATATTGCATACATTACCATGAAATGTTTGGTTTATATCTTTATATAATTAGAATAAACCATAAAATAAAAAATTCTGAACCTTTCTCAACTAAGGGACATTTTTACCACTACTTAAGAAACTAATTAATCCATAATAGTTCTTTAATATATCCCAAAAATTCTACACACAATCTATTATGTTAGAAATTATGTGTAATAAATTTATTCATAACCTTGGGAAAGATAAACATAAGAAGTTTGAGATTAAATAATTAGTAAGTGTAAATGTAAGTGATAGAAATAAAAGATCATAACCGATCATAAAATGAGAATAAATAATATGGCAGTAATAAATAACCAAAAATAATTCCATGATGGAATGAAACTGAAAGAATAATATATCTATGAATAATAATATAAATGAAAATATCACTTGGATAATAATAATGGGATCCTTAGTGATGAAATTAATAATTTCAAATAGATAATTTAATTCCCTAAGCTAAGATATCATGATATTACAGTCAAAGCCTTGTGTTTAAGAAATAATTGTTCTAGGTAGTCATACACCAAAAGACCCAATCTAGTTTGTCTCATGAGACCTATTGATGCATAGGGGGATATATGTACTGGGACCCACCCATAATTAATTAATAACAATGTATTCATTATATATATGAATGAATAAACTATAAAATATATAACCAATATTCCTTAATAATCAATAAATACCTATTTTGAAATAACATGTACAAAATTTTTTATTTTTTTCACAATAAATAAATGTAATATATTTTTATATAAACATCCCTAAAACTAAAACCATATGGTGTAATGGTGTATAATTTAGTTAATAATTTAAATAATCAATTGATTTATTTAATCTAGGTGAACATCATTTAATAAAAGAAATGAAATTTTAGTTTTCCCAAATGAATGAAATTGGAAGAAACATTACACCTATAATGAAGGGTGATTTTGAAATAAAAAGGTTGTGATGTATTTAAATGATATTAATACACCAAAAGAAAAGATTATGAGGGGATTTATAAGGTAATACATGACCAATATATACACTAAAAAATGGAAATAATTGGTGAATTCAAATCATATCTCAATGAAGAAAAATTGAGATGAAAAAACCCTTACATTAATGGTAAAGTAAGAATAAAAAGAACATTATATGGATACCATGAAATTAAAATATAATGAATACAATGATATTCAATATGAATAAAGAATATATGGAATTGGATACACCATATAAGAGAAATTATGGTACAGAATATCAAATATGTATCATGGATTTGAAAATGGGGAAATGAATACCTTACAACTTGTGTATCATCTAAATCAAAACCCATAAAGGATAAACTAAATAAAACCATTCATAAAACACCTTGAAACAAAGTTAATGATATGATATAACAAATAGTAATTATATACACTATATAAAAGTAAATTGGTTTATAATAAGAAGCATGTCACAAGAAATAGAAATTGAGACCAAGAAACCTCTTTTATAAAACATAATCATTGAGGCATGAATCATTTGATAAAGAGGATATAAGGAATAATTATAGAACCTTATAAAATAAAGTTTAAATAAAATAAAAATTATTTATTAGGAAGGATAAATAAAACTTGGAACAATATATTTCAATAAGAAAGTGTTTAACTCAATTGAAGAGAATTGAGTTATCACAAACCATTCCCTTAATTATAAAATTACACTAAAGTTATTGAATCTCCTTAATAAAAAATATCCATATTAATAATATATTTTATAACCTTATTAATATATATAAAATCTATTTATAATTATTTGATACATTTATAATAGTTATATATTACTTATTTTCAGTATCAGGTATGAGTAATCTTGAATGTTTCAAACTAGTTTCATAATCGTGTTGTTTTTATTGATTCCTATATAAAATTTCATCATTACCATATCATATAAGGTAATTTAATTTTTGTTTCATGATATTTTATAAAGTTATAATTTCATTCTATGACAGTTTCAATCACGACTCTTTTAAATGAATTTGGCGACAAACATGTGTTAGTGATCTTTAACAAACGAATGATGGTATCTTAATTATTGAGTTTCATATTAATGTTATCAATAATTAAAAATAAAATTATTATTTTCCTATTTATATCATATATTATCAGTAATTATTTTCTCATATTTATCCATCATAAAATAATATTTTTCAAGTTGGTGGTTAAACTGACCCAAACAAGAACATACCATAATGAATTGATGATTATGATGTTATTTAATTGTCATATGATTATACCATATGGATAATGACATTATTTATTTTTTATTAGTGTTATATATCATAATTTTAAAGAATTATTGGAATACTATTACCTATATTAAGTTTTACATAGTACAAGGAAATCATTTTTTCTCATAGAATTCTCTTTTGGATAGTTGAATTTACCACAATTATTTATTACATATATTTTTTATAGGTTGTAAAATTTTTCTTTTAAAAACCTTAATAATTCCATATAAACCATTTATATCCATTAAAATCACTCTTATAACTATCCTTGAAATTCATAGATGACAAAAAATGGAATTCAATCAACCCTTGAGGTTGGTAGTCCGCATGTATGTATTAAGGGAGATTAATTTTCTATAGAGTGGGAGAAATGTATAATATTTTTTTATCATTTTATAATCTCAATTATGTTACTAATGTCATACTTATTTATTAAATTTAACACAAGTACCATATGTGTATAGTGGTTAATAAAAAATAATCCGTACACTTTATGAAGGTGGCAGTCTGCACACACACACGAATGTTGTATTTGTTTTCCTTAAGAGAAAAAGGAAAAAATTGATTAATATTTATTAAATTAGAATAAAAATATTTAATATGATAATAATACGGATTTTATTACATTTAAATTAAAAAATTTTATTTAGAAAAGTAATATATAAAACAAAAGAAATTAGGGAAAATTAGTATTCACAATGAGGACTTGGGATTTCCCTTATAAGACTCCTTGTAAAGGAGGGATTAGGATAATATCTTATTACCAAAAATTTAATAGGGTGAAATAATATTTTATGTTAATTAATAAGGACATAATTTCAATAGGAAACCTAATTTTTGAGCGGTATTGTAGGGGTGAGGACAAGCCCCTTTTATAATTGTTGAGAATGGAATTTTTGTAAATATTTCAACTTAATATAAAGAGGGAACATGTTTCTCATGTAAAGTTGTCCCAAAAATAGAAAATAATTGATTGGGGGATGATATGAGGTCTATAATACCTCAAAAATTCATTCTAAATCATGTTTTAAACATATTAATAAGTTCTCCACTCTTATACTTTTCACTTTTACCAGTTATGTTTTTACCATGGTAACTAGTTCTTACCCAAGTTAATCATTTTTATGAAAAAAATTAAAATATAACTTATTAAATAATTTTTATCTAATAATTTCAAATATTAAATCTATTTTATCATATAAAATCCTTATGTGTAAGAAAAATTAATTTTGACATTAGCAGATATAACGTGTAAAAACTCATTTTAGAGAAAAAAGTATTTTTTATCTTAAAATTTATGTGTAGGATAAAATTAACAATGTATTTTATATTAATAATATAAATTAGATTATTATAAAATAAAAAAATTTATGTTTCCTTCAAATTATTCCAATAAAAATTTTTACCAAAATAATATTTAATTAAAAAAAGATGAAAAAGAGTTTATCTTATTATAAAATATTACTTAAGTTCATAAAATGTTAACCATAGGTTTTTTAAATTCATAATAGTATTTTAAAATTTATGATATTATAAATTAAAAAGAAAATATTTCATAGGTTAATTTTTTTATAAATTTATAGGTTTCTGTCATATAATAATAATGTCATAAACGTTAAATTTTGATAAAACTATATTTTTCACTATTCATCTAAAAATTTTCTATTTTAGAAAAATATTAAAAATGATCTTAAGAAAATTTTAACATTATAAAAGAAGAAATATGGCTAACTTAGTTAAATTATAATATAAATTTACATTTTAAAAAAAGTCATTAATGATGTACCTTTAGAGTGCACATTATATAATTGTTTTGGGATATAGTGTTTACCTGTTATAGTAGGGTATCCGATATTAAATTCTACCCCTTTAAATATTTACTTCCTTGAAATTTTATACATGTAAAATACTAAAAAACTATGGGAATTCATTCCTTATATATTCTTACATATCACTAGAATCCTTCTCCAGTTTCTGATCTCACTAAAGGACTTCCACTAGCAGAGTTGTTAGATTTCACATCACTTACTGTCAAGTGTTAAGAATATTTAAAAGATATTCATTTTACACAAATCAGATTCCCACTTTATTCCCTCACATGTGAGTTTACCCATTGGATCAATAATTTATTTATTCAATTATAAAACATGGAAGGCATCATGTACTTTATAATGGTTTGGTGTTAAAGTCAATTGGCAAACTAAAATTCCAATTATCTCTTGAAATTTAAAAGGCCTAGTATATCTAGGGATTAAATTCTCATTTTTACCAAATATTACAACTCCTTTCCATAGACTAACCATTAATAATACATGAACCCCACCTAAAAATTCAATTATTTCCTTTTATTATCAATATATATATCTTATCTTCTTTGAGCTACTATTATATATTTCTGGATAATCTATACATTCATAGTTGTCTCCTCCAAAAGTTTGGGTACTACTAACTTCCTTTCTTCAACTTATTCCCAACACATTAGAGCTATAAATATCCTCCCATACAATGCCTATTGTAACATCCTGGACCAGACACACTTATAAGTAGCTGAACCCAGTTGGTCACATGGCCTCAAGCATAGCTCCTCATGTGCCAGCGGCTGCTAAGTAGTAGTGAGGGTCGATGATGGTGTAGTGGGGTGACTATACCCTCATAAAAAAATTATCAAAGTGGTGTAATAAATGGATAAATATTGGAAACATAATAAGTGAAAAAATTTAATAGTAGAATATAAATCATCCAGATAAAACAAAGAGTCATTAGTATAAAAATCTAATACCATATATGAAATGATGTAATTTCGTGTCTCTAAACTAAAAGAAGAAAGAAAAAATTCTAGAAGGAACACATACATATAGGTATATCAAAAAACCAAAAAGAACAAAAGGATATCTCTAGATAGAATCATGAGCCATAGCCCCATCTTGTGCTCCCCCCACCCCTCCCTTACTATAATCAAACCAATCATTGAAAAATGGGTACTTTCCCATGTCCTTACCCGTATCCATGAAGTATGTCTAGGTACTAAACTGTGGTATGAATAGGGTGTGATCTATACTCAGTAGGCCACCACCAATAGTGTCTAGAACCATACATCTTATGAATATAATATGAGTAGTGTGTATATATAACAATGGTAAATCAATAATGTAAAATGTAAAGGGTTATCTCTGGTTTTTGAACTACACCATGCTAACACTACCTACGTCGGCCCATGTTGGGAATACTCTGAATAGATATCACTATACACATATACATATAAGTGTATATTCATATATGTATATATATTATCTATTTGTGTGGTGACATTTATAGCTATATTTATATATATAGTGATATCTAGGACCCAAGTCATAACTCCAGCATTCATGTATAGTCACTGGAGTCTCATAAGGTAGTATGATATGTTATACCTGGTATCACAAGTCTTAAGGGTCTCCATTCCTAAGTATCATAGGTATACGGAATGCCATGCCTGATTATCACATGTATAAGGGACACCATACCTGAGTATCACAATTATAAGGTATTACATGCCCGAGTATCACATGTATAAGGGACTCCATGCTCTTGTATCACATGTATATGAGACTCCATTCCCGAGTATCAGAAGTATAAGGAATTGCATGCTTGATTATCACATGTATTTGGGAAATCATTCCCATGTATCACAATTATAAGGCACTATATCCATGTATCATAGGTATAAGTAGTCAAATATCCTTTATAATTTATTATGGTTTCACTTTAATAGGGGAGTAACCATTATTTATGTAAAATCACCTGATGCGGTCATACTACTCACTTTAAATTTGATTCATTGTAGTAATTATATTATGTAGTTAATAAAAAACCATATAGAATATGGTTTGGTCATATAAGCATTTATAATGCCAAGGGTAATTCCATAGTCACACCTCAAGTGGTGAAAATAGTTTATAGGGTCCTAACCCAACAACAATAAGGATACATAAGGTCATTTCAATCAAAGATAGTAAATTAAAAAAAAGTTATCTGCATTTTTTAAGGAAACACATGGAAGGTCCGAAGTTTTCCATCATGGTGCATAATATAAAGCAACAAGACTTAAATGGATAATAAATACACCACCATGATTATGGAGGTAGAGAAGTACTCATCTAGTATCAGCTTTCGATTCGGCCTGGAGATATAATGGATAAATGGAATAACTTCTAGAAATAATGCATATTAGCTCACACTAAAATAGTGAAAAATATGGTGAGATAAATCAAGAAAACATGGAAGTGGATCAAAGATCTTACAGATAAAATTCCAAAATGAATAATGGTGGTTCTATTATATTATAAAAGAATAATAAACAAATGAACCTAGATTAGGCATGGAAGAGGAGATTTGGATGGTTAAAATTATTGTGAAATATAAAGGAAGTAGGGTTCTATAAAAAAAAGGAGGTATTCCCCCATTAAAATAAATCCTGGAATATTCACTTTGTGCTTATTTTTTCATGTCATGTAAAGATCACGTACCCATAGGAAAACCAATGTACATCATGAACTTGGTCTTGGAAGACCAATTCATGTTGTGTATTTTTCTGTAGCCAGCCTCTAGCCTTCTACTCCCTGCTTCTCACAAATGAATGAATTGGCCTAAAGGAAAGGTTCCCAGGTCTAAGACAAAAAGACAACCTCTATGAGGGTTTAACCAATATTTAAAGGATCCATACCTGGTATGAAAAACCATGATTTTATATTATTCCCCCCTTAAAAAACTCTTCCCCAAGTTTACCTTCTAAGGGTGATAAATCTTCGTATGAGAAAAACTCTAGCCACTGAGCATGTAAGTTAGACGCTCTCTCCCAAGTCTTGTCCTATACATGGTCATGTAGCCATAGAACCATTACTGAAAAAATAGACCTTCCTCATAGATCCTTCATTCTCATATTAATGATACAAATGGGATACTCCTCAAAAGAAGAATTGACCTCCAACTATACATCCTCAGGATCAAAACCATGTGATGTGTTGTCATGATATCAGCAAATCTACCATATATGGAAGATGTTATGAATAGATCAATACCTATGAGGATGATCTATCTAATAGAATACCATCTTGACTCTCTCCAATATCTTTAAAGGCCTTACATAATGAGTAGATAGAATTCTATCTCTTTAAATTAGTCTATGCCCTGGTCTAGGTGAGACACACAAGAAAATACGATCCCTTAACTCAAACTCCTAAGGTCATTGAAGGTGTTCGGAATAAGATTTATATCTAGACTGAGCAGTAACCATGTTCTTATTAATTAGTTTTACCTATTATAAATTCTCTTGAATGATATGAGGTCCCAATATCACTTCTTATCCTATCTCTAACTGGCACATATGTGAACGAAATTACCTACCATATGGATATTTATAAGAAGCCATCTGTATAGTACTCTAGAAGAAGTTATTGTAGGAAAATTCAGTGAGAGGTATATGATTCTCCAAAGAACCTATGAAATCAAGGACACACACTCAAAGCATTTCCTCTAGCACATGTATAATCCACTCTAACCGGTCATCAATCTATGGGTGAAAGGATCTTCATAGAAATGCTCATATCTCAAGAGCCTTTTGTAACCCCTTCCATAACCTCAATATAGAACAAAAACATATATTATAAAATATGGTAAAAGGGACCCCGTGGAGGTGTATAAACTTATAGAAATAAATTCTTCCAGTCTCAACCACTGAGAAGGTCTCTCTAATAAGAATAATGTGGGCGACCTTCACCATCCTAAGCACGACCATCCAAATTGCTTCGCTACCTTGAGGCAACCTCAGTAAACTAGTCACAAAATCCATAGCAATATCATCCCATTTCCATTATAGAACCATTAATGGCTATAAAAATATAGTAGGTCATTGGTTCCCCACTTCACTGACTAATTGGTGGAACACCTAAAGATGAATAACATGAACTAATTTTTCTTCTCATGCCACCAATACTGGCAGTGAATATCTTAGTACATTATAGAAATCCTTGGGTGTACTACCCATTGTGAAGCATGATATTATCAAATCAGTTCCTATATCATATCATTAGGCACCTAGACACAATCATGAACAATAATGATCTTATCTCCATTGATAGACCAATCTAGTGGTAGATCCCCACCTGAAATGCTCTCCCTTGGGACTAATCCATCAGGAATAGAGAACTACCTCCTCTTCACTCTATCAATAAGTGATGAGGTCCCCACTAATTTTATAGGTAAATTATAATCAGGAATATTATAAACCTCCATATTCATCTCATAAATAAGTTCCATCATCCTCCATTCATTATTGTATTCTTTAATAGCTTGCATCTTAGTCTTCCGGCTTAGAGCATTAGTAACTGTGTTTCCCTTTCCAGACATATGGGAAATAAAAAAAATTCAAAGTACTAAAGGTATTCAACCAAAATTATATATATGAGGTTTAAGTCACACTACATAAATTTATACTTGAATAATTTTTGGTCTATGAACACCACAAACCACTCTCACAGCATGTAATAAATCCAAAAACACAAGACATGAACAACGACTACTAGCTCGAGATCATGCGTCAGGTAATTCCTATCATTAGGACTAAATTTAAGAGTCCCATATATAATTATTTGATAATCCTATATCAAAAAATTTCCTATACCAATACCTATGAATAAATAAACATAGTATACCCTATGCCCGACTATGGAAGAATCAGAACCAATGCTGAATTCAATCTCCCTTTCAGCTCTTGAATGTCCTTCTCACATGCCTCAGACTAAAAAACCCTCACAACCATTTCACTCAAGAGGGTAAGTGGTTCTATAATTCATGATAAGTCCTTTTTAAAGAACCTGTAAAATAAAACTATCCCTAAGAAACTTCATATGTCACATACATTCTAGGGATTCTTTCAAGAAACAACAACACTCACCTTCTCTAGGTCAATTGATACTCCTTTATCTATGATAATGAGACCCAAAATGTGAACATTTTCAATCCAAAATTTTCATTTAGAGATCTTATCATATAGTTTCTTCTATCTTAGTGTATAAATCATGATCTCAAATATGTTTTACGTGGTCTGGTTAAGTATGAGAATACACCAAGACATCGTCTATAAAGAGTACCACAAACGTATCCAGATACAATTGGAAAACCCAATTCATCAAATCCATGAAAACTGATGCCCAAGGGCGAGGATAACTGCATTCCCTAGAGGCTGTTGACCCATAGGCTTCACGGATGGATAGAAGTACACCTTGTGTCCTTTCTACTTTCTGCAGTTGTTTGATAGACACTGTTTAGTGGTACCCTTCCTTTCCGTTTCTTGTTCAAGTTTTTTTTAGGGCGTTGGTAAGACCCTGTGTGGGTGTTGTTCGGTGTGCTTATAATGCATGAGGAAGAATGATCCTTACCCCACAGAGACACGTTTTTGTGATGCGATTAAAACAGTGTAGGCAAGTCAGTGCCGCCCAAAGCGGATAATGTTGAGGTGTGGTGGATGAGTCCCTCTGAATTTGCATTTGGTTAGGGGTGTTTGTTGGCGAACTCACTGGTGTGGGAGACCCAGTTGGGAATCCAGTCACTTTCCTTGTGCTTATGGATTTTCGGGGATGAAAAGTTCTAAGGGAGAGAGGATGTAGAGACTTGGGTTTTGGCCCTGTCAAGATTCAGAATATTTCTATGAATAATTCCAGAGCTAGGCGCGAAGACGGCGTGCGATTCCGAGGCCCGGTGTGCCCGAAATTAATTTTATAAAAATATTAAGTATTTTTATACTATGAACGTGGTGGTGGTGGGGGGGATATGATATCTCCTAAACAGTAGCTCGGAATGGGAATCTGAGGGCACGGTTGTGTCCGGAATGCGCCGTTTACCCTAGGTGGGGTGTAAACTTTGCGGGCGCGGGCCTGCGGTGAGAAAAGCCACCAGGGGCGTTTTCGTAAATAAATGGAAAAAGTTTAATTAGGAGGGTCAGCTCGAATAACTTCTGAACGGAGTCTCGGATCACAATTATGAGTCTTCCGTTGCATTCAAAATGGTGCGTTTACCCTAGGGGCGACCTTACCTTTGTCCGCATCAGGCATCGGGCAGAGGCGAGTCGGGAGCCGGAGGTGGGAGAGATTTCTTTTAAAAAATAAATCTCTTTTTCCTCCCCACCTTGTGACGTGTTTTTCACAGGGGAGGTCCTACTCCTTCCTCCTCCTCCCCCCTTTCGATGGCGAATCAGCAACCGAATCACGCGATCAAGGTGCCGTTGGACTCAGATCTTGACGGTGGGCATTCCTGGATCGTGCAACGGCAGCTAGAGGGCGTGCAAAGTTTCGCGTTCCACCAAAAGGTAGTTGGTTTGAGTTTTAAAATCCCAGACCCCATTTATGTGTTGTTTTTCTTCAAATCCTCATAAGGGTTGTATAGTTCAAGTCCCGAGGTTTCGGAAACATGTTTTTGATCTGATTTTGGAGCACCGGGGTGCTCCCGGAAGTTTTCTGGCGGAAATCCCAATTTTCCGGTGGCAAGGACGGTGGCCATGGTGGAATCCGGAAAAACGACAGTGGTGGCGTGGTGGAATCTGGAAGCGGCACGGCGGTTTCGACGGCGTCACGGTGGTTTCCGGTGAGGCAGGCGGTGGTCCGGCCAGATTTTTCCGGTGGTTCTTTAAACCCCCATAACTCGCAAACCGTAACTCCGATTTGCAAGCCATTTGTGGAAATGCATTACTTGCATCGAGACAGACCTTTTGAACTCAATTTGGGAATATTAAGGTTTTGGATCATGGCCCAGGATCTTTAAACGTTGAATAAAATAATGATATTTTATTATTCGACTTCGGGCCGTTGTATCTTCTACCCGGAGCGTCCGATTGACGTGCTGTCAGTGGTGTTGAGACCTTGATGATATAGAAGAATTTTCCTGAGGGTTTCTAGGTGTTGGGACTAAGTTTGGGGTGCGGTCCCCATGAGGCTGGGTTTTGGCGTTTGCGGAGAAACACAACTTTCTCACTAGGAGTCCGATTTTGGAAGATGAATAGTTAATCCTGTGTGTTTTTCCAAGAGGGTTGCAATGGTGTGATCCGTTCGATGAGTTTCGGGATCGTGGTGTGGGCCCCACTCGGGCTGGATTTGGTGAATAGTGCCTTTTTCACCAGGTGTCCATTTCGTATGAACGAATAGTGGATCCGATGTGTTTTTCCGAGGGGATCGCTGTGGTATGATCCGCTTGATGAGTTTCGAGATTTTTGTTTGATACCCGCATGGGCTAGCTCCGATGGATAGTGAATTTTTCACCGGACATCCGTTTCAGGAGAGTAAAGAGCCTATCCTTCGTGTTTTTTCTCAAAGATTGCGATGGTGGCCTCGGTATCGGCCTTGGAGGTGTGCGATGTAGCATTGTTGTGGGTCTCTCGGGTTAGAGATTTTTGGACCAGTAGTGGTTGAGGGTTCTCCCTTGGTTCATTCCTACAAGGGTTTGCACTGCATCATAACCCTAGTATAGGCTTGTGATCCTCTCGATGAGATGTCTAATCTGTTAGAGTTGTGGCATCCCTCTGGTGGGCCCGGAGCAGGATCCTCTAGCATTGTTACCCTAGATCAGGTTCTTGGTATCGCTGTGACCGCTTATCCAAGGGTGGAGATCCCCTATCTAGCAGGTTAACCCCGTATGGTTTGTGGCATCATCAGGAATATGATCCCCTATGCAGTGATCCATGATCAGTAGGGTTGTGGCATCATTGGGTATACGATCCCCTGCTCAGCATGAGGTTTTCAGTAGGGTTGTGGCATCGTTGGTTATATGATCCCCTGCTCAGCATGAGGATTATAGTAGGGTTGAAATATCATTGGTTATGCGATCCCTTACTCAGCGTGTGGTTTCTGTAGGGTTGCAGCATCATCAGTTCGATCCCCTACATCACGAGTTATACCAGATAGGGTTCTAGTATCATCGTGACCACATTTATATAGGGGATGATCCTCTATCTAACTGACATGCTTCTGTCAAGTTCTAGATCGGGTTGTGGTATCCCCTAGTGGATCCTGGGTGTGATTCCCTATCTATGAGATTTACGAATGTCTGATCAGGTTGCGGTATCCCCCAGCAGACCCTGGGAGTGATCCCCTATCTGTGAGATCCTCGTATACTGGTATGGGTTTTGGTATCCCCTAGTAAACACTAGGAGCGATCCCCTATCTGAGGAGTTTGTTGTTCTTGAAGTTTCAGTGTAGTTTCCTCAGTGACAGTATCCGATGAGTGTGATCTATTGGGTGAGCATCTGAGATGTTTGTGTGAAACCCGATAGAGTGTATCTCTCGAACGTGTGTCATCTGGGTTGACAGTGATCATGGAGCATGTTCTCCTGGTTTTGGAAAAGTTACTGGTGATTAGGTCGGTTACTCATGTGGCTTGTTGCGTGAGATGAGTATATCTGTATTGTTCAAGGTGTATGTATGGGCATACACCTGAGTTGAGCTGACTAGTTGTGTTTATCCAAGGATGGTCACAAGATGGAGTTTCTATCTTTTCTGGGTTCCCTCTAGCTGGGATGAGCAGACTGTTTCCTTTCAGTTGGTCTCTTTTTTTTGGGTTTTTGGGGTGCTTACTGAGTATTGTTATACTCACCCCTTCACGGGCTTTTCCCGCACATGTTTGTGTCTTGTGCAGATCACAGGCCTTTCGACGGAGTCCTAGGAGGACCCAGAGCAGGCGGAGCTTAGTGAGCGGGTTTGATCGGCTTTTTTTACCAGAGCTGTGCCGGGGAGCTTACCGGCAGGTGTTTTGGAAGTGTTTTCCCTCCTTCTGAACAGGTTGGACACTTTTTTAGTTTTCTTTTGGTGGGCCCTATTTTTCCCTTTTTGTACTTCTGCTGTACTCTGGTTGGGATAGTTGTATGCATGCTTTTTATTTTCAGTTTTCTTTATCTCTGCACTGTTTCTTGGAGGTGTATGTGGGTGTGTTTGTACAGGTACCTTAGGCTAATGCCTCCAATGTGTGTGATAGCCTACTCGACGCTAGTCGCTAGCCCCTGACCTATTGGAGGTGGGCTTGGGGAGTCACAACTCGAGCCCCGTTGGGTCGGGTCATGACAATCTCGATAATGAAATCAAATCCCTTTATCTCTAGGAAAAAGAAATCCTGTAAGAAACGATAACTTTCTACATCAAAGGGTAACTCCTTACACTGGAATACACTGACTGGATGTATACCTAAAGGAATATCAATGGTCATTACCCCACCAAGGTACTGAATTTCAAGTCTATGTCTTTCCATAATTTCCATTGATATGAATGAATGTGAAGTGATATTTTCAAATAAAGAAGAAACTAATGTAGAGGATACTAGAATAGTTCCTCAAAATGTAGATAGACTATCACTTTTCTCCTCCAAAAAAGGTTTCACTATATAGATATGGCTATATCTGTGTCCATGAGGTACAACCTGACTACCCTTAGCCGAACCATCCTACTGTCCTTGTACATCTAAAGATTGAATACATCGTTGATGACATTTTCCTCTACTGGAATGACTAGTAGTAATCAGCTACATACCTAAAGAGGTGCTACTAATCCCACTCCTAAAGATAGATTTGGTAAGGATCATCTCCCACTAGGAACAAATAGATTTTCTTATAAAAAACACTAAAGATTTCCCAACATTTCATAATCTTAGAACTCAATAGAGTCTCTTAGACACTAGGGCCTCTTATGACCACTCTTTTCACACTAGTGACAAACCAATTAACTGTCAGTGGGTGTCATCTAGCAGCCACTACCCCTGTGGGTAGTCTCAAAGAGACATTTCCATCCACTGGTTGAACACTTCATTTTCTTGGTTCTATAGCACCTTGAGATCAAATGGTGCTTAAAATCCCATCCTCAAAACATATACTTGTCGCTAATGCATTACCAGTAGGAGTCTTTGTGAAGTTTTAGATCTCAATGAACTTAGAAAAATAATCCATCATGCACATAGTACCATTTTGTAGATGCATAAACTCTCTAGCTCGGTCTCCTCTCAACATCTAAGGAAAGAAATAGTAATATAAGACTGTCTAAAAACCATCCTAGACCACACCATGAAGATGATATGCCCGAGTGATAACATACCACCATATCTTTGAAAAATATAAAAGTATATACATAGTGAGATTCATTATCTTCTTAGGAGGAATCTTAGGGTGCTTGAAGATAGTTAGGATAGCCTCTATCCATGACGGTTCATCCTAAGGATTACAATCCCCAGAAAAGATGGTAGGATGTTGCTGCTAAAATTCTCATGTAAAATCTTCCATAGTAGGGTTAGGTCACATTTATCCATGTATAGTCTTCATAATATGTATGAATCCCTCTCAAAACTGGGAATCAATGCCCAAGTCAGGTATAAAAGGATGTGCCTCATGTGACACTACTGGCGGGTTTGGTCCCACTATCTCCACATCATGGTCATCAGCACCTTCTTGGAAGTTGACTCTTGTACATCATGGTGTCATAGATCTAAAAATTTAAATCACACACCTCATATATTATTTGATAATGTAATAAACCATAGGTATAATAATATAACATGTACAAATACTTTCTACAAAAAATTCACACCTATGTACCTACTCCAAAAGACATGTCTGGTGATGTACATATCACATGAAATGCAAGAGGCACTTCCTACTTCCTGCTATTGAGGTTAGGTCAGGGTAAAGTTCTATGTTATAAGTCACAGGTCCCGATATACAGAGTTTTAGTTGAAATCTATAGAGGAAAACACCATTTATTCTTTAATTGAATTCCCCATTTAATGATGAAAATTTCATTTCAGAATTTAAATACATTTAATTTCATACTTCCTTATATAGAAATACTTTTAATGGTTGAATTAAATATATCACCATTTATAGTTTATATAGGCCCATAAACTTTATAAATTGAAATATGTTGTCTATTTATTCACAAATATAAACACGTTCCACCCCATGTGACCAATGGTCCATGACTCAATGTTCCATAATTGAATACCTAAGGTGTCAGCATCAAGCTATATAGGAAAAAACTATTATGTTGATGCAATAAATTTAACTAATACATTTTCCCATTCCCCCATAAGAAATGGTTTCAAAATTCCATATACATATAACATCCATGAAACTCATAGAAATGATAGACAATACAAACAAAGAGATGAACCTATATATAATTGAATAATGCATAACATGTGAATCCTTACATTCATACAAGGATTAATGCTTCCACACATCCTTTTAATACTATACCAAGGGTAAAATGGAATCCTAAATCATAATAATAACCATCACACATCAGGTGTGTCACCCATTAGTGAAATAATATTAATTTCAATAAGTGGAATCCAAAACAGCTATTCTCATATGTGGTATTTTGAATTTTCTCTATATATGGTTTATATACTCCCAAGAATAGACTAATTACCAAATTTGGACACATACAAATATCTTTTATACCATCATAAAAGAGTAAGTAATAGAAAAAAACCTCTTATACCAATTCGTAACATCCCGGATCTGTCTCACTCATAAGTAGCTAAACTCAGTTGTTCACATGGCCTAAAGCACACCTCCTCATATACCAGTGTCTACCGAATAACAGCTAGGGTATATAGTGGTACAATGGGGATACTATACCCACATAATATGATTAGCATAATAGTATAATAAATGTATAAATAGTGAAAGTGTAATAAATGAAAACTGTAACAACATAAGATAAATCATCTAGATAAAACAAATAGTCATCAATAACAAAATTGAATACCATATAAGATATTATTTAATGTCATGTCTCTAAAACAAGGATTTGCAAAATGTGGAAGTATTCAAAGATACATCCAGGTATATCAAAATAACCCAAAACAACAAAATTATAAGGCCCCATCCTTAAAAATTACTTAATCTTGAGTTAATTCAAGAATTTACATTGAAGATATTTTTAGGATTAGAGTTTTAGAGAATTAGGCCATAACTATTACATTACATCTCAAATATTACAAAGTAGACACTTCTACTCTATCCATTTTTTTCAAAAAAATAAAACTCATTAATTAAAACCATAACTATTTTCTTGATAAATAACTTCATGAATTCTTCATTTCTCTTACCCTTCCTTATATCATGTGAAAAACATTTCAAAAACATGGGATGAGCATAAGAAGCTCAGTAAGGGTTATGAAAGAAGGAAAAAAATTAGTCCATGAATACATAAAAATCAATGAAATCATACTTTTTACTCATAAAACATAAGCTCTTTAACATACCTCATGAAATCATAAATCATAAAGGTAACATATGGCATCCATAACATACTTACTTTTTAGATTTCACTGCTACATAGGGAGTAACCTTCATGGTTACATTTGGAATACCTATCACAGAATATTCCTTAAATCTCTTAGGAGAAACTTTAACGATAACCTCATTGATGTTACCCAATGAATTGGAGAGCTATCATAGGCTCACATTCCCTCAATTTATCATGGAACTTCTCATATACTTAAACAATTCCCAAGAACCATAATATAATCATAACACATAAAACAATCATAATGGGAAGATTCCATTTCAACATTATAATAAAAATATATCATTTCAAGATATTTAGATAATAAATGATTTATCAAAACCATTTTAAATACAAAAATACATAAAAAGGGTATATGGTATTTATTTTCCTTTTAAAAACATTACATATTGTTAAGGAAGCCTAGTATCAAATAATGCTCGCAGCGGTGGAATGGTCGTTGTCATCGCGTACGTTAAAATGAAACATTTTTCATTGAGTAAAAAACTTCGTAGAAAAATATTCCTTTGGAAAAAAATTTAATTTAATTAAATAAAAATGTTATAATTATACACCATATAAAATAAGGACGTGTATAAATCAAAATACACCTCAATGAAAGGATATTGAGACGAAGTCCGTTACCTTGAGTCCGACTTATCTCATTTATTCTTTATATTCTAGAATAATAAACTTAGGTTAATTTATACTTTCTTTAGAACCTTTTTCAAATTTATTATTCATTTTATTTCACTTATCATCATGTTATAAAAATTATGTAATTAATTAAGTTCATATCAGTCGTTTTGTCGATATTCAGTACTTGAGTCAAAAATGAACTTGTTTTGATGTAAATTGTTCATGTAGAATCATCACTAGAATATTATTCATGATTTAAATATAATATATATCTAGTATATATGTATTTGTAATATTACATAACATTTGGAGATAATAAATGAAATACACCATTCATGGAGATGGTAGGCCGTACATACGCATGAATGCTACTTTCATTCATTTTTCATATTAAAGGAATGAAAAAATAAATGATACATATGTATATTATAATTACAGTATAATATAATATTTTATATACATTACATAAGTTCATTAACACCGTCCATTTTACCTTCCATTTATGGCATGAACGAGTCATATAACTTTGAGGGGGCGGTAGTCCGCACTTTCTCAAATGAAATTATCATATTTACACATTATGGAAAGAATAATGGTATAATGTAAATGAAAAAACAGAAGTGTAGATACAATATAAATATAATATATATCATATATAAATATATTTCCATCATAATGTCTACCATGAGAGGTGGTACGGGAAAATTGAACAATCGTCGTTTTGTGAGGCATTAGTTCACCCTACAATGAAACAGTATGTTCGTATCCATAAGATAGAAGTGTGTGTAAGTGTAGTTAGAATAATACTCAAAAAAGAATCCTAGTATATTAAGGACAATATTGTTGTTATGTAATAAAATAATAAGAATAGAATATGGAGTGGATAAGGAAAATAAAGTAAAGGAACTTGAGAGAATACATTACATTTTAATCGGGTACCTTTTTTTTGATTAGAGCCAAAAAGATTTATTGAATTGACTTTTTCCCAAGGTAAGGATTCTAAGAGGAATTTAGGGCTGTTGGGAGATTATTTGAGTATAATTTTTATGATAAAATGGGATTTGGATTTGTGAGTAAGTGGGTATAGGTGGTGGCCTTTTATAAGAGGGAGGAGGGGCACTTTTGGAAAGTCTTGAAATATTATTTTATTATAAATTTATTTTCAGTATAAAAAGATCCCAAACTAATTTATTTCAAATATAATATGATTTGAGTTCAACATAATCTCAACCAATAGGTTTTATAAAATTTTAGGTCACAAAATTAACCTTATCATTTAACTTTAACCCTTAGTTAAAAACATTAACTCTTACCATGTCTTCTTATATTTTCATAATATATAGTTACTATAAAATGAAAAGAGAACCAAAAGTGGATCATTAATGACATTTATAAAATTATATAAGTCATTAATCCGAATCTTATATATTTATGACTATTATATCATTTAATAAAATAGTTTTTGTTTAGAAACTCATTTATGTCAATTTTGACACCATTAAGTAATTGATTTTTGTTAAAGTCATAACAACTTTATTCCTTAGAACCAAAGTTATTAAATAAAATATAATATTTCAATATCATACATAAAATTATTTTATGAAATTAAAATAATAAAGTTATATTTATTTTAATATTTTTAACATTATTTATTTGAATCTTTTTTTAATGAAGCAATTACTGCATCATTATTGTGTAATAATTAAATATATTTATTTAATGTATAAAAATTATAAATAAAATATCCTGAGGTAGATTTTTTTTAGCTTTATAATGACTATTTATATTCGAATATATAACTTATATAATCCCATATAAAAACTGTTTCATTAAAAGACACATGTTTATGTTATATTTTCCTTTTCATTAAATTAAAAATTATAAAATGTCATTTTCACACCCAAGTGGCTTACAAATGCCAAAAATTCTACCTAAGTATGCTCATGGTTGGAAATATCTCATCAAATAGGATTATGAAACGTTTTAGGATCATTTTATATTATTATAATATTATTTATTTACCCTTATTTAGCTGATTTACCCTTTAACCATGATAAATAAAAATAATTACTAAAGTCACTATTCATAATGTCAAAAAATTAAAGGTACCTATTTACACAATTTAAACTTATTATTCCAAATATGGAATCCATTTTTCCAAATTTAAAAAAAAAATAATTTTAGTAATTAATTTAAAATTAATTACCATTGTCAAAACCCGAAAGCATGTTTTTAAGAAGTAAAAACTTCCAAACGATTGACATGTGTTTATGCCCAATTAAAATGTGAAATTACTCCAATGACCAACATTGGATTAAATGATAAAAACATAATCCAATTACACTTTATAACCAATTAAAACTAAAATTTAACTATATAAATAAATTATATGAAAAGGCGATTTTGAATTAAAATGCAATATTTTTGACTATTCATTAAAATATTAATTTTATCAAAAAAATACCAAAAATTAATTCAAAGTAATTTTTGATATCTTGCTTCTAAATAAGAAGTTTCCATTGTCAAATGGAACATATATAAGTGAAAAAACTAGATTTGAAAAATTTTCTTCATCAAAAGGTGGTAAAATGAGCTTTTCAAAATATTAGAGTATTTCATGCTTAAAATCAGAATCGTTCTTATTTTAAGCCTCTAAAATTTATTAGATAAATGTAAAAACATTTAACAAATATATTTAATAATAATGTAGTTAGTTCTATTCATTCCCACCAATACTATGGCTAGGAATTAACTTCCATTTAAAATAATAATAATAATATATTATTTTTCAGTATAACTCAATGTTGTGTGAAATGTAAGATTTCGGATAAACCCATTGTTGTGTGTCGAGTACACTCTCATAAAAAGAATCCCTTTAAATTAAAATTAATATCTTATTCATAAATATTAATTTACATAAAAATGTGTTATTTTATAAATACATGGGATCGTACATCATTCCCCCCTTTTGGAAATTGTGTCCCCACAATTTTATTTACTTATAAAATAAGTGGGGGTATTTATCCCTCATAGAATTTTCAGATTCCCATGTTACCTCTTTAACCATATGGGTTTTCCACAAAACCTTTACCTAATGAATTACCTTCTTCCGTAACACTTACACTCTGTGGTTAAGAATCTAGACTTGTTGTTCCTCATTAAAAAGATTCTTTTCCAACTAAACTAAATTTGGACTCAAAACTTGAGATGGATACGGCATATACTTTATCAACATTGATACATAAAAAACATTATATACCTTGAAAAGACATGGAGGTAAAACCGTTATGTAGGTAAATGATCCAACTTTCTCAATGATTTCATAGGGTCTAATGAACCCTGGACTTATCTTTATATTCATACCAAAACGCATCACACTTTTCCATAGAGAAAATTTGAGAAAGACATGATCACCTACCTCAAAAGAAAGACCCTTCCTATGATTATCCGCATAACTTTTAAGCCTGCTCTAAGCTGTTCTCAAATGATTCTAAATAAAATGATTTTTTCATCTCTTCTACCAATTCTAGTCCCATCAACTTCCTTTCACCTACTTCATCCCAAAAATCTTGAGTTCGATAGCTCTTTCCATATAACGCTTCAAATGGTGCCATATGTATGTTAGAATGAAAACTATTATTATAAGAAAACTCAACCAAATAAATATGTTGGTCCCAAATTCCCTGGTTATCCATTGAATGAGGACATAACATATCTTCCAATGTCTGAATTTTTTGTTGTGACTGCCCATCTAATTGGTGATGAAAAGTTTTACTAAAATTTAATTCAGTACCCAACGAATTCTGAAGACCCCTCCAAAAGTTAGAAGTGAACCTGAGATCACGATCAAATACAATAGAGATAGGAACACCATGTAACTTGAATATCTATTTAATATACAATCATGAAAGTTGATATAGAGATAGAGTATCTTGAATAGGAAGAAAATGAGAAGATTTACTCAATCGATCAACAATAACCTAAATTTCATTATTTCCTCGATAATTCTTTGGTAATACCACTGTGAAATCCATAGAAACATATTCCCATTTCCACTCTTGAACTGGAAAAGGCTAAAGCATCCCTTTCGGCAACTTCCACTCTACTTTAACCTGTTGACAAATAAAACATCTCATGTTAAAGTTTTCAATATCTCTTTTAATTCCATCCCACCAGTGGTACTTCTGAAGATCTCTGTACATCTTAGTACTTCCAAGATGAACTGAAAATGGAGAACTATGAGATTCATATAATAACTCTTTCTTCAAATGTGAATCACAAGGCACACATAATATATTTACAAACCTCAAAACATATTCTTTATCAATGTTAAATTTAGTTAACATGCCCTTCTGAACCAAATCTACATTTTTATACAACTCACTGTATTCTTTTTGCTCTTTCTTAATTCTGGCTGATAGAGATGATTTCATTGCCACCTAAAAAAACAGAGGAATTTCCTTCACCAACAACTTCTAATCCAAAATTAATAAAATAAAAAACCAAAGGATCTCATTCCAAACATCACTTAGTTAATGTAGAATTAATTTTCTGACTCAAATCATCAACCACTTATTTTCCTTTCCTGGATATCAAAGAATCGTGCAATCATAATCCTTTATTAATTCTAGACAACTCCTCTATCTCATGTTTAATTATTTCTGAGTGAATATATACTTCAAACTTTAGTGATCAGTCTATATTTCACACTTTACACCATACAAATGATGCTTCCAAATTTTTAAAGCAAAAACAACAACTGGTAATCCCAAATCATGTTTAGGGTAATTTAACTCATGAGTTTTCAACTGAGGTGAGGAATAAGAAATTACCTGATCAGTCTGCATTAGGACACAACCAAGTCCTTTCAATGAAGCATCATTGTAGATAATAAATCAACCAACCTAGAAGGTAGTTCTAAAACTAGAGCATTTTCTAATCTTCTTTTCAATTCCTAAAAACATTCATCACATTATTTTCTCTAGATGAACTTAAAACCTTTTCATGTTAACTTGGTCTATGAGATAGATACCCATGAAAAGTTTTCAACAAACCTACGATAATAACACGCTAAACCAAGAAAACTATTAATATCAGTTATATTTGTGGGTCTGGTCCATTCTTCTACAACTTTTGTTTTATCCAGATCAACAATTATTCTATCTTTAGAAACAATGTGACCATGGAATGAAATTTCTTGTAACCAAAACTCACAATTGCTGAATTTCCCATATAGTTTCTTTTATTTTAAGGTTTTCAAGAAAATCATCAAATGATTTTCATGATCCTTTTTAATTTTAGAATATACCAAGATATCATCAAAAAACACAACTAAAAACATATCCAATAACTCATAGAAAATTCTATTCATAAGTTCCATGCATACAGTAAGTGTATTGGCTAACCCAAAAGGAATAACTACAAATTCATAATGGCCATATCTAGTATGAAACACGGTCTTTGGAATGCCTTCTTCCATTACTTTCAACTGATTGTACCCTGACCTCAAGTCAATCTTTGAAAAATACTGAGCTCTCTAAAGCTAATCAATCAAATTATTGATATAAGGAAAAGGATACTTGTTATTAATATTGATGTTATTCAAGGATATATAATCATTGCAAAGTTTCATTGAACCATCTTTCTTTTTAACAAATAAGATAGCAGAACCCCATGGTGATGTGCTAGGTCGAATGAAACCTTTATGTAATAACTCTGGAAATTGCTTCTTTATCTCTAAAAGTTCAATTTGATCCATTTTATAAGGGGTTTTTGAAATTGTCTTAACATCAGGAACCAAGTCAGCAGTAAATTCAACTTCCCGATTAGGTGTTATACTAGAAAATTCATCAGAAAAAACATCAAGATACTAATTTACTATTGGCACATCATTAATCTTAACAATTTATTTATTTTCAACAATATGTGGAAGGTAACATTCATTTCCATATTTTACTAGTTTCTTATCTTCCTGATATGTTATAAAAAATAAGGGTTCATTCTTGTATACAAATTGAAATTCTTTTTGAAAAGAAACCTGTTTAGCTCTATAGTCAATCATAGATTGATATAAAAAATTTAATCTATACCCAAAATAACATTAAAATCTATTAGAGAAAAAACAATAAGGTTTTCTAGTAGATTCTTTCTACACACAAGGACATGAAGGTTCTTATAATTTATTTTTGTCTCAAAATTTCCCCCAGGTGTTTTTACCCTAAGTTCAGGATTCATAACTTGAGATGGAATTCCCAATTTACTAGAAATTTTCTCAGAAATGAATGAATGTGTAGACCCAGAATCAAACAACACATTGGCATAATCTGAATAAACAAACATTGAACATGGTACTACTTCATTTGATGGCCCAACATCTGCTCAAGTAGTTTCAATTTATTTCACCACCCTTTTCTGCTTATAGTTCGACTTCTTTCCATTATATTAGTTGTTTGTCAGACACTCATTTTAATAATGACACATTTCATTGCACTTAAAAATTTTAACTGAATGTAAATCATATTTTTTTTTTCATACCACTACTCTGATCTTTTTTAGGGAAACTATGATCCTTATGTCCCATTTTACCA
Organism: Viscum album; assembly: GCA_963277665.1. Taxonomy (NCBI): domain Eukaryota; kingdom Viridiplantae; phylum Streptophyta; class Magnoliopsida; order Santalales; family Viscaceae; genus Viscum; species Viscum album. The sequence goes on from OY728153.1 coordinate 654,441,894, forward strand.
CATCAGAAGCACTTGCCATAATTTAAAAGGCATTCCCCTGTGTGTTTTTTACCACAATTTTTACAAACTATAAAATTATGTTTCATACCATCAGACATTTCAAAAAACTCGTCCCTTTCTTCTGCTACCTCGACCTCTTATCCTGTTGTTTTTCAAAGAACACCCAATTATTGAAAAACTCCATTACCACCTTCTCCACACATATAAAAAGTTTTTGATAACTTTTGAATTCATGAGAATCTAATGCCCTTTGATAATTTGGCATTAATACTGAGTAAAAAATATTGATTTTACTATCAAGATCTGATATGAAATTTGGGGCATACCTTGCTAGTTGAGTGAATTTTTCTTTATAAGTTGCCACTGAGTCATCCTACTACCTCAATTATAAGAATTGTTTTTCCATCCTAAGTCGAACTGTCTTAGGAAAATATTTCTCAAGGAATATACCATTGAATTCATCCAAATCAAGAGAATCAATATCCTCACTATTCATGATATTTTTAACCATTTAACACTAATGATTGGCTCCACCTTCAAAATGGTAAATATCAAGACCAACCTTTTGATTTTCTGAACACCCCATGACATCGATTTTTTTTTCCAATTCTTTAATCCACTTTTCAGCTAGCATATGGTCAGATGATCCTATGAATTATGGGGGATGTTGCCTCATAAAATGCTCTACTACTAACATGTTCCTTTGTGGTTGATCTGGATGATCTTGTACATGGAAACCACCACCATTTATAGCTTGAGTCAACTATTCCATCACTTCAACAAACTATTCTGTTCCAATTCTGACCATTTTTGTTTGCTGATTTGGAAGGTTGTTTTTATATTGATGTCATCCCATCATAAATTCCTTATTTACTCTACGGAAAACCATTATAATCACAAACATATCTTAGATGAATTAACATGGTAATATTCAAATTCTATATCATTTCAATCGTACCATAAAGTAAAAATAATTTATGGATATTCATTTAACAATATCGTAACTCATAAAGTTGTCTAAACTGACCCCTGATACCAACTTTATGGACCGAGCCTTAAAATTTACATAATTTGAGTTAAGTCAAGAATTCACAGTGAGTATCTTTTCAAGTATGGAGTTTTATATAATTAGGCCATAAATATTACGTTACATCTCAAATATTAAAAATTAGACACTTCTACTCTATCTAATTTTTTCACAATAATAAAACTCCTTAATTAAAACAAGAATTATTTTATTGATAAAAATATTCTTGAACTCTTCCTTTCTCTTCACCTTCCTTATACCCAATGAAAAAATTTCCAAAAACATGGGATGAGCATTAAAATATCAGTAAGAGATATGAAATAAGGAAAGAAAACATCAGTACATGAATACATACAAATCAATGAAATCATAATTTTTACTTATAAAACATAATCTATTTAACATACCAAATGAAATCACAAGATTTATGAGCAACTCATAGAAATCATAATTATAAAGGTAACTTGTGGCATCCATAACATAGTTACTTTGTATCTTTCACAGCTACATAGGGAGTAACCTTCATGGTTACATTTGGAATACCTATCAAAGTATATTACCTAAATATCTTTGGAGAAACATTAATGTTTACCTCTGTCACATTATCCAATGCATTATAGAGCTATCTTTGTCTGACCTTCCCTCGGTTTATCATGGAACCACGCATATATGTAAACAATTCCCAATAACTATAACATATTCATAACACATAAAAAATCATAAAGGAAAGATAACATTTCCACATTGCGATAAAAATATATCATTTCAAGATATTTAAATAATAAATAATTTCTCAAAAACCATTTTAAATACCAAAATATATAAAAAGTTTATATGGTATTTATTTTCTTTTTAAAAACATTATGACTTGTTAAGGAGTCTAATTATCAAATAATGCTTGCGGTGGCGGAAAGGTCGTTATCACCATGTAAGTTAAAAAGAATCATACTTTTTGTCATTTAGTAAAACAATTTTTTTGAAAAATATTCCTTTTGAAAACCATTTAATTAAATTAAAATAAAATTTTTATAATTATACACTGTAAAAAATAAGGTCGTGTATAAACCAAAATAAGCCTCAATGAAAGGAGATTGGTATGAAGACCCTTACCCTGAGTCAGACTTGTCTCGTTCATTCTTTATATTGATGAATAATAAACATAGGTTAATTTATACTTTATTCAGATCCCTTTTAAAGTTTATTATTTATTTTATATTACTTATCATCATGTCATAAAAATTAAATTAATTATTTAAGTTCATATTGGTCATTTTGTCGATATTCGGTACTTGAGTCGAAAATGAACTTATTTTGATGTAAGTTGTCCATATAGTCAGTAGTACATCATAAAAAGAATATTATTAATTATTTAAATATCATATATATCCAGTATATATGTATTTAGAATAGTCCATAACATTTGGATATAATAAATTAAATTCACCTTTTATGGAGATGGTAGGCCATACGTATGCATGAATGTTACTTTCATTTATTTTTCATATTAATGGAATGAAAAATAAATGATACATATTTATATTATAATTAAAGTATAAAATAATAATTTATATACAATACATATTTTCATTAACTTCATCCTTTATACGTTCCATTAATGGAAAGAATGAGTCATATCATTTTGAGGGGGTGGTAATCCGCACTTCCTCAAATGAAATTATCATATTTACACATTATGAAAACATAAAGGTATGATGTAAATAAAAATATAGAAGCATATAGACAATATAAATATAATATATATCTTATATAAATACAGTATCATCATAATGTCCACCATGAGAGGTGGTAGGGGAAAATTGAACAATCATCGTTTCGTGTAGCATTAGTTCACCATATAGTGAAACAATATGTTCGTATCCATTAGATGGAGGTGTGTATAAGTTGAGTTAGAATATTTCCCATAAAAACATACTAGTATATTATGGATTCTATTTCTGTTATTTAATCAAATAATAAGAACATCATATGGAGTATAGAAGGAAAATAATGAAAAGGAACTTGAGAGAAGACGTTACCTCTAAATCATGTAACTTCTTTTGATTTGAGCCAAAAGGCTTTCTTGAATTGCCTTATGCCTAAGGTAAGTATTATATGAGGAAGGGATGGATTTTTGGAGATTATTTGAGAAGATTTTTTATGAGATAAGGGGCTTGAGAGGTGTGAGTAAGTGGGTAGAGGTGGTGGAATTTTATAAGAGGGAGGAGGGGCACTTTAGGAAAGTCTTGAAATATTATTTTATTATAAATTTATTTTCGGTTTAAAATGGTCCCAAAGTCATTTATTTAAAATATGATATGATTTTGGGTCGAAATCCTCTCAACCAATAGGTTTTTTACAAGATTAGTTCACAAAATTAACCTTATCATTTAGCTTTAATCCTTAGTTAAAAACATTAACTCTTACCATGTATTCTTATAATTTCATAATATATAGTTACTATAGTTACTATAAAATGCCAAGAGAATCACAAGTGGATAATTAATGATATTTTTAACATTATATAATTCATTTTATAAAATCTTATATTTTTAGGACTATTATATCATTTAATAAAATAGTTTTTTTAAACTCATTTATGTAAATTTTGACACCATTAAGTAATTGATTTTTGTTAAAGTCATAACAACTTGATTCCCTCTACAAAAAGTCATAAATAAAATATAATTTGTCAATATAATAAATAAAAGTCTTCTATGGCATCAAAATAATAAAATTAAACTTATTTTAATATTTATAATATCATTTATTTGAATCCTTTATTAATGAAGCAATCACTAAATCATCATCGTGTCATAATTAAATTTATTTATTTAATGTCTAAAAATTGTAAATAAAATATACTGATGTAGGAAATATTTTTATATTTATAATTAATATTTTTAGTCTAATATATCACTTGTATAACTCTATATAAAATTTTTTTTATTAAAAGATACATGTTTATGTTATATTTACCTTTCCTTTAAATTAAAAATTATAAAATGTCATTTTCACACCCAAGTGGATCCCAAATGCCAAAAGTTCAGCCTATTTAAGATCATGGTCTGAAATATCTCATAAAATAGGATTATGAAACGTTTTTGGGTATTTTTATATTATTATAATATTATTTGGTTACCCTTATTTACCTGATTTACCCTTTAACAATGGAAAATAAAAATAATTTCTGAAGTTACTATTAATAATATCTAAAAAAAAGGTACCTATTTAAACAATTTGAAAATTATGATTCCAAATATGGAATCATTTTTTCTGAATTAAAAACATATAAATTGTAGTAATTAATTTAAAATCAATTCCTGTTGTCAAAACAAAAAAGCATGTTTTTAAGAAGTAAAAACTTCTAAAAGAATGACATGTGTTTATGCCCAATTAAAATGTGAAATTACTTCCAATGACCAAAATTGGATTAAAGGATAAAAAATAACCCAATTACACTTAAAAACCAGTTAAAAAGGACACTATAACTATAGAAATAAATTATATGAAAATGCAGTTTTGAATTTAAATGCAGTATTTTCAGTATTCATTAAAATATGAATTTTATCAGAAAAATACCAATATTTCATCCAAAGTAAATTTTTATGTCCATTTTCTAAAGAAGAAGTTTATTTTGTCAAATAGAATATATAAAAGTGACAAAAAACATATTTAAAAAGGGTTCACCATCAAAAGGTGGTAAAACAAGCTTTTCAAAATATTAGAGTATTTCATTCTTAAAATTGGATTCATTATTATTTTAAGCCTATAAAATTTATCGGATAAATGGATTTTTTTAACAAAAATGTGTAATAATAATTTAGTTAGTAATGATCATTCCAGCCAATATAACGGCTAGACATTAACTACCATTTAAAACAATAATATTATTATATTATTTTTCAGTATAACTCAATGTTTTGTTCAACATACAATTTCAGAGAAATCCATTGTTGTGTGTTGAGTACGCTATTAGAAAAAGCATCCCTTTAACATAAAATTAACATATTATTCATAAATATTAGTATACATAAAAAAATTATTATTTTATAAATACCTCGGATCCTACAAAAAGGATATCTGCAAATAGCATCATGAGCCATAGCTTGGTCCCATTCTCCCATTCTCCCTTAAAACAATAAAATCAAGCATTGATAAATTGTCACTTGAACTAATCACTAAATACATTCATGAAGTCTGTCCTAGTCCCAAATGGAAAACTGAACAGTGTGTGAGATATTCTTAGTAGGATATCCCCAACGACGTCTTTAACTATCCAGTGAGTGCATATAATATGAGTAGTGTGTAGATATAATAATAGTAAAGTAATAATGTAATCTATAAGGGGTTGGATATGGTTCTTAAAGGAAAACATAATGAAACTTCCTACTTTGGCTTGTGCTGGGAATTCTTTGAACTGATATTAATATACACATATACATATAAGTGTATATGGATTCATATATATACATGCACTATATATGTAGTGAAGTTATAGACTTATATTTACATATGTAGTGTTAACCAGATCTCGAGGTGTAACTCAGGCTTCCATGTTTAGTCACTAGAGTCTCATAAAGTAGTAGGGGATTCCATGCCTGGGTATGATAAGTCACAGGGGTCTCTATGCTCGAGTATCACATGTATGAGTGATTCCATGACCGAGTATCACAAGTATAAGGGACACCATTCCCAAGTATCACAAGTATAAGGGACACCATGCCCATGTATCATAGGTATAAGGGAAACCATGCATGAGTATCACTTGTATATGGGATGACATGCCCAAGTATCATATGTATAAGGGAAAACATTCTCGACTATCACATGTATATGGGACACCATGCCTGAGTATCATAAGTATAAGGGAATCCATGCCTAAGTATCACATATATAAGCAGTCAAATAGGCTTTATAATTTATTAACATTCCACTTTAACAAGGGTGTAACCATTATTTATGTAAAATCACTTGATGTGGTCATACCACTAACTTTCCATTTTATTGATTATAGTCATTTTATTTAGGAGTCAATCAAAAACCATAAAAAATATGGTTTGGGAAAAAAATCATTTATAATACCAAGGTAAATTACATAGTCACACATCAAGGGGTGTTAATATAAAATGGGAACCTATCCTAATGAGAATAATGAGACACAAGGTTATTTCTATCAAGGCTAACAAATTATTAATGTTTAACTTTAACAAGGGTGTAACCATTATTTATGTAAAATAACTTGACATGGTCATACCACTCACCTTAATTTTTTTATTGTTTTGGATAGACTCCTAAATTCAATGATTATATTGAATTAAATAGAAGGTGAGTGGTATGAACACATCACGTGATTTACATAAATAATACCAAGGGAAATTCCATAGGCACACATCAAGGGGTGTTAATAGTTGGTGGGGACCTATCCCAACATTAATAAGGAGACATAAGGTTATTTATATCAAGGAAAACAAATTAAACAAGGTTTATTTGTTTTTTAAGGCAACACATGGAAGGTCTAGTGTGCGGAATCACGACACATGATATAAATCAATAAGACATTAAGGTACAATTACTAGACCACCTACCTTATAGTGGTAGAGGATTAATCATCCCATATCAGCTTTCTGTTCAGCTTGGAATGAGATGAAATGAAAAAAATCCCTAGAAATAGGGAATATTAGCTTGAAAAAAATAGTGCAAATGATGATGAGATAAATTAGGAAATTAAGGAAGTGGATCTAAGAGCTTACTGATGTGCTTGTAATGCGATTAATAGTGTTTAAATCAGAGTATGGATAAATAATTGTCAAAGGAACCTAGATTGGTCATGGAAGAGGATATTTGGATAGTTGGTCTTGTTGTGTGAGATAAATAAAGGTTATATAAAAATAACTGGTTCTACCCCCTTTAATAAACTCAGTATATTCTTGACATGTATATTTTACACGTCGTGTAAATATCGGGTCCCACACCCTAGGAAAAACTTATGCACATCATGAAATTTTTCTATCAAAAAAAAAAAATCCTTGTCATGTATTATATATATTTCATGAATTCAATTCATGTCATGAATTTAATTCACATCATGTATTTGTTATGCAGCCGGCCTCTATCCTTCTGTTCCCATCTTCCCACAAATAAACAAACCATCCTAAAGGCACGATTACCAATTCTAAACCAAAAATACAAACTCAATAAAGGTTTAAACACAATTTAAAGGATCCATACTTGGTATGAAAATCTAGGATATTATACCACTTTTCATAGAAATTTAAGAGAATATGATCTCAACTTGTCTTCTGGTGTCTGAATTTTTCTTTTATACTATCAATTATTTTGTTGAAGATAAATAGTGCTTAGATATACCTTGGTGACAAGATCATTTTTAAGTCTCTTCTATAATTATGATATAAAATGAGGTTCATGATTAGATACAATTTATAGAGGTTCCCCATGAAGTCTCATGATTTCACTAATATAAATAGGGTCAAGGAACACAAGGGGTAGGCCTTACCTTACTACTAAGAAATGTACAGTCTTTTTAAGAAGATTGACTATGAACCATATAATGTTATTATTCCTTATAATTTTTATATGTCCAGTTGTAAATTCCATTCTCATATATTCCCACTTATATATAGTAATTTGTAAAGGATTCATGGAACCCTAAGGATATTTTCTTTCAGCCTTTACACATAAGAACACAAATAATCGAGACACATAATATGAAGTTTCCTACTTCATACCATCCCACAAGAAATTTTCTCTTAAATCCCTAAACAAATTTTAAATAACAGTGTGTATAGATAAGTACGATTTTTTTATTTCATCTAGTATATCCCTCTTCAGTTTAGGCATGAATGGAACACATAACCTCTTTCCGCGCTTTAACACTCAATATTTATAGATGAAATATTCCAATTTTCTATCATTCACCTCTTTAACCATCCTTTTTAAATACTTATAATCATGTTGTTACTTCTATATATTTTCAATTAAATATGGTTTAGAAGTTTCTTGGAAAATAAATGATGGCTCCCCTTATCTAAAAATTACCATATCTATATTTACTAGATATCAGAATATTGGATCCTTATTAATCCCTATCATGGTAAAAACTATACAGTCCCTTATACTCAATGCATAGACCACCTTTTTTACCTTCATAGGGTGGGTTTTTGTCAAGAAATAATAGTCCTTGAACATCTCTAACAATATTCACTACCTCATGTTGATCACTTTTGGAGAGAAAATATACTTCAAAATTTTATAGTTTGTATATATGTCACTTCATTATCTAATGAGATAGTGCCTCTATGTCTTCAAGGAAAATATTACTACTACCAACTCAAGGTCATGAAATGGATAATAATATTTTTGTGTCTTCAATTTCATGTATGAATAAGAAAACACTCTATCACCCTGTATAAAGAAACAATCCATTACTTTCTTTGGTGCATCACTATATACTATAAATCCTTAATTTTATAATGGTAAATTCAATACCAATGAATTAATAAATATCATCTTTAGCTATTAAAAATTATATTCATATTCTATAGACCATGTGAATTTCACCCCTTTTCTTGTCAACTTGGTTAATGGGTTGTAGAATTAGACAAAATTGTGAAAAAAATATAGATAGTAACCTACTAAACCAAGGAAACTACATGTCTCAGTTATATTCAAAGTTGTTGGCCATTTTTAACAACCCTTATCTTCAAAGGAAAAAAAATATTCTATACTTGGAGACAATATATCCCTGAAAGGGAACTTTATGGAACCAAAATTGACACTTATAGAACTTTCTATATAATTTTATTTCAAAAAGGGTCTTAAGAATTATTCACTGATGGTTCTCATTATCTTTATTGATTTTTGAGTTTATTAGGATATCATCAATGAATAATATACAACATTTATCATGGTAATCCTTGAATAATCTATTCCTTGGATCCATAAAAATAGATGGTTCATCAGTAAACATGAAGTGAATTACTATAAACTCATAATGTCAATATCTCATATGTAATGTATTCTTTGGTATATCCTCATTCTTCTCCATTAACTAATTATAAATAAAGTGGAGTTCAATCTTTGTAAAATATTGATATCTTTTAAGATGATCAAATAAGTCATCAATGAATTGTAAAGGATAATTATTCTTTATAGTAATGAAATTGATCTCCCAATAATCATGGAAATAAATTAGACTCATCCTCCTTTTTAATGAATAAAACAATGTCTCCTAATAGTGAAATAATAGGGTGTATAAATTACTTATCACATTAATATTGTATTTGTTTCTTCAACTCTACAAACTCTAACCTCATTTACATACTCATGAGGAATATTCTTACATTGAATATGGCTGTTTATGTAGTTCTCATTCCTTTCATTACATTCCATATATATACAATAGAATAAATATAATTATAACATGGAATTGAATTGTAAAATACAATTCCTATTAGTTTTTCTAGGAAAAAATTCTTTAAAAACATTAGGGTTTTCCATAATATTTGTTATATCTAACTAGCTTATAAAAATTCTAGTCCCTAAGGAATCTACTAAACTTCCTTTGATAATAAATATAACAACCTAGGATCTAGAAACTTAGATCTAGTAGTGATATTACATTATTGGTATAGAATAAAAGAGTTCCTATTGTATATAATAGATTATCAGTCTTATAAGACTATATACTTATATATCTTTTACATTATAATTGAGAACATAAAATATAGTATAAAAACTGTATAAGGAAAATATTATCTATTCTAGGATATCTTTGAAGGCTACACTACACTTAGTTCTATTCTAGGATTCCTAGGGAAAGAAAAAAAATAAGGGTGATCATAGATTCTTAGTAAGGGTTAGTGTATAATAGAAGTTATCATTCCATAAGCATGGAATTAGTAGTATGGAAAAAATAAATGACCGTAATAATTCCATAATCAAATGAAGTTGACTGAATATTATATCCATCAAAATAAATAAAGACATGTATAATAATTATTCATTTCATACTGATGGAATTCATAATTTCAAACATCATAATCTTGGTACTAATGAATTGTTCCAAGACATCATACGTAAATAAATAAATAAAAACATGAAAATTGGACTGATTTCTGTTCATCCTACAACCACCTGGGTCACTCGCTAGAGGTTTGCTGAAGAAGACCTGCAACTCAAGGGGAGACGCATTGTGGGGTCCCTCAAGTCCCAGCAAGAAGTAAGGAAAGGTAAAAAGGTAAAGCACCTGCGGTTTTTAGGGGAGCTAGCCTAGAACAGAGGGCACATGGTTCAGAAGGTTGCGGAGGGGTTTAGCCACCACCTCTTTTGGAGAAGGGTGTCTTGAAGGGTTATCACAAGGTGTCTGAGGTTAATGATCTTGGTCCTGCTGCGATGGAAACAATGGTTCCCAACCCAATGGTGTCCGAAGTTTTTAGAAGGCTAAGGCAGGACTTGGAGGGGCCTTCTAGGAAATTTTTATGTAAGGAGACCAATTCTAATCATGAGGAGAGTCTTGTAGAGCTTCAAAGTAATGGGGATGCGAAGCAGAGAATTCAACAGTCTGAAGGATAGGGGACTGTGCCTTCCATGGAGGTGGCTTGCTCAGGCATGAACCGAGATAATGGAGGTCCTACTCTACCGGTGAGGCCTTTACTCCAACTAAGCAACAGGTTTGATGGCCTCTCTATAGTTGGCTTGGTCACTGATCATGTGACTTCCGGTGGTGTAGACGAGGGATACTAGGAGAACCAGGGTTGCGAGGGGTTCTCTATGATGGTGGAGGATCTCCCTAACTGGGACTTCAGAAATTTTTAGGAAAAAGAAGAGGAGATTAGGATAATGGCAGAGGGTGAGGGAAAGGAAACACCTAAATACATTGGAGCTACAGTGAGGTGCCTTTCAGTGATCGAATGCAACATGCCTTACCTGAGGAGGGGCAAGGACAAGGGGTTCAAGGAACCTATTTCAGAGATTCCTTTTGACAAGAGGGGGTATATTTCTGGGGGTGATAAAGAAAATATGAGAGTCTCGGGTTCCCGGTCCTTTAGTGATATTGTTCAAGGTGGGGAAAAGAGAATGAATGAGGATGTTGGAGCATTTTCGGCTATGCCAAGAAGGAAAATGAGTAAGGAATATTCTTATCTTCTGTGTCCAGTGAATACCAGAGCTTCATCTAAGTGATATCTCGGGGTGATTCTTACTTTCAAAAAAGATAGCATTGCCATGAAATCGTGCCCGGGGCAACGTTATCTGGATCAAATGAGGATCTGGAACCAAAGCGATAATATCTGGAAGAAGTATAAGCCAAATTCTGAATGGGAATTGGCCACTGCAGAGGAGGAATCATGTGTCGGGTGTGGTGACGAGTATGATTATTTTGATTATTAGTTTTTGTGATGGTATGTTCTTGTTGTTTTCCTTTGTTCTCTTTCCTGTTGGATTGTGTGGGTGGTATTCTTGTGCGGTTTGTGGCTCTTGGTTTTGCACTTTTCCTAAAAGTGTTTGGAAATAAAAAATCAATTTTCAGTCAAGTATATTCCAATATCCAAGAAATGTTTTCTAATTATTATTATCGATGTATTTATGGGATATCAATAACATTCCCCAAACATACCTAACTAAATCCAATGGATTAATAATATTAACGTATGAATAAAATATATAATAAATAACAAATATTACTTAGTAATAAATAAACATATGTATTGAAATAACAAGTATACAAATTTTCAAAATTTTCCCAATCAATAAATATTATAGCTTTCTATATAAGAATACCTCAACATAAAACTATATAAATTAATATTATATGGTTAAGACAATAATTTACTCAATCAATCAACATATCTAATCTTGGGTATCACTCTTAAATCAATGGAAGGAAATTATAGAGTATTTATAGAGGAAATGCATTGGAAAAAAATTATGTCTATAATAGGGGTGATTTGAAAAAAAAAGGCAGTGATGGATTTAAAAGAGTTTGATCCCAAAAATTAAAATAGTATGGGATGACTTATAATATAATACATTACCAATTTATACACTAAAAAAGTGAAACGAGTGGTTAATATGAATTATATCTCACTGAAGTAAGATTGAGATGAAAAAACACTCATGGTAATCATAAAAAAAGAACAAAAAGAAATTGGGAGAGATACTATGAAATTAAAATAAAATTAAATGAAAGATATTCATTAAACTTGAAGGAAATAGGGAGTTTAATACAACATATAAGAGAAACTATAATGCACAATATCAAACACGTCTCATGGATTTGAAAATAATACAAGGAATCCCATGTTTCTTGAGTATCATTAAAATCAAAAACCTTAAAGGATAAATAGTTTGAAATTAACATTTAAATACCATGAAAGATAATTCATGATATAGTATAACAAATATATAGTATATACACCATATAAAAGTAAATTGATGCATAATGAGAAACATGTGTCAAGAAATAAAAAAAATACCAAGAAACCCCTTTAAAGTAACATAATATTTGATGTAAGAATAATTTTATAATGAGGTTATGGTCTTTCCCAAATTTAACCTATGGTTGAAGAAATATATTGTATCATAAAAGGGGTTGCCAAGTCCTTAAAAACTAAATAATAACCTATAGAAACTCATTCTATGGATTATTTTTCATATGAAGTGGAAAAATTTGGTTTGATTTTATATAGGTAAAATTAACAACAATATACCTAAGTGATTTAAATTTATGACAATGGATTGGTCCTAAGTTATTACTAAGGGTGGATTGTAAGAATTTTTTATATATTATTTTGATTTTACTAACTTGAGAATAATTAATTCAATGAAATCAAATGATCCTAATAACTTACTAGTTTAAAAACTTCACATCCACATGATAATCACCTATAAAAAAGGAGTATCATTTTCATGGTAACTCCAAGTTAAAATATCATATTAACACGTGAAGGGTGGGGTGATAAAATTCAATATATAAGAGGGAGAAAGAAAACCAACACATGAAAATTTGAAATAAAAAAAATTAGAGATCAAGAAATAACATCTAATACATCCCCATGAAACTCCCTTGTATCATCACATAATAGGGTTATCCTCCCATTGATGAAATTATTTTCAAAGGAATATAGAAGTTGACTCATTAAAGTGGAATTGAAGAAGTGAAATTAAATAACAATCACTCCACCGTTGTATGAATACTTTCACAAAAATTAGTGTGAATAGATTAAATACTTAAGTAAAATGTACCAATGTGATATTAATAATAATATAATAAGATAATATAAATACAATTTATTAATGAAACATAGGATATTTTTAGAACTTATATGTGAAAAAAAAACTCGAATAAAAAAAGGCATCATAACATTACAATTGAAATAAACACCACCTACCCTCCAACACCAATACCATAAATAGAAATTTTGAAAACCTTTTAATGATAGAAAAATATTACAAGTATTTCCAATTAATTATGGTAGGCATAGTTAGGTGTAAATGTAAGGGAGAGTAGACTTTTCCACCCATGACAAAAATTGGAGTTAGCATGCACCCACCCAAAAGAGGTGTCAAAATGATCTTATAAATGGATGAATTTGTGTAGGAAATAAAATAATAAATTGAATATAAATAATTTCTATAAAATATGTCAAACTTTCCACCCATTATCTATCATATCTGAGAGTTATGGTAAAAATGGTGGGTTTTTATTTCGGGCCACCAAATATGCCCCTAAATTTCATGTTCCACTTAGGTTGTCTAGATAAACCATTAAATACCCAAAATTATATATTCCCTTATTTTAGTTAAATGTTCCCCATGATGTCATATATGTACATATAAAATATTATCTTCATATTTATTTTATAAAAGCTACTACAATTATTTTATTGGGCTTCTATCCAATTCACTTCGTCTATAATTTTCTATATTGAGTGTCCCAAATGGGGGCCTTCCAATGTGAATCTAAAAGTGATCCGGAACGATAAAATGCCACCAATGTAACTGAAAACAATATAATGAAATATTAAATTTAAATAAATACCAATTGGTGATTTAAAATGTATCTCAAAATGTACTAATAAATTGGGAACTTTAAGAAAGAATTACAATCATAATGTCAAATAATGTCAAATTGTAAAATGTACTAAAAATAGTGTTTATGAATAATTAAGAACAAGAAAATTATATATTATAATAAGGAGTATTATCCTATTTCAGTGGATAATCACACCCAAACTTGATTTTTTCTAGTCTTGATAAAAAATTATCAAAAAAATATGAAATTTACTTCCCTTTTCCAAAATCATTTTAATATACAATGATCACTAAAAGATATCAGGTCAAAAATTTATGAAACCTATCAAAATAATTTAACACAATATAGTTTAACAAGAATATCCCAATCCCATAACCATTAATTTATTTAAATTCATTGAAACATTTCATCCAATTTCAATTAAGCATGATGATGTGTTGTGAATAACAAAATACATGGGGGTTTTTTCTTGGGGAAAATATGTAAGTGATAGGTGGAATAACATTTTAACATTAAGATGATTATTCATCATATTATTTTGGTTTTGTTTTCAATTTTTTCCATAGTGATTTTAATTTCACACAATCAAGTCAAACCTTCTAGTGATACTTTTCTTATGACTATTAGGATCAAAGACCTTAGGGAACCAAGTAAAGCTCACATACTCATGCATCATCTCGAGTTAACTCAATAAAAAATTAAAATTATCACAAATAGAGATAAAATTCCCTACCGTGTTCCAAAGAACTATGGATTCAGGATCCTCAAGTGATGAAACATTCACATTAGGTTAACCCATTGATTTATGCACAAATTTATTATCGTTTTTTTATTTAATTTTTTTTAATACTCATGTTAAAATTAAAATGATCACCAAACCAATGCTATTTATTATGGGACCCTATGAATTCAAACTAATACCCCATAATTCAAAGTATGTGAATTTTGATTTTTTTAATGGATGGAAATCTAAATCGATAAAAATAAAATTAGAAAACCACAATTTCCAAAATCTACACTTATAAATATAAAAATAGATTAAAAGAAGAATTTAAGAATGAAAAATTATTTGACATTTAGTTTCAAAGTTTTAAATTTTTATTATAATGTTAAAGGTTAAATAAATTTTCCTTCTATTTATGTGAACAAAATTTTCATTGACATGGACAAATATTTTTTCTTTCTTTTCAACCTACCAATATATAATAAAATTGTCCATAGTGTTTAAAGAAAATAAAATTCAGAATGGGTAGTAATAGAGAAGATGAGTTATAAAAGGAAATTAAAATAATAAACATGGAATAAATTCACATGGTGGTTCAAGTTTGAGATCATGATTCTCTTAATTACTCATCTGATCTCTATTTCAATCAAATACACCTCATCAATGATGAAATATTTTGTTTTAACTCTAGAAAGAAATATGGTTTTATTAAAAATAAATCTACCTTATAATCCACTAAATCTTATACCCCAACACAATTAGAACACAATGGAAACCCCTTGAGGTTCCATTAATTAGAAATAAAACAATATATAATGAAAGTATAAAAAACTTACATGTTTATTTAGAATCTATAAACATTGATTCAATGTATAGGTAAGATTTAGGTTGCCTCATAGAAAACACTTAGTTTAATATTGTTTGCTTGACTTGGACCCCCATGATTTATCCAAAAACATATTTGAACATCTTAATAATTTTATTTTTCACTATGTAAATTAGATTTAAATTGAATCTATATCAGGGGTTGTGGGATGGTTTAGAATATAATTTAAGAACCAAAATAAAAGTCTTAGTGAGTGGAATAATCTTGAGAATATAATTAATGGTCAATCTAATTTATTTGTTACTCATAATTTATAAGTCATGTATAATTCCATCTTGTTTGGATTTTAGTGATGAATTAATGAGAAAAGGAATGTCTTAGTAATCCCGAATGAATTAATACATGAGCAGGGTAGGTAATATCTCGGATTTGAGCATGGGTTGGTCAAAATTTCTTAAAATAGATTAAGATCTTGAATCAAAATCAATTTCTATTTTAAAAATTTTACAAATAATTTTTTTCCTTTAGAAAATATATTTCAACCAATTTTTTTTACAATGACAAATTACCCTCTATTGAAAATAGAAAATCAATTTCCTATCAATTTAACACTCATTAATAGTTCCCTTAATTTACTTAGGTTGAATTAAAAAATTACATAACCAATTCACATTATTTTATAGCTCTGATTTCTTAGATTATAAATTTTGTCCATTAGTATTTTCCTTTGATATTGAAGACTTTATTTTTTTGGGAATTAATGGTTTAGTTTTTTCATTATTTTTCCCACTCTTTGAAATAGTCACAATGTAGATTTTTCATGAATTTTTTTTGTGTAATAAGATTCTTCAAACAATGTTATGGAGGGGATAACCTGTGTATACTTGGGTTCCATAACCATTAAAATTATTTTTAGTTCTAATTTTGGTGATGAAACCTCAGAATTCATTCTATCCATTTGTTGACAAAGTCTCTCAATTAATAGTTGTGGATTAAGTTGGACAAGGGGTTGAAGCATATGGTTTATTACATGGTGATAATAAAGTGTTTGTAATTTCATAGTAGGATGTTCATATTAGCCTTGTTGGGATTGATACTCATTACAGATTGGAATGTTTTGTGGAGAATATGAGTTAAAATATTATGTTTGATTGGGTTTCTAGTTATCTTACCAATAGAATCTAGGATGTTCATTGTACATCACACTTGGTGTAGGGTAGTCAAATTAGGGAGTGGTAACCCATGTTGGGATTTTTTCAAAAATACCTTCCATGGGAGTTAAATTGAGGGTACAAATAGAGATGTTGGGTGAGAATAATATTTTAGTGTCTACGAAAACTTATATAAATCCCCAAAAATGGCACTAAAATTTTGCCTCTCTCAAATTTTCCCTAAGGTATAAGTGGTATCTTTTATAATATAAGTGGTTTTCAAATCCTTATAGACCAAATAAGAACTTATAGAAACTCATTCTATGATTTTTTTTGCTATAAAATGGAAAATTTGGTTTGATTTTACATTAATAAAATTAACACTATGATACAAAAGTGAATTCAATTAATGGTAACAGATTGATCCTAAGTTATTTCTAAGAGTGGATTTTATTAATTTATTTATATATTATTTTTATTTCATTAACTCGAGAGTAATTGATTCAAGTAAATAAAACTAACCTGATCACTTACTGGTGTAACACCATCACATCCACTTGATAATCACCTTTTCAATGGGAGTATCATATTCATGGTCAATCAAAGCTAAAGGATTGTATTAACATGTGAAATTTATGCTAATAAAATTCAATAAGTAAGAGGAAGAAAGAAAACCAGATCATGAAAACATCAATTTTTTTGATTAACACCTTATAGATCAATAAATAACATCTAATCATACTCCGCGAAACTCCCTTAGATCAGCCTATAATATGGTAACCATCATATTGATGATATTATTTAAAATTAATATATAAATAGACTCATTTAAGTGGAATTTAATAAGTAAAAAACAACAAAATAATGATCACTCCATCGTTTTATGAAGAAATAAAAAAATTAGTGTGAATATATTCACTCTTTAAGTAAAAGGTATAAAAATGACATGAATAAGAACATAATAAGTGAAAATTAAGAACTTTTATTAATAATTATAGGTTATTAAAAGAACTTACATGTTAAAAACAAATGCATGGATACAAAATGGTAGCATAAAATTACAATTGAAATTAACACCAATTCCCCCCAAATACTCCAACACCACGAACTTAAAGAGAAATTTTTGAATACTTGGTAAGATACCCTAATAGTAAAAGTCTTCCCAATTAATAAGGGTAGGAATTGGTTGGTGGAAATTTAAGGGAGATTAAAATTTTCCACCCTTGAAAAAAATCGGAGCCAACATGCTCTAGAAAATAGATGTGCTAAAATGAGCTTCTATATGAAATATTTTTTGTTTTATATAGATTAAAAAATTGAATATACTGAATTATTATAGTATTATTCAAAATTTCATCCCCTTTTTCTCATATATATGGAGTTATGGTAAAAATAGTGGGATATTATTCCAGGACAATGAATCTGGTCTAGAGTTTCATCTTCCACTTAGGCCGTTAGACAACCCCATAAACCTCTAAATTAGCTCTATAAATAGTTTACTAAAATGTTCCCTATAATTTTATATATCTCAAAATTAAATTTTATATTCATTGGTAATGTATCATGGTATATAAATTTATTTTATTGGGCTTCTATCTAGTTCAATTTTCCAAGCATTTTCTTTCTTGAATGTCCAAAATTGGGGCATTCCAATGTGAATCTCTATGTTCTCTAGAAGAATGAAATGTTCCAAATGGAATGGGAAACATAATAATTAAATACTAAATTAAAATCAATAAAAACTTGTGACTTTCAATTTGTCTAAAAATGTAAAAATTAAGAGAATACTATACATAATAATTTCAATTATAATGTGAAATAACGTTCAAAGTGTAAAATTCACTAACAATGCTGTTTATGAATAATGAACCACATGAAAATTATATATTATAAAAATTAACAATATCCAATTTTAGTGGATAATTAGGTTATATGTGATAATTATTGAAACCTATAAATTAAGGAAGATATATAATAAAAATTATTCATTAGAAAAAATAGATCAAACTTTGAATGATATAGTTCAATAAGAATGGTTGTAACTAAATGGAAAAAATTGAGTTAGCAAAATACATTATCTTAATTCAGAACTTCCACTAAAGTGATGGAATATATTATATAAAGAAAAACTATATTAATAATATACTTAAGAACCATATTCATATCTATAACCTTTTATAAGAATAATTTATAATTATTCTCTACATTTGTAATAGTTATTTATTATCTATTTTCAATATCACATGTGAGTACTTTTGATCACTTCGAACTAGTTTCATAATAATAGTATTTTTTTAAGTTTTACCCTAAATTTAATCATTAAAAAATCATAAAAGGTATTAAAATTTATGTTTAATTTTATTTTATAAATCTATTATTTTATTACATGGGTGTTTTAGTCATAGTTATTGTAGAAAAAATTGGAGACAAGAATGTTTTAGTGATCCTTAACAAATGAATGGTTGTATCTTACTTAATGAGTTTAAGATTAATTTTTACATAAATGAAATAGAATTAAATTATTATTTTCTTATTTATATCATATATTACTAGTAATTATGTTCTCATAGTCATTGATGATATAAATTTATTTCATTGTTTAAGTAGGTGGTTAAACTGACCTAAACAAGAACATACCATAATTAATGGATGACTATGATGTGATTTAGTTGTAATATAATTATAAAAGAAGAATAATGACCTTATCTAGTGTTTATTGGTGTTATGTATCATAATTTTAAATTATTAATATAATAATATAACCTATATAAACTAATTAAATGTACGTAGAAATCATTTTTGGTATTATAACACACTTCTGGACAAGTGAATTTACAATGTTTTTTATTAATCATATTGGTAATAAGTTTTCCAATTTTTATTTAAAGTTACAAAATAATTTCATAAATATAATATTTATAAATTAAACTCACTCTTATGACCATCCATGAAATATGGTTTTGAAAAGAAAAAAAAGAGAAATCAATCATTCTATAGAGGCGGTAGTCTGCATAAATGCATGGTTGATGAGTCTGTTTTCCAAAGAATGGGAGAAATGTATGATATATTTTATCATTTAATAATAAAAAATATTTTATAAATATCATAATTACATATTAAATTAAATATCATTACTATCTTTGTAATGTGGTTAATGAAAAAAAAAATATGACACCTTGTAGAGGCGATGGTCTGCACACATGCTCAAATGTCTTATCTTTTTAAAGTGAAAGTGGTAAAGGTGGTTAATAGTTATTCCAATAAAATAATAAAATTTATTATAAAAATAAATATTTTTAATTATATATTAGTGAGAAAAATATATTTCTAAAAGTAATATATAAAATAAAATAAATTCGTACTCACATTGAGAACTTTGGCTTTCCCTTGGAGAATTCCTTCAATAGGGAGGGATTAAGATAATCTCTTGGGAAAAAAGCTTAAAATGGTGGAAAAAAGTATAGGGTAAGTAATAAGGTAGGTTTTACATTAGGAAATTTATTGTTTTAGTGGTATTTAGTGGGTGGTGATAGGACTCTTTTAAAAGTGGTGAGAATGAAATTTTTGAAAATATTTCAACTTTATATAAAGAGGGAACATGTTTTACATTTTAAGTGGATCAAAAAATGAACCATAACTGAGTGTGGGATATTATAGAATTTATCATCCCTAAAAAATTAATTTTCACATGTGTTTCAAAAAATTAATCCTTTTACTCTTAGAAATTTTACTTTAACATTTTTTGGTTTTACTATGATAACATGTTTTTACACAAGTAAATAGTTTTTTATGCTTAAAAATAAAATAAAACCTTTTAAATTATTTTTAATTAATGATTATAAATATTAAATAAATTTTATCAAATAAAATATCCATGTTTTTGAAAACTAAATTTTAACATTAGTTCATTTAATGTGTAAAATCTCAATTTAGAAAAAAGTATATTTTAAGATTCAAATTTATATATTTGAAAAAATTACCAAAAGTGTTTGATTTTGATAATGTATTTTGGTTTTTTATATTATAAAATAAATTTTATATGGATTTCATTGATAAAAAATTTAATTTTACCAAAATAATATTTAATTAAAAAAGGCCAAATATATTTTCATTTATTGTAAAATATTACTTATGTTCATAAAATGTTAAACATAGGTTTTATAATTTCATGATATTATTTAAAAATATATAGTTTTAATCTTTAAACATGTATTTGATAAATTAAAAGGTTTTATAAATTTATAGGCCTTTTTCATATAGTAATAATGTTATAAAAGTTACAGTTTTGATAAAAAATTTAATTTTCATTATTCAGCTAAAAACCAACTATTTCCGAAAATATTAAAAAAATCATATTAAGATAATATTTAAATTATAAAATCAAAATTAAGTAAATTTTATTAAACTAAAATTAAAAATTAAAAATTAAATAAATTCATGAATGAAGGCTCTTTAGAGTATGTTTAAATAATACTTTTGGTATGTAGTGTTTACCTGCTGTAGTAGGTTATTAGGTATAAAATATACGCACTAACAGGTAATGAGAGTTAAATTCCAATGATATTTTAGGATAGTTTGTAATTTTGTAAAAATAGGTGCCACCTAATTCAACCCCCAATTAGGTGTATTCACTTTTCCTGTTGGGAATCTCATGTTGTATCAGGACTAAAGAAACCACTGATTTGATGTATTTATTGAAGATCCATTAAATTTATTTGGTATTAATGAATTAAATATTTTAGATGATTTAAGAATGACCTTTCAAATAAAATACAGATTCAGTATCTATTTTTTTTCATACTGAAGTCTCTTCCATGATTATGATAAACAAGATGGATAAAAATGTTAATAAAGTGATAAGTAATTCAAATGAGATAAATGGCCACAAACTTCCTAAAAGTAATCAGAGTGCCTTGTGTTCCATCAAATATATTAGGAGATTCTCATTATATGGAGTTATTTTAAGACATTCAGAACTTGAGAAGCTTACATATGAAAAATCACCAAATGTTTTTTATTCTAAAATTAAGGAGTATCTTGAAATAGTCCACATTTAAGTAATTGTACACATATAGAATAGAATAGTTCAAGATATAGGGAAAGTAAGGTTGTAAAAAATATTATAAAAAAGTAAACAAGTGGTATTATAAGGGGGTTTATAAATTATAGTATAAATTTAACCCCTCACATTTGCATCTTCCAAGGGTGAGTTGCAGTTAGTTATAAAAATGGATTACATAAATATTGTCTCCATGATTTTGCTTTTTGATAAGGCATTAATTATTTATTGGATTACATATAATCATGTGTTAAAATCAAAGTCAATTCATTGGTGTATTGTAAAAATTTAGTCTAGGATAGAATAAATCTCTAAGTAATATTTTATGTTCTGGTCTTTAGAGATTCCACATCCATGGTTGAGTTATATTCAACCCAAATAAGTTTCCATCCTCGAAAAAATTCGTATTTGATAGCCTAAATAAATTCCAATAATTCATCTTTCTATGATATTCTATTCCCAAAATAGTGGTAGAATCTTCCCTTGACAAGTCTATGATGGGTGAACAAGATACCACCACAACCAGAGGATATTGGTGCACTTGAAGACAAACCATCAACATTCACTTTGATCTATAATGGAATTAGTGGAATCTAGAGGATGGATTTCATCACCAAATGTTTTTTATTCCTTTATGGAATGCCAAAAAACCATAAGATATTAATGTCAAAGATATAGTTCTTCATTGCAATTTTCTATATTTTGGAGTTTATAATCATATACTTGTTAATAGAAATGATAGATGCTTTTAATGAGGCAGAATGATTATTAAATTTAATCCCATCCCTTTCATTCAATGTGAATGAAATAACTAATGCAATGGATTTGAAGAGAATATTATAACCTTTTCCACTATATAAAGAATATATAATGTAGGTCATCATCTCAACGAATTGATTTCCATGTCCTAAACTAATACCCAATAATCCTTGAAGATAATCCCATATATTACTGACTAATTAATATACGAATAATATATATTTTATTCTATCAATATCCCTTATACTTGGGTGGAAGGCTAGGGAATATAGAATCTAGTTCTCTGAATTTTATAATATAAAGGAATTTGGCCTCTCTAGATATTCCCTAGTAGTAGCGATCTTGATAGTGGTTTAAAAAGACTCTTGAATTTAAATGTACATGCAAGAACATTAAGTTTACAGTCACATTTAGATATGTAACACACCATAATACTGAGTAGTCCATTGTTGTTGAGGTTATATATTAGGATTTCCCTATCAACATAATCATACCTATGTATTTCCAGAAAGATATGGGGTGATACCAAGTGATAGATTTTAGTTACATTGATAATCAAATATGAAATGGATATGTGTTCCATGTTATGAGGTGCATCCATAATTTTAATCAGTAGTCTGTCCAACTAAGGGTTACTCCAATGATTTAGTTTAGACTTCTTACAAAAAACCACCATTATGAGATCATAATATCATTATAAGAGTTCTTGATTATTGAAAAAATAGATGTGGAGAAATATGATGAGTATACTTTATATAGTTTTGCAATGAACCTATTTGAATAAAACTCCATGATTCATCATTATACATTAATAGATTCCAAGAAAATTTTTTAAGAAGTGATTCATTGAATATATTGTGATATTTGATGCCTACTCAACCCTTGTTAGTGAGTTTGATCATTATTTCCATGAAATGGTGATTAATTTCCTTTCATTTAAAGATTTAGTCCCAAAATAAGTTATTGACCATGTTTTTAATATTTTTATAAGGATTATAGTCCATCTATATATGGAGAATGCATAGAAAAACATGGATATGATCACTGAGTTCACTAAACATATTATCCCCTCTTGAGACATAGTTTTTCTTTTCCATATCACCATTTTTGCAATGACCCTTGATATTGATAATTCATAGTTATACTAAGAGGTTGATATAATAGAAGATGCATTGGCCTAACATGTTTTAAAATAAAAAACTCTATAAAAAATATTTAAGGAAAAAGATGAATTAATTAAACATTGGAATGAAATAATCACTTTTATAGACGAACAATTAAAAATATATTCTTATGATAAAATTGTTATTGAAGATTTTTTCCATGCACTTGGGAGACTCCAACTAATTTCCATGAATTTAAAAGAAACCCACATAGATATGAAATCCAAGATATTGAAAGATCTATAAAGTTCATTGGTGAAAGAAAAAAGTTTCATTGGGATAATATATAGGAAGAGAACGTGGAATGAGAATTTATGTTGAGATATATGGAGAATAAAACAAACATATTCAACCTAAAGTTTCTAGAACTAAAAATCGAATAGTAGCATCTAGAAAAAATAAAATCTAAAACTTCTTAATTATTTAAGAAAATATTTGGTTCCATGCATACTTAAATTAAGAGTCTATATTAAAGGAATACTATAAATAATAGGAATAACTTATTGAGAACATCTTTATAATATTTCACCTTAGGAACATTAAAACGGTATCCCATAACCCAATTCTTTTTATTTATAATAAATCTATATATTCTAAAAGTTTATAATGAACAAAAAATTATATACAAATGTGTAAGGTTAAAAATCATGATAAAACCACCACCACCAAAATTGTGTAAGTGATAATATGTATAATAATCATCCCCAAAAAGGTTTCCAAGAAATAGTGAATGTTCACAAAATGAACAATCATGTAAATATGAAAAATCTAGACAAATTTCTACAAATGATAAAATAATTAGTTTTTAAGGAAAAAGTTTGTGTGGTTAGAACTTTGGACATAAATATATGAAATTATGGAATAATAGGTCATTGTATTTTTATGATTAAATCCTATAATAAATGAGGATAAATTCTAAAATAAGGGGAAACATGTTGGTAAATAGCTTGAAGCATGCAAAAGGGAGAATCATTCTATAAATAATAAATGTAAGTATATTGATTTTTTTAGGATGTCAAATATTAGTGGTAATTACTATGTTAAATTATATTAAAATACTTCCAAGTATTAATCACATTATTAATATGATAAAATATTAGAACATATTGAGTTTCTAGTTTTCTAGTCCACCTTGGGGAAGAATCTGATGAAAAAAGCTATTGAGAATTCAACTACCAAGAATAATCATAATATAACTAAGATGTTTCCCAAGGAAGGTGACTCAAATATAAAATGAGTTTACTATGGTAGGTTCTATCGAACTAGAGACACTCCAAAAAGTGTATGACTACCCTATCATAATAGATTGAGCTATTGAAGAAAAATGGAGAAGCACCATTGGAACTTAAAGTCAAATATGATATAAAAAAGAAGTACAGACCTATGATGAATAAAGTGAATGCATCTAATGATGTATTTATCATATGTCTAGAATAGTTGGAAGAATAAAGAATATGAGAGCAATCATCAAAAAATAAAATCACTATGATAACTAAATAAAAATATTCCCTTCTAGCTAAGATAAAATATGAAAATAAGAAGAAAACCATGTTGTCTAAAGGAAAATAAATATGAAAACCTAAAATGTATGGAAGACTGAAGAATATAATACACTTTATAGATTTAAGGAAAAGTGAAATTAGGTTGAGAAATAGCTCTCATTGCCAGTTCTATAACTAAGGACGTGTTTAAGTCTACCTCCTTCCAATAATCTGATGATTGTACTTTAGAGAGGGTATTCATAGTGAAGTTACAAAAAATTTAAACTGATATGGAGAAAATTTTAATTGGTACTATTTTCCAATAGGTATTACTTTCAACTAATATCATAATTCCATGAAGCTTATTTCTGAAAGAAAACTCTCATGGTGATAAAGTGTGGAGCTCTCCCCTTGGGGGGGGGTAATTATACAAGTGAAGGCTACTAGACATTTCTTATATTCTTTAAAACCGGAAATCTAGATGGCCCCACCTTTTTTGAAGTATGAAGTATGAAATTTACTATCTTTTATTGGTTATAGTGGATTCATGTTATACTTATTAGGGGAGGGGTTTTTTCTAAAAAGGGGACGTTTTTTAATTTCACATGAACTTTATAATGAGTTTGTTAAGTTGATTGTTGGTTTATATAATGTTTTTAAAATATGTTTTTATATCCCCTAAGAATTGATATTCTAAGTTAGAAATACATTGTGAAATGCAAGGTAAGAATTTGGTGTCTAGGTATTGATCTATTGTTTTCTACACTAATTTTTCCTAAGTTAACCTGGAGTGATTAACTAATTTCTTATTTCTAAGTAGTATGTGCTTCCTTCCTTCTCTAATGATAGTATAAGTTCAGGGAGAGAATATATTTTATTTCAAATATAAGAGATCAACCTTACATTAAGGGGAAGAAAATTCCCCCCCTTTCATTTATTATCATCAAGGGGGAAATTAAAATAGAACATCTATTATAGATTGACCTACATCTAAATTGTTTTGAAGTTCTATGTATTAACAACAAATCCAAAGTGTGATAATGATGTTCTATTGGAATTTAGTTTGTATTTATTGTCAATGTTCATGTAAATATTTATTGAGGAGAATGGGTAATGTATTGGAGTATCCACCAATTACATGTTGAAGAAGCTTCCCATGAGTTATGGGTAAAGAATATTGGACATATCCACCATTAGAAATTTAAAATCTATTTATATGCTAGAAATGAATTAAGAAAAGTCTTACTACTTATTAAAGATATAGTTAGACATATTTTAGTTTTATCCAATGAATCAGATTATTAAATCAGATAAGATTTATGGAAGAACATGAAAAGTGATTAATGAAGAGTTCTAGTACTATCTAAAACATTTGGGAATTAATGCAATTCTGAATGAAATGTACAGATTGAAAAAAATATTATAATCAATGATATATGGATAGTTGATTTGAGGTTGAAGACCCATGAATTTGAGAGTTACATCCTAAGAGTTCTAATGTTGATGATGGATGAAATCATTGGGTATAACACTTGGGTGACATATTTATAAAGGTTTTGGGTAGTTTTATGAAGAACTGATCTTAATTGATGAAATTACAGACTTGTAATACATTCTTCATAATTTGGTTAAGACTATACTCATGGGGTCGATTAGGTTATCACAAGATCGGTTGGTCATATATTATATCTTATAATACATAAAGTCAAATGAACTACCGCATGATCAATTGGATATATATTTGATCCTCTTATTCATGCATTCAATCCATTAGGATGTGAAATTTATCTACTAACTCACATCCAATTGATGTTTCAACATGCATTCGATCCACTAAGTCATGTGGTTGATACAATTCCTCATAGAAGATTTCTATTAAAAGATATTTCATCATGTTGTTAATAAAATAGAAATACATTCGAACAAGTTTTTTCATATGGTTGATTAGTTACTCTTTCGTTTTATCCAATAATTTTTCAAAAATAGAGAATGTGTTATGAGATCAATTGAGTTTATTCATGTGGTCGATCTATTTATAATGTGGTTAATCATTAAGTCATGTGGTCAATCTAAGTGATTCATGTGGTTCGTAGGTTTTTCATTTGGTCTCTTTACTCATGGTCACTTAACTGCCTTAAGTTTTTATTGATCCCACATTTAGTGAAAAAATGGAGATTGCTGTAGATCGAAAAATAATAACCTTTCCATTTGTGACATCTGAATAGGAAATTCAATCAGATGATTCTTAAGATAATTTTCAATGATCAAATCATTAAAAAATTTGATATAATATTTTAAATAGTGACTACTGATATTTAAGGTGATTCTAAGAGTAATAAATAAATAAGTATTCTAGAACATGTTTAAATATAGATTTAGTGAATAAATTCATGAATTAAGTGGTAATCATATTTACTGATGCTAATATTGTTCCTAATCGATATAGATATCATGATGCTAATAAGATTTCTAACCAATGATGGTCTAGAGATAATCAAAGGTTAGGATGAGTTTAAGGAAATAATTTTATCCTAAAATTATTCTTCTAGGTTTATTAAAAATGGATAGAGAGAAGAATATAAATATTATTGTGCTGAGATGTAATGTCAATTATATCACAAAAAGTTGTGATTCATGCCTGACATAGGAGAATTTAAACCAAGACACATATTTTATTCCATATAATAGATATATTATGAGGGATATTGATTTATAGTTTTTTTAGACATCTTATTGAAGAAAAATGAGTAAGTGAAGCCTTTTTTAGAGGTATCAAAAATGATAGTGTGAATATAAAATATTATATGATTTCATAGGTTGAAAAAGTGATCAATATTGATTCATTGATAATGAATTATCGAGCTAAACTACTATTTGTATTTAGTAGTGAAGAAAATTATATACTACAAATATATTTGGTGTATGATTTATCTAAAACCAAGAGAAAAATGATTTAGGATGTGAATTTAATTTGAGTATTTGAGAGTATGAGAAGAGAAAAAAAGGAATCAAGGCCAACTAGAATAAATTTTAAGACTCTACAATAATTGATTTTCACAAAGATAAAAATGATAAATAAATGAGAAAGAAAATTTATGGTAATTATTATAATTTCATAGAGGACATGTGTTGGAGGAGAAAGATACTTTGAGAATCATAGGGGAAACTCATGTATTAAAAATGTGAGAAATTAATTGATGAACATGGGTGTGAAATAAGTTATAAATATATTATATTAAAAAATAGGTTGACCTAATTCTTGGTGACTGATATATTTAATAAATTTGATGGAAAAAGAAAAGTGAGTTCCAAACTAGAAAAACTGAGAGCCATTGTTTTGTTACAAATATTGAAGAATAGTCTAAAAGGTTAAAAAGTTAGGGGCCTAAGAATTTCCTAAGGAGTATGATCTTCATGGTATTATATTTAAACAAATAATATGATATTATCATGATAGATATTTTTGAATAATATTGAGAAGAAACATATCATCAAGGTTCGCCTACTATATATGGTCTAATTTATTGATTTTGATCTTTCAATAAATGAGGCACTACTTGATTTGAAGATCACAGAAGCTCAGTGGGTTAGGAAGCTAATGAATCATAGTTTCATGTAGTGAAGGAGTTTGAGAGTATTCTTAAAGGTCTTATGGAATTGAAGGAAGTTGTGGTTGAGTTGAATGAGATATATTATCTTGGTATAGAATAATATTATGTAGAACCAGATATCCACTTCCAAGAATAAATTTAATTAAATACTTTCATATATGTGGTGGGACTCTATAGAACATATGTGACTTCAGGTATATGTGGATATCATTGTTTGAAGCTATGACAACTGTTAGAATTTGTTGAGATAAGTGTAGTGTGATTATAGAAAAATAACTCCTATAATAGAAAAACATTATAAACATTGGGAAATATAGTGATGGTGTGGGAAAAACCACCCATTGTAATTAACATCGGATTATAGCAGAGATTCCTTGATTGGGGAGAACAACCAATCAAAGTAATGAGTATTCCTTTTTACCAATCTTTGTAAAAATATTATGTGCATATTTATTTATTTACTTAGATTTAATGATTTTAAGGATTTATAATTTAAACATAAAATATATCTTTATGAACTAACTAATAACATGGGTTAAATTCCAAAGGGGTTTTAGGATAATTTAGAATTTGGTAAAAATAGGAAACACCAGATTAACCCCTCTTCTTAGGTGTCTGTATCGGTCCTGTTGGTAATTCCAATACAGCTATCATAGCTTGGGGAATACACCTTTGTATATTCCCAAGTATATGGATACCAAGATTAGTATATATATTTTAGGTATTTTGGAAATAAATAGAAGTATCTCAACTCACAGTATATGAGGAAATCCAAAAATAGAATCTCAAATTTAGGTGTATGAGAGTTAAATCATATGCTTGTCACATAGGGGAATATATCTTTGTGGATGTTAGAATTGTACCTCATAAAGGAATAATTCAAATCATAGTTAATAGGAATCAAAACCCATTTAGTACAAGGTGTTCAATTTAAAGACATGTGACAAAACCGGTCCATGAAGTTTAAAATACTATGGTAAGGACATTAGCTCATCAATTTAGAGTCATGTAGCTAGGACTTCAAATAACTCCTGATATGAAACTCAATTATTAGAGCAGAACAATAAATTAAATAATTAATACTATGTTATTTATGATCCATGTGATTCATACTCTATTATAGAAAAATAGAAAAAGGATCATTCATATTTCATTATATTACACAAGAGGGGATTGAGTAGGGATTACTCATTAGGATACTCTTTTTGTTCAACCAATCAATTGAAAACTAGAAAAAATAAGATATGGTTGGTTATTAAACCTATTTGGAGACCCGGGGGATACATGTTTTATGAAAGGGGAGAAAATATGAGGCTAATAGGGGATTACACGTAAGATTACATTTCATATCTAACTTAATAGGTCAGTTAGGTGAATGTATGGTTTTTTGGATTACACCTAATTCGAATCCCCAATTGGAAAAACAATAGGATTATTTTTACTATTTTTTTTGTAAACCAAGAGGACAATCTCTACTTGAAGTGTTCTTATGGGGCTTACACATGTATGATGCCCTTATATGGGTGTACCTAGTTTGTTAATTGCACGAGGTGATAAAATCACCAATGGGAACCATATTGGGTCCTATATATAAAAAGGATTCCCAAGTTATGGATCACATTTGATATGTGTTAGGGAATACACTTAATGGGAGGGGTCTATATATTTGGAGGAGGCTTTATGTTAGCATTTATTATTCTTGATAATGATTAAATGAATCCATTAAGGCCTTTGGGGGGTTTTCATTAAAATATAAAACTTGGATAGAGATTGTGATACTAAGTAGGTATACCAACCTATTGTAGAGATGGTTAATAGGGTTTTCATAGAATTACTTAGTCATCACTATGACGAAGAGGCTCATAATTAGTGTACCCTGTGAAGGGAATCTAGACACATATGGAATTTTTTAAGGGATTTTCACTTAATGTGGTTAACTTAATGTGTTCCACTAAATATAGTTTGATCAATGTGGTTTTATCAATTTAATTAGCTTAATATAGTTATCTTAATGTTGGTAACCTAATTTAGTTCACCTACCAGACATTTACTAGTTGATATCACCTTTGAATGTATCTTGTGGGATCAAATGGACCATTCTTCACCTTTTCTTTTTCTCCTTTAACCCTTTCTTCATGTTCATTGCAGTAAGTGTAATTTGGGAATTTATTTGCAAGTGTGTTGTATCTATACCCCTAAGTTGGTGGTTTCTCTTAGAAATCATATAGTGATCTCATAGGGTAACATCATGTTCATTAAAAACCACATGGGGTCTTAGAAGATAATGATAAATCTTAATAAGGTAGGTGAGTGTGTGGACTGTCAAAGGTTTCCAAATATGTTATTCTGCTATTGTGATTACCCTAGAAAAATCATGCACCTAGAATGGTGAAATCACATGGTCCATTCATGTTAGTGGAGTAACCGAATCAAGCTCCCACACCTATAGAATTTCATCAACATCGCATATGCCTTGGAATGATCACCTACCTTTGTCTGGTATAATTGCATGGGGATTTAATAGGTGATAGTGGGTTTGATGTGGTTAGTGAATTACATAGTTTTCCATGCTTCACCAAAGGAATTCCATAGTTATATCATATGAACATGAACGATCATGTACATATTCAAGCATGTTCATTTGGTTATAAGGTGATTACACATGATATAATTTTCAATTTTCAAAATATTGTGGTCTTCCTTCCAAAATGGTTGTTATATTAAAACAAACATAACTATTGTTTCATAAGTTCAATTGGGCTCTATGAGAAGTAAAATAAAATCCAATTTAGCATTATATTCCCATCTCTATAGTATATATACCCTGATATCATGTTTTTGAGGAAAAAAGTTCCCAAAAGACCCTCAAAAATGGGGTTTTTCATATTTAACACCCTTTTCATTAGCATTGGGTAAATTTCATGACCTATAATCAAGGGAAGGTTATCACCACCATGTAACTAGAATGATAAATTGTTTTTAAAGAATATTTATCCCTTGGTGCGTTAGAAATCAAATGAAAAATGGTTATCAAACTAGATTCTTCCTCAGAAATGGTGATACATTTCTACACTAACTTGGCTTGTACTGTCTGAGTAAGGACCACATATTGAGATATATGAAAATGCGCAATACAAAATTTTTGGGGAACCAATAGTGAACATCATAAATAAATGAATAATTACCATTAGATTTTATTTATATTGTATATTTAAAGGATATGGAAGATACCTCTTCTGTACCCAACCAAATTGTCAAGAAAATATTTATGGTGCATGCCCCTCTTAAAATATCTCTTTTTTCATCCAAATGGTTAACACATAGACCCTTAAATATATTAATTATATCACATATTCATGGTTTTGGATTGTAATGTCCATAATTATGATGATCATTATTGATTAAATTGAAAATAAAAATTGATGATGTTGTCTTAGTGTATTGTTTATATCTCAGATTGTCAAATCAAGTTGTTTTACCCCTCCTACACACAAATGGTAAGGATGAATGTGGTAATCTAAGACTATTTTATCATTAATGAACTCATATATACCTATATGAGATACAATAAAGCCCAGGATTACTTATAAAGGGACCACACCTATGAATGGGGACTTCTCCTATTGAATATGTATACACACATGATATAATTAAGATAAAAAATGGAATAAAAAAATTAATCTTTTGTTTAATCACCAATTGGGCTTCTATCTTAAAAGTTTTGATGCCAACTATGGTGTTGTATTTGGAAATAAATTTTCATTGAGAAACATCACAAGAAATCTTGCAATCCATACCATCCAATAAACCATGGGGGTAACCTAGCATCCCCATTTAGAATAAAACCCATCTTAAAATGTTATCCAATATTCTTATGGAAGTCCATGGGCCCTTAAGGTTAGGTAGTTACTTTTATTACTCACTTTTGGATCTCAATAAATTTATATAATATATGATTAATCCCTAGAGTTGAAATGTATACTGTTGTTTAGATGAGGCTCTTCTTATTTGATAAGCCTCTCTATTGGAAGAAAATCCTTGTAAAGTATATGAGTCCTTTATAAATTATCCAATTATAAATTAGGGGAATAATTATTTATACTTGTTCCCCATTATTGGGGATCCACTGTTCATGTGAACTTATGAGTGGCTCATCCCAACCTCTCCATGAATTAAGTTGGAGGTGTTCATGTATGGACTCTATGAATTAAGTAGATCTATGATTTTTTTTATAATGAAATAATTATTAAGGAAATTATAATTCCACATACAAATTAAAAACCATGATCACTTGTTTGAATTATTTGGAACATTGTCATACACAAAAGTGAAAATCCCTATCCAAGATGAAGATCCCCCAGGATGATGATCCTTACTGAGTGTCCAACCCAACTTATAATTTTATATAAACTTCATTTTAAATTATTTATAGTTATGGATACTTGGATATGATGTTAATTTATCTCCGTCCATATTAAATACAAAATTACCCAAAACATAGCCCTCTATGGAATTACACACTCTTATGAATTTCCCTATAAATGAAAAATTAGGTCTCACTGTTTAATAGTTCCAGTTTATACAACTACCTGATTGGATTTAAAGGCACAATGTGAGTATGGGAGATTAATTTAATATCACTAAACCATATAAAGGTAGTTATTATGATGTTAGTTAATCTTGAATATTGGATGTCATAAACTATAACAAAATACAATGTTGTGGTCTTACATGATACTATTGATCATCTTTTCTACTTTTAATCATGTCCTTTATCTTCTCAATAACAACCTAAGAATTATATTTCATATTCATTTACTAAAAATGAAAATAATAAGATTAATACCACATAGAATAACATAAAAAAATTCATATGTATATATTTCTGTATAAAACCTTGCGAGTGCTTTTTGAACCTCTAAAAATTCACCAATGATTTTCTTCATGGGGAAAAAGGAGTTTTCCCACATACACGATTCACATTCAATTGAGTTTTTCTATGAGAAGACAATTATAAATCCCAATATCTTATTCATATAATTTTATAAGAACTTATGTATAACTAGGATATTTACTAAGTGATATAAAATCTTTTCTGAAACCTTTCCACGAAGGATACCTCATATGCAAGGAAGAAATCAAGAGCACCGAACTGATCACAAAGTAGCATCAGAATAGTGGTGACTTATTAAGGACCCAAGAATACCTATTTATTGGGGGACCCTATTTTTAGTGGATCTTTAGGAATTATAATGGATCGTTTATCTCTTCAAAATCATTTCATTTCCATGATGATTAAACCTAATTTTTAGGAGCATATTTTTTTTGAGTTTAAAAAAGTAAATGAAATCTTGACACAATATTGAGGAAAGATCAAAATATGAATGGAAGATAAAATATCAACTAAAAATAATAAAGGGGGATTTTTTTAATTAATTAAAAGGTATTTTTAACATATAACAAACATCGTAAAGAACATTGGTGTAAAGAAAATCGACAACTTTATAAAGAAACATCTACATCGGAAATCATGAGTATATAATGTATCCACAAAAGTGGTAGCCACTAGTCTATGAAAGGTATATTGCATTCACTTGGTGATTTTATTTTGGTCAAATCCTCATCATTTTCTACACCTAGGGAGAGAGTTTGGTTCCATCACAATGATGGTTTAAAAATTGCTTGTTTTCATGATCCCAAGGATTGTATTTCAATCCTAAGACAAATATAGCCTCATTTGTGAACCTCAGTGACCAATTAAAGAAACTTATATTGTATGATACTATGATATGATGGTTTTAAGAAAACATTTTACTCCCTATATGAAGTGATAATCAATTTTTGATATGTTATACGACCACATACTTAATATGTAGCCAACCATTTTGGGAAATATGTAATAAGAAGTTTACAATAAATACCCCACACCATTTAAAAAATGGTAATATGAGAAACCCAAATCCATTAAGGGGAAACAATCAGAGGAAGATATAACACATTGGGAAAACTTGGGAGGATTCATATTTTGTCTTCATGATAGAATTCCCATGTAATTATGGATCTAAAAGAAAGGGAAATAAAATATTTTTTTAGTAACCTTTTTAAAATAAGAGGCCACATGATATCCATTCAAGAAATAGGGGAAACCCCATATAGAATATAATGTAGATCTATCAATGGAAGAGAGTTCCCTATATGATCACATAGCCCTCTATGAATACACACATACTTCACGAGTAAGATGACCAAAAAAGATCCTTTCACGAAGTTATTGACTTCAAAAACTACTAACCTCCATGTAGAAATACCCCTATGTGAGTGAGAGGCCCTTAAGGGTATTTATTACCCTTCCTCCATTGGCCATGGCCCTGTAGAATTTCTTCCTCTCAAGACCGCTTCATGAAGCACCTATATGATGTGTGAACGAGCATACCTTATGTCTTATTTTTCTCCCAGGTCACTTAATTAGGCCACACCGACACAAATTAATATTATAGATTCTAATTAAAATGATTAAAACTTCAAAATTTCCAAATTAATACCTTATCCCAATGCACCTCACATACATGATTAAGTTGACAATGAATTTACCAAGTCAGGATCCAAGTATCACTGAGTGGGGGGGGGGGGGGTGAATCATTGATATCTTTTTTCTTTTATGTTTCATTTCTTTTGGAAAAAACCTTCACCTCCTTATAAAGAGTTATTTCCATGCTGAATGCACACAACCACATGAACACAAGATTTACAAGGTTCACTACTCAATAAGAGTAGCTACGTCCTTGGGACGGTATGAAAATAATCCATTAACACAAAATCCACTATAAAACAATCCTTTGATGTGGAGTACAATGAGTAGGTTATACCATTACACTCTTGTAGCAATTAGGAGATAATCCTCAAGTGTGTGTTCACTCTCTTAGCACAAATAGGGTAATACAATATCCCTGTGATTCTTAACAAACTTTCACAAATATGATCTTTGAAAAAAAAACTCTTATCTTTTCTATCCAGAAGCTTATAGTAACTACCTGGACTTTGTACTAATATTTATTCATGTACCCCAGTCATATCTTGATCCAATTGAAAACACTTCTCACATAATTTGTGTACTCAAATATTCATCTCATAGAGCTCCATCGCAGAGATCCTTCACGAAGCTCCCAGATTCGCAGAGCACTCTAGTTAAAAAATCTATATAGTTTTCATAGCTCACTATTTCACAGAGCACATATTTGTATTTTCAAATTTCACTTCTTTTGCAAAACTCAAAGTCTCACCACGAAACTCCTTTCCTTCACATAGATCGCTGTCGTCGCAAAGCTTTCTTTCTCCACGAACCTTCTTCGCCAATCGAGAGATCTAAAAATCTAATTAGGTCTCTCTAAATTTATCAAGATTATATAGTCCTATTTATAGGAATTTCCCAATAACTCTAGAACCTTCCAGCCACCTCAACACCATGCCAGCACCAAATCCTAGAGATCCAAAATTTCTGCTAAAATTCACTCTATTTCGCAAAGCACCATGACTATTTTACGGATCCACAAAGATTTTCATAATTGTGAAGAATTCCGTCAAATTATTTGCACCACCATGATGCTCCTTATTCCTTTTTTCTGTCACAATGCTCTACTCGCAATTATCTTTGTCACTACAATGATCTCTTTCAAATCTCTTCACCTATTCCATTCGTGAAGCCCATCGTAATCATGGAGCACACTGTAAACATTTTTCTTGTCTTAGAAAAATCAACTTCTTGAATCCCATATTCATGAAATTAATTCCTTTTCCATGTTTTTATGAGGTCTTAATGGAAATACACTTCTCACAATGCTAGCCAAACTCAAAATTTTAGACCCCAAAAATTTGGAAAACACTGGAAAACTATGCCAACTTAGACACCTGCTTGTACAAGACAAACCATGCTGATTGGAAGCATCTTTTCTCTCCCTTTACAACATAAAGATTTCATCAGAAGTTCTATAAACAACTTATGATCTTTTTGAAATACATATCATCAAATCATCGTCAGATTTACCATGGAAAGTATTATAACTTTCCTGTCTTTCCTCACCCACTTATACAAAGTGAAGTGATTTCCTTTGTAACACCCCAGGTAAATAAGGAATATGACATTTTCATATTTATCCATATTTGTGAATAAAATATTAATATGACTTTAAAGGGGACGCTATGCTCGATGGCGTACCCAACACGCAACAACGAGTTTCTTGGAAATCTTACGTTGCACTCTAATAATAAAATAATATTATTTTAAATGGTAGTTAACATGTAGCCGTTGTAATGGAGGGAATGGATAGAAATAACTAATATATGACTATATATGTTCTTAAATATTTTTACAATTTTTACAATAAAAGATAAAGGCTTAAAATACGGAAAGAATTCAATTTTAGGCGTACATGCCCTAGTTTTCACTAAAGGTTCACTTATCACCTTTTGATGGAGAACCGTCATTAAATATAGTTTTGTTCACTCTTAAACATTCTTTTGGACCAAATAAAACTCTTATTAAGAATCGGGACATCAAAATTTACTTTGTGTAAATTTTTGGTATCTTTCTGATAAAGTTCATTTTTTTAATGAATAGTGTAAAATGTTGTATTTTAATTCAAAACCACTTTTTAATCTAATTTATTTATATGATTAGACTATATTTTGAATTGGTTTTAAAGTGAAATTAGAAAATATTTTTACCATTAAATCCAATAGTGGTCGTTGGAATCAATTTCACTTTGAAATCAGACTTAAACTAGTGTCAATCTTTTGATACTTATTGTTTCATAAAACACGCTATTTGTCATGACAACGGGAATTAATTATTAAATTAATTAATGTGACTTATATGTTTTGAATTTTGTAAAAAGGACTTCATTTTTGAATTCATAATATCAAATATAGCTTAGGGTGAATTTTTGGGATTTTTCTGAAAAACTTCAATTTTTGATGAATAGTGAAACCACTAAGTGGTACTTATAAAAACTGATTTTCCGTTTAAATGAAATTTTGCCATCATTGTGTTTTGATTTTCAAAAATCCGACATACATGGTTGTAATTAAGAAGTAAAATGTGGTTTAATGGGATTAAAATATTTTTTTGGTGAATAGTAACTTATTAAGTTTTTAATCGCGATTAGTGGTAATTAGTGTAGTTTAAGGTAAAAATAATGCTTTAATAAAATGAGATGAGCTTGACACATGTCTTACCCTCATTGGTTGTATCATGGCCGACCAAGACAAGCCACGGGTCAACTTGGGGACCCCATGGATCCACTTTGGTTGGGAAATGACATAAATAACATTTTATTTAATGTAAAAGTAAAATTGACACAAACATGATATGTTTTACTAAAACAATTTTTATGTGGGGTTATACAAGTCATATTTTTGATTATAAATATTCATTGGAAAGATAAAAAGATTTCCTACATCATAGTATTTTTTTTATAATTTTTAGACATTAAATAAATTAAATTATTTATGACATAATAATGATGCAGCGATGACATCATTATTTGACTATTTAAATAAAATGGAAAGATAATGTAAAATATATGAACTACACATGTCCAAAACTTATTGTATGAGTGGATTTCGAAGCCTTATCACCTTATCCACGAATTATATCAATGTGGGACCTTTTGAAACCGAAACACATTTTCAAATAAAGTAATATTTCTTTACTTCCCAAAAGTGCCCCTCCTCTCCTCTTATAAAAGGCCCCCACCTCTACCTCATTTAACACACTCCTCAAGACTTTGGCTCGGCAAACCCCGGACCATTTACTCTCTCCACATCCCTCTCCTCATCCTATAGGATTCCCTTTGGGAAGAATCCTTTCAAAGGAAGCCTTTAGGCTCAAATCAAAAGGAGTTACACTTTTAAAGGTAATTCATTCTCTCATGTTCATTTGTTTTATTTTGCTTCTCCAACCCCCTAAACTCTTTTTATTTACTTATTTTGTAACAACAACAGTATCTTCAATATACTAGGATGTTTTTATAAGATTTATTCGAGCTACACTCTCACAAAACTATATCAAATGGTTAAAGAACATACGGTTTCCGTGGATGGTGAAATTCTGCCTCCCGAAACGATGATTGTTCAATACTCATTTAACACCTTCAAAGGTGGATATTATGATGTCACTATTTTTATATATGATATATAATATGTTTATGTTTTATTTATGCTTCTGTATTTTTCATTTTTGTCTTACCTTTATGGCTTACATTATGGGTATACGCGATATCTTCATTTAAGGAAGTGCGGACTACCGCCCCCTCAAAGTGATTTGATTCGTTAAATACCATATGTGGGATGTATAAAGGATGGAAATATGATATTATATATGATATTATTCTGTAATTATAATATACCTTTATATCATTATTATTCCATTCTATAAAATATGAAATAGAAATGAAAGTAGCGTTCATGCGTACGTACGGCTTACCGTCTCCATGAACGGTGCATTTCATTTCTTACCTCTAAATGATTATGTAATGTTATAAATGCATGCATGTACTGGATATATATTACATATATGATATCTACATAATGAATACAATTCTGGATATAATAAACATTTGGCCACATGAACAACATGTAATTGTAAGAAGTCCACTTTCGACTTAAGAACCAAATATCGGCAAAACAAATATTATTAACTTAAATGATTACATAATGTTTATGACATGGTAATAAGTGGTATAAAAGTAATAATGAACTTGAAAAATGTTCTTAAGGAATTATAAATTAACTCAAGTTTATTATTCAGGAGATTAAGGAACGATCGAGTCAAGTCGGACCCGAGGTAAGGGATCCTACTCCTCTCTTTCTTTTTAAGTACACACTTTTATGTTATTCCTTTTAAATCTCATCTTTCTTGTTATTGGGATGATCATTTATATTACACTTACTGTAATTTTTATTTTCATGTTATGAGAGACCCTATTCTCTCTCATCAATCCATTTTGGAAGTTTTGATTGGCGCCGTTAGGCTGCCGAACTTTCGTAAGAGATCTAACTTCTCTCTTTCTTTTTAAGTACTCTCCTTTATGTCACTTCTTTTAAGCTCCTATTTTTAATGTTGGGGGATGTTCTTTTATATTCCTCTTGGTGTACATTATATTGTAATGTGATGAGATACCCTATTTGATCTCATCAATCCATATTCGGAAGTTTTATGTGGCGCCGTTAGGCTGCCGAGTTTTCGTGAGGGATTTTTCATCTCACTTTTATTCCCGTGAGATTTATGCTACATTTGCCACAAATTCCATTGAGTGGTGTATGTACTGCCCATTATTCTACTCTTTGTGTAATATAATTTTGTTTATGAGTATTTACATCAATGACCTATTGTCTTTCTTTCATGGGGTGTATGTTTTGAAAGATACCCAAGTCGGTAAGGGACCCTTTCACCCTCCTCTTTTTTAAAAGACTTCTTTTATTGGGTCTTTTAATTTACATATTTTTATGTTGGGATATGTTCTAATACATCCTTATTGATGTAAATTTTATGTCCAAGTGATGAGATACACTTTTTATCTCTCATCAACTCATTTTGATGTGATGTCGTTAGGCTGTCAAGGGAACTTTTTAACCCAATTTCGATTTCTTTGGGTTCAACTTGTAGTCATTGAATATGTCATCCATTGAATATGTGTGAATGACCTTTTATTGTTTTACACTTAATATACACTTATATTGGGTGTATATATATTTGTCATACATATTTTTTGAGATTTATTTGTCCTTAATTTAAGGATACCTTCTTTATAAGGGATTTCATCACATTTGACATTTCTATTGAGGGTTCATTGTTGTTATGCACCAATTCACTCTTATATGGTGTATATACTGTCCTTTGGAGTATTATATCAAGAATAAATTTATTCTCATGA
The DNA here is from genome assembly GCA_963277665.1 of Viscum album. Classification (NCBI taxonomy): domain Eukaryota; kingdom Viridiplantae; phylum Streptophyta; class Magnoliopsida; order Santalales; family Viscaceae; genus Viscum; species Viscum album. Next base: position 654,482,676 of record OY728153.1, read on the forward strand.
TATTATAAAGTTCTGACTAAATTTTATTCCTCAATTATTGTATTCAAGTGTCTCTAATTTTGGTAAAACCCCTTTAACCAAAATATCATTTTAAATGTTTTAATTATATTTTCTTATTAATATCCATGTTTTCAAAATGGTTTTAAGGATTTATTTATATGGATATTAATGGTTTAAAATTTTAAGCTTCAAGGTGGTATGGGACACTTTGATTCAAAAATCTCTTTATTAAATGTTTTAAATGTTTTTGGAAATGGTTTATTTTTGAATGGATTCATTATTTCAATATACTAAAATGTTATATTGTGATTGAAATGTGGAAATGTTATGTTTCCTTTATGCATGTTTTATGTGATACATTTATGTTATGGTTCTTGGGCATTGTTATGAAAACGGGTGGTTCCGTGATAAACTAAGGGCGGGTGAGCCCGATATAGCTCTCCAATGCATTGGGTAACGCGAAGGAGTGAAACGTTAAGGTTTCTCCGAAGAGATTTTAGGGAATATACTGTGATGGGTATTCCAAACGTAACCAAGAGGGTTACTCCCTACGTAAGAATGTTATAAATTCCTCAAGTTACCTTTATGTATTATGTTTTCTATGATTTATTCATGATTTGATGAGGTATGTTAAAGTGCCTATGTTTTATGGGTAAAGTATGATTTCATTCTTATGTATATATGAACTCATGTTTCCTTTCCATATTTTTATAACCCTTACTGAGCTTTTTATGCTCATCCCAAGTTTTTGAAATGTTTTTCACAGGTCAAGGGAAAGGTACATGATGTGATGATAGTGTCAAGGATGTGTCAAGAAAGAATCCGTGTTTTATTTTAAATAGGTTTCCATTGATGGGAAGAATGAATATTGTCTTTTATGTAACCACTTTGTTTAAATGTGGAATGTAATGCAAGTTTCATGATCTAATTTTCTAAAACTCTAAACCTGAAAAGATCCTCAATGTGTAATCTTGTAATAACTCAATATTAAGTAAGGTTTAAGGCTGGGGCCTTATAGTTGGTATCAGAGGTCGGTTTAGATAACTTTAGAGGTTAGGGTATTCTTTAAGCATAATTGACAATTACCATAATGGTTAGGATTTCAGAAAGAGTCTTAGTTTTAGATAAAGTGAATGAGTAAGTATATCTTATTACTCATTAGTACATGATGGTTTTGTTGATATACTCACACTGACCTTTTTGGTTTTAGTAAATGGCTGGATCTAGCAGGCACCAAAGTAACAGTGGATGTGAAGGAAACTGTGACAGTTTTTTGAGCAAGCAACTGAATGATATGGGAGCTGCAATGAGAACTCTTTTGATTATCCTCAACCAACTATCTGGAGTCATGATTGACCACCTAAACCTTGGAGATTTCTCTAAGGCATCATATATGCAAGAAACAAATCCCTACGGAAGTACATGTAATAATCATAAAGGTAAGTGTGTTCAAAAACCTATGTGTCAAAGATGTGGAAAGAAACACCTAGGAAAATGTTTCAAAGGGACAGAAATATGCTATAGATGTGGTAATGAAGGTCATAAAGCAAGAACCTGCCATAGAAAAAGGAAGCATCCAGTTGACTCGAGGAAAGGGAAAGAAGTTCTTTCTGAGGGATCAATTGAATGTTTTAAATGTGGTGTGCATGGTCATTATGCAAACACATGTCCTATGAAGAAGTTTCGTGAATGGGGTCACCAAGAGCGTACCAATATTCGTTTACCAATACCTAATGCCATTCCGATTGAGGATGAAGAAACTGACAATGAACAATCAAAGGTATGTACTATTTCATGACTATTGTTTTCTTATTTTGGAATCTTAGGATATGATTCATGATTTTGTTTGTAGGAAAGAGGTATTTCGGAATAAGTTGAAAAGGAATGGATAATGGATCATGAAGAATGTTGAATGAGTAAGATGTCAACATATAAGGGCTTCAAGAGTTAGGGTGAAATTCTTAAGAGTATTAAGTCTCTTTTGATGATGGGGTTACATTAGAAGACTTTTTATATTATGTGTAACCCTGATGTTTAATATAGGCAAATTTTATTCAAGTAATAGTTATCTTTTCTTTTGTGGACATAGTTATAAAGAACCATTTGGGTTTATATGATCCTTACTTTTGAGGTAATTATGGGTTACCATATGTTATGATTGAAGTGAAAGGCATGAGATAAAATTGAGGTTAAATTATGTTATGGTTATTTTTGATGATTTTAGCCCTTTTTGGGTAATGATTTGAGAATTATATAGTTTTGGAAAAAGGACAACACGCAGACCGTGTGACAACCCGTCGCGTCGGACAATGCTGCGGGAATCGAACCCACAACCAAAGTGCGACTGGTATTTATCGCCTACCACTGGACTACGTGAAGTCCCTGGTTAGTTTGACTGATTCTTTTTAGTTATATGATTTTATGAATTAAGAGTAAGTTGATTTTGGAGGATATGTGATTAGGATAATTACTTTTCAATGTGAGACTTTAGGAGCAACTGATGTTGTTTGGAGATAAATGTTACGATTTAACTTGGAAGACTATGTGACTAAATCCTTCAAATATTTGGGTTTCAATCTTATATTGGTTTACTTTGAATAATTTTATGGACAAATTGTTTATCGGATAGTCCTCGTTGAACATTGGGTTTTGTTGGACAAATTTTGGAGATTAAGAATAGATTTTCTTTTTAAAAGGGGTTATCCTTTTCTGGATTATCTGATCTTGTACTAACCTTTTTGGTTTTGGTTTTGGTTAAATCCTAAAAACATGGTATGTATATAGTTCTCTTTTGGGGATTAGGTGATTCTCTAGAAGTTGATTATAGTACTCTTAATGCGAACAAGTCTCCCTAAATACTCGTCTTTTGGAAAAAATATGAGTTGGACTAAGGAATCTAGTAAAAGTTGAAAGTCAACATGATAAGTGATTATGCTTCCTTATGAATAAATTCCTCAATAAAAAGTAACTTAAAACAAAAATGTTGTCTATTAACTTTTCCTACTGGGGAACCCAACACCGTTTAACCCATCACAAGTTTGTGATTTTCTTATTGTTAACTTTCTCCTAAACATGTTTTCTATCACTCTCCATCGGAACATGACCCTATGTTTTCTCCTCCATGTCCATATTTTCATACTTAGAATCCTAGTATGGGTTAACTCGGGTGACCTTTGTACTTATCTTTCTTTATTTTAAAGAGATTGTTTTACCGACTCTTGTTCCGATGTGGGACGTTCAAGGATGTTTCCAAGCGCAATTTTAAAATTGCGAGGACGCAATTCCCAAAAGGGGGGAAGGATGTAACACCCCAGGTAAATAAGGAATATGACATTTTCATATTTATCCATATTTGTGAATAAAATATTAATATGACTTTAAAGGGGACGCTATGCTCGATGGCGTACCCAACACGCAACAACGAGTTTCTTGGGAATCTTACGTTGCACTCTAATAATAAAATAATATTATTTTAAATGGTAGTTAACATGTAGCCGTTGTAATGGTGGGAATGGATAGAAATAACTAAAATATGATTATATATGTTCTTAAATATTTTTACAATTTGTACAATAAAAGATAAAGGCTTAAAATACAGAAATAATTCAATTTTAGGCGTACATGCCCTAGTTTTCACTAAAGGTTCACTTATCACCTTTTGATGGAGAACCGTCATTAAATATAGTTTTGTTCACTCTTAAACATTCTTTTGGACGAAATAACACTCTTATTAAGAATCAGGACATCAAAATTTACTTTGTGTAAATTTTTGGTATCTTTCCGATAAACTTCATTTTTTTAATGAATAGTGTAAAATGTTGTATTTTAATTCAAAACCACTTTTTAATCTAATTTATTTATATTATTAGACTATACTTTTAATTGGTTTTAAAGTGAAATTAGAAAATATTTTTACCATTAAATCCAATAGTGGCCGTTGGAATCAATTTCACTTTGAAATCAGACTTAAACTAGTGTCAATCTTTTGATACTTATTGTTTCATAAAACACGCTATTTGTCATGACAGCGGGAATTAATTATTAAATTAATTAATGTGACTTATATGTTTTGAATTTTGGAAAACGGAATTCATTTTTGAATTCATAATATCAAATATAGCTTAGGGTGAATTTTTGGGATTTTTCTGAAAAACTTCAATTTTTGATGAATAGTGAAACCACTAAGTGGTACTTATAAAAACTAATTTTCCGTTTACATGAAATTTTGCCATAATTGTGTTTTGATTTTCAAAAATCCTACATACATGGTTGTCATTAAGAAGTAAAATGTGGTTCAATGGGATTAAAATATTTTTTTGGTGAATAGTAACTTATTAAGTTTTTAATCGCGATTAGTGGTAATTAATGTAGTTTAAGGTAAAAATAATGCTTTAATAAAATGAGATGAGCTTGACACATATCTTACCCTCATTGGTTGTATCATGGCCGACCAAGACAAGCCATGGGTCAACTTGGGGACCCCATGGATCCACTTTGGTTGGGAAATGACATAAATAACATTTTATTTAATGTAAAAGTAAAATTGACACAAACATGATATGTTTTACTAAAACAATTTTTAAGTGTTGTTATACAAGTCATATTTTTGATTATAAATATTCATTGGAAAGATAAAAAGATTTCCTACATCATAGTATTTTTTTTATAATTTTTAGACATTAAATAAAATAAATTATTTTTGACATAATAATGATGCAGCGATGACATCATTATTTGACGATTTAAATAAAATGGAAAGATAATGTAAAATCTATGAACTACACATGTCCAAAACTTATTGGATGAGTGGATTTCGAAGCCTTATCACCGTATCCACGAATTATATCAATGTGGGACCTTTTTAAACTGAAACACATTTTCAAATAAAGTAATATTTCTTTACTTTCCAAAAGTGCCCCTCCTCTCCTCTTATAAAAGGCCCCCAACTCTACCTCATTTAACACACTCCTCAAGCCTTTGGCTCGGCAAAACCCTGCCCATTTACTCTCTCCACATCCCTCTCCTCATCCTAGAGGATTCCCTTTGGGCATAATCCTTTCAAAGGAAGCCTTTAGGCTCAAATCAAAAGGAGTTACACTTTTAAAGGTAATTCATTCTCTCATGTTCATTTGTTTTATTTTGCTTCTCCAACCCCCTAAACTCTTTTTATTTACTTCTTTTGTAACAACACCAGTATATTAAATATACTAGGATGTTGTTATAAGATTTATTCGAGCTACACTCTCACACAACTACATCAAATGGTTAAAGAACATACGGTTTCCGTGGATGGTGAAATTCTGCCTCCCGAAACGATGATTGTTCAATACTCATTTAACACCTTCAAAGGTGGCCATTATGATGTAACTATTTTTATATATGATATATAATATGTTTATGTTTTATTTATTCTTCTGTATTTTTCATTTTTATCTTACCTTTATGGCTTCCATTATGGGTATACGCGATATCTTCATTTAAGGAAGTGCGGACTACCGCCCCCTCAAAGTGATTTGATTCGTTAAATACCATATGTGGGATGTATAAAGGATGGAAATATGATATTATATATGATATTATACTTTAATTATAATATACCTTTATATCATTATTATTCCATTCTATAAAATATGAAATAGAAATGAAAGTAGCGTTCATGCGTACGTACGGCTTACCGTCTCCATGAACGGTGCATTTCATTTCTTACCTCTAAATTATTATGTAATGTTATAAATGCATGCATGTACTGGATATATATGAAATATATGATATCTACATAATTAATACAATTCTGGATATAATAAACATTTGGCCACATGAACAACATGTAATTGTAAGAAGTCCACTTTCGACTTAAGAACCAAATATCGGCAAAACAAATATTATTAACTTAAATGATTACATAATGTTTATGACATGGTAATAAGTGGTATAAAATTAATAATGAACTTGATAAAGGTTCTTAAGGAATTAGAAATTAACTCAAGTTTATTATTCATGAGATTAAGGAACGATCGAGTCAAGTCGGACCCGAGGTAAGGGATCCTACTCCTCTCTTTCTTTTTAAGTACACACTTTTATGTCATTCCTTTTAAAGCTCATCTTTCTTGTTATTGGGATGATCATTTATATTAAACTTACTGTAATTTTTATTTTCATGTGATGAGAGACCCTATTCTCTCTCATCAATCCATTTTGGAAGTTTTGATTGGCGCCGTTAGGCTGCCGAACTTTCGTAAGAGATCTAACTTCTCTCTTTCTTTTTAAGTACTCTCCTTTATGTCACTTCTTTTAAGCTCCTATTTGTAATGTTGGGGGATTTTATTTTATATTCCTCTTGCTGTAAATTATATTGTAATGTGATGAGATACTCTATTTGATCTCATCAATCCATATTCGGAAGTTTTATGTGGCGCCGTTAGGCTGCCGAGTTTTCGTGAGGGATTTTTCATCTCACTTTTATTCCCGTGAGATTTATGCTACATTTGCCACAAATTCCATTGAGTGGTGTATGTACATCCCATTATTCTACTCTTTGTGTAATATACTTTCGTTTATGAGTATTTACATCAATGACCTATTGTCTTTCTTTCATGGGGTGTATGTTTTGAAAGATACCCAAGTCGGTAAGGGAACCTTTCACCCTCCTCTTTTTTAAAAGACTTCTTTTATTGGGTCTTTTAATTTACATATTTTTATGTTGGGATATGTTCTCATACATCCTTATTGATGTAAATTTTATGTCCAAGTGATGAGATACACTTTTTATCTCTCATCAACTCATTTTGATGTGATGCCGTTAGGCTGTCAAGGGAACTTTTTAACCCAATTTCGATTTCTTTGGGTTCAACTTGTAGTCATTGAATATGTCATCCATTGAATATGTGTGAATGAACTTTTATTGTTTTACACTTAATATCCACTTATATTGGGTGTATATATATTTGTCACACATATTTTTTGAGATTTATTTGTCCTTAATTTAAGGATACCTTCTTTATAAGGGATTTCATCACATTTGACATTTCTATTGAGGGTTCATTGTTATTATGCACCAATTCACTCTTATATGGTGTATATACTGTCCTTTGGAGTATTATATCATGAATACATTTATTCTCATGATATTATAAAGTTTTGACTAAATGTTATTCCTCAATTATTGTATTCAAGTGTCTCTAATTTTGGTAAAACCCCTTTAACCAAAATATCGTTTTAAATGTTTTAATTATTTGTTCTTGTTAATATCCATGTTTTCAAAATGGTTTTAAGGATTTATTTATATGGATATTAATGGTTTAAAATTTTAAGCTTCAAGGTGGTATGGGACACTTTGATTCAAAAATCTCTTTATTAAATGTTTTAAATGTTTTTGGAAATGGTTTATTTTTTGAATGGATTCATTATTTCAATATACTAAAATGTTATATTGTGATTGAAATGTGGAAATGTTATGTTTCATTTATGCATGTTTTATGTGATACATTTATGTTATGGTTCTTGGGCATTGTTATGAAAATGGGTGGTTCCGTGATAATCTAAGGGCGGGTGAGCCCGATATAGCTCTCCAATGCATTGGGTAACGTGAAGGAGTGAAACGTTAAGGTTTCTCCGAAGAGATTTTAGGGAATATACTGTGATGGGTATTCCAAACGTAACCAAGAGGGTTACTCCCTACGTAAGAATGTTATGAATGCCTCAAGTTACCTTTATGTCTTATGTTTTCTATGATTTATTCATGATTTGATGAGGTATGTTAAAGTGCCTATGTTTTATGGGTAAAGTATGATTTCATTCTTATGTATATATGAAATCATGTTTCCTTTCCATATTTTTATAACCCTTACTGAGCTTTTTATGCTCATCCCAAGTTTTTGAAATGTTTTTCACAGGTCAAGGGAAAGGTACATGATGTGATGATAGTGTCAAGGATGTGTCAAGAAAGAATCCGTGTTTTATTTTAAATAGGTTTCCGTTGATGGGAAGAATGAATATTGTCTTTTATGTAACCACTTTGTTTAAATGTGGAATGTAATGAAAGTTTCATGATCTAATTCTCTAAAACTCTAAACCTGAAAAGATCCTCAATGTGTAATATTTTAATAACTCAAGATTAAGTAAGGTTTAAGGCTGGGGCCTTATATCCTTTCTTCCCAAGATTACTTGAAAAAAAATAAAATACTTCATGCATCCAAAAACATCATCATCCAACTTGGTTACAATAGATAGTTATGCCATAATTACCTCTTTCAACTATATATTCCATTAATAAAATGAGGTTAAGGAATTTTCTCCCTGGAGTAGTAGGACCTCAAGGTGATGAAAAGAATGTCTTCAATTGATAAGGAGGGTCTATATCATGAGTATAATAAATTAGTCCCTCCTAGAATTGGATTCCCATATTATATACCCAAATAAGGAGTTTTCCTCCCTTTTCTACTCAACGATCCTTGAGACCATGGGCCTCCTTACAAGGTGTAATCCCCAACCATGATAAAATTAATGATTTCATAACCTTGATTCATCCATGGGAAACTTCCCAAATAGTACCATGGGTATCCTATCTAGGTGTAAGTATCAACCACTCATTCCCTCATTAATTATCTCATAATTCATTAATAAGTTATGAACTGGAAATACTATATGTGTAAGCTCCACTCAATACTCTATTTTCACTCCTTTCATGACATATATTTCCAAATCTTGTGATGTTAAACTATATTTAATTATATCATAGTAACATGAGGTAAAAATTCAAGGAAATATTTTTACCACATGGTATTAAACTATATGGAATAACTCTATCAGATGACCTTAAATTTTTTCACTTGAACTATGTGAGATTTGATTTTTTTGACTAGGATACAAAGGATGACTCTATAAGTTTTAAACAAAAAATACAAATCTATACTAACATTAAGATACTTCTCCAATAAAATAATATCCTAATTAGAGGGTCATATTCCTTCCAGGTACCAAAACCATATCACCCTCAATGGTCCATATTCCTTCTGAGACTCAAACTGATATATTTATTAGGAAATCCCCCCTATAAAAACAGAAATACCAACCAATACCATTACCAGGTCATACCCCTCATGGTCCATATCATCACTTGATCATTCCCCCAAAAAAACTATATCACAATTCAAGATGCATATTCCCTCTGTATATTTCTCATATAGGCCACCTTCACTATGAAACCACACATATCATTTTGGGAACATATTTCTTACTAGGAAATATCAATCATCATCAATACATATTACCTAGGGGTAGTGTAACCCTTCCTAAAAGTTTAATATCCCAACAATACATGGACTTCGATGGCCCACATTACCTTTGAAAATAATCATAAAGGCATACTTATACATAAGTCCCAAACAAACCATTATTAGGTGTCATTCACCTAGTAGTCCATTTTGTATAGATTTAAACTATTTGGATGTGTTTATATTTTCATAACCAAAAAAGGAACCACCACAACCCTTATCACATGAACATAAAAGGTATTACATAACCCATTAATTAACATTGAAATATATAGTTTTTTATTTAATTCAAAAGGATACATCATAATCCCATATCCAAGGTTGGTTTCCAATACCATAACACCTACCACACCCCAAGATAGAAATAAATTCCATAGTACCCAATTGTGTGAATTTAAAATAAATTTTCATTATTTAATAAAATAAAAATATGAATAATCATTGATATATAAAAAAATTCACATCAAGTTTATGGTTTTGATTAAATTACCAGCATGGGGGTAACTAGTCTCATATTGGGATTAAAAAAGGATTCAAAGACATATCTTAAATCTTTAATAGAGTTTCAAAGTAGGAAATAATACCCCTTAAAAGGTTCTTATGAGACTGACCTCCCATCCACTTTACCAACAAGCATTCTAAAGCGTCAGTGGTAAAACCCTAATGAACACTTGCCTTTAGAAAGTATGTATTAATTAATTCCACATCAGGATGTTGAAGATGAGGGAGAAATCATATTTTCCTTTAAAAATAGATATGTAAAACCTTATGTGAATCATAAAATAACCAAAAAATGAGTTACCAAAGTCACCATGAGTTTTTGTTCCATATATTGATTTTATCTAAAAAAATGGAAATCCTGATATGAATTTAAAAATAACCAATAACTGAGTTACCATAGGAATCAATAATTTTTATTCCATATATTTATTTCATCAGAAGAAATATTATTTTTTCCAACTACTACTATTGAATTATAGTATCCTTTTATTTTTGGAGGTATATTGATTGATGAGTAACATGATTCCTTATTTACTAATATAATAAAGCTTTTGATAACTACAAGTGAATAGATTGAATCAATGAAAAAGATAAGTGAGTGAAATTACATTTATTGCATTTGAAATTTTTATTCCCTACTTCAAACATTTATTTACCTATTGATTAAATAATTTCATTTATTTTTTTAGAGTTAAATGATATTGAATAAATCATTGGAATATATAAAGTGTTTTATCTGATTGACTAACATTTATGGGTTACATACTAGTAATAGTGGTATACTTTTATGGGTTATTGGTAGTATTAACCTCTATTTTAAGACCATTAAATATGATTATATTTCTAAATTTGGTAGTAAATTTTATATAAAATCACATCTTAATGATTTTTTATAATAGTAGTTATTCCCAGACTATATTAAATGATGTTTAACATTAGTTATTTTTCTTATATATTGATTTTTTGTTATTATATTTCCATATAATAATAGATATTTTATATATAATTTTATTTCATTAGTAGGTTATATATAAAAAAATATATTTTATGGATATAATATATATATATATATTATGACATGTTTAATATAATAATAAATCTTATATGATATCAGTTTTGATGGGTTATAATGCTAAGTGTTCAACTGTTTATTTATGAATGATAAATGGAATAGAGTTGTTAGAATCGCCACATCACCTCGAGTAAGAATATAAAGTGCATATAATATTGGTTGTTGGAACCATTTCTTAATATGTAAGTCAAATATTAGTTGTTATATATGGTATTTTATTTCGTTTAAATTAGAAATAATATTAAATTATTGCAACAAATTAATGAAATAAAAATTTGGTTGCTAAATCTATGTCTACTCAGACATTATTAGAAACTAAATTAGGTTTAGTAATTCAAGACCTAATGATTTTGGTTTTGGGATTGAATATCCTTGAACATTCATGGTTTTGAGTTCAGAACAAGTTGTTTCAAACCCTTTTGAACACATTTGTATCCTTACTTAAGAGTTGGGTATCTGAATACCATGGTGAGTTTTTGAGTTACATATAGCATTGAAAACCTAATGGTTAGGATAATAGAGGTATAGAGTTAAAGTAATCCATGTTATTTATTAGGAAATTATTTCTATAATAAACTATTTGAAATTCATATATGAAATGACTACCTAAATAAATAACTATTTTGAAAAATTCTAAAATAGACTAATTACATAATGAGATACATATCTCATCCCACTATTGGATATGATGTATTTTAAAAGGTATTATTATTTTAATCAGATAAAATTTAATAAATTTTTTTATTAAATAAATTTAAATCATAATAATCTTCATGAAATAGCCTAGATATGCTGGTACCAAAATACCCAAGCCAATATTAACATATCCAGAAGGGTGTTCTCGATCCCCATGGATTGGTGACTAATACTCGACATCAAAAAAAAAATTAAGGATGAAATGATTTTTCCATATAAAATAATAAGATAACAGGATAAAAGTTAGTATACGAACAATAATCAAGAAGAAAGTACCAAAAGTCATACATGTAAAATAATACCTGAGAAGATAGATAATCAACTCAATGAAACATCAGCCCAAATTTCGATAAAAAATTATAAAAAGGCACAAAACTATGTTTAATAAATTTGACCTTATCTCCATCGGTCACTATCATCACTCCATGGACCAAAGGATAAAGAACATCCATCTCCTCCAAGTAGTGCTTTCCCTTTGCTCGAACCTAACATAATAAAATATAGAAACTCCTGAAGAAAAAGGTAGGGTGTGAGCCAAAAATCCTGTTAGGATCTCATGAATTGTTCCATAATATATATCATAACAATAAATCAATCCTAAATTCTATTTAAATAAAATAAGGAATTTAATAATGTATTATTTTCATATTTAAAACAACAAATGATTTCATTTCAATAAATGAAAAAATATTTCAAACATGGATTAAATAAAATTTTTTATATAAAAGAATTTATATAAATCATTTTAAATGAGTAAAAAAATCTATAATCAATGGAATATATAATCAAAACATACTCAACAAGAATCATTGCTATCTTCCTTGAAGTATGTTAGTCTTATTTCTTATAGAATCCTCACACTTCTTAGATTAGTGGTCATGGATAATCAAGTGTGAACATAGCCCTCATGCTTAGGCAAAATAGTACCTATCAACATCCCATTAAGGATAATCTTGTTGAACTAGGTTTTTTTATAGTTATCATCATCAATACATTACTAGAGGATCAAAATCCTAGTGTTCTTGTCCCAAATAACCCACTAACTAGCTAGTATTTTATGTTCTCAATCAATCAATAAATAAATTTAAAATTATCCCATTTAAAATAAATTATCATATACAATTAAATTTCTCAATTTTCATTTTCAATATAAAAATTCAATTTCAAAACCAAAACATGGGTTTTCATCATTTCCTGCCTTTTAAATAAAAAACCAAAAATGTGTTTTCATAATTTTAATTTAAATCATTAACTAAAAATAAATCTAAAATCATTTCACCAATTCAATCATTCTCAAAATACATCCCATAATTCTAATTCCATTGGAATTGGTGGTTTTCATCAAAATACATTCAATTTTTCATTTCATAATCAAATCATTCCAAATCAAGGTTTTATAAATAAATTGAAATATATTTCAAACAAATAAAGAAAATCAAGGTTTCAATTTCATGGAAAATCTATAATGGAACCATCTACCATTAATCATGGAAATCAAATAATAAACACCTTAAATGGGAACACCAATGATGATCTAAGTCAAAGAAGATCTATGAATCAGATCTAGAATCAAGATCTAACAAGACATGGGTTAGATCCATTTAAATAGATATTAGATCTATCAATAAAATAATTATCTAACTCTATCTATGTAATAGATAAAGGAATATAAGAATAAAACACCGAATAGGTGATCCACTTACCAAAAAGGGATTGAATCTTCCCCTAACATTTTAATTCTTCAAAGTAGGAGGTTCAAGGATCCAAAATCAATTCTTGAGAGCCTCCAAGGAATTAAAATATCATAATAGGATAAAATGGGGTGATTAGTCACTTAAAATAGTGGTTAGGGGAATTTTAAATTAATTTTGGGAGTAATTTAACACTACATGCATGATTTTATGGAGAGGGTCATAGAGCGAGACAAACCATGAACCCTAACAATGCACCCCTACTGGTATTTTGTTTGGGGTTCATGGCCTGGATATATAGTTAAATTAACCATGCACCAACCATGTATTTACCATTTCCATGGGGTTCATGGTTTGGAGGGGTGGACACATAGTTAGACAAATTGTGTGACCTAACCATGTGCCTCCCTCCAGTGGCTCTCTAAAGGGTGCACAATTTGTTGGGATAAACCACATAGTCTTCCCTAATAATGAGCCAACCATTAAAATCCTTTAAAACTTAAAAATTATCCAAATTTAACTAGAAACACTCAAAAAAGACCCAACTAAATGGGAAACAAACAAGGGTTGAGGAATACCTAAAAAATGTAACGAAATGTTGCAACCTCCCCATCATAAAAACATTATATACATAGAAATATTTTCAAGAAGTTTCCATATCAAAGAGATGGGTTAACTAATATCTCATCAGTGACTCACAATCCCAAGTCTCATGATAATCAAAACTATGCTACCATATCACACACACCAAAGGTATCATCCTCCCATGAAATACCCTTTTCTCAGAATCAACTACCCTGAGTGGATTCTTATTCATAGATAAATCAAGATCAATATGCAGATCCTCCCAGCTCAAGATATCAAATGTGTCCTAAAGATACTTCTGGTGTTGTGACACCAAGAACAAATTATGTATCAATTTCAAGTTTTGTGGAATTGATAAATGGTAATCCACTTTTCCTATATGCTTACTATCCTCATAAGGTCCCCCAAAACAAGGTGAAATATTTACCTATTTACCATGAATTTGTTTACCCAACTAAGGTGAAACTTTCAAGAACACCTGATCACCAATAGAAAACTCCAATGGTCGATGATTATGATCAATTTCAGATTTATATTGTCTTAGTATAATCATCATTCTATGATGAATCAACTGAATTGTAGTCACCATCTCTTGGACTAAACTAGGTCAAACCAAGGAAGCTTCATGAATCACTGACCAATATAGTGGGTATTTACACTGATGACCATACAAGTCCTTAAAAGGATTCACATGAATGGATTAATGTTAACTATTGTTATATTAAAACTAAACCATCCCCAAGTGGCTATCCTAATCTCCACCAAAATCGAGGGTGAAAGTGTGACCATGTATTCAAAAATCTATATATACCATCCTATTTGTCTATCCATCTATATGTGGTATGTCATGGTCAAGCTCACCTGAGATCCCATTTCCTCATGGATTCCTCTCAAAAAATGAGAAGTGATCTAGGGATCCATATCAGAGACTATCACATATGGAATATCATGAGACCTTACAAACTTCTATAAATATAGGCTTCCCAAGTTCCCAATTTTTTTGTATCATAAATGGGTCTAAATTGTGTTCATTTAGTCATCCAATTGATCAAAACCATATCACATTCTTCTTTAGATGGGTACAAGGAAAACCAACCACTATTTCCACAAAAATATCATCCCACCTCTCAATTGACACTTGAACTGGATGAAGAAAACTTGAAGGTTTATGGTTCTCATCCTTGACTTGTTGAAAGGTTTAGAAGTGAGGAAAAAATTCAATAATATCTCATATCATACATGGAAACTATAATAATCACCACATATCATTGAACATATTTGTGGTACCTGGGTTCACTGACCACTGAGAACTATGACAGTCTCCCATCTAATCCTTCCTCGTGAAAAAAGGAATAATGTACTAGATTTGGAAACATAAAATACCCTTCATGGAGAAATACCACTCAGTGATGATATCCCCACCATGAATAGAGTCTCTAATTCCACAAAACCCATCAGCATGTTGCTGATCCTGAATGAAATCATGAGATTTCACTCAGAGGAACAACCAATTCTAGGCAATTTCAATCCATGATAAATAGAAAACATAATAAAGACACCAAAGACCCTACTCTCCCTTAATTCAAAGAGGTGTAGAAATATCCATCACATAAGATAAAATCTCTATAAGAAGTGTTAGAAAATCCAAAAAATGGGATAATATTAATGAGTGAGATGAACTGATATCAAATAAAGGAATCACTAAGGAAGAATCTATAGTGATGGTACATCTCAGAGTTGTTGGACCCATATCAACTTCATTTGGAGAGTCTTCCAATATGTGAAGAAGCTTCATTACAGATGCCTTTGGATGGAACCCCTTTGTTTTTGGAAGCACCTTATTTCACCATAATAAATTTAGGTGCTGATGAGATAGTTCCACTATATGGGTTATAAAATATATATATTTTTTCAAGTGACTTGAGAATCCACTAAAACTACAGATCTTGGGTGCCTCAGTGCAGACCCGTTTTGAATTCCTAACCTTTATATACTGGAATCAAGTCAAAGGGCCTCTACTAGGAACTATAGGAGGTATAGAAGAACCTAGATATCGATATCCACGAAATGAATCATCAAGCACCTCCTTTAATGGAACTCAAAAAATATCCCCTGAGATACAAAGGAAACCCCTTCAACCCAGACATACCAGCTAGGTCAAGCTCAACCATCAACACTCTATATAGAACATGATTATAATAATTCAACTTTAGCATGAAAACTGAGGATTTAATATCATCTCTTAGACCCATATTAAATATCCATTCCCTCAACTTCACATTAATCATAACCTCAAGAGAAAAATGTAGAATATTAATAATGTGGTTTTCATATTGAGTCATGATCTTATCACATTGATTTAGATTAATAAACTCCATTGAATTTTCTAAAACCATAGACTCTAGATAGAATAGATTGGTAAAGAGGACCTTATAGTCTTTCCACTCTAAGACTGCATGCTTCTTCATTTTCACCATCGAATACCACAACCTTATGCTAGTATCCTCATTTTGAAGTTATCACACTTCAATTTAGTTGAATCATGTTTATCTAAGAACTCAAAAATTCATTTAATTCCTTTCAACCAATCCTCAGCCTCTTGAGGATCATTTGATCCTTGAAAATCTGGTGTCTTCTAGTAGAGAAACTCTTGTGAACAATCTCTAGAGTCATCTCATTGATGTTTGATGACTAGAACCTAAAGAGAAATTGGCATGATTTATTATCCTAGTTCTTGGATAGCATATGCCACTATCTCAACGGGATTTTGATCAACTAGAGGGTTGACATTCCATAGTTCATTCAAATATCCCTCCTCAAGTTAGTTTAAACAAATTCTCAACGGTAGGATTCTACACACCATCAATAGATAATAAGAGAATCATTAATAATGCCATTAAAACCAACAACTCAAATGGGATTCAAATGACTAGGTTTTTTAGAACACTTAAATAAAATAGCGAATAGACTAGAAAATGATTGAAATAATCATCAAATACACTTTTCCCCACCTCCAATGGTGACTTAAGGCTCATTATGATGAGAGTTTTCTAGGAACTCCCTCATAACTAACTCATAAGTCCCATCAATACTACCTCTTGTCTATGAGGAAACCGAGACCTCATATTGGCTTCAAGAAAATTTGCTCAACCTGAACCTTCGATACCACTTTTTCACAAACCATCCTAGATACCATATTACCTTGATACTCAAGCTATAACAAACATATCCCTAATGGTCTTCCTAATCCCCATGGGATGCGGAATAGAACTTGACATCAAACAAGAATAAATAGAGAACAATTTTTCTATAGAACATCAGAACATGACACGATAGAATTTGGTATATCAATATTCCTCATGAAGAAAGTACCATAATTCAAAAAAGTAAAATGTTACTTGATTAGATATATAATCAACTCAAAGAAACATCAACCTAAACTACCACCAACCACCATAAAAAAGACCCGAAAACTTTTTTAATAATAGGACCTCAACTCCATCGATTATCATCATCACTCCATAGCCTAAAGGATCAAGAAAATCAACCACCTCCAAGTGGATATTTCCCTTTTTTTGACCTGACATTACAAAATCTACATATACCTTAAGGAAAATTTAGGGTGTGAGATAAAAAACCCAGTAGGGTCTCACCAAGTATTCCATAATAGATTCCATAATAATAAACCAATCATTATTTCAATGTAAATAAAACAGGGCATGATATAATGTATCATTTTTGTATTTAAAAAAAATAATATTTCTTTATGATAGATGGTGTAACATCACGAAATTTCCATTCAATTGTTTTATATGTAATTATTTTGAGACCATAAAATTTTACGGCACGTGATTCCGAGGTCTGGAGAGCCTGAAACGGAATTTTGAACTTTTTTTAGGTACTTTCAGTAAACATGCGAGCGTGATTTTATATCTTTTGAACCATCGCTTGGATCAAAAATATGAGGGCACCGTTGGATTTAGAATTTCAGGATTTTCCTATAAATTACTTATATTTTTTTGTAAAGGGTTGAGTGGAAAAGTTATTTTTTGGACTTTTTGAGAAAAATAAAATAAAAATTTCCAATAATTATTTTATTTTCTTCCTAACTTTTGGGTGGTGGATGATGAAGCTATGGGGTAGTAACATGGCAGCAATGGTGTGAATCAACGAGGCTCATTAATGTCTTGTCAAACTCTTATCATAACGACACTTTAATGACGTGTAACATTGACTCTATTTCATAAATAAAATAGTGTAACAACGTGATGTCGCATCATAATGGGAATGCTAGAATGTGATCCTATTTATAGTTCAACATGCTGAGAAAATATGGATTAGAAATTTAGAGAATTCTCTAGTAAACCCCTGACGGACTTCCACCCCAGTGAAGAATGAAGAACACCGGTGAAACATCACCTTCTTCATCATGCCTTTCGAAGATCAGATCCAAGAAGCGACATCGATGTCTTAACCCCTCGAGAACGAACGTGCGACAATGAACTTAAAAGAGGTAGGGATTTTTGATTTATAGTTCTTCCCTATCAATTTCTAGAAACAATTAACATGGGTCAACCCATGAATAGGTTGACCCATGATTTGTGTATTTTTGCAGGAGGGTGTCTCATTATTAGGGTTTTATTTTCGGGATTAAACCTTGGCGTAAATAATTGAACGCAAACCTCGCCGAGCCTCGCCCTTGTTAAAAACTCTAACACAAAGGGCCCTTGCTGACAATAAAAAGGCTCGATCACCTCCAATCATCTGTTATTGGTGGACAAATTCTCAAAGAAAAGGAAATGCATGTTTGAAGGCTTTGTAGTAAAGATATCCTTGACCGAACACCGTTGGCGCAAGTGTTGCAAGGAACAGACCACAAGAGCGCATCTAGTGGCCCGCCGAAGAATCTACTGATGCCTATAGTAGCAGCGGCGGCCGGCCTTGCCAGATGCATGGAGGCAGCGGCCCACACTGGCAGGCTAGACCCGTCCCTCTTCAGGCCGGGCCGGACAAGACTGGGTCACCGGGCGACCAGGCAGGCTAGACCCTCGGCTAACCAGCCCGGGTCCAGCGAGGCCTATTGGGCTTCGCCCACTAGCCAGGTCGGAACAGACTGACCTTGAACCATACCAAGTCAGGTCATGTCTTTCTAAATGAAATGATGTATGTGGAACCCCCAGACAGGGTTGGTTGGGTCGGTCCGACCAGGACAGACCGGGCCCCATCGGAACCGACCCTCTGGTTACTAAAACACTTGTATCATGAAAACTGTACGATCGATTGACAGACTGTTTGCGGCATTGGGACCCTATGTAGGAGGATGATATATTGGAATGCTTTTTTGTGACATTAATGGATGTAGAGATGCAACAAATCTCTTGAGAAGTGGTTCTCCCAAGCGCGATATGTACGGAACCCAGCGGTTGGCTCGGACCTGAAGAATGCTTGATGATGACCCAGTGGGAAGCGGCTCCATGTGAACCAGAATTCCCATGGGGGGGAGTGTCTCTATGTGACCCAGCATTCCCATGGTACTCAATAGGAGGATTACCTCAGTTTGGCCAAGGTGGGAAGAAACTTTGTGTGATCTGGTAGGCCCATGGTGGGGAGCGGCTCTGTGTGACCTAGTATACCCATGATACTGATCAGGGATAAGTACCACAATAGTATATGGTTATTGGGAAGAGACTTTGTGTGACCCTACATACCCACTGTATTCAATAGAGGATGAGTTCTCAAATTTCCGAGGAGTTATACATTTATGACTGTCGATGCTACTATTACTACCCTATAATATACTGAGTGTGATATGTTTTGTGTTTCATGCTTTAATTTGATAATTTCTATGTGGTCCTTATTATTTTGTTTTGGGGTCCCTACTAAGTACAATGTTACTCACCCCTGCACAGGATTCTCCCAGATGTCTTGTGTCTAGGGAAGACGACCGATGTTTCGACAAGGGTGCTCAGGGAGACGGGACTGACGGATGCTACGACAGCGGACTTGGTGGCCTAAGACCAGGAGGGGCCTAGTAAGAATGGGTGGGCATGACATAATACTTCGAATTATAGTTTCTTTACAACTCCCATGATCAGGTGGGGTTTTTTGTGGATGTCCTTTAGAGTTTCTTTTTTGTACTTATTGTTTTCATTCTTTGTTGGGTTTGTATTCTGTCCCACATACTTTCAGTTTACTTGCACTCAACATTGTTTTAGTGGTACTTGTTTCTCTTTTTTTTGTGTTGGGATGTGGTTGGGTGTGTGAATGTGTGTACATGTACTTAGGGAAATGCCTCGCACTTGCAGGTTGATGCCTTCGATGCTAGTCACCAGCCCCTGGTCTTTGAGAGGTGGGCTTGGGGTAGTCATGAAACGTTCCCCAAGGGACGGGTCATGACAAAGTGGTATCAGAGGGTGGTCAGTTCAACCTAAAAGACTAGGAGTATGATGTTTCGTTTTGAGGATAAAGTGTTATGTGTTGTGAGTTGTACTTTTAGATTCAGGGAGTCTAGTGTTGGTGTGGAGAATGATATATCCATACCCCAGGACCATGAATTCTGTTTTCAGATCAATACATGAAAACACTGGCTACATAAGTTTCTCCTTATTTTTGAATATAAGTCAGCTCACCAGGTATAACCTTCTAACCATGGTATATCTTGATCTATCTCAGGATGCATCCATATGGACGACCAGCCAGGATTATGATACGAGGATGGGAGGACAACTCACCTAGCGATGAGGCATCCGTTCAGGGACCAGTTATAGAGATGGCCCCACCAGATGGTGCAATAGTGCTACCACCACCCGATGGTCAACATCTACTTCTGGAAGTTCTGGAAGAGGAAGTTTGTTGGTTCAATTCCTTATATGAGTTTCAGATACAAAGACTTCCATGGTTCATGGGGGAGACAAATCCTTAAGTCACTGTGGACTGGCTGGAGGCTGTGACATGAGTATTCTGCTTAGTGAGGACACCGCCTAACCAGATGGAGATCTTGGTGGCGAGACTTCTACATGGCTTGGTAGGGATTTAGTGGAGCTTGACCATCTAAAATCATGATTAAGCAACCCTCACTTGGGTTGAATTCAAGAGGCTTTTCTGAGAGGAGTTTTTCCATGTGACCTTGTGCTTTGTGCGCATTCAGGGTCTGCTTCACCTACAACAGGGCAACATGATAGTGGATGAGTACTCGGAGAGATTCACAACGCATTCTCGATACAACAAAAACATGGTGCGAGACCCTTTCTTCAATGCTCGAGCCTTAAATCAGGGACTTAGGAGGTAGATCAGGGCATCAGTGTTGTCTCTGAACATCCCCACCTAGACCGTGGTGTAAGAGCGAGCTCTTATTGTGTAGAGATTATTGATGGAGCAGGCGTTGAAATCTAGAGCCGCCAGCAGACCCCAGGTGGTAGAGTCTTCGGCGGGCAGCAAGTAGCAAATGTATGGGCCCATGTGGTCCATGTCTTTTAGAGGATGACCCTAGGACTCAGTGTTGGTGGCCTGGGTCTCCCAGTTCGGAGGGAGTCAATAAAAAGCCAGACAGCACTACACATGCAGCAGAAAGAGAGACATGGCACGTGACTGCTCAATCTACTGTATAGATGACCAGAATAAGGTCAAGTAACCACTGAGGCAATGGAAGCGGTTTGAGCGAGGAGGTCCGCAGGGCAGCAGACATGGCGAAGAAGCTAGTTGAGTGGCAGATGGTGGGCGACAGTTTGAGATGTTACTGCCACCACCCCCAGGTGGTCCACCGCAACCTCATGGTATAGGTGGATAGGGGCGAGCTCAGCTCCAGGAAGCAAAGGCTTATGACCATGGAACTCCATAGATGATCCAAGTTATGATATGTGTCTTCTTCACCCTAGTTGTAGTACCTATAGACAAAGGTTCTAGTCACTCCTTCTTTCCCACGACTCTCGTTTAGAGCTCAAAGATTCCAATGGATCCCTTGGCTCAATCCTTATGATTAGAGACTCCTACAAAAGGGGATTAGAAGATTAAACATTGGTTTTAATAATGTGAGCTTACTCTAGGAGGTGAAAGCTTCGGCTGGGATCTCCTAGTAGCAGCGTTGAGGTCTTATGATGTCATCTTGGGTATGGACTGGTTATCCACAGTCTATACTCAGATCAACCATTTTAGGTGTACATTGTGGTGTTTCCATAGATATTGGAATGGGTTTTCCTTCACCAGCAAGAAGGAAACCCATGCGACACAGGATAGACTCTCTCGAAGGAGGGTGCAGCCGATCACTCACAAGTTGGCTAGCCTAACCCTTGGTGCAGTGGAGGAGAGGAGTTCAAGATTTCATGTAGTGGTGGATGAGTACAAGGATGTTTTTAATAATGAGGTTCCAGGGATACCTCCTCTTAGAGTGTTAGAATTCTGTATCAACCTGTACCTCAGGGTGACACCGATATCCACACTGGTGTATTGGATGGCTCCCACAAAGCCTGGCGAGTTGAGGGTACAACTGGAGGAATTGCAGGAGAAGGGGTACGTAAGGTCCAGCGTTTCACCATGGGAAGCCCTGGGGATTTTTTCCAAGAATTCATATGGGAGTTTGAGGTTGTGCATGGACTTTTGGTGCCTAAACCAGGTGACCATGAAGAACAAGTACCCAATTCCAAGGATTGATGACCTATTCGACTAGTTGAAGGGAGCGAAGTGGTTCACAAAGATAAACCTCAGATCTGGCTATCACCAGCTTCAGGTACTAGATGAGGATATACTGAAGACAACCTTCAGGTGCCAGTATGGACACTATCAGTTCCTAGTGATGCCTTTAGGCATTAAAAACTCCCCATTAGTTTTCATGGGCCTCATGAATAGGATCTTCTAGCCCTACCTCGATCGGTTCATCATGGTCTTCATCAATGACATCTTGGTGTATTCAACGTCAGAGGATCAGAACTGGGGAGAGCTGGACATTGACGATAGGGCAATGTTTAAGGAGTTCCCAGTGGATATAAAGGATCGACATGAGAGGGTCCTACACAGATGGTCGATTCCTTGAGTGCGCGTTTGATGGAAGCATGAGAATCTCCAAGAGATAACATGGGAGCCGGAGGATCAAATTCATGTTAAATACCCCATATTTTTGTTTAGTTGTTGTTCTATATTTTAGGGATGTAAATCCCTAAGGTGGGGAGAATGTAATGTATCATAATTTCCATGTAATTTTTTTTATTTATATGGAATTATTTCGAGACCACGAAATTCGACTGCACCTGATTCTGAGGTCCCGAGATCCTGGAACAGAATTTGGAACTTTTTTTAGGTATGTTCAGTAAATGTGAGAGCATTATTTTATATCTTTTGAACTATTACTTGGATAGAAAATTGTAGGGCACCATGGAATTCATAATTCCAAGATTCTCCTAGAAATTAATTATCTTCAGTCTCCACGGGCAGAACATAATAGTTATTTTTTGAACTTTTTTGAGAAAAATAATAAAATAATTTAAAAGAATTATTTTATTTTATTTCTCATTTTTGAGTGGTGCATGAAGACAGTGCAGGGCAGTGACATGGCAGCAACCATTCACATCAATGAGGCTCATTAATGGATCGACAAACTTGCAGTGTAACGATGCTTTAATGACACAAAACAAGATTCTATTTCATAAATAAAACAACGTAACAACGTGATGTCACTTCATAATGGGTACGCTACAATGTGAAACTATTTATAGTTCAAAGCACTGGGGAAATATGGATTAAAAATTTGGAGGATTCTCTAGAGAACCGCTAACAGACTTCTAGCCCAGTGAAGAATGAATAACGCTGGAGAAACTTCATCTTCTTCATCATGCCTTTTGAAGATCAGAGCCGAGAAGTGATGCCAACGTCTTAACCTCTCGAGAATGAACTTGCAATAACAAAATTCAAATAGGTTGGATTTTTTTGATATTTTTTTCTTCCTCGTCCATTTCTAGAAATGATGAACATGAGTCAACCCATGAACAGGTTGACCTATGATTCATGCATTTGTGCAGGAGGGTATTTCATTCTCAATGTATTGTTTTCAAGACTAAACCATGGAATGAATAATTGAATGCAAACCTCCCCAAGCCTCCCCTTGTTAAAAAATATAATGTAGAGGGTCTGGGAAGAAAAGAACAAGGCCCAAACACCTCTTCTTGTTTATTCTTGGAGGACGCATTATCAAAGTGACGACAAGGTCTGTTTGAAGGATTTACGGTAAAGAAATCCTCACTCAGAGACCATTGGAGAAAGAAGCACAAGGAACAGACCACCTAAGTGCATTCGGTGGCCTGACAAAGATTCTACTAATGCGCTGGTGCCGACAGTAGTAGCCGAGGCCGTCCTTGCTAGATGCGTAGAGGTGGAGGTCTGCACCGGTGGGCTGCGTTGACCGAGAGGCCACGACTCATCAGCAGCTGCTGTGCGTAGTAGGATGCATCGCCAGGTGGGCACCACGTGGAGGGGTGTCCTGCGTCCAGGCCACCCGACAGCCCGAAGGTGCCCCATCCTGTCGGATGTGGTAAGAGTTGGACACATCACTAGGAGGGAGGTGTACAAGATGTGTGGCCCGATTATGTAGAAAACGTTCAGATCTGAGGGGCTATGGCTGACTACCACATCCTAGGGGATCACACCGGCCACACCGCATAGACGACCCCCTTTCTTATGGGCCAATCCCCAAGTGGGCCAGGCCAATCCTACTGCCTAGTGGGCCGAACCCACTCTGGCAGGCCAGACCAGCATTGTTAGGCCAGACCTGCGCCTCTTCGGGTCGGGCTGTACAAGACCGGGTCACCGAGTGACCTTGCGAGCTGGACACTCAGCCAACCGAGCCGGGTCCAACAAGGCCTGTTGGGAATGGCCCACCGGCCATATCGGACCCAACCAACCTTGACCCATACAAGGCCGTACCGAGTCCGTCTAAATGAACTAGGGTATGTGGAACCCCCAGACCAGGTTGGTTGGGTCGGTCTGACCAGGTCAGATTAAGCCTCATCACAACTACCCGTGGTTACTAAAACATATGTATCTTTCATACCACTTGTACAATTGATGGGATGTTGGCAGTGTTGAGACCCTCTCGAGGGTAACAATTTTTTGTCATGATTTTTGGTGACTTTAATTGATGTAGAGATGCGAAAAATTTATTGAGGAGTGGTTCACCCAAGCACGCTACATATGGAACCCGATGGTTGGCTGAGACCTAATGATAGCTTGCCGACGGCCCAGTGGGAAGTGGATCCATGTGACCCAGTAGGACCACTTTTGGGAGCAGCTCTGTGTGACCCGAAGGACCCACGGTACTCGACAGGAGGAGTACCTCAGTTCCGTCAAGGTGGGAAGCAGCTCTATGTGACCCAAAAGGCCCACGGTGGGGAGTGACTCAGTGTGACCCATCATACCCATGATACTAATCTAGGATGAGTACCACAACTATCTAAGGTTAGTGTGAAGAAACTTTGTGTGACCCGGAGGGCCCACTATAATCAATGGAGGAGGAGTTCTCCATTAGCCGAGGAGTTCAACATTTGTGACTGACAATTATACTGATACTACCCTAAAATATACCTGATGTGGGATATCTTGTGTTTCGTGCTTTACTTTGAGATTTTTTGTGTGGTCCTTCCTATTTTGTTTTGAGGTCCCTACTTAGTACTATTTTAGTCACCCCTGCATGGTCTTCTCCACCACGTATTGTGTCTAGTGTAGATGGTCGATGCTTAGACTGGGGTGCTTAGGGAGGCGGGAATGACAAAGGCTACGACGGTGGACTTGGTGGCATAGGACCAGGTGGTGTCTAATATGACTAGGCAGACAAGACATACTACTTCTACTTCTAGTAGATTCACTACTCTCATGACCAGGTGGAGTTTTCTATGGATGGAAATTAGAGTTTCCTTTTCATAATTATTCTTTTCAGTCTTTGTTGGGTTTGTATTCTGGCCCACATACTTTCAGTTGTACATGCACTCGTCTTTGTTTTAGTGGTACTTGTTTCCCCTTTTTTGTTTGTTGGGATGTGGTTGCGTGTGTTTGTGTGCATATAGGTACTTAGGAAAATTCCTCCCACTTGTAGGTTGATGCCTCCAGTGCTAGTCGCCATCCCCTAGCCTTCTGGATGTAGGCTTGGGGTAGTCACGACATGGGCCCTGGGGGATGGGTCGGGATAGATGAAAAAATATTTCACACATATCTTAAATAAACAATTGATACAAAATCATGTGTATAAATCATTTGTTAGGAGTAAAATAGTTCTTTAACCAATGGCATAAATAATAAAAACATAATCAATAAGAACCATGATCATCTTCCCCAATGTTAGTTATTTTTATAGATATATGATCCTCACAATTCTCAAATTATTGATCATGGATAATCAAGTGTTCAAAAAACCCTCAGGCTTGTTCCGAATATGACTCATCAACATCCCATTGGGGATAATAATGTGGGACTAGGTATTTGTTAGAGTTTTCAACATCAATTCATTTCTAGGTGATAAAGATCCCAATTCTCTTGTCCAAAATTTCCCACTAACTACCTATGATCTCATGTTCTCAATCAAACAATAAAAAATGGTAAAATCACCTCATTTAAAACAATCATCATTTATAATTCAATTTCCAACTTTTTAGCTTCAAGATGAAAATTCATTTTCAAAACCGGAATAAGTGGTTTTCCTCATTTCATTAATTTTAAATCCAAAAACAATCATGGATTTTCATCACATCAATTTAACCCATTTTCTCAAAACAAATATCAAATCATTTCATTAATTCCATCATTCTCAAAATTTATCCCACAATTCAAATTCCATTAGAATTGGGTTATTTTTCTAAAATCAATTCCATTTTGAATTTTGAAAACAAATCATTCTCAATTAAAGATTTATAAATGAATTAACATTTATTAAAAAAATAAAAAAAATAAAGGTTTAAATTTATTGTAATATCTCAAATGGAACCTCCGACCATAAATCACAGAGATCAAATGATTAACACAGGCAATGAGAATGCCAACAACGATTGAAGGTGAATAAGATCTAATAAACGAATCTATATTCAAGATCTAACCAGATAGGGACTAGATCCATAGAAACCAAGTTTATATCCATCCATAACATAATTATATCATAGTCTCTATAGAGGATAGAAAGTAATATTGGAAGAGAACACCCAAGAGAAGATCCACTTACCAGAGAGGGATCAGATCTTCCACCAGCACTTTGGTTTTCCAAAGGAGGAGGTTTGAGGATCCAAAATCACTTCTTGAGAGACTCTAATGGAAGGAAATTCATATTAGGACTGAATTGGGTGATTATGAACTTAAATTGAGGGGTTTATAAATTCAAATTAATTTTCATAGTAATTAAAAACCATGCTCATGGGTTCTGGGAGAGGTTCATACGATTAGACCATCTTTTCACCCTAACGGTGTGCCCCCACTGATCTTCTATTGGTGGTTCATGGTTTCGATACACAGTTAAAATAAATATGTTACAACCATGTGTTTATCTCTGTCCATGGGGTGAACAGTTTAGAGGGGTGTCCACAAGATTAGACAAACTAGGAACCCTAACTGTGCATATCCCTTAGTGTCTCTCAACAGGGCACATAATTTTCTAGAATAAACTTCAAGGTCTTTTCTAACCATGTCTCAACCATTTATATCTCATGGAGCTTCCAAAATTATCCAAATTTTACCTAAAACACCCTAAAACAAGACCCACCCAAAAGGGAAACAAACAGGGGTCAAGGAATACCTGAAAACAAGTAACAAGATGTTACAAAAACTATAACACCCCAAAATGATAATGGTGTAAATGACTAAATGATATGACTCATGTCAACATTTTTCACCATTATTTTTGGGATCATTCATGATTAAAACTCTATAGTTAATAATGTTTGTATTAGAGTAGTGATTAAGATGGCCAACCTCTTGGGAAGTTTCATAGGTTGTGTGTGAGTGAGTACAAATCAAACTAAAATAAAAAGTGTTGGCATGTGGGGATAATTATTACTATGATTATCCATTCAGTCATGTGGGTGGGCCCCAAGTAAAGGACCACATGTCTACAGGGAAACTTGTGGTTCTTGGTGGGCCAGGACCTAATGGCTATGTTAAGGCAGGGTGTTTGTGCTATTAGTGGGGCATAGTGTTGCATTCGTATTAGAGGAGAAACTCTCTGGGAAGTGTGATGGAACTATCTGTGATGATATATATGGTCCAAAATGAGGATTTCGTGATATAAAGGGGGTTGAATATAACACCCCATAATTATAAATGGTTAAATGAATAAATGATATGACTCATTTCAATAAGGTTATACTTTCTTTTTGGGAGCATGCATTATTAAAACATTACAATTAACCATGCTTGGTTTGGAGTAGTGATCATGATGGGTAACCTTTTGGGATGTGTCACATGGTGTCAGTGAGTGAGGAAAAATTTCATCCAAATAATAAGTGTTGAAATGTTGGTAAGGTCATTAGTCTAATGATCTGTTTGGGCATATGGGTGGGCCTCAAGTAGGGGACCACATTTCTTTTGGGAAAATGGCGGTTCCTGGTGGGTCAGGACCCAAAAAACATGTTAATGTCGGGTGTTTGTGCTATCAACAGGGATCATTTGTTACATTACTTGTCAAATAAAATCTTATTAAATAAATAAAATGGTACACTCATCATAATAAAATACATTCAGATCAATATATAAAAAGTTTTTTCCAATCGAATAAGATTTCTAGACTAGTATAGTGACATATAAATCATTCATAATAAAGAAAAAAATTATATGTATTAGATAAATACCTTCTTAATTAGTTAAATTTTAATGTTATTGAATATAATAGATCTATTTTTTACAAGATATATATATATATATATTCACTTTTTTTCAAGGGAGTCTTTTTAGATTGAATTTAACTAAATGGAATTTTATTTTCAATCATGTAATTATTATAATTTGATATATAAATGACTTATAGAAGCATAAAATATTTATTATGTCTTAATATTTCTATGGAAATAATTATTCAATTATTTTTGGAAAAGTTCCATTGATTTGAATGTGTTTCATAAAATTTTACCAGGTCTCATCAAATTTTTGAGAATAACTAATAAAGGCATCAGTTTTCAGGCCACTAGTATTATGTTGATAGTAAAAATGGGTAAATTTTTAGGCCATAAGATAAATATTAGATAATCCAATAGTTTTACTCAGTCATTGAATATTATAGGTGGAGCTATGAAACATTCTCAATGGATCAATTCTGATGAAACTAATCAATATAGGAGAAATTTTCTATAATACATAAAATATTGTTTGAAGAAATATTGAGAGTCCATGTTACTTATTAATTTTATAAAATTAAATTAATCTATTTTAAAAGTTTTATAATACTGAATGTATATTGTATAAGTGATGTAAATATCTATTTCATTTTATAACTCAAGAAGGATTGATGGATAGAGCATGAAGATTTCATTCAAATAATAGAGAAAGGGTTTCCCTAATACGGAGCTGGATGCAGAGGATTATGTGAAATCTTTAATTAATCTATAATAGAGGATGTATATTTTTATATTAGTTATATTATGTGATAATAGAAGTTATTTTTAAATAATGAGTTACTATAAATAAAATGAGATAATGTATTTGGTACTCTTGTTTTATAATTCATCAAATTATATAATAGGTTTGTAACAAATATATATATATATATAAAAGATTTTATTCCAAAAATTATATAAAATATGTGTGAAAAAATTCCTACTACCTAAAAACTATATATTTTAAAATATAAAATAATTTTTGTAATATTACTCCCAACACATAGAATACCAAATATGATATGGATACAATAGTATTTTTGTTATACATTTACAAAAAATAAATAAAATTTTATTTATTTAACAAAAGAAAAGTAACTTAGAAATATATTTTGTAGAAACTATTTCTTTAAGAGGATAATTGAAGTATGATTGAAATCAAATAATTTCAATGTATAACAAATAAAATATTAAACCTGACATATTCAAAGTTATATCCACTTTATATCCTAAAATATTTTATTACATATTAGTAAAAAACTATTAACATAAAAAACTTATTTTGTTACTAAAAATATATGAAAGAAAATTTTGAATAAAATGTTTTTATAATGATGATGATGATGATGAACTTAGAATGTTTTATAAGTAAATAATATAAGTTATTAACATCACAATATTTATTATTCTAAAGCAGGTATGGATGAATACTACGTCTAAGGAGTTTCATATATGTATCATGAATTAAATCCCTTTATTATTCAATCTAACATTCTGTATATGTTTTACTATTCAAAGAATTTAGTGGGAGGATATGATCACTTAGAGATGTGATTGGAATTATATAGATATGTGATGTTTTTATTAAAAACATAAATGTGAAGTGAGAAAAAGTCCTCTTTGTTTTAATTTCATATAAAATATGATTATATTCGAATAATTAAATATGATTTTATAAATGTCTTAGAATTATTTAAATAATATATAAAGAATCGTGATATTCACTAGGAAATTTCTACCTTATCATTCTTCAATATTGAATAAATATATATCGAAAAGTGTAATGATGATAGACCTGTTAAAGTATGACTTTGATTTTTCCATAATCGATAGTCATCATAGGGTGTTAAAGGTTTTGATGAAATTTTATTATTAGAATGGGTTATGTTTTGTATAGAGATATGAAACATTCTTAAGATACACAAAAACAATTTTATCTCCTAGATTAACAACCAAGTATACGACATGGTGTGCCAAATATTAGGTATTTCATATAAAATTGGTACATGCTTCATATTTAATTGACATACATCAATTTGGAAAGACACATATCATATGAAACTTCATACTGAGATATTTTTATTATGTCTTTTTTGAGTCTGAGGTTATCCTGTTGTTGTTGAGTATGTTTTTAAACATGTTTTCAATTAATAATTAATAAAGATGATATTTTTCCTTTAGTATGAAGAGTATATAAGGTGGTCCCTTGATTGAGATAGGCTCAAAAAGTTTTTTGAAATTTCCATATAAATTACATGTTATGTCCTTTTCATTTTTGATAAGGGGAATGTGATCTGATCATCCACTTGGGTGAATGTAAAATGATATGTTCATTCATATAGTAAGTCTATAATAAAATAATTTTAAATATATGATTTGGATATATGGTATTGAAATACTCTTTGTATCATGATCACTTAATGTCTTGTACATAGGGATTATATAATTATGTACACTTGAATATGATATTGTTGGTACACACAAGTAAAAAAAGATACATGTATTTGATAGAGTATGTTCCATATCCCTTTATTTCATGAGTAACAATGATTTTTTTCTAGAGTCCATTATTTTATTTCAATTATTAATCCATGGAATTAATAATTATTTTCAATTCTATAAATTTTTACAAGGTCATGCTTTTTATTCGTATGAATGAGGAAAAAATTTATTATAATGCGGATGTATAAAATTTTAAGATCAACCCAAAAAGGTTTTTGATGGATATCTAAAATAAGATTTGGATATATTTTCATATGTTGTTATATATAATTTATTTTGTGGAAATTAATGGTAACATTTTGAAAAAGAGTTTTTGAAGATATCTGAAAGGAGTTTTAGATATGTTTTTATAGTTTTTTACATATGATATGATATAATATGAAAATGTGATAAGTATGTGAGGTATTAAAATTCGTGAGATATTAAAGAAAATATTCACTAAAGGAAATTTCATAGTGTTGTGGTCTAAACCATTTCATGCTCCATATTGGGATATACCAAACTATTGTAAATTTAACCATATCATAAATCTATTCATGGTAGTATATGTTTTATTAAATAATGCATGATAAAATATCTCCATATATTATATTAATCTATAAAAAATTTATCCTTAAATAATGTTTTGATAATATTGAATATATAATTTAATAATTTAAATGTTAAAATATTAATCTCTAAATAAGAGTTAATGGTTGAAAATGTTTTAACTCCCAAAATGTTTATTAAATGTTTAATTTAATAGGTTAATTTTTTTTTCCAATGAGTGTACTTGGATGTATAACATAAATAGGTTCTTGGATTGTGCATGGGTGTATTACATTAGGTCTAAATTACTAAAACTCTTCTAAGTTGATGCTCCAACTCTCTCTCTATTCCAATTTAACCTAACGTTTTAGAAAAGTATATAGAATAGAGAATCATTCCCAATAATTGGGATATTATTACAACACATGTATACCATTATATCATTATAAATCTCATGTAGACAATCTTGGATAGAATAAATCTAGAATGAAAATGTATATTGACCTTCATTTATTTAATTTAATCTAAATTAATGTAGATATATTTTTAACATTATTTGTTTTTTTATGTATTCCATTTCATTTGGATATGTTTAATACTCTATACACATATCAATTCATTCTTACTTTAAATTATTTAAAATTTATATTAATGTTTAATTTAAGATATATGAATTCAATTAATCTGTATTTATATTTTTATAATAATTAACTAATTTATATCATATTTCATGTTCTAAATTATTTCACAATATTGTTTCTTGTTGTAATTCCAAAATCAAAATGATTTAAAGATCATAGGTACACTTCTATACCACTTATGTGGCCATAGGACCTATCTAATACGTTTTTACCTTCATTAGGTACATTATCTACACTCTATATACTCTATTTTCTCCAATAACATCATTTTATATTCACTCATATTAATTATGTTCTCTCTCTACTCCCAATGCAACCACTTTGGATTCAAGAGTTTGTCTATATATAGAAAAGGGGTCATTCAACTAGTGAATCATCAGGCTTTGTATAAGCATGTGGTTTACTCATTACCATTACAATGTTTTTGGAGTGTAATTATTAAATGTACATACTTTTTATTGTGAAAAAAAATATTACATATTTATACTAATTATTGAAAACGTTTATTGAAAATATCCATAAAATAACATGAGAGAAATAAACATGAAAAATTGTTTCCCAGATCATTGATAATAGTAACTCAAGAGGGGGGGGGGGAGAAATAAATTCATAAATATCACTAATAAAAAATAAATTTCCAACTTTAATTAAATTTTCTCAATTTTTGATTATCAGATTATATTAAGTAGTGAAAATAAATAAAATACATGACACAACATATTTTTATAGTGGTTTAGGGTTTTTAGGAAGCATCACTAAATCCACTCTAGAAACAATCAATATAGGTATTGGGATTTTATGTAGATCAATTTTGTATGGATCTCACAACTTGGTACAAGATACTAATACATAGTTTGTTAAATATTATAGAAATATATTTTACTAGGAAATTTATTTCAAAGGTTTTAAAATTTCACACCCTCACACTTAGTATAAAATGTGCGCTTCTCCAAAAATAGAATCCATATAGATTTTAAGTTCTATTTAATATCTCATTGTTGTATTTTAAACTAATAGTTGATGAGTCTTCTTTAGAAAAAAAATTTATAGCTTTACAAGATCCACATTCATGTATGAAATTATCTAGAACACACAAGAACAACACTAATGATTTTTTACTTTATTATTATTAATACTATTATCAAAATAAATATAACTTTGAGTAGAAACACTACTCGATTAAATAAGTAGATAGAACAGTAAAAAGTTAAATATTTCAAGTTCAATACCACACTGAGGATGGATATTCTATATATTTGTATTTTATTCTATTGATATAATATGTATAATAACACAAATCCAATTAAGTCAAAATAATCATTGATATTATTCTTAATAGTTGGAATTCTCATAGGTGCTCGACTCTTATTTCTTTTAGAAATAATAGATCATAATGATATTGGTTAAACTGTCTTAAAATCATGATCTTATAAGTGAGATAGTTCAGAGATTAGAAATATTATCCTTTAAAATAAAAATCCAAACATGTCCATGAAAATATTAGAAATTTATATTTTACTTCATACATAACATCTTCTTCAATATATATATCATATATAATATATTTCCTTCACTACATATGATGTTATACTAAGAAAATCATGAAAATCAAGGTTTATCTATTAGCTCAACTGAATAGGTAAGGTTAATATATTCATATGTGTGTTTCATTCCTTTATTAAACATAAAATACATAAAAATTGTTTCTAAATTCCATATGATAGTAAAGATTTAATACATTTAAGTATACAAGAACATACAAATAACATCTAATTATCAAGGAATATATAATATTAACCACTATATCTATAATATAAAAGACTTAAAAATATTTATTTAACTGAAATATAGTAACTTATAATATATTGAAAAACTAAGTACTGTATTAAAAATAATAGAAATTTCACTTAAAGTAAAATCATAAATAAAATAAATAATGATTTTTTCAAACATAAAAGATAAA
The DNA here is from genome assembly GCA_963277665.1 of Viscum album. NCBI lineage: Eukaryota > Viridiplantae > Streptophyta > Magnoliopsida > Santalales > Viscaceae > Viscum > Viscum album. Next base: position 654,516,955 of record OY728153.1, read on the forward strand.
TATTTTCTTGCTTATATTAGAACACTAAAATTATTCAATAAATATGTTAAATGTTTAGAGTTTGAAAATTTTAAAATTAGCTGTTCCAATTTATATTTATGGGGTGCCTGTGAATGATACCAGACTCTAATACAAGATGATATTAGTGTACCTAGTTTATAAAAAAAATATTTATTCCCACCACCTATCATTATTGGATTCATTTTGATTAGAATAATCATATATTTGAAGAATAACTTAAGATAATTCAAAATAAATATATCTTATTTAATATATCTATTCTTCTTATATGGTATACTAATAAAATTATTTTAACATATGTCATTGGAAGTTCATTTTTCATTTTGATGTGTATTTCCACATTTTTTGTCAATTGGAATTGAAATTATTGTGGAAAAAATTGAAGTACATAATGTATAGGTTATGTTGTAAGTTTAATGACACCTCTTTGATTATTTATAACATGTATGACAATATACCTGAAGGGATATTCCAATATTAATGGAAATCAATTTTGGATATGAATTATATATATTTTGACAAGGTATTTGATATTTTCATATTAAAATTACATTTATTTCTTAAAAATAAATTATTCCTTTTTCATATTAACTTTTTTATAAGAATTTAAAAAAACTCATCAATAATGGAGAAAAAGGTATTTATATATAGAGTTCTTTATGAAAGATTTTTAAGTGAAGAACAATAAAGAAAATGTTTTAAATATTTTTAAATAAATACTTTTTACAAATTACTAAATTAAATTTTTATAATTATTTTTTTGTCTTTTATGATATATGATAAAGAGGAAGATCAAGAGGTTTATCAGACCAATACCTTGTTTTAAATCCATAAGAAAATAAATATAAATTGTGAAAATAAAATTACTGAAACCATGAGATAAGAAATTTATATTAAAAATTTATTTTCTTAAATTAATATTTTTTTAAAATTATATTCTATTTAGTGACTAAAATTCATGATTCATGGGATCAAAATATTTACAAGTTACCATATGTCTTCCAAAGTGATGTTATTTCCCATGTTTTGGGTAGGAGTGTACTAGTCATGTGTGCGGGAGGGATTTTAGACTGTCCTTATCACTAGTCTTTAGGATATGTTTATATATATTCATTATTTCACCTCCTTTTATAGGTCCTTTTACTATTAATATTCAGGATTTTGAATCAAAATAAAAAATTATGGCAATAGAGAACTGAGCATATGATTAAGAGTCAAGATCTATAGATATGGAGGAGTAATTATTAGAACTAGTGAGTTTATTGGATTGTTTATTTTAGTTCATTATTGGGATAATTATTGCTAAAAAAAATTCTATATACACTCAACTCTGTTGGGAATAAATTAGTTACATTAATTATATTATTTTTACATTATTATAACAGTTATTTTAACTATGTTTTCTATAGTCAATATACAAGTGAAACTAATATTTATTCTAAATTATATTTAATGAAAGGACTAGAGTCTTGTAGCATGATGAATAATATAAATAATAAATAGAATGAATCATGAGGAGATACCATGTCTTACCATGTAGTGTGAGGGTGATATAAAATCCTATAATATATATTATTTTTTATGTTTCGATATTTATAATATCTTATTTTATGTATTTTCAACAATCAATTAACCAAAAAACTATTTCATACTTAATTAATAACGTGTTCTGATGTTAGTAATTTTCATGTCATAATTTTTATATGCTTGTTATTATAAAATAAAATTATATATATTATTGAGTTAAATGTATTTCTATATGGAAGGAAAAAATGTATTCATTATCATGATTTATCATTTGGGAATTTTCACGATGATTATCGATGGTTTAAACAATCATAAAATTAAAACAACTTCTAAAAATATTCAAATATTTAAACCGTCATTGTATATTAAAAAAACTTCCTTCATTTATTAAAAATACACAACATTACATTTAATGTTAGTTTAAACCACCACCAATTTAGGAAAAAATAAATTTTATAAATCAACATTATAAAAAATAAAATGGTTTAACCAATCAATAATTTACACAAAAATTATCAGTTTTGAAACCATCGCTACAAGAAACTAGGTAACATCAAAATTTCTTCCAATTAGTGATTTAAAAATATTTTAAATAAATGCCACATATTTAAAAAAATAAGTGATAATTATTAACTATGTAATAAGTGAAATTTTTATAAAATATATCTAACAAAATAGTAGAGGTTATAACTACCACATATTACATAAATAGTCACGGGTAAATGGTGTTTTCTTCATAGTGATGGTAGGTGAATGAAGGTGAATCTAATCTTTGGGAATTAAATGTTTTTGTGGACATATATATATATATCAATGATCACTTTATACAAGTATATACATCATTGAATGAAAGTAATGAATTTAATCCATAAAATGGAATGATAAACCACTGTAGATGGGATATTTTGATCTATTTGTGTTATTTTTTATTATATGTTTTTTCAAATTCATGAGTTCCTTCATCCAAATCTTTGTGAATTCATTCATGGTAATATAATCTATATTTAAATGGTTTATCTAGTAAGTGAGAACCAAATACATTTATAAGTACTCATAGAATGTAATTCTTCGTTTTTATTATAGAGATTTAATAATGTGTTAAAGTATATAGTAATAGATGATTGTTTTTATGTTCACTCTTATTCATGTTGTTTATCTATTTTGTTAATTTATTTAATAATTTCATCCATATGTTTTATTTTATATATGATGTAATTTAATAAATTAGTATATGAGTGTCTAGTTATTACTAACATGTGAATGATAAATAATGATCCTAGTTTTTATTACTTGAAATTCACCTCACCCAATTTGGAGTTGTTTGAGTAATAGGATATAATGGTATTAGTCATTTACATATAGATTACTAGGTGATCCGATCTCTAAATATATGAAAATGTTACTAACTCCTTGTAAAAATATTATATCATAACTCACAAATCAACTAATCTCAAGGTGATTGGTTAGTGATTTTACACCTACTCACAAAACAAGATGAAAAGTGAAAATTAATTATTCTAAAGGACTGTTATGGAATAGACTTGGTGATATTAACATGAATAAATCATAAATATCTCATTAAATACATTTTCTAAATTGTTTTATTTATTTATAGTTTTATTCAAAATGAATATATACATCCTTGAACCATATTTCAACAACAAAAACAACTATACAAATTACATCTAAACACTAATGAGTTAAAAAAAATTATATGAAGGAAACGAAACAAATGAAACATTAGTATTTTTTCTGAGTTAAAGAATAAAAACACGGAAAAATTAGCATCTGAACATTTTTGTAATCCAAAAGGATAATTTATAATTATTAATATATGATGTTATAAATAAGTATAACAAAAATAACTATCACCTCATGAGTATACAATCCTTAAACAATATAAAGGTAAACAGGAGAAAACAACAAAAAAGAATGTGTATGAACTGTAAAATCAACTTGATGAAGATAAAATCTCAAGGAAGGATATGGGAAAGAATAATTTATTGGAAAAGATAAAATTTTTTATCAATTGATTTGAGAAATGTAATTTAAAAGAATATATATGGGGATAAATTTCTAAGTAGGTGCATAAAACATTTAATAATGATATAAATAAATATCTCTCTCCTAGATTTTATCAAACATATCCATATATGAGATACACTATACCCACACTCTCAGGTCTTGTGTTGTAACCTTAAAATACTCATTACATGACTTGAAATTTAGTACATACCAAAGACTCCTAGAAATTATATAGATTACTGTATTTGGAAACTAATACATAATAAATTAAAAATATTCCACCAAAATTTATAGTGAACAAATACTTGATATATCTCTAAACCTGTAGTCATTCTAATCTATGAAATATAATTATTTTTATTTGGATTTTGGGAAAATAAGAAATGCGTAATATCATATGATCTGTAAGGTTAACAGTAATATAGGTTGTGTGTTGAGGAAAATTACTCTATAAAGTATTGAATAATCATAATAAAGAGTATGATACATTAGGAAATCAGGATACATAAAGAAATAAATATACATAAAGAGATCATGATACATTAGTAAAACATGTAAAGTGTAATATCATAAATAATAGGTCAAAATACACCCTATGAAAAGGATATGCACTAATTTTATAGTAACATAATGGACCCTATAAAAAGGAAACCTTCTAGCTCCTGGTAACATAATCATACAATTTACATAATATATCGATTGACCTTTTGACAAGTATACCCGATATTTAAACTAGAACATAATTATTCCATATACATAGTATATTCATGGACCCTATGAAAATGCTACCCACTGATTCCATGGTAACATAATCATTACATTTACATAGTATCTTTATATCCCCTCTGTCAATGCTACCTACCAATTCCATGATAATATAATCATGAAACATAAAAAATATATCCAGATGAAAACAAATTAACCAACTCAATGAAAGGATTTTCTTTCACTATATAGGTAATGATAGAATAAATAATTTTCATGTTTATTAATATGCATTATATAGTTATATTCATTATAAAAATATTAAGTAATTTTTAAACCAAAAAGGAAATAGTTTTAATTAAACTCTTTTTTTTCAAGTTTCCATTAAAAAGATTAATTTTTTAATTATAGAACTTAAAAACAAAAAAATTAATTTTATTTTTGAAGTAATAATACAAAAATTTACATATATTGATTTTTTTTGTTTTTTTAGAAAATATTAATTTTTAGATGAATAGTGAAAAATACAAATTTTTGTAAAAATATCATTTATTTTTAATGAATTAAAAAATTTAAAATTACCATTGTGTTTTTAAATTTAATTAAAGTAACATAAGTATTATTTATTTATATTTATTCCAATTAATTACTTTTGAATCATTTTTATATTGTCTTCTAATATAAGTTTATTTTTGTGTTTAATAACTGTTTTTTTCTGAAAAATGTTTTAAAGTGAATAATGCTTCTATATTTTAATTAATTACAAAAATTCCAACTGAGTAACGAGTTAAATTAAATTAATATATTATATAAAAATAAATATTAAATAAAATTCATTCAATTATTATTATTATTCATATAGTTAATATAAAATCATTTTTTCTTGAAAAATACACTTCTTGAAAATCCGCATTTTGGTCGTGTCAGCGGGTTTATTTTAAAATTATATTCTGAAAATTATCTGAAATAAATTTAGTAATATGTATTCCATATTTTTAATCATCATAATTTATATTATATCATAAGGATAATTTAATTTTTGTTCGTAATTAATAGTGAGAACAGAAAAAATCTTTTACCGTGGTTATGTTAAAAATATATTTATATGTGGTTAAACTAAAAGGATATGGCTTAAAATTACCTAAACACTTGTCTAAAATCCATTGTATGGATATATTTATACCTTATAATGTATAATTATTGATAATATTCCATTTTTAGACTTTTTTCAAGTGAAAAATGTGGGTAAACCTTTTCCTTTTAAAAATTGCAAGTGTGCCACTCACCAAAATTATAAAATAGAACACCTTATCCTATCCTATTCACACCTTAAAATACATTTATATTGGAAAATAACTACTCATATATCCTCTTTACATACCTTCCCATGAAAATTAGTCATTATTTTGATCATAAATCCTTATTAATAAGGAATTTTGTGCTTACTTAAGGAGATTGTCACGACCTGTCCCCCGGGGCCCATGCTGTGACTACCCCAAGCCAACATTCCATAGGATAGGGGCTAGCGACTAGAACCAAAGGCGTAATTCCCTAAACTGGGAAGGAATTTCCTTTATAACTGTAAACACACAAAATAGATCACACAGCTGAATACAAAACACTAAGTAAAACTGTAAAACAAGAGAGTGCTGAAAAGTAAAGGGGGCCAGAAATACAAGCCCAAATGTAAAGTACCAGTACAACTGAAATGGACAAAACAACTGAAAGGTAAAAAGTATCTCTTGGATCATCCACCACGTATCCTACTTGAAGGGTAGGTACTGATAGACTCCTCATCACTCCACGTCTATCGGTCTCCTCTGAGTACCAACACGTCATATGGTCTACCTCCAGGTACCGTCTAGTCCTAGTACTCTCTGCCTCAGTCAATGCTGTCCGTCGTCTGCAACCAACACAATGAGGTGCGGGCATAGCCCGTGTAGGGGTGAGTATAACGATACTCAGTAGGGACCTCGAGACACTCAAGGTCTCACAAAATCTAACAAGGATAAACCAAAAAGTATGAATTCAATATATAACACCACTTAGGTATATGCCCGTACATATACCTAATTTATCAAGTAATCCATCTCAATCATGAGGTAAACACAAAAGTTACTGACTCAGCTCAATAAGGATTTTATTCACATTATTGAAACCTTGGCTGCTGGAGAACTCATGCTCAATCAAGTACAGTGGGCCTACCGTGACACCAAGGTGCTTCCCACTAACCTTGGACTGCTGAGGTACTTCTCCTATCAAGTATTGTGGGTCTATTTTGTCACCAAGGTGCTCCCCACCATGGGTATGCCACATCACCAAGGCACTCCCCCTCGTAGCCTGCTGAGGTACTCTTCCTGTCGAGTACCATGGGTCTTCTGCAACACCAAGGTTCTCCACAGTGTGGGCCTTCCGCAACACCAAGGCACTTCCCACTGGGCTAGTCGAGTCACTCCGAGTTGAAATGGTCAGCAATTGTCAGGTATCGGCTAGATATTAGGTCTCTGCACTTTGCTCGCTGATCACCAAAAGGATCCTCTCCACGAGCTACTGGTCGATACTATAACTGTCACGAAGTCCCACAAAGAATTATCTCAAAGGTCCACCATGTCATAGGGGTCTCAATGCAACAGATGGCGCGTCAAACGAACGCCTGGTCTGTGAGTTATTAGCCTTTTAGTCCCGGGGCCCGGTTGGATTCATGCATGATCCAACCTGTCTGTAACATAACTGTACCCCAAACTCTAGTGGGGTATACTCAAAGGGACCGTCATGATCCAAGATTACTAGGGCCACTTATGCCTCATCAAACGGATTCCCGGTGCCAAAGATATGGCCAAAGAAAGAAAAGGGGCGGTAATGGGCCCGGGTCCAGTCCGACCCGGTCGGACCATGTCTGGGCCGACCCGGTCTGGGTTGACCCAATAAAACTTATTGGGTCTCGCCTAGCCCATTGGGTGGGTCGGCCTGTTAGGTTCAGCCGAACCCGCTAGGCCCAGCACAGCAGGCCGCGTGGGCGGTTCGGGTCGGGCTTAGGGTCGTTTCGGCCTAGAGCGCTGCGAGGGTGCGGTATGGGGTGTGCAGGTCGCACGAGGAACGCGGGCTGGTGCAGTTCGGCTAGGTGCACGAGGGGTGGACGAGCAAGCCGGCGAGGTGTGTCCAGGCCAGTAGGCGGCTAACGGGTAGGGCGTAACCTGGTTGAAAGGCGGCTGGGCAGGGCGCTAGGCGGGCCGCCGGGAAGGCAAAGTGGCACGACCAGGTGGTGTCTAGGCATCCCGGCTTGGCGCTTTTTAGGCCGGCATGTGCTAGCGGGGTTTCGGTCGGGGCACTGGGAAGTCCGAAGGTGGACGGGAGCCGGGTGGCGCGGGCAGGTCGACGAGAGTCTGGGGGGTCGGCGCGGCTCCGGCCGGCGGGCGGCGCGATTCGTCCTGAGGTGGCGGAGCCAATTCAGTCAGAGTGTCGCGAGGGCAATGCGGTTCGTGGAGGTTGCAGGAAGTGCATCCATTGCCTTTGTCGTTCCATCGCCTCATTGCTTCGTCGCCATACCATAGATCATCATAAACAAGATCGACGGTGGGAGTTGAGCAATGTTAGTCTGGCCCACACCCTCCGCGGTTAGGGTGATTACAATTGGGTCATCAAGGTAGGAGAATGATGAACAACAACTCACCCATCAAAGGAAACATATCCTCATTCTTCATTTTGAAAGAAAAGAAGAAAATACAACATAAAAGAAAAAACCCCTATCTTTGTTCATTGATCGTAGAAGAAGTCGTGGGAAGAAGACGAAGGTGATCATCATTCGTCGCATCCACCGTACACTTCCAATTCTGATCTTGTGCATTGGATCGTTGACGATGATACAGAGGGAAGGGCAGTTGAAGACGTTCCACGTCGGTAGGATCTGAGGAAGAAGTCGAAGAAGGTTGGCATTCTTCGTAGTCGAAGGCATTCTTCACTGGGAGATGGGGTTCTTCGTTGGGAGCTTTCTCCCAATAATCCTCCTCTCAAAGCTGCCACTAAAATGAACAATCCTAACTAAAAGTGATATGATTTCCCCAATTTAATTGTTTCCACAATATTCAAATTAGGGAAATTAATTACTTAGGTTTGCGTATTAAGGATGGATCATTGGTAACATTAAAGTTAGAGGAGTCAAGAGGCTCTCCCTCAATAATGATGGAGAGTTGAGAGGTTTTCCTCTCCTCCCATTAATAGGGGGTTTAGTCCCTTGTAGTCCCCTCATCATAACCTCTTACAGGAGGTTATGTTCAGGTGGGCCCCACCACCATAACCTCTCATGGGAGGTTAATATGTGGTTGTATCACCTCCAACTTCCATGATGAGGTTTTCACCAAAAAATAAAAAAAATTCACACACTTTATTTTTATTTAAAACATTCTCTAAAAACCCAAAAACTATCTTTTAATCTTGACCCACTATCGATATGGTGATAGTCTTCTTAAATGAATACCGGCGATGCAAGTTCAACGACATCCTCAGATTTCAATTCTGTGCACCAATTCAAAAGTTATAAAAAACCCACTCGTATGTTTACTGAACATACTCAAAGAAAACTTCAAAAATTGATTCCGGGCACACCGGGCCTCAGAATCACCCACCGCCAGTTTTTGCAGACTCGTAAAATTCCCATGTATTTAAGGAAAAAAAATTCCATGGATGTTCTGGGTATTTAAATTATACCCACCTCAGGGCTTTACATCCCTGTAAGATAAAACTCGAAGAAAGGAAAAATGTGGGGGTACTGAGCATGCATATAAGCCTCCTTCTCCCATGTGCTCTCCTGGAGGTTCCCGTGCTGCCAGTGAACGCGCACCAGAGGCATAAAATTTCCATGTAGGACCTTCTCTTGTCGATACTCAATCTACACTAGAACCTCCATGAAATTATACCCATATTCGACGTCCAACTCTCCATGGTTGATGATGTGGGAAGTGTCATGCACGTATCTACTAAGCTAAGATACATCGAAGACATCGTGCACCCGGTGCAACTGAGTTGGAAGAGATAAGCGGTAATCCACCTCGCAAACCTTGCTAAGGACCTATAAATATCCGATGAACCTCAGAGATAACTTTCCACCTCATCCAAATCTTCATATACCTCATCGAGGCAAGACCCATAGAAAGATGTGGTCGCCATCCTCGAATTCCAGAGGTCAATGTCTCTTGTCAGCATATGACTTCTGTCTGCTCTATGCAGTCTTCATCTACTCCTGGATGATCTGAACCTTCTCCGTGGTAGCCCGTACCATCTCTGGTCCCACTAGTGCTGACTCCCTAGGGTCTTTCCAGCACAAGTGTGATTTGAAAGGTTTCCCGTATAATGCCTCAAAAGGTGCCATCCCAATTGTGGAGTGATAGCTGTTGTTGTATGCAAACTCTACCAAAGGTAGGTGATCCTCCCAGCTATGACCGAAGTCGAGGACACAAACACGTAGCATGTCCTCAAGGGTCTTAATGGTCCTCTCAGTCTAGCCATCCATCTGAGGATGGAAGGCGGTGCTCAGATGAATTTGCGTCCCAAATGATTCCTGCGACCCCTTCCATAGTCGGGAAGTAAATCATGCGTCATGATCGGAGAGAATAGAAGAAGGTACTCCATGTAGCTACCCAATATTTTGCACATAGATGTGTACCAATACCTCTACTAAACCCTGCTCTCTAATCAGTAGGAAGTGGGCCGACTTGGTGGGTCAATCGATGATCACCCAAATCAAGTCATGACCCCTAGATGTACGTGGAAGTCCTGTCACGAAGTCCATGGATATCCCATCCCACTTACACTTTGGGACCTCTAAAGGCTGAACCAAGCCTACTGGTACCTGGTGCTCCGCCTTCACTTACTGAAAATTGAGGCAATGAGAGACAAACTCCGCTACTATCTTCTTAATACCTGGCCACCAGTGCTTTCGTCGTAGGTCCTGGTACTTCTTCGCCACTCCGGAATGTACCGCTAAAGTGGATGTGTGGAACACCCTCAAAACTTCTTCCTGAAGTGACACGGTTACCATAGTACGTCTTCTGAAGAGAATGACATGCTCCCCACCTTCAAAAAATACATCAGGTGCCTACCCTGTAGATATCTGAGCACGTCGTATCTCGCAGTCAGCGTCCCCATGATGTGCCTCCTTGACTTGCTGAAGAAGTGGGGGAGTGACTATAAGGGAATGAAAGAAATCTGCTCCATCTGTATCCACAAAGGATTTCTGAAAAGCGGCCAGCTGCTCCGTCGCCTCACCTAGAAGTCGTATACCAGATCTCTTGGTGAGTGCATCTGTTACAATGTTCACCTTTCCAGAAGTATAGAATATCTTGAAGTCATAGTCCTGGAGGAACTCAAGCCATCGCCGCTGTCTCAGGTTCAGTTCCTTCAGAGAGAAGATATACCTGAGACTCTTGTGATCAGAGTACATGATAAAACATTCACCCAAAAGATAGTGTCACCACATCTTCAAGGCGAAGACCACTACTGCTAACTCCGGTTCATTGGTAGCGTAGTTTTGATCATGCTGTCTCAGCTGCCGAGAACCATATACGATCACTGCTCGGTCCTGCATAAAGGCACACTCGAGTTCAGTCCCTAACGTGTTGTAGTAGACTACATAAACTATTCCTTCCTCTGGAAGCCTCAAGATATGGGCACTAGTCAGCCTCTACCTCAGCTCCTGAAAGATCTACTGGAATCTCTCCGACCACACTAAGGGTTACCCCTTCTTCGTCAAGGATTATAGTGGTGCTGCAACTCTGGAGAAATATAGAACGAACCTCCTGTAGTAACCAGTGAAACCTAGGAAACTCCGTACCACTTTCACACTCGTGGGTGGATCCCAAGCAAGTACTAACTCAATCTTTACTAGATCCACTGAAACTCTAGCCTCATGATATGATGTGTCCCAAAAAGTGAACTTCTCGGATCCAAAATTGGAACTTCGAGAGCTTACCATAAAGATGGTGCTCTCAGTGTGTCTCCAGTACTACCTGAAAATTGTAGGAGTGCTCCTCCTCAGTAGTCCAATAGATAATTATGTCATCGATGAAGACTACAACAAAGTGATTGAGGTATGGCTGGAAAATACTATTCATGAGTCCCATGAAAACAGCTAGAGAATTGGTTATGCCGAAAGGCAGAACCAAGAACTCGTAGTGGTCATACCAACATCTGAAAGCCGTCTTCTGTACATAATCATCTCAAACTCTGATTTGGTGATAGCCTGATATGAGGTCTATCTTTGAGAACCACCGAGCTCCCTTCAACTGATCAAAGAGGTCTTCAATCCTCAGGAGTGGGTACTTGATCTTCACGGTCGCCTGGTTTAGGTGATGGTAGTCAAAACAAAGCCTCAAGATCCCATCCACCTTCTTGGAAAATAGAATCAGGGCTGCCTAGAGAGAAACACTGGGCCAGATGAATCCCTTCTCCTACAAATCCTCTAGCTGTACCCGCAGATCACGAAGCTCCGCGGGAGCCATCCGATATGTTGGTGTAGATATCAGTGTTGTCCTGGGGTACATGTCAATGTAGAAGTCCACCTCTCTGCGTGGAGGTAGTACTGGAACATCATCTGGGAAAATATCCATGTTCCGATCCACCACTACCGGATAGCTCAGACTCTCCACATCAACTTCTCTATGGGTAAGGCATGCCAACTGATGAGTGATCGACTACACGCTCCTCTGAGTAAGTCTGTCATGTGCTGCAAAGTCTCCCTTCTCACTGGTGAAGGCGAACCTAGCCGCATTCGTGTGGACACACCACACTTTGCACCTAATACAGTCGATCTGAGCATGGACTGTAGATAACTAGTCCATACCCAATATGGCGTCATAAGGCCTCGATGCCTCTACTAGGAGATCCCAGCCAAAGCTCTCGCCTCCTAGAGTAATCTCACACTACCGGCACTAGTGTGTAATCATCGAGTCTACTTCCATAGGAGTCTCTAACAATAAGGATCGAGCCAATGGCTTCGTCGAAATCTCCGAGATTTGAATGAGGGAAGTGCCTATGAAATAGTGACTAGTACCTGTGTCTATAAAAACTGTAGCTAAGGTGGAGTAGACACAGATCGTATCTTGAATCATCTCCGGAGTTCCATGATCGTAAGCCTCAGCTACTTGGAGCTGAGCTCTTGCCTGTCCACCTACTCCCTACGGTCTGGGTGGACCTCCTAGTGGTGGCGGCGATAAAACCTCAAAATTTCTTCCACTTCCAGCTACATGGACAGCTCCTCTTCCAAGTCCGCCTACTCCCTGCAGACTGCCTCGATCGAATATTTGTCTCTGCCTCGGTGGTCCTTCGACCATCTGCTGATCATCTAAATGGTGTGTTGGACAGTCACGATCTATGTAACCTTCCCACCGCATGAGAAACACTGCTCGCTCTTGAAATGTATGTCTCTACTCCGGGTGCCCCACACAACCGATCCGGAGTCATGCGGTCGTCCACCTGTAATTTTGGTCATATTGGACCTCGCTGCTAAAGACTGCTCAGCAAGGAAACTCTCCACTAGGGGGGCTCTCTCTATCACCCCTGCCTGCATCGGGATGCTAAGGGAGATCATCGAAGCCCTGATCCTTCTCATAAGTTCCTAATCGAAGGTCCGAGCCCTGAATAATGGGTCCCATACCATATCAGTGGAGTAGAACGAGTGGTCGGTGAACCTCGCTAAGTACTGTGCCACCGTTATGTTGCCCTGTTGCAGGTGAAGTAACTCCTGTATGTGCACTGTGCGAAGAGTTGCTGGGACAAACTCTGCCCGAAGCAGGCTCTCAAAGTCTGCCCAGAGAAGCATCATCTTGTCGTGAACCTAGAGCATCAAGCTCCACCATATGCCCACTGCTTCCTGTAGAAGGATAGCAGCAAGTATCACCGTGAGGTCTACTGGTGTCCCTACTTGTCAGAAAACTATCACCACAACCTCCATCCAATCCTCAGCTGTCTGTGGGTCCGTCTCTCCCCTGAACCTGGGTGGCCTCTGGCGCTGTAACTCACGCAATGTGCTCAATCGTCTTGCATCATCTTCTGCTGGGTATGGTTGCATCGGTGGCCCAATAGGGAGTGTTACCACTGGTGCCTCTGTTGGAAAAGGGCCTTGCACCAAGTCCTCATCGCTCAGTGGGCTATCTGTGTGTATAAATCTTGGGGCTCTAGCTGGTCGTATGCGGGGAGGCATCCTGAAGAAATAGATGTGACACGGTCAAAGATTATACCTGGTGAGCTGACCTGGTTGAGCTGACTTAAAGAAAAACTTTGAAAACACACATAAAATCAGTGTTTTCATGCACTGAGTCGGAAATCAGTATTCTGGGTCCTGTCGTATGGATACGTCAGCTGCCGCACCGTCACTAGACTCCCTGAACTAAAAACCACACTCAGTACCCTTAACACTATTAATTCATAGAAAATATCAGAGTACTAAGTTATCCAGTAGAACTAACTACTATGATACCAATTTGTCACGACCCGTCCCTCGGGGCCCATGCCGTGACTACCCCAAGCCCGCCTTCCATAGGCCATGGGCTGGCGACTATCACCAAAGGAATAATTTCATAAACTGGGAAGGCATTGCCTTTATAACTATAAACACACACAATAGAGCACACAGATGAATAAAAAACACTAAGTAAAACTATAGAACAAGAGAGTGCTGAAAAGTAAAGGGGGTCAGAAATACATGCCCAACTATAAAGTACAAGTACAACTGAAAAGGAAAAAATAGCTGAAAGGTGAAAAGAAGCTCCTGGATCATCCACCACGGATCCTACCTGAAGGGTAGGAACTGATAGCCTCCTCATCACTCCACTTCTGTTGGTCTCCTCTGAGTACCGACACGTCGTATGGTCTACCTCCAGGTACCGTCCAGTCCTGGTACTTTCAGCCTCAGTGAGCGCTGTCCATTGTCTGCAACCAACACAATGAGGTGCGAGCATAGCCCGTGCAGGGGTGAGTATAAAGATACTTAGTAGGGACCCCTAGACCCTCAAGGTCTCAAAAAATCCAAAAAGGATAAAAGACAAAGTATGAATTCAATATATAACCCCACTTAGGTATATGCCCATACATATACCTAAGTTATCAAGTAATCCATCTCAATCGTGAGGTAAACACAAAAGTTACTGACTCCACTTGACCAGGATTTTATTCACATTAACGAAACCTCGGCTATTGTAGAACTCCTACTCAATCGAGTATAGTGGGCCTTCCATGACACCATGGTTCTTCCCACTAATCTTGGACTGCTAAGGTACTCCTCCTACTGAGTACCATGGGTCTACTGCGTCATCAAGGTGCTCCCCACCGTGGGAATTCCACATCACCAAGGTGCTCCTCCTCGTAGCCTACTGAGGTAATCCTCTTGTCGAGTACCATGGGTCTACCATGAAACTAAGGAGCTCTACATTGTGGGCCTTACATGACACTAAGGCTCTTACCACTGGGCTAGTGGAGTCACTCCAAGTCCAAACGGTTAGCAGTCGTGAGGTCTCATCCAACTACTAGGTCTCCGCACTTTGCTCGCTCATCACTAGAAGGATCCGCTCCACAAGCTACTGGTCGATAATCCAACTTTCATGAAGTCCCACTAAGAAGTATCTCAAAGGTGCCCCACATCATAGTCGTCTCAACGCAATAGACGACGCGTCAAACAGACGCCCGATCTGTGAGTTATTAGCCTTTTAGTCCCGGTGGCCCGGTTGGATTCGTGCACAATCCAACCTGATCGTAACACAAAAGTACTCCAAAATCTAGTAGAGTATACTCAATGGGACCGTCATGCTCCAAGATTACCAGGGCCACTGATGGTTCATCAAACGGACACCCGATGCCAATGATATGGCCAAATAAAGAAAATGGGTGGTAATGGGCTCGGGTTCGGTGGGACCGAGTCTGGGCTGACCCGGTCTGTGTCGACCCGATAAAACCTGTTGGGTCTGGCCAGAACCATCAGGTGGGCTAGTCTGTTAGGTTCATCTCGGCCCGCTGGCCCTAGCCCAGTAGGCCGCGTGGGCTGTTCGGGCCGGGCTCGGGGCCGATTCGGCCTGGAGCATCGTGAGGGTGCAGCTAGGGCAGCACAAAGAAGGTGGGGTGCGCGAGGCGCACAGGCCAGCGTGGTTCATCCGGGCGCACGGGAGGCGGCTGGGCTGGGCGCTAGGTGGGCCGGCGGGAGGCCGAGTAGGGCGCGGCCAGGCCGGCAGGCGGCCGAGCAGGGTGCTAGGCGGGCCAGCGGGCGGCCGGGCAGGCCGGGATGGGCGGCCGAGGGGCGGCCGAGCAGGCCGGCTCGGCGTGGGCCGATGGGGTTTCAGTTGGGGCGCACAGAAGGATGATAATGACTAGGAGCCGGGTGGCACAGGCAGGCTGGCAGCAGCCGGGAGGTCGACGGGGCTCAGGCCGGCGGGCGGCGCGGTTTGGCCCGAGGTGGCGGAGCCGATTCGGTCAGAGCGCTACGAGGGCGACATGGTTTATGAAGGTTGTGGGTAGCGCGGGCATTGCCTTAATAATTCTGTTACCTCATTGTTTCATTGCCATGCCTTAGATCATTATAAACAATATTGAAGGAGGGATTCGGTCCATGTTAGTTTGGCCCGCACCATCCACAGTCTGGGTGATAATAATCGGTTCATCAAGGTAGGAGAACGGTGAAAAATTACTCACCCGTCAAAGGAAACATATCCTTATTCTTCGTTTTTAAAGAAAAGAAGAACACTAAACATAAAACAAAGAAACCCGTACCTTTGTTCGTTGATCCCTAAAGAAGTCGCGGGAAGAAGATGAAGGTGATCGTCGTTCTTCGCGTCCGCCGCACACTTCCAATTCCAAGATCGTGCTTCGGCTTGTTGATGATGATGAGGAGGGAAGGGTGGTTGAAGATGTTCCATGTCGGTAGGATCCAATGAAGAAGTTGAAGAAGGTCAGCGTTCTTCGTAGTCGAAGGCATTCTTCATTGGGAGATGGGGTTCTTTGTTGGGAGCTTTCTCCCAATAATCCTTCTCTCAAAGATGCCACTGAAATGAACAATACCAACCAAAAGTGATATGATTTCCCCAATTTAATTGTTGGAACAATATTAAAATTGGGGAAAATAATTACGTAGGTTTGCGTATTAAGGATGGAGCATTGAAAACATTAATGTTAGAGGAGTCAAGAGGCTCTCCCTCATTAATGAGGGAGAGGCGAGAGGTTTTCCTCTCCTCCCATTAATAGGGGGTTTAGCCCCATGTGGTCCCCACATCGTAACCTCTCATGAGAAGGTTATGTTCGGGTGGGCCCCACCACCATAACCTCTCATGGGAGGTTAAGGTGTGGTGGTCCCACCTCCAAATTCCATGAGGAGGTTTTAACCAACAAATAAAAAAATCCACACACTTTATTTTTATTTAAACCATTGTCTAAAAATCCAAAAACCATCTTTTAATCTTGACCAACTTTCGTCGAGGTGATAGTCTTCTTAAGTGAGTACCGGCGCTGCGAGTTCAACAGTGTCCTCAAATTTCAAATCTGAGCACCGGTTAAAAAGTTATAAAAACCCACTCGTACGTTTACTGAACATACCCAAAAAAAACTTCAGAAATTGATTCAAGGCACACTGGGCCTCAGAATCACACGCCGTCAGTTTTTGCGGACTCGTAAAATTACCATGTATTTAAGAAAAAAAATTTCCATGGAAATTCATGGGTCTTTACAGAGGTTTTCTAAAGAATTGGTATCATGATTAACCAAGTGTTCATATTGTTTATTATTACACATATTTCAAATATTATTCAAATGTGATTATATAAAAAAGCAATTATCTCCCATTTACTTATATAAAATTTTCTTAATAGAATAACATATATCCATCTCCACTTCCATAAAATGTCATACAAAATAATCATTCATGTGTATGGTAGACTATCGCATCGTGAAATGATGTCATTAATTTAATATTATCACCTATCATGATTTTTTATTATGATTGAATTAAATTATATATATTATTTTTGTAAAATATTTACACTCATAGTGTTATTATATCCCATGTAACTTCTTACTTTCCATTCCATAGGGGATATAATAACATCGATCCTGTGTACGACAAAATACTTCGTCGCGAAGTGATGCGATTTTTTTCACTAACATTTTAAATGAAAGGTAACAAAGATAAATTTATTGAATATATGTTGATTAAATGAAATAAATATTACAATCAATATATATTTTTCGTTCTTAAAATATAATATTACATTTTCTTTCTTACAATAAAAAATGATAATGTTGTCCGTGCGTACATATGGACTACCACCTCCATTAAGTGATGTTAATAATTTTTCATCACTACATAACATAAATGATATATATATATATAAGTATATTTAAATAAATCAGATGTTATTTATAATATTATTATAATTATGGAAAGATAAAATATTACTTACCTTATTTCCATATTGGTCATTGAAAAATGGAAACATTACTCATGTGTACGTATGGTGTACCGTCTCTATGATCATAACATAATTCATTTTACACAACTATATTTAATGATTGGTTTTCAAATTATAATTTATGTATATAAATTATAATTATTTCATAATTATTATTCTTTATATGGTTCAAAATTAACTCTTTTACCATAGTCAACCTACCGAAGTTATTTTGGACACATAAGTCGAATATCATCAAAACATCCAGTGTAAACATAATTAATTAAATAATTATATATAAAATGGTAGTAAGAGAAATAAAAGGACTAATAAAATTTAAAAATTTTCTTAATCAACAATAAATTAACATAATTTTATAATTTAGGAATATAAAGAACATACATGATGGTTTAGACTCAAGGTAAGGGACTTCATCACAGTTTGGTTTCGTTGAGTCATATTTTGATGTTATTCACCTATATTTTTAATGTGGTGTGTATAAAAAACATTTTATAGGTTATAGAATTAATTTATCTATTATCCTTATATTTAATTTTTTTTAATGTTATTCTTTCATTGGGATTAAAATTCAAATGTTTCCAAAGTTTTAAGGAAATTTTATTTTAAAAAATAATCTTTTAACATTTTCCTTATAAATTTTTTTATTCATGTTTATGTTTATAAATTTTTTTATGAATTGAATTATATAAAAAAAAGTTTATTATAAAGGCAATTTTTTTCTTTATTTAAAAAAGATCAAAAAGGATTTTTTTTGGAATTTTTGACTTTATTTTCAAATAATAAAAGGAATGTTCTATTTTAATATACATGGAGATAATGAATTTTACCGCTTCTATAACCATTATTTAATGTTTATATTCATTTATATGATTTAATATTTTCTTTAAAGAAAAAACATATTTCCCTTCTCTTGGTATTTTTGGTATTAAAAATGGGGTTTTAAAAGAAAATATTATTTTTGTATTAAAAATTGGGGTTTTAAAAGAAAAGGGTACATTGATATCTAAAAGTAATTTTTAGATGAGTTTAAAAGAGTTTTTAAATTTTTTTATGATGAAAAAGTGAAATCATAATTTTTTTTATTCATGATATGGTACTTTATCAATAAATGAGAAATCGGTGAGCACGATATAGCTTATACAATGGGTGTGCCCAGATATCGCCGGGTGAGCCCAATATATCTTATACGATGGGTGCATCCATATAGCACTTAAATTAATTTAAGAGTTTTCCTTGTCTTAATTAGAAAATAGGATTGACTTACCAAAGGGTTTCTCTAATGGCTTTAATTTGGATCTTGTCATTTCTGATACAATTTTAAAATGGGTTATGAATGTGATTCTCTATGTTTCCAAAAAGCGTTTTAATTTTCTTGATATCAGTTTAAATAATTTTATTTGAGACAAAAGTGTGTGTGTTTTTCATGTGAAAATGATTTATTTCATTCAAATAATTATAATTGAGATAAAGGTAAAAAAAATCATCAGTTTTCATGTTTTTCACTAGACTAACAGGCTTCTTCTTTTTGATGTCCCTTATTGAGATTTTCTTTTCTCATCCCATGTTTTAAATATTTTTTTACATGGTTTAAGGATGTGTAAGGGAAAGGATGAATTTAAATCGAAATTAATGAATATTTTCCATGAAAATAAATAATGTTTTATTTTGAAATATATATAATTTTGGAAAATTGATACTTATTAGAGGTTTCCACATTTTATATATATGGTTTTGTTATGTAATAGTTCTAAAATATATCTCTAAAACTCTAAACCTAACAGATCCTTGTAAATAGAAGAGAAAAATTTATATTCTAAAGGAACTATAATATGTAATGTTTAAGTTTGGTTCCTTATAGTTGGCAACAAAGAAAGTTTTATATAACTTTAGAGGTTATGATAATAATAATATCATACCCTTGAAGGATTTTTCTTTATAGTTAATTTCAAATGATATTATTTTTTATGATTACTATGTTTCTTCATTTAAACTATGTATATTAAGAATGGTTTTCTATAGATGAAATAAGGAATATATAGTGGGAAGGTTCGAAGAGGAAAATATCCTTCCCAATTATAATCTTTAGATGGTTGGGATTAGATTAGAATAATTTGTTACATTGATGGATTAGTTGAAAGAAGGTATAAATGTTAGTGGTATCCATTATAGGGAGTAGTCAGATATACCATAGAGGAACATTTTATTAGTTTATCTTTTCATGAGAAACCATCCCCCATTATTCAGTGGGTCATTTGAACCTATGGTAGCTAAATGATGGATCAATTCCCTATAGAGTATATTTTATAGAATAAATTTAATAATAATTTTCGTGATAAAATTTTCCCTAATAGTTTTCAGCTAAAAATGGAGAAAAAATTCCTATAATTGAGGAAAAAAGATGAATATTATGTTTGCAAAAATGAAGTAAACTTTATAAGATTGGCCATGTTTGTGTGGGTTTCATTCGAGACATTATAAATAAAATTTATATATTTTACAGAAGGTTAAAACCATGTTTATAAATAGATTTGGATATATGAGAATTTAAAAGTTATTATAAATTGGTTTTTTATATTGAGAAAGTTAAGATTGATTTTAGTGACATGTATGTTTATCAGGATGTTAATAGTAAGAAATGGTCATCGTGGTAAGAAATAGAGAAGAAACCAATTAACAGGGTTTTAGCGTGCATGGGATTCTCTCCTATAGTCACAGATTTGCTGTTCTGATGCTTCAGCTCATCCTGGTTGGCAGTGTATCTCATGGGGAAATCCCATGGTTTTTTCAAGCCCACCTGCGGCCTCCGACAAGGAGACTCGATCTCCCCGACTTTGTTTATTCTAATGCAGGACACTCTTAGAAGCATGTTGAATCTGGGTATTTCCAATGGGATCATTACACCATATCGAAGGAAAATGAATCTTCCTTCCATATCCCACCTCATTTTCCCCGACTACACGATCATCTTGTCAAATGCAGGGAAAAGATCTGTGAGGTCCATCAAGAGGATCCTGGATGAATATTTCCACTGGAGCGATCAGATGATCAACAACTCCAAAAGTAATATTTTTATCTCAAACAAATGCACAACGAGATGAGCCAAATCCATTTGCATGAATATGGTAATGCATCCTGGGAAATTTCCAATGAAGTACCTCGGTTCTCCTATCTCTCCAGGTAGAACTCGCATTCGGGACTTTGATCATGTGGTTAGCAGAATTATGGGCCGAGTCCTCAACTGGAAGAATCACTTCCTATCCTTCGGAGGGAGAATAGCTTTGGTGAACAACGTGCTGGCCTCTATCCCATTGCATGAAATGGTGGCTACATCGATGCCTAAGGGGGTAATCAAAGCCATTAACAAGGTATTAGCTTGGTTTCTCTGGGATGCTCTGGCGGAGGGGAAAAAACACTGGGTTTCATGGGATAGGATGGCTCGACCGATCCAGGTGGGGGGGATCAATGTCAGGACTTTGAGGGACACACTTAGGGGCATGCATGCCAAATTGGCATGGGATATCTTGGAGGGGTGTAATCTCTGGGGGAGGATTATGGGGGACAGAGTTGACAACAACATGGGAATGGCCAGCATACAGGGATCTCCTCTATGAAAATCGGTTGGCCCTATGATCCCGATCCTCCAACACCACTCTCAGTGGATTGTGGGGGAGGGAAAACTTTCATTCTGGAAGCAGAACTGGAGCGGCTCGATGCTGTACTTCTCGGAGTGCCCGGTTCCTTCAATTACCTTCATGTATGAGAGTATCCACCATGAATTCATCAAGGATGTGCTGGACGAGGGCCAGAAAGAAATATTTGACTCCATTACGCTCACCTTAGAACCGGACCAGTGCGTCTTCACCCCCTCACTGTCTGGGAAGTTTAACACCAAGGACTTTCGAGAGATCTCAACACCCCGAGTGCAGCAGGAAAACTGGAATGATATGGTATGGTGCAGGAAAATCCTGACAAAATCTAATTTTCTTCTATGGAGGATTAGGAACTCCGCGATCCCGTCTGATGAAGGTATCCAAAAAGCGGGTATCAATCTCGCCTCCTGATGTCAGTGCGGTAAGTTCAATCGGTAAGAAATCACCAACCATATCTTCTTTGAAGGTTCATGGGCACAAGAGGTTTGGTCTTTCTTTGGGGGCTCCCTTGCGGCTTCTTCCCCAGGGCTATGGGCCACGTCGTTTCTTGAGAGTTGGTTCCAGGGGACTCCAGACAGTGGCCCAGAGAGGGCAGCGAGGACCATCATCCTCAGTGCCGGGTGCTGGTGCCTATGGCTGGCTCACAACAAGGTGAGATTTGAGGGGACATTATCCACAGTTCGGTCCATCATCATGAGAACCAGGATGCTGCTGATCGACTAGGTCACCCTTGTTGATAATTGGCGTGACGCTCCATCCATGCGGTTTCTTCAGGGTCATCTGCCCTCTTTTTCGGCCATTCCTCCAGCGCATGGAGCACGGGGATGGTGGATCAAGTGGTCTCTTCCAACTGAAGGTTTGAAGTTGAACACGGATGGTTCATGCATTAAAAGGGACATGCAGGGAGGTGGAGTGGTTCGAAATTCAGAAGGGAGTGTGTTCCTAGCCTTCACATCCCATTATGGCGAAGGTAGTGCTCTTTATGCGGAGGCCCATGAGGTTCTCTTAGGGCTCTAGTTATGAAAACAGCAAGGTATTTCAATCTCCAAAGTGGAAACAGACTCAAAGAACCTTTAAGATTCTCTGACGGGCAGAATTCCTACTCCTTGGATTGTGGCTTTCACAATCCAGAAGTGTAACCAGCTCCTTGACAGCAGGATTCAGATCACTCACACATTGAGAGAGGGGAACAAGGTTGCGGATTACTTGGCCTCCATGGGTGTCCCGGGTTCAAAATAGATTTGCCTCCTCAATTCAGTTACTCTCAAAGTGGAAGGGATTAAACTAATTTGAGGCTACGCCCTCGGGCTCCATTATTTCAGGCCCCTGTAATCCGGGGATGCTCCCGCTCCCCGCTCTCCCTCTCCCTCTCCCCCTCACTCTTCCTCCTCCCCCTCTTATTTTTTCTTTTTCTTGCTTTCGGGTCCTCTTCTTTGAATAAATATAAAGGTACATAAGTGGTGACATGTGTCTTACTTGTGTATTAAAATTATGATAATTCTCTATTTGACTATGGATGTTCACATTCTTTCATTTCTAAGAATTTTGAATGTAAAATTGGAATATCACCACATCAAAAGAATATAGTACTTTTGGTGAAAACTCTGGTTGGAAATATTTAAGAAACCAATATTTATAAGAGTATTCCTATTATTATTAGTGGAATGGTCTTTCCTAAAAATAATGTCGAATTTCACCAGGTAGAGTTTGATATCATTTTGGGTATAGAATGTATTTTAATTTATCATACTAAGATAGATTGTAAAGACAAGAAAGTTTTATTCAATAACTTATTACCTATCATAACTTAATAATAAGTTGATAAATTGATTATACATAGCATCATAAGTTACCTAGTTTATATTGTTAAAAAGAAAGATATTGTACAAATTAGTGATGATCCAGTAGTGAATGAATAAATGATGTACTTCCCAATGACTTACTAGGTGTTATTCTATATAAAGAGGTTGAATTTACTATTTATTTAGTTCTTGATGCTAAGACTATTTCTAAACCCCCTTATTGAATGTCTCAAGTAGAAATTTTATTATTGGAAAATAAATCACAATTGTTTGATAAAGGTTTAATTTGACCTAGCATTCACCATGGGGTGATCCTATTTTGTTATTAAAATGAAATATAGTTTAATGATACTTTTAATTGATTAAAAGTCCTTGAATAACATCACTGTTTAGAAAGAAATATTTTTTCCTCATACCAATGATTTATTTTATTAGCTCTAGGGATATAAATATTTTTCGATGGTTGATATAAGGTCTAGGTATCATTAGCTGAAGGAGAAGGATGATAAAAATATGAAGATAGTGTTTTGAACTAGATATGGGAATTATGAGTTTATGGTTATTACATTTTTGTTATCAAATGTACCTTTTGTATTTATGGACCCAATGAATAGAGTTATACATGATTTTCTAGATTTTTTTTTGTTTTTATAGATAATATTTTGGCATATTTTAAAATTTAGGAGGAATATGAATTAAATCGAAGGATTTTTTTTCAAAGATTAAAATAAAATAAACTATATGAGAAAATTAGTAAGCTTGAATTTTGGTTTCAAAAAATTTATTTCCCTTCACAAACTGTTTCTAAATATGGAATAACTATTGACCCTATTAAAACAAAATTTGTTGAAGAATGGGCAATACCTAAAAATTTCAAATAGATTTTTATTTTTCTTAGTTTTTAGGTTACTACTATGAGTTTATTGAAAAATTCACTCAATTTTATGTCTCATTAACTCAGTTAACTCTAAAAGGAATTAAATTCATCTAGAAAAAAATGTGATTATTGTTTTCATGAACTAAAAAAAGTTTCGAGACTGCTCCAATTTCGTTCCTTCCTTCTAGAAATTGAGAATTTTTCATCTAAAGTGGTTCATAATTAAAGGTACTTGGTTGTATACTAATTCATAATGATCAGGTTTGTAAAGAACCATAAAATTCAAGGGAATTATTTTTTCTTAATTTTCATTGTAATTTTACAAGAACGCAGTTTCTGACGGCGCCTGATTCCGAGGCCCGGTGTGCCCGGAATCAATTTCCGAAGTTTAGCTCGGGTACGTTCAGTGAACGAACGAGCAGGTTTTTCTATCTTTTGAACTGGTACTCGAAATTGAAATCTGAGGACACCGATGAACTCGCAGCGCCGGTATTTTCTTAAGAGGATTTTACCGTAGGTGCGTTTTCTTGGGAGGAGAAGTTAAATTTTGGGGTTTAAGGAAGAAATAAATAAAACTGTGAACAATTTTATTTTTGTTAACCAAGGGAGTTAAATTCTACCATGGGAAGTTGTTGGTGGGACCCACAACCACCCAAATTCCCATGTGCGGATATGTGGGAGGTGGGGCCCATACGAGACCCTAACCCCCCTTGATCTTCCCATAACCCCCTTGACCTCCCATAACTCACTTCCCTCTTAAATTTTGTAACTATACTTTAACTTGTGTAACTCTCCCCTCTCTCCTCGTTAATTTTTCCAAAACACATCTTAAATTAATTGATTAAACCTCTTTAATTAATTTTTATAAGTGTTTTAATTTTTAAAAAAGTTTGAATGCATGGAAAAATAATAAAATAAGGAGAGGCCTTATTTTATTTTTGTGAGTTTTGTTGTGTGAGAGAATTTGGGAGAGAGCCCTTCCCTCTTCTGAAGAACATCATCTCCAAACGAAGAACGACCTTCCGACTCGGCGAAGAACGCTCCACGTTTTCTCTAATCCTTTTTATTCTTCTTCCGCGACAAGGAAGGAGACTCCGACCGTGGAGACCGACACCAACAACAGTGTTCTCCTTCTTCTTCCGACGTTGACGGAAGCGATACCTTTCTTCCGCGACACCCGACTACCCCGACGTTCGACTACCGCGACGTTCGACTTCCGCGACTCGATGACGTGCGACGTCAATTTCGAGGTAGGGAAATTTATTTGGTGTTCTCTTATCTTTTGAGAAAAGAATGACGAGCGCGGACCAGACATTTCCATGTTGATCCACGGATCATTCATTCATGCAGGTTGATGTTGAGGTTTATTGATTTTGCTGTGAAATATTTCATTGCCGTACGTCGACTTCTATTTGATGGCCGCTTGCTATCATTATAACGGGAGGAGGTCGGACTGCACAAACACGGCCGACCCTCCTCCCCCTTTTTGTTGATTATGTTTCAGTTCGGAAGATGGTGGCATGGTGCGACAACACCATGCGAAAACCTGGAGTGATGCGACAAGGATGCGTGGCACCGTCGCGCCGCGCCGTCATGGGCGAACAAAAGTGTGGTCGTAGTCGGGGCCGCGAAGGTGAATGAAAGACTCCGTAGTTATTTATTTTGACGTACGGATCATCAGGAATTGACGGGACAGGCCGCAGAGAAGATTTGATGTTTCCGCAGTGAAGAACGGGACCCGAGTTGAGCATCGGCGCAGGCGGAATTGAAAACGGACCACCAGAGCAACTCCGGTGGCCCGCAGACACCACCGGCGGCGCCGCCCGGCCGCCCGGAGGTTACGACGCCCCGGCGTACCGCCTGGAGAAACCTCCGCGGCGGCGAGCTGGCGGATCCCGCGGCAGCGCGGGATCCAGGGGGGACGCGGCGTACTCCGCTTCCGCGGAGCACCGGCTCGCTGGCCGAGCCGGCGAGCCACCCGGCCGAGCTGGGCCGGCTTGGGCGGACCGGGCCGGGTCGCACCTAGACTGGGCCGGGCCGCGCCGTCCATGACGGGTCATGCCTAGTCGGGTCGACCCGGTTCGGGCTGACCCAGGGGGTTGGGTCGGGTCGGTACGGGCCCAGACCCCCCGTTTTCAGACCTTTTCGGTATTTTGCACATATCCTGGGCTACGGAACTCCGATCGACGCACCTTCAGCGGAGATGCGATACTTGGACCGATACGGTCGTTTTGACATATCGCACTCTAGGTTTCGGAATAATTCAGGTTCGGCCGTGTTGGTTCGTACAAGAAACCAACCGGGCCCACGGAGCGGAAACACTCGTAACTTGAGCTCTGGACGTTCGATTGACGTGTCGTCGACTTTGTTGGATTCCTCTTGATGAGACGAAACTTTTGGATTACTACGCTCAAGGTTTGGATTCCGTCGGAGTGCAGTCGGGTTGGTTCGCTCACGAAACCAACCGGGCCCCTAGAACGAAAAAGCCAATAACTCACAGACCGGGCGTCCGATTGACGCGCCGTCTGTCTCGTTGATATCCTCTTGATGAGACAGAACTTTTGACATACTTCTCTTGAGTTTTGGATGCAGTTGGATAGTGACCGGGTTGGATTGCACCCGAAATCCAACCGGGCCCCTGGAACGAAAAAGCTGATATCTTTCAGACCGGACGTCCGTTTGACAAACCATCAGCGGCGTTGGTGATCGCGTGGAGAAAAGGTCCCTTTGAGTATACCCTATGAGAGTTCGGGGTACAGTTGAGATACGACCGTGTTGGTTCGCACACGAAACCAACCGGGCCCCAGGGACGAAAAGGCTAGTAACTCACAGACCGGGCGTCTGATTGACACACCGTATGTCGCGTTGAGACCCCTATGACGAGGCAGTTCTTTGAGATACTTCTTTGTGGGACTTTGAGATACTTGGAGTATGTAATAGTAGCTCTTGGTGTGGACCCTCCTGGAGATTAGCATACGGAGTACGGAGACCGTGTAGCTGACTGTGACCTGATGACTACTTGTCCGATTCGATTCGGAGTGACTAGCATAGCCTAGTGGGGAGAACTACTTTGTGAGGTGGAAGACCCATGGCGGAGGAGCACTACTGTGTGAGGTGGAAGACCCACGGTACTCGACAGGAGGAGTACCTCTGTAGGCTATGAGGGGGAGCACTACTGTGTGAGGTGGCAGACCCGCGGTACTCGATAGGAGGAGTACCTCAGTAGTCATAGTTTGTGGAGCAGTACCTCGGAGATGTGACAGGATCACTGTACTCCCAGAGATGGACCTCTTTAGCAGTTACAGTTTCGATAATGAAAATCCTAGTTTGAGCTGAGTCTATGACCTTTGTGTTTACCTCAAGATTGAGATGGGTTACTTGATAACATGGGTATATGTATGGGCATATACCTAAGTAGAGGTTATTTGTTGAGATCTTCTTTGGGGTTATCCTTGTTGGTTTTAATGAGACCTTGAGGGTCTCGGGGTCCCTACTGAGTATCCTTATACTCACCCCTGCACGGGCTATGCCCGCACCACGTTGTGTTGGTTGCAGACGACGGGCAATGCTGACGGAGGCCGAGTGTTCGAGGACTGGACGGTACCCGGAGGTGGACCACATGACAAGATAGTACCCAGAGGTGGACCACACGATGAGTCAGTACCCAGAGGTGGACCACACGACGAGTCAGTACCCGGAGGTGGACCACACGACGAGTCAGTATCCGGAGGTGGACTTCACGACGAGACGACACATGGAGGAGGTTGACAGGCGAGAGCATTGAGGAGCTGCACTATATGTACCTACCCTTCAGGTAGGATCTGAGGAGGATGACCCAGGAGCTGCTTCCTTTCTTCTAGCTGTTGTCTTTGTTCAGTTGTAGCTATATTTATAGTTGGGTTTGTATTCTGGCCCATTTACTTTTTAGCACTTTCATTGTACTTAGTGTTTTACTTCCGCTTGTACTCTGTGGTGTTTTGTTACTTTTATAAAGGTAATTCCTTCCCAGCTATCAGGATTTACGCCTTTGGTGCTAGTCTCCAGCCCCTGGACTATGGAAGGTGGGCTTGGGGTAGTCATGGCACGGGCCCCGAGGACGGGTAGTGACAAGGTTAATGTTTATTCTTACTGATAGTTGAAACCTAATGGGTTTAATTACCCTACACATGATCTAGAGTTAGCTACTTTGGTTTTTTATTTTAAAATTTGAAGGCATCATTTTTATAGAGTAATGTGAGAAATATGTAATGATAAAAAAATATATTTACATAGAAATAGTTGAACATGAGATAGATAAGATGACTAGAACTGATAAATAATATTTATTTCATGATTCAATATCATCTTGTAAAAGAAAACAAAGTAGTTGATGCTTTGAGTTAGAAAAATAATGATACATTAACCATGTTATGTTTAGAATATGGACCTTTGGTTAAATTTTTGATGAATTTTTTCCTATAAGTTATGTATATAAGAACATCATATATTTTATATATTTTTCAGTGAAATAAAATCTATTAAGAAATCAAGAAATCTAAGAATGAGGAACATGATTGAAGGAAAATGTATAATCTATTAAGGATAGTAAGTTTCCTGAGTTTAATGTTGATGAAGAAGGTATTTTCATATTTTTAGAAAGATTATGTGAATCTTATGATTTCCATTTTAAGAAATAATTTTTGAGTGAAGCTCATAGTTCCCCATTTTTTAGTCATCCAGATAGTACTAAGATGTACTAAGACCTTCAGAAGTATTACTGATATGATGTAATGAAAATAGAAATTACTGACTTAACCATGAAATGTTTAACTTGTAAATTGGTTAATTAGAATGAAAATTAATGAAGTTAATTATTCAACCTTTTTCAATTCTAGAGTGAAAATAGGAAAATATATCCATGTATTTTTTGGTGGGACAACCAAGGACATATTGAGGTAACAAAATGATTTTGGTTATGGATGATAGATTAAAAAAATATACACAATTCCTTACAATTTGAGATATAATTTCTTTAGATCAAATTTCTTAACTATATCTAAAAGATATATTTAGGTTACATGGATTTATTCTCTCCATTTTATCATACTGTAATACCAAGTTCACACCTAATTTTTAGTAAGGACTTCATAAATATTTTGGTACTTAATTAAATTTTAGTACAACTTTTCATCCTCAATCTGATGGAAAAATAGATAAAACAATTAAAACCTAAGAAAACATGCTTTTTTCTTGTTCACTGGATTACAAGGAATGTATGGATCAATATCTATCTCTATTTTAGTTTTCCTGTAACAATTTTTTTTCATTCCATTATACTGATACATGGAACCTTTTGAGGCATTATATGGAAAGAGGTGTCATATTCTAGATTTTTAGGATGAAGTAGGAGAAAAGGTATTTTAGGGGACTAGAGTTGGTAGAGGAAATTTATAATAAGGTGAATTTGATTTGGAAACATATGAGCATGGATCAGAGCATGCATGAAAATTATATGGATAACTGGAGGAATGATCTTTCTTTCGAAGTAGGTGATGATGTTTTTCTCAAAGTATCTATATAAAAAAGTGTAATGTTTTATGTTAAAAAAGGTAATATAATCCATCTATTCATTGGACCATATTAAATCTAAGATAAATATGGATTATTTTCTGACTAAGTGGCCTCACCAATGAGTTTATCGTAGTTACACTTTTTTTTAATGTTTCAATGTTAAGAAAATATGTTCCATATTAATTTCATGTTTTGAACATTAAAATAGTTCAGTTAGAATAGAATATTTCTTATAAGGAAAAACCTATTCATATTATCGACCATATAGATAATTTGTTATGGAATAAGGTAATTCACCAGGTTAAGGTTTTATGAAGAAATCATATGATTGAAGAGGCAACATGGGAATCTGAAAATGCTATGAGGGAAATATATCACCACTTCATTAGTAAGTGAATAAAATTTTAAGGACAAAATTTAAAAAAGGTGTAAGAATGTAACAACCTAGTTAATGATATAATAAATATTTTTCATGTTTATTAATTTAAATTAGATAGTTATATTCTTTATAAAAATATTAAGTAATTTTTAAATGGAAAAAGAAATGTTTTTTAAACTCTTTTATTATACGTTTTTATTTAAAAATTTAATTTATGAATTATTGAATTTGAATATGAAACATTAAATTTTATTCTATAAATAATAATATAAAAATTAACTTTGGGTCAATTTTTTATTTTTTTCCACAAAATATTGATTTTTGGTGAATAGTTAAAATACTGATTTAAAAAAAAGTAAATTATTTTAAATCAACTAACAAATTTAAAAGTCCCATTATGTTTATAATATTATATAAATTAAAATAATAATTATTTATTTATATTTAATAATTTTAATTAATTCTTAATCATATTTATATTGGATTCTTGTATAAATTTATTTTTATGTTTAAAAATAGGCTTTTTTTTCTGAAAACTATTTTAATGTGCATACAATTTCTCTATTTTAATTAATTAATAAAACACATGAGGGATGATTTAATTTAAATTTATATATTATATATAAATATATATTAATTTAAATTCATTTTATTATTATTACTAGTCATATAGTTAATATAAAATCATATTTTTCTTGAAAGATACACTTCTTGAAAACCCTCATTTTCATCCCATATGAAGGTTTATTTTTAAATTAAATTATGTAAAATATATGAATTTAATTTAATAAAATTTATTTAAAATTTTTAATCATAATAATTTTTATTATCAAATAATTTCAACTTAATTTTTCTTCATAATGGAAAGTGAAAACAATAAAAATATTGTACTATAGTTAAGGCGAAAAAAAATTTATTGGGGGGTTAAACTAAAATGGTAAGGGTAAAAAAGACTTAATAACTTGTATAAAATCTATTTTATATCCATATTTAGACCTTATCTTATATTATTATCAATAATTTTACATTTTTTATCCCTTTTCCTTTTAAGCCACGTGGGTAAACCTTTTTATTTTCGAAAATTACTAGTGTGCCACTCTCCTCACTTCTAAAAGGCCACCCATATAATCTCTTCTTCACACCTTAAAATATATTTGTCTCATAAAATAACTATCCAAATATATTCATTAATTAACTCACCACAATAAATATCCATTATTTTTATAAAAAATCCATCCTAAGAATGATTTTGGTGCTTACTTAATGAGGTTGTTTGAGGAAGAGGTACCATGCTTAAATGAGCGTTTTAATTTTATTTATTCTTCTACCTTCTTAAAATATTATTAAATTAAGATTATATAATAAAACTAGTATATAATATGTAATTATATGTTATTATATTAATTTCATTACCTAAATCCATCTCATCTTCCATCAAATGGGATATGAAATCGTCATTCATGTGTACGAAGGACTACTGCCTTGCAAACTAATGTAATTTGTTTTCCATCATCACCTCTCATGTATTTTTATAATTATATATTTAATATTTATATATATATATATATATATTATTTTAAAGATATTTATACTTTTTTTGTTATTATATCATATATATCTTCTTACATTCCCTTCCATGGGGGATATGATAATGTTGCTCGTGTGTACGGTGGACTACCTCCGCCTGAAGCAAAATGAATCGTTTTTCACTAACTCTATACATGGATGGTAATAAGTATAAATATTATTAATACATGTGATATAAATGACATAATTATTATTTTAATTACATATTTATCATTATTAAAATATAATATATCATTTTATTTCTTACACTGAAAAATTATAACTTCGTTCATGCTTAACTGTGGATTACAGCCACCACGAAGCAATGTGACTCTTTTTTCATCACTAAATCACATTGATGATATATATATATATATATATATAAAGATATAATATGTTATTTATGAAATTATTATAATTTCATAGAGGTAAAATTTCACTTACCTTCTTTCCATAATGATCATTGAAAATGGAAATGTTACTCATGCGTACAAATGACCTACCGTCTCTATGAACATAATGTAGTTAATATTAAAGAAATATATATATTATTATTTTTAAAATTATAATTTATTTATAAAATAACAATTATGTTGGAACCATGGTTGTTCTATGTAGGAATTGGAGTTTGGTTTGTCTTTGTTGTCAATCCTCAGTGGATGTTCAGAATGTGTGCCAGAAAAGTGATCATACAGTTCAAGCAGATAACAGTATTGAAGGTGGTGCAGTTTCCCAGTGTTTGAAAAATTTTTGGGCTTCAAAATCTGAAAATGAAGACATGGATTGTTGGAAAAAGGAGGTGCAGGCAAAGAGGAAGTGGTGCGCGAAAAAGGAGGGTTGTGCGCGAAATATCTGAGCTGGGCGCGAAAAAGTGTGGGTTTGCGCAAAAACCAGCGTGGTGCGTGAAATTGGGGAACAAGGTTTTTCACTCAAATAGTGTTTCGGAATCAAAACGACAAAAAATGGAAAAGGCATGGGCTGCACAAAATATCTGATGATGTGCGCGGAAAACGATACCTGCATGAAAAATTACGCGCTAGATGAGAGGTTTTCGTGCCAAAGGGGATTTTGCGCGCAGGGATGTCAGATTCCTATAAATAAGAGGTGAACCCATCATTCCGTATGGTTGAAGACTTAGAGAAGATTCTAGTTCTGATGCGAAAAAAAGATCGCGTGAAGGGGCTTGCGTGAAATATGCTGGATTGTGCGGAAAATTATGGGATGCGTGAAAAAGGAACTGTTGCGCATAAATATTGGGGTTGCGCATAAAACATTCAGTTGCTTGAAAATGGGTGTTGTGGTGTGAAATATTTTTCCACGCGAAAAAAGTAAAGTTTGTGCACAACAAGAAGGTTTTGCGCACAAAGGGTTGGTGTTGCGCACAATTGTCAGTGAAGCTTGTCTGCACGTTCTAGTTATCCGATTCAGTGGTTTTGTGCATTCAAGTGCATCAATTTAGGACTTTGATGCAAGCATTGTCTCATAATGAACAGGAGACAAAGACTTCAATGCAAATCTATTAAAGAGACCTTCATGTCTATAAACTGAGTGAGACTTCACCAAAAGCAGTGAGCCAGGGGGAGTCAAGGGAGTGACCCAAGGGAAGCAGTGAGCTATCCCTAAACCTTTGTAAAGGAAGTGAGCCTAGGATAGGGTGACTGTACTCGAACCATTGTAATCCAAAAATAATAATGATTAGTGGAATTTGGTACGACCGGCAACCTGTCGGCGTATGCTCCTTGAACGTAGCCCTTAGTGGTGAACTAAGTAAAAAGTGTTGTGTCATCTTTCTTCATGTGAATATTTGTTTTCTGATCATTTTCATCATATAGGTTTAACAAGTTCCTACCAATGTGGGAACAAGATCCTTCACTTTAAAAGAAAAAGTTGTCACCCTGATTCACCTATCCCCTCTCAGGGTGTCCCGGGGTCCTACAAGTGGTATCAGAGGGAGGTTTCTAGTGTTAGATCTGTCCTTTGTCTTCATGGAGAACACAGTCAACGCTAGGGGAATACCTCTTTTTGATAGAAGTAATTTTCAGATTAGGAAGAACAGAATGAAATATCATTTAAGATCCCTTGGAAAGTTCTTGATGCAGATGCTAAAGCTCAGAATGCTATCACTATGGCTCATTCAGATCAGATTTATCTAACGGTGATGAGTTTCACCTCAGCATAGTCTATGTGGGATAAACTTGAAAACATTTATGAAGGAGACAACAAAGTAAAGGAGGCAAAACTTCAGGTTTTACACAACAGGTTTGGCGATCTAAAGATGCATCCTAATGAGAATTCAGATTCATTCTTCAATCAAATTACTGAAGTAGTGGGAGCAATTCGAGGTCTTGGAGAAGAAATCAAAGACATTGATATCGTAAAGAAAATCTTGAGAAGAATTCCTCCCATGTACAATGCAAAGGTGTCAGCCCTAGAAGAAAGAGATCTCTCTAAATTCTCCTTGGATGATCTGTTAATTAGTTTAGTGGCATATGAGATGAGAGTCAAACCCGAAGATTCCACGACTCGCGTGAGAAAGGAAATGGAATTTAAATCCATGGAAAAAATGAAAATTTCAGAAGACAATGGTGGTGAAGATGATGATGAAAAATAAATTCTTTCTCTCATTTCCAAGAAGCTGAAGAAGGGAAAAGGTAAATTTAGAGGTAAGCTACCTCTTTCATGTTTTCGTTGTGGAAGAGTTGGGAACATTGCCTCTTAGTGCCAAAGAAAGTTTGATGATGATGAGAGCGAAGCTGAAGACATTGAGAAGCCTCAGAAAAGGTTTTCAAAAAGGGTGACTTAAAATATGGAAAGAAAATGCAGAGGAAGAGTTTTGTCTGTGAGGAAGATGCTGATATTGAATTTTGTGAGAAAGAAGAACCAGAATTTAAAACCAGAAACCATGCTTCCATGATGGATACCACTGAAATATCAGAATCCTCAATCAATAATGGAAGAGATAATCAGATTACTTCTATTGGTGATCCAATGATTTAAATTAAGGATGATTTATCTAAGCTTGAGAATAAATGTAAGATATGTAATAAGTGGAAGGCAATGGTGGAAGAATCATCAGAATATGTCGATGAACTTGATGCTAAAATTGAACGACTGGATGAATTTTTGAAAGTACAGCCTAAAATACTTGAAATCAATGATGATGTAGTAGATCTAAAGATGAGAATTGAAGAGAAGGGAAAGGTCATCAATGACCTCACATCCAGATTGGAAGAAAAGTCCAAGACTGCTGAGGGTCTTGTGGAGGAAGTTGTTACTCTTAGGAGTAAACTGGAGACTAAATCAATTTCAAAAGAATCAAGGAATAAAATATAGTTTGGAAGATTCTCAAATGAAGAATTACTGGCAAGAGCCTAGTGTGGTTCATATGGGGTTGGAAAAATCTTGAGTGATCAAAGACCCGCTTGCATGGGAAAGAGTGGAATTGGCTGTGAAGCTGAGACATCAACTGCTGGAAATAAATAGAGCCAAAATAAAGACAAAATGAAGGTTGTACATGTTGAAACATTGCCTGAAGTGCTGAAAAGGAAACCCTCAATCCAAACTAAAAGGAGAACTAATAATTAACCTCAAACATTCAAAAATGACAGGCAGTTCAACTATTCTTCCAAGGATGAAGGTATGAGGAGAAATTCAAGTGAGAAGATATTTCCTCTCATGAAGTGTCAGTTCTGTGGCTATCTGGGCCATACAATGTCATATTACGAAGAGTCAAGGAGATACTTGAATGAGGAAGATCTGGGACGTCAACAAAGAAGGCTGAATTCATATCCTCCATCTTTTAGAAGAAATAGTTTATATGGATACTGTTTTCATTGTTCTAACTTTGTCCATAAAGCTATGTATTGCATGAAGAGGTTCGATAAAAGAGATTCATACAACTCTCTGAAATCGGTCAATATTCATCCTCTTAATTCTGTTAATATCAAAAATAGTTTTTCTCCTTTGGAAGAAGATTATGGGTATGAAGAATCTGACTATGTGGAAGAAATCATTAAAAGACCGTCAATGTCTTACACTCAATCCAATGTCTCTTGGAAAGAAAAAAAGAAGATCGAGAAATCCAATATTTTAGAAGTTTCCTTCAATTCCACAAAGAGCAGCAGCACCTGGATTCTTGATAGTGGATGCTCTTTACATATGACAGGAAATGCTGACCTCTTGAATAACATTGAAAAGAAGGTTGATAGAACAAAAAGGTTTGTTAATGATGGTTCTTTGAAGATTAAAGGCAGTGGGAATGCAACTCTCGCCAATGGAGAGCTGAAGAAGACTGAAGTTCTTTATGTGGATAGTCTACACCAAAATCTCCTCAGTGTAAGTCAACTCTGTAACTCAGGGCTCATAGTAACCTTCAATCAAAAAGGCTGCACTATAAAAGGAAAAATAGGGAATTCTCTCATGAAAGGCTGTAGAACAGATGGAAACTTATATCAGGTTGACAGTAAAGTGAACACCTACTATTTTTATATTGAAGAAGAAAAACATTTCTGGCATCGAAGGCTAGGGAACATTAACCAACAAGACATGGAAAAGATATCTATGCTTAAGATATTCATGGATATTCCCATTCTAAAACATGAATAGGAAAAGTCTTGTGATGCTTGTATTCGTGGGAAGCTGGTCTGTAGTTCATATCATCCAAAAAAGAAAAGGGCATCACATCTTCTTGATCTCATTCATAGAGACGTATGTGGCCCAATAAATGTTGCTGGAACCCATGGATAAAGGTACTTCGTCCTTTTCATTGATGATTATAGCAGAATGGATTCTGTAATGGAGATTCACAGGAAGTGACAATTACTTGATTGCATGAAAAATTATCACCAGATTGCCGAGAATGATACTAGACGGACAATAAATGTGATGCGATCTAACAATGGAGGGGAATACACATCCATTGAGTTTGAAAATTACCTAGAAAAACATGGAATACAACATGAGGTAGCTGTTGTGAGAACTCCACAACAAAATGCAGTTGTTGAGCGTCAAAATCTACAGGTCAACAATATGGCCAGGACTATGTTGATTGAGAGTGGTATCTCTTGCCATTACTGGAAGGAGGTTGTTGAAGCTGCAGTGCACATTCAGATTCGAACGAGGCTCTATATGGGAGAAACGAAGACACCATATGAATTTTGGCATGGAAGGAAGCCTTCTTTGAAATACTTTTGTGTTTTAGGAAGCAAATGTTTCATTCAGAATAAAGAAGGAAACCAAGTAAAGTTTGGTGACAATACTGATGAAGGAATTTTTCTTGGGTATCCAATGAACATCAAAGCTTACAAGTGTTTCAATAAACACTTGGGGAGGATTGTGAAAAGAAATGATGTTAAAATCAATGAAGGAAAAACCCCAAATGCTTAAAATAGTACCTATACTGATGAGATAGAAGATGATAATGAATGTGAACATGGAATTAATGCAAATATAGAAATAAAGGAAGGTGTACAAAATACTCAGGGGTCACATCATGATGTTGAATCAGACGGAGAATCTGAAGAGGAAATATTGGATGGTGAGAATGCGACTAAACCTCACAGGAGAAATCGAAGAGCAGAAATTGATCCATCTAACATAATTGGAGACAGGAATGCACCCACACAAACAAGGAGGATGAGGAATAACACACCTTATTCATTTATGTCAGCTGTGGAGCCATCCTCATTGGAAGACGTTGCAAAGGATGAATCCTGGGTGAAAGCTATGAATGAAGAGTTAGATCGGATTGACAAGAATCAAACATGGGATCTTGTCCACATTCCCAAAGGTCACAAAGTTATTGGAACAAAATTAATATTCAAGAACAAGTTTTATGGGCATGGAAGTGTTATCAGAAACATGGATTGACTGGTATGTAAAGGGTATTCTCATATTGAAGGTGTTGATTTTGAATAAACCTTTGCTCTAGTGGCTAGACTGGAGTCAATCATGCTATTCTTTTCCATGGCTCTCCAAAGAGGATATAAAGTATATCAAATGGATGTCAAGACAATATTATTAAATGGTGTTCTCGAAGAAGAAGTATTCATTGAACAACCAATGGGTTTTCTTCTTGGTGCTGATTAATCAAAGGTCTTCAAGCTAAATAAAGCACTTTATGGCTTGAAACAGGCACCACGGGCGTGGTACTCCAGACTAGATTCTTATCTCAAGAAGTAGGAATTAAAAAGAGGAAGAGTAGATCACAATCTCTATGTGAAGAATTCTCCAAAAGGTCATTTCAGGGTTCTCATTTACATAGAGGACATTATATTTGGTGGAAGCAGACAGAAATCAGTGGATGAATTTTCCAATCATATGAAATCAGAATTTGAAATGTCAATGATTGGGGATCTCACATATTTCATGGGACTATAGGTGACTCAAAGGAAAGACAACACTTTTATCTCTCAGGAAAAGTATGCAAGAGAGCTGCTGAAGAAGTTTAATATGAAAGACTCCAAACCAATGTCAACTCCGATTACAGTTGGAACCAAACTTGGAAAGAATGAGGATGAGAAATCTTGAGATCCTGTAACACCCGAGACTTTTATGTTATATAAATCATCAAATGAATCTTTTTCTACACAACACTTGTTTGGCTTGCTTTACACGAAATCGCGACCTTCCTCGATAGCTTGCGTCGTACGCAATACCGAGTTTCACTAAAAAACGATATGCTATTAAAATATTATTAAAACTAGCCGTTATGAATAGTAATAACCACTTTTTGAAATTTTATAAATTTTATTTTTCAAAATGGACTTCATTTTTGGATTCGGAATACCGAAATTAGCCTAGGGTGAAATTTTGGTATTTTTCTGAAAACTTTCAATTTTTGATGAATAGTGAAACTACTAAGTGGTAGGTTAAAAACTGAATTTTGCATAAAACTTAATTTTACCGCTTCTGTGAATGGAATTTTGAAAATCCGACAGACACGGTTGATATCAGTAAGTAAAATGTGGTTCAATGAGATAAAAATAATTTTTTTGTGAATAGTAACTTTTTACTTTTTTTACCGCGGTTAATAGTAAATAGGGTAACTAAGGGTAAATATGATATTACTATTACCCTAACACATGTCCTAATTCTATTGGATAAGTGTAATTCGACCAAAAACAACCTTATGAATATAATATGACCATTTAGGTCCACTTGGATTAGATTATGACATTTAATATTATTTTATTTAATGAATAGTTAAAATAGTTAAAAATCAAAGTTTAATAACTAAAACATTTTTAATATGGGGTTATACATAAGATAAATTATATTATAAATATTCATTAGAAAGATAAAACGATTTCCTACATAATGATATTTTATTTATAATTTTTAGACTTTAAATAAATTAATTTATTTATGACACAACGATGATGCAGTAATTACCCTTTTAAGGAAATGTTAACATAATTGATGTTATAAATGCTCAAATAAATGTAATTTGAGACTTTTTATGAATTCCACTAATTTTATAGGTTACTATGATATATTAGTGTTGATTTAATCAACTTGGTTCGAACATATAATTCTATCATGACTTTCACAAAAATCATATATCAAATAGTGTCAAAATTGACACAAAATAGTTTTTAAATCAAATATTATATTATTAATTGTTATTTTATTCCTAAAAATCTAAGGTTCATCCAAATGACTTAGATAAGGATATATATATATTAATAATAAACAACTTGGGGTTCGTTTGGCATGTTATAGTAAGTGTATTAACCATATAGTGTAAGAAAACAAAAAGTCACGGTAAAAGTTAAATTATTTAACTTAGAGTTAAATCTAATTGATAAGGTTAAAATAATAACCTAAACTTGTCTAAATCCTATTGGTTGATAGTATTTCGACCCATACCCACTTTACCTTCAAAATAAGACCCTTTGGAACCATTATTAACCGATTTTTACTTTAATATAAAATAATATTTTGAGATATTCCTAAGGTGCCCCTCTCCTCCCTTATAAAAGGGCACCTCCTCCCCCTCCTCCTCACACCAATTTGAGCACTCAAGCTCGGCCAACCCCTGCCAAAATCCCTTCTCCACTTCCTTATAATAATCCTAGAGGTCCTGGTCTTCTTCAAAGACCAATCTTAGTTCCCTAAGTGGAGGATTCAAAGAGGCGTTTCAAAGAAGAGGAGCTTTAGACACGTACAAAGCAAATCGGACCTAAGGTAAGGGAAATATCACAATCTCACTTTTATCCGAGATTGTTTTTACTTTGGTTTTTACTGGGGTGTATTTTATCATCCACATCCATGTTCCCTCAATATGTAATATTATTTCCATCCTTCTACAATAGTTTATATCCAATTTTACCCTTCGGTGATTTTGTAGTAAAAGATATGAAAGGAATCTTTTGTCGTTTTTCGTACGAGGTACTTTTTGACTTTTCCGAAAAAAGTGCGAAGGATGTTTTATTTAACTTATACAGCATGAATGGATTTTTAAAACATTATTTCCAAGAATCTTCCTTTAAATGTTTTCAAGTTTATTTTTAATCAACTTCTTTTAGTTTATAATTGTATAACATATTAAGAAAGGAAAAGTGTTTTTGAAGAAGAAAGGATATTTTCCTCAAGAATTCATTTCAAGTGTTTTATCAAAATTATTTTCCATCTAAGATAATATAGGGTTCTGTTTTTATCCCTATTATTACATTGATTTGATTATGTTGTGATGGAAGTATTTTTATGAATTCCTTTATCTTATATGAATTGTTTTATGATGTCATGTTGTTTAAGAATCCCATTTTTATTACATGGGTTATGAAATGATGTATGATTTATGATTTTGTGGCACACATAAGAATGGTATCATTATGAGATGGGTGGGACCTATATCTCCATCCAATGCATTGGGTAAAGATTTTATATCTCATGAGATAGACATGGCTGGAACGGTAGGTTATACCGGTTCAGTGAAACAGGACTGAAACGAGGGTGAATCGGTTCAGAAAGGGACATTGTCCACTAAGATAGTCTTGTCAATGAGTCTTGACTAACAAGAAATGATTCTATATGATTATGTGTGAATGCCACAAAGTTTCATGTTTTATGTTATGATTATTGTGATTACATTTCACTGCCATGATTTACCCCTTGTTATGAAATTATGATCTCTTTTGCAGGTTCAGATTTCCAAAAGTTATGTGCTTATGTGTATGATGTGATTGATATTTCTTTTGTCTACCCTTACTGAGCATTTGAGCTCACCCTTTTGTATGTTTTCTTTCCCCAGGTCAGGAAGAAGGTTATGAAGTAAGATATGCCAAAAGGGACTATAGATATGATGAAATAAATGGGAGACAATGTAGACGCTTTATGAACCAGTTGTTTATGTTTCCCAGTTTCTAAAGACACTATACCTATACGGTCCTTTCGTGGTTTTGTTATATGTTGTAATAAGTATGCTTCAATTTTGAAGTATTAACAATGTATGTAAAGTATGGGTCGTTATAGTTGGTATCAGAGGAAAGGTATAATCAACCTTTGGAAACTAGGATGTGAAATCCTTAGTAAGAACCCTAAGGATAAGTCTAAGCATATAACACAATCTTAGTGTTTTAGAAATGGCCATGAATAACCTAGGATAAGACCTTAAGTGTGAAATTTTTTTCTTGATTATTTGGTTTTCCTATTATAATTAGTGTTGCTCACACTATTCTTCTTGGTTTTAGTCAATGGCTGGAACCCGAAGGAACCGTGTTAATGTGGAATGCGACGGGCAATGCAATGATTGTCCCCCTGAGCAACCAAACGTTATGGGAGCTGGAATGCAAAATCTTGTAGCCATGCTCACACAACTTTCTCAAGCTATGAATCATGCAGGACTTCCAAACGAGCAAAGGAAGGAGCAATATTCCGTTGAATCCTTCATGAGGCAGCGTCCACCTTCTTTTAGCGGGTCTACTGATCCATTAGTTGCTGAACAATGGATTAGTACTACTGAAAAGATATTTTCAGTTCTTCAATGTTTTGAACATGATAAAGTCATCCTAGCAGTGTATCGTTTGGAAGGAGATGCTGATCAATGGTGGAATCTTATTAAGAATACAAGGCAAATGGATGAAATTGAGTCCATGGAATGGGACGAGTTCAATAACTTATTTTTCAATAAGTACTTCCCTCATATTCTCCGAACAAAGATGGAGAAAGAGTTTCTTGAACTGAAGCAAAGGGATGATGAATCTGTTGGTACCTATGAAGCAAATTTTACAAGACTTGCAAGGTACGCTTCTGGTATTATTATCCAACCTAAGAGTAAGATCGATCGATTCTTTAGTGGCTTAAAACCAAGTCTTCGAAGGGCGTTAGCCATAAGGGACTTCAATAGCTACGAGGAAATCGTTCGATGTGCTCTCAAAGTCGAGATGGAGATTGGAGTAACCCATCAGTCATATGGGTTTGATAAGAAGAGGAAAATGGAATTCAAAGGAAAATCTAAAGAGCACACTGAAAAGAAGATGATATTTCCCTTATGCTCAAAGTGTGGAAAGAAACATGGAGGGAGTTGTCTTAAAGGGACAAGTAAATGTTTCAAATGTGGAAAGGAAGGTCATCGGGCATTTGAATTCCGCGATGATGGGAAGAAGATGTCTAATGATGCAAACAAAGGAAGGGATA
Organism: Viscum album; assembly: GCA_963277665.1. NCBI lineage: Eukaryota > Viridiplantae > Streptophyta > Magnoliopsida > Santalales > Viscaceae > Viscum > Viscum album. The sequence continues at coordinate 654,559,134 of OY728153.1, forward strand.
CACAGAATGAACCTAATACACTTCAATGTTTCAAGTGCAAGGAGATGGGGAATTATGCCAATAAATGCCCTAATCCAAGGGTTGATGATGATGGTCGACGTCAACAAACTCTTAAGGCTAAAGACAAAGGAAAGTCACATGCAATTTCTATCAGCGATGTGGAGTACGATAACGATGTGGTGAAAGGTACACTTACCATCCACTCTAAAGTATAAAATGTTTTATTTTATTCTGGATCCACCCACTCTTTTATTTCTAAAGAATTTTCTAAGGGTATCACCATATTACCTCAATAATTAGATGTTGAGTTAGCTGTGACAACACCTAATGGCACAACAGTCGCATCAAAAGTTTATAATTCTTCTCCGATCGAAGTTTGTGGGAAAGTGCTTCCTGCAAATCTTGTGATCCTTCCTATAGTGGAATTTGATGTGATTCTTGGCATGGATTGGCTTCCTTTATATGGAGCTCATATCAATTTCCAAAGAAGGGAAGTCACATTTCATATTCCAGATCAATCTATGATCGTCTATCAATGCAAGGATGAACATAACCTTCCAGTGGAAATTTCTTCTATCTTATGCGTCTTGATTCCACTAAATGAAGGTTATTTATCTCAAATGGTTGGTGAGAAACTCACGATTAAGAATATTCCCATTGTACGAGAGTTTGATGATGTCTTTCCGGAGGAATTACCAGGACTTCCACCAAATCGTGAAGTTGAGTTCTCAATAGAACTCGTACCGGGTGCTTTTCCTATTTCAAAGACACCTTATAGAATGGCCCCAATTGAGTTGCAGGAATTGAAGAAGCAACTCCATGAGAATCTTGATAAAGGATTCATACGCCCTAGTGCGTCACCTTGGGGAGAACCTATTCTATTTGTTAAGAAGAAAGATGGATCAATGAGACTCTGCATTGATTATTGAGAACTTAACAAGATCACTATCAAGAACAAATATCCTCTCCCGCGCATTGATGACCTATTTGACCAACTACGCGGAGCTCAATACTTTTCCAAGATTGATCTTCGTTAGGGGTATCATCAATTAAGGGTCAAACGGGAGGATATACCAAAGACAAATTTCCGTACAAGGTATGGACACTATGAATTTATAGTGATGCCATTTGGTCTTACTAATGCCCCTGCTATCTTCATGGATCTGATTAATAGAGTCTTTAGAGACTATCTTGATCAATTTATGGTAGTCTTTATAGACGATATTCTTGTCTATTCAAAGAGCAAGGAAGAACATGAAGATCACTTGAGAATTATATTGAAGACCCTGAGAAAGGAGAAGCTTTATGCCAAATTTACCAAGTGTGAATTTTGGCTTCAAAAAGTTGCATTTTTGGGTCACATAATCTCAAAAGAGGGGATATCCATGGATCCAGCAAAAACAGAGGTTATCGAAAGATAGTCAAGACCAACAACAGTAACTGAGATCTGATGTTTTCATGGTTTGGCTGGATATTATCGACGTTTTGTGAATGATTTTTCACGATTATCTAACCCACTCACCAAGTTGACTCGGAAAGGAGTTAAGTTTGTCTAGACGAAAGAATGTGAAGATAATTTCAAGGAGTTGAAAAGAAGGTTATCCAGTGCACCTGTGCTCACACTACCTTGTAGTGGAGAAAGGTTTGTGATCTACAGTGATGCATCCAAGAAGGGATTGGGGTGTGTTCTTATGCAAAATGATATGGTGATAGCTTATGTCTCACGACAGTTGAAAATCCATGAGTAATATTACCCAACACATGATTTGGAGTTAGCTACGGTAATCTTTGCATTAAAGATTTGAAGGCATTGCCTTTATGGTGAAAGGTGTGATATTTATACTGATCATAAAAGTTTAAAGTATATTTTCACACAAAAGGAGCTGAATATGCGTCAAAGAAGATGGTTGGAGCTGATTAAGGATTACGAATGCTCAATCCATTACCACCCTGGGAAAGCAAACAAGGTGGCAGATGCATTAAGTCGATAAGACCATGCTAGTTTATCCATGATGAGGATCAAAAATGATCCAATATTTATGGATTTACAAAGGATGGATCTTGGAATTATAATGGAAGGGGAAAAATCTTATCTTTCTCAAATGAATGTTCAACCATCTATACATGTGAAGATTAAAGAGGCACAGAAAGAAGATGTCGAGTTACAAAAGAAGGTGAGAAATGTTCCTGAATTCAACCTTGATTGTGATGGGATAATAAAGTTCAGGAATCGGGTTTGTGTTCCTCCCATCCCCGAGTTAAAGAAGGAGCTGCTGGATGAGGCTCATAGTTCTTCATTCTCTATTCATCCTGGAAGCACGAAGATGTATAGGGATCTGAAAGAGTACTTCTGGTGGGATGGCATGAAAAGAGATGTTGCTGAATATGTCTCTCGATTCTTGGTTTGTCAACAAGTTAAAGCTGAGAGACAGAAGTCTAAGGGGATGTTACAAACATTACCCATACCCAAATGGAAATGGGAAAACATTACTATGGACTTTGTCACAGGACTTCCTAAAACATCCAAAGGCAATAATGCTATCTGGGTCATAGTTGATCGTCTTAAAAATTCTGGACACTTCATTGCTATTAGAGAGGATTTCTCTCTAGATCAGCTTGCCAGGATATATGTAAAGGAAGTGGTAATATTTCATGGAGTACCACTTTCTATTATATCTGATCGGGATCCGAGATTTAACACAAAGTTCTGGCGAAGTCTTCAGCATACTCTGGATACAGAGTTGAGTTTCAGCACTGCTTATCATCCTCAGACAGATGGTCAGTCTGAGAGAACAATTAAAACCCTAGAAGATATGTTGAGAGCATGCTCTATGGATTTCAAAGGAGGTTGGGATCAACACCTACCTTTGGTGGAATTTTCTTATAATAATAGCTTTCACTCCAGTATTCAGATGGATCCTTATGAAGCTCTCTATGGAAAGAAATGCAGGACTCCAACTTGATGGGATGAAGTTGGGGAAAGAAAGCTATTAGGACCTGATCTCATTGATGAAATGGCAGAAAAGGTTAGATCTATTCAACAACACATAAGAGCAGCTCAGAGTCGACAGAAAAGTTATGCCGACAACCGAAGAAAAGACCTAGAGTTTGAAGTGGGTGATAAAGTGTTCTTACAAATATCTCCCTGGAAGAGGGTTATGAGATTTGGAAAGAAGGGGAAGTTGAGCCCTAGATATATCGGTCCTTTCGAAATACTGGATCGTGTTGGAAAGGTAGCTTACCGATTGGCGATTCCAACGAATCTCTCTCAAGTTCACGATGTGTTCCATGTATCTCTCCTGAGAAAGTACATACCTGATCCTTCACATGTACTCAGCTCAGAAGTTGTACCGCTGGAGCAAGATCTTTCTTATGAAGAACAACCGATAGAGATTCTGGATCGTAGCGAAAAGTCCTACGAAACAAGACCACTCGATTGGTGAATGTTTTATGGAGGAACCACCAATTAGAATAAGCTATATGGGAGCTTGAGGATATGATGAGGGAGAGGTATCCTCATCTGTTTGTTACAAAGTGACGAATTTCGAGGGCGAAATTCATTTTAAGGGGGGTAGAATGTAACACCCGAGACTTTTATGTTATATAAATCATCAAATGAATCTTTTTCTACACAACACTTGCTTGACTTTCTTTACACGAAATCGCGACCTTCCTCGATAGCTTGCGTCGTACGCAATACCGAGTTTCACTAAACAACGATATGCTATTAAAATATTATTAAAACTAGTCGTTATGAATAGTAATAACCACTTTTTGAAATTTTATAAATTTTATTTTTCAAAATGGACTTTATTTTTGGATTCGGAATACCGAAATTAGCCTAGGGTGAAATTTTGGTATTTTTCTGAAAACTTTCAATTTTTGATGAATAGTGAAACCACTAAGTGGTAGGTTAAAAACTGAATTTTGCATAAAACTTAATTTTACCGCTTCTGTGAATGGAATTTTGAAAATCCGACAGACACGGTTGATATCAGTAAGTAAAATGTGGTTCAATGAGATAAAAATAATTTTTTGGTGAATAGTAACTTTTTACTTTTTTTACTGCGGTTAATAGTAAATAGGGTAACTAAGGGTAAATATGATATTACTATTACCCTAACACATGTCCTAATTCTATTGGATAAGTGTAATTCGACCAAAAACAACCTTATGAATATAATATGACCATTTAGGTCCACTTGGATTAGATTATGACATTTAATATTATTTTATTTAATGAATAGTTAAAACAGTTAAAAATCAAAGTTTAATAACTAAAAAATTTTTAATATGGGGTTATACATAAGATAAATTTGATTATAAATATTCATTAGAAAGATAAAAATATTTCCTACATAATGATATTTTATTTATAATTTTTAGACTTTAAATAAATTAATTTATTTATGACACAACGATGATGCAGTAATTACCCTTTTAAGGAAATGTTAACATAATTGATGTTATAAATGCTCAAATAAATGTAATTTGAGACTTTTATGAATTAAACTAATTTTATAGCTTACTATGATATATTAGTTTTGATTTAATCAACTTGGTTCGAACATATAATTCTGTCATGACTTTCACAAAAATCATATATCAAATAGTGTCCAAATGGACACAAAATAGTTTTTAAATAAAATAAAATATTATTAATTGTTATTTTATTCCTAAAAATCTATGGTTCGGCCAAATGACTTAGATAAGGATATATATATTAATAATAAACAACTTGGGGTTCGTTTGGCATGTTATAGTAAGTGTATTAACCATATAGTGTAAGAAAACAAAAAGTCACGGTAAAAGTTAAATTATTTAACTTAGAGTTAAATCTAATTGATAAGGTTAAAATAATAACCTAAACTTTTCAAAATCCTATTGGTTGATAGGATTTCGACCCATCCCCACTTTACCTTCGAAATAAGACCCTTTGGAACCATTATAAACCGATTTTGACTTTAATATAAAATAATATTTTGAGATATTCCTAAGGTGCCCCTCTCCTCCCTTATAAAAGGGCACCTCCTCCCCCTCCTCCTCACACCAATTTGAGCACTCAAGCTCGGCCAACCCCTGCCAAAATCCCTTCTCCACTTCCCTAGAATAATCCTAGAGGTCCTGGTCTTCTTCAAAGACCAATCTTAGTTCCCTAAGTGGAGGATTCAAAGAGGCGTTTCAAAGAAGAGGAGCTTCGGACACGTACAAAGCAAATCAGACCTAAGGTAAGGGAAATATCACAATCTCACTTTTATCCGAGATTTTTTTTACTTTGGTAATTACTGGGGTGTATTTTATCATCCACATCCATGTTCCCTCAATATGTAATATTATTTCCATCCTTCTACAATAGTTTATATCCAATTTTACCCTTCGGTGATTTTGTAGTAAAAGATATGAAAGGAATCTTTTGTCATTTTTCGTACGAGGTACTTTTTGACTTTTCCGAAAAAAGTAAGAAGGATGTTTTATTTAACTTATACGGCATGAATGGATTTTTAAAACATTATTTCCAAGAATCTTCCTTTAAATGTTTCCAAGTTTATTTTTAATCAACTTCTTTTAGTTTATAATTGTATGACATATTAAGAAAGGAAAAGTGTTTTTGAAGAAGAAAGGATATTTTCCTCAAGAATTCATTTCAAGTGTTTTATCAAAATTATTTTCCATCTAAGATAATATAGGGTTCTCTTTTTATCCCTATTATTACATTGATTTGATTATGTTGTGATGGAAGTATTTTTATGAATTCCTTTATCTTATATGAATTGTTTTATGATGTCATGTTGTTTAAGAATCCCATTTTTATTACATGGGTTATGAAATGATGTATGATTTATGATTTTGTGGCACACATAAGAATGGTATCATTATGAGATGGGTGGGAACTATATCTCCCTCCAATGCATTGGGTAAAGATTTTATATCTCATGAGATAGACATGGTTGGAACGGTAGGTTATACCGGTTCAGTGAAACAGGACTGAAACGAGGGTGACTCGGTTCAGAAAGGGACATTGTCCACTAAGATAGTCTTGGAAATGAGTCTTGACTAACAGGAAATGATTCTATATGATTATGTGTGAATGCCACAAAGTTTCATGTTTTAAGTTATGATTATTGTGATTACATTTCACTACCATGATTTACCCCTTGTTATGAAATTATGATCTCTTTTGTAGGTTCAGATTTTCAAAAGTTATGTGCTTATGTGTATGATGTGATTGATATTTATTTTGTTTACCCTTACTGAGCATTTGAGCTCACCCTTTTGTATGTTTTCTTTCCCCAGGTCAGGAAGAAGGTTATTAAGTAAGATATGCCAAAAGGGACTATAGATATGATGAAATAAATGGGAGACAATGTAGACGCTTTATGAACCAGTTGTTGATGTTTCCCAGTTTCTAAAGACACTATACCTATACGGTCCTTTCGTGGTTTTGTTATATGTTGTAATAAGTATGCTTCAATTTTGAAGTATTAACAATGTATGTAAAGTATGGGTCGTTATAGATCCCAACATGTACAGGAGGATTATTGGGAGCCTACTGTACCTGACAGCGACACGACCATATATTGTCTTTGCCACATGTCTTACAGCCTGCTTTCAGAGTAATCCAAAGGAGGATCATATGAAGCAGTAAAAATAATCATGAGGTATATTCAAGGTACTCACAATTATGGATTATACTTTGCTGTAGGAAGGGACTGTGAATTATTAGCATTTTCTGATACTGACTGGGCTGGCGATGTTGTGGACAGAAAGTCCACCGGTGGTGGAGCATTCTTTATTGGTAATAATAGTGTCTACTGGTTGAGAAAGAAATAAGAAATTACTTCTCTTAGTACTGCTGATGCTGAGTATATATCCACCACAAAGGCATGCACTCAACTGCTGTGGATGAAGCAACAACTTACAGATATTGGTGATGAGGTAAATCAACCAGTGGTAATTTTTTGTGATAACAAGAGCGCAATTGATCTTACGAAGAATCTCGTTCAGCATTCTCGTACAAAACATATTGAAATTAGATATCACTTTATCAAAGAGAAAGTTGAACAAGGTGTGATTAGAATGGATCACGTGGGAACTGATGAGCAAGTAGCTGATATCCTGACGAAGCCACTGTCAGCAGCTGTGTTTGAAAAGCATCGGTTGAACCTCGGTGTTCAACCACCTCCTACTGCATAAGGAGGTTCCAGAATTCCCCTCTCCCTGATTATGATAACTGTTTTTATCTGTTTATGGATGTGCTGCAGGTTTTTGAGGGAGATACTATCTAGGGGGAGTATGGCTGGAGCTGAACAATGAACAAATTACCAGTTTTTGGGTTTATTGACAATGGGGGAGAAAAGAATAAATTCAGGATTTTCAGTGGACATGTAATGCTTCTATAACACAATGAGAATTCTGTGTCGGTGATAGGATGAGAAGGAATTCATTGGACATGTAATGCTTCTGTGACACTGTAAGAAAATTTCTTGGGCGTCATTGAGAATTCCAAAAAATGGGAACTCAATTCAAGATTCCTCTCTTGTTTTCCACACCGAGCATTACTCACGTTGACTTAGAGTGTTGGCTGCATTGATCCTTGTGTTTTTAGATTGCTGGGGATGGTGATCTTTTGAATTTATTTAGTGATTTCCAACAAACCCAAAGGGGGATATTGTTGGAACCATGGCTGTTCTATGTAGGAATTGGATTTTGGTTTCTATTTTTTGTAAATCCTCAGTGGAAGTTCAGAATGTATGACAACAAAGTGTTCATATAGTTCAAGCAGACAACAGTATTGAAGGTGGCGCAGTTTACCAGTGGTTTACAAATTTTTGGGGCTCAAAATCTGAAATTGAAGACATGGATTTTTAGTAAAAGGAGGTGTGGGAAAAGAGGAAGTGGTGTGTGAAAAAGGAGGGTTGTGCGTGAAATATCTGAGCTGCGCACGAAAAAGTGTGGGTTTTCTTGAAAAACAGCGTGGTGCGCGAAATTGGGGAACAAGGTTTTTCACGCAAATAGTGTTTCAGAATCAAAACAACAAAAAATGGAAAAGGCATGGGTTGTGCGAAATATCTGATGATATGTGTGGAAAATGATACCTGCGTGAAAAATTACGCGCCAGATGAGAGTTTTTCGCGCTAAAGGGGATTTTTCACGCAGGGGTCTCAGACACCTATAAATAAAAGGTGACCCCCCTCATTCCGTACGGTTTAAGACTTAGAGAAGATTCAAGGTCTGATACACGAAAAAGGATTGCGTAAAGGGGATTGTACGAAATATTATGGATTGCGCGGAAAATTCTGGGATGCGCGAAAAAGGAACTGTTGCACGTAAATACTGGGGTTGCGCGTAAAAGATTCAGTTGTGCGAAAACGGGTGTTGTGGTACGAAATATTTTTCCGTGCGAAAAAAGTAAAGTTTGTACACAATAGGAAGGTTTTTGCGCACAAAGGGTTGGTGTTGCACGCAATTTTCAGTGAAGTGTGTCTGAACGTTCTGGTTATCCACTTCAGTGGTTTTGTGTGTTCTAGTGCATCAATTTCGGACTTATATGCATGCATTGTCTCATGCTGAACAGGAGACAAAGACTTCAATGCAAATCTATTGAAGAGACCTTCATGTCTATAAATTGAGTGAGACTTCACCAAAGGCAGTGATCCAGGGGGAGTCAATGGGAGTGACCCAAGGGAAGCAGTGAGCCATCCCTGAACCTTTGTAAAGGCAGTGAGCTTGGGACAGGGTGACTATTTCCGAACCATTGTAATCCACAACTAGTGAAGATTAGTGGAATTTGGTACGACCGAAAACCTGTCGGCGTATGCTCCTTGGACGTAGCCCTTAGTGGTGAACCAAGTAAAAAGTGTTGTGTCATATTTCAACATGTGAATGTTTTATTTCTTATCCTTTTCATTATACAGGTTTAACAAGTTCCTACCAACGTGGGAACAAGATCCTTCACTTTAAAAGAAAAAGTTGTCACCCTGATTCACCCCTCCCCTCTCAGGGTGTCCAGGGGTCCTAGAAATTATTTAATTATTATTATTTTATATATGCTCTAAAATTACCTCTTTTACCATAGACAACCTACCGCGGTCATTTGGGACACATAAGTCGAATATCATCAAAAACATCTGATGTAAACTTAATTTATTTAATAATTATATATAAAATTGTAATATGTAAAATAAAATTAATAACAAATATGAAAAATGTTATTAATCAAGTAAATAATTAACATAAGTTTATTATTCAGTAATATAGATAATGTTAGTGATGATTCGGACTCAAGGTAAGGGACTTTGTTGCAATTTCCTTTCATGGAGGAATATTTTGATGTTATGAACCTATTTTATTTTATAGGGAGTATATAGAGACCATTTGAAATTTTATATCTTATATTTATCTATTCTAAGTATATTTAAATCATTTTTAAATTTTATTCATTCGTGGTTCTTATGATTCAAAAGTTTCCAAAGTGGTAAAGGACTTTTCTTAAAAAAAACCATCTTTTAATGTTTTCCTTATAAATTTCATCTTCTTCTATGTAAATGCCGTTAAAATTATTTTATGAATATAATTATATGAAAATGAGACTTTTATATTTTAATTTTTATTTATTTCAAGAAAATCCAAAAAAAGGAATCATTGTACATAATTTTTGTCTTTGTGTACAAACAAAAAAATGAATGGTCTATTTTAACGAATACAATGACAAAAAAATTTCCCAAGACCATAACCATTCTTTGAAGTTTTTATTACATTAAAAGATTTCATTTTTACTTAAATAAAAACACTCGGTCCATTTTTATGGTATTTTCATATTTAAAATGAGTTTTTAAAAGAAAATGGTATTTTGGTGTTGAAAATGGGTTTTTAAAATAAAATGGTGTTTTGATATCCAAAAGTGATTTGATTATGAGTTTAAAATAGTTTTTCAAAACATTTATGATAAAAAAGTGAAACCGTAAAATGTTTTATTCGTGATAATATACTTTAGGATTATATGAGAAACGTATGACCCTGAAACAACTTGGATGATGGGTACACCTTAATAGCATCAGGTGAGCCCGATATGGCTTATAAGGTGAGAGTTCCCAGATAGCATCGGGTGATCCCAATATATATTATAGGATGGGTTCATATATATAGTTCTCCTATTAATTAGTTAATGTTAATTATATTAATATTAAATAAATATGTATTTACTAGAGGGTTTCTTATATGGATTTAATTGGGATCTAGTTATTTCTAAAATGGGTTTAAAATATGGATATAAATGTCATGTGCTATGTTTTCAAAAAGTTTTTTTTTATTTTATTACTATGGGTTGTACTGATTTTATTTGAGAAAAAATTATGTTTATTTTTTATGTGAAAATTATTTATTTCATTTTCTCACATAACATTGACAAGGAAAAATATTTCATGGATTTTCATGTTTTCAGTAGATAAAGAAACTTATTGTTTTTATGTCAATTACTGAGCAATTATTTGCTAATTACAAGTTTTTAAATTTTTTTTCATAGGGTTTAATGATGGGTAAGAGAAATGAAGAATTCAAGTTTAATTTTTTTAAGATTTTCCATAAAAATAAATCTTGGTTTATTTTATATGTTCTATATTGTGTAAAAATATATACTGATTATAAGTGTCCACATTGTATATATATCAGTTTATTGTGTAACATTTATGAACTATCTCTCCAAACTCTAAACCTAAAAGATTATTTATAATGGAAGAAAGTAATTTATATTCTATGGAAACAATAATATGTAATGTTTAAGGTTGGTTCCTAACAATTCTAATTAGGCATTACCATCTGATATCATTTCTTATATAAATATAATAAATTAAAATATATACATCCATGAGTTTATTGACATAAAACATTCACAATGTATATAAACATTTGATAATTACTCATTAGTAAGGAATATCAGTATAGTAAATCCCTATTCAAATGAAAATAATGTTTTATAATATAATACCAATTAATCAAAACATAATAATAGTAGATATTAACAATTTAGAGTATATAAAAAAGACAACCTCTATATCGTGGTACTCAAGGGGTTCATATGAATGGATTTATGATGTAGTATTTAAGTGAATAATCATAAAAGGATAGGTCGAGGATATAATTATATTAGGACCTAGCCAGATAATTAACAAGATATGTGATCATTCTTTAGAAATCCATAGAATTCGTGTGGCCTCCTAACTAACCTAGAATTACCCTTTCAAGCTACATTCCCCCAAAATTCCCCATAGGGACACATAATTATTGTAATGATGTAGATTTTTCTTTTGATGGAATTACATGGGAATTTATTGGTAGAATGTTTTATAATAATTAATACATGATAAGAAGGGATAGAAAATGTAGTTATGGAATAGTCCCTTTAAAGATATTTCAATTCATTGGAATCACGTATATAAAGGAACTTTTGTAATTAAGGTTAATTGATGGGATCATTTTGACTTGGTAACATCTAATGATAAAGTAATAATGAGAATAAATGGATAATATAGCATTGAAAATATAACCATAGGAGGATAATATAAAATATATATAATTATATAATAAATGTAAATTTTTGTTTGAAATGGTTATAACAAATGAATCCCAAAATAAAATGAAAGATAAATTAACAGAAATATTTCAATTTGTCATTATAGATATTTTAAAAAGTATATAAGAAAAGTTATTGTAGGATCTAACAAGGGTAAAGTTAAAAGGGATGATAATTCAATTGAATAATAATAAAGAAAGCATATAAAGTAGGATTTAAAATATTTTTAAACCAAAAAATTGCATATGATAAAAGATAGAATAAAAGTAAGAATTCTTTAATTTATTATAGTAATGAATTGAGAAAAGAAAGTGATGTGAGTTAATGAATAGAATCTCATGATCACTACCAGTACTCACATGGTTTAAAGGTTTTTTTCATTATAAATTATATATGAATAATAGTTTTCCTCATTTTCAGCTTTTGTTAGTTGTTCTCTTAATATTTTGTCTCCTTGTTTCATTTTCCTTTCTTTTTGTTTGTTTAACTTTGTGGGGGTTTTATTTTTCTAGTCACTACATCAAGGGCCTCATTATGTCTCTACCTATTCTCTTTCTACCAATATCATTACATATTAACCTATATTAATTGAGTATGATAATGTTATTGGTTGATAGGGAATGTGGTGGTGTTTCCCTTTAGGGTGCCTCGACTGATCAGTTTTGGGTTTTCACTTATAGCGTTTGATTTTTTACTCTTGATTCCCTACTATAAATATATATTCTTAAATTATTTATCTTTTATCTTTCCCCATCATACTATAATCCATTTTCTTCAAACACAATGGTGGTCATGGTGTACGATATTGTGATGATGGAGTGTTTAGTGATAAATTTGTTGTGTTCTTGGTTTTTTGAAAAAAAAATGAATATTTATTCAATATGATAAAATAGTTACAAGATCCTCTATTGAATCAAAAAATATATCTAAGTGTCAGATCATGGATACACCAAAAAACTTATAAAAAATAGTGTGAAAAATTACCTTTACTGTATTACACCAGTATCTCACCACTAAGAAAATAAAACCAATTAAATACAAAATAACAAAAAACCAAAATTCTAGATATACCAAGAAGGATTAAATGTCTATCAGAAGAGACATCAAACCACCACATCATGGGAATATCCTTTTCCCATTCAAACCAACACATGTCCTTGGTTTTTTCTTACTTTTAAGAATTTAATTTTACTATGTTCTGCAACTTGTGAAATGGGATCGAGGTCTTGGATGGTTACTCCAACTAAATGGTTCCATTATGAAGTCCTGCAATCATACCACCCTGAAAAACTCTTTGAGTAACTTCATGAAAAGGTATATATGGTAGAATTTTCATTGGAGGGATTGTATCGATGACACAGTGGTATCCTCTACTAAAGTTTATTTTGTCTCAGGGGATGTGGTTTTAGTGAAGTGATTTTGTTCTCTATATCCTAAATATTATTTCATGTTTTTGGGTTTGGTCTAGTATTTTGGGTTTCTTTCCTTTTTATGGTCATTTTTCTATGGTGGAGTTGTTTTTGTATTTAGAAGATTAAGTTGAATCTCTTGTTATGGATTCTCAAGACTTGATCGAAGGTAGTGATCGTAATTTTGGTTATTGTTTATTTTTTATTTTGATTTTATTTTTTTATATTTTTTTATCCAATTATAGGTAGTGATCACTATTTCTTTGGATAACATGATGGTGGAGGCATTTCAGACTAGTTTGAGAGGTTTATTTTCTATGGGATTTCTATCAAGGTGGTCAACATCAACGTGATGATTTGTAGATTGAGATAATTTTGGTTTAAAATTCAATGAATTATCCCTAATGCCTTGGTATCATACTTCAAGTGGTGTATAACTTTCCTACATAACCTAGTTAGCTTCATTTTGAATTAAACAATTTGCGTTCTATTGTCGATTTGGTTTTGATTTAGGGATATTTAGAATTGTAATTAATTTTTGGTTTATAAATATTCCTATTAGAATAAAAAATATATTAGTCCAAGATATTAAATAATTAACTGTATGGTTAAAAATAATATTACAATAAAAGAATTAAAATTTTAAAAGAAGAGTGTAAAATAAAAACCCGTAACCTACTTAATCTTTAGGGATTGGAGATGACCCTTACAATAGCCAAAAATCTTTAATAATGAATAGATAACAATGGGAAATATTTCATTATATATCTTTGAATATATAATATGAATTTTTTATGTGATGAAATGAGAATATTGGTTAGTATTTATAGGTGTGTTGAGTGGAATCCCATGGAATTAATTAATTAATATTTTAAAAAACTCTTTTTTCTTAAGTTCTTCACTACACTCATTGTTCACCATTACATTCCTTAATAATTAATTATAATTTATAGTGTAAAATATATTCCATGTGTGGAAAATTGGTTGTATTTGGTTATACTTACATATATATGATGCCATATTTACCAGATTTTATGGTATTTCTCCATTTTATAGTATTTTACTATTTTCTCAAAAAATTATGAAATTTCACCCTTTATCTAATTTATAAATTATAATTCCAAATATGTAATCCATTTAATAATATTTATCTTCCCACTATGTGAAATGAAAATTTTAAATAATAATAGAGTATTTAACAAAAATGTATTATCCAGATGAAATACATTTTATTTATAAAAGAATTTCCATATTAATACAAAATTAAGGTTTGATACATAAACCCTTATGATTCATTCATAAGCTCAAGTTTAAGGTTCGTAACAAGGGTACATTAATGGTGTTTTTTGGTTAATATTTATTTAGTGTTGATTTCTACCAACTTGAACTTCTCTTTCAAATGATTGCCGTAAAAAGTAAATTATTGATTTTCAACTTGATATTGGTCTACGGAAAACCATTATGATGCCACATTCTTCACAATTTCTAATAAATGTTACTTATATGGTATGTTGCTACTAGCTAGAGAACTAAATTATTATTTCTTAACCAATTTAATTAAGTCATTACACTCATAATATACACTAATTGTATTAGTTATATTATCAATGGTTATGATTCCAAATTGAAATAATGCTTAATGTTAATGTTGATTTCATATAAAATTATTCCGTCAGATAATAATTCTTTTTTATGAAATTATTTTTTTCCAAAATTTCTATTTCATGACTTCTATTTTTTATATATTATACTTTTTATAGTTATAATGTTTATTGGAGAATATAAACATTGACACATTTACCTTATAATCACATTTTTTCCATTATACATTATTATATATAATAGTTTTAATGAATTTATATCTTTGATTTTAATTACCCCATTCATAATAATTAAATATTTACTTTTATGGATTTCCCAATTATTACATTCACACATTATAGAAATTTTATCATGTTAATCTTAAATTGTACTTGGTTTAGAGAACTATGGGTATTTGTTCTTTATTACTTCATTAGGATCCAATGTTTATTCCTTAAAAATCTAGGTCCTCTAATGATATGTCACTAATCTAGTTTTTAATTTCATATAACTTTATCCCTCTACTAGATAATCCTAACTACCTCATCTTTATATGATAGATCAGGTTCTAGTAATACCTCCTCAATATAAAATATTCTAGATTGGTATTATACATACATCCTTAATGAGGATACATGAAATAAATAATTTACCTATGAATGATTTAGTGGAAAATAAAATCTATAATCCACTAGTACTATTCACATTAATTTTTGAAATGGATTAATATAAATTCAACTTACTTTAACCTTTCTTATAAATCATATCATTACTTCCCAAGGGGATATCTTCAATATTAATTGATCGAAAAATTATAACTCAAAATCTTGTTGTTTGTTTCCAACATATATATTTTTCTTGATTTTAGATTCTTTAATTTATTGTTATATAACATTAACTTTCTCTATGTTATCTTGAATTAACTTTGCACCTTTTAATTTATATGCATTAAATTCATCCCATTAGTTTAGTGTTTTTAATTACTTCCCATAGAGAGCCTCATATGGTTATATTGTAATGATTGAAAAATAACTATTATTATATTATAATTCCCCCAAAGTAAGGTTTTGATCATAGTTACCATGGAAATAAAGTGGGTATGACCTTAACACATATTTTAATGTATGGATTTCTATTTTATATTTTATATCAGTATGAGTGTGGTAAATATTGCTATGATGTATCTCAATACTTAAATACCATTAATGTTTACTCTAAACATTGTAGGCGAACCATTGATCAAGATTAGAGACAATAAATATAGGTTCACCAATAATGATTTCCACATTACTTATATAAATCATGGAAAGTAGGTTAAGGGAAGTATCATCTCATATAGCTAAAAAATGTTCTCACACTAGCAGTCGAACAACTACCACCAAAATAACATAATTCCCCTTTGAAGTCTTTATAAGATCAATAATGAAATCCATTAAGATATTTTCCCACTTACATACTATTAAATTCAGACAGATTTGTTCAGGGATTGATCTCCATAGTGGTGGGTTTTCATCTCTATAGGTAAGTGATCCTTTATTTTTCTTTGTTTCTTTCATCATAGAAACATTGTGTTGTTTCTTTATTAGATCTATTGATTATTGGTGGTGTTTCTTTTTGTTTCCTTCTAGATCCATGTTGTAATCTTGTTCTGGGGGTCTTTTCCTTCATTGGTTGTGGTGCAATAGATGTGAGTTTTGAGGTAACTATCATTTTCTCTTCTCTGTCAACCCTTTTTGTTAAACTAGATCAATTATAAGGTGTGTTGATTTATTCTAGGGCCTTTGTGGTCATTATTTCTTTCTCTTGATGGTTTATCCAGTGTGTATATGTGTAACCCTGAGTTTTGAGGTAGGTGGTTCCACCTATAGCCTATGTTTATGAAATTTTATTCCCCCTATTTTTTAAAACGATTTACATAAAAACATGGAATGATTGTTTTGTGTGCATAAAAAAGATTTTTCATTAAAATGTATTTTTTTCTTGGGTTTTTGTAAATGGAAAAAATGGTATTTTCAAAGCATTGAAATGATTTATAAAATCTAGCATATGGGAAAAATTGGGTATGTGGGTGGAAGGTTTAGCTTAAGTCCATATTCCATGTTACCATTAGGAGGTTTTCTGATGGGGCTTATCTCTAATCCCTAGGCCAATTTTTATAGGGGCATGATTTTGAAATTTTTGGGAGGTTCACTCATGGTGCACTTCTATTGACCTTAGACATATGTTCTAATAAATGCTTGTGAACTAATCATTGTTATTGTATGAGTAGTCTACTCACCTGACATGTTGAGTTCCTCAGGGTGAGTTAGTTAATCATGGATTTATATTGCTTTGAATTTTATATTCATGCTTTGTCTTTTGATAAATGAAATTGTAAATTATGATTGAAACTAATATACATGACTTTGTTTTGAAATTGATTTAAAAAGGTAAATATTTACCATGATTTTTATATAACTGATTTATTTATAATCATTCCATGTTTTACATAAAAATTGAATTCTTGAGTTGTGGTATAGAGACTTGTTTTGGTGTACCTGGGTGGGATCCTACAAAGCCTATTATCTTACACCCTATTCACTTCATCAGTGATGCATAGACATTTATATTTCTTTTGATGTAGGGAAAGGCTTGGTGCCATAGTGAGGTAGAGAGGTTCTCTGTCAGCTGGGATGGGTAGATGGTTGTGAAATAGTGGCGGTCTTCCCATGCTATCACATAGAGTTGTTGGTTATTTTTCCTATTTTGGTGGTCCTTTGGGGTTGGACCAGTACATGGATATTTTTTCAACTCTTGAGTTGTTTAGTTTCCTCTATTTATTTTCAGATATGGTGAATGTTTATCTCTTTTTCTATTTTCTCTATTATATATATATTCTATGTATTTTCCTAATGTTGGAAAAAATAATTTGCTCTAATTGTTGTTTGATGATTGGGTGATAGTTTCCAACCCTTGGGGATCAGAAATTACCTTTATGTATGTGAAAAGTTGGGTCAGTACCGGTTGGAGAGGGTATCTAGATCGATTAAATACAATTTGGTATTATAGGCCTAGTTTTGGGGTTTTTCCTTTTCTTGGAATGTTTGGTAGATCAGAGATATGATTTTTAGTACATGATTAATATGTTACGGTGAGTGATTGGCCAATTATTTTTGGGATGAGACTCAAGTTACCATGTGATGTTTGAAGTGTGTCTCTTATTTTTAGTTTTATGTTAATCTTAGTTTTGTCTTATGGGATTTCAAGTTTGAATTGATATTTTTCTATAGCCTAATTATTTCTTTTGTTTCAAGGAGAATCATTATTCCTCCAAGACATGTTATGGGAGTTCCTTAAGAGGGTGAAAATGATGCTCCTCAAGGAAATCCTTTGATAGATCAAAATATGATCAAGGATGTTGTAATAGTAGTCTATGCCATTCATTATAATTCACTATATGTTCAGAATGTAATCGCTGAGGTAAAGTCAAGAGCAGTGGGGATAGGGATCAATCATGATATTCCTTTCATGATAAGCCACCGACCTTTAAATGTTCGAATGAACCTCAGGAGGGGTAGTACTTTCTTGAAAATTTCAATTAGCTCTTTGACATCCCTGCTACACATGAGATTATTAAGGTTAATTAAATAGCATTAATTGTTGAGGGTCCTAGAAAGCATTGGTGGGATTCCATGGTATATTATGATAAGTATGTTGGATTGGAATGGAAGTGTTTCGAAACACTCTTCTTCTAGTAGTTTTTTCCAGATTCTCTAATAATGGTGAAGTTTTTGGAGATTCTCTCTTAAAAACATGGAGAGAATGTTGTGTTGGAATACACCCCTTAGTTTTCTACGTTAGTTCTTTTTTTACCATAGGTAGTAAATATTTACTAGCTAAAAGATTTGAAATGCCTATAGGGTTTGTGACCAGATTTTAGATCTTAGGAATTTATGTTATAGATTTCACCCTATACAGAGATAGTCAGTAGGTTTATGATGGAAAAAATTAATATGGAAGGAATGGTTGGATTTTCTGACCCTTATCTTTCACTTAGTGGAAGATTTAGTGGAATTCCATGAAATAAGAAAAGAAGTAGTATCATTACAAGATTGGTGGATCTAGTTCTCAGCAGCATGTCTCTTTGGCACCTCCAGTTACAACTAATGGTGTACCTTTGACTTTATTCCAACATTGAAATTTTGGAAACACACAAAATTATTTTCCTTCACCTATAAAGATGTGTAATAAATGTGGGTTTCATGGTCATATGTAGCACTTCTGTGAGGATATGTTTACATCTCGATATGGTTAGGGATTATCATCTCTAGAGGATACTAGAGATCAAACATATGCTTCAAAGACTATAGTTTTGTAACCACAGGTCTCAGGAGTGATGCACATTCATGTAGTAAATGAGTTTCCAAAAGAGTTAGACATGGGTCCAACCATAGTGAGAGGATTCCTATTTATTCTATCCTTAGTGGTGATTTCATTATTTGATACTGGAGGTTCTCATTCATTTATATCTAGTTGTTTTGTTGATATTCTTAACCTTCAAATCTAACTCATGTACTTTGTTATGGAGTTAACAACACCACTTGGGAATAAGAAAGATTAGGGATTTTAGTGTCCTTGTGCACTATCGATAGCTGATGTAGAGCTATTCTATGATTTTATTGTTCTCAATCTATATCTATTTGACATCATCATTAGGATGGATTGAATTTTTTCTCATCAAGATGAGGTTGATTGTTATCATTAGAGTTTCTTGTTTCTTACAACTAATGGGAAGAAATAGGTGTTTCAGGGAGACTGGGATATGAGATCGGTTCATGTGATACCTTCTCACCCTAAGATCATGAGTTTCTATAATCTATTGTACTTGAGCCCAATGATGTTTCTTCTATTGTTGATCTCACTTCCATTTTTTTGGGTTTTCCTGACATTTTACTAGAATATTTCTCTAGGCATCCTCTAGAGAGGGAGTTAGAGTTTACGATTGACCTGGTTCTAGGAACATCGCCGATATTAATTCCTTCTTATCATATGGAATCAGTAGTGCTGAAATATATTAAGATTCAGTTGAATGACCTGGTGAAAAGGTTTTTGTTCTCCCAAGTGTTTCACCTTAGGCATCCCAAGTTCTCTTTTCTATGGATTTTTTTCACTCTGATTGTTTCTAGACTATTAGAAGTTGTACCAAGTAAAAGTTAATAACAAGTATCCTTTTCCTCATGTGGATGAATTGTTTGATCAGTTATGGGGGGAGAACTAGTTTTTGAATTTTGATATTTGTTCATCTTATCAGTAGCTTAGAGTTCAGAAGTCTGATATATTGAAGATGGATTTTAGGATATGTTATAGACATTACAAATATCATCTGATTCTATTTTGTCTGGCTAAAGCTCCTACATTTTTCTTGGATCTAAAAAATTAGATATTCCATTAGTATCTGAACACTTTTGTGGTAGTTTTCATTGATGATATTTTGGTTTATTCAATGTCTGAGTGTGAGAATGAGCACCATCTAAGTTTAGTTTCAGAAATCCTAATAAGTAACTGTTTGTATGGAAAGATTCTGAAATGAAACTTATAATTTCAATAAGTGAAATTCTTGGGGCACATGAATTATGAGAATATCATATTAGTTGATCCTTATAAGGTAAAAGTTGTCTTTTCTTGGGAAGATCCATGGTATATCTTTGATTTTTAGTGCTTTATAGTCTTGATTGATACTATCAATAGTTATTCAAGTACTTCTCAAAGTTGTTATCACCATTGACTACTCTTACTAGGAAAGGGGTTAAATTCATATGTGATGAAAAATTTCAGTCTTCTTTGGAAGAGATAAAATGAATTATAACCATGGATCCTATTCTAATCTTACCTGAGCCCGATAAAGGATACATGATTTTCAATGATGCTTTTGGAACTAGTTTGGGTTGTGTACTCAAGTTGGATGATCATGTTGTAGCTTACAACTTTCATCATCTTTGACCACGGGAGAATAATTACCCCAATCGTGATTTAGATCATTCCATGGTCATTCATGTGATTATGTGTTGGTAGAATTATATTTTTCTAGAAAAGGTTAATAGTCTTTTATGACCATAAGAGTTTAAGATATATCTTTTGTCAGGAGGAAAATAATATCAGATAGAGGTAGTGGGTGGAATACCTTCAGATGTTTTAATTTGATCTCGCCTACACCCTAGGGAAGCTTAATGTCTTGGAAGATTGTCTTAGTAGTAAAGTGACATCACAAACTATTATATAATTAAAAAAAAGTGTAACCTTATAGGATTTTTTTCTCAGTTTCATTTGGATGATCAAAGGGATGATTTAGGTATGGTTCTAAATAGTGTTTAGTTATCATCATTTATCCTTGAGTCAATTATATTGAATTAGTAATAGTATGATGAGTTTAGGGGAATTTTAGAAACTCTATATCGTGGGGAGACTATTTGGGTTGATCTCTCTTCATCTGGTATTCTCAGTTTTGGGGATCAATTTGTTGTCCCAATATTTATGAGGAGCTAGGTTTTTGCTGATTGTCTTAGTTCTTCATGGTTCGTTCATCCAGGGACTATGAAGATGTATTATGATATGACATTGATATTTTTTTGATTAGGTATAAAGAATGAAAATCCTAATTATGTGTCCCACTGTTACACCTTCTAGTTGAAAATGGTAGACCATCTGAAACCTTATGGTTTGCTTCAGCCTCTTCTGAAGCATGATTGGAAGTGGGACGAAGTACCAATGAAAATTATTGTCAAATTACCATATACTCCCTAAGGGATAAATTCTATCTAGGTTGGGGTTGATCAGTTGAAAACATCATCCCATTTCATTCTAATCAGAGACACCATAAGACTTGAAGATCTGGGTAAGCTGTATGTGCAGGAAGTTATGAGGTCACATGGGGTTACTTCTACCATTGTTTTGTAAATTTATCCTAGGTTTACTTTATGGTTTTGGATAAGTATCCAAGAGGTGATGGGGAATCATGTCATATTATGTACAACATATCATCCATTGATAGGGGGTTAGATAGAGTGTGTTATACAAGCTCTAGAAGATATTCTTTATGTCTGTGTCTTGGACTTCAGTGGGCTGTGGGATAGCAATCTGTGACTAGTTAAGTATTCTTATAAAAAAATTTATCAGTCATTAATCAGAATGTACCCCTTTCAGGATTTTTATATTTTCCCATGAAGATCTTATCTGTATTGGGAAGAGGTGGTTGAAGCTTCTTTGGGAGGACTGAGTTTGTTTTTGGATACATCTGTGAGGATCCAAGACGTACGTCGGTGTGTGGTTGTACTGTAGAGTCCATAGATGTATTATGTGGATCAATGAAATTGTCCTTTGTAATTTTCCATAGGTGGCCCAGTTTTTATGAATGTTTCTCCTCGGTTAGTTCATCATCATCTTGGAAAATAAGGGAAGTTGGATTTGAGATATACTGAACCATTTTAAGTCATTGAGAAGCTTAGGCATGTTTCTTATCGGTTTGAATTTTTGTCTTAATTAACAAGAATTAATGATGTTTTACACATATCAAAAATTTAGAATTAACAACCTGATACCTATCATGTTCTGATTTGGGAAGAGATTTAGTTAGAGCCAGAAGTTGCTATTGTTGAGCAGCTAGTTGAGACCATTGACTCTCAAGTGGAAGTCTTACATGAGAAGTTGATTCTGGTGGTCAGAGTGTTATGGAAACACAAATCAGATTATCCTGATATGTGGGAGCACGAGTTATTGATGAGGGATCATTGGCCTCACCTCATTACTGAAATTCATTCTTACTCATTAATTACTAGGGAGGAAGAGTCTTATGGTGGGTAGTTTATAACACCCTGATACCCACTTTCAGGTAATTATATCATCTTTTCTTGTCTTCCTCTTTAATTGGGTGCATATTGGGACTTCTCGGGATGGAGAACATTTTCTGATCAAAATGAATTAAAATTAAGAGATGAACGTTCATTTTAATTAATGAAATCCAAGTATAAATGTGCTAATGTATTAGTGGGGTTCTCCCCATGTTTGAAGAATACCTGAGGTTTTTTTTGAGTTTTTGTGTAATAACCGGGAGTTTTATGCCATGTGTTGGTAGATTGAACGACATGTAAATTGGTTACACTATGTGTATTTAGTTTCTAGACACAAGTCAAGAACTGTTTATGCAGCGTGAATGTAGTTCACACCATGTAATGGTTACATGATGTGTAATAATAAATGGTCTGTTTTTAATAAAAAGGGAAAAGGTATTTCTGCAAACATGATAATCATGGAGTATAAGACATGTAAAGGAGTTACATGTTCTATAACTGTCATGAGGTCATATTTTAGGGTGATGTTTGGGTGAAATATTATTTCGTTATCTCGGATCTCAACTTAGATCCATTCTCTAGTGATTTTTGGAGTCGTATTTTTTGTATTTTGGTAGATACGTTTAGTGATTGATCACTGTGGGACTGGGTTTGTATCTCTTCAGGTAAGTGATCATTTTTGATTCTTCATTTCTTTGATCATGTTAACAACATGGCATTGCATTATCAAATCTGTTGATCCATGATGATGTTACTTATTGTTTCATTCTAGATATATGGTGAGATCTTGTTCAGGGGGCTATTTCCTCTCTTGGTGGTGGTGCGGTGGAAGTGAGTTCTGTGGTAAGTGTTGTTTCCTCTTATTTTATAACCCTTTTTGTTAAATTGGATTACTTATAAGGAGTGTATAATGATTCTAGGGTGTTTATTGTTGCATTATTATTTTGGTGGATCCTTCATGGGCGTGTTCAACCCTAAGTTTTGCGGTATGTGGTTTCATCTCTATCCTATGTTGATGAAATGGAATTTCTACTATTTTATAATCTTATTTATAAACAAACTTGGAATGATTTTTTAATGCATAAAAACTATTTGTGATAAAATGTTTTTTCCATGGGTATCGGTAAATGAAAAAATTGTTATTTTCAAATAATTGAAATGATTTATGAAATGCATTAGATAAGAAGCCTTGGGTACATGGATAGAAGGATTATCTTAGGTCCATTATCCATATTAATCTTAAGTGTATTTCTCATGGGGATTATCTCTACTCTTTAGGCCCTCTGTTTTAGGAACAAGATTTTTAAATTGTTGGGAGGTTCACTCATGGGGTGTTTTTCTTCTCTTTAGGTCCCTGTTCTATGGACTTGTTGTGAACTAGTCATTGTTATGGTAAATGTAGTCTGCTAACATGACATTTTGAGTTTCATGGGGTGAGTTACATGTGATGGATTTATACTGCATTGTCTTTGATATGAATTCTTTGGGTTTTGATATATGATAATGGAAATTATGATTGAAACTGATATACCTAACTTTTTTTTAAATTTATGGAAAAAGGGGCGTATTTACAAAGATTTTTATATGACTACATTATTGATTATCATTTCATGCTTTATTTGAAAAGTGAATGCTTGAGTTTTTGTACAAAGACTTGTTATGGAGCATCTGTTTGAGATCCTACTAAGCCTATATGCTCACACCCTGTTCACTTAATTAGTGGTGTGTAGATCATTGTATATCTTTTGATGTAGGGAAAGGAAAGGCGCCATAGTGGGGCAACAAGGTTTTATGTCCTCTAGGATGGGTAGCTAGTGTTGAAATAGTGGGGGTCTTTCCACACATTTTCATGGAGTAGTTGGTTGTTTTTACTATTTTGGTGGTCCTTTATGGTTGTACCAGTACTTGGATATTTGTTATAATCTTGATTTATTTAGTTATTGTTTTTTTTTTCAGTTATAGAATATTTTAATCTCTTACACTACTACCTTATATATATATATTTCTCTATATTCCATGTATTTGTTTTAGGTTGGGAGAAATTGTTCCTTATATTTTTTATTTCCTGCCCGGGTGCTAGTCATCAGCTTATGGGTATCCGGACCACCCTTTGGGTATGTGATGTGTTGGGTTGGGCATGAGTTTGAGAGGGTATCTTGGTTGGTTTGTTACAACCCCACTAGATCTTGAAATCTTTTTTATAAGGTTCACTTCATTTTATCTTTAGTGTCTATGTTAATATTATCCTTTCCAACTTTATTTAATGATTGTAAATACACCGACCCCAATATCCCTGAGTTGGTGGTTACTTTATTACACTGTAATTAGATGAAAATAGATTCATCTCAAAGGACCTAATAGTGTATTAGTCTTGGAAAACTAAATAAAACTTGAATCTTACTTTAGAAATGAAAACATAAAATACATCAAAGTATTTCATTTGAGAACACTATTATTCTACTATCTTATCCCTAAATATTAATAATTATACACTTTATGGAATCCTAGGGAAAAATAAACATATGAAAAATGGTGATATTAGATTCACAATAAGGGTATGCATATAGTAGAAGAAAAATAATGCCTGAATAATATGGTGAGAAATAAATGAAAGTCAAATTATTCCACAGTTAGTTAAGATAAAAACTTATACATAGATATCATAACTAATCAAATAATCACATGGAAATAAATATCTATTCTCATAATGATAGAAATTCATAATGACAGACATCATAAAAATTCCATCAAGGCCTCATGCCAAGACATCTTACATAAATAGATAAGGTCTCGAAAAAATCTCCAAGCAAGTTTGTCTCATGAGGCCTACCGATGAATCAAGGGGATATAGTGTTACCCTATAGTCACTTACTAAGTGAAATTAATTCCTCATATGAAAGGGGAGAAAGATAATCGACATAATTTTTTTTATTGAAACTAACATATGAAATTTTAATAATTTCCCCAATCAATAAACAAATTCATATACTATCTAATTTAATATGGAGAATGGTATAAAAATAGTTCATATCCAATAAAAATAATCATAAAAAATCCAATAAAATATAGAATATGGTAACATAATTGAATAAACTTATTAAATAATAAAATTTAATAGAGGCTGTTGACATAGATGAAGATACACTAAAAATATCATTGGAAATTTTTTGATAAAAATACACTTTTCACTTTAAAATCACTAATTTTTAAAAATATACACGCATATAAAAGAAAAAAAGTTCTTTGAAAACAACCATGTAAAAGTTTAAAGAAATATTATAAGAATTATAGAATCATAAAACAAGAAAAATATTCTTATACCACATAAGTTAAAATAACATCCCTTTTGTATTTTTTTTCGTAAAAGTCAGAAAATACTTCATTTTGAAAACAAAAAAAAATCATTTCGAATTGTTTTGAAAAAATTAAAAAAGGGTAACAATGTCCTTAAAAAATAATAGGATAATATTAAAAAAATTATTTAAAATATTCTAATGAAACGTGGATATGGAAGATAAATATTCCTTAGTGGATACATAAACATAAACAATCCCGAATAATGATGAGATTATGAAATAAACCCTGACCTCGGGTTCAAATTCCTTTTACATATTAGAAAATAATGTATAATAAAAATAAATTTATTATAAATATATAAGAGAACCATAATAATATATATAATACCATTTATTTAATATTTAAACTCTTTTATTCACTTATTTCTTAACAATTATTTGTTATAAATCACTGTTAATGGTAATAAATGCTTTCTTTTTCAGGTATGTTTTGGTTCAATAGTTTTAGTATTTATACATTGATCAATGATAAATAATTTTTTTTTTAATAATGATATAAATATCATATGTATTTATTATATATGTATTCAAATTAATCTATTCAATGTAGAGATAGAAAAATGTATTACACTATTCATAGAGACTATAGGTCGCACGTACACATGAACGTCGTTTTCATTATTCTATGGATGGAATGAAAGAACGTTAAATAATCATTATATTTTCTAGAAACATTATTATATCATATAAATCATATATATAAATCAAATTTATTCTTATTACCATCCAATTAAAATATAAATGGAAAATTAAACACATTACTTCCTGGAGGTGGTAGTCCACACGTACGCACGAGCGACATTATCTTTTACCAAAAATTTGTAAGATAATAAGATAGGTATTTTATTATTATTTAAGAATATTAATTACAACGTAAATATCATATATAAATATTAATACTATCATAATTCCCACCTTTAAAATGTGTTTAGGGAAAATGAATTGTACCTCTTTGTGGAGACGATAAGTCATACATACTCACAAGAAATACTTTCACTTCACATTTGATGGGAAATGGGGTGGTTATTGGTAGTTTCATAATCATAATAAAATTTAAGTATATTTCTTATAATGAATATATAATTTTATGATAAATTACAGATATTTAGAATACGTATAAGAAGAAAGAATTTAAAGATATCGGGTGATACAATTACCTCTTATTCAGGATACCTTATTTAAATCCTTTCTTAAGGGACTTAAGGTTGGACTTTTTGGGAGATAGGAACCTCAATAACTTGTATAGGGATTTTTATAAGTTAAATGGTCAAGTATTGGTTGAGATACATGGAAAAATGTGATGTAAAGAAGTGTGGGAGGAAGTGAGTTTTTATAATTGAGGTGATGGGAACTTTTAAAATTTCTCAAAAGATTAAATTGTAATAAATTAATTATCATGTTAAATGACTCAAAATGTAAAGGTATTAAAACACAAGTTTTTATAATAGTTTAATACCATAAAACAATAGAATTTAGACATGTTTTGGTTTCATTTTAAATCTTATCATTTTGATTGACCCCTTGGTTATTTATTTTTGACTTTAACTATCGTAACCACTATTTTAATAATAAAGTTATAATAATGTTTATATAAATGAAAAAATTAGTCATAAAATGGAAATGTATGATGTTTTAGACTATATTAATTTTACATGGATGAAGATAATATATTTTTAATTTTAAATAATTTAATAAATTATTATTTTGATAAATTATCATTAATGTCAATGTTGATATTATTCATTTAATTTAACTTCAAATACAACAAGAAAAATGGTGAATTAGAATATAATGGTTTAAAAAATATATTATATTTTAAATATATATTTAAAATTCCTTTCACACATTAATTAATTCTAATTATTGAAAAAGTATTATTTTTTAAATCATTTATTTAATTTTTATTTTAATTAAATAAATATTGTACAAGCATTTTACAAGTATTTAAGGTAATTATATATTTTATAAAAATTAAAAATATGTTTATATAATAAAAATAATTTCATTTAAATCAAAAATAGACATTTATTTTTAATCATATATTTTTTTCTTCCTATGTGGGAACATAAAAGATATTAAAAATAAAGAGTGTAATTTGGTAACTATCTTTGATTTAAATAATATATAACTAATTTTCATGGAAAAGGGTCAATTAAACAACAATAATGTTATAATAAGGTGATATGTGTCGAATCTCATTTATCCAATAATAATTATGACCAATAATTATGGACTTATCAATTTGTTTTAACCTAAATTAATCCAATTTACCCTTTAAAGAGGTCATAAATTTTACCACGATAACTATTCATTTTGACTAAAAATGAAAGGAGTAAAATTAAAATATTTGATCCTCTTAATTCTAAATATTTAATTAATTTTATCAATTTCATTACCTTGAAGTGGTATAAATTAATTTTAATTTTTTTTTTCAAAATATGATAAAAATCTCATTTTTGAAAATGTTGTTTTTATGAATAAAACTAGATTTGTTCGTATCACATGCATAGTAAAAATATTATATGAATTTAAAAACAATTTATCAAATATGATATTTAAATTTAATTTAATTTAATTCACCAATAGTGACTAATTTAATTTATTATGATATGAATATATTTCTTGCATGAAAATATTTTTTCCAAAAAATGCTTCTTTTATTTTATTTTTTTCCAATAATTTATAACCAATGAATTTATTCTATAAATGTATAAACCAAATATTTTTTTCGAAATTTTGTTATTCCTATTTATTCCTTAAAATTTAATGTCTGGGTTATAACATTCACATAATAATATATCATGGTCCTCTGAACTCGGTGTTGCGTGAAACACAAGATATTGAAGATATTATATTAATTTTTAAAAAAACATATCATAAAATATTTGGGTGTTACATTATTCCAACATTAAAAATATATTTTCCACAAAATTTTCATAATGTCACCCCATAAATATATTTGGGTATTTAAACATCGTAATTTCCCCAGTTTCTCATATCGCCTCTTTTATCTTATGATTTTTATAGGGCACCTTTTCCAACCAAGTCATCCAATTCCTCAGTAGTTGTTCTTTAATATCCCAAATCTGGGTAGAATCTTTATAGTAAGATAATTTAGGATCTAATTCTTTTTATTTACATGTAATAACATGCATCAGGTCTGGAATGTAATTTATTAATAGAGGGATATGGAACACATCATGTAATTTAGAAAGTCTAGGGGGTATTTCCAGAAAGTAATCCAGAGGTTCAATTAATTCCAAGATTTCAAAATATTTGATGTACCTAGGTCTCAGTTTACCTTTATTATAAAATCTTATAACATGCTTACATGGAGATTCTTTCAAAAAACGCGATCCTCCTATTGAAATTCCAAATCCTTCCTATGGTTATAAACATACCTCTTTTACATACTTTGAGCTGATTTGATATGGGTTTGAATATTAATTATATTTTTTATTGTTTCCCCCACATGTTAAATGAATAAAAGATTCATTTTATCAACTTCATCCCAACTAGTTGGTGTATGGAATCTTTTTCCATATAATGCTTCATACTATGCCATTTGAATACTGGAATGGAAACTATTGTTATAGTATAATTCTAACAGAGGTAAATACTGATCTCAAATTCCTTTAATGTATGTGATAAGGACCTAAAAAATTCATCTAAAATTTGGCTAGTTTTTTAGACTACTAGTTAGTTAGAGGGCGATAAGCGTCACTCAAATTAATCTCAAGTATAAAGAGCCTTCTGAATACTTTTCCAAAATTTTTGATGTAAATCATGGATCATGATTTTACCCAATTGAAATATGTGAATCATGAAGTATTAAAACATCATTAATATAGATTTTGTCACGACACTCCATTGGAAAATATTCCCTTATAGAGAGAAAATATGTAGATTTGGAAAGTATATCAACAATATACCATATCATATCAATCATTTTTAGCATATTTGGTAATCCAATGAAACATTACATGGTAATGTTATCCCATTTTCATGTAGAAATAGGTATAGGTTGCATCACTCCTCTAGGATTTCATCTCTCAACCTTCATTTTTTGAAATACCAAACATCCTGACACATAAGAAGTTATTTCCTGCTTCATATTATCCCAAAAAATATATTCCTTTAAATCCCTATACATATTAGTGATAACATGGTGTTTATATAAATTCAATCCCTGAGAATCATATAACAATCCCCTTTTTAGTTCGCTTATAGATGGAACTCAAATCCTCTTTCCAAATGTTTGAATGTCGCCTTTATATATGATGTTTCCAATTACCCATCATTTAAAACTTTAATTTTATTTTGATAATTTTCACCATCAGACATAGAACTTTTTATCTCTTATAATAGTGATGGTTTGGAAATAATTTGAAAAAGGATTGATATTCCCCCTTCCTTAATAATTCCCATATCTATATTTACTAGGTCTAGGAACACATGATCCTTATCAATCCTTATTTTGTTTATAACTACATTATCCTTTATTCTCAATGTATCTACAACCTTATTTTCCTTTTATGGATGGTAGTATATTGAGAATTGTTAATCCTTGATTATCTCTAACAATTTCCTTTTAATCATGTAGAGTCCCATATCTAAAAATATGTATTTCAAACTCTTTTAATCTGTATATATCTCACACATTTTACCACAGAGATAGTGTCTCCATATCTCTAGAGCAAAGATCACGATATCTTACTCAAGATCATGATTTGGATACTTTTATTCATGAGTTTTCAACTACCTTTATGTTTAGGAAATAAATCTGTCATTCTTCATAAGGAAACACCTAATTTCATTCCTCAATGCATTACTATAAATAAAAAATCTATCATTAACCAATGGTAGAGTCAAGATCTCAACATTCACTAATATTCATTTGAGTTCTCCAAAACATTATTCACATGACTTTCTCCAAATAAACTTAACCCATTATGAGTAAACCTAGTCAATGGGTTATCTAATCAAGAATTTTTTTTAAAAAAGCACCTATATTAACCTTCAAAATCAATGAACTACATACCTCAGTTATATTTATTGGAATAGGTCATTATTGGATTGGATTTATCTTTATATGATCAATTGAGATTATATCCTTGGAGATAATATGTCCAAGAAAAAAACTTTTTGAATATGAAATTCACACTTTCTAAATTTCCCATATTAATCATTTATTCTAAGAGTCTCAAGAACTCCCTTCATGTTTTTCTCAAGGCCCTCATAGTTCTTAGAGTGCACCATGATATCATTATTAAATAACAAAAAATATTATCAAGAATAGGGGATATGCAAGTAGATCCATCATTATTCTTAAAAAAAGAATAGGGGATCCCCATGGTGAAAAACTATGTCATATAAATACCTTACCACTCAAATACTCTAGTTGGTTCTTCAACTCCACTGACTCCAAAGTGGAAATTATGTAGGGAGTATTTGATATATGTCTTTCTTCAGGGCTTGAATCAATGGAAAACTCAACTTCCCACTCTAGTGGATATCTAAGTAATTCCTCAATAAAAAAAAAATCAATGTATTAATGTACAATAGATACATCCTCAATTTGAATATTTCCTTTTTCCTTAGTAGGTTATATCTTCTATTATTATCCAAGAATTTCATTTAGAAGAGCTACTGGAGGTGGATACAAACATGACTCAGATGAAAAATTATCCCCTATAAAGATAATGAATTTCATATATTCACGAATAATCATAATTTCCTTCTATTTGAAAAAGAGTTTTTCCATTTATTTTGAAATCTAATCCATACCAATGATTATATCAAATTCAACCATAGGTATGATAATAAAATCAGAAAATAGAGAACGTTTAGGTGTCATAATAGGAACAAATTGACACATATTTTTCAGAGTACTCAATATCCTTATTCTTATATTGTTTCCCTTTGAATCCATAAGACTTGATTAATTATTTATATTTATTTATAGTACATGACACTATATCTTTATATGATGAGAATATTTAGGATACCAGTGTCCTATGAATAATTGGATTAATACCATCAATGAAATGATCAATATTTCTCTTTGGATTGTGTTCATAGCCCACATAAAGCCTTGATAACCTTTTAAACTTTGCTTCATTTTTAGTAACATTTTCGTCATTATTTTATCTCAGACTCAAGAATTGTCTCTCCATATTCACTTAATGTTCACAAGGAAAATATTTTTTGAAGAAAATTTCCTTTAAATCATTTAATTAAATGTTTTTTATTTCCTGCTTCTCCTTATTGTTTTGAATAAATGACCACCATTGATCTGCATCTCCTGAGAGATGATAAACTACCATGAAAACATTCTCCCTTTCATTCATTCTTAAAGAAATAAATATATTCTTTAAGGAACTTATCCATTTCTTAGTAATAAATGGATTTTTATTCCCATTGATTAATGGAGGTTATTTTCACATGAACCAGTCTAACATTGTTACAATAAATTTTGGATCAACATGTGGCTCCATATAGATAAAGTTATTTCTCATAACCAATGTCAGTTATCCCTGTATAGTTATAAGTTGTTCATATCTAGCTACAAATCCAACTCCAACATCATTATCTTTTATAGTAGGGAATACCAATATGGATTACATGTATTGACATGGTTTCCATTATTTTTGCTAGGAACCATTTCTAAACAACGACATGCACTAGATCAGATTATGAATCATATTTTATAAATTATAAATTAGTTAAAAAATAACATAAATTCAAAATTTATGTATAAAAAATATAAAATTCATAATATTGATTTCTTTGGGAATATTCTCAAATTATGTTTTAAGGTTACATTTCCCTAAACTTTTTTTCCTTAATCTAGTTCCCAAGGTTTATACTAAACCTCCTCTAGTACCAACTACATAGACCCCAACCCGAGCATCCCTAATTTAGTAGTTACTTTATTACATTGGCATTAAATTCAAATAATAATATCCCAATAGTCCAAGTAGTTTATAAGTGTTGGAAAACTAGATACATACATTAATATTACATTATAATTAAAAACATAAAATAATAAAAGTATTTTATTTGACAACACCATTATCCTCTTAGCTTATCCTATCATATAAATCATAATATACTTCTTAGAATCGAGAGGAAAAATAAATATAAGAAAAAGGGTGATCTTAGATGCTCGGTAAGTGTATGATGATATTATAAGTTAAATAAGACTTGAATAATATGGCAGGGAATAAACAGAAATTAAATAATTTCATAATAACATGAGTTAAAAACTTATCCATTATTATCATAACTAATAAAAGAATCAAATGGAAATCAAAAACTAATATCATAATGAGGAAAATTCATAATGTTGTTATTGACCCTCCATTTTGGCACAAAGTTGGAAAGGTATTAAAGTAAAAAACTTAAAAAGAATAAAATAAGAGAAGAGAATACTTACAAGGGTCACATCCTTCACCAAAGCCCCTTTGTTCAGCCCCCCCCAATGTAGTGTTAGTGAATAGGGTTAACCTGCAAATCCAGTGGAACTGCATAGACCCAGATAGCCGGATCACCCAGTGGAACCATATAGGGAACACCTACGCATTAGCTAGCATGACTAACCTGCATGATCTGGCCCTTCACCCAAGATCCCAAACTTTCCTATAAATAGGACCCTAGGGATCCTCGTTTAGATGATAGAAAATACTAGAGAAATATCAAATCATTTACTGCCCTATTCCTTCACTTAGGCCATTAGAAACCTTCCAGGTATCTATCCAAAACCCTAAAGAAGAAGGAATAAAGGGGGTAGTGGAATTAAAATCTTTACAGGGTCTAAAATACACAAAAATAACATGAGGAACCATTTCCCACCTAGTGGAAAATAACTACCACAAAGGAACCTTCTTGAACCCGGGGCATATGAAAAATCCTTATAGGGACACCTGAGGAGACCATTGGATCCTAGATAAAAGTCTCACCCAATTTTTGTTACCCAAGTGATTCATTTCCAAAACACCCTTATCTCATGTAGTCCTACCTATGTGTATCCCTTCTAGTCAACCCAGGTTTACCCTTTGCAAGGAATCCTTAGCTCTCTCATCCTTCACCTACATTAGACACCTCTCAAACCCTATTTCACACCACCAATGTAAGGGCCCCTCTTTATTTTGATCCCTCATCTGAGGGGGACAATATTGAAGCCTCCACCAAAACACTGGATTTTTGAAAATATAGTAAGAGACACACCATCGTGACTATCATTTGGATAATAATTACTATGTTTAGAGGTATCCCACACCCATACCACTTGATGGGTAGGGTAATTGGGGTGCATGAAGACATACATTCCCTTGGTCATGTGGACCGCAACCTTGGGGGTGGTGCAAGAGATCTCTTGGTCTTAGATACAGGGGATATGATCATGTCCTTACATTTTTATCCCTATGATCAGGGACCTCTAGTTCCTAGTGGGTAGGGAGAAGATCATGATTATGATTCCATTTGAGGATCAATGTCATATCCTCCTCCATTCTCTGGAAAAAATACCAGGGAATCCCTCCTAGAGTAAGCCCCAAAAATTTCTTATAAGAATTATCCAAATTCTTTCTTTTCTCCTTCTCCATGCTCGTGGGATATATCCACTTGGGTATTTATATGTGACTATCCAAGATGAAACTATGATATGGATTGGTCATAACAAATCCCTTTCTTCTTCACTTGTCACCCCGGCATTTTCCACTAGCAGAAGTAGGATCATGTGGTTTTCAGATATTCTTCTTCCTCTTGTTTATCACATTCTATCAAGACTGATAGGGTCTTAAAGGTTATCAAAAATATTGACATCCATAGATTCAAATTCATGTTTTGGGAATAGATTTTTTTTGGATATTCCTCTCACTATACTTTAGAGGGAATCCATGGGCGCAGGTCCTCTAAGCCATGTAACTAGCCATAGTTCATTTCTCCTCGAGTAATCCACTAATCATTCTTGTGGGTGGTGGAACTTTTTCCTTTATCCACAAGCCTTAGTCATAGTCAGAAAGATCATATGATGTTACTATCTTTTTAACGACCCGAAATTTTGAATAAATCATGTTTCCTAATTTTGTGTGATATTTTATTTTTGATACTCAACAAAACTGTTTCATTTGAAAACATGAGTATAATTAAAATGAGACCATTGGGTTTTGACTGTTATATGACCATTGGTCAATATGACCACTGGAAACTAAACGTTTTGATTATTGTCTCTAAATACAAGTAATCTTGGTTAATTAATATAGAAAGAATATTCGATGGCCTCACCCAGTAGTCTTGGACCGATCGAAGCCCATCTAACAGAACTTGGGAAGGAGGTAGCCCCAATGGGATTACTCTGGACCAAACCCAAGCCGAACTTCATCGTGTGAAGCTAGAACGGAATCGCCTTTGTGAGAAGTTCAAACTGATAGGAATTACTACTCGTGCGATGTTGGCCGAGCCTCCCTCAGATTCTCTCACCTTAGCACACCTTACACTTAGGTCCTATGCTGGTGTGATAAGGGGCTATGTAAGGAGACCGTAACTGCCTTGTGTAATCCTTTGTTTTAAAAAAAATTTGGGTTTTCTTATTATGATGATGTTTATAACTTTTTAAATGTCCGGATAAATATAGTATGCATATTTTTGGTGAATTTTAGAGAAATGATATTTTAAAAATGTTTATGTAAACCTTAAATAATTAAAAATGTGTAATGATTTTCAAAAAATGGTCTTCTACAAATATGTTCAGAACAAAATTTAGAGTCTAATAAGATCAACTTAATTTTTGATGAATAATAAATTATGAATAGTGATTTTATGCTTAGGATTAGTAATGTGACCAAATGGATTAGTAATCTCTCTTAAAGAAAGTATTAATATAATCTAGGCACCTTGATTAAGTAATGTGATTCAATAAAATGGTTAAAAACGATTTCATAAATTATTATTCAAGTATTAGTTTTTTCAGATGAATAGTTTTTTTTAATTAAAAATTAAATTAAAAATATTTAGAAAATTATTTTTATAAAATGGATTTCATTTTTTGAACTCAGAGCATTGATATTATGTTATGATAATTTTTGGGGATTTTTCTGAAAAAAATGAATTTTTGGTGAATAGTGTATTTATTTGAAAAATAAATTAAAAATATTTAATTTTTTTTATAAAATGGAGTTCATTTTTGAAATTAGAGCATTGATATTTGGTTAAGGTGAAATTTTGGAATTTTTCTGAGAAAGTTGAATTTTCAGTGAATAGTAAAAATAAAGTTTTAGGGTTTCGGTATGTTTAATGACATCATAACTGTGTCATGATGATGTCATGGGATATTTTATGGGTTGGCCAACCAAAGGTGATGAATTATTGTATCGGGGGCCCCATGTGGTATAACTCCATGGTAAATTCCATGGGAGAGCACATGGTTTTGAGAAAAGTACTTGTGAGGTGTCCCTTGGCCATTAATGCCCTGTCCCCTGACTCTCCCTATAAATACCCACCCTTTCCTCTTTTAGTCTTCATTCCCAACTCTCCCCCAACGATGTTCTGGTTTCCTTACCTCCCAAGGAGTCCTCCCAAGGTTCCCCCAAGCCCTCAAGGTCCAAACCATTGAGTTTTAAGAGTTACGTTTTAAGGTAAGGGATCCGACCTCTCCCTTTCTTTTCAAGTAATCTCTTTTACGTCATTTATTTTATACTCCATGTTCTTATGTTGGAGGATGTTCTTATATATTCATATTACTTACCTTTTCATGTTCGTATGCTGAGAGACCCCATCTTGCTCTCATCAATTCGTTTTAAGAATGTTTAAGTGACGCCGTAAGGCTGCCGAATTTTTAAGGGGATTCTTTCACCCTTTCATTCGTTTCAAAATTCTATTTTCTTGTCAAGTCTTTCAAGTTACTTTTTATTATGTTGGGTTATGATATCTATATCTATCATACTGATCTTTTATGATCATATTATGAGATACCCCATTTGATCTCTTCAATTCAGTATTTTGAAGTTTTAAGTGGCGTCGTTAGGCTGCCGAATTTTTAAGTGGTTCTTTCACCCTTCTCGTTTTGAAGTTCTACTTTCATATCAAGTCTTTCAAGTTCCTTTTTATTATGTTGGGGTATGATCTCTATATCTATCATAATGATCTTTTATTTTCATATGATAAGAGACCCTATTTGATCTCGTCAATTCATTATTTGAAGTTTAAGTGACGCCGTTAGGCTACCGAATTTTCATAAGAGAAATCTTATTTTTGTCTTCCTTTCATGTTCTTCATTTCATATGGTAAATCATTAAATTTCATTACCATGTTCATATATCCTTCATATTCTATACCTCTATTGTTTTATGGATCAATTATTTGTGGGTGACCCATGTCCCCTCTCTTTTCAATGTTCTCTAAAACCCCGAAACATAGCCGTTATGCTGCAGAATTTTCATCTCAAAATGACTCTCTCTTTTCTCAAAATTATTTTATGTTATAAAGTGAATACTCAAAGCTATTATTTCTACAGGGGTATTTAAATATATATCAAAATTTTCTATTTTAAATTATGGGATTTACATACATGAGACCCGCTCTCCCCTTCCGTGGGTTTTAAAGTGACGTAAAGATCATGTCTTTAAAGCAGTTTTTAAAATGTTATGATTATGAAATGAAACCCATTTATTTTATTCTATATGGGTTATTTATGAAATGTTTTATGATGATATATGTGGATAACATGTTAATTAAGACAAATTTAAGGGTGCGCCCTGATAGCGCTCCAATGCATTGGGTAATGATGTAACCACTAGAGATTATAATTTTCACGATATCTTGGTGAATAACCTTGGTAATTTTCAAATGACACCTTGGGGATGGACCTTGGTGATATGTTCATGATTGTCTATGTTAAATTATGTAGCCACATCTTAATGTTATGAAAAATGTTATTTTTATTATGATATGCCTCATGATTTCTTTCTCATGCCTTAAAGTTCTTTTCATGACCTTATTGAAGTATCTCAAGTTCACATGTAAAATGTTTCTCTTATTTCCCTTACTGGGCCTTCTCCTCACCCTTTCTTTTGATGTATTTCCCCAGGTTATGAGATGCAGTAATGAACCTAGGATTATCATGAGGAGAAGCCTTTAAAGTTTTTAAGAAGAATGTTTTATGTTTTCATGTTTTATGTTCCTGGTTTCCAAGACACTAAACCTTAAAGATCCTCTGTTTTGTAAAATATAATGAAAGTTTATGTGATAAAAGGCGGGATGCTATTGTTGGTATCAAAGGCTAGTTTAGTTATTTGTGGAAATTAGGATATGAAAACTTTAGGAATATGCCTATATAAAAGTTTATATATAGAGAATCTTCCTGGTATTTTGGTGAGTATTGAGTAATGGGTTGCCAAGAAAATACATCCCTGTCTGGATACGAGTAGGTAGAGGTGGCTCTGGCACATATGTACATAGGGGTAAAACTTGAAAACACCGCTTTGAGCTAGACTCAAACGGGAACTAGTACACGACAATGGGCCTTGCTGCACTCTTGGTAACGACACTCCCGGGGGATATGCTTTGGTAAATTCATAAGCTTAGTATGAACCATTGTTAAAGGAACAAAGCTAAAATAAAATAAAGATTCACATAAGAATATATGATCATGGATAACCTAGATGGGAACCTAGGGGATCAAAAGTTAGGGTATAATTTTCTTCTACAAGTTATCCTTATATGCCTTAAGTTCCTTTTCATGATTATTGGCTAAGTATTTAAGCCCCTAATTATACTTTCTCTTCTTAGTTAATGGTGGGAAATGGAAAAACATGTCCCAACAACCAATGTGATATGAAATGAGACGATTTTCGTATTAATATGACAGAGATGATTAGGGTATTAAAAGATGATTATTATTTTTGAATACATTCACTATTTTGGGGACCCTATGTGATCGAGGTAAATAGATTACTATGGTATTTTCATTGAGGAGTAAGGTTGACTTATATTTTGAAGAATTGGTGAATTTAAGGTGGACTTATAGTAATTTAGGTTACTTATGGAAATGATTAACCTATCTTGGGTAAGATATTTTTAGGTTAGCTACTTTTGTTATAAGATGTTAGTAGTGGTTGATGTTGTTTGTGGATGAACAATGAAGTTTATTTTGGAAGACTGTGTTATCAAGTCCTTCTTGTATTTGGGTTTCAATCTTAGTTTGGTTTATTTTGAGGAATTTTAAGGACCGTTATTTATGGAATGGTCTATGATGAACTTTGGGTAGTACCATGGAACTTTGAAGATTTAAAAGTAGTTTCCATTCCTATGGGATTATTTCTTTTTTAAGAGTTGTTTTACCTTAACCTTTCTATTTTTAGGATAATGTTTAAAGGTAGAAGAAATAGATAGTTAATATTTTGTGGATTATGTGATTCTCTAGAAGATGATTCTTGTGATTTTGATGAGACCAAGTGTTTTTGAATTCTCATCATTTGGAGAAAAGATTAGTTTTGGTAGAGACTTATTAAAGGATGAAACTCTACTTGAAGGTAGGTATATTTTCTTATGTTTTTGTTCTATGTAGTAAATGAATTACTCAAAATTATGAAAAGGAACGTAAAACAAAAATGTTGTTGGTTTACGTTTCCTACTAGGTAATCAAAGTCCATTTACACACACCATATGTTTGGGATTTTCTTATGGTTAACTTTCTCCTAATCATGTTTTCTATCACTCTCCCCCAGAACTTGACCCTTTGTTTTTTCTTCCATATCCATGTTTTCCTCCATGGAATCCTAGTATGGGTTAACTTGGGTGACCTTTGTACTTCACTTTCTTTCTTTTAAAGTAATAGTTTTTCGGACTCCTTTTTCGATGTGGGACTTTCAATGAAATTTCAAAACCCAATTTTAAAAAATTACAAGGACACAATTTCTTAAGGGGGGAAGATTGTAACAACCCGAAATTTTGAATAAATCTTGTTTCCTAATTTTGTGTGATATTTTATTTTTGATACTCAATAAGACTATTTCATTTGATAACATGAGTATAATTAAAATGAGACCGTTGGGTTTTGACTGTTATATGACCATTGGTCAATATGACCACTGGAAACTAAACATTTTGATTATTGTCTCTAAATACAAGTAATCTTGGTTAATTAATATAGAAAGAAGATTCGATGGCCTCACCCAGTAGTCTTGGACCGATCAAAGCCCATCTAACAGAACTTGGGAAGGAGGTAGCACCACTGGGATTTTCTCTGGACTAAACCCAAGCCGAACTTCATCGTGTGAAGCTAGAATGGAATCGCCTTTGCAAGAAGTTCAAACTGATAGGAATTACTACTCGTGCGATGTTGGACGAGCCTCCCTCGGATTCTCTCACCTTAGCACACCTTACACTTAGGTCCTATGATGGTGTGA
Organism: Viscum album; assembly: GCA_963277665.1. Lineage (NCBI taxonomy): Eukaryota > Viridiplantae > Streptophyta > Magnoliopsida > Santalales > Viscaceae > Viscum > Viscum album. The sequence goes on from OY728153.1 coordinate 654,599,280, forward strand.
TAAGGGGCTATGTACGGAGACCGTAACTACCTTGTGTAATCCTTTGTTTTAAATAAAAATTGGGATTTCTTCTTATGATGATGTTTATGACTTTTTAAATGTCCGGATAAATATATTATGCCTATTTTTGGTGAATTTTAGAGAAAGTATATTTTAAAAATGTTTATGTAAACCATAAATAATTAAAAATGTGTAATGATTTTCAAAAAGTGGTCTTCTACAAATATGTTCAGTACGAAATTTATAGTCTAATAAGATCAACTTAATTTTTTATGAATAGTAAATTATGAATAGTGATTTTATGCTTAGGATTAGTAATGTGACCAAATGGATTAGTAATCTCTCTTAAAGAAAGTATTAATATAATCTAGGCACCTTGTTTAAGTAATGTGATTCAATAAAATGTTTAAAAACGGTTTCATAAATTATTATTCAAGTATTAGTTTTTTCAGATGAATAGTGTTTTTTAATTAAAAATTAAATTAAAAATATTTAGAAAATTATTTTTATAAAATGGATTTCATTTTTTGAACTCAGAGCATTGATATTATGTTATGATATTTTTTGGGGATTTTTCTGAAAAAATGAATTTTCGGTGAATAGTGTATTTATTTAAAAAATAAAATAAAAATATTTAATTTTTTTTTATAAAATGGAGTTCATTTTTGAAATTAGAGCATTGATATTTGGTTAAGGTGAAATTTTGGGATTTTTCTGAGAAAGTTTAATTTTCAGTGAATAGTAAAAATAATGTTTTAGGGTTTCAGTATGTTTAATGACATCATAACTGTGTCATGATGATGTCATGAGATATTTTATGGGTTGGCCAACCAAAGTTGATGAATTATTGTATTGGGGGCCCCATGTGGTATAAATCCATGGTAAATGCCATGGGAGAGCACATGGTTTTGAGAAAAGCACTTGTGAGGTGTCCCTTGGCCATTAATGCCCTGTCCCCTGACTCTCCCTATAAATACCCACCCTTTCCTCCTTTAGTCTTCACTCCCAACTCTCTCCCAACGATTTTCTGGTCTACTTACCTCCAAAGGAGTCCTCCCAAGGTGCCCCAATGCCCTCAAGGTCCAAACCTTTGAGTTTTAAGAGTTATGTTTTAAGGTAAGGGATCCGACCTCTTCCTTTCTTTTCAAGTAATCACTTTTATGTCATTTCTTTTATACTCCATGTTCTTATGTTGGAGGATGTTATTATATATTCATATTACTAACCTTTTCATGTTCATATGATTAGAGACCCCATATTTCTCTCATAAATTCGTTTTAAGAATGTTTACGTGACGCCGTAAGGCTGCCGAATTTTAAAGGGGATTCTTTCACCCATTCATTCTTTTCAAAATTCTATTTTCTTGTCAAGTCTTTCAAGTTACTTTTTATTATGTTGGGTTATGATATCTATATCTATCATACTGATCTTTTATGATCATATGATGAGAGACCCCATTTGATCTCTTCAATTAAGTATTTTGATGTTTTAAGTGGTGTCGTTAGGCTGCTGAATTTTTAAGTGGTTCTTTCACCCTTCTCGTTTTGAAGTTCTACTTTCATATCAAGTCTTTCAAATTCCTTTTTATTATGTTGGGGTACGATCTCTATATCTATCATAATTATTTTTTATGTTCATATTATAAGAGACCCTATTTGATCTCATCAATTCATTATTGGAAGTTTAAGTGACACCATTAGGCTACCGAATTTTCATAAGAGAAATCTTATTTTTGTCTTCCTTTCATATTCTTCATTTCATATGGTAAATATTTCAAATTTCATTACCATGTTCATATATCCTTCATATTCTGTCCCTCTATTATTTTATGGATCATTTATGAGTGGGTGACCCATGTCCCCTCTCTTTTCAATGTTCTCTAAAACCCGGAAACATAGCCGTTATGCTGCAGAATTTTCATCTCAAAATGCCTCTCTCTTTTATCAAAATTATTTTATGTTATAAAGTGAACAGTCAAAGCTATTATTTATATAGGGGTATTTAAATATATATCAAAATGTTCTATTTTAAATTCTGGGATTTACATACATGAGACCCGCTCTCCCCTTCCGTGGGTTTTAAAGTGACGTAAAGATCATGTCTTTATAGCAGTTTTTAAAATGTTATGATTATGAAATGAAACCCATTTATTTTATGATATATGGGTTATTTATGAAATGTTTTATGATGATATATGTGGATCACATGTTAATTAAGAAAAATTTATGGGTGTGCCCTGATAGCGCTCCAATGCATTGGGTAATGATGTAACCACTAGAGATTATAATTTTCACGATATCTTGGTGAATAACCTTGGTAATTTTCAAATGACACCTTGGGGATGGACCTTGGTGATATGTTCATGATTGTCTATGTTAAATGATGTATCCACATCTTAATGTTATGAAAATTTTTATTTTTATTATGATATGCCTCATGATTTCTTTCTCATGCCTTAAAGTTCTTTTCATGACCTTATTGAAGTATTTCAAGTTCACATGTAAAATGTTTCTCTTGTTTCCCTTACTGGGCCTTCTGCTCACCCTTTCTTTTAATGTATTTCCCTAGGTTATGAGATGCAGTAATGAACCTAGGATGATCATGAGGAGAAGCCTTTCAAGTGTTTAAGAAGAATGTTTTATGTTTTCATGTTTTATGTTCCTGGTTTCCAAGACACTAAACCTTAAAGATCCTCGGTTTTGTAAAACGTAATGAAAGTTTATGTGATAAAAGGCGGGATGCTATAGTTGGTATCAAAGGCTGGTTTAGTTATTTATGGAAATTAGGATATGAAAACTTTAGGAATAATCCTATATAAAAGTTTATATATAGGGAATCTTCCTAGTATTTTGGTGAGTATTGAGTAATGGGTTGCCAAGCAAATACATCCCTGTCTGGATACGAGCAGGTAGAGGTGGCTCTGGCACATATGTACATAGGGGTAAAACCCCAAAACACCACTTTGATCTAGACTCAAATGGGAACTAGTACACGACAATGGGCCTTTCCGCACTCTTGGTTACGACACTCCCAGGGGATATGCTTTGGTAAATTCATAAGCTTAGTATGAACCATTGTTAAAGGAACAAAGATAAAATAAAATAAAGATTCACATAAGAATATATGATCATGGATAACCTAGATGGGAACCTAGGGGATCAAAAGTTAGGGTATAATTTTCCTCTACATGTTATCCTTATATGCCTTAAGTTCCTTTTCATGATTATTGGCTAAGTATTTAAGCCCCTAATTATACTTTCTCTTCTTAGTTAATGGTGGGAAATGGAAGAACATGTCCCAACAACCAATGTGATATGAAATGAGACGATTGTCATATTAATATGATAGAGATTATTAGGGTATTAAAATATGATTATTATTTTTGAATACGTTCACTATTTTGGGGACCCTATGTGATCGAGGTAAATAGATTACTACGATATTTTCATTGAGGAGTAAGGTTGACTTATATTTTGAAGAATTGGTGAATTTAAGGTGGACTTATAGTAATTTAGGTTACTTATGGAAATGAATAACCTATCTTGGGTAAAATAGTTTTAGGTTAGCTACTTTTGTTATAAGATGTTAGGAGTGGTTGATGTTTTTCGGGGATGAACAATGAAGTTTATTTTGGAAGATTGTGTTATCAAGTCCTTCTTTTATTTGGGTTTAAATCTTAGTTTGGTTTATTTTGAGGAATTTTAAGGACCGTTATTTATGGAATGGTCTATGATGAACTTTGGGTAGTACCATGGAACTTTGAAGATTTAAAAGTAGTTTCCATTCCTATGGGATTATTTCTTTTTGAAGAGTTGTTTTACCTTAACCTTTCTGTTTTTGGGATAATGTTTAAAGGTAGAAGAAATAGATAGTTAATCTTTTTTGGATTATGTGATTCTCTAGAAGATGATTCTTGTGATTTTGATGAGACCAAGTGTTTTTGAATTCTCATCATTTGGAGAAAAGATTAGTTTTGGTAGAGACTTATTAAAGGATGAAACTCTACTTGAAGGTAGGTATATTTTCATATGTTTTTGTTCTATGTAGTAAATGAATTACTCAAAATTATGAAAAGGAACGTAAAACAAAAATGTTGTTGGTTTACGTTTCCTACTAGGTAATCAATGTCCATTTACACACATCATAAGTTTGGGATTTTTTTATGGTTAACTTTCTCTTAATCATGTTTTCTCTCACTCTCCCCCAGAACTTGACCCTTTGTTTTTTCTTCCATATCCATGTTTTCCTCCATGGAATCCTAGTATGGGTTAACTTGGGTTACCTTTGTACTTCACTTTCTTTCTTTTAAAGTAATAGTTTTTTCTGAATCCTTTTTCGATGTGGGACTTTCAATGAAATTTCAGAACCCAATTTTAAAAAATTACAAGGACGCAATTTCTTAAGGGGGGAAGATTGTAACAACCCGAAATTTTGAATAAATCTTGTTTCCTAATTTTGTGTGATATTTTATTTTTTATACTCAATAAAACTATTTCATTTGATAAGATGAGTATAATTAAAATGAGACCGTTGGGTTTTGACTGTTATATGACCATTGGTCAATATGACCACTTGAAACTAAACATTTTGATTATTGTCTCTAAATACAAGTAATCTTGGTTAATTAATATAGAAAGAAGATTCGATGGCCTCACCCAGTAGTCTTGAACCGATCGAAGCCCATCTAACAAAACATGGGAAAGAGGTAGCACCACTGGGCTTTTCTCTGGACCAAACCCAAGCCGAACTTCATCGTGTGAAGCTAGAATGGAATCTCCTTTGCGAGAAGTTCAAACTGATAGGAATTACTATTCGTGCGATGTTGGCCAAGCCTCCCTCAGATTCTCTCACCTTAGCACACCTTACACTTAGGTCCTATGATGGTGTGATAAGGGGCTATGTAAGGAGACCGCAACTACCTTGTTTAATCCTTTGTTTTAAATAAAAATTGGGATTTCTTCTTATGATGATGTTTATGACTTTCTAAATGTCCGAATAAATATAGTATGCATATTTTTGGTGAATTTTAGAGAAAGGATATTTTAAAAATGTTTATGTAAACCTTAAATAATTAAAAATGTGTAATGATTTTCAAAAAATGGTCTTCTACAAATATGTTCAGTACGAAATTTAGAGTCTAATAAGATCAACTTAATTTTTTTATGAATAGTAAATTATGAATAGTGATTTAATGCTTAGGATTAGTAATGTGACAAAATGGATTAGTAATCTCTCTTAAAGAAATTATTAATATAATCTAGGCACCTTGATTAAGTAATGTGATTCAATAAAATGGTTAAAAACGGTTTCATAAATTATTATTCAAGTATTAGTTTTTTCAGATGAATAGTTTTTTTAATTAAAAATTAAATTAAAAATATTTAGAAAATTATTTTTATAAAATGGATTTCATTTTTTGCACTTAGTGCATCGATATTATGTTATGGTAATTTTTGGGTATTTTTCTGAAAAAATGAATTTTTGGTGAATAGTGTATTTATTTAAAAAATAAATTAAATCTATTTATAAAATTATTTTTATAAAATGGAGTTCGTTTTTGAAATTAGAGCATTGATATTTGGTTAAGGTGAAATTTTGGGATTTTTCTGAGAGAGTTGAATTTTCAGTGAATAGTAAAAATACAGTTTTAGGGTTTCGGTATGTTTAATGACATCATAACTGTGTCATGATGATTTCATGAGATATTTTATGGGTTGGCAGACCAAAGGTGTTGAATTATTGTATTGGGGGCCCCATGTGGCCTAAATCCATGGTAAATTCCATGGGAGAGCACATGGTTTTGAGAAAAGAACTTGTGAGGTGTCTGTTGGCCATTAATGCCTTGTCACCTCACTTTCCCTATAAATACCCACCCTTTCTTACTTTAGTTTTCACTCCCAACTCTCCACCAACGAATTTCTGGTCTCCTTACCTCCCAAGGAGTCCTCCCAAGGTTCCCCCAAGCCCTCAAGGTCCAAACCTTTGAGTTTTAAGAGTTACGTTTTAAGGTAAGGGATCTGACCTCTCCCTTTCTTTTCAAGTAATATCTTTTATGTAATTTCTTTTATACTCCATATTATTATATTGGAGGATGTTATTATATATTCATATTACATCCCTTTTCATGTTCATATTATGAGAGACCCCATCTTTCTCTCATCAATTCATTTTAAAAATGTTTAAGTGACGCTGTTTGGCTGCCAAATTTTTAAGGGGATTCTTTCACTCTTCTCAATCTTTTCAAAATTATATTTTCTTGTCAAGTATTTAAAGTTCCTTTTTATTATGTTGGGGTATGATATATTTATCTATCATACTTATATTTTATGATCATATGATGAGATACCCCATTTTATCTCTTCAATTCAGTATTTTGAAGTTTTAAGTGTCGCCGTTAGGCTGCCGAATTTTTAAGTGGTTCTTTCAACCTTCTCGTTTTGAAGTTCTACTTTCATATCAAGTCTTTCAAGTTCCTTTTTATTATCTTGGGGTATTATCTCTATATCTATCATACTGATATTTTATGTTAATATGATAAGAGACCCTATTTGATCTCGTCAATTCATTTTTTGAAGTTTAAGTAACGCCGTTAGGCTGCCGAATTTTCATAAGAGAAATATTATTTTTGTCTTCCTTTCATGTTCTTCATTTCACATGGTAAATCTTTCAAATTTCATTACCATGTTCATATATCCTTCATATTCTGTCCCTATACTGTTTTATGGATCATTTATGAGTGGGTGACCCATGTCCCCTCTCTTTTCAATGTTCTCTAAAACCCCGAAACATAGCCGTTATGCTGCAGAATTTTCATCTCAAAATGCCTCTCTCTTTTCTCACAATTATTTTATGTTATAATGTGAATACTCAAAGCTCTTATTTCTATAGGGGTATTTACATATATATCAAAATTTTCTATTTTAAATTCTGGGATTTACATACATGAGACCCGCTCTCCCCTTCCGTGGGTTTTAAAGTGACGTAAAGATCATGTCTTTAAAGCAGTTTTTAAAACGTTATGATTATGAAATGAAACCCATTAATTTTATGCTATATGGGTTATTTAGGAAATGTTTTATGATGATATATGTGGCTCACATGATAATTAATGCAAATTTAAGGGTGCGCCCTGATAGCGCTCCAATGCATTGGGTAATGATGTAACCACTAGAGATTAAAATTTTCACGATATCTTGGTGAATAACCTTGGTAATTTTCAAATGACACCTTGAGGATGGACCTTGGTGATATGTTCATGATTGTCTATGTTAAATGATGTAGCCACATCTTAATGTTATGAAAAATGTTATTTTTATTATGATATGCCTCATTATTTCTTTCTCATGACTTAAAGTTCTTTTCATGACCTTATTGAAGTATCTCATGTTCACATGTAAAATGTTTCTCTTGTTTCCCTTACTGGGCCTTCTGCTCACCCTTTCTTTTGATGTATGTCCCCAGGTTATGAGACACAATAATGAACCTAGGATGATCATGAGGAGAATCATTTCAAGTGTTTAAGAAGAATTTTTTATGTTTTCATGTTTTATGTTCCTGGTTTCCAAGACACTAAACCTTAAAGATCCTCAGTTTTGTAAAATTTAATGAAAGTTTATGTGATAAAAGGAGGGTTACTATAATCTTGGTTACCAAAATAAAAGAGGATAAATATCCATTAAAATACTTATCTACTTCCATTTTAGATCCATCATCCATCCAATAGTGGACAAAGTGGATCATGTGATCTGTAGATATTTTTCTTTCTATTGTTTCTCACATTTGATCGTGACTCACAATGGTTTAGTGGTTAGTGGTGATCATAAATTGCACACAATCCCAAACCCTCAATGGGACTCCTATTTGGTATAATCTCCAATCATATGAAGCCCTAGGGAATCCTCCATTATAGTGTAAGACCTAACTCAATGCTCTAAATGGGCCTCAATACCCCTATGAGACAAATATTCAGAGGGCCTCTATAGATGAGGGTTCTCACAAACTAACTATGTGGTCTTGGATTACCATCCATATGGGATACACAAGAAGCATTCTTGAGGTCCAAACCCAATACCCCAACCCGAACTTAATCATCCCTAGGCCACATTCCTAGTAGGGTCTTATTCAACATGGGATCTCATATCCCTTCCAGGTTCCCTATCCCCCCTTAGAATAATTTCCACACTAAAATTTGACTCGGCACATTTCACCTAGAAATCCTTTCTACATCACATTAAACTGAACAATTTGGTTCTTATCACATGGCCTTATAAAGGTATAATGTGTCTCATTCAGTGGCACCAAACTATATGGGTTTTGATTCATTTGATAATGATACATAGGAATCCCATCTCATGTGGCTGATCCTAACATCAAAATAATTCTCATCTCTCTATATGTTGACTAAATCTAGAGATCCCCACTGTATGGATGAAAACCAACATCATAACAATAAATAACAAAAGAATCACAAATTCATTCACAAAAGGTCACCATTACTGAAAAACCTTAGATACATACATATATCTACATTGATAAATAATTTCACATACATATTGATGATTTTATGTTCCATGCATTCAAATAATTTATTATTAAATCAAGAGTGACCTATGTAAGGTTTAGGAATTAATGAAGGATTCAAAAACATGTCTTAAATATTTAAGAGAGTCCGAGACTAACCCCCCCCCCCCCCCAAGGGTGTGATGAGACCTACCTTCAATCCTATCGACCAACATGAGTTTTTAAGTATCCTTGGACAATTAAACCAGTGAGCACCTGCATTTGGAAAATGGGTGCATGAAACATCATGGGTATGAGAATTTTTGGGTGTTTCCCATTCTATGAATAAACCCTGTTGGAAATAGCCCATAAGGGACATTGTTATATGTGTTTGAAGTGATTGTTGTTCCACAATAACAAAAAAAACTCCATTCCAACCCCACATGTAATTCAAGGATGAATAAAAAATGGTGAACTCAACAAGAATCATTAACCAAGATACTGGTTTCACACACCTATCAGGACCCTTTTTCTATCAAAATGGATAAGGGAAAAACAAGAAAATCAATCATGTTTTTTTCATTTATTGTGATGCTAATTTTATTGGGTATTATTATTTGTGTTTTTCACCAATATTTTAGGACCTTCCAACAAATATCTCCCTTCAATCAAAGTGACATAACACTAGCTCTCACAAATGTATTCCATGGCTATAGTTCAAGTTGGGTCCTCATCTTATCAAAGGAAACCATAACCAACCTAGTGTATTCAATGCTGGGTCTCAAATACATTGATACGAGAGTACCACTAGAATGGTACCATCCTAACCTTAGAGGATACCCTCTAGGCTCTCCAACTCACAAATCCCTACCATCCATCCATGCAGCAATATTCAATGGTCCAGAAGTAGATAGAACCGATCATTATCTCCAAATGTATCATGGCATATAATCAGAACATAGAAATCATATCCTTTATTACCTTAAGGCAGTGAATCAATAGGATGGAGATGGATTCATATAAATTACACATGGTTCCTTCTAAAGGGATACTTCCATTAGTCGTCACTACCAATATAATTTGGTTGTGAACCCTCACCATGTGGAGGGTGTTATCATCAATAATCTAGACCAAATCATCCAGACTCGGTCATACAATACATCCCACTAAGGGGAAGAAAAAGGTCAACATAGAGTATGGATACATTCCCATCACCTTCATAGAAGCTCAAAAATCACACATTTTTGGAAAACAATGAGTAATCAAAAACACCTACCCACACATATCAATCCTATCATCAATCTAAACTAACAGAATACATATAAGAATGACAACCAAATATAGTGGCACATTGAGAGTATAAAAAAACATTCCCACACCTATAAATCCCATTGGTCAATTTTGGAAGAAATCTATGATCATTCCCAAACTGCTACCCACATCAACCAAGTCTTCCCCAAAATCTTGTTTGGAAGAATCTAAAGAAGTTTTTCTGTCAAATCTAGCAGTAATCAAGGTGTTCACACAAACACCATCCCACATCCACCAAGCTTACTAGAAAAATCATTTGGTAGTGTCTGAAGAAGAAAAATGATAATATTTGGTGGAAATATGTGAGAAAGCACAATCAACTTCCCAAATCAACCAATCATATTAGAATACTCATCTGGAATCACCCTGAGAAGTCATCTATAAAGTCCCAGTAACAAAAAAGGGTTAGACTCAAATCTATATCCTCACAACTGAGTACTGACAGTATCCACTAGCATGAAATGGAGTAAAGGAGCATGCACACACCCCTTCTCCAAATATAGAGTGGGAATATATCCATGTTCGAACCACTGAGGTCACCTATCACATCATAACAATAGTTAAAGGAGTGGTGAAAATTATGCCACACTTCCTACATGCCTTCCAGGATATCATACTGGTGAAAATAGCGGTAGATAAGTGGATAAAAACTCTATCCCCATAAATGGGGCGACTCATCAATAATTAACTCGGTAGTAGGCACACGCCTATTCTCTAATCTAGAAGGGTCATGGGGAAAACTCCCATGTGATATATAGAAAACTAGATATGGTCTTTACCCCTATTTCAACTAGAGGTGATTGGACTATTACAATAGATATTCCAAGGCTGGTACAAACCCCTAAAAAATTTTAGAATCCTACCTGAAACTCCCAAAGAGAACATGATATCTAGTTAAATAATATTACTTTCCTTAAAACCACTTTCCCTGACAAGTGGCCCTATTTTATCATAAGAAATAATCAAAAAAGAAGACTCTACGAACATAGTTTTAAAATAAAGGGCTGATCTATGATCCTAATGTATTTAATTCTTTAAATCTTGAATCCCTTAGAAATTTATCTTTGGTATCTCAAGATCATACTCTCCCATTACCAAATTATGAGGACAATAGAGGTAATTCTGAAGGTCTTACTTGAGTGCTTCACCATGAAATATTGATTTATGTTCATAATATGATCAATCTCAAGATCCCATATCCTGATTAGAGTCACATAATCCCTCTATGTCACCAATAGATAAAATAGTGAGAGGGTATCCCACTTTTTTTCATACACCCTAAAGGTCCTCTCCATGCAATATGCTATAGGGATTCTCCTTGAAATTAGACGTCAATCCAAAAATGGTAATCCTACCCATTATTGAATTTTATATGAAAGATATCTCTGTAGTAGTGTTTCACAAAATCAAGAAGGTAAACCCCTTATATATTTAATAAATATAAATACCTCTTTCCAAGAGGCACTTGAAAAAATGAGGCCAGTATTGCCTAATTCCTTGTGATCAATAAGTGAAATCCTTTCTCAACTGGAATCCAACCCAAGATGATACTCACTCTTTGAACCCCCACAAGATCACCCATCTTTTGATGTAATATATTAAGTCCCCACCAATATAACTTATTATGATAATTCATTAGGGAATAATCCTCTTTGGTTGGACTAGGTCAAGGTGTCTTTGGAAAAAGATGATGTATAAAAATTGGACATGGGAAAACAATTGGCTAAATACGATATACCAGTTATGTTCTAGTTGTTTTCCACTCCTTGGTTCCACATTCCATAGGTGTTGTTGGAAGATTATGTAAATGACATTAACCTCAATATATGGAACACTTTTAATCACTTAAGAGTGAATGTATTATGCTACAATGAGTATCAGAATCAGGTTAAGGTAATTGAAGGGATTTAATGCCAATTTTACTTGGAAGCCTTCCTAGAATCTTGACATCCAAAATTGGGGAAACAAAAGGGACCCCTTTAGCATTGATTCTTAAATACATTTAAATGCATGAATCATTTGATCATATATACCTTATCCAGTGTTTATATCATGCGATGTGTTGAACCCGGGGATTGAATTTCACTGTGCTCCCTAATAAGGAAAGCCTGCCAAAGATGTCATCTTACAATGTCATAACTTCAAGTTGACTTCAACAAAATGAATTCATTCACAACAAATGATATGATCAGAAAAAAGGACTTGACTAACACTCACGAACATCGAGTCATAATTGAGAAATTCATTATATGAATGTTGCGTTAGGTATATAAAAATATCCAGAATGCCTCCCCTTAAGGGAATTCAATCATCAGATATCACAAATATCACATATAGCTCAACGATCTTCAAATGTATATGGTTCAGGTTAAAACTATAGTGACCCTCACTTTTCATGCATAGGAATTACATAAATTTTGTGGAATACTTAGATCATTAAAAAAACTCCCAAGGACTGTATTAGTTTAGTTCCTTTGGAAAAAAATATCACATTCTTCTAATGTTGTGAAAGATCTTCAACATCTATCATAAAGATCTTCCACTTTAGTACCCATAACTATTTTTTTAACTTGGGGAAAATAAAACATAAGAAAAAGGTTGATATTATATTCTTAGTAAGGGAAAACAAGGAAAACATATTTACTCAATCATGATCATAATGGTATGAGAACACGATCATGAAAATAGAATATCATACCATGTGTGTCAATGATCATAAATAAGAATCCAGGAATAAATATTGGATGTTCATAAGTCCTGAATCATAATTAGATAATGAACATAATCCATGAAATCATACCTTAATATGTCATGGAATTTGGGTCATTCACATAAGCATATAAAATGATTTCTATAGTAGTCAAGGTATCGCTGACAATGCAATATTAGTAGTATGGGTTCACTTCCCATACCATCTTGGTAGTCATGGTTCACTCCCATAACCATATTGATGGAAAAGGTCGTTTATTTCTATCTCATGAGATATAAATTATTACCCAATGCATTTGAGGGAGATATAGGTCCCACCCATCTAATAATTAAATCATACATACATGTGCCACAAGATCATAAAAAATCATATCATAACCAATGTAATGGAATGGGTGTCATAAACATGTAATCATATCATAACTTTTGTAAAATATATAGGTTTCATAATAATTTATTCAAAATCATAACTAGTAAAAAAAGCAGGTTTCTTAAACATCATTCTATCAAAACATAAACCATTCAAAGAAAGAATATGCATGGTATTATTGAACTATATCCAAATATGTCATCTTAGATGGGGAAGGATTTTTACAGATCACTTGGAACATTAATTTTACTAAAAAATAAAATTTTAAAACATAAAACATTTTCAAAACCTTTTTCATTGAAATCACTTCAAAAACATATAAATTAATCATGAAAAAATAATTAAAATTGTTCTTGAGTAAAATATCCTCTCTTAATTGAAATTGTTTTATTTTATAAAAATATCATGCAATATTAGAAGAAAAAATTTTCATTAAAAATAACCTTGGAATATTATAAGGTAATCCTCAAGGAATTATAACTCCATGAAAGCATAAAAATACATTCAAAATATATAAGTTAAAAAAATCATTCTCATACTTTTTTTTGGAAATGTCAAAAATTGCCTCGTTAAGAAAACAACAAAAGATTCATTTCAAATTGTTTAATAATAAGTTATATATGGGTAAAAATGACATTAAAAAATTTTATACGAATAGTAAAAATATTTTGGAATACATTTTTATGAAACATGGACATAGAAGATAAATATTTCTCTACCAATACTTACATATAAACGATCTCGATAATATTGAGATTGTGGAATTAACCCTTACAACTTTATAATCAAAAGAATTATATTCCCCATACAAAAATGAAAATATTTGGAAATTAACATACCATAATATTTTTTTTAATACTCACAAAATATATTCATGGGTAGTATATACATCTCATATAAGAAACAAGTAGTTTATGTGACATGTGTCTCACAGAAGTAAATATGAGACAAAAATCCCATACCATAGGAGAAATTACATCCATACACATCAAATACTCATTTATAGTGGTTTTAAACATTCTATTAACTTATAAACTAATCATAATAATATTTATTATATCATATGTTACTCATTTATGATTTTATATTACCCATTTCCTAACAATTCCAAGATAAAGCAACATTTTTGGTAATAACTGCTTTGTTTACCGCACGTGTTTTGACTTTTTGTTATTGATCCCATTATATATACCAGGATTTAATTACTTATATAATGTCAAATATTATTTATATATCATATATATTTAGTATAAATATATATATATAATATATATATATATGAAATGGAATACACCATTCATAGAGATGGTAAGTTGTACGTATGCATGAACGTTGTTTCCATTTACTTAATGAACTGAATGGAAGAAGGTAAATGAAATATATGTATATATATATATTAATAAATTATAATTATTATGTCATATATTTAATATTTATTAATTACATACATTTTTATAGTTATTCTTTAAATGGTTAGCATGGAAGATGAATCTCATCGCGTCGTGAAGATGGTATGTCATACGTACACAGAAGAAAGGATATCATTCTCTTAGTGGTAAAGGGTCAGAAATTAAATGGAATATTACTTATAAAAAATTAATATCATGTAATATTTATTATTTATATCTATTATATTCATCATTATACCCATACAAATAATGTAGTGATGAAAAATAGATTACACCACAACGTGGAAACGGTAAGTCGTAATTACACATGCATGGTAATTTTTTTATTAGGATGAATAAAAGGTGGAATATGGTTGTTCTGTAATAATAATAACAAAAAAAAATATTTTATACTCTATTTATTACTTTATAATGGGATGAACACATGAAAATGAAGTATAAGAAGAAATAATTTTGAAAGGGTCTGTAAAGAGATTATCTCTTCTTCGATGATATCCCTCTAAATATCCTATTAGGGACAATAGAATTAGAATTTTGAGAAGCCCATACCCTATATAATGTTACTAAGGAAGTTGAAAATGTTTACATAGAATAGAAATATAACCATCAATTTCTGAAGGAGAAAGAAAGAGGACATGGTCGGGAGAAAGTTGACAATCACAATATTTTGACACAAAGAGTCTTAAAGAATGTCATTTATATCATCAAAATTGATGGTAATAGGACAAAAATTTATATCAAAATTTATTTCCTAATGTTGAATATGTTTCAAGAGAGGATACTTAATTGATTTTATCATAATTTCACACTTTGATGGGACTTTATTAATTCTTAATTCAACTATTATTCCAATAAATGAAGTTTAGATTGTGATTCCTAAAATGTTAACATATAATAAAAAAATTACATGTCATCACATAAATCGTTTTTTCAACAAAACGTTATCACAAGTTTTTAGATTTCTATAAATCCACCTCTGGTGAGATAATAATTTAATCTCACAAACTTATCTAAAGTTTAACTTAATGTTTCCATAAATGGATAATCCCACAATCCTTCTAAAATATGAAAATCAAAAACATTAGATGAAGTGAACTCAAATGGAGTAAAATTTATCTCCCATATATCATAAGGTAGCTCTTGGTTTTTACATTAAAATCATGCGAATACCTTCATCATGTATTCTCTTGAAATGTGGTAATAACCGGATTTATCAAACATCCTTATTGAAAATGTGAATTTTTCCATATTCCAATGTTATTGGATATATTCCTTATGTCCAAAAAGTTTTAAACTTCATCCATGATAAAATAAACCACTTTTTGAAAAATCCTTAATTAGTTCTACGGAATTCATTACTTTCCAATTTACTTGTTCATACCCAACATATATTTATCCAAATATTATTATCTCAGCATCATGCACATATGAAGTGTTATCCTTCCCTTCATCATGTAATTTTCCAAAAATATCACCTTATTACCATAATCAATTTTCATGGTTACCGGCACCATTCAGTATAATCTCTTAAATACTTATGAAAAAACTATAGTGGGCCAATAAATAAATGTTTCATTATTTCATAATACTATAAAATTACTTCTATAATATTATTCTTGAATCCCACTAAATAAATACTCAATCATTCCACAACTTTGTTGTCGTACTCTATATCACCAATAGTTATTACATGAGATTTTCCTTTTGTTATATTCGTTAAGTGGTTTCTGACATTGTTCATCATCAATAAACCTAGAATTATGGAACTATTTAGAATAATATATATTCTCATTACTCCTGTATCACTAAAGTTTTGGAGGTTCATTCTGTATGGATTCTATCCATTCACATTGTTATCTAACTTCTTCCCCTCACTCTGGCACTCAAAATCCTGATAAACTTCTTTTATCCAATTAAAACATTTATTATACCCATTAAGACAATTTACTCCATGATTCTTCCCACACATTAAGCATAAAGGAAGTGTCCTCTTTTTTGTCTTCATGGTTTTTATATTTCCCTTTAATCTCCATATTTCTATTCTTATCAAAACCTCGAGATTGAAATGTTACTCCAGCCTCCATTTCAACCTTGATTTCACAATGCACAATATCTCCATAGCTACTAAAGTCACTTATGGATAATTGCCTTCGGAGACTTTACTTTAAGCCACTGAATAATCTATCATCTTTAATTTCATACTGGATGATAATTCTAGAAGCGTACCTTTCAAGACTTGTGAAATTGGATTTATACATACCAACAGATTCATCATCCCTTTTCTTTAACTTTAGAAAATCCATCTTCATTTTCAAACATAGAATATGAGGAAAGTACTTACTGAAAAATAAGTTTTTGAACTCATCCTAATCCATGGATTAGATTTCATCTTTCTGCCTTGTAGTCTTTATTAGAGTCCCCCACTGGTCTGCATTGCCTTCTAACAGATAAATAGCCAAAATGAATTTCTCACGTTCTAAACACTTGATAAAAAAGGATATCTTTTTAGTGGTACTAATCCATTTTTCAACAATAAGTGGATCAGAAGACCCTCTGAAATAAGGTGGATGTTTCCTTATAAAGGACATAATAAAATGATGTTCCCTCCGTTATGCATTTTAAAGTTCAACATGATTCATATCATGAGAAAGTTGGGTGAGAATTGAAAAAATATTTTGAATTCCATCTCCCATATCGTTGTGTTATTATAAGGATATCATTTTCCTTCACAATTACCATAAATAGGGTTCCTTCAGGTTTCATCCATCAACTTAAAATCAGAATCATAGAGTAAGAAAGAGTTATCATAATGATAAACCATAAAATCATGAAAGTTAACTTATATAATTTCTAAATTATAACACCTTCCTAAATCTATGATACCTCAGATTCATCCTAGGTTATTCATATGAAACTTCTATTTAAATCATTCATAGTGGTTCCTGAAGAGTTTTTGAATTCCCAACGCATATTCTCCAAGAGTGTTAAACCTTGTGTGCATCAAGACCTGTTACTGTATAATAAGATACAATAAAGTCAGCCCCAATGCACCTTATCATAGTTATTACCCCTAGGTATATCTATGCTAGAGCCACATCCACTTGTAGTATCCAGACATGGATATTTTTCTAGGAAACCACTTACTCTATCCTTTACGAAAACTCCAAGATATTTTCCAATAATTTTCCTTATCCTTAGATATGTATGTAAGGTTCTTACTAAGGATTTATCATCCTTGTTTTAAAAGGTTAAATAAAATTTTACTGTGATAGAAATAATATAGACCCTCTCCCTTCATACATAATAACACATAACATTTTCAGAATACATAAAACATTACAAAAACAAACACACAAAGACTGTATAGGTTTATTTCCTTTGGTAACATTGATCACATTCTTTTAATTTTGTGAAATATATTCATCATATTCCATAAATTTATTTCCATTTAGTACTAGTAACTAAATTTTTTTTATAACCCAAGGAAAAGAAAACATAAGAAAAAACTTGACATTATATGTTCAGTAAGGGTAAAAAGGGAGACATGTAAACATAATCATGAGTATAAGGGTATGAGGACATGATCATGAAAAAAGAAGAGCATACCCTACATGTCAATGATCAAAAACAAGAATCATAGAATAAATATTTGGAGTTCATAAGTCAGAAATCATAAGGAAATAAATAACATAATCCATGAAATAATAACATAAGAATAAAACAAGTAATTTTTGGCATAAACATAAGAATATAAAATAATATCTATATTAGTAAAGGAATCACTACTAATTCCATATTAGTACTATGGGTTCACTTCCCATACCATCTTGGTAGTCATGGTTCACTCCTATAACCATATTGTTATTCATGATTCACTCCCACAACCATCTTGGTGGAAAAGGTCATTTATTTCTATCTCATGAGATATAAATTGTTACATAATTAATTTATGGGAGATATAGGTCCCACTCATATAATAATGAAATAATACATAAAAATTCCCCAAGATCATAAATCATCATATCATAAAAAATGTAATGGAAGTGGTGTCATAAACATGTAATCATATCATAGCCTATAGAAAATATTCATGTTTCATAATAATTTCATCAAAAGAATAACCCATACAAAGAAGCGGGTTTCTTAAACATAATGTCATCAAAATATAAACCATTCAAAGAAATAATATGAATGGAGTTATTAAACTATAACAAAGTATACATCTTATATGGGGAATAATTTTAAAAGATCACTTGGAGCATGAGTTTTTCTTATAAATAAATTTTTAATACATAAAATATTTTTGAAACCCATTTATTTTAAACCAATTTGAAAACATATAAAGGAAACATGAAAAATAATTTAAAACATTTGTTGAGGAAAATATACTTTCTTCTCCGAAATCATTTTATTTGAATAAAATGTCAAGAAACATTATTAGAAAAAATTTTCATTATAAAAAACCTTAAAATATTATAAGGGAAGCTTTAATGTATTATGATTTCATTAAATCATAAAAATTTGTTTATTTGGTATAAGTTAAAAAAAACATTCTTCTCATACATTTGTTGGAAAAGATAAAAATTACGTCGTTAGAAAAATGACTAAATATTTCTTTAAAACCGTGTAATAAAAATTTTTAAATGGTTAAAAATAACATTGAACAATGTTAGAATAACAGGAAAATATTTTGGAATACATTTTAAAGAAATATAGACATAGAAGTTAAATATTTCCCATTAGATACTTACGTATTAAAAATCCTGATAATAATGAGATTATTTAATTAACCCTTACAACTTTATAATAAGTTGAATCATCTGCCTCATGAAATTAAGAAAATTATATGTATATTAAAATACCATAATATTATGGTTATTTATCAAAAAATATATTCATGGTAATTTTATACACCACATAGAAGAAACAAGTATTGTATGAGTAATTTTTCTCATAGAAGTAAAGGTGAGACAAACATCCCTTACCTTAGGTCTAATTCCCTTCATATGTGTATGAAATTATTGTAGATTTGTTTTAAAAATTTTATTAACTTATACCATAATCATAATAATATTTAGGATATAATTTATTATTCATTTATGAGTTTATATTACCCATTTATTAGCATTTCCAAGTTCAATCAATGTATCGTGTAATAACATCTTTTTTTATCATATGTGTTTTGACATGTTATTCCTGATACTATTACTTATATAATGAATGAATGAATTAATTATTGTAAAAAGTGATTTATATATCATATATATTTAGTATTATATATATATATATATATGAAATTGAATACACCTTTCATGGCGATGATAAGCCATAAAAACGCATGAACGTTGTTTCTGTTTTCTTATCATACTGAATGGAATAAGACCAATGTAATATATGTTATATATATATATATATATATATTTTTAAAAAATAATTATTATGACATATATTTCATATTTATTTATTATATACAATTTTATTATCATTCTTGAAATGGTTAGCATTGAAGATGAATCTCATCAAACCATGGAGACGGTAGGCCATGCATATGCATGATAAATGATATAATTATCTTTATGGTAAAAGGGTGAGGTATTAGATGGTATATTAATTATAAATAATTAATATAATTTCATATTTTTTATTTATGTCTATTATATCCATTATTATACCCATATAAAGAAAGTAGTGATGAAAAAAAGATTACAACACGATGTGGAGATGGTAAGTAATACGTACGCACACGTGGTACATTCGCTTTTATAGGATGAATAAAATGTAGAATATAGTTATATATAATTAAAATAAAATATAATAATATATTTAATACTAGAGTTATTAATTTATAATTTAATCAACACATGAATAAGAAGTAGAAGAAGAAATAATTTTGGAAGAGTCCGTAAGGGGATTACCTCTTCTTCGACGATCTCCCACTAGATCTCCACTTAGGGACACTAGAGTTTGTCTCGGGAGAACACCATAACCACTATAATGTTACTAGGGAAGTTTATAAGGTATAATTTTAGGGTTATATTGATCTATAGGTCTCAAAATGATGTGAAGAATTGAGGGAGGAGGTTCCCATTCATAATTGAGGCGAGGGGTACTTTTGGAACTCCTCAAAATATTAAAATATATGAATTCTATTCTAGATCCAAAAGAATAAAAATGAGATATAAATGAATAAAGGATAATTTTAGACCATATATTATCCCATTTTTGATTTTTTTTATATTTTTATGATTCTTAAATAATTAAATAATATATTAATTCAATAAAATATCATTATTGTCAAATTCGATACTATTCATTTAATATGACATTAAATGAATCAAGAAAAAGTGGGAATTCCTATATAATTATTTAAAAAAAATATACCTTATATATCTAGAAAATTCATTATATACTTTAATACATCATAAATATATCAAAATTAATATTATTGAGAAAAATTATTTTATTTTCTGGTTATTTAAATAAATACTATTTTAACATTGAAGAAGCATATAAGGCAATTATATAATTTATAAAAATTATAAATAAAATTATAAAATGAAATTAATTTCATTATGATTAAAATAGACATTAATATTCATTCATATCTTGATTTTGTTCCTATGTGGACACATAAAAGATATTAAATACAAGAGAGTGTTATTTTTTAACTATCATTGACATTAAATAATATATAAGTTATTTTCATAGAATAGTGTCCATTAAAAACTCTAATTCAATATTAGAGTGATAAGGGTCAAGTATTAATAATCAAATAATTTTTGGACAATTTTTTGTTTTATTATAAACTATATCATTTTGATTTACCCTTAATTAATTTATTGTAATTTTAATTGTTGTAACAACATTTTAAATATTAAGATGTTATAAATTATTACTTATATGGATTAAATTGTCCATAAATGGATACTCTATGCTTTTTTATACCTTAAATTAATATATTATAATTATTTTCAAGATTTTATGATGTTTAATTAATTTATTAAAATATTATTTTTATAAAATATCATTAGTCACAATTTCAACACAATTCACAATTTTATCTTTAAATAAAATCAAAACAACAAGATAATTTCAAAAAAACCATTTAAAATAATACTAAAATGTGATAGTCACCTACAAAATTCATTTATAACCATAATTAATTCATATTTTATTTACTTTAATTTAATATTAGTTATTTGATCCTTTTATTAATTAAACAATTACTACATCGTAATTGTGTCACCATTTAAGTTAATTATTATGTCACTAAAAATTATAAAGAAATTATCAGGATGGAGATAAACATTCTATATTTTAAATTAATATTTATAATCAAAATTATCTTCTGTATAACCCAATATTAAAAATGTTTTAATTATTAATAATATGAGTACAACATTTGTAACTTATCTTTAAATAAAATATGATAAATGTCAAATTCATACCCCAGGTGGCTTAAAAAGTAATAATTTCTCAATAAGTTTTATTTTGGATAAAACCCACTCATATAATGAAATTATGACAAGTGTTAGGGTAATTTTATAATTTTATAATTTTATTTTAACATTTAAATAACTGATTTCCCCTTAACCGTGGTAAATAAAAATTTACTAAAGTTACTATTCATAATATAAAAAAAATTAATTTTCCTATTATACTCTAAATAACATTCAAATAATATCCATGTGGTTACATTTTTAAAAATTTAATTTAAAAAAGCAAAAAAATTTAGTTCAACGCTAATCCTGCAGAATGGGCGAGAAGATGGGTAAAAAGAACGTTCAAAAGTTCAATAAGTTTCTTTTATATCTAATTTCAATATAAAAATTATTCCAATGACATAAATTGGATCAATATAATTATAATTCATCTATTTTGACTTTAAAAATCAATTTAAAGTATAATAATTCTTTAAATGAAAACAGTAGTTTCTAACTAAAATGTAGTATTTTTTAACTATTCATCAAAAAATGAAATTTCTCAGAAAAATTATAAAAATTACCCTTATGTTAATTTAAATAATCCAAATTAAAAAAATATGGTTATTTTATAAAATTCAATTTCTAAGAGTGTATAAAATTAATTTTATTATTATTCACAGAAGGGTATAAAAAGCAGTTCCTTTAAGAAAATAATATTTCTAAACATATAAATACTCTAACAAAGATTATAAATTTCATTATAAATTTGTTTTATTTATATGAGAAAAATATTAATAACATTAAATAATTAGTTATTAATATTAATATTACTATTTTAAGTGGCTAGGTTATAACTACATTGTTTAAATAATTATAATAAAAAAGTGTTGTTTTATAGAGACTCAGTGTTGTGTGTAACACAAGCCAAGTGTGTGTTGCATGTAGAAAAAACTTAACTTGTTGTTATGTATACCATAATCCAAACATAGTGTTTTTCTATAAAAACCAAAATCTATATTCAGTTTTTCATGAAGTAAAAAAATCAAAAAGTTTAAATTAATTTGAAAAAAATAAATCTCCAAATCTTAGGGTGTTACACAAACCTTATGATGCACCCAACCCATGTTAGAACACAAATTCATAAAATCAAGAAGGCATCCACAGTAGTAGCATCAACTAAAATCTAGTGGAAACCTCAGCCCATAGTGTTTGGGGATATTTTAACAAAACCTTTAAGGTCAAAAAATCTATCCCAAATAGTTTTGGAAATGGAGTGGGAACAACCCCATCCCATAGGGATGGGGGATTTTTCACCCCAACACCCTCTTATTGATTGGAATTCAGTCTTTCCTGGATTAGGGGGAACACTATAGAATGAATCTTCTTAGTTTATCCCATCATGTGATTCAATATCCTTATTAACATATGCATGACTGAATTTTCTAGAGATTACCTTCAAATCATTGTCTTCCAAACAGATCCAAGAGAGTCAGTGAAGGAGAAAAAATGCCTCGTGGGGGGCAAAAACAAAGGCGGTACCACAAATAGACATATGACATTCCTAAAATTTGTTACTCATCAGTGAATATCATTAACATCACCCTTTCATATCCTACAGAACATGAGGCCAAAACAGATGAGTTGGAAGAGGTAGTTTTTGTTCATAATGCAGTACATAGTGAAGTGATTTGAGGAGGTGTGCATACCTAGAACTAGAGGCTTTCCCTGAATCCTATCATTCCCTCAATCACTCCACCATTACCTCCTAAAATAGAACCAAACAAAGAAAAGGGAAAAGGCAAGGTTGTGCCTCACCCACCCCCTAAATTTTTTGGACACCTTAAGTTTGAGGAGAGGATTTCTCATCAAGAGAAAGAGTTGAAGGAATTGAGAATAATAAATATAGAATTAATATGAGGCAACATTCCTCCAAGATATTATTACAAACAGAGCCTCAATTCGAACTCTGAACCAAAATACCTCAACAAATTGGTTTTTCTGAATCAACTAAAATGGATCTAGAACATATGCTCAATGTGGGGTTCCAATAACCAATATATTTATATCCCATCATAGAAGATAAAGAGTTCACCTCATTGTGTACACAACCAGAATAAGGATATGTGAATTCTTATAAACCTTCCCTTATAGGTTACCTATGGAAGATTATAGTAGGGCAGCCATAGTTTCCCCTACCTTATGGTTCCCCTTTTCAAGATCGTACATGGATATAAATTTCTCATGGGACCATCAATAATATTAAGTCACAAATGGATCTATTTGAAACTATAGAGGAATGATGTGTGCTAGTATAACTAGAAAATAATCCTTACCCCAAATGGGTTGATCTGAATCTTCATCTGCTAAAATTTTGGAACCCTATACTTCCAATTTTCAATGGATCAGGAGACCCAAAGTATCATTTCATACATTTCATCTCTCACTATGGTTCTTTGAAGGGGACCCGTAAATGACAGGAGTTAGTGAAACTCAGATGCTTCTTGCAATCGCTGTAGGGTACAACCTTTGTATGGTATATTAGCTATCCATCTTGATCAATTATAGGGTGGGAATATCTCTATCATAATTTTCTCTTCCAATAAGCTCAATTATATAGAATACAATAGTCCTAGACCTATCATACTGAAAATAGTGAGATAATGATAAGGTCTCAAATTTCATCACTCAGTTGAAAGGGTTGACATATTCCCAAAATTTACAGCTTCTCCAAGAATACTTGATGTCCATCTACATATAAAATTCTCCCAATGAGTTGTGCACAAAAATCATACCTGTGAAATACACAGGAGGGTTTCATGAACTTGCCTCCATTTCTCAAATAGTGGAATAATCCATCATACAAACCAAGGCTAAGTCTGAAGTAATTCTATCAACTCAAGGAAACTGAGTGGGAAAATTGGAGGCTACCAGAGTTACATTCAAGAAGGTCCCTACACCCACTGCAGCTCTAAATCCTATGACATATCATGTGGTTTCCCATTCATATCATTATCATTAATTCACACCTCGTCAAGATAAAAAGAGACAGAAGATGTGGAAATAGTTTGAGGATACAAGGAACATGGTTTATTCTTTCCAAAATGACCATGTCCTTGCCTACTTCATCTCAGTATTGGAGAAAAACTCAATCATGTTTATAAATCCCAAGATACACCACAAGGATAGTGATGAAGAAATTCCAAATTATTTCTCCTTCCATTGAGCTTTGGGGAACAATATCTAGAAATGATTTGTTTTTAAGGACATACTGTAGAAAATGGTGGACTCCAGATAGCTGAAGATGGGCAAGCCACTTGTGCAAGTAGCATGGGTTTCGGCTACCGATCTAGAAAAGGAGAGTGAATTTAAGGAATTTAGTAAAAATGGTAAGCAGAAGTTCAGTGATGACATGGGTAGATATACTATGAACCAGAATCATGCTATCCTCTAAGAATAGCTAAAACAACTTACTATACCCATGTTCGCTTTCGCTGCTATGCAACTAACTTCATTGGTTCCATAATCTTCCAAAATTAAGTATTATAAGAAATGGAATAGCCATAAGAGATAGAAGAAATCAAAGTAATATTAGCATATTCCATTTCCAACGTTTTATTTGACTCTCTCAAACTTCATTCCTTTAATCCTAGAATTATGAGTTCCACCCCACTAAACAGTACCACAAGATTTGACCTGTTAAATAGAGTCCTCATCATAAGAGGAGATGATCTTAAATTATATTAATGGTACCCACTTAATGTATCCATTATCATATGATGAGTGTGAATATGAACCTGGATCCCCTATATCTGATTGGGAAATTAGAGATAAATTCATCCAAATATGAGGATACAGAGGAAAATGCAGTCATGCTAGAAGTCAATACTCCGGTCAAATCCCTTCTCAGACCATATATGGGGCCAAAACTCATGGGAGATCCCTCCATCGAGATCAGAATGATCAAAAAAGTTCCTCCCAAATAAGAATGAGTTTTCCCTGACAAGATAATTCTATAAGATAGACTGAAGGAGGCATCATCACCCAATCAACCTTAGCTCACAAAAATACCCATTTAACTTAATCCACCAAGGATATAAGTACCCTCAACTCTTATTCCAAGGGATGACCTACCTAAATCAAGTACTTAAGTTACTAAATTTCCTATAAAATGGAATCCTCATGCTGGGAAGTGCAGGCCTTTAGACCATAGGTATGAAACTTTGAAGTGGTTATCCTTGGTGTTGGTGAATATTTCAATCATGGATTCCTTGAGTTTCTCAAAATACCTTTGAGAATCACTCATAGAGGATTTTTCAAGACCTCAAGAATTAGAGGATAAATTTTCTACTTCCAAAGTATATTATGCAGATACAGATCCTGTAGAATTCCACATGATAATCTCTTTCATAGAATCGGACAAGAACACCACTATACAAGGACACATTCGATCTTTGTATGTATCTAGTAGGATTAATGATATTGATTCTAATGATCCTTTATTAATAATGGATCATGTGTCAACATAATTATACTTTAAACACTTTTTCAACTGGTTTATAATGAGTCCCACTTGTCCCCATCACCTATAATGAAATAGGGTTATGATAAGAGTTAGTAGAGTCCTCTCGGCGAGATAAATATTAAGACATAGTTTGGGGATATCATATCTGACTCAGAATTATTTGTTCTTTGGAAAGAAATAGCCTTCAATGTTATTCTAGGGAGGCCTTGGTAACATCAACATGTGGTTATTCCTTCATCATACCACCAATTCTTAAAATATGACATTAATGGTCACATGGGGATATTTTAAGGTGATAAATCCCCATTTAAACCCTGAAAATCACAATACATTGATGTGGGATTCTATCATAGGGAAGGGAAATAGCCCATGATAAAAAATGTTAATCAAATCAATTACCCATATCATCTATTGATGACCTGGATAATTCCTTCAAGAAGATCAATGTAGAGTATGTGATTTCCATCAATTATATTGAAGGGATTTGTTAATGTTCAAGTGCATATTCAGAAAATTCAATGGTATCAATCATGGAGACTAAACCTGGTGTTTCTGGAGGAGTCTTTGACTCTCCATATAGTGATGAAATCATTATTGAGAATTACCACATTTCATTCCCTACACCTCAAGTCCCCACCTCATTTTCCAGGATGGAAGTAGCTGCTTCATCTTCTAAATGTCAAAATATTGACCCCTCCTAAAATCCAAGAATTTTCCATCATCACCTAATCCCCTTAAGATCAATTAATAAGTTGAAAAGGAATATTAGGAGAAATAGGAAGAGTAATTTATTAGGTAACCCCCTACCAAATTTGAGTAGGGTGTATCTATTACCATTGAAGAACTCGGAAAAATAAATTTGGGTACATAAGAAGATCCACAACCCACTTTGATAAATGATGCTATGGCTTCTATAGAACAAGAGGTATATACCTACTTCACCAAGAAACACTGGTATGTGTTAGATTTGAATTACACAAAAAGTTTGGCCTTGATCTTGAGGTGTCCACTCACCACTTGGGATATTCTGAAGACAACCAATGATACAAATAAAAATCCAGAATGGCACACCCCAATCATGACACCAAAATTGAGGCTGAAGTGGACAATTTTATCAAGGACCACTTCATCCAGGAAGTTCATTATTTGAAATGGTTGGCCTAAATTATACTAATAAATAAGAAGAATGGTCAAATATGATATTGTATTGACCTCATAGATCTCAACTCATGCTCTCTAAACGATGATTTCCCAATCCAAATCATGGGAATACTAGTTGATTCAAAGGATAGTTATTAGGCCCTCTCTTTTTTGGATGGATACTTAGGGTAAAAAAATTTAATGGCCCCATAATATGGGTAAAACACCACCTTTAGGTCCCCTTATAGAATATTTTTCTATCAGGTAATGCCATTTGGTACAAATAATGTCAGCTCAACATACCAACATGCCATGCATTGCATCTTCAAACCATTCCTAAGAATGTTTGTTTAATACTATATTGATGAACTTGTGGTTATATAGTTATAGCATTATACACACCTATATTATCTTGAAACCATCTTTAGAAAACTATTAAAATATATTATGTAGATGAAAACCTTGAAATGTACCTTCAGTGTAACCTTGGGAAAGTTTCTCATCTTTGTTGTACGCTATCGTGGCATCTAAGTCAACCTTTAGAATACAAAATATATCCTCAGTATATCACCTCCTATAAACATCAAGGAGTTAAGAGGACTTTATGGACATGTATCCTACATCTAGAGCTTCATTTCCAACCATAGAAGAAAGTTTTTTCCCTTAACCAAGTTGATGAAGGGGGTTACATATCAATGGACGAGTGACTATCAAGAATAATTTTACAACCTTAAGAAGTATCTCTCGATCCATCAAGTGAAAATGCTACCCATTGTGGGAAAGCTTCTCATTATATACGTAAAGGCCCTAGGGAGATCACTAAGTTATTTCCTTCCAAAAAATAATTATACTATGACTGAAAACAAACTCTATTATCTTAGTTGAACCATGACTGATGCTGAGAATCATTATTCAAATATAGAGAAGAGTTGTATAACATTAATATTCAAAGTTCAAAAGTTAAGACACTACTTTTATCACCATGAGGTCTATTTTTCCCCACTTAATAATATTCTCAAACATATACTCAGTTATCCTATGTTGATAAGATGTTTAGAATGATGGGCAGTTATCTTGAAGTAGTTTTACAAATAGTTTTTGCCTCAAAAATTATTTAAAGTCCAAGATTTTGAATATTTTTTACAGAACAACCATTTTCAAAAACAACAATGTTAAATAATTAATCTCATGGTGAAGATATCTTTTATATTCAATAAATCCTTCAAATATGGTAAATTTATTTTGTTACCAATTCCAAGATCCCAACGGGGAAGATAATAGAAGACTTCAAGCTCAAAAAATTCAGTTTAGGGGCCATGATCATCTATCTGCAAAGGAATTTTTTCATTACTCATTCCCATTTTTAGATGGTTGTACCAACAATGAGGTAGAATATTATCCCCTCATAGTAGACTTAGAACTAGACCTCTAAATAACAACATAACACCTATAAGTGAAATGAAATTTGTGTTTGGTAATCAAATAGATCAATGAAGATTATGCCATTAGAAAAGAATATATAATACCCCAATTTAAATTTGTATAAGGGTTAATGGTAGAGTTACCATCAGAACCAACATTAACTCATATATCATGATCATAAAATTCCCAAGAAGATACATTGGAAAATGCATCTATGGTTTTGGAATACCCAAAATGGGATGAAACAGTATCATCATTGCACATCAATGAATGGTATCACCTTTTTATCATGTCATCATGTAAGAGATTGATGGAATAAGTCTTGTTCCTAAAATATATGGTCCTACCACTAGGTGGATGATACCCATAATGGAATACCTTCAAAATGGAGTACTCTCATCATAAAAATATGGAAAGAAAAAAATCAGATGGATATAAACCAATTTCACTCTTTCGATGGACCAAAATCACTAGAAAGTTCTCTATAAATGAGGATTTGATGGAGTACTTCTTAGGTGAATTGATGGAGAAGTGATAGATTTTATCATGTAATAAGTAAAAATAGGTTCATGTGGTTCCCACCTATCAAGATATTAGCTTTCCAATAAAATTCATAGGTTGAGGTATTATTGGCCCACAGTGACGTGGGATGGAAAATATTTAACCAAAAAGTGTCATTCCTACCAGGTGCATGCCAACTTCATCCATAAACATCCAGATTTGTTACATAAAGCTAAATACTCTTGGCCATTTTCTATATAGGTAATGGATATTTTAGGACCCCATCCTCCTACCACAACCAATCAATTCAATTACATTATTATTATGATTGATTTCTTATCCAAATGGGATGAGGCGGTACCCCTAAAAGAATTTGGGGAGAAAAGAATCATCAGCTTTTTGAAAACAAACATCATTACTAGATTTTGTGTCCCTCATAAAATATTGATGGAAAATGAAACAAATTTCAATTCTGCTGAGCTCGAGAAGTTTTACTAGGAGTATAATATCAAATCCAATCACTCACCGCGCTATCATGCATAAGCTAATATATAGATAAAGGCCTTAAATAAGACCCTATAAAACATTATCCAAAAGATGGTGGATAAAGATAAAAATTCATTCCCTGATAAGACCTTCTATGACTTGTGGACATACCATAATACAACTCATAATTTCACAAGGGTGGCCCAGTATTCACTTATGTATGTCATAGAATAAGTCATGACCATTAAGGTCCAATTTCCATCACTCCGAGTTTCCATCTATGATAAGATACCCTTGGATGAGAAATCACAAAGAAAACTGGATGGACTAGAATGAATGGATGAGAAAATATTTTACACATTTCATTATTTGTAGGCCCATCAAAATCAGATCATGCAAGATTTTTAAAATAAGGTCTTCCTCTATTAATTACTCTAAGGGGAACTCATATTGGTCCTTATAACTATGATGATACTAGGGTGTAAGCCTTAAAATCTTGAGACAAAGTGGGAAAGACCTTATTACATACACAAATTCCATTCCAATGGATCTTATTCCTTAATCTCGATGGATGGAGATCTCATTACGACCCAAACCAATGTATGTTTTACCAAAAATTACTTCATGTGACAATAGATAGATACTTATTAGTTATACAATGTTAAACTATGTAGTAGGTCTTTATCACATAACCTTAAAAAGCATGACACACCACCCATGTCTCAAGATGATAAACTGCATGAAACCAATGTCCTTTCAATATGAAATTAATCTTCATAGCATCATGGTCATGTATTCTTGATCTTAAACTATATATACCAATATCCTAGTCAAAATAGTTTAAAATATATGACAATGTCGTTTCTACACAATGTAAAAATGCTTGATTCACATCCCTATTGAATGTTGTAAAATTGAATATCATTTTGATCCATGTTTGTGTGGATCACAATCATTGGTGTTTCTTCCCAACTACACCTTTATTTAAGAACTATGGGTGTCTTGATTCTCATTATAATGAGATACATAGAGACACTGGATCTCTAACACTGGGTCCAACCATAGAAAATTAAAATTCACTCTTCCCTATGTATGGGCCATACCATCATAGGGAACCTTCCAGAACTATGTGTGTCTTGATTATCATTTATAAATGAGATACCTAGTGATTCCTAGACCATATTTCTTAGGTCCATCGATCATTATGAAAAATAACAATGTCTCCTTCTCCTTGAGTCAAAAACTGATTGATGTGGGAAACCATTTTTCAATAAATATGTGTGGCTTGATTAATTCCATCATAGGATATATAGTGACACTCAGATTTCCATTCTTGAGCCCTGCTATAATATACCACAACTTTCACACTGACTAACCTTCATTATCACTGCATGACATTAAACTGCAAGGGTTTCTTGAACTACATATAGATTGATTATCATTTAATGAGATGCATAGGGATCCCTTGATCTTATATCTTGGTCTAGCCACCACATACAACAAACTTCCCATGTATTCTCCTTAATTTCCTCTGCATGGTAAGAAGAGCCTTTTCCATTCCTTATTTCTCACACTAAGCATGGATCATGTGATCTTAATATTTTTTGAAACAAAATCACCCCACAAAAAAGGTAAACTAGTGTATGAACAAAGTTACCATAGTCTTGAATGCAATATCTTAAAAGAACCCCATGGGTTATTGTCATGTGATGTTAAACTGAATAGTTGATGTCTGTTACATGACATAAAAATGCACATAACTATGGAGAACACATGAGAGTACCACTATCATTAGTGATGGTATCCCACTAAACCTCTATTCAGAACCACATGTGGCTTGATTCTCATTTCAATGGGAAACATAGTGATTCTTGGGATTTATTACTTGGGCCCATCTATGGGGTAATGAAAAATTCCCCCTATTCTATGTACCTAATTTGTGTCTACTCATTCAGGGGTACACCTAGGAAACAAATATGTCCCCTCCAATATATGTGTTATATCTATGCAAGGGACTCTTCAATTCAGGGAAAATGGTGGTCTAAATGGTTCTATTATTCCAAAACACTTTCCTTCCACATATCACACTCCTAATCTTGGAAAATATCAGATCTTCACAGTCTTTCTCTATCCATAGGTGAAAAAATATCTCATACCTAAGGACTCTTTTGTTTGACTATGCAATAACATGAACCGATTGGATTTTAATAAGTCACACAAACAAATTTAAGTTCTGTTAGCAAGAGGATTCACTTATTTTACTATGTTGTAAAATTCCCCTGTTGTATTTTCATAAATTCACCCAAATAATGGGTTTATAAATAGTTGGTACATTTATCCTTGGGATAAGACTCTTCTATCTCCATAAGCCTAGCCAACATCAAGAAAGAACCTGCTATTTGACTATGGTACGCATTCAACCCTCCTATGTTTTTTCCATGTCACTTAAACCAATCTAAAAACCCCTAAGATGCTAGTTTATAATTTTCTCCTCCATGTCTGAAGTATACTGAAACAATCATGTTCCAAAAGGCCTCATATTACATATCATTTCCATAGTATTATGGATCTAGTCATATGACCTAAAACTACAGACACCATATCTTCTTTACAGCATGATGTTAAACTGCATGATCCCCCCAAGAATTATTAATGTATTTATTCTTATTCAGTTGAGACGTGTAGTGATGCAGTAATCTTACATCTTGGGACCATCCCAAAATTTAAAAAAAATCCCTTCCTTGATGATGGGTTAGTCCTGTGTAAGGGAACAATTCCCTCCATTCCCAGGTGATTTTGGTATGGAATTATCTTCCCACACATAGAAAATTTATCTACAAAAACCAAACATTATGTATAGGGAAAATTAAATCTCCATAATCTGTTATTATTCATCAGAAATAGAATATAAGATACCTGAGGGATCCATTATTTGACTATGTTGTGACATGCCCCAATTGAATTTTCATAAGTCACCCACCAAATTTTAGGGCCCTTCAACTAGAGGATTTCACTGTTTGATGATATTGTAACATACCCCTATTGGATTTTAATAAATCTACCAAAAAATGGGTTTTTTGAACCAGAAACATATTCATATTTGGGAGAATCCTCTTCTATCACCATAATCCCCAAATACATCATGATTTATTTCATAATTTTCCTGTCTCATTTATCACATTTGGAATACCCTAGATTATATCTTATAACATCCCCCCTTTAGACCTAGAGATGATGGGACATTCTGAAACCAATAACCCCTGAATAGAAAAACACTAATCTTTCATTCGAAACTAAAAGAACCTTAAATTTTATCCTATGATGTCCTCAATGTATGAATTTAAATTATATAGCGTAACATCCTAGTAACAAGACATTAAAATTTACAACAACATTCATACCGTAAGATGATAAACTAAAAAATTCATGTCCTAATCACATGACATTAAATTGAACAATGTCTCGATCTTTGTCAGCGAGGGACATTCCCAACCCCTCATATTAGTCATTTAATATAATTTAACCTCCTTCACACAATCCAAATTCTTGTAGAAGGAGCCTTCTATGTAGGGCCAATGCAAAAATATATATTATCTTCATTTTTGTATACCTTCCCTTAGAAAACAACCCTTTATGGTATAGAGAAATTTAGATCTTCACAAACATCTTAACCATTGATAATAAAGCATCAGAATTCTAGAGGATACCTCTGTTCTTACTATTATGCAACATGACCCTGTTGATTTTTCATAAAGTTTCCCTCTAAATGGGACTATCAACCAGTATTACATTAATCCTCATGAAATATCTCCTGTATTCCCATTAGACCCAAAAAACTCATGCTGGAAACCACCGTCTAAACTTGGTTTGCTTCCATTCCTCATGTAATTGTCTCACATCATGTTCTATACCCATAAATCACCAAATGGTGACTTGAAATTATCCTTAGGGAATTTGAAGAATGTAGGAAAATTCTTAGTTAACGCACGTTTTTTGGATCATCATTCCAAAACTCATGGCTAAAGATGTATGAAATAAAACATTAGTCCTTTTATTCTGGCTTGCACAACATTAAACTTCCCACAAAAAGAGACAAAGTACTCACCAGGTTGAAATAACACAAAGGTAACCTTGGATAAAAGTTGACACTCAACCCACCAGACCTATGATTTGCATGGTTTTGGAAATAATCACTTAGTGAAAAGATAAAAGGCACAAAAAATTTTATGATGAAAACCCGCAAGGGGAGGATTAAACAAAATAAAATTCTCACCCGCTATGTATTCTTTATATTAGACTTATAAAAGTATCATGGAAATGAGACAAAAGATGTAAAGTTAGTAGGGTTGTTCATATGACCCTAGAAACACTCTACCTATGATTTCAATGCTACATGGATTAGGAAAAAAATTAAAACATCTCCCCATCCCTATCACTATGGTTAAAACTCATTGATGTAGATACACATTTATATTAAAATCAACTTTGATTTTATGTTGTAAAAACAAAATAGGGATGAAGACATAAATTATTAGAGAGAAAATATTTTTCATTTATAACATGAATATCAGAGTATCAACCCCAAGTTGGAGTATATATTTCATACATTACAGGATACCATAACATAACTTTTGATTTGTTGGATAGTATCCTAAGCACCATCAACATATTTTTGAAGCTCAACCAGTTGAATAAACATGGTCTCCTCATCCCTGCAGAGTTATTTCATCATGGTCACAATGGATGTTGGCACATTAGTTTGATCCCCTTATAGTAAATGATGAAGCAGTTCGAGATCTCCTTAGGCGAACTCAACTTATTTAGATGGTGTGATATTTATATGGCCTTCTCATTAAGTCATCTCCTGTATTCCTTTATCTTCTTGGCATGGTTGGACTCCACCTGAGATAATGAATCTCAAATATCATCGGTGATAATAAAAAGATTTTCTTTGATAAGGTGTTGTTGTAGCTGGTGTTGTAAAGACCCATAAATTCCAAGGAAATTTTTTTCTTAATTTTCTTTGGAATTTTAAAAGAACGCAGTTTCTGACTGTACCTGATTCTGAGGCCCGGTGTGCCCGGAATCATTTTCCGAAGTTTGGCTCGGGTACGTTCAGTGAACGGACGAGCCGGTTTTTTCTAACTTTTGAACCGGTGCTTGGAATCAAATTCTGAGGGCACCAATGGAATCAAAGCGCCGGTAATTTCTTAGAAACGCCTCTTCTGGAGTTGCGTTTGCTCGAGTGTGGTTTTTAATTTTTGGGCTTAAAGTTAAGAAATAAAATAAATTGTACGACAAACTTTATTTTATTTCACTTAAGCCGCTTGGAAGCCACTTGAAGAAACTTAAAGCAGCTTAAGCTGAGTCGATGCGGATAGGGTGCTATCCAG
Organism: Viscum album; assembly: GCA_963277665.1. Classification (NCBI taxonomy): domain Eukaryota; kingdom Viridiplantae; phylum Streptophyta; class Magnoliopsida; order Santalales; family Viscaceae; genus Viscum; species Viscum album. The sequence goes on from OY728153.1 coordinate 654,634,466, forward strand.
AAATATCCTACCCTCTTGGTAGGATATTTGTAGGGTGGGGCCCGCACAAGCCCAATCGTTTCTTTCCACTAAGTAACGCACCCGCGAAAACCCGTCATTATGAAAGTCAACTGATGTGTTTTCTTAATTTCTTAACGCACCAATTAATTGGGCGGTTTTATTCGTTGAATTAATTCGATGAATTAATTTAATCGTTTCTTAACCTGTTTTTAATCCGTTGGCATAATAATAAAATAATACCAATGCACGACTTCTGGAAAAATGCTCGTTGAGAGGTTTTGACAACTTTGTGCCTTCATCCTCCTTCGTGAAGAACGCGAAGAATGCGAAGAATGCGAAGAACGCCATCACCCTCTGAGAATGATGACGCTTCTTCCGAGACATTCTTCCCCGCAACGATCTCCGATCACCAACTGCTTGAGGTAGGAGATTTCGGGTTTCTTTTAAATCTTCTTTGTGGTTTATAACAACACATGGATTTAATTGATATATTAAAATATTCATGTTCTTGAACCTCGGAGTTCGTCGACGTGTCACCTTTCCGCGACACGATGATCGCCACCTTCCGCGACAACGTGACACCCTTCAGTGACGATGCGACGCCCTTCCGCGACGACGCGACGCCTTTCCGCGACGCGATGATCGCCTCCTTCCGCGGCGATCAAATCCGCGAAGAACGCGCGTGCGACGACTTGATGAGGTAGGGATTTTATTTTGGAAATAGCTTTATATTCCCGTGAACGTTTCTTTAAAATTAAAGAACCGATTTCATATGAAAAATTTTAATTTATTAAAATTGTTGTTTCATGTGTTGAATAATTCTCCCGTTGTTTTTATCTAACGCGGAGGGTGCGGGCCAAACGAACACGGCCCGACAACCCTCCGCCGTTCTTCGTGGTTGTGCGAATTTGGCGGGCGATGACAAAACATGACGCAAGAGCGATTTGATGATCCCGCAGTGAAGAACGGAACCCGGGAGGAACAACGTCGTAGACGGGAAGGAAAACGGACCACCAGAGCAACTCCGGGGGCCCGCGGAAGCTACCGGTGGCGCCACGGTGCGCCGCCGGACAGGACCGCTGCGGCTAAAGCCGCGGCGACGGTGGCCAACGGACCCGCGGCCGCGCGGGTCCGGTTGTCACGCACGGGACGCGGCATAGCCGCGTCTTTTGACTCCAGCGAGGCCCCACGCGGGGCTGCATCACTTCCAACCCGCGGGGGCAGCGCCCCGCGGCTGCTTCGCTTGGCCGCCCGGCCGAGCTGAGCCGGGCCAGCCGGCCGGGCCGGGCCGTGCCCTAGCTGGACCGGACCGGGTCCAGCCGGGCAGGACTGAGTCGGGTCGACCCGGTTCGGCCAACCCAGGGGGGGTAGGGCCGGGTCGGCCCGGGCCCAGACCCCCGTCTTCGGACCGTTTTCAGTCTTTTGCCCGTAACATGAGCTACGGGCCTCCAAACGACTCTCCGTCAGTAGCAACGCGATCCTTGGATCGAGACGGTCGTTTTGGTATATCTCACTCAAGGTTTTGGAATACTTCGGGTTCGGCCGGGTTGGTTCATCCATGAAACCAACCGGGCCCTCGGAGCGGAAACACTCATATCTTGAGCTCCCGACGTCCGATTGACGTGTCGTTGACTTTGATGGATTACTCTAAGGGAGAATGATCTTTTGGCTTACTCCGCTCGAGGTTTGAACGCAGTTGGAGCACGGTCGGGTTGGTTTTAACTTAAAAACCAACCGGGCCCCCGGGACGAAAAAGCCAATAACTTCCAGACCGGGCGTCCGATTGATGCGTCGTCTGTTGCGTTGCGTTCCTGTTGACGATACAGAACTTTTGGCATCCTCCGCCCGAGTTTTGGATGCAGTTGGGTTATAGCCGGGTTGGATTGTGCCCTAAATCCAACCGTGCCCCTAGAACGGAGAAAGATGATATCTTTCAGACCAGACGTCCGTTTGACGAACCTTCAGCGGCGTTGGTGATCACGTTGAGAAACGGTACCTATGAGAATACCCTATGAGAGATCAGGGTATAGTTGAGTTATGGCCGGACTGGTTCACACACGAAACCAACTGGGCCCCGAGGACGAAAAGGCTAATAACTCAGAGACCGGGTGTCCAATTGATGCGCCGACTGTTGCATTGAGACCCCAATGATGAGGCGGTCCTTTGAGATACTTCTTCGTGGGACTTTGTGATACTTGGAGTATCGACCAGTAGCTCGTGTAGCGGACCCTCCCGGTGATGAGCGTGCGGAGTACGGAGACCGTGTAGCCGGCTGAGACCTGACGTCTGCTTGACCGACTCGACTTGGAGTGAGTTGACTAGCCCAGTGGACGGAGCGCCCGATATTTGGCGGCAGACCCACATCGGACGGAGTGCCCGGTAGTTGGACGCAGACCCGCGGTACTCGAGAGGAGGAGTACCTCTGTAGGCTATTAGGGGGAGCGCCCAGTACTTGGTGACAGACCCACAGCGGACGGAGCGCCCGGTAGTTGGCCGCAGACACGCGGTACTCGACAGGAGGAGTACCTCAGCAGTCTTAGGTTAGTGAGAAGTACCTCGGAGTCGTGACATGTCCACTGTACACTCCAGAGACGGAGCTCTTCAGCAGTTACAGTTTTGATAATGAAAATCCTGGTTGAGCTGAATCTTTTGATCTCTGTGTTTCCTCATGATTGAGATGGGTTACTTGATAACTTAGGTATATGTATGGGCATATACCTGGGTAGTGGTTATCCATTGATTTCACAATCCTTGTGTTTCATCATGATTGAGATGGGTTACTTGATAACTTAGGTATATGTATGGGCATATATCTAAGTAGAGGTTATCTGTTGAGATATTCTTGTGGTTATCCTTGTTGGTTTAGTGAGACCTTGAGGGTCTCGGGGTCCCTACTGAGTATCGTTATACTCACCCCTGCACGGGCTATTCCCGCACCTCGTTGTGTTGGTTGCAGACGACGGGCAGTGCTGACGGAGGCCGACTGTTCGAGGACTGATCGGTACCCGGAGGTGGACTACACGACGAGTTACTACCCGGCGGTGGACTACATGACGAGACGACATGTAGAGGAGGTTGACGGACGAGTGCGTAGAGGAGGATATCTGTACCTACCCTTTAGGTAGGATCCATGGTGGATGACCAGGAGCTGCGCTATTTGTACCTACCCTTCAGGTTGGATATGAGGAGGATGACCCAGGAGCTGCTTCCTTCTTCCAGCTGTTTGTATTTTTGCTGTTGTACCTTGTTCAGTTGTAGTTGTACTTTCTTCTGGGTTTGTGTTCTGGACCATTTACTTTTCAGCATTTCTTTTGAACTTAGTGTTTTGCTTCCGCTTGTACTCTGTGGTGTTTTGTTTACTTTTATAAAGGCAATGCCTTCCCAGTTATCGGGATTTACGCCTTCGGTGCTAGTCGCCAGCCCCTGGCCTATGGAAGGCGGGCTTGGGGTAGTCACGGCACGGGCCCCAAGGACGGGTCGTGACAAATTGGTATCAGAGGAGTCGGTTCTACCGCAGAACTTATAACTCTGATATTTTCTTCCTGTGAAGCAATAGTGTTAAGAGTACCGAGTGTGGTTTTCAGTTCAGGGAGTCCAGTGTTGGTGTGGGTGGCCGACATATCCATACACCAGGACCCTGACAACCAATTTCTGACTTTGTGCATGAAAACACTGATTGCGTGTGTGTTTCCAGAAGTTTTAAAATGTCATCTCAAACCAGGTCATCTCACCAGGTATAAAAGTTTGATCGTGTCACGTTGTTTCTTTCAGGATGCCTCCCCGTGGACGACCAGCTAGATCCCCGAGAGTGGTACGTACTGACAGCCCGCCGAGCGACGAGGCCTCAGTACAGGGCCCTATCCCAGTTGAGGCACCAGCGGAGGCACTAGCGGTACTACTACCCGTTGGGCCACCGATGCCACCAGCCCCAGCAGCAGAGGACGCACGTCTCTTGAGCGCACTGCATGAGTTCCAGCGCTAGAGGCCACCCAGGGTTTCTGGGAGGTATGGACCTGCAGGCAGCTGAGGATTGGCTGGAGGCTGTGGTGAGAGTCTTCAGGCTAGTGGGGACGCCGACAGATTTCATGGTGATCCTTGCTGCCAGCCTTCTTTAGGCAGCATCAGGCAGATGGTGGAGTCTGATGCTTCAGGTGCATGACAAGGCGACACTTCTATGGGCAGACTTCAAGAGCCTATTCCGGGCAGAGTTTGTACCAGCCCCCCTTCGAGCGGTGCGTATACAAGAGCTACTTCAGCTGCGGCAGGGCATCATGTCAGTGGCGCAGTACTCAGTGAGATTCACAGACCTCTCGTGCTACTCCACAGATATGGTACGGGACCCGTTCTTCAGGGCCCTAACCTTTGAGTAGGGGATCAGGAGAGAGATTAGAGCTTCTGTTGTTTCTCACAACTTTCCGACGTAGACAGGGGTGTTGGAGAGAGCCCTCTTAGTCGAGATTTTCCTTGCTGAGCAGTCTCCAGCAGCAGGACCCACCACTAGCCGGCTTGCAGCAGAGTCTTCTGCAGTAGGCAGTAGATAGATAACGTAGAGGTCCAAGAGGACCAGACCTACCAGTGGCCGACTGCACGACTCAGGTTCAGTTGTGCGGGGAAACCGGGGTGGAGTCAGAGCCAGACGTGCCAAGAGTGGACAGTGTTACTCCTACGGCGGAATTGGTCACATGGCACATGACTGTCCGACCCGCCATGCAGATGACCAGCAGTTAAATGAAGAACCTCCGAGGCAGAGGCAGAGGTTCGATCAGGGCGGACCGCATGGAGCAGGCGGCCATGGCAGAGGATCTGGCCGTGCAGCTGGAGGTGGACGACGCTTCGGGATGTTTCCACCACCACCAGGAGGCCCACCCCGACCACAGGGGACAGGGGGACATGGGAGAGCTCAGCTTCAGGCAGCTGAGGCCTATGGTCATGGAGCTCCGGAAGCAGGTGGACAGGAGAGGAACTAGTGGATACGCCCTTTGTACTTCTAGTTCCATGTTTCTTTTGTATTCGTGTCTTTGTCTTATGATCTGCAATAATAAAAAGACACTTATCTTGTGATGTTTGCTTTCTTGTCCTTTTTGTTTGGTTGATACTGAGTGGTCCTGGTTAAGACTGTTGACTTGACCCTCACTTTCGATATTTCTACTGGAGGAGACCCAGTGACCTCACACTGATGCCGACAGTGTGACTCGACCCTTGGAGGCGAGAGTGACAGTTGAATCTCTTAGTAGTTACGTCGAGGCCTTACGACGTCATCCATGGCATGAATGCATCATTCATGTCAGGATTGACTGTATTAGGCAACGAATGTGGTTCATCCAGGGGATGAGACCGGATTTCTCTTATCAGCAAAGAAGAAATCATAGCAGCTCTTGTGAGACTAAAGAAGGTCCAGGTCATCCAAGAGCGGATGAAGACTGCACTGTGCAGTAAGAAACAGGAAACCGGTGCCAGTCTTAGAGACTCGGTCGTGTTAAATGTTTCAAGAAGTGAAAGCTTTAAGGATAGATGAGTCTACGAAGCAGCAGACATGGAGGCAGATCTAGGAGAGCAGTATGAGGTGGTGTACATCTTAACATGCTACAACCACCCACCTTAGTTATCCCCGCCAGGCTTAGGGAGCTGGAGGGCGGTGGAAGAGTGTGGCTGCTTGCGGTCAAGGAGTGTGACCCAATGGCACTAGAAATGATTCAAGGGACAGTCTGTGTCCACTACTAGCTGCTGTAGTAACGGACGTCGATATGAATCATTCCTTTCTTTCAAAAATCTTGTTCCAGACCTAGAGTTTCCGATAAGCTGTGGACTTGACCCTCACGTCTGGAGATACCTTGGGAGGAGACTCGATAATCACACTTACGCCGACGATGTGGTTAGATCCTCGAGGCGAGAGTTTCGGTTGGAATCTCTTGGTGGCAACGTCGAGGCCTTACGACGTTGGTTTGATAATGTACTGGGCAATCATAGTTTATACACAAATTGACGGTATTAGGCAAAAAGGATGTAGTTTAACTACGACGTCGGGATGGGTTTTCCTTGGTCGGAGAAAAAGGAAACCCCAGGCAGTGCATGGTAACTCTTGCAAAGGAGGGTGCGACGGATCACTCTTGAGCCGGTCAACCTTACCCTCGTAGCAGCAGTCGTTTGAGTTCCAGTTCTAACAGGAAATAGAGACCTCTGGAGTTCGAGGATGACGATCACGTCCTTATACGGGTCTCACCTCGATGAGGTTTATGGAGATGTGGCCAAGGCGGCAAGTTATCTCCGAGGTTCAACAGACCTTTCTAGGTCCTCAGCTGGGTAGGCGGGGTGGCTTACCACTTGACCCATCCACCTCAGTTGCACCAGGTGCACGACGACTTCCACGTATCTCTACTGAGGAGATACGTGATCGACCCTTCGCATATCATCGACCATGAGGAGCAGGACAATGGCGATGGGGTTAATTCCACGGAGGTTCTAGTGAGGATCAAGGATCGACAGGAGCGGATCCTACGGGGACGATCAATTCCTCTGGTGCACATTCTTTGTCATCCCGGGAACCTCCAGGTGAGCACATGGGAGCGGAAGGCTCAGATGCGTGCTCAGTACCGACTTTGTATCCCTAAGTTTGTGGTGAAGCTTTACGGGGATGTAAAGCCCTGTGGTGGGGGTAATGTAAAGACCCGTAAATTCCATAGAAATTTTTTTCTTAATTTTCTTTGGAATTTTACAAGAACACAGTTTCTGACAGCACCTGATTCCGAGGCCCGGTGTGCCCGGAATCGTTTTCCAATGTTTGGCTCGGGTACGTTTAGTGAACGGATGAGTGGGTTTTTCTAACTTTTGAACTGGTGCTCGGAATCGAATTCTGAGGGCACCGATGGAATCGCAGCACCGGTAATTTCTTAGAAACGCCTCTTCTGGAGTTGCGTTTTCTCGGGTGTGGTTTTTAATTTTTGGGCTTAAAGAAAAGAATTAAAATAAATTGTACGACAAACTTTATTTTATTTCACTTAAGCCGCTTGGAAGCCACTTGAAGCCACATAAAGCAGCTTAAGCTGAGTCGATGCGGATAGGGTGCTATCCAGAAATATCCTACCCTCTTGGTAGGATATTTGTGGGGTGGGGCCCGCACGAGTCCAACCGTTTCTTTCCGCTAAGTAACGCACCTGCGAAAACCCATCATTATGAAAGTCAACTGACGCGTTTTCTTAATTTCTTAACACACCAATTAATTGGGCGGTTTTATTCGTTGAATTAATTCGGCGGTTTTATTCGTTGAATTAATTCGATGAATTAATTTAATCGTTTCTTAACCTGTTTTCAATCCGTTGGCATAATAAGAAAATAAGACCAACGCACGAATTCTGGAAAAATGCTCGTTGAGAGGTTTTGACAACTTTGTGCCTTCATCCTCCTTCGTGAAGAACGCGAAGAACGCGGAGAACGCGAAGAACGCCGTCACCCTCGGAGATTGACGACACTTCTTCTGAGACGTTCTTCCCCGCAACGATCTCCGATCACCAACTGCTTGAGGTAGGAGATTTCGGGTTTCTTTTAAATCTTCTTTGTGGTTTATAACAACACATGGATTTAATCGATATATTAAAATCTTCATGTTCTTGAACCTCAGAGTTCGTCGACGCGTCACCTTTCCGCGACACGACGATCGCCACCTTCCGCGACGACGTGACGCCCTTCCGTGACGACACGATGCCCTTCCGCGACGACGCGACACCTTTCCGTGATGCGACGATCACCTCCTTCCGTGGTGATCAAATCCGCGAAGAATGAGCGTGCGACGACTTGACAAGGTAGGGATTTTATTTTGGAAATACCTTTATATTCCCGTGAACATTTCTTTAAAATTAAAGAACCGATTTCATATGAAAAATTTTAATTTATTAAAATTTTTGTTTCATGTGTTGAATAATTCTCCCGTTGTTTTTATCTAACGCGGAGGGTGCGGGCCAAACGAACACGGCCCGACAACCCTCCGCCGTTCTTCGTGGTTGTGCGAATTTGGCGGGCGATGACAAAACATGAAGCAAGGGCGATTTGATGATCCCGCAGTGAAGAACGGAACTCGGGAGGAACAACGGCACAGACGGGAAGGAAAACGGACCACCGGAGCAACTCCGGTGGCCCGCGGAAGCTACCGGCGGCGCCCCGGCGCGCCGCCGGACAGGACCGCCGCGGCTGAAGCCGCGCCGGCGGCAGCCAACGGACCCGCGACCGCGCCGGTCCGGTTCTCACACACGGGACGTGGCATAGCCGCGTCCGTTGACTCCAGCGCGGCCCCACGCGGGGCCGCGACAATTCCAACCCACGGGGGCAGCGCCCCGCGGCTGCTTTGCGCGGCCGCCCGGCCGAGCCGAGCCAGGCCGGCCGGCCGGGCCGGGCCGCGCCCTGGCCGGACCGAACTGGGTCCAGCCGGGCCGGACTGGGTCGGGTCGACCCGGTTCGGCCAACCCAGGGGGGGGTCGGGCCGGGTCGGCCCGGGCCCAGACCCCCGTCTTCGGACCATTTTCTGTCTTTTGCCCGTAACTTGAGCTACAGGCCTCCAAATGACTCGCCGTCAGCCGAAACACGTTCCTTGGATCGAGATGGTCGTTTTGGTATATCGCACTCAAGGTTTTGGAATACTTTGGGTTCGGCCGGGTTGGTTCATTCATGAAACCAACCAGGCCCTCGGAGCGGAAATGCTCATATCTTGAGATCCGGACGTCCGATTGACGTGCCGTCGACTTTGATGGATTCCTCTAAGGGAGACGGATCTTTTGGCTTACTCCGCTCGAGGTTTGGACGCAGTTGGAGCATGGTTGGGTTGGTTTTAACTTAGAAACCAACCGGGCCCCCAGGACGAAAAAGCCAATAACTTCCAGACCGGGAGTCCGATTGACGCGCCGTCTGTTGCGTTGAGTTCCTGTTGACAATACAGAACTTTTGGCATCCTCCGCCCGAGTTTTGGATGCAGCTGGGTTATAGCTGGGTTGGATTGTGCCCGAAATCCAACCGGGCCCCTGGAACGGAGAAAGATGATATCTTTCAGACCAGACGTCCGTTTGACGAACCATCAGCGGCGTTGGTGATCACATTGAGAAACGGTCCCTATGAGCATAACCTACGAGAGTTCAGGGTATAGTTGAGTTACGGCCGGACTGGTTCGCACACGAAACCAACCGGGCCCCAAGGACGAAAAGGCTAATAACTCACAGACCGAGCGTCTGATTGACGCGCCGGCTGTTGCGTTGAGACCCCTATGAAGAGGCGGTACTTTGAAATACTTCTTTGTGGGACTTTGTGATACTTGGAGTATCGACCAGTAGATCGTGGAGCGGACCCTCCCGGAGACGAGCGTGCGGAGTACAGAGACCGTGTAGTTGGCTGAGACCTGACGACTGCTTGACCGACTCGACTTGGAGTGAGTCGACTAGCCCAGTGGACGGAGCGCCCGGTATTTTGCGACAGACCCACGGAGGACGGAGCGCCAGGTAGTTGGCCGCAGACACGCGGTACTCGACAGGAGGAGTTCCTCTGTAGGCAATTAGGGGGAGCGCCCGATACTTGGCGACAAACCCACAACGGATGGAGCGCCCAGTAGTTGGCCGAAGACCCGCGATACTCGACAGGAGGAGTACCTCAGCAGTCTTAGGTTAGTGAGCAGTACCTCGGAGTCGTGACAGGTCCACTGTACACTCCAGAGATGGAGCTCTTCAGCAGTTACGGTTTTGATAATGAAAATCATGGTTGATCTGAATCTTTTGATCTCTGTGTTTCCTCATGATTGAGATGGGTTACTTGATAACTTAGGTATATGTATGGGCATATACCTGGGTAGTGGTTATCCGTTGATTTCATAATCCTTGTGTTTCCTCATGATTGAGATGGGTTACTTGATAACTAAGGTATATGTATGGGCATATATCTAAGTAGAGGTTATCTGTTGAGATCTTCTTGTGGTTATCATTGTTGGTTTAGTGAGACCTTGAGGGTCTCGGGGTCCCTACTGAGTATCGTTATACTCACCCCTGCACGGGCTATGCCCGTACCTCTTTGTGTTGGTTGCAGAAGACGGGCAGTGCTGACGGAGGCCAAGTGTTCGAGGACTGGTCAGTACCTGGAGGTGGACTAAACAACGAGTCAGTACCCGGAGGTGGACTACATGACGAGACGACACGCAGAGGAGGTTGATGGACGAGAGAATGGAGGAGGATATCTGTACCTACCCTTCAGGTAGGATCCGTGGTGGATGACCAGGAGCTGCGCTATCTGTACCTACCCTTCAGGTAGGATCCGAGGAGGACGACCCAAGAGCTGCTTCCTTCTTCCAGCTGTTTGTCTTTTTGCTGTTGTACCTTGTTCAGTTGTAGTTGTACTTTCTTTTGGGTTTGTATTCTAACCCATTTACTTTTCATCATTTCTTTTGTACTTAGTGTTTTTCTTCCGCTTGTACTCTGTGGTGTTTTGTTTACTTTTATAAAGGCAATGCCTTCCCAGTTATTGGGATTTACGCCTTCGGTGCTAGTCGCCCGCCCCTAGCCTATGGAAGGTGGGCTTGGGGTAGTCACGGCACGGGCCCCGAGGACGGGTCGTGATTGGTGTTCTTCATCTCATTAGTTAATGATCTACTTCACAGTATTATTAACCACACGGTATTCAAATCTTCCATACCCCATCATGCCAAACAAGAATAGAAGTCAATGGAGGCACAAGGGTATGTCTCAAAAAAAATATCATAAATTGATTTCTAGATGTCCTAATAAGATGTATGGTGTGTGATATGAAGGAAATTTTGTACCTCCAAATATTACTTGGAGCAACTTTCAAAGGAATAAATGTATTCTTGGATTATCTCACTCAATGAGGCACCCTACCCAACTCCCTTTGGGATGGTAACTGCTTAGATTTCTTCTAGGAGATGAATTGGTGAGTAAAATACTCCCTCAAACATAGCCTTAGAGGTTGATGAAACTTAACAATGGATATGGATTACTATTATCCTCAAAATGATTGAAAAAAGAAGAATATGGGGATAATTAATGTTATTAGTGAAAATCACCCAATGATGGTTCGATGGCTTTGGTAGATTCCTCCCTCAAATTCCTAACCTCAATTGCTTAAGTCAGAATATCTTGATGGGGTGAATTCTCCTGAGTCTTCCTAGAGTTTACCAAATGAAGATAATGAAACTTCTCCAATTCAAGATCCCCTTGAGCTAGTTCTCCCTTAATATAGGGAGAGGGATGGACTTCGACACCTTTTTGTAGAATCACCACTACAACATTATCCTTGGAAAATCTTGCATAATTCAAGATTCCATGTTTAAAACACTAGGCATATATCTTGGTTTCACAAAAAAGACTTTAGTAATGAGATCTTGACCGATTTCCCCTTCTCTCATTGTAAATTAGTGTGACCTTTCCCTTAGTAACATTAATTTTTCAAAATGAAATAAATTAATAATAATAAAGAAAATAATAAAAGGAGAAATTACATCCTTGGGATCAACAAAATCATCCAAATCCTCAAAATACGGTGGTCAACCCCTTCTCCCCCACCCACCTTTTAAACATTTCTCCCACCCTCCTTATGGAAGGCATTCATTCATCAGTTGGAAAAATAAGAATCTCCAACTCCCAAATATATATTCCCACCTCAGTGAGATTTTCCTCTAAGAAAATATTGTTTGGGGATTGAACATATCCAATTTATGCATCCCACAACCTAGCATGAATGAAAAACCACACATCCTCACCATCAGAAGGCATTCTCTTCTAAAATAGGACTGCCTATGGTTAAACATATTCTGAGGATATTATAGCTTGTTATGAATATGGTTTAATAATATTTGGTTTCACAGGATTCCTGACTCTCTCTTTGATGGTTGAATGATGGTAGAATGGAACCCAAGTCTCCTCTCGATGATGATGGCCATACTGCCTTGTCCCAACCTTAGTTGGTGTAGCTATTTTGACCTTGACCAATGGACTATACAAAGCATGGGGTCATTTGGGAGATCTCACGACCTCATTATATACACCCTCTAGGTAGAAGAAAAATCTAATGGAGGAGATGAGGAACCTTCTAGAGGAGGCGGGTCCTTTATACCTCTCTTCCCATGATTGATAGTTGTTACAAATCTGACTCAGGGAACCCTTTCTATCAACACTCCATGTAGATACGATGAAACCCATGCCTCGTCATACTAGGAGGTAAACCCAATAAACATGCTCATAGGAGGTAGGTTAATCACCATTCAATCTATCTCTATAACAATGATCATCAACTTTTTTCAGGCCACCATTGGGTGGTTCTATGATTAAATATGCATCAGATGAGACATAGTTTTTTGTTGCATACACTTGAAATTGAAAAAAATATATATTGAGAATAGGACTCACATATAACCTCACTATAAATTTGGGTTTCTAATACACCATATCTAAAATAAATCATGTATGATCTCCCTTTGTCACCAACATTGCCGCCATTAGTGAAAGTCCTAGTAGGAGGATCCCTATATGGAAAAAAATTAAACTCATTGAATAGGTCCATCCTATTCAATGTATCATTGGTATTTAGGGATAAGGTATGAATATCATAAATGGCCTAGATAATTGGTCAAAACTATCCCCCATGAAACTCTACTCTACCTATAAAGAAATAAGAGCTAAATTTGTCTATGAACCATTTCCACAGTACCTAGAATGACCCTATGATTCTTAATGGGACCTTCTCTATGTGAATATGCTACAAGAATTTGTGAATATTTTCAAGGATAGGGGTTTCTAGCCCTATGTGCTTTCTCTCTACTAACATAGACACAATGAAAAATTTCCCCAACCTTTCACCATAATTAGAGTTGTGGGTAGGTAGCATGTAAACAATTAGACACATGGCTAAGAAATCTTGAAAGACATGTCTTTGTAGGTATGTGAGACTTGGGACTTTACCCCCATTGGCTATCCTACCCATTCTCCAGGGTAGGCCATAATTTTCCAAAAATTCCCCACTTCAACATCTTGTGACACCCTATAAGATTCTTTCAAGTGGGTCCATCACCCTATAACTCCAAAAATGATTTCATCCATGATTTAGGATGGATACTCCCCTTAGGCAGGGGACATCATTATTAATGTCCTGATATATCATAAATATATCATGATCTAAAAATCGGAATCCTTTAAAAATTATCCCTTGTTGATTTTGGCGGGATGAATTCATCATACATCTCACCATGGATCGGATCCCTACAGATCTTATAGACATCCCATGGGATGATACCTACTTCTCCATGCATCAGGTGTAAATAGTTCATTTTTGGGCTCCATCGACTTAGTTTTTCTGGAATGACTTCAAGATTCATGTATACTTATGTTTGGTCCATATAGATGGATTCATATATTCCCACCACTTCCATATCAATAGAAACTTCAAAATAGGTCTATCATGCCCAATATTCCCACATCTACTTGGGTCCAACACCCCCTTCTGGATGGAGATCCCAGTCGTCCCTCTATATTTTCAACTAGTTCATCTTAGAATTATGGAAAAAATATGAGTAACGATGTCTCTTTAATTCATGCCTGTGTGGCTATAAATTTGGAGCACACTGGTTGTGTTGCATGAAACAATCCATGGATGAGGTTCTTGCATTAATGTGTGTTCCCATGATCAAGATGTTCGTAGTATTTAAATTTATGTATTTTCTAAACAAGGAAAGAGAAGTATAATTTTTCATATTTAGCATGAAGATCTCCTTTAGGTGTCAATAACCATAGAGTGATAGATAGTTTCCCTCAAGTTACCCATGATGATAATTCTTTTGATGCTTTTCCTAATCTATTAGAGTATTATCATGTATATCATAGTAGTCTGTCCAGATGGTTTATACCATCTCTTCAATAAAATTTCTAGATTTTTCTTTATAAACTCCAATATTATGAGTTTATATTGAACCTGTAAGTAAAAAACAATATTTTCATTAAAAAAATTATTGCTTGTGGGATTAAATTTTAGAACCATATAAATTTATAAAAGGTATGAGCCTATACATGGTACTCATGCAAGTAACTTCAAATAGGTCCCCCACCCTTGTAACCTCACATAGGTTTCTCACACAAATTAATGAGTCACATGGGACACCTTGTACATGATATGTGTGAGATAGAATAATATGTGAATGCTCTATGAATAAGACCTGTGTTGATGACCTACATAACCCAAAAGACCTTTTCATCCCTTTACATCAGGTTTATACCCTCGTATTTTGATCAGATCCAATCTTGAGGTGGGGGTTTGTTGAAACTCTATTTCTTTACATAGATGAAAATGTATTAAAGGTAAAATCCTTAATAAGAAGAATATAATAGAATAAAAGAATGACAAGGATCACACCCTTCACCAAATCCCCTTCGTGCATATCCCCCCAAATCAGTGTTAGTGCGTAGGGTTGATGTACACATCCAGTGTCGCTGTGCAGGTCCATACAGTTGGGTCACCCAATAAAACAATGTATGGAACACCTATGCATTAGCCTATGTGATGGGCCTGCATGATTCGGCCTCTTCACCTAGGATCTCATATGTTATTATAAATACATCCATGGGGATCAATAATTAGATTATAGTAGATCTAAAAGAAACCTCAAAGCTTTGATCACTCTAGTCCTTCACACATGCCCTCAGAAACCTTTCAGGAAGCTTTATAAAATTATAAATAAGAGAGTAAAGGGGGATATTGTAATTAAAATACTTACAATGTCTAAAATACAAAAAAACTACATGAGTAACCCTTTACCTCTAGTGTAAAATCACTTGAGTGAAGGCCCCTTCCCAAACCCGGGGTCTATGTGAGATCCTTCCAGGGACACTGGAGGAGACCCTTGGAGCATAGATCGAAGTCTCACACTAGTATTGTTTCCCAGGTGGTCCATCACCAAAACACCCCTATATTGTTAAGGAAAACCTTTGTGCATACCTTCCATTCCACATAGGTTCACCCCATGTGATACCTCCTTGGATTGCTCAGAATTTACCTACACGAGCCACCTCTCAACCCATATTTCAAGGCACCAATGGCAAGGCCCTTATTTGGTTATATCCCTCATATGAGGGGGACCAAATAGAATCCTCCATTGAAACCATAAATTTTTTTAAACCATGTTAATAGACACACCATCATTTCTCCAATTAGAATATGAATTCATACGGTAATAGGTGTCCCACCCCTCTGCCACTTGATGGGTAGGTTCCTCAGGGTGCATGCAGCTATGAATTCCCATTTTCCTAAAGAACAAAACCCTAGGGGCGGTGTCAAGGATCTCTTGGTTTTGGATACATGGTCTAGGACCATTTCTTTCCCTCGTAATCCCTAGGACTAGGGACCTCCAGTTCCATTCGGGTAAGGGGATGATCATGTTTTCGTTCTCCTTTTAGGATCAATGTCATATCCTTCTATCTTCTCTTGAACTAGGACTGGGGCATCCCTACTAGAGTAATCTCTTATCCTTTCTTGCAGGACCACTCTTTCTTCATTCCTTCCTCCTCCTCCAGACCCATAGGTTTTATCAACATGGGTATCCATACATCACTATATAGGATTCAATGATGGGATGGAATGGTAAGGCTAAATCCCTTTATTCTACTCTCATCACCACAACCTCTTCCACCATAAAGAGGATCATGTGGTTTTTTTGATCTCCCACTTCCTCTTATTTCCCAAATTCCAGGTTAACTCATGTGGTATTATATGTTAGCTATAATATTGAAATCCACACAGGGAAATGCATTTTTTGGGTAGAGAATCATTTTCTATATTTTCCTCTCTCATTCCTTTAGATAGCCTCAATATGTGTGTGTCCTCAAAGATATGTATCCATCCATAGATAATCCCTCTTGGAGTAAGTCCCTAGTTCTTCTTTTGGTAGGAGTCACTTTTTCTCCTCTTCATATTCATGGGTAATAGCTAGATATATCATTATATGTTACTATCCTAGTTTACAAAATAAAATAGGGTAAAAGTATATACAAATCCTTCTCTCTTTCCCTTTGGGATCCAACATTCATCCACCAGTGGAAAAAGTGGATCGTGTGATCTTCCTCTCTTCTGATTCCTCTTTTTTCTCACATTAAATATTGAATTTCGTGGGATTAGAGATTAGTGTTGATTATAACATTTGAACAATCCCAAACATTCAATGGGACTCCTATTAGATATAATCCCCAATCATATCCATCCATAGAGAATCCTCTTATATGGTGTATTCCCCAACTCAATCCTCTAAACGGGCCTCAATAAACCCACAAGAAAAATATTTAGAGGTCCTCTATAGGCGTGGGTCCTTACAAATTAACTATATAGTCCTTGATTCCCATCCAAATGGGATACTTAGGAATCCTCCATGAGGTCCAAAACCAACACCCCAACCCAACCTTAATAATTTTAGGACACATTCCCAGTAGCATCCTATCCAAACTGGGAGTCCATATCCCTTCAATGTTCCTTGGGATTACTTAGAATAAGTCCTACACCAAAATTTGTCTTGGATACTTTTTCCTAGACTTCCTTGTTGCATGATGTTAAACTGCACTGTTTGGTCTTATAACATGATCTTTAAAGGTATGATGTGTCTGGTTAAGTGGCACCAAATTATATGGGTTTTTATTCCTTTCATGAGGATTTTTAGGAATCCCATCTAATTGTCCAGATCCTGATATCAATAAAATTCATGTCTCTGTGGATGAGGATAAACTTCAGAGCACCCCACTTCATGGCTTAAAACCATCATCATAACAATAAATGTCAAAATAATATCTAATATATTCATTAAAGGGTACCATTAGTAGAGAACCACAGATACATAAAAATATCTATATTGATGAATAAACTCTCATACATACACATGATTATAAGTTCCATGACCTCTAATAATTGATTTTTAATTCAACAGAGACCTATGTCAATCTTGGGAATTAATGAAGTATTCGTGAACGTATCTTAAATATTTAAGAGAGTCCTAGAGTAGAAAACAAAATTTCCCCAGAAGGGTGTGATGAGACTGACCTCCAATCCTTTCGACCAACATGAGTTCTTAAGTAACGTTAGCCATGTTCCATAATAGGAAAATTCCTATGAAAATAAGGTTCATAATTCATCACATATATTAGAATCATTGAGTGTTTTTGATTCCATGAATAAACCCCATTAGAAATTAGCTGAAGTGGATGTGGGTGTCTGTTTCTGAAGTTAATGTTGTTCCACCAACATCACAAAATGAAATTACCACCCCAAATGGAGTTCTAGGAAGAAACATCCAGACATCATAAACAAATCAATAAGGATTAATTCCATGAAATATTACATAATTGGATAAGGCCTTAGCCAATGCCCATGCTGGCTTTCCTCATTAGATATACTAATGAAACAAGGGGCTATAGTGGGCCTTCTAGTAACTTAATAAGTAAAATTGATTCATTATTTGAAAGGGGTGAAATATAATAAATATAAAAATTCATATTAATATTTTTATATGAAATGTTAACAATTTCCCAAATCAATAAATATATTCATAAACTATCCAAAGTAATATGAAGAATCGTATCAAAGTAGTACATCTCTAATCAAACTAATCAAAAAGAATCTAATAAAATATAGTAAATAGAACCATAATAGAATAATCTCATTAAAACATAAAATTTGACAATATTTGTTGAAATATATGAAGATTCTTTAAAAATATCATTTTATAACTTTTGATGAAAATACCCTTTTCTCTTTGAAATCACTTATATTTAAAAAAATGAACACATTTAAAAGAAAAACATTTATTTCAAAAGAACCTTGTAAAATTATAAATGAGTATTAAAAAAATTAAGTCTTAGTGATGGTGGGAAAATCCACTCATGTTTTATAAGTTAAACAAGCATTCTGTTCATATTTTAGTCAAAAAATTCATAAAGTACCACATTTAAAAATGAGAAAAAGATTCCTTTCAAACAGTTTTGTTAAAATTAAAACATGGGTAAAATAAAATAAAATAATCACAGGATAATATAAAAAAATTGAAAATATTTTAACAAAACATGGATATGGAATAGAAAAATTTCATGTTGGAGACTTAAATACAAATAATCCTGATTAATGATGAGATTGTGAAACAAACCATTGCCTCAAGTTTGAATTCCTTTGAACATGTTCAAACCTCCTATATAATAAATATAGATTTATTAAGAATATATTATGGAACCATAATCATATATATAATACCATTTATTAAATACGTTTACACTTTTATCACTAGATTGTTTCAAATTCATTGTTAAAAATCATGGTTTGGGGTAATAACCGGTTCATTTTTCATTTATGTTTTGGCTCGGTAGTTTTGGTATTTAAACTTTGATCAAGGTTCCATAATTTAATTTTTTTTTAATAATTATATCAATATCATATATATTCATTATATATGTATTTAAAGTAATCTATTAAAGGTATAGATAGAAACATTTATTATACCATTCATGGAAATGGTTGGTCTTACGTATACATAAACGTTGTTTTCATTATTCTACAGATGGAACGAAAAAAGGTAAAAAATAATTACCATTTATAGAATTATTATTAGATTATATAAATTATATATATATTCCCTAAATCCATACTTATTACCATACCTAGAAAAATAGAAATGAAAAATGAATCACATCACTTCATGGAGCTAATAGTCCACATGTATGCATGAGTGACGTTATCATTTACCAACAGTTTGGAAGATAATAAGATAGATATGATATTATTTTTTAATAAGTATAATTACGTTATAAATATATAATATAAATATTAAAATGATCATAATTACCATCCATAAAAGATTACAATGAAAAATTAATTGTATCAATACGTGGAGAGGGAAAGTCGTACGTATGCATGAGCGAAACTTTCACTTCTCATTCGATGGGAAATAGGGAGGTTAATGGTGGTTTCATAATAATAATAAAATTAATGTATATTTAAGAAACATAATATGTATTTTATGATAAATTCCAGATATTTATAATATGTATAAGATGGAATAAATTTAAAGAGAACGAGTAAGTTAAACACCTCTTCTTCGAGAGACCTTCTTCAGATCCTTTCTTAAGGGACCTAAGGTTTGTTTTTTAGGGATACCAGATCCTAAAAAACATGGATATGGATTTTTTAAATAGAAATGGTCAAGGATTGATTGAGATATATGGATCAATTTGGTGTGAATAAGTGAGGTAGGAATTTCCATTTTATAATTGAGATAAGTAGAACTTTTGGAATTTCTCAAAAAAGATTAAATTATAATAAATTCATTCCCAAGTAAAATTCCTCCAAATGGAAAGGAATTAAAATATAAGGTTGTATAGGGACATAATCGCATTAATAAATAGAATCTATATGTTTTTTTATTTCATTTCAAACCTTATCATTTTGATTAACCCACTGGTTAGTTATTTTTTACCTTAACCGTAGTAACTACTATTTCAATCATAAAAGGGTTAATAATGATACCATAAATTGAAAAATGACACATAAATGGAACATGTAAGATTTTGTAAACTGTATTCTATTCACATGGATGAATATACTATTTTAATGATTTTTAAATAATTTTATAAAATATTATTTTGTTAATTTATCAATAATTTAAATTTTGATACTTTTCATTTATTTTTGGCTTCAAATATATCACGAAAAAGGTGGAATTAGAATATATTGATTTAAAAACACTATAATATTTCATATATATGTATAAATTAATTTTCACCAATTAAATCATTATAATTATATCAAAATTAATGTTTCTAAAATCATTTATTTTATTTTTATATCAATTAAATAAATAATGTATTAGCATCACACAAGCATTTAATGTGATTGTATAATTTTAAAAATTAAAAATAAATATCTATAATTAAAATTATTTTATTAATATAAAAATAAACATTTAGTTTCTTTAATAACTTTATTTTTTCCCATAATTATACACATAAAATATATTAAAAACATAGTATCATTTTGTAACTCTCTTCGATTTAAAAAACAAATGTGTCATTTTCATGGAAAATTACCCATTAAACAACAAATATTAAAGACTAAGATGACAAGGGTAAAATTATATTAACATAAAAATAATTAGGATGAATAATCATGGCCCTGTTACATAGTTTTAACCTAAATTATCTCAATTCACCCTTTACCTTGGTGATAAATTTTTCCACAATTACTCTTTATTTTGAAAAAAAATAAAAGGGGTCGAATTTCCAAATTATAACCTACTAATTATAAGTATATAATTAGTTTTATAAAATTAAATACCTATAATTGGGGGGAATTAATTTTAATATAAGTTAATAAAACATGATAAAAATATCATTTTAGAAAATATTGTTTTTAATAATAAAATTGGATTTATTCTTATCTCATGTATAGTAAAAAAATAATATGAATGATAAAAATTATTATGGAATATAATATATAAAATTAATTAAAATAAATCAAAAATAGTTACCAGTTCAAATTATTATATTATAAATATATTTCACACACAAAAATAATTTTTTCTGAAAAACAAGACTTTTATTTTCATTTTTTATTTATAATCAATTGATCAACAAAAAATTAATTCTATAATTTCAAAAACCATATATTTTTTTAAAACATATATAGTCATATTTATAGTTACTAATTTAATGGCTAGGTTATAAGAGTCACATAATAATAGATTATCGTCTATTTGAACTTGGTGTTCTGGGAAACGTAATCTATTAAAGAGATTAAATTAATTTGAAAGAAAGACAAATCTTAAAATATTAAGGTGTTATAATAATGATGCATAGAATATAAATCAAGAAATAAATAAAAATGAAACACATATTTTTACTTGGTTCACCCCCACTGTGATACATCTAAGTATCATACAACGATATTGTTCTGATGTACCAAATCCACTAATGATCAATGCCAATAAAATAGTCAGAGAAGACTTAATATCCCTCATGGTTTACAACCATTTATAATTGGAACAAAATCAAAACAAAAATATCTTATATTGTTTATAGTTTCACCAAATGTATGATAGGTTCCTTTTAACTTCAAATGCCCCTTCACATCTTTGATGTGAACATCCCTTTGAGCATTGCCTTTCCAGGAGATATAATGGAAACTTCTTATCAATTTGGAAAATTATTCAAGATATTTGAAGTATTCAAATTTCTATAAAGATTCTATAAATATTATCAGTTTCTGGTATACAACACCACCTTCTTCCTTTTACTTCCTCATATTTAGTAGTGAATAAACATCTTCTATAAATAATTTCAAGTGGTGTAGATCATTTGTATTATTATTATTTTTTAATTTATATGTGACAATGATATTACTCACATGTTAACCTTAGTGTGTTACCCCTATGTGAGACCCTAGATTATAACCCTTTCCTGAGTTCCTGGTGTGTAACCCTTACATGAGATCATAACACATAACCCTTGCATGAGATTCAATCACGTAGCTCCTCTAGGTGACTCCTCCAAGATACCTCACTCTATGACCTCGTTCAATTTACGTGGATCACAAGATGCCTACTCATGAATTCATTCTTCTTACGTGGATCACAAAATTATTTTTTGCTCATACAGATCGTGTGCCTTTTTTCTATTCACGAGGATCATGTGTTTTGTTTTATTCTTGTGGATCACATGACTTTAGAACGAGACCTTTTTTAGGTTATGTTGATCATGTAGTATCTATGGGTCTTTCTATGCATGAAAAAAGCATTCACGTACTTATATTTGAAATATTTCATCATGATACCATTTCAAAAGACTTTTTTAATTACATGAATCATGTAATTTCAGGGAATTACTTCATTTTACTCACGAGAAACACCCATGTGATATCAATTGCATTTACTCCGTCACTTTACATGAAACCTCTTATATATAATTTTCTTTAGATAAATATTTATAGGGAAAACTTCATCAAATATTAAGGACATGTTAGTGGGTATTTTTAGGAAAACTTCCATCACCTTAACTCCACCAAGAAATAACATCTATCTATTCCATTGCCTCAACAATTAGTAATATGAACTTCACATGATTGATTTACAGGATCACCTGTTGCATGTCTCAAGTGATTCACATGATCAACTACATTATATTTTAGTGTCTCACGTGATCCCATTGTGTGATTAATTGAAAATAATAAATACTTCACCTATCCTCATCTCATGATAAATTAACAATAATGAAATCGTCAATGTTTTCCTCTTGCGCTTTGCATGATCTCTTCGTGTGATAAAATGACTATCATGTGGTCACATGATTTTGAACCATCATGTGATATATTCATCATTTAAAGTTTATTTTAATTCTTTTACTTTGCATGATCCCTCTTAGAGATCTCCTGAAAATCATATGTTCTTTAAATGACATCACAATGATATCCACTAAAAACCATGCGGTGCTTCGCATCATCTCACCATGAGATCCACTGACAATCATCCACACTTCATGTGATCTCACTACGAGATCCACTAGTAATCATGCAGAATTATCAAGTACTTCATATGATCTATTTTTAAGATCCCTTGAAGAAATTCATGATCCATGTGAACCTTCCACATGATTAGTTTAAATTATTATGTTATTCATGATCATTTTAGATATACATTCTCTATATGATCAGTTCTAACATTCATTATCATTGTGATAATTTTTGACATTCGAAATCCGCAAGATGAGTTCACTTATTTTTAAAAAAATTTCACACTTCCTTTGATAACCATCCTTTAAAAACAAAATCAAACCCTATAAACAAAAAAATAAACCCAAACAAACCATGGAGATATATTTTTTCCAACAATATCCCCCATTAGTTTTGTTTACAGCACTTATAAACTTCAATAACCAACTTGTTGAAAATTCATAAACACATGATACCATTTTCCTTCTTCAACCCCAAATAGTGATCAAAGACAACCTTAACACTCTCTTTAATCCCACATGAGTCAATACCAGTGTGAGAAACAATAGTATCATGGAAATTTCATTGATGGGTCAAATAATTCTAAAACCTTACACTAGAAACCTCCTTGTTACCAAAAGATGGAACAAGCAAAGCCATTGAGGTCACTTCATAACCTTCACATGTATACTTCTTGCGTCATAAACATAAAGTATACTCCTTTTCAAATTTGTATTCATTAATAATTTTTTAGCATCATCAGGTTTATAAATATCCATGTTTCTTTACTCTCCCAACCATCTTCTCTCCCTATCTTTATTAATACATTTTATACCCCCTTTTTAATGAACCCAAATGCCACTCATTTTTTGTATGAAACATGAGAAAGGACATAGAGTATCACATTGGGGAAAAGAACACCATATCTTGGGGAGAAGGGGCTCCAAATACACATTGTTCATATATGGGGAGTTGACTAAACTCAAAGAACTAGTCGATGATACTAAAATTATTATTTGGGTAAAGCCTTGTTACAATGTTTATAACTTGAAGGTCAGTTGGAACATACTCAAAATTTCCAAGCCCAATATCCACATTATTTTTGATGAATTGATATTTGATTTCAATGTGATTTTTAATTGATTTTTTTTTGATTTTCTATAATATTTATAGACTATAATTAATGCAATGGAAAATGATCAAAGACTTCACTTCAATTAATCTAAAGACCACCTAGACATGTCAACTATTTTCAATTTCACTTTTGACTCTATTTATCAACTTTGTACTGAAAATTTCACTATTTTATCACTTCTACAAATCAAATTAATATTTTTATTTAGTACTTCACACTACTAAATGATTTTAATAATGTAAAATTACCACTTGTAATTGAGTCATTGATAGATCATCTAAACCTACGGAGTCAAAACTCTTTATAGGAAACGATATTTTAAGACAATAAATTCCAATTTTGTCCATGTCACTCACTTACTTCCATGGATTTAAGTAGCATGATATTCTTTAATTCTTTAGAGGACTCTCTTTTCTGATGAGTTTATATCTCCTAGAGTACTTTTCACCATATAACCATAAAAACGTCTAGATTTGGAATGGTATAGATTATTAAAATCGATTATTGATCTTAATTAAAATGTAAAATTTATCTTCCAAATATGGATACCAATTGTTGGAAATGTTATTGATTTTCTTTAATAGATTTTCGATATCCTGAAAATAGTTGGTTGATGACACATTATTAGAACAAAATAGATAATCCTGAAATACATGAATGTTGCTACTTTTCCCCAAATTAGTGTTCTATTAGTGAAAAAAGAACACTTAAACTGATGTGTGATACAAATGGTTTAATATTAAATGTTACTTGGAACCACTAGACCATTAAATTATAGTTTTGATAGCTCTTTAATTTCACACCAGGAACATAATCATATAATCTCCCTTTTCCACATCACACAACTTATGGATGAAAATTTGAAAAATATATTTGTTATGTAACACCACTTGCTAAATATAATACCATATGTGAATTTCAAGAGTTAAAATTCCTTTTATCTCATGAATATTTATTCAAATTATGAACCCATTCCCTTTTAGTACACATACAACCATATATTGTATGTCCTCCTTAGTCTTGCACAAATTTGGTAGATATTAGAAACGCTTAACACACATGAAGAGGCTTACCTCTGGAATCCTCAATAATAAGTTTGTAGTATATCTTGATGGATCAACCATTTAAAATTTTCTTGAAAAATAATGTACTATTTTTCTGGTAGTTCCATAAATTGATTATATTATTTTCACATAAAAAGAATTAAAATATTTTTTTATGAAAATTTGTTTTTGAGGAATAAAAAGGTTTTAATAAAAATATAATATAATGAAATTACAAAAAAATATAGTACTTATTTATAATTAATTAATTTAAAATATTATAAATTAGTATGGAAATAATATGTTTTATACTCGGGTTAATACTATTTATCCATTCCGATTTAATATCTAGGTTATAACAGCCACATTTAAATAATACTATTTTTTTGTACATTTGAGATCAATATTACATATCATGTATGAAATTGAACATAGTGTTTCATTTTTAAAATCAATGAATGTTATAGTCACAATTGTCTAAAATGAACCATTCACCTACCTTAGTGGTGTAATGGTCAAAATATATCCATACAATATCATTTAGAAAAGTTTATAGGTCATTTTTACCCTTATCTTTTTAGTTTAACCCCCAAGTAAACCCATTTTTACTTTAATCACAATAATTACTTTTTACCAAATTCACTATTTATTTTGGTCAAAAATTAAGATAAACCTATTAGAAATTATAAATTATTATGAATCAAAATATGGAATATAGTTTTCAAAATTCAATTCACATAAGTGGAAATTTTGAATTAAAATTTAATCCCACATACGTGACGAAAAATTGGATTTTTAATGTTAAAATTTTCAAAAGCTAACAATATTTTTATATCAAAATTCAAAATGAAAATTATTCCAATGATCTTTATTGGATTAGTGGATGTAAAATTTAACAAATTTTATTTTTTTAACCAATTCAGAATATAATTTAAAATTATAAATTATTTAGATGAAATGGCAGTGTTCAATTAAAATTCAATATTTTTCACTCTTTATAAAAAATGAGGTTTCTCGGAAGAATCCAAAAAATTCACCTTAATTTAATATATATATCCCAATTTAGAAAATTATGTTTATTTTTTCATATAAATCTTATAAAATTTTTAAAATTTAATTTTAAATAATGTCATCATGGCGTGACTAAACCGTCCTTTATATAAATACAATTTTTCAGAATATATTTCTTCTTCATTTAAATGATTCTTATTTAACTAATAATAAATAGATAACTAATAAATGAGTGTAAAATATATGTTTTTATAAGTAATTTAATTCTATTAACACCCACCATTCCAACAGCTATGTGATAACTATCATATTAAACAAAGATATTTGTAGTATATTATTATTCAGTAAAACTCAGTCTTGCGTGTATCACAAACTATAAAGGAGACCCATTATTGAATGTATCATAACATATTGAAGAAATTGAATTTATTCTAAAATAAATATATTTTAAATTATTGGGGTGTTATATTCCTTTCTAATTTAGGTGTTCTAGGTCACATACACAGTAGAATAAAATGTTATTCTTTTAGAATTAAGGGGTGTTAAAATATCTTCACATTAATTAAACTACATCCTCACAATTAAAACATTATCTCGCTAATCTATGTTTTTATATTTAAAAATTAAATTTTTTAAAACTCACATAGTAAATAGTTTGATAAACAACCTCTTAATATGATTGAAAAGGCAGTACATGATTTTCATCTTGAATAACACATAACTAGGTTACCAAGTAGGAGAACATTGGTAGTAAGTAAATTTATGGACATGGAGGAAAGGCATAAATAATTATAGACAGTGATTGAGTTCATTGATCACAACAATATGAATGGTCATTAGAAATTTAAGGTACTCAAATACATAAATCCTTGAGATATAAACACCATATGATTAATTGGGCATCAAGGTAATAAGATAACATTATTGTTTCAAGATCCTTTTTCTAAAATTGAAGAATTATTTTACTGTCTAAAAATATAATGAAACATAATTACATTATATGATTATAATTTAAAATAAATATTTCATCCTTTGTTTTTTTCTTTGGTCAATATTAAATTCATCCCTTACACTACGAAATGAATATGAAAATATTTTTTTATGGCTCAAAAAATAAAATTCACTTTTAATAGATTGTATGATCTATAAAAGAGTGAAAACTATTTCTGTATATCTTTGAATAGTTTCCAAAAGAAATATGGTTAGAACAAGATATCCAATAAAAAAATTAATTTCTAAACCTCAAAATTAACACTACTGGTTCACCATTAATATTTATTTTTTAAATTTTTAACTAATGACAATGAAGTATTATCCATGACATGATGTAGTCCAGTGGAAGGCACTAAACCCTTATCATCTTTTCGTTATAGGTTCAAACCCCAACTCTTTTCGAAATGCAATGAGTTTTCACCTAGTATGTGGGTTATATATTTTTTAAACTTTATTAATACAATTCCTTTAAAATTACCAAAAACATTATGATGTACATCCATGAAGTAAAATTAATCATTAAATAATATTTTTAGTAATATTTCAACACAATATTTTTTATAGGGTCTAATAATCTTATTGAACTATTACTAAAATTCCATCAATGATCAGATTAACCCTAAAGGTTTTCAATACATTTAATATCATGTCTATAAAATTTAAATTCATTATCATTCAAATAAATTTTCACTAAAACATACACTAAACCAATGGGTGGTATTTCCATACATTTCTCCCAAAATATCCCAAATCTTGGTAGACTCATAGAACAAAAATCACAAAAGGGTTGTTTAATACCTTGGACTTATGATCAATCCTAAAATCATAAAACCATGATGGTATCGATAAATATTATGTTAATAAAGACACACTAGCTTCTAATATGTTACACAATCCTTAGATGTTTCAAATTTATTATCATCAAAATACTATTGCTAAAAATACATCTAAAATCAAATTTTTGAATACTAATATATAAATAATTATTTTGTTTATTTGTACATAAGTCCTTAATTTATATAGGTTCCATCATTTATAATATGTCCTTGATTCAGATAGTACCTTGATTCTCCACATTTAAGACAATAAACAAAAAATGGATCCTTAGTAGGATATTTATTTCCTTCCATTGTGTTTGTCATTTTTCCTATGAAATTCTTTGCTTTATAACCTTATTTTCCACACATAAATCATTTTCACATTCCTTTTAGGCACCTTATTTTCAATATATGAAACCTTAGGTTTAATCTTGGTCATTTATTATCATAATCTATTCCAATCCTTCATAATGGTTTGTAAATAAAATTAGAGTGATCCTAAGAATATCTCTTAGGATTGTCAAACCAGCTGCACATTAAGGCCCATTTTTGTGTACCAAGTAATTCTATATTGAATCCCAAAAAAACTTTTTTCAGAGTAATTACCCCTTGTTACCACTGTTCCAGAACCACATTCAATTTTAGTATCCAAAAAGTGGTGTATTTCTAAGAAAAATTACATAATATCTACCTTATCAAACCTTTTGAATTTTCTTTTATGCTTATCCTCAAAGTCTATAATAGGTTAATATTCCCTAAAATATATTTTCCTAAATATAGTTTCCAAGTTTTCTACTAAACATACCTTGATACCAACTGTAGTAAACTCAACCCCAGTAGCCCGAAGCTGGTGTCTACTTTAATACATTGGCATAAGAAAAAAGTAATCACATCCCAAAGGACTAAACAGTTTATTAGTCCTGATAAGATAGATACATGCATGATTCCTATGATAAATTTTAGAAAAAAATTACAACCTAATTTTCTTTTACTAATAAACTTATTCCCTCTAGAATATTGTTTCTTATCAAACATAGTGCACTTTATGGATTCCAGAGAAAGGATAAAAGCAAGGGTGATCTCAAATGATCAGTAAGTGTAAATTAAAAAATAAGATATCATTAATAAATAATTAATTATCAATATGGGAATATTAATAACCGAACAAACATACCATTTAAATAATTGGATAATTCATAATCAATATGGGAAGTTAAATAAATAAAAATCCTTGTTATTTAATCAATACATTGTTAATGAACTGCATCTTGAGATAATATCATTGCGAAAATATCATACATAACAATAACTAAATTCAGAATAAAGTAAATTCTTAATTATCAACCATCATGTCTCATGGACATGAAACATCTACCATCAATTCCTTTCACATTACGGTTTATACTATAGGTAAAAACTAGTTTAATATTATCTTAAATGATTTATCTCGTGATACCTACCAATACATCAGGGAGGTATATAATTTCAGGCCCCACCTGTCACTATAGGTCCAATGAATTCCTCATATATAAAATAATCAATTAAATTCATGAATAAATGTGCCTTAACATAAAATATTTGTATTGAGTAAAGGATGTAGATTTATAAATATTTCTTAGTCGAACATAAAACTTTTAAATTAAAAAACTGTATGTATAAATGATATATTGTTAAAGCAATAAGAATAACCATGATAAATAATATGGATATTTAGCGTAAATTTAATATCTAATGATCATATAAAATTGAATAATTCAAGGGGAAGTAAATTACTATAAAAATGAAACTAGGAAGTGAATTTAAATACTATCCTCGGTCAAAATAAACATACACCATCCAGAGGAATAATAGAGATGATATCAATATATACCCATTGGAGTAAGAATAAATGGTTTTTGTCATTGATTAATATAAATACCATAAAATATCTTTAAAAACATTATTGAGTAAAATATCTGTTTCTTTTGAAAATCAATTTTTAAAACATAACATATTTTGAAAATACTTTTCTTGAAAATAATTTTTAAAAAATCAAAGAATTCCATGATTATTAAGAAAATGTTTTCTATGAAAATAACCTTGTAAAATTTAAAATTAATGTTCAAATAAATTATGGTGGGTAATTCCATAAATGTCGTACATAGTAAAATAATGTTCCTCATATATTCTAAAAATGATAAAAAAGTGTCATGTTTAGAACAAGACAAGAGGATTCATCTGAAAAAATTTGGTAAAAAGAGAAAACAAGTAAAAATTTATTTTTTAAATCATTTCAAATTGGTTAAAAGTATTTTTGAAAACTTTTTTATAAAATATTTTTTTGGAAGAAAACATATTTTCGACTGAAGAGAGAAATGATGTTTAGTTTTCTTAAAAAAATCTAAAATATTTTAAGTACCAAAGTGTGGGAAAATGGTAATATTATTTGAAACGGACCATGAATAACTATATTAAAATAGAAATAAAGGGTTTTATTTATAAAATAATCAACTAATTTCCTCAAACTGAAATTCAAGAATGCCCAATATTTATTGGAATGTGAAAATAAATTAAACCCTTACAATGATCATAACATTAAAGTGAGAATTAATCAATTAATAGATTATGTGAAACAACTATAAATCCACATAAAATTTAAATAAAACATAATATAATAAAACTTCATTGTATACATAATGTTATAATATTAAAGATAATGAATGTGTAATATAACTTAATGAAAAGAAATTGAGTTAGGAAAGTATTTAACACTTAGTAAATTTTAATTAAAATCCCCTTAGAGGAAATAATTCACTTTGAAACTTAAAATACCATGAAGAATAAAGTATTTATGATATTACATTTCAAATAATAATTATATAAACCATATAAAAGTAACTATGTGAATAACATTATGAATATGCCTTAGTGAAATGAAATTGAGTTGAAATCCCTTACCTCATGCTTCATTTTAGTCGAATGTGATTTAACCTCATTTACAACAATTTTAAAAAATTTAATAACTTACACTAGAACCATATTAATATTTATAATATTATATATGATCCTTTTATAACATATTATTACCTGTTCATTATTAATATTTCATTATTTTCACTGTTTCAGGTGATAATTGCATTGTTTTCTCACCTGTGTTTCATCATGAATGATTCGGTTCTTGAACATATTATTTAGTGTTATCATATAAATAATAATAATAAATAAATAATTATAATATTTTTATGTCAATTTTAATTTTAAAAACAATCATGAATTACGGTTATGAAAAATTATGTATGTTAAGATAATGTAGACGGTAGGTTGTACAAATGCATGAAGAACATTTCCATTTTAAAATAATCATTATAGAATTGAGGTAAGTAATGTTTTACCTTTAAAAAATTATAATAATATAATATATACCATTTTATATACATATATATATATATATATATATCCTCCATTTGGTTTTCTTTTGAAAAAAGAGTTACATCACTTCATGAAGGTGGTAGTCCACACATACACGAACGATGTTATCATGTTTACATGGCTAGAAAGTAAAGAATGAAAATGATATATATATATAGATTATTTTTATAAAATTATTAATATGTCATAAATATTATAATTATTTCATTTATATAATATATAATAATTAACTTTATCTTTCTCACATTCCCTGTGAACCATTGGTGAAGGATAAATCACATTGATTCACGAGGCAGTAGTCCTCCGTACACATGAGTGACATTATCATCTCTCCTACGGAATGGATGGTAAATATATATATATATGATATAGTGACTAAAAATGTAAAAATATATTATAAATATCATATATATAATTTATATCTATATTTATGTCAAACCTTGAGAGGTGGAAATGAAAAAATTAATGACATCAGTTCGCGAGGTGGTGTCTGCCGTACAAACGAACGATGATTTCATAACCCATTTGATGGAAGTGGAGATTTTTTAATGTAATTACCATTTTATAAGAAAAATCCTAGATTATATAATATAATTAGTTTAGTATATCATTTTTGTTTAATAAAAATTTAGGGAGGTGGAGAAAGAATTAAAATAAAGATTCTTGTTGAAAAATATTACCTCTTCTTCAGTTATCCCCCCTAGGTTTTCACCCAATCCTTACCAGGTTGGGTTTATTACCAAATTAAGGCTTCAAGGAGGATTTTATAGAAGTTGGAAAAATATTTGGGTAGGACTTTGATGGGAAATGTTTTTTGAAGTTATGAATAAGGAATGATAGGGGGTGGCCTTTTATAAGTGGGGGAGACGACACGCTTGTTATTTTTAAAAAGAACTTAGTGATCCCATGTTTTTTATATATAAAAAGGGTCCCAAATGGATAATTATAGACACTTAGAGGTTTAAAGGCCTACATATTTCCCTAAAAGAGTCTTTATATGGTTTTATATTTCATTTTTACCCTTATATTTTAGTTTAACCCCCGATAAACTCATTTTTACCTTAACTGTGGTAATTAGTTTTTATTGATGTCATTATTCATTTTGGTAAAAAATTAAGTTAAACTTATTATAAATTAGATAAAATTATTACTAAAAATATACAATATATTTTTCCAAATTCAATTTATAGAATTTTCCAAATTTAATTTAAAATTAATCCCACAGACGCGACGATAAAGCGAGTTTTTAATGTGAAATTGTGAAAAAGTATAAAATGTTTTTTACATCAAAATTAAATATTAAAATTATTAAAATTACCTTAATTATATTAATGGAAGTAAAATTTAACTAATTTTACTTTAAAACCAATTCACAATATAAATTATCATTATAAATTATTTAGATGAAAATCCAGTTTTCAATTAAAAGTTCATATTTTTCACAATTTATCATAAAATTAATCTTCTTAGAAAATATCAAAAAAATAACCCTAAGATAATTTTCATATAAATTATTAAAAAATAAATTTTATTTTTTCATATTAATTTTTCTAAAAGCGTTAAGATTTAATTTTAAATCACGTGTGCAAGGTACTACTAAACTGTCCTAGGAAAAAAATATTGTTTTTCAAAAAATGTTTATTTTTCATTTAAATTATTTTTATTTTAATACTAATAAATGTATAACTAATATAAATGTTTAAAATATATTTTTAATAAGTATCTAAACCATATTCATTCCATCCATTCTAATGCCTATGCGATAACTATCATATTAAATAAACAAATTAATTGTATATTATTGTTTGGTAAAACTCAGTCTTGTATATAATGAAAGCTATCGAAGAAAATCATTACTGTGTGTATCATAAACTATCAAAGAAATTAAATTTATTATAAAATAAATATATTTTAAATTCTTGGGGTTTTATATTATCTTCTAAGTTAGGTGATTAATGTCACATACACTATTGAATAAAATTTTATTCTTTAATAATTTTGTGGTGTTACCAATGGTAATAAAATCCTCTCTTATGGTTTTTAAGAGTATCTAAATTATCTATAGAATATCCCTTCGGAGTGTCTATCTGGGTGTACAGTCTTAGGCCTACTCATCAGGAACCAAGTGAAGATTGAGTTCATACTAAAATGGATATTTTTAGGTTGATTGCCCCTAGGTGTATTTATTTCATCGCTACCTTAACTTTCTAGTATCCTGAAAATGATGTTATATCTAGGAAACCACACACACTTTTAGTTTACCCAAACTTTAGAATGCCGCTATAGAAAATTTTGAGTTTTATAATAGTTTTGGTAACTCTTGATTCAAACAATTATAAAGGAGGGATAATTATATAGACTCATAAATCCCTTGACATTCACATGGAATATGATAAATGTACATAAATGTAAGAATATACACCACATAAAGTATACTAGTTGTGTATACAAATCATATCTCAA
Source organism: Viscum album (assembly GCA_963277665.1). Lineage (NCBI taxonomy): Eukaryota > Viridiplantae > Streptophyta > Magnoliopsida > Santalales > Viscaceae > Viscum > Viscum album. The sequence continues at coordinate 654,667,813 of OY728153.1, forward strand.
TGAATCAAAATTATGATTCAAATTTTTTTTCCTTCATTCCAAACATTTACAAATGTGAATAAATATCATGTACAATCGTAATAAATTTCTTAACCCCTTACTTAAAAAAATTATCTATATATGTATACTTTTATACACATAATTTATAACAATATATTGTAAATATATTACTAAGTTGCAATTTATTTTCATTTTCAGGTCTTCAAAGATTTCAATTGTTTGTTTTATATAAGTACAGTGGTGACAAGGTTGATTCTTACTTACCGGTTCAAATTTCATAATTCCTAGATAATACAAGATAGTATAATAATGTTGTTTAAATTATTAATCATATCCTATTTTCTTGTTATGAATGATAAGGGCGTGGTTTGTGAAAAGAAAATTCTGAAGAACTAGTTTTGGCATGATTAATCATCAAAATGTGATATATTAATAAATCTATTGAATATTAATAAACCCATTAAAAAATCATTAAAAAATATTTAATTCATTATTGATACATGATATTTTTATTATATAATATTCCCAAATAAGATAATATAGTATAATCAAGGTGTTTTAATGAATCATCATATACATTTTTCATTTAATAAATTATAAAGGTATTGTTTGTGAAAAAGGAAATTACGAAGAACTAGTTTTGGCATGTTTAACAATCAAAAGATGAAATGTTAATAAATGTATTGAATATTAATAAACCCTCTAAATAATAATTATTAATATTAAATTAATTATTATTATATTATATTATTATTATATAATATTCCTTGATCATTCATGAAATAAATATTTTATCATTTTTCCCATAGGTGGTAAAACAGACCCAATTGAGAGTTTGTTATAATTTTTTAATGAGTAAGTAAATTTTTTAATATAATGTTAATATAAATTTTATATATGATTAAACATTGAATAAATATAATTTACCTTAATTAGTTTCACTATTAAAACCTTCCATAAAGGTTGGTGGTGAAAAATGAAATCAATCTTTCATAGAGTTGGTAGCCTGCAAGTTCACATGATTAAAATTTCCATTCCTCAATGAATAATATTTAATGAATTTATATAATGCATTATCATTTAATAATCATAATAATGACATAAAAAACATATAAATTCATAAAATCCATCCTTTTTACCGACCCGATGAAGCGGTGATGAAAAATGAACCACATCATTGCATGGTGGTGGTAGTCCACACGTACGCATGATCGATATTGTGGTGTTTTTATTATTGGATAGAAAGAATTTACTACTAGTTGATAAATTAATATAATAACATTAAAGTATAGTAATAATATAATACCCCAATTAAAACCACTAAGTCTGAACTGGAGTCCCATATGGCCTCATGTGAGCCACCTCGTATACAAGAGGCCACCGACTGACAGTGAGGGTCTAAGTCCGTCAGTAGGGAGACTATACCCTTAGTATAATTTCAGTGAAAAAATAATAATTAATTAAAAATATAATAAACAATTAGAGTAATCATATAGAAACTAATAGATGGAATTAATTTCTCACAATCATAAGCGGCTCCCAAAGTGGCAAACCCAGATAGAGTATAAAAGTATAAAATGTAAATTAATAAATAAAATTATGGTAACCCTAGAAGTTTGTCTCGGTTCTACCTCAACCTACATGATCCATGGCTCAAATATCTTTCTTGGGGCACTTTCCCTTGCTCAGATCCCTATACATTAAATCAATACGTGCATTGAGATTCCCATGAAATGTGTGCGTAAAAAAACCCTTTTATGACACCACTGATGGGTATTTAAAATGTCTTCACATTCATAAAAGTATATTAAATGATAATAAATTAATTAAAACATACGAAAATAAAAATATCAAGCATCCATGAAATAAAAAAGCCCCCAAAAATCATATTTTTACATACTTCAACTCCTTATGATAGGATTTTTGAATGATTTTGGATATGTCACACATGAAGGATCCATCCTTGAAGTTTCTCAATAACGTTATAGGCCATAGGCCTCTAGGTTAGACCATAATAAGCCATCATTCCCTATTGTTCTCTCTTATTTCAAGTCTTATATTCCATCATTATAAACTACTTTCTACATTGTATTGGTCACATAAACCATCATTCCCCACTTTTGTCTCATAGGTTAAGTCATATAGACCATCATGACCCACGGTTTCCATAGAGGTCAAGTTGTATAGACCATCATTCCCCACAACCATCTCATTGGTCTAAGTAACATAAGCCATCATGCCCCACAATTTCTATAGAGTTCAAGTCACATATATCATCATTCCTCAGTATCATCTCATAAGCCTAATCACATATGATCATCATTCCCCTATTTCGGTCCATACAAGGCCATCATGCGTCATCATATATCGTAGTCTTGTCATTAAGTCACATGTAGAATCTGAACATTTTCCCCCTCTATGAATACCAAGGCATGATGAGTCCACCTATCCCATTTGTATCATATATAGAACAGGAACAATATATAAAATACCAAAATATAACACAAGGTAATAATGGTATAATGTCATTTAACACAAATCATATCATAATTTTGAATAAAATATAAAACATTCACACATGTGAATAAACTCAACATGGTCAAAATTACATCATCAAACATCATTATATCATGCTAACAATAACAAAATGGCCTTAACATGATAAGGAACTTCATAACTCAATGTTGTTCATTTCAGCATCAAGTTTAGTCAGGGAATCATTACTTGAACCACATCCATGTGTTCATTTTCTCAAACCACTTATCAAGGATTCCTAGAACCGATTCTTTTATTCTACTTCCAAAATATATAAAACAAAACTTGCAATAATATATTCTCTCTCCTAGATAATTTCTAAATTATTTATTTAATCCATCGTATGTGTTAACTCTTTCTTCCGTAGATAAAATTCTACTTCCACAAAAAATAATAATTTTATCTCTCCCATATAATTGAATACATACAAGAATAATTATTATTATTACTTTCTATAATTCTAGTTTATTATTTTTTAATATAGCATTATCATTTTTCATAAGGATTTGGAAAGGTAATTTAAAAATCTTAATACAAAAAGTTTTTAGGGAAATATTATATGAGTTTAATCATTTGAAAATGCAACACCCAAGAATAGAAGAGATAGGGTGAGGTTCTTCCATACCTAGAAACTAGATTAAGAACCCATATTTTTTATATAAGTTTTCACAAAACTTGAAAAGGATAATTAATAGGCTACTCGGACTTGATAGGATGACCCAAAAACAAAGCGAAGTAATGGTTGAATATTTTCAAGAAAGAAATCCAGGTATAGATTCACAACATTAATAATGAAAAATTAAATTCATCATTTAATTTTTATTTTACGAAATTATTAATTGAGGTGTGTTTAAATTCTTCTATAATATGAATCATAATATTTATACAGTTCATGGAAATAATTCTTATAATTTTATGCTTTCAAAATGGCCAAGAAAATGTTACAGGTGCTTGTTGGGGAGGAATAAGTGAAAATATGTATTGTATAACATGTTTTTCTAAAAAATGTCACTTTGTAAGGGTTACATGGTTTTACCCTTTCCTAGATCAAATGTTTCACATAATGGTAAATAGTTTTACCCTTACATAGGTCATCGACCAAGACCTACCCTTACATAACCTTGAAAAATTAGGAACTACCATAATCCAGCTCTAAAAATACACTTAAACAACCTTTATAAATAAGGGTATAACCTTACAAAGTGAATCAGAACATTGGATTACCTTTACATGAATATAAGGTTTCCTAGATGAACCTTATGCAGGGGTTGAGGTTCCTTTACAAGGATAAGGGTTACCTTTTTGAATACTCTAGTATTTAGAAGATACCTTTACATAATGCATAGAAAACTCTTTATTACCTTTACTCACCTATGGAAACTCCTATCTACCCCTATTTAGCATTTGAAAAACACTAGTTACCCTTACAAAAATCATAGGTCTAGTGTGAGTGTAATAATTGAATCGATTTTTTTTGATTTTTCACACAAGTGACATAAAAAATGTAAATAAAAGAGGATTTTAAGAACATTTAAAGATTTAGAATATTAAAATTCTCCCCTAAAATTAACGAAATCCTTTATAAGTGTCTCGAGTAGTATTTCTTGAACAACATAGGCTATTAAGATCAAACATCTAAATATCACTCCCATGTCTCCTCCAAGGTCATTCTATACTACCACATGATCTAGATAAGTGGAACTAACATCCCCCATAACACCTTCTCACTCTTGTGTATAATTTGAACCCACTTCTCCTCATAATATGTATCTGGATCCAACTCACCATCCTCATAGTCTATAAAATGCATAGGATCGGGCATGTACCTTTGAAATGTAGAAACATGGATCACGTCGTGTATTCCTTGATAATGTGGGGGAAGGTCCAGATGGTATGATATTATCTAAACCCATTCAGGGATCTCAAAGGATCCAAAAAACCATGGTTCTAGTTTCCTTTTCTTTCAAAAAAAATTATTCCCAAACTTAGGTGACACTCACAAGAAAAATATATCACTAATAATTCACTATAACCAAAGCTCATCTCCTCTATTTGGTATACAATCACCACCGACTAAAATAATTCACTAACCAATTCTTAATCAATTCCACCCTCCCTAAGGTATCCTATTCCATAATAGGTCCAACGACTACTATCTTACCTACCTCATGCCAACCCAGTAGTGAGAGGTATGACCGTCCATAGAGAGCCTCAAATGATGACATCTATATAAACACCTAGAATCTATTTTTGTAAGAAAACTATACCAAGTATATATAATTATCCCACTCTCCACTAAAGTTTTGGATGAAACATTAAGAATATCCTCTAGTATGATAATTGTCCACTTGGAGTTTCCACTAGTCTATAGATGGTACATTATGATTAACCTAAACTGAGTCCCTAGGGACTTCTACAATCCCTAAAAAAATTGAAATAAAATGTAAATATCTGTTAGAAAGTATTTTTAATGGAACACCATGTAAGAATAAAATCTCATAGATATAAATATTTACCATATTATTAAATAAGTGAGTCTCATGGATTAGTAAGAGTATAACTTTTGTCAGCTTATTAACAGTCACTAAGAAAGACTAATGTCTCCTAGATATCCTAAGAAACCACATAAAAAATTGCATCAGTTTTTCCTTCCACTTGAAAAAGGTAATGATAAGTTACTAGGGTAAACCATTAGGAAACTTGTGCTTGAAATTTACCCTCTGGTTGGTATGACATTGGGAAACAAAACCAGTAATCTCCCTCTTCATCTTAGGCCACCAGAACTATCATTTTAATTCATGGTACATATTATTTTCACTAGGATATATAACCCATCTAGTGGTATGTAAATAGCTCATTAGATCATCCCTAATGAAATCAGAGACTACTAATCTTCAATTTACCATTATCACATCCACTTCATCCATCAACCACCTGAGTTTAGGGTCACCACCTATTAGCCGCTCTAGCATCACATCACACTCTAGCTCAGAATCCCAACCGTCCTTTAACTGATATATAATAGAAGATAATATTACCAAAGGGTTACAATTTATTGATACCTAATCCTTAGAATGGTCTATCCTCTAGTAATAAAATAATCTCACCAGGTTACATTGATCCTTAAAAGGATACTTACAAAGCTCCTGAGCTACTTGAGTCTTACTGCTAGAAGAATCTACAATGACATTACATTTCCCTAGTACATACAATATCTCAAAGTAAACCTTATATAGATACTCCACCCATCACCTATACCTCAATTTTAGGTGGGTAATATATGGTGGTGTCCTGAAAAGGTAACCAAGTTACTATATAATACCCAAGGTGTCAGTTGACCCGATTTATTCCCTGGGAATATCTGATTGTGAAAAAAGGTATCAGAGCCAATACCAAACCAAAAGTGAAGAGGAAATGTCTGGGTTTCAAGTGTGGGGTCCAAAATGAGTGAGTTTTTATTTAAAGGGGTGGATTAGAACACCCATGAAAAAATATACTTAAAATAATAAATTTTATTACCCATGTCGACAAGGCGCACCTTTCTTTTTTAGAGAATACCATATTTGAAATCCATATTTAATCGAGAATTTTCCTGGAGTAGTGTTAAGATGGGATACCTTGTAGGATGTTTCATAGGATGCATGTGAGTGAGCAAGAACATTTAAAAGAACACATGATGTATTGTGCATATAGTCATTAGTCTGACAAGTGACCATAGGTGGGTAATAGCCTATGGTGTGCTAGAAAGGCAGCCAAGGTATTGTAGTAGACCCAAGGGGTTATTGAACCTTGTTTATAATCCTGGAGATCTCTTTTCCTAAAAAATAATATTTATTTCCTTAAATATTGTGGTTATAAAAATTTTGGAAGAGGAATATTAAGAAAAAAAGGCTAAGTATTAAAAAAATACTCACTTTGAGAACTTAAGATTTCTCTAGCAAATCTCCTCGGAAATAAAATCATTAAGATATGTAATTTAGATTAGAGGATTATGAAAAAGATATAGGTTTCTAGAAGAATAATAATATAAGAGTTTCAGAATGAAAGGAAAAAGGTTATGTGTATCATGAAGTGATGGAATTGATCCCCTTTTATAACTAAATAAAATTGAATTTTTTTAAATACCCATTAATTCTTCAATAGTGGAATGAAACTATTCAATTTTTAATGGATTAAAATTGGAAGAAAATGAATTTTTGGGTGAGATAAGTTTGATAAAACATCTACCATTAATTTTTACACATGTTTTAAACATGTTTCAATCCTTTTATCCTAATAATTTTCACTTCCACCATTTCTGATTTTTAGCGTGTTAATTAATTTTTACCTAAGTAGTTTATATTTAATAGATAAAAATAAAATAGGATGTATTAAATAATTTATACTAAATAAATAAAAATATTAAATCCATTTTATTTTCTAATATTTATTTGTGTAACAAAAATTAATTTTAAAATTAGAAAATGTAACACTTAAAAACTCATTTATAGAAAATGTTTGTTTTTTGGCCTAAAATTTATGATATATTCATAATATAAATTATTTAATAATAAAATGTATGTGTCTTTAAAAGTAGTTTAAAACCTAATCTTACCAAAATAATATTTAATTAAAATAAAAGACTAAAACTAGTTTAATTTATTGGAAAATATTAATTAAATTTATAAAATGTACAACACAGGTTTTGTAAATTCAAAATTATATTATAAAATGTATTATGTTTTTTTAAATACATATTTCATCATGGAAAATTTTTAATAAGTATTTAAGTTATTCTTACTTCTTGGTATATTTTTAAATGCTTCGATTTTAGTAAAAACATTATTTTTACTATTCACCTAAAAATAAATTTTTTAAGATTAATATAAAAAATTCACTATAAGAGAATTTTTCATTGTGAATTAAAAAATTAAATTATTTTATCAAATAAAATTCTTGTATTTATAAATTTAACTTATAAACATTAATAAATTATTTTTCTATTGTGATTGAGTGTGTTTTGTGCGACAATTGTAAGGATATAATGTTTTCCTACTCCAGTGGGGTCTTGAGTATTACATCCCCCGAATTAAATAATTTCATCCTAGAAACTTGATATATTTTATTTTGTAAATAAAATATAGGTAATTATTCATCATTTCCTCTTCAAGTTACCACATTTTCCCCTCGAATTTATGATTTATCCAATTACATTCACCAATCAGGTTTTCTGATTTCACAACACCTTCTCTCTAGTTTCAATAATTTAGGTAGGGTTTTAATTACAAAAATAATCATGTTCCAATTATATCCCGTTTATGGTGAGAACATGTGTTTGTTATAACATCCACTTCTTAAATAATGAAACTTGAAAGCATCAATTACTTTAGAGAGTTTGCATGGTACAACGAGCCTATAGTCCACAAATCCAATTCATTACATATTTTAAAAAGGGTTAATGTACTTATAGTTTAGTTTACTATTCTTCCCAATCCTTATAAATCAATTCCATGGAGATAAATTTAATAATATGTGATCCCCATATTAAAATTCCCCATCCTTTCTATGATTTTCTTCATAAACCGTTTTCCTTATTTGGCTCATCTTTATGTGATTTTGAATAGTTTTAACTTTCGTTGTTGACTCCTTAATATTTTTTGGGCCTACTAGCTTCCACTCTCTAACATCAACCCAAAATGTTAGAGTACAACATCATTTAATATACAATGCTTTATATGGTTCCATCTGGATACTATAATGAAAGATATTATTATATCAAAATTCTACCAATGTTATATGTTGATCCCATGTTCCTTGAAATTCAAGATATAATGAACTTAGCATGTATTATAATGTCTAGATAGTCCTTTCATGTAGCCAATGTATTTGAGGGTGTTACGTGGTTCTCAAATGTATCTCATTGTTGAGAGCCTCCTCTAAAATTTCAATTTAAACCAAGGGTCATCATCTGATACAATTGATAGAGGTGAACTATGAAGTCTCAAAACATTATTGATATTGATTCATGAAAGATGTTCAAGGTGTGATCCCTCTATTATTGCTTTGAAATGTGATGAATTGTTAAGGAGATACAAATTGTCGCATATAAAATTATTCTGTTAGGATACTTTAGATATCTAGTGATTTCCACTTGAATATTGGTATATGGAGAGGATTCATGACACATTTAGGATTTTTTATTTTAGCCTTTACAGATTTTCACACCAAGTATCTATATACATAGTCCACAATTTCATGTTTCATACCATCCCATAAGAAATTTTCTCTTAAATCCATATTCATATTTATACACCAAGGGTGAATGGAGAAATTTGAGCTATGTTCTTCATTTAGTAATTCCCTTTTCATCTTAATTATCAGTGGAACACATAGTCTCTTTCCAAATATTAACACACCATATTAATAAATTAAGTATGTTAATATCCCCTCATTCATAGATTTAATTCTCTTTTGCAACACCTCATCTTCATGTTGGAATTTCTTGTATCTTCTTTTGTAAATTTGGTTTGTATATCATTTGGAAAATTAATTATGTTTCAACTACATTAAGGATTAAAATATCCAATTTCACTAACTCTACAAATATATGATCCTTGAATATCTTTATTTTGGTCATAAATTCATGATCTTTCATACTTGAGGCATCAAACACACTATTTTATTTCCTAGGGTGGAAATGTATTAAGAAATCATAGTCCTTGAGTAGTTCAGACCATCTCCATTGTCTCATGTTGAGATCCTTTTGTGAGAAAATGTATTTCAATATATTATGATCTTTATATATATCACATCTCTCACTATAGGGATATTAAATCCATGATTCCAGAAAAATATTACATCATTAGATCCAAGATCATGGGTTGTATAGTCACTCCTTGACTATTTTATTTTCTTTCCTTTATTCAGGAGCCTCTAGCATATGGGGAGGTGTTCATAAGGTCTTGCAGTGTCCCCCTTGGTTTTAATTTGGGTGATCCGATCCAGGGTACTATAAAAAGGTATTTGTAGAAAACTTTAAAACCCTAAATGGATGATAAGAAGTAAATAAAAATGTATTAATCTATAAATCCCTTCATATAGATTTCATTTACATGGAATCACATATATAACATAAATCTGGAAATTAACTTTAAATCATGAAATCATTTTGACTTAGTAATGACTTATAATAAAAGAAAAATGAGAGGAAATAGATAGTATTACACTAATAATAGAACCAAAAAATTATAATATACTATATATATAGGACAATATAATCTATGGTAATTATATACTAAAAAGTATACAATAATGGAATAAAAAACAAATGAAATTGAAATGAATAGAAATATTTTACATTAACATGGTAAAGATTTTGAAATTTTTATAAAAAGAGGTATTAGATGATCTATCAAGGATTAAAAAATAAAAAGGATGATAATTAAAATAAACAAATAAACATATTATCATATAAAGTTGCTTAAAATAGTTTTAAACCAAAAAATCATTTTGAATAGGATTGAATGGGATTATGAAATATTTACTTTGACATGGTAATGGCTTGTGAAAAGGTAGTAATGTGAGTGAATGAGTAACCTCTCATGATAAACACATCCAAGTGATAATAAAATACAATATATTTATGTATATTATCATTACAAATGAAATTTAAAATAATTATAACAAAATAATCACAATTTGAAAAGAAGTAAGGATAATAAGAACTCATACAATAATTAGGTTTCTTGGCCTAGTATTGTCCCTTCCAACCACAAAATTTTTTCAATATTGAATATTGAAATATGGGAGATAATTATTGATAGAACATTTAATAGATATACTAAGTTCATTTTATGAATAAATTATAAGTGGGGTTGAGTATTTATAGGTGTTGTGAGTGTAATCCCATGAAATTAATTATTTAATATTTAATAATTCCAATATCAAAAGTTCTCCACTACACCCATAGTGTCCTATTACCTCCCTTAGTGATCCCGTATAATTTTTAGTGAAAATATTATTCCATGCCCAATTAATTCATTGATTTTGGTTATTTTTACATTTGTATGATACCATATATACTATATTTATCTATATTTTCCAATTTATTGCCACATTTTTCTATTTTTACCCCAAATTACCAAATTTCACAATTTCTATATTTTCAAAATATGAATTCTTAATATTCAATAAATTTAATGAAATTAATCTATAAACTGTGTGAAATTAATTTTTTAAATAAAAATTAAAATTTAATAAAAATGTTACATCTTGACTTACCTATAAGTGAACTCCTCATAACGTCCTCCACTATGCTAGGATATTACAACTAAAATTGAGGTATCTAGACATAATGTAAGAAATTAACTCAAAATAATCCTCTCACCTACTATCATACATTCACATCCACTATTATATGTATGAAATATAATTTTAACAACTAAATCAATTCGTATCTACAAAATTCACTAGGGTATAAAGTGAAATAATAAAAATGTAAGAAAAATCATCACATCCCAAATAGATTTCATATAAGAACTATTGATAATAAATTTTTATTCTATAAATATTAGGTTGATCAAATTTATTTGAAGGTGGAAAAATCTCAGTCACCACCAAATGAAGGATAAAAGTGAACATGGATCAGAAAAGGAAGAGATAAGAGAAGAAATGTCATTGAAATTTATTAAAAATAAATAAATTTAGCTAGATTACGGCTTCTATATAACTGTTTTATATCCAATATAAAAGGAAACAAATATATTTTCAAGGGAATAAATTATTAAAAATATGGTGTAATTCATTTTTTCAATGAGTAAGTGTTGGAGATAATTGAATCTGGAAAATCCAAAATGGGAGGAAAATACTTTAGGTACATATATTTCGTTTTGGTTGAAATCCTTAGTAAAAAAAATTTATGTGTAATAAAATTATGTAAATCTAAGAATGTGGTAAATTTCAAAAATAATTCATGCATTATCAAAGGAGGTTGCAACTCAACTATCATGCAAGGGAAGCGTACAAAGGGAAATTTCTACCTCCATAGTATTGAGGGGAATATATATATTATACAAGGATTAATATAATTATATATGTAACAAATGACTTATAAAATTCATAAAATATGTTCTTGGAATAATTTTTGAAAAATAAAAGATCATAGGAAGTCCATAAGCTGTCATGATATCACACACAGACATGTGACACTTGATATGAAGGGGAGTTTATGTATAAGACTTGTAAGATGTAGCCCAAAAAGTCAGATAAGTTTATTTAGATGGTGCATTTTAATGTGTGTGGTATAATATATCACAAATAAAAGTATTTAAATAGACAATATATTCTATTTATAAATTATTATATTAGTATGTAATGGCTTATAGATATCTATTATAAGACCGGTGTGATTTGGTGATGTATAAGTTATCGGTGATTGGAATAAAAGATTCTTAGACTGAAAATTCAGAAGTTATAGATTCATAATGGTATATAGTTAACTAATAATTGGGTGTAATGATACCTTGAGAATCATGGGATAAGGAATCAAATTTTGGTAGTGATAATTCTATAATAAAATATAGTCATTGAGGGGAGGAACTGAATTATTAACAATATGGCTCGAACAATGATAATTGAAAAGAATATACCAAAGCACTATTGGATGGAATAAGTTCTTAGGTAATTATATATATATATATATATATAATAGTGATTTTGTTTTAAAAATTAATAGTATAATCTTTAGGAGATGTGTTATGAGATGAAGCTAACTTTGAATTGCTTTTGAATATTCAGAAGTAAATGCTTTTTTCTAAATAAGGAAAAGAATTGGACGTTTGATTATCATGGAAATGATGGTATTTTTCTTATTTATTCATCCAAAATCAAGGATTACATGTTATACAATAGGATAGCTATAAAATATTTTGAAATTATAGATGTAATGGTTTTTGGAAACAAATATATTTTTCAAACCAATGAGAATATTTTTCAAAATAATAACAATATTGAAATGTATAAGGAAGATGATGTTGAATTGATCATACTAGGGAGAGAACATGGGAATATATAAGGATTATAAGAAAATATAGATGATCAGGAATATATAGTAGATTTATCAATAAAAAATAAATAAATTTGTAGGTTTAAAATTAGTGATGGAAATATTGTTGGTGATTGGACAACTCCAATGAAAACACATAGAATAAAGGCACCAAAAAACCTTATTACTATCTCAAGAAGAGCCTAATAGCTTTAAATAGTAATAAAAAGATATAAATTGGGTCAAATAGATACTTGGAAATCACAACCAATTCAAAAAATAATCAAATTTTGGAAGTTTTTCCAAGGATGGAAGACAAAAATGTCATCGAAACCAAGTGGATTTTCTTTAATAAACTCAATAAAGATGTAAAATATAGGATTGAATAAATCCATTTTGGCGTTAAAATAATATTCCCAAATTTTATTTATTTATTTTTATAATAAATAACCCCTATTTTGTGGTTGTAAACCATTTGAATTTCCTTATTTATGTTACTGAAAGGGGGATTCAAGGTTACCAAATTTATGTAAAATAGTAATTTAATTATGGTTTAAATCGGGTGGAAGTTTACATTGAGAAAATATATAGACATTATATAGATAAATATGAAAGAAAAGTGTTCTATTTTTAGAATTCTCATAATTTTCAAATGAAATCACCAAGATTTTGGTATTTTAGGATTGATCAATACTTGTTAAATCATGGATTCTAATGATGATGAGTTTATAAAAATATCTATAGGAAAAATGGAAATAATCAAATGTTATTGGCGCTTATTTTTTTGGATAACATACTTTTAGGAGGATCATAAAATGAAAAATTAGATATATTTTTAGAAAATTTTATGAAAGAATTATAGAATTCATGATAGGTGAGTAAAAAAATTTCTTTTGTTTATAGGTGATTCAAGGATGGGATGGTGCATCTATTTCCCAAACAAAATGTTCCAAAGAAGTGATAAAGGGATATGGAATATAACATTTTAACCCAATGAAAACTCAAGTTGATACCAAGATGAAATTTTCCAGAGATGATGGAGGAAAATGGTTTAATATCTTGGATAATATATAGATTATTTGAATTATCTTATACTTGAAAACAATATGACATGATATTGTGTTTTCCACATTTTAGGATGCATGGTACCAAAGTTATCCAAAGAAAACCCAAATGCTATAAGTAATGGGGATGTCTAAATTCATCCATAATATAGTGTATTTTGGGTTGTTTTATCATAGAATATAACAATAAGAGTTATTGGGGTCTACTAATTCATATTGGGTAAGTTTACTGCATGATATCAATTCAAAATTAGGTAGTGCTTAGAGTTTAATGAATTTTTTAGCCGAGTAAGAAGAAAAACTAAATTTCTCTTAGAAATGTGGGGGGTGAATACATTTATCTACTCAATCATGAACTCAATTAAAATGAATGAAGAAACAACTAGTGGATGTTGATGTTTATGCAAAATACCTTATTTTAATCATGTGTGATAACTTGTGTTCCATCAATCATAGAAAAAATTACATTTACTATTCAAAGATAAAGAAAATCAAGGTAAATTATTATTTTGTTGATGTGAATGTTGATTAAGGGATAATGACATTAGATTATGTGTTAACAAAAATTCTAGTTGTGAAAATCCTGATAAAGGATCTACCCAAGGCTAATTTTGAAAGGTACTTATTAGATCTTGGAGTCCAACCTTCTCTATCCACAAAAGTGGTATGGGTAAGGGACCCCTACTCCCTTATGGAATTTTATATGTGTATCAAGACATTAAAACTATCTTCAATTATTTGTATTTATTTTTAAACATCGTAAATGAACTTTATGGGAATTTCTATTTGGGTTCATTGACAATGGGGAGAAATAGTCCATAAATTTCTTGGGAGAAGACATTTTCAAATGAATAGTCTTAGGAGTGTTCCTTCCTATATAAAATGGGTAGAAATCCAATTATAGAATTTTTGAATAGGGGATACAATTTAAATTCTTAATCAGGGGAAGCTATATTATGGAGGATTTATATAGTATAAAGACCAAATAATTTTTTAATTGAGTATATTGTCATTTAAAAATTATTTCTCATAAATATTTTGGCATATATAGGCTTAGAGTTTATGTATTTTGAATCATTGAAAAACTATCAAACAAAAATAGGTTTAAATATTTTTTGGCTAGATTTATCTAGATCTTAATTTTAATGTTAATTTTTTCAAAATATAATTTTGACATTTAAACAAACCCAATGGGGGAAATTGTTAGGGAAAATAACTACAGAATAGTTTTTGAGTTGTGTATAATGACATGGATGTTGAAGGTATTTCAAAAATTACTACTGATGTTATGGGGAGAAAGTAAAATAAAGGTTAGAGTAATATTGATTATATTCTAGTTGAATTTATTAAAGATATAGTTTATACATATTTCTTTGAATTTATATAAGTTAATTTTATATAGGTCATTTCTAAAACAATAATGGTCTTTAGAAATTTCATAAGGGTCATCAGTTCCATTTCATAAGAGTAGTTTTAGGAAAATCATAAGCATGTCTAAAAGTATCGGATAAAAATATAAGGGTTATTTCCTTAGTTATATTTATAGTTGGTCTCCCTATGGTACTTTATTATGTATTTTATGGTAGTTTTTAAAGTATTTTATTAATTATTCAATGTTATTAATAAACCATCCTAGTGTGGAAGGAGAAAATTTTAACCAAGATTAATATGAGGAACAAGCCAAAATATTTTGGTGGTTTATGGAAGGTTTTTTAGATATTTTGGATCTAGTTTTTACCAAGCATCATGAAGTGGAAAGTGAAGCCCTATCATATAAATAATATTAGTAGATTCAAATATAATTTAAAAATATGGGATTTGGTTGAATTTTGTGGAGAAAATTATTTTAAAAAATGATGGATTTAGTTGTCATTTAATACTTGATAAAATCATGTTGATGACTTCGTAATTTTCATACTGAAATATAGAAATATTTCTGGTAGGTATATTCAATGAATAAAAATTAAAAAAAAAGAGAAATAAAAATAGAAGATATCATGGAGACTCTTTTGATAAAGAGAACTGATATCATTCAATTTAAAAATAAAGTAAGAAAAATAAGTTAATTAGAATTAAGATCATTATTTTGAGATCCAAAAAAGAGAGGATTTTGAGTCCAAGAACTAGAAATTCAGTGAAGAAGAAGAAGGTGTTCTAAGAGGTATATCACTATAAGTTAATGTAAGATATGTAGATTGGAACACTAACTCTAGTATAAATTCTACCTATTTTTATGGACCAATTAGGGTAGTTACACTATATTAGTGTGTTTTATCATGTAGGAATAGAAATTAATTCTTCATTTATTTGGTGAGGGTTGTAAACTATGAGGGTTAGTGAAGATTTTCCTTATTGTAAAAGAAAAAGAAGTGTGTTTAGTGTTTTAAATACGTCATCACATCACTGTTGCATGCTCCTAGGATTTTATCACCTTGGTTAAAATAAGTAAATTTATCATGTCTATTTATGTTACTACTTTAGTGATTGAAATTAGTTTCCATGGGGGATATTTTTATAAATAATCATGGAAAAATATAATTAGAAATGGTCAGTTAAAAATATACATATCATGATTCACCCCTTGGGTATGAGCCTTGTTTGGAACCAACATGCATCATGTTTAAGGAGTACGTATGGAGATCTATAAACTAGGAAACACACTAAAAATAAGTCATAATACCCCACTAAGGGTGTAACATTTATCATACCTATAGAATCCTTATCATTTTTGGAAAATGGTCTTTCCAAATTAATGACAAAAACTATGACAAGAGGATTGAACTCATAATAATTTTGAATGCATTAAAATTACATTACACTCATTTTGGGATGTTTAAAAAACTAAAAACATGAATCACCATCATGTTAGAGGGTGTCCATGCCAGATGGAATACATGTGTCACTAACTCTAACCAATATCATCAAACATGAATCAATATCACTTAAAAAATCATGATGCCTCAAGTAATAAAGCTCATATAGTGAAAAAAACCTAAGGGTATTCTCATATTACCATGTTGGGACTAACCTCTACTATATAGATTAGAAACTAGTCCACTATCCAAAAAGGAAAAAATTATTCCTAATTGAGTCTCTGAACCAAAAACTATATCTCTCAAAAGTTCAATAACCATAATATCTATCACTTGCATGGGACACCATAATTATACTTCTAAATAATTATTTTCTGTCAATAGGGTAACACTATATCATTGAAAATATGCGTAATATGTTGATATTTTGGAATATATGTATTTTTCTTTTAATTAGTAGTATGTTTGATATATTTCCATCCATGAAACACTAAACTAAAATGAACTATGATATATTAGATGAATAATATTATGAAAATTATAAGAATAAAAAACATATAGTAAATAAAAATACATTACATGACTAAAGATACTAATATTTAGAGGATTATTAATTAATGTGATTTAATATTAAAAATGATTATTCATTCACAAATAACTATTTTTTATGTATTGTATATGTGATCCCAATAAATGAAATTTAATAATTTTAAAATATTATCTTAAAATTATTTAAATTACAAATTGACACGAAATAAAATTAAGATTACTTGACGTCTAAAACTGTAATTTTTTCAATAAAACAATTTCTCAATATATATTCTATTTTCATGTAAAATAATATATATAAATTATAAAACTATTAATTTTTAAAAATAAATTCATTTTAGAATTCATCAAATCAAAATTAAATTATTAATTTTATAATTCATCATATCAAAATTAACATATTCGTTTTAGAATTCATCATATCAAAATTAACTGAGGGTAAATTTGTTGTATTTTTCAAAAAATAAATTATTTTTAGGTGAATAATAAAAATGTATAGTTTTTACTAATTTCATTAATTTTATGAATATAACAAGAATTAATTATAACATAAAAACTTATTAAAAATATTTCATGGTCAAATGTTTTTTAAGGAGTAATATGATTCATTTTTAAAAAATAAGTTAAATTTTGAAAACCTATGATTATCATTTTAATGACTTTAGTACTATGTTCCAATAAAACTGTTTTTGGCCTTTTCATTCAATTAAATATTTTTATTATTATTTTAGTATAGTTTTATTTTTTATACATTTAGAATATATTAAAAAAACAATTTATTTTATTAAAATAAATAACTTTTATAATTTAATCCAATATATAAATATTAAACTTAAAAACACACTTTTCTTAAAAACTATTTCTAAAAGTTATATGTGTTAATTATAAAATTATCTTTTATAACACATAAAAATTTTATTTGATAAAATGATTCTAATATATTAAATTTTAATATTTAAATTGGGTAATAAGGCCAATCTTAATTTTTTTCCTTAAAATTAATTATGGAGGTAAAAAATTAGTTACCATACGAAAAGTTAATTATTCTAACATTTAATAAAAACTAATAGGCGTGACTAAAATATCTCAAATTTTCTCCAAAATTTATGGTTTAGAGAAGTCTAGAACTTACCTTTTCAAATCCATTTACCATTGAATAGTGCTATGCCATTATTGAAAACTAAATAGTATTTACAAAAATTCCATTTTTCTTATCTTGTAAAAGGGGATCACTTATGCAACTTCATGTTACACCTATTACATTAAAATTTATCTAAAAAAATAATGTTTTTAAACTCTTATAATCCACCCTTAGGATTATAATATTTTGTTATCAGTTATTAATCCTAAGGTCTCCAATTATAAGGTTATTTCCCGAGAAATATCAAGTTCTCAACATAAGTGAAAACTTTTCCCGAACATCATTTATTTTATATCTTTCCATTTGAAATATATTTTTCAAAATCATATATTATTAATTTATTATTTATTTTATATTTAATGTTGTTATACGATGGTTGTAATTATAATCCACATTACCCCTTTTTCCCTTAAGAAAAACAAAAACAACATTTGTGCAAACGTGCATACTACTGCATCCATGAAGCATCATGTTTCCTTTTCATTAAAAACCTTAAATATATTTTCTAAAAGAAGAATTTAATGGGTAGATATATAATTTATGAAATTATTAGGATTATAATAATAAAAATTAGACAACCTATTAATAATATGAGTAACAAAAAATGGTTTTAAATTCATCCATTTAAAATGAACTTAATAAGAGGAAAATATTTATTCATAATATATAATAGTTTTTTATCCATTCAATATTCATATAATTATGATAAATTATGATTTATCACCATAATAAAACCATAAAAAATATCATTATGACTTTCTAATAATGATATTTCAACTACATAACTTTCTAATCATCCATTAATTATAGCGTGTTCATGTTTGGGTCGGTATAACTACCAACTTGAACAATTCTATAAAATAATATCATGGATGAATATGATAAATTACTTACTAATAATATATTATATAAATAAGTAAATAATTATTTTATTTTGGTCATTTAATGGAAACATAAATATAAAATTAATTAACTATGATTCTATTGTTTTTTCATTAAAAATCACCGAAACGTGCTCATTCACAATTTAATATTTAAGGATTGTAACAAAAAATCTCATAGAATGAAATTATAAAATTATAAGTAGTTATAAAAAATAAATTATAGTATCTTTTATTATCTGGTAAGGATGAACTTTGGGAAAATTATGAATAACAACATCATTAATACAAAACCTCTTCAAAACAATAAAGATTACTCACACTTGATATTGAAAATAGATAATGAGTAACTAATGTACATATAAATAATTACGATAAATTATGATGATAGAATTATATATATATATATAAACGTTTTTAAATAATTTATTATGATATTTATTTTTTTATACAGTTCATTTAAGTGCTCTAAGGAATTAAAGAATTAATGTAAGGGGTTCTTTGTCTCAAATTTTATTCCTTGATACATATTTATAATTATGGACCATGAAATCTTTGTTAAGATATTATTACTTCCAGATGAATATATTAATATATATTAATTATATTGATGAGTTTTTAAGACCCATATCATCTTCTTTATTTAAATGTCTTTTGATTCAAAAGATATCAAAATTTTAAGGGTTTTTGTTAACTCAACTCCCTTGGTTGAGTTTTAATGCATCATATTAAACTTATTTCTTCCAAGATTGGTTTCTTCCATGATAAGACTTTATTCAAAGGTAATTTCTCTTCCAATTTGGTAGAAAATTACTTTTTAATTAAAATATTTTATTTTTATTAATTTCTCTCTAACAAATATGTCATTATTAAGATTAATTTTCATCCATACCAATAATGTAATTTGTCTTCCTTTATATGTTTTAAAATGGTTTTAGAAGTTTTTTTAAATAATGTTATTTTTGAAAATAAAAGTAAATATTATTATATTTTTCAAATATAAATGTTTTAATTTTAAAAGGTATTATTGATTTTAAATGTTGTTTTAATGGATTTTGTTTTAAGAAATAAATTTTCAAGTTTATTTAAATATTCTCAAAGAATTCTTTTAAAAGAATACTTATCTTTAAAATTATATTTTCATAAAAAAGTATTTTTAGTTTTAAATCATTATTTATAAATGTTTTATCAATTTAAAGTGTTTTATTTTAACGAAATTTTTTAAGGGGTTTTCAAGACTTTCAAAAAAGTCATATTCCCTCTTATTTTTAAGTTATTTGTCTAAAGATATTAAAAAGTTGTTTTTCATCTATGAAAACATACTTAATGCTCTATATGTTACATTGGAGATATTTTAATCCACCATCCATCTTTATTCAATAGAAGACTAATGAAATGTTCTTGGATTTTTTTTAGAAAACCCATCTCTTTTCTATGTGTTATCTATGTGATGTTAGAAACATGAGCGTTTTCATGATTTAATGTAACAAAAGTGTGTGGATAATTATTATTATGAAGGTTTTCATCCTATATTCCCCTCCAATTTGTTTTTTAAGGATTTATATCTCATGAGATAACAATGTGAATTTATTATTGATTCTAACTCCATTATAGATCAGGAATTCATGCTTGATCCACTATGTTATGGGAATCTGGTAGTGATGCTTGTACCACTATGTTATTGGAATCAGGTTGTGATGTATGATCTATTGTGTTATGGGAATTAGGTAGTTATACCTTCTCTACTATGTTATAGGAATCAGGCAGTGATTCATAATCCACTATGTTTATGGGAATCAAGTAGCGATGTTTTCTCCACTATGGGAATCTAGTAGTGATGTTTTCTTCACCATGTTATGGAAAAAAATAGTTATTATCACTCCAATATTTTAGGATTTATATGCCTATATTAGTACCATATTTTAATATTATGATTCATTAATATGATATTCCATATCTTTAGGCCTATGATTATTCTCCATGGATCATGTTTCTTATCTCATGTTTTATCACTCTTATGCCATGGTATATGTTTTCTCTTTTGAGATTACATGCCTTACTATCATAACTTATTGAAAAATATTATTATTCTTGAAAATATCTTTATCTCCTAATCATTATTTCTATTATTATTATGATCTGACCCTTGATGACTTGTTGATGAATTTTCTCTTACATAGTGTTTTATCTCACCCCTTTCTAATGTTTTAATTCCCCTTATTATGAAGTTGAGTATAAATTATTGGAAGTATAGAAGGGAGTCTAGTGTGGTTTAATTAAGGAGAAAGGATAAAAATTATAACAAAAAAGGTTCTTATATATTTGATCCTCAAGAATACTAAACCATATATTCTTGGAATTATGTGATCATTTGTGATTTGTAATGTTTAACTTACATAAATATTGAAAATAAAATATAGGTTCATCAAAATTTGTATCAAAACCAGTGTTTAAAGAATGTGGTCTTTCAACCAAAGTGTGGGTTTGGGGTGATATAGTTGGTATCATAGAATGGTTTAGTAATTTTTAAGTATTAGTTTAGCTATTTTTTGTATTATGATAATATAAGTTTTGTGAAACCCTAGGGATAATTATGAGTTTAGGATGACATTTTTACATATTGGTAATTTATAGATTATGTGGTTATGATACATATTAAATTTATGTCTGGATACTGGAAATTTGATATGGATATGGAATAGTTTCACCTTGGGGTAATTTCCCTAAAAACATCTTGTTGATTATTAACCCAATCTTTGATCTGGTGTACGATGAGTGGTCTTAAGACTGCACACCTGAATAGACTGTAACGACCCGATATTTTATGATAAGTATTCATTTTAATTTATTTGATGTCATGTGTTTTATGCTACAACAAGATTATCTTGTGCTATAAGACACACTGTATTATCTTGAAGTATACACAACACTATTATTAGATTGTGTTACACACTGTCACGACCCGTCCTCGGGGCCCGTGCCGTGACTACCCCAAGCCCGCCTTCCATAGGCCAGGGGCTGGCGACTAGCACCAAGCTGTAAATCCCAGTAGAAAGGGAAGGCATTGCCTTTGAAAAGTAAACAAACACCACAGAGTAAGCAAGCGGAAACTAAACACTAAGTGAAAACAAAGTACAACTGAAAGTGTGGAAAAGTAAATGGGCCAGTATACAAACCCAAACTGAAAGTAAAGTACAACTCGAAAGGGAAAACATCAACTGTAAAGTAAAATCCGCTACTCCGAGCTGTCCACTGGAAATCCCACCTGAAGGGTGGGTACAGATAGCTCCACTGCTCCTCGGGTCCCGCCGTCCACTCCGGGCACCTCCCGCCCAGTGGTCCACCTCCAGGTACCGTTCTGCTCTGTAAGCCTCAGCCACGATCAACGCTGTCCGTCGTCTGCAACCAACACAACGTAGTGCGGGCATAGCCCATGTAGGGGTGAGTATAAGCTACTCAGTAGGGACCCCGAGACCCCTGAAGGTCTCCCAAAATCCACAAAGGATAAACCACAAAGGAAGATACATTCACGAAGTAACAAACGACACTGCTTAGGTATATGCCCATACATATAACTAAGTCATTAATTCCAATACGCTCCAACCTCCGACCCCAAGTACAACTCAGTCCACACAGGAAAGTAAACGTATTCCACACAGGAAAGCAAAACGAAATCCACACAGGATAGCACAACTCTATCCACACAGGAAAGCAACAGGATTCAGCTCACACAGGTTTACTTCTTCGAAAGACGATAAAGATGATCTCTGATCCATCTAAGTCGTCGGACCCACGAAGGATCGATAGGTAACTAACCCCCGCAAAGACCCACACAGGATCGGGCCCACATAGGACCTGTAGGCGCTGGTTCACACAGGACCGCTGAGCGCAAAAACCCACACAGGATCGGACCCACACAGGATCAGGCCCACACAGGACCTGTAGCACTGATCTACGTAGGATCGCTGAGTGCTGTAGTCGTCGTCGTCGAATCCACTAAGGATCGCTGTACTGTCATCGTCGCAGTCATAGTAGCAGTAGCAGTAGCAGTAGCTGTCACAGTCGCAGCCAGCACTAGGGTTCCCGCACACAGAAAACTTGTTCGGGAGGGTCCGCTCTACGAGCCGAGAGGCTGATACATCAACTGTCACAATTCTAGAGTTGATGTATCCAAAAGTTCCATATTGTCAACAGGAACTCAACGCAACAGACGACGCATCGATCGGACGCCCAGTCTGAGAGTTATTGGATTTTTCGTCCCAGGGGCCTGGTTAGTTTTTAAGGTAAAACCAACACGACCGTACTCCACCTACGTCCAATCCTCGGGCGGAGTATGCCAAAAGATCCGTCTCACTAAGAGGAACACAACAAAGCTGACGGCATGTGAATCGGACGTCCGTAGCTCAAGATATGAGTGTTTCCGCTCCGAGGGTCCGGTTGGTTTCGTGTACGAACCAACCCGGCCGAACTCAAATTATTCCGAAACTTTGAGTGAGATATACCGAATCGACCGTCTCGATCCAAGGATCGCATCACCGCTGACGGTTCGTCAATCGGAGGTCCGTAGCTCAAGTTATGGGCAAAAGACCGAAGTTGATTCGAAAATGGGGGGTCCGGATCCGGGCCGACCCGGCCCGACCCCCCCAAGGTCGGCCCGAACCGGGTCGACCCGAACCGCGTTGACCAGACCCGGGTCCGACCCGGCCCGGCGCAGCGGCGCGGTCCGGCGCGGCGGCGCGGCCGGGGCACCGCTCGGGTGCCACGCGCGGGGGGCAAAGCCCCCGCTCTTCCTACTGGCGGCGCGGTTGGATGCCGCGCCGTGGATCAACGGCCCCCCTCGTGGGGGCCTTCCTTTGAGAAAAACGGGGGGGGCGCTGCCCCCCTTGGTGTAACCGCGTCCCCCCCATTATGGGGGGCCGGTTTTGGCCAGCCGGGGGAATTAATTCCCCCGGTTCTTCTCCCTTCCGGCCGGCCCGACCAGGCCGGCCGGTCCTTCCTCAACGGGACCGGCAAGGCCGGTCCCCTTTCCGACTTCCGACACCGGCGGCCCAGCTAGCCGCCGGTCTTCTCGTACCGCCGCGGCCCGGAACCGGCCGCGGCCTTCGTCGTCCGGCGCGGTGCGACGGCACCGCGCCCCTCCGCCGAGGCCCCGCTTCGGCCG
Organism: Viscum album; assembly: GCA_963277665.1. Classification (NCBI taxonomy): domain Eukaryota; kingdom Viridiplantae; phylum Streptophyta; class Magnoliopsida; order Santalales; family Viscaceae; genus Viscum; species Viscum album. Next base: position 654,691,978 of record OY728153.1, read on the forward strand.
CGGCGCCTTTGGTTTCCTTCGACGCGGCGCGACAACGTCGTGTTCATGATAATCTTTCCACAGCGCGGCGCGACAGCGCCGCACAATATTTGTTGTGTGATTCCCGCGTGGTGCGACGGCACCACGCCATCTCGTTCATCCATAAGAAAATAATAATATTCAAGAACAAAGGAGGGGGGATTCAGCCGTGTTTGTGTGGTCCGCCCCCCCTCTCGTTAGTCAATAACACATAAACATTTATCCTCAAGTTTGTCATGCTAGAACCAAGAACAAGAGTAAATAAATAATCAACAACAAACCCCTACCTCAGTTTCAAGAACGATGACCGTCAATGACCCGCGGAAGACGAGCGTCGCGGTGGTCGGCGTCATGGAAGAAGGACGTCGATGTCATGAAGTGAGGATTCGAAGTTCTTTGACGACGATTTCATCGTGGGAAATCGTCGCGGAAGAGATGACGCGGAAGAAGACGTCGTTGGTGTCACGGGTATGTCGTCATGGAAGACGGTTCCCGAGAACGTGGAGTTCTTTGTCGATGCTTGAAGGTTCTTCGCGTTCTTCATCAAAGCTTGAAGAAGAAGAAGTAGTAGTAGGCTCCAAATTCTCTCAAGATTGTCTAGAGAATTCTAACCCAAATAAAACAAGCTAAGGTCTTATTTTATTTACTCAACCAAACCATTTTGAAATTCAAAGGTTTGAAATTAAACAACTCCACCCATTTAATATCCCAACTTGTCAAGTTAATTAAAGAGGGGTTATTGGGAGTTTTAAAAGAGAAGATGAAGAGTTATGCTTCGTGTGGGCCCCAGCACACTTAATCCTCCCAAGGGAGGTTAAGTGGATGTGGTTCCCACCTCTAACTCCCTTTGGGAGAAGTTAACCAACAAGTTAAAATAAAAATTTGTATTCCACAATTTTTATTTAACTTATTCTAAACTCCCAAAAACTAACTCTCAACCCGCAATAAACGCAACCTCGGAAAAGGTCTCCTTAAGCGAATATCGGCGCTGCGAGTTCATCGGTGCCCTCAGAATTTGATTCCGGGCACCGGTTCAAAAGTTAGAAATTCCCGCTCGTTCGTTCACTGAACGTACCCGAGCCAAACTTCGGAAATTGATTTCGGGCACTCCGGGCCTCAGAATCAGGTGCCGTTAGAAACCAAGTTCTTGTAAAATTCCAAAGAAAATTAAGAAAAAATTTACTTTGAATTTTACAGGTCTTTACATTACTCCCACCTCAGGGATTTACGTCCCCGTAAAGATACATCAAAAACTAGGGAAACAAATGAGGGTATTGAGCACGTATTTGAGCCTCCCGCTCCCATGTGCTCTCCTGGAGGTTCTCGTGCTGCCATCTGATGTGCACAAGAGGAATCGATCGCCCACGTAGGACCCGCTCATGTCGATCCTCAATCTCCACCGGAATCTCCGTAAAAGTCGCCCCATCGTCAACGTCAAGCTCCCCATGGTCAATGATGTGCGTCGGGTCGTGCACATATCTCCTCAGCTGAGATACGTGGAAGACGTCGTGCACCCGGTGCAACTGAGGTGGTAGAGCCAGGTGATAAGACACCTCGCCAATCCTGCTGAGGACCTGGAAGGGTCCGATGAAGCGCGGAGATAACTTGCCGCCTCGGCCAAATCACCGAATACCACGTCGAGGTGAGACCCACAAGAAGACGTGGTCGCCATCCTCAAACTCTAGTGTCTTCCGCCTCCTGTCAGCGTATGACTTCTGCCGGCTTTGGGCTGTCCTCATCCGCTCCTGGATGACCTGGACCTTCTCTGTCGTGGCCTGGACCATCTCCGGTCCAACAAGTGCTAACTCCCCAGGGTCTGTCCAGCACAAAGTAGATCTACAGGGTCGGTCGTACAACGCCTCGTACAGTGCCATCCCGATGGTGGAGTGGTAGCTGTTTTTGTACGCAAACTCCACCAAGGGTAGGTGGTCCTCCCAGCTACGACCAATGTCGAGGACACATGCGCGGAGCATGTCCTCGAGAGTCTGGATGGTCCTCTCCGTCTGACCATCCGTCTGAGGGTGAAAGGCTGTGTTCAGACGTAGCTGCGTCCCGAACACCTCCTATAACCCCTTCCAAAGCCGGGAAGTAAAGCGAGCATCTCGATCGGAGACGATAGATGATGGCACGCCGTGGAGCCGCACAATCTCCTGAACGTAGAGACGTCCCAAGCTCTTCACTGAGCCCTACTCTCTGATGGGTAAGAAGTGTTCCGACTTGGTGAGTCGGTCAACAATCACCCAGATGGAGTCGTGACCTCTGGAAGTGCGTGGAAGTCCAGTCACGAAGTCCATAGATATCCCGTCCCACTTCCACTCCGGAACCTCCAAGGGCTGTACCAAGCCTGCTGGTACCTGATGCTCTGCCTTCACCTGCTGGCAGGTGAGGCATCGAGAAACGAACTCTGCCACAACCTTCTTCATGCCCGGCCATCAGTGCTGTCGTCTGAGATCCTGGTACATCTTCGCCACTCCTGGATGTACCGCCAAAGGAGAAGTGTGAAACTTTCTCAGCACCTCCTCTCGCAAAGCGACTGGTACCATGGTACGTCCTCTGAAAAGGATGTCGTGCTCTGCTCCAAGGGAGAAACCATCAGGTGCCTGTCCCGAGGATATCTGTGCACGCCGTGTCTCACAGTCAGCGTCCTCACGCTGTGCCTCTCTGACCCACTATAGTAGTGGAGGGGTGACTGTGAGAGACTGGAGGAAGGCTGCTCCATCTCTATCCACGAAGGATATCTGAAAAGAGGATAGCTGCTCTGTCGCCTCCTCAAGTAGCTGAATGCCTGTCCTCCTACTGAGAGCATCGGATACTACGTTCCCCTTCCCAGGAGTATAGACTATCTCAAAGTCATAGTCCTGGAGGAACTCGAGCCATCGCCACTGTCTCAGGTTCAGGTCCTTCTGTGAGAAGATATACCTGAGACTCTGATGATCAGAAAAGACTGTAAAGCGCTCGCCCATCAGGTAGTGTCGCCATGTCTTCAGAGCGAAGACCACTGCTGCTAACTCCAGGTCATGGGTTGCATAGTTCTGCTCATGCAGCCTCAACTGACATGATCCATAGGCGATCACTGCCCGCTCCTGCATCAGAACACATCCGAGTCCGGTCCCTGATGCATCGCAGTAGACTACGTACCCTACTCCCTCCTCAGGCAACCTCAAGATAGGTGCGCTGGTCAATCTCTGTCTCAGCTCCTGGAAGCTCTGCTGACATCTGTCTGACCAAACAAACGGTTTCCCCTTCTTCGTCAAAGCTGCGACTGGCGCCGCAACTCTAGATAAGTCTGGCACGAATCTCCGATAGTATCCAGCTAGTCCCAAGAAACTCCGAACCTCCGTCACGCTCCTGGGTGGCTCCCAAGCTAGCACTGCCTCGATCTTCGCGGGATCCACTGCAACTCCCGCCTCAGAGATGACGTGTCCCAAGAATTGGACCTCACATTTCTAGAACTGGCACTTCGAGAGCTTACCATAAAGCTGGTGCTCTCGGAGTGTTTCTAGTACAACTCGCAAGTGGTAGGCGTGCTCCTCCTCAGTCGTAGAGTAAATCAGAATGTTGTCAATAAAGACCACGACAAATCGATCGAGGTATGGCAGAAAGATCCTATTCATGAGGGCCATGAACACTGCTGGAGCATTGGTTACTCCAAAAGGCATAACCAAGAACTCATAGTGTCTATACCGACATCTGAAAGCCGTCTTCTGCACTTCCTCGTCTCTGACCCTGAGCTGATGATAGCCTGACCTGAGGTCTATCTTCGAGAACCACCGTGCTCCCTTGAGCTGATCTAAGAGGTCATCAATCCTCGGTAGCGGATACTTGTTCCTCACTGTCACCTAGTTCAGGCGACGATAGTCAACACAAAGTCGCAAGCTCCCGTCCGCCTTCTTGGCGAACAAAATCGGGGAAGCCTAGGGTGAAACACTGGGTCGGATGAACCCCTTGCCCTGAAAGTCCTCCAACTGTACCCGTAGCTCTCGAAGCTCGGCAGGGGCCATCCGATATGCTGGAGTGGATATCGGGGCTGTCCCGGGGTACAGGTCAATATAAAAGTCTACCTCTCTGCGAGGAGGTAGCCCTGGAATGTCGTCGGGAAAAACGTCCGCAAACTGATCCACCACTGCAGGAAAACCAGGACTCTGCACGTCAACTGCTCCAAGGAAGAGGCTAGCCAATTGATGAGTGATGGGATTTCCTCTCCTCCGCGGAAGTCCATCCTGTGCTGAAAAGGCTCCCTTCTCGCCGGTGAAGGTGAACCTGCTCCCGTCGGTGCGTACACATCGCACCTTACGCCTAAAACAGTCAATCTGCGCATGGACTGTAGATAGCCAATCCATGCCCAAGATGACGTCGTAAGGCCTCGACGCTGCTACAAGAAGATCCCAGCCGAAGCTCTCGCCTCCTAGAGTAAGATCACACAGCCGGCACCAGTGCGTAATCGTCGAGTCTGCTCCCGTAGGAGTCTCTAGCCGTAAGGATCGAGCCAACGGCTCTGTCAGAATCTCCGAGTTCCGAACAAGGGAAGCGGCTATGAAAGAGTGACTCGCTCCTGTGTCTATAAGTACTGCAGAAAGTGTGTAATAGACACAGATAGTACCTCGAATCATCTCGGGTGCGCCGTGGTCATAGGCCTCTGCTGCCTGGAGCTGTGCCTCCCCACAAAACATGGGTGGTCACTGGCGCTGAAACTCATGCAGTGCGCTGAGGCGACGTGCATCGTCAGCGGCTGGTGCTGGAAGCATCGGTGGCTCGACGGGTAGAGCTACCGCCGGTGCCACTACTGACAAAGGGCCCTGCACCGAGGCCTCGTCACTCGGTGGGCTGTCGTCACGCTCAACTCTCGGAACCCTAGCTGGCTGCCGTCGTGGGGCCATCCGGAAAAGGAAACAGGTGTTCCATGGTCAGAACAGTATACCTGGTGAGCTGATATAAAGTAATCACAAAGAAAACTTTGAAACACACACGCAATCAAAGTTTTTGTGCATTAAGTCGTAAATCATAAGTCAGGGTCCTGGTGTACGGATACGTCGGCCGCCACACCAACACTAGACTCCCTGGACTGATAACCACACTTAATACGCTAAACATTATTGCTTCACATAGAAAAGATCAGAGTTCGCGGTAGAACCGAACTCCTCTGATACCAATTTGTGACGACCCGTCCTCGGGGCCCGTGCCATGACTACCCCAAGCCCGCCTTCCATAGGCCAGGGGCTGGCGACTAGAACCAAGGCGTAAATCCCAGTAGAAAGGGAAGGCATTGCCTTTGAAAAGTAAACAAACACCACAGAGTAAGCAAGCGGAAAGTAAAAACTAAGTGAAAACAAAGTACAACTGAAATTGCGGAAAAGTAAATGGGCCAGTATACAAACCCAAACTGAAAGTAAAGTACAACTCGAAAGGGAAAACAGAAACTGTAAAGTAAAAGCCGCTACTCCGAGCTGTCCACTAGAAATCCCACCTGAAGGGTGGGTATAGATAGCTCCACTGCTCCTCGGGTCTCGCCGTCCGCTCCGGGCACGTCCCGCCCAGTGGTCCACCTCCAGGTACCGTTCTGCTCTGCAAGCCTCAGCCACGATCAACGCTGTCCGTCGTCTGCAACCAACACAACGTAGTGCGGGCATAGCCCGTGCAGGGGTGAGTATAAGATACTCAGTAGGGACCCCGAGACCCCTGAAGGTCTCCCAAAATCCACAAAGGATAAACCACAAAGGAAGATACATTCACGAAGTAACAACCGACACTGCTTAGGTATATGCCCATATATATACCTAAGTCATCAATTCCAATACGCTCCAACCTCCGAGCCCAAGTACAACTCAGTCCACACAGGAAAGTAAACGTATTCCATACAGGAAAGCAAAACGAAATCCACACAGGATAGCACAACTCTATCCACACAGGAAAGCAACATGATTCAGCTCACACAGGTATACTTCTTCGAAAGACGATAAAGATGATCTCTGATCCATCTAAGTCGTCGGACCTATGAAGGATCGATAGGTAACTAACCCCCGCAAAGACCCACACAGGATCGGGCCCACATAAGACCTGTAGGCGCTGGTTCACACAGGACCGCTGAGCGCAAAGACCCACACAGGATCGGGCCCACACAGGACCTGTAGCACTGATCCACGTAGGATCGCTGAGTGCTATAGTCGTCGTCGTCGAATCCACTAAGGATCGCTGTACTGTCATCATCGCAGTCACAGTAGTAGTAGCAGTAGCAGTAGCAGTCACAGTCGCAGCCAGCACTAGGGTTCCCGCACACAGCAAACTTGTTCGGGAGGGTCCGCTCCACGAGCCGAGAGGCTGATACATCAACTATCACAAAGTACAGATTTGATGTATTCAAAAGTTCCGTATCGTAAACAGGAACTCAACGCAACAGACGGCGCGTCGATCGGACGCCCGGTCTGAGAGTTATTGGCTTTTTCGTCCCAGGGGCCCGGTTGGTTTTTAAGGCATAACCAACCCGACCATACTCCACCTGCATCCAAACCTTGGGCAGAGTATGCCAAAAGATCCGTCTCAATAAGAGGAACACAACAAAGCTGACGGCATGTCAATCAGACGTCCGTAGCTCAAGATATGAGCGTTTCCGCTCCGAGGGCCCGGTTGGTTTCATGTACGAACCAACCCGGCCGAACTCAAAGTATTCCGAAACTTTGAGTGCGATATACCGAATCGACCGTCTCGATCCAAGGATCGCATCGCCGCTGACGGTTCGTCAATCGGAGGTCCATAGCTCATGTTATGGGAAAAAGACCGAAGTCGATTCGAAAATGGGGGGTCCGGGTCCGGGCCGACCCGGCCCGGCCGGTGGCGCGGAGGCGCGGCCCGGCACGGCGGCGCGGTCCGGCGCAGCGGCGCGGCCGGGGCGCCGCTCGGGTGCCACGTGCGGGGGGCAAAGCCCCCGCTCTTCCTGCTGGCGGCGCGGCTGGATGCCGCGCCGTGGATCAACGGCCCCCCCTCGTGGGGGCCTGCCTTTGAGAAAAACGGGGGGGGGGGGGGGCGCTGCCCCCCCTTGGTGTAACCGCGGCCCCCCCATTATGGTGGGCCGGTTTTGGCCAGCCGGGGGAATTAATTCCCCATGTTCTTCTCCCTTCCTGCCGGCCCGACCAGGCCGGTCGGTCCTTCCTCAACGGGACCGGCAAGGCCGATCCCCTTTTCGGCTTCCGACACTGGCGGCCCGGCTAGCCTCCGGTCTTCTCGTACCGCCGCGTCCCGGAACCGGCGGCGGCCTTCGTCGTCCGGTGCGGTGCGACGGCACCGCGCCCCTCCGCCGCGGCCCCGCTCCGGCCGCGGCGCCTTTGGTTTCCTTCGATGCAGCGCGACGGCGTCGCGTTCATGATAATGTTTCCACGGCGCGGCGCGACGGCGCCGCGCAATATTTTCCGTGTGATTCCCGCGTGGTGTGACGACACCACGCCATCTCGTTCATCCATAAGAAAATAATAATATTCAAGAACAAAGGAGGGGGGATTCGGCCGTGTTTGTGCGGTCCGGCCCCCCTCTCGTTAGTCGATAACACATAAACATTTATCCTCAAGTTTGTCATGCTAGAACCAAGAACAAGAGTAAATAAATAATCAACAACAAACCCCTACCTCGGTTTCAAGAACGATGATCGTCAACGACCCGCAGAAGACGAGCGTCGTGGTGGTCGGCGTCACGGAAGAAGGACGTCGATGTCGTGAAGCGAGGATTCGAAGTTCTTTGACGACGATTTCATCGCGGGAAATCGTCGTGAAAGAGATGACGCAGAAGAAGACGTCGTTGGTGTCACGGGTATGTCGTCACGGAAGACGGTTCCCGAGACCATGGAGTTCTTCGTCGATGCTCGAAGGTTCTTCGCGTTCTTCATCAAAGATTGAAGAAGAAGAAGAAGAAGTAGGCTCCAAATTCTCTCAAGATTGTCTAGAGAATTCTAACCCAAATAAAATAAGCTAAGGTCTTATTTTATTTACTCAACCAAACCATTTTGAAATTCAAAGGGTTGAAATTAAACAACTCCACCCATTTAATATCCCAACTTGTCAAGTTAATTAAAGAGGGGTTATTGGGAGTTTTAAAAGAGAAGATGAAGAGTTATGCTTCGTGTGGGCCCCACCACACTTAATCCTCCCAAGGGAGGTTAAGTGGATGTGGGTCCCACCTCTAAATCCCTTTGGGAGAAGTTAACCAACAAGTTAAAATAAAAATTTGTATTCCACAATTTTTATTTAACTTATTCTAAACTCCCAAAAACTAACTCTCAACCCGCAATAAACGCAACCTCGGAAAAGGTCTCCTTAAGCGAATATCGGCGCTGCGAGTTCATCGGTGCCCTCAGAATTTGATTCCGGGAACCGGTTAAAAAGTTAGAAATTCCCGCTCATTCGTTCACTGAACGTACCTGATCCAAACTTCAGAAATTGATTCCGGGCACTCCGGGCCTCAGAATCAGGTGCCGTCAGAAACCGCGTTCTTGTAAAATTCCAAAGAAAATTAAGAAAAAATTTCCCTTGAATTTTACAAGTCTTTACACACACAATTTCAAGTTCATTTTATAATAGTCATTATACGCAACATTGAGTGTATATATATATATATATTCAATGTATAAGTGAAATATGGTTGGATTCTGTTATATGAAACAACGAAGGATTTTGGCACAACACGCAACCCTGACTTGGCTTGCATTACACCCAATCGCGACTTACCTCGATAGCGTGTGTTGTACGCAATATCAGGTTTCACTAAACAATGATATATGGTTATAATATTATCAATAACTAGCCGTTATGAATAGTATTAACTAAATTTTGATTTTTATAACATTATTATTCATCTTATACATTTTCTAGAACATGGTAAGAGAACAAAATAAATTTTTCGGGTAAAATAAGTATTTTTCAAAAATGCAGTTTTGCTGCCTTTTGATGGCGCACCCGCATTAAATATAGTTTTTGACATGTTTATAAGTTCAATTTGAAAAAATAAAATTCTTCTTTGGAATAAGGATATAAAAATTTACTTTGGATAAATTTTTGATATTTTTCTGATAACTTTCATATTTTGATGAATAGTAAAAATATGCTAATTTTTAATTAAAAACAACTTTTTTCATTGAGATAATTTATATGGTTAGATTATAATATAGAACGGTTTAAAGTATAAATAGAATATACTTTTACTATTTAATATTTTATATGTCAATAGCATTAATTTCACATTGAATTCATAGGTAAAAACATTTCAATCTTTGCCAATGTTTGAACTTCTAAAACCTGTTTTCTTATCAACGAGATTAATTTTAAATTATTTACTGCAACTTATGTGTTTTGAATTTTGAAAAATGGATTCTATATTTGGAATCCGTGGGTCCAAATTATGTTAATAGGCTACTTTTTATTTTTGGGCATTATGAATAGTGACTATGGTAAATTTTATTTACCATAGTTAAAGGTAAATTGGGTAATTAAGGGTAAATATAAGATTATAAAATTACCCTAACACCTGCCAAAATCCTATTGGATGACTAACAGTATACCCATATCACCTTAGGGTCGGATTAGATTCATTTAATGGACTTTGTTCCATGAAAATAATTTAATTATTATTAAAACCAAAGAAAGTGACAACATGTCACTTTCATAAATCTTATATGTATAATAATTTTAATTTAGTGATACACTTAATTAAACTTCTGATATAAATAGTCTCAAGAAATATAATAAAATTATCTACATCATATGAATTTATTTATAATTTTTAGGGATTAAATAATTATCATTAAAGGTGACATAGCAGTGATGTTGAAATTATTTTATTAAGATAAATATCAAATAAATGGTTTTAAAAATATTAAAATAAATATTATATAAACAATTTAATGTGATCCACTAATTTTCTAGATAAATATGACATTTTATGAATCTATTAGATCTTTTAGTTCGAACATATCTTCTATATATTGTTTATCTAAATTCAAATAAATGAATAATGACAAAATTGACACTGTTGTTATTTTATAAAAAGAACATATTATAAATTTTTTTAAAAATCTCAAAAATATTTAAAAATTATAAATTAAACTTTATAGAGTATATAATGTCATAAAGTGTCAAATTAGGTAAAATTCACAACACATATGTAATTATTTATAATAATTTAAAATTTAGAATATTATTACCAAAAATAAAATTAAATTGATAAATAAGGATAAATCAAGTCGATAATGATTAAAATAAATTCCTAACAAGTCTAAATTTTATTTTTTGATGATATTACAACCCTAGCTCATCTAATCTTTGTATATGAGTCATTTTGGAAGTTTTTAAGTGGGTTTAGGATTTAATATAAACTAATAGTTTTTATATTTCCAAAGGTGCCCCTCTCCTCCCTTATAAAAGGGCACCTCCTCCCTCTCCTCCTCACACCAATTTGAGCCTTCAAGCTCGGCCAAACCATGCCAAATTCTCTTCTCCAATTCCCTAGAAACATCATAGAGGTCATGTTCTTCTTCAAAGACCAATTTTAGTTCCCTAAGAAAAATTTTAATGGAGGCACTTCGAGAAAGAGGTAATACCTTCTACCGTTTTCTTCAAGTTCCATTCTTCTTCTACTCCCTCTTCTTTAGTTGTTTCATTATGAATTAATAACATCAGTATCCATCATATACTGATATGTTATTATAAATATTAAACAAACCTATTTCACCTTCTATCCATCCTGCGGAAAACAAAATCACCGTGCGTGCGTACGTACGGAATACCGTCTCCACGCCGTGGTGTAATCTGTTTTTCCACCAACACCTTACATGGATGGGTATAATGGTGTAAATAATAACTATATGTGGTTATTATAACATAATACAGATTCTGATATATTATACCATCCACTCTAATTCTATTCAATAATTATGGGAACGATATCATCGCTCGCGCGTACGTACAGATTTCTGTCTCCACGACGCGATGAGATTCATTCTCCATGTTAACCATACATGAATGATTATAAAGTTTATATAATGAATAACAATTAAATATATGAAATAATAATGCTACTGTATTTATGTATATATATATATTTATTTCATCTATTTAGTTTCATTCAATTCAATAAGGAAACAAAAACATCGTTCATGCGTACGTACAACCTACCGTCTCCATGAACGGTGTATTTGATTCCTTTTATCGATCTATAATATAAATTTATATGATGAATATATATTATATACAAATCATGTTTTACATTCTTGAATTATTTAAATCAGGATATAAGTAATAATATCAAGAACGACAAGTCGAAACACATACGATAAATGAAATGATTTTACCCAAAACGCTACTTTAACATGGAATTTACAAAAGAATGGGTAATATAAAGTCATAAGTGAAACATATATGATATCATAACAATGAATATGATTATTTAATAAGTCAATGACATTATTTAAATCAATATATAGGAGGTTTGGATCCATACGAAGCATATCAGACCTAAGGTAAGGGATAACTATTCCAATCTCTCTCTTTCCCGAGATTGTTTATTCGTAAGTATTCACTGGGATTATATTTATCATCCATGTACCTATTTTCTAAAAATGGATTCATGTATGTTTAAAGTCCTTTTTAACCATTTTTTAATTTTACTACATGGTATGTAATGAATCTTTCTTTTTACCATACGAGGTACTTTTTGACTTTTCCGACAAAAGTACGAGGATAATGTTATTTTTAACTTATACGGCATGAACGGATTTTCATGGTTTCATAAATCCTCATTTTCATGAAACTTATTATAAAATATTTCATGATTATTCTCAAAAAAACCCATTTCTTTTAAAATTTCATGGCATTTTGTGAAAATAAAATGATTTTGAAGAAGAAAGGATATTTTCTTCACGATTTCATTTCAAGTGTTTTATAAAAAATATTTTCCATCTAAAATGACTTTATTTAATATGATTATGTTTCAAGTATAATGTCTCCATTATTTAAATGGTTTTATTATTATTATGATGAAATGATATTCATTTTTTTATATATGGATTATTTTAGGATGGAATGATGTTTAAGAATCCCATTTTATTACGCAGGTTATGCTATGATGTATGATTTTTGATTTTGTGGCACACGAAAGAATGATTTCATTATGAGATGGGTGTGACCTATATATCCCTCCAATTAATTGGGTAAATATTTATATCTCAATAGATAGACATGTCTGGAACGTTAATTTAATCCGGTTCAGTATTACAGGACTGGAATGAGGAGTGAAATCGATTCAGAAAGGGACTTTGTCCACTAAGATGGTCTTGGCAGAAATGCCTTGGCTAATATGGAAATCATATCATGTGGTTAATGGTTACCAAAATTACATGTTTTATTCCCATGCTATTTTATCATGATTTATGATCCATTATGATCTATGCCTTATGTACTTCCATGTTTTATGTCGTTTCTCAAGATTTTGATGTTTAAACATTATGTTCAAGTTTTTAAGTTAAAATATAAATGGTATATTTTATTTTATACATGATTATACTTAATGAGAATTTGAGATCACCCTTTTTATGTTTTCTTTTCCCCTATGATTAAAAGAAAGTTTTTAGGTAAGGAATCAAAAAGGGGAAGATCGTTATGGGATTTGTTGAAGATCTTTCAACATGATTAGATGTTTATATTGCAAGTTTCCAAAGACACTAAACTATTACGGTCCTTGTGTGTCTGTTTTTTGTTATGTATTAAGTATTCCATAGAAGTAATGTAATTTCCACGTACGTTAAGTTTCGGGTCTCTACAGTTGGTATCAGAGGAATGGTTTAGTTAACCTTTGGAAACTAGGATGCGAAAACGTTAGTGAGATCCCTAGAGATATTTCTAAGGTATGTCTTGGGATGTCCCTAAAGATAAATATACGTATAGGATATAGTCCTATAACTACAGTAACGATCGTAGAATTTAACCTAAGATGTTAGATATTGACGATACTCCCCCTTTACTATGTTGTTTTCCCGAGCATGATTTTTTCCTCTCACACTATTCTTTTTGGGTTTTAGAAAATGGCTGGAAATAGGAATATTCACGATAATGGAGGATATGATGGACAATGGAATGATATTCTTCATAAGCAACCAAATGAAATTGGATCTGGAGGTCCACATATAGTTATTATGCCCAATCAGAAATATCATAATATGATCAATAATCTCAACTTTGGTAATTTTGTTGACTCAGCTAATAAGAGAAATATGGATTTTTCATGATGATCATAGAGGAAAGAAAGTTCAATTACCCTCATGTAAATCATGTGGAAAGAGGAATCAGGGAGAATGTTTCAAAGGAACTGGAAGATGCTTTGGGTGTGGAAAATAAGGACACAAATCCAGTAATTGCAAAGGAAAAGGTTTAGTTAACACCATGGACAAGGATAATGGTATTTCTGAGACATCAAAAATGGTTAAATGTTTAAATGTGGAATGTACGGGCATTATGAAAACCAATTCCCTAAGAAAAAATCTCATGAAGAGAATCAACATAGTCATATGGGTAGTATTTATGTGGATGATAATGAGGAGACTACAAATGATATATGAGATGAAAGAAGTGTTGAAGCTCTGTCAGTTGTTTAAGAAGGAAGTGGAATTATTGTATGTTTATCCAGAGTTATGTTGTATAGTTAATGGTACTATGGAATAAAGAATCATCTAAGGATTGTTACACTATTGTTTTTCCTAAAGTATTTGAAAGTATATGTTGAATGGTACTGGTAACCATGAAAGGTTATTCAGATATTTTTGGAAAGAAGATGGTATGCGCATAATGAAGGGTTAAGGAGAAAATAATATGTTTGATAGTATTGATGAGCTCATGGCTGATAAAAGGACAAAGTGATATCATGATTTTAGTATATAGATTTTATTTGGGATTTTTGTATTTGGAAAGAGTTAACTTTTGACAGAATTCATGTTTTCTCTATGGTTCTATGGTAATTCATGTTTCAAAATAGTACATAATTAAGGTATTCACATGGTTGTAATGTGACCAAAAAGATATATATTATTATATATGGGGGACAAATGAAGGACTTCACATGATCGGTATATGAAACTTCTAATAATCAAATAGAAGTATTTTCGATAAGCCTAATGGTTGGAATGGACATCATATAGTATTGGTTATGGATATAACTTTTTATTTATGAAATGTTATGATAGTGTAGTTTTAGAAAAAGGATAACCTGCAGGACGGATGAAAACCCGTCGCGTCGAACAAGGCTATGAGAATCGAACTCAAAACCGACGTGCGACTGGCCTTTATCGCCTACCACTGGCCTACAGGATGTCCCTGGTTAGTCAAAAATAGTTTTATTTTATGAAGCGGTATGATATATGATGTATAAGTTCATTTTTAAATCATATATGATTAACCTCACCATAGATGGACTTATTTATATTTGATAACTTTTGCTAACATTTTGTTTGAAATAGATGAAATGGACCATCATTCTATCACATGACCTGTTAACACTTCACGAATAACAAATTCAACTCTATTTCTTTAAGAGATGAAGTGGAAATTGTTCAAAAGCATGAACAATAGTGAGATTGTACAAAACTCAAGCAAGTATTTCTTCTAATTCAAAATTTTCAACTTTAGGGAAATGATATTGAAAACCAAAAATGTTGTCCTAGTGCTCTTATATCCAATGAATCAGATGGTACCTTAGATTATCACAAATTTATGGCTTTGTGATTGTTGGATTTTTCACAGCCATGTCCTCTACCACACTCCATCAGAACTTGATGGTTAGATTTTTCTTCCATATCCATATTTTCACCTATGTTATCCTATGTGGAAACCCATTGATTAGTTAATTTGGGTAACTGTTTCGTTTCATACTTTATCTTTTAAAGTTAAGTTTTGGTATTTCATTTTACGATGTGTGTTGCAATTAAAGAAACTTTCAAGTAGAAAACCATGTATAACCCCAACGAATTTCAAGGGAAAATTCATTTTAAGGGGGGTAGAATGTAACAACCCGATATTTTATGATAATAATTATTTTTAATTTATTTTATGTCATTTATTTTATGCTACAACAAGATTATCTTGTGGTATAAACCACACTATATTAGCTTGAAGTTTACAAAACACTATTCTTATATTGTGTTCCACACAATTTCAAGTTCATTTTATAATAGTCATTCTACCCAACATTGTGTGTATATATATATATATTCAATGTATAAATGAAATATGGTTGGATTTTGTTATACGAAACAATGAAGGATTATTTCACAACACGCAACCCTGACTTGGCTTGTATTACAGGAAATCACGACTCTCCTCGATAGGGTGTGTTGTATGCAATATCAGGTTTCACTAAACAATGATATATGGTTATAATATTTTCACAAACTAGCCTTTATGAATAGTATTAACTAAATTTTTAATTTTATAAAATTATTATTAATCTTACACATTTTCTATAACATGGTAAGAGAACAAAATAATTTTTTCGGGTAAAATAAGTATTTTTCAAAAATGCATTTTGGCCGCATTTTGAAGGCACACCCACATTAAATCTAGTTTTTGACATGTTTATAAGTTCAATTTGAAAAAATAAAATTCTTCTTTGGAATCAGGATATAAAAATTTACTTTGGATAAATTTTTGATATTTTTCTGATAACTTTCATATTTTGATGAATAGTAAAGATATGCTAATTTTTAATTAAAAACAACTTTTTTCATTGAGATAATTTATATGGTTAGATTATAATATTTAATGGTTTTAAAGTATAAATAGAATATTTTTTTTACCATTTAATATAATATATGTCAATATCATAATTTCACATTGAATTCATAGGTAAAACCATTTCAATCTTTGGCAATGTTTTAACTTCTAAAACCCGTTTTCCTAACAATGAGATTAATTTTAAATTAATTAATACAACTTATGTGTTTTTAATTTTGAAAATGGATTCCATATTTGGAATCAATGGGTCCAAATTCTGTTAACATGCTATTTTTTATTTTTGGGCATTATGAATAGTAACTACGGTAAATTTTATTTTCCATAGTTAAAGGTAAATCGGGTAATTAAGGGTAAATATAAGATTATAAAATTACCCTAACACCTTCCAAAATCCTATTGGATGACTAAAGGTCGACCCATATCACCTAAGGGTCTGATTAGATTCATTTAATTTACTTTTTTCCATGAAAATAATTTAATTATTATTAAAACCAAAAAAATTGACAACATGTCACTTTCTTAAATCTTATAAGTATAATAATTTTAATTTAGTGATAAACTTAATGAAACTTCGGATATAAATAGTCACCAGAAATATAATAAAATTATCTACATCATATAAATTTATTTAGAATTTTTTTGGGATTAAATAATTATCATTAAAGGTGACATAATAGTGATGTTGATATTATTTTATTATGAGAAATATCAAATAAATGGTTTTAAAAATTTTAAAATAAATATTATATGAATTATTTAATGTGCTCCACTAATTTTTTAGATAAATATGACATTTTATGAATCTATTAAATCTTTTAGTTTGAACATTTCTTCTGTATATTGTTTATTTAAATTCAAATAAATGAATAATGTCAAAATTGACTCTATTGTATTTTTATAAAACTAACATATTATAAAATTGTTTAAAAATCACAAAAATATTTAAAAATTATAAATTAAAATTTATATGGTCGAAAATTTCATAAAGTTTCAAATTATGGAAAATTCACAACACATATGTAATTATTTATAATAATTTATAATTTAGAATATTGTTACCACAAATAAAATTTAATTGATAAATAAGGATAAATCAAGTTGATAATGTTTAAAATAAATTCCTAACATGTCTAAATTTTATTTTTTGATGCGATTACAACCCTATATCATCTAATATTCAGATATGAGTCATTTTGGATGTTTTTTAGTGGGGTTGGGATTTAATATAAACTAATAATTATTATATTTCCAAAGGTGCCCCTCTCCTCCCTTATAAAAGGGCACCTCCTCCCTCTCCTCCTCACACCAATTTAAGCCTTAAAGTTCAGCCAACCCCTGCCAAATTCTCTTCTCCACTTCCCTAGAAACATCCTAGAGGTCCTGGTCTTCTTCAAAGACCAATTTTAGTGCCCTAAGATAAATTTTAAAGGAAGCACTTCGAGAAAGAGGTAAAACCTTCTACCGTTTTCTTCAAGTTCCATTCTTCTTCTACTCCCTATTCTTTAGTTGTTTCGTTATGAAGTAATAACATAAGTATCCCTCATATAATGATATGTAATTATTAATATGAAACAACCCTATTTCACCTTCTATCCATCCTACGGAAAACAAAATCACCGCGCGTGCGTACGTACGGAATACCGTCTCCACGTCGTGGTGTAATCTATTTTTCCACCAACACCTTACATGGATGGGTATAATGGTGTAAATAATAACTATATATGGTTATTATAACATAATATGGATTCTGATATATTATACCATCCATTACAATTCTATTCAATAATTATGGGAACGATATCATCGCCCGTGCGTACGTACGGATTACCGTCTCCACGACGTGATGAGATTCATTCTCCATGTTAACCATTCATGAATGATTATAAAGTTTATATAATGAATAATAATGAAATATATGAAATAATAATTCTACTGTATTTATGCATATATATGTATTTCATATATTTTGTTTCATTCAATTCAATAAGGAAACAAAAACAGCGTTCATGCGTACGTACAACCTACCGACTCCATGAACGGTTTATTTCATTCCTTTTACCAATCTATAATATATATGTATATGATGAATATACATTATATATAAATCATGTTTTACATTCTGGAATTATGTAAATCAGGTTATAAGTAATAATATCAATAACGACAAGTCGAAACACATATGATAAATGAAATGATTTTACCCAAAACGCTGCTTTAACATGGAATTTACAAAAGAACAGGTAATATAAAGTCATAAGTGAAACATATATGATATCATAACAATGAATATGATTATTTAATAAGTCAATGAAATTATTTAAATCAATATATAGAAGTTTCAGATCCTTATGAAGCATATCAAACCTAAGGTAAGGGATAACTATTCCAATCTCGCTCTTACCTGAGATTGTTTATTCGTAAGTATTCACTGGGGTTATATTTATCATCCATGTCCATATTTTTTGAAAATGGTTTCATGTATGTTTAAATTCCTTTTTAACCATTTTTGACTTTTACTACATGGTATGTAAGGAATCTTTCTTTTTTTACCATATGAGTTACTTTTTAACTTTTCCAACAAAATTACGAGGAGAATGTTATTTTTAACTTATACGGCATGAACAGATTTTTACGGTTTCATAACGCCACATTTTCATGAAACTTCCTATAAAATATTGTATGATTATTTTCAACAAAACCCTTTTCTTTTATTATTTCATGGAATTTTGTGAAAATAAAATGATTTTGAAGAAGAACAGATATTTTCCTCAAGATTTCATTTCAAGTGTTTTATCAAAAATATTTTCCATCTAAAATGACATTATTTAATATGTTTATGATTCAAGTATAATGTCTCCATTATTTACATAGTTTGATTATTATTAGGATCAAATGATTTCCATTTTTTTATATATGGATTATGTTATGATGGCATGATGTTTAAGAATCCCATTTTATTACATGGGTTATGCTATAATGTATGATTTTTGATTTTGTGGCACATGAAAGAATGATTTCATTATGAGATGGGTGGGACCTATATCTACCTCCAATTCATGAGATAAACATGGATGGAACGGTAAGTTAACCCGGTTCAGTATTACAGGACTGGAACGAGGAGTGAACTCGATTCAAAAAGGGACTTTGTCCACTAAGATGGTCTTGGAAGCAATGCCTTGACTAATATGGAAATCATATCATGTGCTTAATGGTTTCTACAATTACATGTTTTATTCCCATGCTATTTTATCATGATTTATGATCCATTATGATCTATGACTTATGTACTTCCATGTTTTATGTCGTTCGTCAAGATTTTGATGTTTAAACATTATGTTCATGTTTTTAAGTTAAAATGTATATGGTATGTTTTATTTTATCCATGATTACTCTTACTGAGAATTTGAGCTCACCCTTTTTATGTTTTCTTTCCCCCCATGATTAAAATAAAGCTTTTAGGTAAGGAAACAAAAGGGGGATGATCGTTATGGTATTTTTTGAAGATCTTTCAACATGATTAGATGTTTATATTCCAAGTTTCCAAAGACACTAAACTATTACGGTCCTTGTGTGTCTATTTTTTGTTATGTATTAAGTATTCCACAAAAGTAATGTAATTTCCATGTACGTCAAGTTTTGGGTCTCTACATAGACACTCCTAGGGGATGTTATTAAGTTAATCACATTCTCTTTACAAACCAATATAATGTATTTTAATGTATTTTAATTTAATGATGAGTTAGTTTGGATAACCTGATTGAAAAATTACTATGAACAACCATGGTTTAGACGAAATAGTTATTGTTTGATCCAATTATATCATAGTTGACAATAAATTATCATAGGATGAAATAAAGGTGTTATTAGAGAGACATATTGGGATTGAGTTTTCATATTCATATGATAATCTAATCATATTTTATTATAAATTGTCTTAACCCAATTGATTTTAGTATTTGGTTGGAGATTGTATCGTGAATATGAATATTTGAAAGGACTACACCAAAAAATCCTAAAGAAGCATATTTGGGATAAATAGTTTCATATCCTTACTAAGTATAGTGATGTTGATATCTTAATAGGAGATATATCTTGATTTTATTATTGGTTATTTAGCTTATTCTTCTTCTTCTAGTGAATGATAATTTACATTGCGGGAATTTAATTTATTTAGGGGTATGTAACATCCCAAGATTTTAGAAAATATATATTTTTTCCCAAAATTAATACTATGTTCGATGGCTTTCCCCACACAGATCACCAAACTAAAATGATCTAAAAAATATTGGATGAATAATATTAAAATATATATATAAAGAATAAAACCTCTAGTAAATTAAAAATACATAACTCAAATAAAATTGTTTACAATTAGAAGATAAATAATTAATATGATTTGATACTAAAAAAGAATGTTGTTTCAAAAAAAATTTCATTAAAAGTAAGGAATAAATTTTCCCAATAAATTAAATTGAAAACTAATAAAATATTATATCTACATTCTTCAAATTATAAATTGATAAGATATAATATTAAGAACCATTATCATTTAAAGGTTCCATTTCATTAAAAAAGAAGTTTTTTATATTTTATTTTCATTAAAAAGAAAATTTATAAGTTATATATTTTTAATTTTTAAAAATAAACTTATTTTTTTTAATTCATCGTATCAAAATTGTATTAGAGTTATTTTTTTTAATTTTTCTAAAATAATTGATTTTTAGTTGAATATTGTAAAATTGAGTTGTTACTAAAACCTTAATGTTTATAGCTATACAAGAAAATAAATATAAATTAAAAAATTATTAACCATTTTTCTTGATCAATAATTTATTTTTGGAGTAAAATTATTCATTTTAAAAACCCTAATTTAAATTTTTAATACCTATGATTTATATTTTAATCACATTAGTAATATTTTAAAAAAAGTTTTCAGTCTTTTCTTTCAATGAAATATTTTTTTGTTAAAATTAGGTTTCAAATTAATTTTTATGCCATAAAAAATTATTTTTTTATAAAAAATAAATTTATTACATTAAAATAAATAAAATTGATAATTATATCCAATACATAGATATTAATCTTAAAAACACACTTTTCTTAAAAAATGTTTTCACCAGATTTGTTCTTTAATTCTAAAATTATATTCTCTCACACATACAAATTTTTATTTGATAAAATTATTTTAATATATGTAATTATAATGTTGAAATTTTTTAATAACTGTAATATTAATTTTTTACCAATAAAATTAATTACCAATGTTAAAAGTTAGTTACCGTAGTAAAATTTAATTATGGTGATCATTAGAAAACTAATAAAAAAACTAAATTTAGTCAATTTTGTTCAAAATGTTTGATTAAGAGGATTGTAGACCCTAAACTTTTATGAACTCTATTATTTACTACATTTTTATCCTTTTACCTTAGAATATTTTTATACAATTATTCATAACTAAGGAATATTTACAAAAAATCCATTTTTTCTCTTATAAAAGAGGATAACTTCCACCAATTTATGATATACATATACCATAGAATTTCAAATTTAAGATCTAAAATTGTTCTCCTAATAGATTCATATCTCATGTTCATAATCCTCTTGTCTCAATTTGTTAGAAGATGACCTCCATTTCCAATGACATTTCCTAGAAAAATCTCAAGTTCTCAATATAAGTACTAACTTTTCTAGGACGTTGTTACATTTATATAGTTACCTTTAAAACATATAATTCCAAATATTCTATGATTTATTATATAATTATAGAAAAATTTATGTTTTTATATTTTGTAAACAACTATTATACACGTTTCCCATTTTTTACTTACGAATAATGAAAATGTCATTCCTATGTTTATACAGACTACTGCCTGCACAAAGCGTCATGTTTTGTTTTCCTTTACCACCATTAATGGTCGATAAAAATGGGGAATGTAAAGGTTAAATATGATTTTTATGAAATTTTTATTATTATATTTAAAAAATTAGATAAACTATAAATAATATGAGTAATAAACAATCATTGTAAATTCAACCACCTAAAAAAACATACTACGAGGGAACAAAACTTATTCATACTTTGTAATAATTTTTTACCTATTAATTATTCTTCTTCTTCCTATTATTATTATATTAAATTATAATTATTACCTTTAATAAATCCTAAAAAATATCATTATAACTCTATAATAATGATATTACAATTGAATGACTTCATAATCATCCATTAATTATAGTATGTTCAGGTTGGGATCGGTCTAACCATCTACTTGAACAATGCTGTAAAATAATAACATGGATGTCTATAATAACTTAATTATTGAAAATATATGATATAAATATTCAAATAATTATTTTATTTTTGTTAAATAATGATAACATTAATATTAAACTCATTAATTAAGATACCAACATTCGTTCATTAAAAATCACGGAGATATGGTCATCACTGATTACATATTTAAGGATCATAACCAAAACACCCATATAATGAAATTATAACATTATAAATAATTATAAAGAATAAATTAATGTAACTTAGATGATCTAGAAATCATGAACTTTGGGATTAGTATAGAGAAAAAAATCCCTATTATGAAACTAGTACAGATGGATCAATATTAGTCACACATGAATTTAAAAATATGTAAAAACTAAATAATATACATATATAGAATGACTATAAATTATGTTTACAAAATTTTATAGGTAAAAAAAAAGTTTTTCAAAAGGTGAATAAGATTGTTTTTATAATAGATTCATGAACTTTAGAGGAAGTCATCAATTAAAGTAAGGGTTATTTGTCTCTATGCCCAATTACATGAGGCATGTTTGAAATTACACACCACAATTTATTTTATATGTTTTATTCACTACCCTATTTCATTCATGTATAATAAATATCATTCATTTCATATGATTTGAATTTTTATTTGAAGATATACTTCTCATGTTCTTTTTATTCTTATGTTATGAAATCCATAATGGATTTTAATAACTCAAATCTCTTTTCATGAGTTATATTTCCTATTCATGAATTTCTATTTTCTATCATAGGATTATTTCAACCTATGATTTTATTTCATGGTACATTATCTTCATATATATGGGAAATTTAAATTTTAATCTAATTTTTTACATTAATGAATTTCAATCTCAAAAATCATTTCATTGTAAAGAACAATTTCCATTTTTCCAAGAAATCTCTTTATCTTGGTGGATGTAGAGTTAGAATAGAGTATGTAGATCTTGTTTTTAGAGTTCCTAGTGGTTCTTGATTATGGTTTCCATTGTAGACTTCACACTGGATTATGGTGAATCATATTTTTGGTGGTATCTAATGATGGACATACCAGGAGATTAGGTGAGGAGAAAATTTCCCTTATCTTGAGATTATTGTACTCTGGGATGTTGGTGTCTTATACTCGTATTTTTAATTGGGATCAACCTTATGGTATAATTGTTAATGAAAAATTTCTCCTCAAATAAACTCTTGGTTTGTACATCATTAAAAACCAACTCCATTAGGTTCCCCCAAAATCCACTCTGAAGTATCTAGTAGAACCCATAATAGAGAATCACTAGGAATTCCAAGGAACAAGCACTGCAAAAGATGTGCTAACTCCACATCCACCAAGATCGTCCCTAAAATGAGCATCATCTACAAAGAAATAATATGTGTGGGAATGAAGCTCGTATGAAGGAAGTATAAAAATTCATAGAAGGGTGGAATAAAAATACAAAATATAAAGAAAATGTGTCAAATTAAAACCCAATAATCCTAGGATGTATTGAGTATCCCTATAGTATAAAAACCCTTGATATGTTTCAAAAAATGTAAATCCAAGGGAATAAGGATATCCCTACCATCTTAGATCAACTCCTTAAGTGTTCAAAACACATATGACTAGATTATCATTATAGGAAAGACCCATATTATCCAACATCCACAAATCAACTATATATCATATCATAAAGGCAACCAAGAATTTATGTTATACTGTGGGGAATGTAGCACCTAGAACACAAAAAAATGATAACTCCTAAGCCACACTTCTATAACCGTAGTGGGAAAATGTGCCTCATCATAGGGATAGAGAATTAAATGAGTACTAGAACCCAAAATTCCATAAACATACACCCTAACTACCACTGAA
This sequence comes from Viscum album, assembly GCA_963277665.1. NCBI lineage: Eukaryota > Viridiplantae > Streptophyta > Magnoliopsida > Santalales > Viscaceae > Viscum > Viscum album. The sequence goes on from OY728153.1 coordinate 654,715,907, forward strand.
ACTATCGTGATAGATTACACCACATTAAAAACATATCAAATTAATGGGTAACAAAACCCTATGGAGTGAGGATCATGATTGAGTTTATGGGAGTTTAATAACTCTGTCTACTTAGTCCTAATCACCCATCTAGTAACATAATTAGGGGACTCGTGGATCCCTGAGAATATATGTGCCAGCCAAGGGAGAACTAACCCCCATATATAGTGAACTAACACCTAAACTCATGGTGAGAACACTAACCACTAAATAGGACTCTCACCTCATTAGGGTTATGGGGGTACCAACCCAATCTATAGTATTGTGGAATCTCACCTCATTATGATCAATGGGGTACCGACATCATTTCTCAAAATCCACATAATGTATATAATGGAGGAATCATGCCCCATATCCCCAAATTTCATATTGACTCCATCACATGTGTGGAGGACACGAACCCAGATATCATAATGTCATTAGGGGGCCTAGAAATTTCACTAAACACTATTGAACCTCACTGAATAAATGTATATATAGATATAGGATGCCAAAACTACTATAATATTCATGAATCTAGTATTTAATGGGAAATAGGATTTCCCCATAATGATATATGTAGAAAAATGATCATAATGAACTACTTATTTCTGCACTTCTAACACTCGAGCAGAAAGAGACAGGTCACATAGAACACCATATGTATATTTCAATACAACATGTATAGACCTCAAGGGTAAAATATGTCTATTATATCATGTGAAATCAATTTACATGACATGTACCAAAATTACCATGATTCTTACTTATTTACCCCTATGTGATGTGTCAAGCATACATACATGACACATGGCTCTCAATGGTTTGGTCGGTATGATACTCTGGGACACTGACTAATGTGATTCAAAACAACATGACATGTTCCCCTGTTTAAAGGGAATGTGGGTCCTAGGAGATTCCATAGGAATGTAATAGATCTCATCCTATTTCATGTAATTTAGCATGGTGTGTGTTTCCAACTACATGACATGTATATAAAATAGGGTTAAAGGGTGTGTACTCTGCCACACCCTGAGTCATGTACCCTATGACCACACATGGAATGTGCAAGTGATCTATAAAGCATAGGTTTCTTATAGTATTTTGATAAAACCATTCCACCCTAAAGAACTATACATTATGTGTTTCAATTTTCTCATGAATTGTGATTGGGAATTATAGTTACATAACCCCTTTGAAATAGCTTGATCCACCAAATCCACCATAAATCATGTTACCGCCAAAAAAAATCAGCAAATAGCCTTTCAAAAAAACACTAAAAACAATAACCATATGATTCTAGAAACACGAGGTGAAGCAATAAAAATAAAAACAAGCTTACTCATGGAAAATCACTCAATATTTGAAGTTCTCACACTAATGATTTGTAATCCATAATTATTTTTCCTTGATTCTACAGCTTAGATATCATTTCATGATGATTAAATGCTCAGGATCTCCCTCATTTGATGGGGGTTACATCTATGGAGATGCCCCCCCAATTTTCAATATGAGTAGCTAATGATAGATGGAGAATAAAAATAATAAATAAAATAATAGGTTTCCCCGTATGATATCCATGTTCGAGGCCCGAAAATCACATAATGAAAACACCTACCCTAATAAAAACCGCTCATTCCATACACAACTGTGGTGAAAGAATTCTAATATGGGACTCTTCTTAAGACTTATTTACATTATCTCGCATAGAAATATATGTTTTAAAATAAAAAATACAATATTTGTTTAAAATTAAAATGGTTTGGAAACTCCTCAAAACTCTATTCAAGGGTAAACATCATTCATCAAGACTAATAAAACCATTATAAAATATTTTCAAGGTAATTTTATAGGATAACTTTTCAACTTTTCCCTCCTTAATGGTTCAAGGCTCTATAAACCAAAATTGAGTTATTTATTTCCAGCTAATAAACATAGGTACCTACAATTCTAAACTATCACTAATAAAGGTTGTGATTTATCATCTCTTTAGAAGTACAAAGAAATGGTATCTCTTAATAAAACACTTTCTATTGTAGTGTAATATAAATATATAGTTACAAAATAAATATTTTTATTTTTTGTGTTAATATTTTTTTAGATATTTTATTTTATATTATTTTTTTATGATTTATTTTTTTAACATGTTGGTGGAAATAACAAATTAGTCACTATAAGATGATCTTATTATGATCTCATCACAGAGTGATAGTGAATCTACAACCAAATAGACATTAACAAAGATACATTGTAAGTTGAAGTGATTGTGAGTGTTCTACAACTAGGTGTTAAGTGATTCCAAATGGGAGTTTAATTGAATCATGTTATTTTGACAATATTATCACATCAGATTCACCACCTAGATTATTTGATTATATATTCATAAAAAAATATAATTTCTTAATATCCCCCGGGTATGAAGGGAAGTGAGTGGAGTGTGAAACTCCCCGAGTAATGTTTCAGGTCCCCTTATTCACGAGTCTAAGATTTAATTAGACGTTTCACCATTCACATCACACTTATATCAAGAATTTACTGATAGTTTAGGTACCACCAGAAATGATTCCTAGCTAGGGAATGTTTTTTCTCCCAAGATGGTGGGCCCACATTTTAGTAAGAGGGAATATTTACAAATACATTTTCCCCATTTGAGGTTCCCCAATGGAAGGTCACTCTCTTAGACACATAGTGGTCCGGGATTCGATTTTCATTGGTCAGTTGATAGGTTTATAATAAATTCATATAAAGTCTTATTTTGGGAAATGGGTAGGGTAATGTAGCATACAAAAAGTTTTACTTAGTATTTTTTACCTAGAAAAGGTGAGACGGAGTTTTTCTTATGATGTTGCGGGGATACTCAATTGGACACCATGACTTGTACAATGGGGGACTGTGGTTTCTATTAAAATAATTTTTTTAAATAAAATTTAAATCCCTCTTCATAATTACATGCTACCCCCTCGTAATTACAACCATTTATTTATATTTTTTAATCATCAATATTACTTTTCCCCCATCAACTATAATTTATTAATTAAAAAAATATTTTTTAAAAGTATTACACTCATTATGAATTTATAATTATTTTTCAACACATAAATTTTATATTTATATTATATTTTTTTCAAAAAATAATATTTATTACACATATTAAATAAAAATATCTTCATAAAAAATAAATATTATTTTTTCATATATGACTATAAAATAAACTAAGTAAAATAATCATAAAAATCATCATGACCACTTTAATATATATATATAGGGTCTTTAATAATAAATAAATCTAACTATGCTAAAAATAGATAATTTTAAAAATATATTATTTTACACTTATTTAATATATATTTATAATTTATAATTTTATCATTAATTATAAAAAATAGTGTAAATTTTAATAATAATTTAACTTTTAATTTTTTTAATATAAATGAAACTAATTATATCAACTATATAGGATAAATTGCGTAAAAATTTAGAAAAATATTAATTATTTTAAATAAATATTGAGAAATTTATATCACTATTGAATAATATAAAATTTCACCTCAAAACAATCTTTTTAAAAAACTAACTATTATAAGAAAATGAAATTGAATAAAATTTTTAAAATAAATTTATTTAAGATCAATTAATTATTTTATATCTATTTATAAATTGAAAATGATTTATCAAAATATTAAAATTAGTAAATTTAATAAATGAGAAAGAAATTCTTCAAAAAATAAAAATTTATTGTAGGTGATCAAATTGTATTTTCTTTTTTTATAAATTTTTCTTTTTTAGGTGATATTTATTTCACATATGACATGATAAATATAATTTTATAAAAGATATATCATTGTACACAAGATACATCTCAAATCTTACATGATATATGTATCTTTTTTAAAATGTATCATTCATTATAGGTGAATTTTATCTTAACTCATACATGAAAAAAATTTAATATCATAAATTGTCTATCAATTTCATTTTATAAAATCAAATCTATCTCATCATGCATATGAGATAAATTTCATGTACTCTATTATATCTTTTAAAAAAATGGTATTTCATGTCATTTTAAAAATGGTATTATCATTTCATGTACTGTGTTATATTTTAAAAAAATGATATTATTTATCTTGTCTCGCATATGAAATTTAATTAATCTCATACAAGATATATTTTTTATAAATATGAATCATTGTATATAAAAATTTATATCTCATATTTTATATAAGATATTTTTTTTGAAATTTAAAAATTTAAAAATATCAAATTTTTTAATAAAAAATTTTACATAAAAAACATGTCTTACATCAACAAAATTTATGTTATGATGATAATTATTTGTGCGTGAAAAAATGAGGAAAACAAATTAATATTATATCTCTCATTAAAATAACAACAACTACGACAACAACAACAAAAATAATAATAAATTTAAAGGTTTATTTCAATTGTGTTGTTTTTGGTAAACAAATTTATACATAACTTTCAGTATTAGAAAATTTCCTAAAAAATCACTCTACTTCCACATATACAAATGTATAGGGGTAGAAAAATTTCAAATTTCAGTTATAAAAAAAATCAAAAATTGATAACCATGTGGTTTTTCAATTATCATTTTAATTACCAAAATTAAAAAATATTTTTATTATTTTTTAGTTTTGGTTATTTATTTTTAACCATTTAGTCATTTTTTATTTTGGTTTTAAATTTCCAATTTGATTTACCATTATTTAAAAAAAAGCCTAGTTGTGCTAAACAGAACATAAATTCAAATATAAATCCATAAATTTAAAAAACCAAATTATTTGGAATAAACATAAATTTATAATGAAAAATGTGTTGTTTTATGGTTATAATTAATTTCATGGGTTATTTAAAAAATTAAATTAATAAAAAATTATAAATTATAAATCTAGTTAGCTTTTCAATTTTATGTTATAAAAATTAATAACCAAAACCAATAAAAATTTCAAATTTTAACTAAATAAAATTTTTACTTAGAGAACCCAATTTTATTATATTCATTATGTTTTTTTATTTTGTTTTTGGTTACACATTCGATAAACCACCTAGTTTTCCACACCTTCAAATTTATCACCATAAAATTCAATTTATCATATGTAAAAGATATTACAAAAAAACTAAATAATTAATTATGTAAAATTATTCATGTAATAAAATAGTTGATATGTTATTCTAAAATTTTAATTTACCGAAAATTTATATAAAAATATTATTATGTATATATTTATTAAAATAAATAATTTAATATTATATATATATATATATATATTAAAATAAAGTTATTTTTATACTTATTATATTATATGTGGTCGGATAAATTGTTGTTGGTTATTAAATAAAAATAAATAAATGTAATAATTATGAATATATATATTTCTATATTTATTATTAAATTTTAATTAATAAATTTAAAAGTAAAATAAGACCTCATCCGTGACATCATATTGGTAATAAAAATAAAAATATATAAACTAAAACTTCTGAAACACGTTTAAATGTGATTATCCAAAAAAAATGAAACAATTTCAATCCATAAAATATGTTGAGTTTGAAAATAAATCCTCTATGTAACTGTTTTTTTACAAAAAACCCATTCACCCATTGTACAAGTCATTATTTATAGTTGAGTAATGTTACAACCAAAATAATTAGGGATCTCCTCTTATTGGATATGAGCTAGAGACTAGAACCAAGTAGGCATTTCACACACATTGGTGGCCTTAGCCTAAAGCACTTGAAAACACACACACATCTCTATACACAAGTATAATGTAGAAAGGTAAATAACTGATATTGTAAATTCATGCGTAACATCTAATCCAACATTAGCTTATGAAAATAAAGTATGAAAACAAAAATGGCCTAAATATAATCCCACCAATTCTATAATGGAGTCTAACTTACTAAAAAAAGGTCTTATACTAAATAGTAAATTTGCAATCTGTCTGTAGTTTGTCAAACCCAATTAAGATCCACCTACTCTTAGTCCACCTAGAACTCCATTGAAAAAGAATATAATTTTCATAATACATGACACATTTTGGTATATCCCATGTAAAGGTGAGTATAAATATATCAACTAGGACACCCTGAAATCACCAAACACAAATCATCAAACAAGGATTCAGATTTTAATTACAAAAGAAAATAAGAGAAAAATATTTCTTGTACATGCTCAAAGGAAGAATCCAAGTGTTAGGGTGAGAACATTAATTAATTCCATCCAAGGGATTATCCTCGAAGCTCCAAGGTAATTATCATATAGGAATACTCACTCCTCATGTCACGCTAAAACTAGGGGCACTCATTTGAGAGGTCATACTCATCAAGGATTTCCACGTAGAAGTACACACTGAATATCATAAGATGTTGATATACAGGTAAGGGATCACACCTTGGGCCTATGGGGGATACCTAAACCTATTTTCAAAAAACCTATAGAAAGGGGATTACCCATCCTTGGTGTCGGGTATGGGATACCTTACCTATCCAAGGGAAGAATGAGATAGAGGATCACACCCCATGGTGCACAAAGGGATACCAGACCCTATCTAGAACAAACTCGTAGAGGAGATTGCTCAACCTATTCTCATGAAGGGATGAAACATTTTACCCTCATATATAATAACCAATAGAATGTACCCACTAAAACAGAAACCACAGTAAAGAGATCTAGGGATCTAACATTCTCTATAAGGAATACAAGACGTGTCCATTGGGGGTACACAATATTTTTCACTATTTCAGGTACTATACATGTCCCTCCCTCTCACATGACATGTTCCTATAGATACATGACATATTTTTATGAGACACGATGTGTAGAGGATGGGATGGTACTCAAGCACGTGCTACCTTCCCATGTCTGTGTACCCTCGAAAGTACACGGGGTGTTCCCCATTACACATGGCATGTGGTGTCACCTAGCTTCCTGGGAAATGTACTCCTTGTAAATTATGATCTATTTAAATAAGGATCAAATTTATTTTGAATCCCCCATGTGGAATGTTATATTTAATTATCCTTGTAAATAATAGACACCACACAGAGGGGTCTACATGGCATGTGTTTGTCCAAACTACATGATGTGTCAAACAGAAATTTACAGAAACACTTGGTCTTCAAACGCATCCACTCACACTAAAACCTCCATCATTATAGTTTATATATTAACTAAAAAAATATAGATCTATGTATGACTAATCTTGATTCATTATATGTGTCCATATTATGGATACCCATTTTCTCAAAAAGCACATCCTATCACAACAGGCATCATTGAAGCACCAAATCCTTTGAAACTAAACTCATTTGATCCAATATCAGACACCCATCATTTCCGAAAATAAAATTAGTCTACTAATGACACCCACCATCTTTTATATGTCCTTCCAACATTCTATTTTTACAGTGAGGACACTTCACACTCTAGGTGGGGGGGGGGTATATTCCTGGGTTTGTTAGGAATTTTCATCATCTTTATTCATTTTAGTTTTTTATCTTGTTGAATAGTATAGTTTATTTCCACATTTCTCTCCCACTCACCTTTGTGCCAGAGTATTATTATTTTTTTATTCCCACTTTATCATGTAAAATTACGCCCGTTTAATCATGTAAGTTATTGAAAATGAATGTGGAATGTCTGTATTTTATGTTGTTTTAACATTCAAAAAAATATGATGAAATGTGAATTTCAGTAAGAATTAAATACTATGATGTGAATTTCTTTTGAAATTTAGTTCTTTGTCGATGATATAAATGGTTTTATCATTTTGAATCCTTTGAGAAGAATGGTGCCCTTTTTGGTTAATAGTTTAAAGGAAAATTTTATCTCTCCACACATTTTCTTCTCCCAACCATGATGTGTGAAAATTTCTTAATTAATGGAAGGTAAATATAAGTTAGGTTTATTTTTATCTACTTTCCAAAATCATTTTCCATTCATCCATTCCTTATCCTATCTATTTCATTACTCTACCATATTGACCTATGCGTGTGTACCTGTTATCCGACTGTTGTACGCCCTAAAAATAATAAAAAATAAAAAAGGGGTTTTATATTGGGAAGTTTAAAAAACACCCTTCCTTAACCTTTGATCTTGTTATAACTATTTCAATTAGTGTCATGAGGAGATAAAACATGGGTTGGGAGAAGAGTGTGAGATTAGTTGCAACTACAACTTTTTAAAAATTAATAAATGAGGGGAGTAAAGAAATGTACAAAATATGGGGATATCTAGGTCAGGAGCTTATGGTTTGACTTATGGGAATTCTTAAGTGAGTGGGTATTTAAATTTTATTGAAAAAGATGTGGGGAAAGTTCGGTGGAAAGGATATTGTAAGTAGAAAATTATTAAAATAACTTATATTTACTAGATTAAAATTGGGAAGAATAGCATGAAATGGTTGTCACACACAAACGTGGAGAATTAGTGACACAATTAAAATTTGAAATATTTTCTTTGATTGGTTTCATGCATATCTTGTAATTTCATTTGGATACAATTTTTGAGACGAATTTTTCAATGATCATTGAGAATAAATCCTCAGTGTGATTTTTGATTTGATCACATTTCTTTTAGGAATTAAATTTTTATTCAATGTTAAATCTTTATGAAATTGGAAATATCTACAAGAATAATTTTTGGAATTATGACTTTTCCCAGGAGTAAAAATGTTTAGGTGTGGGGGTGTGATCGCACTGTGATTCACCGTTTCATTTTCACCCTTACACAATTATGCTAAACTTGTTTTATATTGAAAATTATAAAAATAATTACAAATTGCATTCCATGTTGGAATAATTTATTTTGTGTTTATCACTGTTAAAAAGGGAAATGTTACTTGTTTTGATGATTCCATCGCAGGAGGAGTTGATTTGGAGGAACCATGATGATGTCCAAGAAAAATGGGCCAAACTGCACAAGATCCATGCACAATAGTGGACTCATCTGCACACTTTTCTTGAACCGTGCATCCAAATGTGCGGAAATTTTTAGGCTGGTCCAAAATTCGTTGGGATACATTTCATCTGAAGGAACCCAAGACTCATTAGGCTTTCTGGTGGCCCAACCGACCTGATCGGTCCAGCACACCAAATTTGAACGAAGTCAAAAGTGGTGTGCTATGATCTGTCCATATCTCGGGCTCTATTTGTCCAAATTGTGCCAAAAAATTCAGTGGATACATATAAGAGTTTCATATAAATCTTTGGTATTTTATCCAATGAGAGAGAAGGCTGTCTAGATGTCTAAACCCTTGTGACAAGTCGTTTCTAGAAATATGTGTGCTGAAAAATACCTTCCCATTTTCCTATAAAATGAAACCTTGGGATCCCCATTTTCAAGTTAGACTAGGAGGAAAATATATGGAATTTTGGAGACCCAAATGATTCCTCTCCTCATCCAAGAAGTTATGGAGTCCCCAATCTTCATAGGTGGATCAACAATGAAGAAGGAGTTCCACCTAAGCCTTCTCCTCCTCTCGATGGAGAGCTAAACGGTGGACGAACATGTAGAGGGAGATACACATACTTGGGATGGAGAATGGAACTTGATACAATACTGATTTTGTATAATTTGTGTATGGATTATTTCACTTATGTTTTATCTAAACATGTTTCTCCTCTGGATTCATTTCTTGGGTTTAATTAAGTGAACCAATTTTCATTTCAACACTGATTGGGTTGAAATTTCAAGTGGGAAACTTGGGTTGTTTCGATTGAAAAACACAAGGATCCACTTTCTCTCACAAATAAAAAAATATTACTATTATTTGGTAGCCATTAATCTATTCTTGAAGTCTAAACATTGATAACATGATTTTTGTATCAAAGGTTGGTACTTTGTGCAACGTTTTGAGAGGCGAGAGGGGAATCAAGATCTTAACAACCATCAACCAAAGAATTAAGAAAAACCATGTGAATACTTTTAGAATAATGAACTATCCAATATGTTTAGTGAACTTGATGTGATATCCTTATCTCATAATTCTAAAACACCACTTTTATTTATCAACTATTAAACTCTTTAAATCAATTCATTTTGTTAAAACTATTTTCAATCCACCCCCTCTTTTGTTCTTCTTATTAAAAATTCACACTATAAAAACACCAATGCTCCTTTAGAGATGACCTAGGGTCTTCCCTAGACAAAAAAATCTTCTTTAAATCACAATAAATTTTCCGTGTCACAAAAACACGTTCAATAGTGTCTTTTAATTGTGGTAATGATGATTTTTTATATTAAAAAGAACAAAATATCTACGTGAAAAGAGGCAATGAGGCCAAAGGATGGTAAAAAATCATCTTATGAATGAAGGAAAATTTATGGATGGGCCTAATTCAAGAGTTCTAGGTGTCAATACATATCCAGCGACAACAATAATCTAGCCACATATAATTCTTGAATATGGAATGGTAGATGAACGGTACTATGGATGATTTGCTTTATGATAAGGAAAATATAGTGGTGTGTAGATTAACATCATATGATGAAGATGTTGGTGTCATAAAGTTTATTGTCTTGTGATATGACCAAAGATGTCAAGCTTTTTAAGGTCATACGATAATGACTGACCATGCAATTTAATGTCACGTAGCTGAGATGATTCACACTATAGTTTAACATCATGTGATCAGGATGATTTACCATGAGATTTAACATCATGTGATCATGATGTTTTACCGTGTAGTTTAACATTATGTAGTCAGGGAATTTTCTATGTTATTATATGAACTACATCTTCAAGAACCTCACTTTGGTGGGAGTTGTGGTAAGATGATCATCCATCAAAATTAGACAATAAGATCCATTTGAGTAAACCTTATGTATGACATAAGGTCTCTCCCATTTAAGTTCCAACTTAGAAGGTTTCTTCCTAGGTACCATCAGAGTCCTAAGGACCAAAACCACATGGTAGTGGGATGAATAGTTGGAATTGATAACATACTCCAGATATAGATTCTCTAATTCAAAATAATAGAAATTGGTTTTCTTGTTCCTCAATATTGTATAAGGGACACCAAATCTAGTTTTGACGTTGGCTCTCATGAAACTGATGATGTTCTTTGCCCCGACATCTTTGTGGGTTATAGCTTCGGCCCACTTGGAGACGAAGTCAGTTACAATGAATATGTATTTGAAATTTTGGACCATGGCGAGAGGATATGGTCCCACAATGTCTATTCCCCATATGGAATATGTCCATGGGTATTTGGCTGTGTATAGAAACTCCAGGGGTTAGTGAATGAAGTTGTTGTGAACCTAGTAGGAATGAAAATTTTTGGTAAATTTAGTGCATTATTATGTTGTAGTGGTCTTTTAGAACCCATGTATTTTAACTTAATGGGAAACATTAAATAATGTCTGGTGGGAACCATAGGCTCTGGTGTGGACTTCCTTTATGATAGAAGTGGTCTCTTCTCCATCAGTGAAATTGAGAAAGAATCCATCAAGGCTCCACTTGTAGATGACCTTTTGATGATTCATTTTGTTATATAGAAAAATGTTAATTTATCATCTCTATATTTTCTCTTTCACTAATCTATCCAGTGGGAGTTATAAATTTTTTAAATTAGTCCAAAATGGGTTTCTTCCAACTGGTGGTAGTACTATAATGTTTGAGGATGGGACTAATCTCATAAATCTCTTTCATGTTGGTTTTGATGAAAGGTGTGACCATCCGGTGGTGTGAAATTCTAATGACTATTTCATAATGTCATAAATGTTCTAGAGTTGTGTTTTTATTTTATAGGGCATCTTCCTAGGCATTTTGTGACTATGGTTTGTGAGTCAATGTTATCTCTAAATGGAATTCTTCCATTATTCCCAGAACATGGTTTAGAAGAGGGATTAAATATTCATTTTTATGGATTAATCTCCATTGAACTACTCAATGAAAAGTTCTTAATTGTCATTCATCTTCAGGTGATTCACCTATACCTGGAGTGCTAGATAAATCCCTACAATGAGAGCCTAATATTCCACTACATTTTTCATGCACCCTTCTATAAGTAGAAATTCATAAGGTAGGATAGCCTTTTCTAGAGAAATTATCATGACTTCCAACCCCAATTTTTTGGGCCTAATGTCTTCCATCCTCCCCCCTATCAGGTTTCTGGATGCACTATCGAAATACATATCTCGTATATGGGGGGGATATTAAATAAAAAATACCTCTTCATTTGTTAATTCAATATATAATGTATTCATTTCTATATAGGGGTTATCTACCAAAAAAATATGTTCATGTCTGGCCTTTGACCTCTTTTTGAGGAACAAACTAAAGGAAAAACTACTACTGGATGACTTCCCACTATGATAGACACCCAATCAAAATTAGACAACTAAGAATGTATTTATGTGGGTTGTTATAAGAGACCATACGAAACTCATGATGTTGTAGGTAGTGACTTTGTTTCTATACTACAAATATTAGCACCAGAAAACTCTTCTCGGTATCTAAATAATGAGTCTTAACATCTATCATGGATCGATTGAGGTAATAAAGGATGTTTTCACTGTCGGGGTCATTCTTTTTCACAAGGAAGGTGCCTAGTGATTTTTATATGGATATCACATAAAATATTAGTAGCCTTCTTTCAAAAGATGGAATAAACACTGGTTGTCTCAAGAGGTATTTCTTGAGACTATAAAATGATTCCCGCAATTTATTAGTTTGTTAATATGTAACCCCCTTTTCCATCAACTTAGTGAAGGGGAGACATTTACCTACAAGGTTGGCTATAAAGAACTAGATTTAGTTTAGGTTTCATTGAATTCCTCTCAGCTATTTGAGGTTTCAAGGAGGTGACATACTATGTATAGACTTGATATTATTGGGGTCCACTTCGATTCCATAATGAAATATGATAAACCAAATGAATTTCCCTGAGGAAATGCCAAAAGCACATTTCTAGGGGTTCATTTTCAGGCTCTGTTGTTGTAATTTGTTGAAGATAGTTTCATGATATTCCAAGTGGTTAGATCGATCTCAAGGTTTAACCCCCAGATCATCAATGTAGCATTCGATGAACTTTCCCATAAAGGTTTTGAAGAATCAATTCATGGAATGTTGGTACATTGATTCAACATTATTCAATCCAACGTGTATTACCTTATAGAAAAATACTCCCTAGGAGGCCCTGTAGGTAGTGTAATATTCATATTCATGGGAAACTTGGATTTTATTATATCTTTAATAGCAATCCATGAAGGAGATGGATTGATATCCAGTATTTTAATAGATTAATAACTTAGTTATTAAGATTGGGAAATCATAATTTAGTTACTGTTGGATGAGATCAATGAAATTGAAGTGTGGCTGATTATCACCTATCGACCATTCAAGGTTCTGGTGCTCTGCTAATGTGTATAGCAGCAATCGGGTCGAATCCTCAACGATGGTACTTTTAAATAGTAAATTGTGTTTGTGATTTTCCTTTTTAATGGGGGGGGGGGGGGTTGTTTGCAGAGGTTATGAATTAATTTATGGATGATGTTTGATTTAACAATTTAATAATGATTGGGGTGAGTTTGTTATTGGGGATTTAATCTTATGATATCATTGAGCTTTGCTATATATTGCATTAAATTAATACCCACTTCACAAGATGATTTTGATTGAAATTCCCAAGTGTTAAGGCGTTATTCCAAGCCATAACTTAACTTAGGGTTCTAATCATTATCATTACTTATTTATGGTAGTTTATTTGTGGTTCCAATAATCCATGGAATCCACATGTTAAACAAAACATGTCATTAATCCATGACATATTAAGGTTACCATACGCAATATTAATTTAATGAATACATATCGAGCAAAGGCTCCAAATCACTTAATATCTCCAAATGATGAATCAACCCAAAAAGATATTTACTCAAACATTTGGGTGGTTAATAATCTGGTTGAAATTTATATTTATGATGATTAATTACAAATAGAAGAAAATTAAAGGTATAAGAGAAGAGTGGTGCACCGAACACACACACAAGTGACAAATAGAATTAAACACAAACTTTCGATTGAATGGGGAAGAAAAATAGAAAATGGATTTTAACTAGATTTAAACTATATTAATACCATTAATATTAATAAACAGAATGTGGGTAATAATAATAGAAGAAGGATAATAAACATGCATTAAAAGTCTATTGAAATTAAAACAATCTTACACGATTACAAATAAGAAGAACACAAAAGTAATTGAAATCAAAGAGAGGAGGATAAGTCTCTCAAGTAAAAAATGAGTATGGAAGGACCTTCCAATACTTTGTAAAAGCTTTGGTCGTGCCAATGTGATCTCCTCTATTCTGAAATGTCAACCCCTTTCAAGGAGAGGAGGGGGTGTATTTATAGACCAATGAAGTGGATTGTTTGCATTCCCAATCTGTCCCTCCACTTGGTTCAATGATTTGGACATACAGACAGAAGAATATTGAGATATATCCTTCTTCAAAGTTGAATATAATAATGTTGGAAGACCCCTCTCAAATTTGGATTCATTTAGACTTAAGGATCCAAAGTTATGGTCAGTTGATTAAACAAAGTTAAACTGTCCATTTCAATCCATGCTTTTTCAATGACAAAAATGTGAATGGATTTTGGAATAGTAAGATGCCATCAAATACCAAATATTTATTCAAAAAAGTCATCCTGATATATCTCCTCTTTCCCACTGCAAAATATCATCTTGATTTGATGACTATATAGGGATTTATGTCATGAATACTATACTGATTTTAATTCCCATCCAGAATGGTGGGATGAAATTGAAAGCATTAGTTGGACCCCTTGTCTTTGGATTTTGGCCATGGAATTTTTATCCAGTACTCCTTTAATTATCCCCCGAACATTGGAGTAGAACAATAGAATTTGGACTTTCTGATTGAGCCCAGCAATTAAATCTTCATGGCTAGTCCAGTTTCCCCACAGATTCTGTAGGCCTTCTTGTGTTGTTCATATGGGACTTAAAATGGAAGAATTGGCCCATGATTCCTTCTAATGAAATATTTGATATTTAATTATGAATCCTACAAAAAAAACTACACACTTTGGATCAGTAGGGTGATAGTTATAAATAAAATAGTAAACTGACTCAATTTTTCTGCTTATAAGAAATTCTCAAAAATCATACTTAGTATTAAAAAATTAATATTTCACAAAAATTATGCACATTTCATATAAAATAAGTAAAGGGAGTATATAATAAGTCATAAAAATATTAATAAAATAAACTCCCCCACACTTAGTCTTGTCTATGTCCTCATGTGGAACAAATAAAAAAACATAACAAAATCATTTTCACTCACAACAGATATTAAAATTTTGTTTTCTCCAATCAGTGGTGGTTTTGACTATTTCACTCATCCATTTTGAATTCCACCACAAGTTGTTACAGAAACAATGTTCCAAAACTAATTCATTTTTTCATGCTGAAATTTAGAAATGGAAAATTGTGGCACACAAAACTTACCCCTCTCAAGATGATAAAATTAATTTATGGAGATTCACTCATTCAACAACCAAAAGTGAAAATCATAGAGTTTGTAAGAGCTCTCAGCTTCCACTCCCTATCCAATGTGCTCAAAAATCAAGAGGTATTTTTAAGGGGTTTTTCTGTGGCTATGGGATGGTAGGAATATAATTTCCAATAGAGAGAATAAGAGGGGTAAAACACCAACATAGAAAAAGCAATGCACATTTTTTTTGAAATAAAACATGGATGGAAATGAAAAAAAATATTTACAAGGTAATAATTGTGTGAAGAAAGACACAAAAGATGATGAAAATTTGAAAGGGATGAGAAGATGAAATATTTAAAAACCACAAAACTTCTCTAAATGACAGAAGAATATAATGCAAGTGTTATTTTTTTTTTCTTTTTTCTCTTTTTTTCGAAAATTGAACTTGGAAAAGATCTCACACTCATATCCCAACCCATGATTTATCTCCTCACGACACTAATTTTAATAGTTATAACATGATCAAAGTTTGAGAAAGAGTGATTTTTTACCTACCCAAGAAACAACCCAATTTTTTTTTGATTTTTTTGAACACTTTTCCATTGTAAATGATGAACATATATAGATTCCCAAACCCCACTGAAGGACAACCTCTCCACCACACTTAAAATTATTCTTTCCCTCAAGCATAAGATATTATGGGGAAATAAAAAAAGGGTATCCATAATGAAATCCGTTCCCCCCACACTTAAATTTCAAAAAAAAAATGCAATGAAAAATCCATATTGATATTGGTTGGGAAAAAGAATTGGGCTTGTAATGTGGATATCAAAGAAAATGTTTTCATAGGCTCGAAGGGGCTTTCAAAAGAAGGATTAATGCATGGTTAATGGGAGGATATTTGGCTATTATAATTCTCATGGGGTTTAGAAAATGCCTCTATCATATTAATTCACACTAAAGTAGGAAATTCAACTCGATGGTCCACAAACTCATGACTCACAAATTGGGGTGAAAACACACATTTTGAAAATATTTCCATAGGTGGCCTTGGAAATAAAGAAAATTTTGTTCCTCATGGTTTGGAAAAGAATTTTCCAAATCAAAAATTGAGCATTCAAATTTTTTTAATTTTGACACAAAATTCTTTATCCAATGTCATGATGAAACAATACACAATTTTTGAGATGAAAACATGTCTATTTACTCCCCAAAATGGTTGGACAAAATTTCAAAACTCGATGGTGAGTAAGCATGACTCTTGATTTTTTTTCATTTTTTTAGTGTTCTTTAAAATACACACCCACACAAAAGACAAAGAGAAAAAGAAAGGGTTTGATGATGAAAGTGGTAAAAAATGAAATGGATAGGAAAAAGAAGAAAGAGTGAGAGAGTGGAAGAGATAGAAAGAGTTAAAGGTAAAGGGGTGCCCCCTGGTTTGGATTTGGTGGGTTTCCATCTCCATCTAGTGGTAGGTCGATTGGAGAAATTGGGGATCCAGTGGAAGTCGATGTTGATCCAGGATTGTGTGTCCTCTCATGGTGATTCTTTAACTGATGTACATTAACTGTGAATGTCCTTTTGGAAGAGGTTTCTTGGACTTACACCGCACTAAATGGGTAAACATTAGTAATAATAAAATTACCTTCCCAATGAGAATTAATCTTACTTGGGTGAAGCCAAAATCAATAATTAAAGAGCATTATCTTATCACCTTCATGGAATACCTTTCTCAGGATGTGTTTATCATGGAGTACCTTGGATTTTTCATTTTAGAGATTAGAATTCTCATAAAAATCAAGTCGAAGCTCCTCCAATTCAGCCAATTGCAACAATCTTTCTTCACCAGATTTTCCAAGATCAAAATTACAAGTTTTCACTGCCAAAAATGACCTATGTTGGATTTTAATTGGTAAATGAAATGCTTTTCCAAAAACTAGCCTAAAAGGAGACATCCCAATGGGTTTTTTATAGGAAGTTTTATATGCCCAAAGTGCTTCACCAAGTCTTTCAGGCCAGTCTTTTCTGGTGGGTTTTACAATTCTCTCAAGCACTCTATTCATTTATCTATTAGAAAGTTCAGCCATTCAATTTTTTTGGGGGTGATATGCAATTGAAGTTTTATGTACAACCCCATTATTTTTCAAAAGATATTCCATGGTTCTCTTACTAAAATGGGTTCCTATGTCTCAGATCAAGGAACAAGGAATGCCAAATTTGTGGAAGATGTGTGTCTTTAGTAACTCACTAATAGTATGTGAATCATCCTTTCTAGTGGGTTTAGCCTCGAACCACCTAGAAAAATAATCAACCGCAATAAGGATGTATGATAATACATTAGAAGGGGGGAATAGTCCCATGAAATAGATACTCCAAACATCGAAGATCTCACAGAAAATTAAAGGCTTTTGGGGAATTTCATTTATCATGGAAATTGTGCCAAACTTTTGGCAAGTGGGATATGATTGACAGAACTCATGTGAGTCCTTGAAGAGTGAAGGCCAGAAGAATATAGAGTCTAGGACCTTTCGGGAGGTCCTTTGTGGTCCAAAGTGGCCACCTCCGGGAAGTGAGTGACAGAATTCTAAGATGGAATAATGTTCATCTTCATCCACACATCTTCTAATTACCATGTCAACCCCAGTTTTCCAATGTTTATTTTCTTCCCAAAAATAGTATTTTGATTCACCTTTCAAATTAATTTTTTGTTCTTTTGAAAAATTTTCACGAAAAACACCAGAAACCAAGTAATTTACAATTGGGTCATACCATGGTAACTTTGGAGTGAGAAATTAAAGGTGATCAGTGGGGAATTCAAGATCAGTGATTTCATAATGAGATGAATTATAAATTCTACTCAGGTGATCAGCCATAGGGTTTTCTATTCCTGGCCTATCTTTGATTTTAAGGTCAAACTCTTGAAGCATCAGGATCCATCTTATTAGCCTCAGTTTGGAATCACTTTTCTTGAATAAGAACTTTATAGCGGAATGGTCTATGAAGATGATGATATTGGCACCTAAGAAATAGGGACAAAAATTATCAATGGCAAAAACAACTGCTAAAAGTTCTTTTTCAGTGACAGTGTAGTGATATTGAGTTTCATCCAATGTTTTTGAGGCATAATAAATGACATGAGGAATTCCTTCTCTTATTTGACCAAGAACATCCCCAACAGCTCTATGAGAATCATCACACATAAATTGGAAGGGTAAGGACCAAATATGGGGTTGGGTTATCAGGGAATATATAAGAGAAGTCTTGAGTTCAACGAAGGCTCTCTTTCAAACCTCATCGAAATGGAAAGCAACATCATTTTGGAGAAACCGAGTGAGTGGGGGGGGGGAAATCCTATTGTTGTTATGGATGAATCTTTGATAGAAACCAACATGACCAAGAAATGAATGGATGTATCAAACAGATGTGGGTTGAGGAAGTGATTAGGTCACTTCAATTTTGGAAGTACCGACTTCAATACCATCTTTTGAAACTATGTTCCCTAGAACAATCCCATTTGAAACCATGAAGTGACATTTTTCAAAATTTAACACAAGGTTACACTTAACACACTTTTGAAGGTCTAGAGAGAGTGAATTCAAGCATGATTCAAATGAATCGAAATAAATGGTAAAGTCATCCATGAAGACTTCCATGCAGTGTTCAATGAATTTAGAAAATATACTCATCATACACCTCTAGAATGTTGCATGAGCATTGAAAAGGAAAAAAGGCATTCTTCTATATTCATATGTTCCAAAGGGGCATGTGAAAGTAGTCTTTTCTAGATCTTGAGGTGTGATTGGGATTTGTAAGTAGACAGTGTATCCATCAAGAAAGCAATAGTGTGACTTTCTGGCTAATCTTTCTAGCAATTTATCAAGGAATGGAAGAGGGTAGTGATCTTTTCTTATTTCGATATTCAATTTCCTATAGTCTAAGCACACACACCATTTGTTTTTCACTCAAGTTGTGACTACCTCCCCATGTTCATTTGTGACTATAGTTATCCCACCCTTCTTAGGTAAAACTTGAATTATACTAACCCATTCACTATCAGAAATTGGATAGATAATACTAGCTTAAAAAAGCTTGGTGATCTCTTCCCTAATTACCTCAAGTATGAGTGGATTGAGTCTTTTTTGTGGTTTTCTAATTGGTTTGGATGTTTCCAAAAGATGGATGTGATGCATGAAAAGAGTAGGGTTGATTCCTGGAATGTCATCTAGGGTCCACCCTAAGGCCTTTTTGTTTTCCTCTAACACCTGAACAAGTTTATACTCTTCAGTTTTGGTAAGTGAATACGAGATAATGGCATAACATGAGTGATCATGAAAAAGGAATTCATATTTTAGGTGTGTAGGAAGAGGTTTCAGATCAGTATCATCTTTCATTTGTGTGTTAGACAACTCCGGAATGGAGGAAGGGACTTCAGTTGCTTCAGATTCATTTTCCTTAATACTGTCCAAGGTGGAGCATTAGAGATCAGAGTTGATGTGGTATTCAAGAGATTTTTCAAGATCCTCTAGATTGATGGAGTCTATGAATGAGAGGTCAACATCAACTTCACCATTTATAACTTGGTTAATCGTGGTGCAGATTTCACAAGATCCTTTATCATCAGAACATGATGAAGATGATGGAATGGGGTTCAATTGACTCTTAGAAGTGTCCTCGGAAGCATGGATTGAGAATGCAGATTGATCCTCATATGGGTATCACATGGCTTGGAAAATGTTGAATTTGACCAGTTGGTCACCAAATTCCATGGATAAGATGCCTGAATGGATATCAATCTTGGTTCTCACAGTCATTAGGAATGGTCTTCCTAGAATTAGGGGAGATCGAGAAGAGTTCATCTCACCTTCCATGTTAAGGACATAGAAGTCATCAGGGAAGATAAGATCATTGACACAAACAAGGACATCATCAATTATTCCCTTAGGACTAGCAGTGCTTCGATTGGCCAATTGAATTACAACACCCGTTAGATGTAAGGGACGTAGACCAAGGTTAGATAAGATGGATTTGGGCATAACATTAATTGTGGCTCCTTGGTCTATGAGTGCATCATAAAAGTTATAACTTTTAATTTGGCATGGAACCATAAAGGTCCCTGGATCTTTGCACTTAATGGGTATGGACTCTTGGGTTGAAACATTTTCGAAGGTCCTAAGTTGCCTCTTGTGGGTACACAACTCCTTTAGAAACTTGGCATACTTATGAATTTTTTTATGGAATCTAAGAGGGGAATGTTGACTTCAACATGTATAAACATGTCTAGCATTTCAAGATCAGGTTCAAAGGACTTCTTTGACTTAGAAACAACTTGAGGAAAAGGAATTGTATTTTAAGTGGAATGAAAGTATGTGGGGGAATAGTTTCAGATTCTGTTTCATGTTTCTTTTTCTTTTCATTTTCTAGGTCAACATTTAAAGGGGTGTTAGAGGACTTATCTTGAGGAATAGAAAGTTTCTTTCCTGATCTAAGTGCAATTGCACTTACATTACCCTCGGGGTTGGGTAATTTTTGAGCTAGATGTTGGGAAGAATTGTACGGTTGCTGCTGACTAAGGTGGGATGCAATTTGACCAATTTGGGTTTCAATGTTCTTGAGGCTGGAACGGGTGAAAGAGGCAAGATCTTCCAATGCACATTGCCAAGATTTCTTGGAAGAAGGGGCCTGTACCGGATTGGGATTAACTAGATTTTGGTTCTTGGGAAAGCGATTGTATTGGGTTTGGAATTGGGAAGGCTCACTAGGATAATGGAATCCAGGAGGAGGATTTTTCCTTTGAGGTTGAGGAATAAAAGGATAAGGTTGTTGGAAGTTACCAAAACCTTGACCATATTTGAATTGGTTTGGGTTTTGAGGAGGGAATTGAGGAGGATGAGATATGGGATTACCATAACTATGGCATTTGTTATAGGAAGAAGATAAGGGCTCAGAGTGAGGTTGGTAGAAGTTTCTAATAAACTAACCTCATAGTTGAGGGTTGGTGTTCCATTGAGAATATGTTGCATTGAGCTCTAGTGGACCAGATGAATCAGATTGATCCTCTTGAAGTTGTGGACATGTGAATTTTGGATTAGACGAAGAGTTTCATATTCCACAGTTTTTGACAGGTCCAGGAAACATTGATTACGGAGAAGATGAGGTTGGGGATTTGGTAGCCAAAGCTAGTTGTCACTCAAGACCTGTAAGTTCACTCATCCACTCGGTCATCTTGTTCGGCTCAATTGATTGATTATTTTGGGCTTTTTTGACTTGATCATGTTCCTGAGTATGGAATTGTTGTGTGTTTTCATCCATGTTACTTATGAGATCTCTTGTAGCTGCAGGAGTTTTGTCAATAAGAGCACCTCCACTTACTGAATCAATGAGGGTTCTCTCCATAGCTAATAAACCCTTATAGAAGTATTGGATCAAGAGTTGGTCAGGCATTTGGTGATGTGGGCAGGTTGCAACAAGATTTTGGAACCTCTCCTAGTACTCATGGAATGATTCACTTGGGAACTGATGGATACCACTTATTTCCCTTCGGATAGAAGCAGTACGAGAAGCATGAAAGAATTTTTCTAAGAAAAGTCACTTCATGTCATTCCATGTGGTTATGGAACCAAGAGGGAGGTAATAAATCCATGACTTGGCAGTGTCATCTAGGGAGAAAAGGAATTCTCGTAGTTTTATTTGTTCCTTAGAAACCCCTTGAGGCTTCATGGTAGAGCACACTACTTGAAACTCTTTAAGGTGGAGATGTGGATCCTCACCGGCTAGCCCGTGAAAATGAGGGAGAAGATGAATCAAAACTGATTTGAGTTCAAAGTCAGCCTCTATGTTTGGATATTGAAAACCAATAGGTTGGTAATTCATATCAAGGGCAGCAAGTTCTTTAAGTGTTTGTTCCCTAGGATTGGCCATATCTAATTCAATTGGTTGGACAAGGACTGGTTCTTGAATTATTTGATTATCTCTTATGTTCCTCCTAAGTTGGTGAAGTGTTCATTCAATTTCAGGGTCAAACAAATCCTAGGGATTTTTTGGAAGGCTACGGGGAATTCAAAGAGATTTTGGAGGATTTTTTTTTTGTTTACGTTTTTTAAAAATTTTTTTTTCCAGAAAACGCTTCCGGCAAAACAAATTTTAAAACTTCCCCTCAAAGGCGGCATCCGGGATGCCGCCTTTGCATTTCGGGGAAAGGCGGCATCTGCGATGCCGCCTTTGCGCTGCGGGTGAAAGGCGGCATCGCGGATGCCGCCTTTCTCTTAAAAATGTATATTTTTATTTTTTAATTACATTTATTCATTATAATTTTTAATTACATTTATTCATTATAATTTTTAATTATTAATTAGTAATTATTAATAATTAAATATGTCATAATTAATTAGTTAATTAGTAATATTATCATTAATTATATAATAATTAATTATTAATATAATTATTAAATATATAATAAATATTTAGTTAATTAGAAATACAATTAATAATTATAACTAATTAATTAGTAATTATTAATTATTAATTAGCTAATTAGTAATATAAATATTTATTATAATTATTCATTATAATTAGTAATTAGTAATTAATAATTATTAATAAGTAATTAGTAATTATTAATTAGTAAATTAGTAATATAAATATTAATTATAGCTATTCATTAAATTATTAATTATTAATTATTACTCATTAATTATTACTTATATAATAAATAATTAGTTAATTATTAATATAACTATTAATTATATAATAATTAATTAGTTAATTAGTAATATAATTATAATCTTTCAAAGTCACGTACTTGAAACAATTTTAAGTTTCAAGTAGGCGGTTTTGAAAGCTTATAAATTATTTTTCATTAACATTTTTTTGTAAATTGCTTTTGTTTTAAACTATTTTTTATATGTTTAATCCATGTTTTATGTTTCATTTATATTGGTCTTCTATTTTATGTTTTATGGTCTTTCAAAGTCACGTACTTGAAAAATTTTAAGTTTCAAGTATGCGGTTTTGAAAGCTTATAAATTTCTTTTCATCAACTTTTTTTTGGAAATTTCTTTTGTTTTCAACTATTTATTATATGTTTAATCAATGTTTAAAGTTTCAATTATATTCGTTTTATAGTTTATATTTTACAGTCTTTCAAAGTCACGTACTTGAAACAATTTTAAGTTTCAAGTAGGCGGTTTTGAAAGCTTATAAATTATTTTTCATTAACATTTTTTTGTAAATTGCTTTTGTTTTAAACTATTTTTTATATGTTTAATCCATGTTTTAAGTTTCATTTATGTTGGTCTTATAGTTTATCTTTTATTGTATTTCAAAGTGACGTACTTGAAACAGAATCCCACATCGGAAATGCAAAATCTACTGCACAGTAAAGATAGAACCTGAATTCCACATCGAAAATGCAGAATGATTTTCAGGGCAAACCCTCTTATAATGAATAATTATAATAAATATTTATATTACTGGTTAACTAATTAATAATTACTAATTACTAATTAATTAGTTATAATTATTAATTATATTTCTAATTAACTAAGTATTTATTATATATGTAATAATTAAGTATTATATAATTGATAATTTTATTACTAATTAACTAATTAGTTATTATATAATTAACGATTAATAAACACTAATTACCAAATTACAAATTATATACTAATTAATTAGTTATTTCGTAATATAAATATTAATTATATACTAATTAAATAGTTAATTAGTAATAGAATTATTAATTATATAATCTGTAATTAGGTAATTAGTAATTATTAATGTTTTATTATTATGTTCGTATGGTTATATAAATATATATAAATAAAACCTAATTTACCCCCTCCTGAGATTCCACTCTGACCAACAAGTAAAAATAGTATTTTGATTTCAGTACACATAAAACATGTAAACAATAATGTACAATCAATGCATATGTCTGTGGCGAGGAGATTCTGTCCCACATGGTGGTCTGCGAATAGGGCGTCCGCGTCGAGTGCACAGTGGAGTCTGATGACCTGGAGAAGGCTGATCCTCGGACACTGAAACGTCGACTGTCGCATCCTCCATCTGTGTGTCAGTTGGAGGAGCTGTCAACTGCATCTCGTACTGCCATCCAGATCCTTCTCCCACTAGGGTGGTAGAAGGACCTGCCTCCATCGCAGAGGGGAACGAAGCCTGTGATGGAGCTATACCCCAAGACGAAGACGGCTCTAGAATCCAGGGCTGGGAAGGATCTGGAACCCAAGATGGAGAGAACTGCGGATATCCTGTCAGGAAAGACGGATCCCATGCCACCTGAGGCACATCCTGAATAGGCTGATCCTGGACTACTAGAGGCCCGACCTCTGCCTGTGGAACAGGCGATGCCTCACGTGCAGCACGACGCTGTCTACGTCGCCGTGGTCGTGGCTCCTCAGCACCAGCAGCAGCTGGAGGATGTTCCTCTGGGGCAGGAACCTCCTGTCTCCGAGCCAGACGCGTGAAGATGCTCTCGGAAAACGCATGAAAAGATGCCCTCGCCTCCAGAGCTGTAGCATGGACGGCTGCCCGGCTAAAGACCCCCTCCTCCTCTTTATCGCTCATGCGAACAAGCTGCTCTGTGTGACTTCCCTGTAAATAGATTCAAATGGAATTAGAAAATAATTCAATAAACAAAGTAATAGGAATTTATTAACTTACCATCCTCTGCATCTCTATGCCAGCTTGGGTAAGATACAGTATAGATTTTAGTCTATACCAGGGCGCATAGTCAACCTGCTCTGAAAGAGAGAATCGATTTGTAGGAACACCTTGAATACGTAACTCTGCACGTCTGTGCCAGCAGTCGATAAAACTCGCATGTACTTGGGACCAGTCATCATCCTGCCTCCCTGTCAGCTTCATCCCATGAAGCTTGTCTGTCTGTCTAGATGGTAATGGAATCGGCTGAGTACGAAAAAATTGGCGCATGACCCTGTCAGGCTGCTGCCACTCAATAATATGAAAGTGAATGAGGGGCACTACAGCCATAGCATCCTCAAGACCAACAGTGCAGTATGCTGGCAACTGGTCCATAATACTCCAGTATGGAAGCCATGAAATCTGAAATGACAAGTGATTTTGTCAAAAAAAACACCCAACTAAAAACCAAAATTGATGTTATTATTAAAAATGTTAGACAGTGATAGATTGTATATACATACCTGATCAGGTAAGAGACAGTCCAACTGTAGCCGATATACGCCCAAATGCTGTCTCGGAACCACGTCGAAATTGTGTCGCTGACACCACCTATAAAATACAACAATAATGACAAATAATGAGAAATTATAGTCAATAACTCATAGTAGAATAAAAAACCAATAGAAATGACTTATCATACCAGCGTCCACGCGGAGCGTCATGCAGCACCTCCATCTCGACCGGTGGACCAGCAAGGTCAGGGCGGAATGATGGGATGCGCTCCCATGCCCACATCTGAATAAGGATGACGCATCCTCCAAGACCTGTACGGTCCCTATGGGATAGTCTGCATAATGATCTGTACGTGTATGCCAAGCAGGCTGATCCCCAACTGTACGTCCCAGCCCGATCAAAGTCCTCTAGTAGGGGTAGATACATCATATGCACGTGCATCCCCGAGTGATCAGTACACATGGTCCCACCAATGAGTCGTAAGATATATGCACGGGCGTAACGCATGACGGTCTGCTCATCATCATCATCCTGTAAATGTGGAATCTGCGACTCCAACCAACGCATAGATATGGACGATCCATCTGTAGCCCTACGGTCGGACAAAATATCAACGCCTAACAAGCGTTGAGCAAGGTCTGGCCAAGCTGCACGAGTGGGTCCAATAACGGGTCTCCCCTGGATAGGAAGACCGAGAAGAACTGTGACATCCTCGAGGGTGATGGTCATCTCCCCCTCAGGCAAGTGGAATGTGTGTGCCTCTGGTCTCCATCTCTCAACGAGGGCAGCAAGTAGGTAATGATCTACAAATGTGAAATCTGATACGGCAAGGCCATAGAAGCCAGCACGGCGCAAGTAAGGTCTAATGGCATGTGGAGGCTCCATGTGATGAAAATGGTGCGCTCGACGCACCTTCACAAATCGATCTGGATGACCCTCTAACACGGCCTGCGAAATATGGGTAGGCTGCTGAGTGAGTAGTATGGTATCATCCATCTGCATATAAACAAAGAAAATGAGTCGTAAGTGTAAAATGTAAATATAACATTAATGGGTTAACTGACATACACATTTCAATATGGGTTAAGTGTTCCGCTTTCGGAGTTTTGAAATAAATTCTATTATTTCATATTCAAAGTTATTTCTTGAAAGCATGAATATTAATATGAAATAAGTTATGTTATCTAAAATATTGAGTCTTGAATTTGGTTACACATATTTTGGGGGAGCTTTGTGATTAACTACTTATGGATTGGATTAAGATAAACCATGTCAATTAGTAATGATGTTTTTAGAATTTATCTAATTGTATGTATTCAATATCTTATGCTAATTATTATGATACTATAAATTTGTTATAGTACAGTTTTCTAAAATATCCTGCATGTTTAGATTGGAGTTTAGGTTGGAGGGTTTAGGGTTAAAATTTTTAATATTAACGTCCGGGAAACATGTTAATGTGTTAACTGACATACACATTTCAATATGGGTTAAGTGTTCCGCTTTCGGAGTTTTGAAATAAATTCTATTATTTCATATTCAAAGTTATTTCTTGAAAGCATGAATATTAATATGAAATAAGTTATGTTATCTAAAATATTGAGTCTTGAATTTGGTTACACATATTTTGGGGAAGCTTTGTGATTAACTACTTATGGATTGGATTAAGATAAACCATGTCAATTAGTAATGATGTTTTTAGAATTTATCTAATTTTATGTATTCAATATCTTATGCTAATTATTATGATACTATAAATTTGTTATAGAACAGTTTTCTAAAATATCCTGCATGTTTAGATTGGAGTTTAGGTTGGAGGGTTTAGGGTTAAAATTTTTAATATTAACGTCCGGGAAACATGTTAATGGGTTAACTGACATACACATTTCAATATGGGTTAAGTGTTCCGCTTTCGGAGTTTTAAAATAAATTCTATTATTTCATATTCAAAGTTATTTCTTGAAAGCATGAATATTAATATGAAATAAGTTATGTTATCTAAAATATTGAGTCTTGAATTTGGTTACACATATTTTGGGGAAGCTTTGTGATTAACTACTTATGGATTGGATTAAGATAAACCATGTCAATTAGTAATGATGTTTTTAGAATTTATCTAATTTTATATATTCAATATCTTATGCTAATTATTATGATACTATAAATTTGTTATAGAACAGTTTTCTAAAAAAGAGATAACAACATTTAGTTCACAATATGGGAATGTCACAATGAAGACAATACATCATTATGAATGAGACTGTGAAGTCGACCCAACAACGTTAGGGCATCGCTTCCGGTTATGACCTTCTTTATGACATATTGTGCATCGCAAACTCTGCCCTTGTTCTTGAGGCCAGTCCATCTCATTACGCATCCTACTCGCCTTTGGTCTCCCACGAGGACGTAACCGATTCATGTCAGGTATCACTATCGGCTGGCCTTCAGGCATTGGGAAATAACGATACTCCCCAATAGGTGTCCATGGTGCAGCATAACAGTTGGCAATGATATCCATCTGGTACACTGGATCAAAATATGCTTCCCATGAGATGTTCACAGAGGCACATGCTGCGATGACGTGTGTACATGGAAACCGTAAGGCCTGAAATTTTCCACATTGACATTGCCTTGTTTCCAGTAATACCACCATTTTTTCACCGACGTGATTTGTGATGGGGTCTGAACGCTCTTGAACTTCAAATCGGGAGTCTTCTCTTCGAAATAGACATACGTGATAACCAGAAGCTTCTTCAATATTTTTTTCAATCTCTCGTTGAAAGTGTATTCCATATCTTATCCCTTGATGTATTCTGTCTGATGCTAGTTTTTGTCTATCCACAAAGTACTTCACGCATCGATATAATGTCTCCTGAACTAATGCGGTTATAGGTAGCTTGCGAAGTCCTTTGAAGATACCATTGATGCACTCCACAATGTTTGTCGTCATGTGTCCGTACCTCTTTCCCCCGTCGTATGCCAATGTCCATTTCTCTTTTGGAATCCGCATCATATAATCATAAACTTCTTGATTAGCCTGACGAATTTGTTCAAAACGTTCTTCAAATCGTCGTTGGTCCGACTCATATGCTACAAAACGTAGATGATATTTCACATAAATTGATTTTATATTTATATTGAAACAGTAAAACAGAATGAATAAAATACGTACCAAGCCTCGTGATTGCCTTCTTCATCGGTTCGTTGTGGAATTTTTTATGTACATTGCTAGCAATGTGTCTAATGCAGAACCGATGATGTGCATTTGGGTATCTCCATGTATCAGGATCTGCATTGATTGCCTCATTAATTGCTCGATGACGATCAGATATCAAACAAACTCCCTGAATGTTGGTGAAATGGTTGCTGATACATGCCAGAAACCAACTCCATGATTCATAGTTTTCTTTCTCTACAATGGCAAAGGCAAGCGGAAGAGGTGAACGGTTTCCATCATGGGTTGCCGCAATCAACAATACGCCCTTGTATTTTCCATACAGAAATGTTCCATCAATCTGAATAAATTGTTTGCAAAAACGAAATGCAGAGATACAAGGAAGGAATGCCCAGAACAACCGATGAAATTGAACACGAGATGGATCAAGTCGATTATCAGGAGACACATGTTCGTTTGTATCCAGATGGAAGACAACTTGGTTATGATGCCTCAGTATGGCTAGCAATTGCGGCAATACTCGATATGAGTCATCCCAATCACCATATACCTTCACAATTGCCTTCTGTTTCGCCATCAATGCCTTATTATAGGAAATCTTATAACCGAATGTCTGTAGAATCCTCTCTTGCACAAGGGATATTGGAACATCTTGGCATGTCCTAATCATCTCAACAACAATAGATGACACAAATTCTGCATCCAATGAAGTATGATCTTGTGTGAGACTTGGCTGAACGCAACTATGAGCCGCCTCAATCCTTGAGATTCTCCAACCTCCAAAGGTAATGTCTGGAATAGCCCTTAAGCGAAATCTACAATCATCCCCATACTTCACGCACCGTATAACATATTTAGTACGGCATGATTCGTGAACTACATAGTTGAAGTTTCTCTCAATATGAAATCTCTTTAACGTGCTTTTTAAGGCATCTTTACTGGGAAAATTCCTTCCAATATATAAGGTTTTGTCCACCTCACTAAACCTATCTGGTACAACTCCAGGGAACTCAGTTGCCGGTGTGAGAACATTATTATCGAATTCAGGCACACGTGTCATTGCTTCTGACCAAGATGAAAATAATGGTGGATGATTTATTGACCGAGGTTGATGTACAACAACTGCATTTCTCAAAACCTCCTCTCTATCTTTTGTTGGTCCCTCCTCATCAGCACTGTTGTCGCCATCCGATCCATCATTATGAAACTCCTCATCAGAAGTCGGATTGAAATGTATATCCGGAAGATCATTTAGGTTGTCCTCTTCTGCTGCATCATTTGGAATAGGCTCAATGTCATGAGGTAGACTGTCTTCAACCACTCTTGTATTTCTACGTCTTTGTACAAGTAGACGTTGTTGTTGTACAGTAGCAACAACAACGTATAACTCCATCATGGTACCATCTAACCGCTGAGAAAATAAATTAACTGCTTGGACCCACTGCGCATCAGCAACCAATGGACAAGCTATATGCCACATTGTTGTTGGAAATTGCAAATGTCTATAGCTCATAGACATTATCTCTTGATCGGGTCCCAAATTTAAGGAAACATGAATTCTCTCTTGAAGGTCACTTATGGTAACACAATCCACTGTACTAATCACCGTAATTGGTTGTGTACTGTAAGAAGCTCCTTGCTCAGTTTGAATAATCTCCCCATAATAGTACACACAGGCATACATGGCTCTCTACGTCAAAAATGTGTTCTTTCATCAAAATTATGATAGTGTAACAAAATATTAACAATTATGTTTGACGATATGATGTTTATTATAATGTAATTTTATTGCGCCTTTCTATACCATAAACTATGCTACTGATGTTTCACCATATGATATTTATTAGAATGTAATTTTAGAGCGCCTTTTTATTTAGTTTGTTTGTTCTTCTTCATTTCACTTTATATGTTCATTAGTATCGTTAGCTAATCATTATATGAATTCATGTTTTAATCCTATGTTATTTATTAATTATTCTAAAATTAACTAATAATAACTAATCGTTAATTATTCTATTATTCTATAATTAACTAATTATAACTTTAATTTGTTAATTCTTATGTCCTTATTTGATTCTATAACATTATACTTATCATTTATCATTGATAAATATACAGATCATTAGTATCGTTAGCTAATCATTATATGAATTCATGTTTTAATCCTACGTTATTTATTAATTATTCTAAAATTAACTAATAACACCTAATCATTAATTATTCTATTATTTTATAATTAACTAATAATAACTTTAATTCGTTAATTCTTATATCCTTATTTCATTCTATAAAATTATATTTATCATTTATCATTGATAAATATACTGATTTGCTTTTTCTTCTCTTAGAAATTTTAGTAGTTTATAAAGAAAATATGAATCATCTTAAGCATATTCCCCGGGAGTGTCAAACCAGGATGCAGCAAGGCCCGTTATCGTGCACCAGTTCCCGTTCGAGTCTAGCTCGAAGCGGTG
Source organism: Viscum album (assembly GCA_963277665.1). Classification (NCBI taxonomy): domain Eukaryota; kingdom Viridiplantae; phylum Streptophyta; class Magnoliopsida; order Santalales; family Viscaceae; genus Viscum; species Viscum album. The sequence continues at coordinate 654,747,231 of OY728153.1, forward strand.
TTTTCGGGTTTTACCCCTATGTACATCTGTGCCAGAGCCACATCCACTTGTTTGTATCCAGACAGGAATTTAATTGCGTAGATAACCACATAATCTTTAAGCTACCAAAATTTCTAAATACTTAATCTTAAGTTAATCTTAAGTTAATCTATACTACCTAACAGTAATTATTTAAAACTATATATAACTAATTACAAAAACTAAATAACCAAATATTAAGAACTACCTAAACTGCTTAACAAATGAAAGATTTAAAACTAAACAAAATTAAATTAATTAAATAAAAACATTAAATTAAATAAAGAAACATACCTCTAAATGAAGCTTCGTAAAAGCTCGCACAGCAAAAAAAAAATTAGAGAGAGAGAGAGAGCAAATTGGAGAAAGAGGTTGCAATGAAGAAGTGAGGAGAGGGGGGGGGGGGGTGGCCGCCCTTTTATAGGGACTTCAGGCAAAGGCGGCATCGCGGAAGCCGCCTTTCGCCTCTGCGTATGGCCAAAGGCGGCTTCGGCGATGCCGCCTTTCGCCTTACCCTGAGCCGAAAGGCGGCCTCCTCCCGGCCGCCTTTGCCATGTCATCGATCCGGGCCAAAGGCGGCGCGGGGGAGCAAAGGCGGCATCGCAGATGCCGCCTTTGTAGCGTATTTTTAAAAATTTTTTTGACCTAGGCCGTTTTTCAGAAATTTTTTTTCAGAAAAACGTAAAAAAAAAAATCCGATTTTGGAAGAAAGAGGAAGATGGGTTTTCTTTGTATTTTTTCCATTTAAGATTTTTATGAGAAGACGGGTTTTTCTTTTTTTTTCATTTTTTTTAAATTTAGTTTTTTTGGGTTTTTTACAATAACCAGAAACTAATAACTACTTAAAGAAACAGCCTCAGAAATGATTCCATTTGACGTGTTTCCTATTGTCACCTATCGACCGTTCAAGGTTCCGGTGCCCTGCTAATGTGTATAGCAGTACTCGGGTCGAATCCTCGGCGATGATACATTTAAATAGTCGATTGTTTTTGTGATTTTCCCTTTTAATGTGGGGGGGGGGGTTGTTTTCAGAGCTTATGAATTAATTTAATGATGATGTTTAATTTAACAATTTAATAATGATTGGGGTGAGTTCATTATTGGGGACTTAATCTTATGATATCCTTAATCTTTGCTATATATTGCATTAAATTAATACCCACTTCACAAGATGATTCTGATTGAAATTCCCAAGTGTTAAGGCATTAATCCAAGCCATAAAATAACTTAGGTTTCTAATCATTATCATTAGTTATTTATGGTAGTGTATTTTTGGTTCCAATAATCCATGGAATCCACATGTTAAAAAAACATGTCATTAATCCATGACATATTAAGGTTAACATACAAAATATTAATTTAATGAATACGTATCGAGCAAAGGCTCCCAATCACTTAATATCTCCAAATGATGACTCACCCCAATAAGAGATTTACTCAAACATTTGGGTGGTTAATAATATGGTTTGAATTTATATTTATGATGACTAATTACAAAGAGAAGAAAATGAAAGTTATAATAGAAGAGGGGTACACTGAACACACACACAAGCGACGAAGAGAATTAAACACGAACTTTCTATTGAATGAGGAAGCAAAATAGAAAATTGATTTTAACTGGATTCAAACTATATTAAGACCATTAACATTAATAAACAGAATGTGGGTGATAATAATAGAATAAGAAGAAGAAACATTCATTAAAAGTCTATTGGAATTAAAACAATCTTACACGATTACAAATAAGAATAACACAAAAGTAATTGAAATCAAAGAGAGGAGGATAAGTCTCTTAAGTGAAAACTTGAGTATGACAGGTCCTCCCAAGACTTTTGAAAATATTTGGTCGTGCCAATGTGATCTCCTTTCTTCTGAAATGCCAACCCCTTGCATGGAGAGGAGGGGGATGTATTTATAGCCCAAGGAAGTGGGCTGTTTTCCTTCACAATCCGTCCCTCCACTTTTCTCGACGATTTGGACATCCAGAGAGACTAATCTTGAGATATCTCCTTCTTAAAAGTTTAAAATATTAATGTTTTCCTAACTATCTCAAAATTTGGAGTCATTTGGACTTAAGGATCCAAAGTTATGGCCGGTTTATTAAACAAAGTTAAACTGCCCATTTCAATCCATGTTTTTTCGATGGCCAAAATGTGAATGGATTTTGGAATAGAAATATGCCTTCAAATCCAAATTATTTATTTAACAAAGTCAGTATCCTATATCTTTGATTTCACACTAAAAAATCTATGTTTGATTTAATGACTAGATCAAGAGATATGTCATGAATACTATACTTATTTTAATTCCTAACCAGAATGGTGGGATGGACGTCAAAGCATTAGTTGGGACCCTTGTCTATGGGGTTGGGCCTTGAAATTTTTATCCATTACTACATCAATTATCCCCCAAAATTGGGAGCATAATAAAAGAATTTGGATCTCCTTTTTGAGCCCATTAATTAAATCTTTATGGCTGGTCCAGTTTCTTCACAGATTCTGTAGGCCTTCTTGTATGGTTCACATGGGACTTAAAAAGGAAGAATTGGTCCATGATCAATTCTAATGAAATATTGGATATTGAATTATGAATCCTAAAAAAACAAAAACCACAAAATTTGGATCTGTAGGGTTATAGTTATAAATAAAATAGTAAACTGACTCAATTGGACTACTTCTAAAAAATGCTCAAAAATCATACTTAGTATTAAAACATTAACATTTCACACAAATTATGCACATTTCATATAAAATCTGTAAAGGGAGTATATAATAAGTCATGAAAATATTAACAACATCATAAATCTATGCATACTCTTATTTATTTGTTCTTCTTTATTATAGGGACAACATTATCTATCCAATTCAGATATTGGATCTCTCGAATTAAATTTACTTTGATAATCTTTTCAACTTCGACTTTAGTTTTCGAAGTGTTTTTTGTGTGTGTACTTTTGGCATCCATTTTATCACCATGGTTTCCTCTAGGAAGCCCAGGTTATGAGTGGCCACCCTGATAATGTGACCCAACACTTCTGTGTAGTTGAAAGAGAACACATCTTGATGATACTGTAGGAAGGATTTATATACCAATTTTTCCCCATAAGATGTGGCCTCGCTGATCAACATGGGCATGAGTTTTCTTATTTACCAAAATTTATTTTTATGAGTAAATCAATAGTGGTAGAGATTCCCTCCTCGAATGCTGGAAGGGATTCCCTAAGGTCCTTCTACTCCTCTTCTTCTTACTCTTCATCTTCCTCTTTTTCCATAGGGGGAATTAGTGGGGTATGACCTCCTATGTTAGGATGGACTCAATATTTTGACATTCAAAAGATGAAACTACGTCCTCTGATCCAGCTGACATTGTGGGATTTCCTTAAAACTCTAGAGAGGATGAAGGAGGTGTGTCTTCATCCTCCTTGGGCGATGAGAAAACATATTATGCCTATTCTGGTGAGGTAGGGACTTCATGGAGCTATGGGTATGGAATGAAAGAATTTTCATTCGATATTTCACCATTTTCTGGGGAGTCAGAAAACTTTTCAACACTACTAGACTCAGCGGGCATGACATAAATCATGGAGACCACTGAATATTCATCTATCCTTGGAATCATATGCTCGAACTAATTGATTGGTAAAAAATATTCTTCACTGATCTATTTTAATGGGTTGGTCAAGATCATTGTTAGGCCATTCGTGGTGATGAACCAAGCAACACCATAAACCAGGGGTTGTTTCCCTTCCCTCTGATATAGCCCTACATTGATATAATGTGACTCATAGGATTCAAACAAGGATGTATCAGTGTGAAATATTCTAATTTTTCTTTTAATGCAGTATTTGATGAATTTATGGTATTATGAGGGGATTTTCACATATTTTTGTAGCCATGGACTTCCTATAAATACATTTAAGGTTGTATCCTATCGAACAAACTGAAATTATGAGTTGGATACAAGGTCTCCAAATTAAGACTTGAGCTTGATTTGGCCCAGTGGAATTTTCTCTATTTTGTCATAGCCTTGTAGTTTCAGAGCAGTAGGTACTATGTTATCCTCATTGCAGCCTATCTGATGTAGTTTCTATACTATAATGAGATAAAATCTAGATATATTATCAATAAAATCTTTTCAAACATTGAAACCATCTATCCTACTGAACATGTACAAGGGTATAATGAGTCCCTATATAATAAAATATTCATATTGATATGTGATTGAGATGACCACATTAATTCTATAGGATTGGTCTTTGTTTTAAAGACCTTAGAAGTTGAAACTTTGTCTTCAAACTCTTGCGGGCTTAATAAAGCCTCTATGAGTTCTTCCTTGAGGTCTTTTGACATGCCTATGGCATCCAGGATCGATAACTTGGCTGGTACCAAGGCTAATTACATTATGATTTCATACTTTTGTCTAATTTCATGAACTTCCTAGTGTGGGGGTTCTCATTAATAGGTACTTCAGGGGTTGAAGTATTTGATTTAGATGGATTTTCCCTTGAAATAGGAGTTTTAGGTTCTCCTATCCTTGATGGGTTGGTCTGAGTAGGACTACCTACAGATTGAGGGTGATTGAACACTCATACCCCCTCCGAATGATATTCTAGATTAATCAGGTCGGGGTGGATTTTAGTAGATGTAGTGGTATTTTACTACTCCTTTTCGACTCACTGAAGGGATATTCTATGATTTTGTGCAACATTGATATTCCATGTAGGGATGTGGCTAGAAATTTGGTTCCTATCGTGACTACACCTTCCACAATATCCTTGGCTCCTACGACCTCTTCCTCTAATTCCCCAATTTGGTGTGGAGAACACGAGTTCATAGTAAGACTCATCATTGGAGAAGGAATCCATTTAATGAATGATATTAATAGAACTAAATATTAACTCATCATCTAATGATGTCTTTTCATTGCTGATTGTTTATGGTGGTACAGTTTGGTGGGGTGGTGCATGTTGTTTTAAATATGAGGGCATAAAGTCCAAGAGAGTTAAATATAATTTTGTATCAGATGATGATTCATCATCTTGTGTTTTCTTCAGTACCCTCTGGTCAGGGAACTTTTTGGAAGGTTTTCATTTTGAGGTTTTTGGGTCTGAAGTTGTTGGTTATGTTTTAGCAGAAACAAATGGGAGAATAGTTGTTTGTTTGAACTATTCCTATAGAATATCATGTGTTCAATTTATTATCTTCCAAGTCATACAACAATCAAACTTTTTTTCCATTCAACTGACACACTCTTTCCACTCATCTTCTTCCTTAAGGATAGTAGCGGAAGCATACTCTGCTTGTGTTGGCAGATTTCTTACATGGTATCTTTTAAGATGAAGCATTTTCAAATGGTGTTCCCCAATGTTGTATGGAGGGGGAAATAATATGTTTTGTCTTCATGACCTACTAGGTTAGGCCTCCTGGGCTCTGTAAGGAAAAGTAAATATTTACCTATAGTGGCTATAAAGTGGTTGCATACTTGATCACCTTGGAATGAGTAAACATTGTTCCTTAACTCCTCGAATTGATTCCACCTAGGTCCCCTCTACTTATCTTGGTGATGTGGGGATTTCTATTTACACCCAGGGGAACTACATGGTATGGATTGGGTTTTCAAGTTAGAGTTAGTGTTGGGGATGGCTAAAGTGTGATGGATGCCACCTCAAAATTTACTGATCTTTTTTATGATATTAATGGAGTTATCTAAGGACTTGATGGAATATTAAATTCTTCATTAAATGGTAGAAAAATAAAAAAATCTACATGTATATTTAATCAGGATGATCAACGTTGACAAATAATCACATATATTCTCTATGAAAAGATTGAGTATATATTCTTGGGGAAGAGGTGAGTTTAAATAATAGGTCAGTCTATTATCTATTGAAATGAAATATGATATTCTCTCATTCTCCTGATGTTTTCAATTATAGAGGTCAATGATAATCATATTTTATATCATTTATCTGAACTGAAAGATGAACTGTCAGCGAAGGTCTTCCAATCCCATGATTGATTGAGTTGGAAAACAGGTGGACCGTACAATGGTTGTACCTTGGAATATTTGAATGAAGCATATGGGTTTCACTATTTCTTGTTGTTTAAAAGTTCCCATAATAGGATCACAATGGAATGTAATGTTATTCATATGTTTCTCTAGGTCATGTGATCCATTAAATATTTGAAATGTAAGACTCATGAAATTTGGCGGGGGTAGAGTGTCAGTTACCCATTCTGGGTAAGGTTTCTATTCTAGTTGTATTAGTTCAAAAAACTCCTCCATATCTTCAAATTAACCGACCAATGACTTGATTATTTCAATTATCCCATTATGAATGTTTGGTTGAACAGGTGTTTGGATAGGTTCAACAATGGGCAGGACCTAACACGCCAAATCTACCATTATTTTCTACTGATATATGGCTTGGGAAATCTTTTGAGGGTCTCCTAGATCTTCTCTAGTTTTCTCCCTAATGGATGGAAATCTTGACATCCATCCATAATTGGGTCCAGGTAAACCGATGGACTAGATGCCATGTTTGGAAGATATCTTATCCTTACTTAAATCACTTTAATGAACCCTTGCTATTGAGGTACACCTGTTGGAAGTGTATGTTGAGGCTCTACCCATGGATCTTATTTGATAGGAATGATTCATCTATGAAAATTTGTGTTTATTATATTCAACTCTTTCATTTCTTCTTCCTATAAGAAAATCATTCTTCGAGAATATGGAGATCATCCTCATTGAGAGGAAGAGACAGTTTTTATGTGGCCTTGAATTTATTCTTTTATTTGGTAGAGGTTTTCTGAGGAGGTAGTGAGGTATTGTTTAAGGGAGCATCCAAATTTAGTGCGATTATCTAATTTTGGGTACATACTCCATCATTTATCTTAGTGTGGACTGTGTTCGGAATATAACCATCTTCTCTTTTGTCCTCTGTGTTCACATTATTTTAGGTGTCGTTAGTAGGATTTATTTCCACAACATTCACCGATGCATAATGAATTGTGTTCATCTATTGAGACCCAGTTATTTTTCATGTACAACTTTGAAATATTTCTATATATATTTCAAAAGCTAGCTATTGAGACAATGTGCGATTCCGAGGCCTGGTGCTCCCAGAATTAATTTTATAATAATATTAAATATATTTTATATTTGGAATGCACAACTTATTAATGAAAATTGGATAAATCTTATATGGTAGCTCATATCATAAATCTGATACCACAGATGATTATGAAATGTGATTTTTACCTTAGACACAACATAATATGGGTCAGTGCAAGGCATTCAGACTCCTCTCTCATTAGTGGACCATTAAGTTGATCATTTAATTAATTAATTAATTAATTAATTTTTTTCAATGTAATGGATAACTCTATAAGAATATTTCATAGATAAATTCTCCAAGGTTAGCCGCATAAACCATAAGAGGATTCTAGATCTCTCTCTTCCTCATCCGTTGATAGATCACATTGGATAACAATGAAACTCCAGATCAAAGCAGACCAGGACATATCAAATGAAAAGACTCCTCTCAAATCATTGGCGAACATGTTATTCATCGATGATCAATAAAAAATCAAGGTAGGAATCGACAATTTGTTTATTAACATCCCTTTGATTAAATGTTTGACTAGATCAATCATCATTGTTTGATATGATCCCTTTTTCAACCTTTACATGTTCCTGATTAGTGAAATCACAATTAATTACAATTTTTTTATAACCATGGATTCCCCAATCATGGTAAATTGGGAAATAATGCTTTGAAATAATAATTTAACCTTATTTCTTGTAATTTCCCCCTTTTTATTTACATTTCTCACTAGTTGGGCCCCACGGTCCTAGTTTGAAAATTTTTGGGTGTTACCATGCCTAATCGAACCCCCAGATTCATAGCAGTTTCATGAAAATGAGTGGATCAAAGAATCGAGCATAGATCTAGTATCGTTGTGAGGATATGATGTTAGTTTGGTAATTAATGATCAAGAAATCAAAGTTATAAGTTGTCGGTACGTGAAGAAAAAACGGAAAAACCTCCAACATGAATGGAGGTCGATTTCTGGTGAACAATGACTTGTAACCACGATTTTCCGCAAGATCCACCTTTTTTCCAAGATAGCATCAGATATAAAGTGGATGGATCTGATTTGAAGCACTGTACATGGCTATAGAGATCTATAATTTGTATCAAAAACTTGACTACACACCGTTTTCATGTATGAACACATAGTATGTATCCCCCCTCAATGGTGGTAGATAGGGTTAAAAATAATTAATGATGACATAATGTGTAGTCCTCCTACCCATCATGTACCACTTCCCCAGAGGGAACCCCATATGAAGGATCACATAAGAATGTAATTGTGTGGAAATATACAATGAGGTACTCGATTGTGTACTCCTATACATGGACATAGGGTTAGGTACACAAACATAAGGTCCGGTATACAGACATAGTGAGCAGTACATGACCCATCTTAGTTAGCTTGGACACGACATGTAGTCTACCATCACAGAGTGTACTAATACATGGAATGAGAGCCATGTACTGACCAAGGACAGGGCCATGCTGTGGAGTGGGATCCCAAAATATGTATCCCTTGGTTTATTTTCAGGAAACTTCAAAATTATGTATCTCCTTAGTTTGAACTCATATTTTCGCTCCCAAGTATCATATCCTAGGTATTTTTCTACATATAAAATGATGGTGCCCTTGGTTGTGTATTTCATGATATGATATAGAATGTTTCAAGAAAAACACTTATTTATATGACGCTTGATGAAGGCAGTGATCACAAAATATCATCAGAAACCTTCTGAGTGGTAGCCTCTTATGGGAAAGGGAATGGGTCCTCAATGACATAGAGTGTCACACTTCATCGGGGATGGGAATGGGTCCTTGACCATCTAGGTTTTACCCTTCTATTAGTTAGGGCATACGACCTCGATGACATAGAGTGGGACCATATGGCTAGGCTGGGCATGGGGCCTAGATCATTCGAGTAGTACCCTCTTACGATATCATTACATGGTTCCTCGATGATTAGATTGGAACCCTATAGCCGGGCTAGGAATGAGTCCTCTACCTTCCAAGTGGAACCCTCCTATGGTATCAGGGGAAGTTTCCTAGATGTTCAGAGTGAATCTTCCCAGACACACTAAGGCATGGGTCCTATACCTCATGTTTGTGCCCACTCGGCTATGTGGCATAGTGATGAGGCATGGGTAGAATTGTATGGTTACTTACGGGCATACACATGGGATGTTGGGAATCATTTATTGAATTTTGGAACTATTGGATACTATTCTTCTTGGGCTAATCTGTGAGATGGATATCCCCTTACTCTCTCCTTTGGGCTTCTTTGGCTGATCACATATATATCCTTCTTATGTATCCACACCAGGGATTTGGTTACTCTCTTTCCAAGAGAGGCAAAGATGTGCATGGTATGCCATGTTCTTTCCAAGTTTGGCTTCTTATGGTTGTATGAGTCTATTGTCTTGTTATAGGTGGAAAATACTCTATGGGTAGTTCATCTACTCATCGAGTTTATCCCTTTCTGTTTGGATGAGATTACATTGACATTATTCATTGGGTTGAGTTATATGTATTAAATATACCTTGTGTTATCTACTATTTTTTTTTCATATTGTATCTCTTACTGCTCCCCCTTTAGCTTTCGAGGTTCCCTACTGGGTATGTATATACTCACCCATGTATAGGATTTTCCTATATGTGTCATGACTTATGCAGATGATGAGGGTTGACCATGAATTCAAAGAAGAATAGGGATATTGGGTTCCTGGGCCGCATATGTTTGTTGTAGCTTGGGATTCAAGAGATGGGATCTATTAAATGATTACTTTTTCCAGTTTTTTAGGTTGGGACATATTTATAGTTGGGCATATATTTTCCCCTTTACTTTTCAGTTTACCCTACCATACTTCTTTTTGTCTAGAGGTTCAAGCATGCTTGGTTTAATTTATATAAGTGTAGCATATTTTACTCTTTCCCATTGCACTCTTACATTGAGATAGTTGTGCATGTGTATAAAAGTACATAGACAAAGGCCTCACCATGTTAGTTATTCCTTCTGTGCTAGTCTCCGGCCCCTAGCCTATGGAGGTGTGCTTGGGGTAGTTGTGTGTAACAACCTGATATTTTATGATAAGTATTATTTTTAATTTATTTTATGTCATGTGTTTTATTCTACAACAAGATTATCTTGTGCTATATGCCACACTGTATTAGCTTGAAGTATATGCAACACTATTCTTAAATTGTGTTACACACAATTTCATGTTTTTTTATAATAGTCATTCTACGCAACATTGAGTGTGTATATATATATATTCAATTTATAAATGAAATATGGTTGTATTCTATTATAAGAAACAATGAAATATTCTTTCACAACACGCAACCCTGACTTGGCTTGCATTACGCGCAATCACGACTTTCCTCGATAGCATGTGTTGTACGCAATATCAGGTTTCACTAAACAATGATATATGCTTATAATATTATCACAAACTAGCCCTTATGAATAGTATTAACTAAATTTCTAATTTTATAACATTATTATTCATCATACAAATTTTATATAACATGGTAAGAGAACAAAATAAAATTTTCGGGTAAAATAAGTATTTTTCAAAAATGCAGTTTTGCCGCCTTTTGATGGCGCACCCACACTAAATCTTGTTTTTGACATGTTTATAAGTTCAATTTTAAAAAATAAAATTCTTCTTTGGAATCAGTATATAAAAATTTACTTTGGATAAATATTTGATATTTTTATGATAACTTTCATATTTTGATGAATAGTAAAAATACACTAATTTTTAATTAAAAACAACTTTTCTCATTGAGATAATTTATATGGTTAGATTATAATATTGAATGGTTTTAAAGTATAAATAGAATATATTTTTACCATTTAATATAATATATGTCAATAGCATTAATTTCACATTGAATTCATCTGTAAAAACATTTCAATCTTTGGCAATGTTTAAACTTCTAAAACCCATTTTCTTAACAACGGGACTAATTTTAAATTAATTACTTCAACTTATGTGTTTTTAATTTTGAAAAATGGATTCCATATTTTGAATCAGTAGGTCCAAATTATGTTAATATGCAACTTTTTATTTTTGGTCATTATGAATAGTAACTACGGTAAATTTTATTTACTATAGTTAAAGGTAAATCGGGTAATTAAGGGTAAATATAAGATTATAAAATTACACTAACACCTTCCAAAATCCTATTGGATGACTAAAAGTTGACCCATATCACCTAAGGGTTGGTTTAGATTCATTTAATAGACTTGTTTCCATGAAAATAATTTAATTATTATTAAAATCAAAGAAAGTGACAACATGTCACTTTCTTAAATCTTATAAGTATAATAATTTTACTTTAGTGCTAAAATTAATGAAACTTAGGATATAAATAGTCTCAATAAGGCTAATACAATTATATACATCATATAAATTTATTTAGAATTTTAGGGATTAAATAATTATCATTAAATGTGACATAATAGTGATGTTGAAATTATTTTATTAAGAGAAATATAAAATAAATGGTTTTAAAAATAATAAAATAAAGCTTATATGAACTATTTAATGTTCTCCACTAATTTTATAGATAAATATGACATGTTATAAATCTATTAAATCATTTAGTTCGAACATATCTTCTGTATATTGTTTATTTAAATTCAAATAAATGAATAATGTCAAAATTGACACTATTGTTATTTTATAAAAATAAAAAATTATAAAATTGTTTAAAAATCACAAAAATATTTAAAAATTATAAATTAAAATTTATATGGTCTAAAAGGTCATTAATTGTCAAATTATGGAAAATTAACAACACATATGTAATTATTTATAATAATTTAAAATTTAGAATATTATTACCACAAATAAAATTAAATTGATAAATAAGGATAAATCAAGTTGATAATATTTAAAATAAATTCCTAAAATGTATAAATTTTATTGGTTGATTATATTACAACCCTATCCCATCTAATATTTTGATATGAGTCATTTTGGAAGTTTTTAAGTGCGGTTGGGATTTAATATAAACTAATATTTCTTATATTTCCAAAGGAGGCCCTCTCCTCCATTATAAAAGGGAACCTCCTCCCTCTCCTCCTGACACCAATTTGAGCCTTCAATCTCGGCCAAACCCTGAAAAATTCTCTTCTCAAAATCCCTAGAAACATCCTATAGGTCCTGGTATTCTTCAAAGACCAATTTTAGTGCCCTAAGATAAAGTTTAAAGGAGGCACTTCGAGAAAGAGGTAATACCTTCTACCGTTTTCTTCAAATTCCATTCTTCTTATACTCACTATTCTTTAGTTGTTTCATTATCAAGTAATAACATCAGTATCCATAATATAATTATATGTTATTATAAATTTGAAACAACCCTATTTCACCTTCTATCCATCCTACGGAAAACAAAATCACTGCGTGTGCGTACGTACGAAATACCGTCTCCACGTCGTGGTGTAATCTGTTTTTCCACGAACACCTTACATGGATGGGTATAATGGTGTAAAGAATAACTATATATGGTTATTATAACATCATACTGATTCTGATATATTATACCATCCACTCCAATTCTATTAAATAATTATGGGGACGATATCATCGCTCGTGCGTACGTACGGATTACCGTCTCCACGACACGATGAGATTCATTCTCCATGTTAACCATACATGAATGATTATAAAGTTTATATAATGAATAATAATGAAATATATTAAATAATAATGCTACTGGATTTATGTATATATATATGTATTTCATCTATTTATTTTCATTCAATTCAATAAGGAAACAAAAACAGCATTCATGCGTACATACGGCCTACCGTCTCCATGAACAGTGTATTTCATTTATTTTATCTATCTATAATATATATGTATATAATGAATATATATTATATATAAATCATGTTTTACATTATGGAATTATGTAAATAAAGATATAAGTAATAATATCAAGAACAACATGTCGAAACACATACGATAAATGAAATGATTTTACCCAAAACGCTGCTTTAACATGGAATTTACAAAAGAACGGGTAATATAAAGTCATAAGTGAAGCATATATGATATCGTAAATATGAATATGATTATTTAATAAGTAAATAAAATTATTTAAATCAATATACAGGAGGTTTGGATCCATACAAAGCATATTGGACCTAAGGTAAGGGATAACTATTCCAATCTCATTCTTACCCGAGATTGTTTATTCGTAAGTATTCACTGGGGTTATATTTATCATCCATGTCCCTGTTTTCTAAAAATGTTTTCATGTATGTTTAAAGTCATTTTTAATCATTTTTTACTTTTACTATATGGTATGTAAGGAATCTTTCTTTTTTTACCATACGAGGTATTTTTTGACTTTTCCGACAAAAGTATGTAGAGAATGTTGTTTTTAACTTATATGGTGTGAACGGATTTTTTACGATTTCATAACGCCTCATTTTCATGAAACTTACTATAAAATATTTCATGATTATTTTCAACAAAACTATTTTCTTTTAAAATTTCATGGAATTTTTTAAAATGAAAATGATTTTGAAGAAGAAAGGATATTTTCCTCAAGATTTCATTTCAAGTGTTTAATCAAAAATATTTTCAATCTAAAATGACATTATTTAATATTTTTATGTTTCAAGTATAATGTCTCCATTATTTACATGGTTTGATTATTATTATGATGAAATGATATCCATTTTTTTATATATGGATTATGTTATGATGGCATGATTTTTAAGAATCCCATTTTTTTACATGGGTTATGCTATGATGTATGATTTATGATTTTGTGGCACACGAAAGAATGATTTAATTATGAGATGGGTGGGACCTATATATCCCTCCAATGAATTGGGTAAATATTTATATCTCATGAGATAGACATGGCTGGAATGATAAGTTAATCTGGTTCAGTATTAAAGGACTGGAACGAGGAGTGAACTCGATTCAGAAAGGGACATTCTCCACTAAGATGGTCTTGGCAGCAATGCCTTGGCTAATATGGAAATCATATCTTGTTCTTAATGGTTCCCACAATTAAATGTTTTATTAGCATGATATTTTATCATGATTTATGATCCATTATGATCTATGACTTATGTACTTCCATGTTTTATGTCGTTGCTCAAGATTTTGATGTTTAAACATTATGTTCATGTTTTTAAGTTAAAATGTATATGGTATGTTTTATTTTATCCATGATTACCCTTACTGATCATTTGAGCTCACCTTTTTTATGTTTTCTTTTCCCCCAGGATTAAAAGAAAGGTTTTAGGTAAGGAAACACAAAGGGGAAGATCGTTATGGGATTTGTTGAAGATCTTTCAACATGATTAGATGTTTATATTCTGAGTTTCCAAAGAAACTAAACTATTACGGTCCTTGTGTGTCTGTTTTATGTTATGTATTAAGTATTCTGCAAAAGTAATGTAATGTCCATGTAGGTCAAGTTTCGGGTCTCTACAGTTGGTATCAAAGGAAATGTTTAGTTAACCTTTGAAAACTAGGATGTGAAAATGTTAGTGAGATCCCTAGAGATATTTCTAAGGTATATCTAGGGATGTCCCAAAGGATAAGTATACGTATAGGATATAGTCCTAGAACTATGGTAACGATCTTAGAATTTAACCTAAGATGTTAGATATTGATGGTACTCCCCCTTTATTATGTTGTTTTCCCGAGCATGATTTTTTCCTCTCACACTATTCTTTGTGGGTTTTAGAAAATGGCAGAAAATAAGAAGATTTACGATAATGGAGGATATGATGGACAATGGAATGATATTATTTATAAGAAACCAAATGAAATTGGATCTGGAGGTCCACAAATAGTTATTATTACTAATCAGCAATCTCATAATATGATCAATAATCTCAACTTTGGTAAGTTTTCTGACTCAGCTAATAAAAGAATGATGGAGTTTCATGATGATCATAGAGGAAAGAAAATTCAATTCCCCTCATGTAAACCATGCGGGAAGAGGCATCAGGGAGAATGTTTCAAAGGAGCTGGAAGATGCTTTGGGTGTGGAAAAGAAGGACACAAAGCCAGTAATTGTGAAGGAAAATGTTTAGTTAACACCATGGACAAGGATAACAGTATTTCTAAGACATCAACAATGGTTAAATGTTTTAAATGTGGAATGTACGGGCATTATGAAAACCAATTCCCTAAGGGAAAATCTCATGAAGAGAATCAGCATGGTCATATGGTTAGTATTTATGTGGATGATGATGAGGAGACTATAAATGATATATGAGATGAAAGAAGTGTTGAAGCTCAGTCAATTGTTTAAGAAGGTAGTGGAATGATTGTATGTTTATCAAGAGTTATGTTGTATAGTTAATGGTACTATGGAATAAAGAATCATCTAAGGATTGTTACACTATTGTTTTTACTAAAGTATTTGAAAGTATATGTTGAAGGGTACTGGTAACCATGAAAGGTTATTCAGGTATTTTTGGAAAGAAGATGATATGCGCGTAATGAAGGGACAAAGAGAAAATAATATTTTTTGATAGTATTCATGAGCTCATGGCCGATAAAAGGACAAAGTGATATCATGATTTGAGTATATAGATTTTATTTTGGATTTCTGTATGTGGAAAGAGTTAACTTTTGACAGAATTCATGTTATCTCTAAGGTTCTAGGGTAATTCATGTTTCAAAAGAATACATGATTATGGTATTCACATGTTTGGAATGTGACCAAAAAGATATATCTTATGATATATGGGGGAAAAATGAAGGACTTCACATGCTCGGTAGATGAAATTTCTAATAATCAGACAGAAGTATTTTCGAAAAGCCTAATGGTTGGAATGGACATCATATAGTATTGGTTAAGGATATAACTTTTTATTTCTGAAATGTTATGATAGTATAGTTTTAGAAAAACGATAACCTGTAGGACAGACGACAACCCATCGTGTCGGACAAGGCTGTAGGAATCGAACCCACAACTGAAGTGCGACTAACCTTTATCGCCTACCACTGGCCTACAAGATGTCCCTGGTTAGTAGAAACTAGTATTATTTTATTAAGAGGTATGATATATGAAGTATAAGTTCATTTTTTGAATCATATATGATTAACCTCACCATAGATAGACTTATGTATATTTGATAACTTTTGCTAACCTTTTGTTTGAAACAGATGGAATGACCCATCATTCTATCACATGACCTGTTAACACTTCATGAATAACAAATTCAACTTCATTTCTTTAAGAGATGAAGTGGAAATTGTTCAAAGCATGAACAACAGTGAGATTGTACCAAAATCAAGAAAGTATTTCTTCTAATTCAAAATTTTCAACTTTAGGGAAATGATATTGAAAACCAAAAATGTTTTCCTAGTGCTCTTATATCCGATGAATCAGATAGTACCTTAGATCATCACAAATTTATGGCTTTGTGATTGTTGGCTTTTTCATATCCATATCCTCTACCACTCTCCATAATAACTTTATGGTTAGGGTTTTCTTCCATATCCATATTTTCACCTATGTTATTATATGTGGAAACCCAGTGATTAGTTAATTTGGTTAATCGTTATGTTTTATACTTTAGTTTTTAATGTTAAGTTTTGGTATTTCATTTTACAATGTGTGTTGCAATTAAAGAAACTTTCAAGTAGAAAACCATGTATAACCCCGACGAATTTCGAGGGTGAAATTCATTTTAAGGGGGGTAGAATGTAACAACCTGATATTTTATGATAAGTATTCTTTTTTAATTTATTTGATGTCATATTTTTTATGCTACAAAAAGATTATCTTGTGCTATACGCCACACTGTATTAGCTTGAAGTGTACGCAACACTATTCTTAGATTGTGTTACACACAATTTCAAGTTAGTTTTATAATAGTCATTCTATGAAACATTGAGTATACACACACACACACACACACACACACACACACACACACATATATATATATATGTTCAATTTATAAATGAAATATAGATGGATTCTGTTATATGAAACAATGAAGGATCCTTTCACAACATGCAACCTTGACTTGGCTTGCATTACACGCAATCACGACTTTCCTTGATAGCATGTGTTGTACGCAATATCAGGTTTCACTAAAAAATGATATATGGTTATGATATTATCACGAACTAGCATTTATGAATAGTATTAACTACATTTTTAATTTTATAACATTATTATTCATCTTACACATTTTCTAGAACATGGTAAGAGAACAAAATAATTTTTTTGGGTAAAATATGTATTTTTCAAAAATGCAGTTTTGCCACCTTTTGATGGCATACCAACATTAAATCTAGTTTTTGACATGTTTATAAGTTCAATTTGACCAAATAAAATTCTTATTTGGAATCAGGATATAAAAATTTACTTTGGATAAATTTTTGATATTTTTCTGTTAACTTTCATATTTTGATGAATAGTAAAAATACGCTAATTTTTAATTTAAAACAACTTTTTTCATTGAGATAATTTATATGGTTAGATTATAATATTGAATAGTTTTAAATTATAAATAGAATATATTTTTACCATTTAATATAATATATGTCAATAGCATTAATTTCACATTGAATTCATAAATAAAAACATTTCAATCTTTGGCAATGTTTTAACTTCTAAAACCCATTTTCTTAACACGAGGATTAATTTTAAATTAATTACTGAAACTTTTTTGTTTTGAATTTTGAAAAATGGATTCCATATTTTGAATCAGTGGGTTCAAATTATGTTAATAGGCTACTTTTTATTTTTGGGCATTATGAATAGTAACTACAATAATTTTTATTTACCATAGTTAAAGGTAAATCAGGTAATTAAGGGTAAATATAAGATTATAAAATTACCCTAACACCTTCCAATATCCTATTTGACGACTAAAAGTCGACCCATATCACCTAAGGTTTATATTAGATTCATTTAATGGACTTTTGTCCAGGAAAATAATTTAATTATTATTAAAACCAAAGAAAGTGACAACATGTCACTTTCTTAAATATTATAACTATATAAATTTTAATTTAGTGATAAACTTAATGAAACTACTGATATAAATAGTATCCAGAAATATAATAAAATTATCTACATCATATGAATTTATTTAGAATTTTTAGGGATTAAATAATTATCATTAAAGGTGACATAATAGTGATGTTGAAATTATTTTATTAAGAGAAATTTAAAATGAATGGTTTTAAAAATATTAAAATAAATATTATATGAACTATTTAATGTGCTACACTAGTTTTCTAGAAAAATATGACATGTTATGAATCTATTAAATCATTTAGTTTGAACATATCTTCTGTATATTGTTTATTTAAATTCAAATAAATGAATAATGTCAAAATTGACACTATTGTTATTTTATAAAAATAACATATTATAAAAGTGCTTAAAAATCACAATTTTTTAAAAATTATAAATTAAAATTTATATGGTCTACAATTTCATAAAGTTTCAAATTATGGAAAATTCACAACACATATGTAATTATTTATAATAATTTAAAATTTAGAATATTATTACCACAAATAAAATTAAATTGATAAATAAGGATAAATCAAGTTTATAATGTTTAAAATAAATCCCTAACATGAAAAAATTTTATTGGTTGATGAGATTAAAACCCTATATCATCTAATATTTGGAGATGAGTCATTTTGGAAGTTTTTAAGTGGGGTTGGGATTTAATATAAACTAATATTTCTTATATTTCCAAAGGTGCCCCTCTCCTCCCTTATAAAAGGGCACCTCCTCCCTCTCCTCCTCACACCAATTTGAGCCTTCAAGCTCGGATAAACCCTGCCAAATTCTCTTCTCCACTTCCCTAAAAAAATCCTAGAGGTCCTAGTCTTCTTCAAAGACCAATTTTAGTTCCATAAGAGAAAGTTTAAAGGAGGCACTTCGAGAAAGAGGTAATACCTTCTACCGTTTTCTTCAAGTTCCATTCTTCTTCTACTCCCTCTTAATTAGTTGTTTCATTATGAAGTAATAACATCAGTATCCCTCATATACTGATATGTTATTATAAATATTAAACAACCCTATTTCACCTTCTATCCATCATACGGAAAACAAAATCACCGCGCGTGCGTACGTACGGAATACCGTCTCCACGCTGTGGTGTAATCTATTTTTCCACCAAAACCTTACATGGATGGGTATAATGTTGTAAAAAATAACTATATATAGTTATTATAAAATCATACTTATTCTTATATATTATACCATCCACTATAATTCTATTCAATAATTATGGGAACGATATCATCGCTCGTGCGTACGTACGGATTACCGTCTCCACGACGCGATGAGATTCATTCTCCATGTTAACCATTCATGAATGATTATAAAGTTTATATAAGGAATAATAATGAAATATATGAAATAATAATGCTACTGGATTTATGTATATATATATATATGTGTATTCCATCTATTTAGTTTCATTAAATTCAATAAGGAAACGAAAACAACGTTCATGCGTACGTACAACCTACTGTCTCCATGAACAGTGTATTTCATTCCTTTTATCAATCTATAATATATATGTATATGATGAATATATATTATATATAAATCATGTTTTACATTCTGGAATTATTTAAATCAGGATATAAGTAATAATATCAAGAACGACATGTCGAAACACATATAATAAATGAAATGATTTTACCCAAAACACTGCTCTAACATGGAATTTACAAAAGAAAGGGTAATATAAAGTCATAAGTGAATCATATATGGTATCATAACAATGAATATGATTATTTAATAATTCAATAACTTTATTCAAATCAATATACAGGAGGTTCAGATCCATACGAAGCATATCAGACCTAAGGTAAGGGATAATTATTCCAATCTCATTCTTACCCGAGATTGTTTATTCGTAAGTATTCACTGGGTTTATATTTATCATCCATGTACCTATTTTCTAAAAATGGTTTCATGTATGTTTAAAGTAATTTTTAACCATTTTTTACTTTTACTACATGGTATGTAAGGAATCTTTCTTTTTTTACCATAAGAGGTACTTTTTGACTTTTCCGACAAAAGTACGAGGAGAATGTTATTTTTAACTTATACGGAATGAACAGATTTCATACGGTTTCATAACTACTCATTTTCATGAAACTTACTATAAAATATTGCATTATTATTTTCAACAAAACCCCTTTCTTTTAAAATTTCATTTCATTTTTTGAAAAGAAAATGATTTTGAAGAAGAAAGGATATTTTCCTCAAGATTTCATTTCCAGTGTTAAATCAAAAATATTTTCCATCTAAAATGACATTATTTAATATGTTTATGTTTCAAGTATAATGTCTCCATTATTTACATGGTTTGATTATTATTATGATGAAATGATATCCATTTTTTTATATATGGATTATGTTATGATGGCATGATGTTTAAGAATCCCATTTTATTACATGGGTTATGCTATGATGTATGATTTATGATTTTGTGGCACATGAAAGAATGATTTAATTATGAGATGGGTGGGAACTATATCTCCCTCTAATGCATTGGGTAAAGATTTATATCTCATGAGATAGACATGGCTGGAATGATAAGTTAATCCGGTTCAGTATTACAGGACTGGAACGAGGAGTGAACTCGATTCAGAAAGGGACTTTTTCCACTAAGATGGTCTTGGTAGCAATGCCTCGGCTAATATGGAAATCATATAATGTGATTAATGGTTTCCACAATTACATGTTTTATTCCCATGCTATTTTATCATGATTTATGATCCATTATGATCTATGCCTTATGTACTTCCATGTTTTATGTCGTTGCTCAAGATTTTGATGTTTAAGCATTATGTTCATGTTTTTAAGTTAAAATGTATATGGTATGTTTTATTTTATCCCTGATTACACTTACTGAGCATTTGAGATCACCGTTTTTATGTTTTCTTTTCCCCCAGGATTAAAAGAAAGGTTTTAGGTAAGGAAACAAAAAGGGGAAGATCGTTATGGGATTTTTTGAAGATCTTTCAACATGATTAGATGTTTATATTCCGAGTTTCCAAAGACACTAAACTATTATGGTCCTTGTGTGTCTATTTTTTGTTATGTATTAAGTATTCCGCAAAAGTAATGTAAAGTCCATGTACTTCAAGTTTCGGGTCTCTACATTGTGGCTCGAGCCCTAACTTTGGTTGGGTCGTGACAGATTGGCATCAGATGTGGTTCAATCCTAGGATGTTGATCATACTATTCCCCTTATAAGGATTTGGTTGGGTGTAGGGAAACAATATAAAAGTGTCTCAAGTGAGGATCTCAGGTCAGGGAGTCCAGTGATGGTGCCACAACTAACATACCCATTCACCAGAACCCTGGATACATATTTTTTGACTCGTCATGCTAAACATTTATTATAGGGATCAATGGTACATGCATAATATAGGATTGAATCTTTGATTATCCTTATTATGTAAGATCCCCTTTGGTGTTACATATATATATATATATAAGCTCATCTGACCATGGTAAGTCTTGATAAATCTAGGGATACCTCTGCTACGATAGCCATCCAGGATACAAAATGTGGTTTGTGATGATGACCTGGTGAGTGATGAGGCCTCAATTCAGGATCCACCTCGCAATCCACTTCCTCTAGGTGGGAAGCTTTCAACATCTCCCCTTATCGAGTAATATATTGTTCTAGTAGAGTAGGCTAAGGATACAAATAGGATTAGTTCACTCTGTTAGTTTCAGCATTAGAGGTTGCTATGGTTCCATAGTGATACAGATCCTCACGCAGTAGATTATTATATTGAGATGGTTTTACTTATCATTAAGCTTGTTTGTTACCTAGTGAATCAAGTGTTTTAACAGGTAGACAACCTCTTCCATAGAGAAGTTGGGCACTGGAAGATCCTTGTTATGAAAATACACATTGATTCAACACTCTCATGGACCTACTTCTTGTAGATATTCCATGAGGAGTACTACCCATCCTTCTTGTTCTAATTCCAAAATCAAGAGCTTATAGAGATATAATAGAGAGGGATGATAGTGGATAAGTATGTAGTAAGTTTTATAAATACTATGGGGGTACTCTCTTAATATGACTTAGGATGACTACTTTTGGGAAAGAAAGTTTGAGTAGGGACTCCGCAGAGAGATCTGAGCCAACATAGTTCCCTTGTGCATGCCCACCTATGTCGGGGTGTTAGACAAATCAATGGTGAACAAGATATTTTTATCATAGGAATGGTAGACATTTGGAGATCGCAGTGGGAACCACCGAGTAGAGTCATCTAAAACAGCTGGCAGATGCCAGACACTAGGGCCTCAGCGTAGGAGATCCTCCCATGACCAGTTTTAGACACTTGGTCAGAGGCAGTGTACAGGAATAGAGAAGCCTGGAGAGGGATTGTTTTTAACATGTGCTGGGTGAGGTCACATGGTGTGAGACAACCTGACCAGATTTGTTGAGCAGCATAGGTAGATAGTTGATGGACTTCCATGGTAGAGGTAGTGCCAAGATCAAGGATCTTCCAAGAAAGGAGGTGGTGGTCCCTAGGGAGGTGTATATTGTAGTGGAATAAGAGGAGATATTAGTGGTGGAAACAACTATGATTTCCTTCCACTACCAACACTAGGTGTCCTACATCAGTCTTATTGAGATGGAAACCACAGACAACTACAAGATTTGGAGGTTTATGATCTCGTAGTGCATGATATGATAAGAGGTATGATCTGGGTGTTTTATACTATTGTTTTAGTATTTGTAGATATCGGTACTGGTCATTCCTTTATCTCTATACTTCTAGTGTAATATATAGAGTTACTAGTTCGGGCGTTAGCTCAGAAGCTTCATCTTGAGGTTTCTATATGGAATACTTCTTCTGTATATTTTATCTACCGGTAGTGAAAGCTATTGATTAGTGGAGAGAGGTTCATGTGGGTCCTTTTGGTCATCATAATGGAACTCTATGATCTCATATTGGATGTGTATTTCCTATCCATGGTCTGATCCTATATCGACTATCACCGCAAACAAGTCAGATGCCTATGCACTAACTGAACAAGATTCTCCTTTTCCGATAAGAGAGATATCATGGTAGGACAAGTGGGTTTTGAGAACAGGAGGTTGTATCCCATCACCCATTAGTTGGAGAGAATATCCCTTGGTGTATAAGGAACTTTAGGCATCTGGATTCCTTCATATGGGGAGGATTACATGGAAATCTTCCCTGAGAACATTACAAGACTACCTTTGAGGCGAGATATGGATTTTTAAATTGACCTTTATATTGTGACTTCTATGATATATTTTGTGGCATATAATATGTCCCATACCAATATTTGAGAGATATGGTTGTGATTGGAGGACATTCACGAGAATAGTTTCATCAAAGTCGGTGTACCCCCTAGGCAACTCTAGTATTGTTCGTGAAAACTCTGGATGGGAGTTTTCTGATTTTTGTGGATTATGTTTTGCCTGAACCATGCTATGATAAAGAAAAAGTACCCCATGATAAGGATTGATGACCTCTTTGACTGGTATTGAGGAATGATATGGTTCTTGAAGATCGATCTCATGTTCGGCTACCTCCATTTTAGGGTTTAGGAGGATGATATTACAAAGTAGGCATTCCATTGTTGTTGCAGACACAATGAGTTCCTAGTGATTCCCTTTGGTGTGATGAATTCACCCAATGTGTTTATATATTTGATTAACCTAGTTTTCTATTCATACTTGGAATAGTTTTTTTTCTTCATTGAAAAAATACTCATCTACTTTACATCAAAGGAGGAGCATGAAGATAACTTGGGGATGGTCCTAGATTTTCTTTGAGATCACCAGCTTTACGAAAAGCTCTCGAAGTGCCAGTTCTAGATTCATGAGTTTCAGTTTCGGGGGAATGTCATTTCTAATCATGGCTTAGTTATAAACCAAATAATTATTAAATAAGTTCTTTCTTGGGAGCCATCCAAGAGTTTTTCGGAGGTGCGAAGCTTTCTTGGTTTGGTAGTGCACTACATGAGGTTTTTGGTAGACTTCTACAGAATTACAGCCCCTTTGACTACCCTAACATGGAAAGTGAATCCATTTACCTGGTCTGAGTAGTTCCAAAGGTTCTTTGAGGATTTTAGGCAGGGGTTTATGAGTGATCCAATGTTGATATTACCATAAGAAGGTGTTTAGTTTGTAGTGTATTGTGATGCCTCAAGAGCTGGGCTCAACTGTATATTGATATAGTAGTGGGGGATATCAAATAAGGGTTGAGGCAGTTGATACCCCATGAGAATAACTATATGAATCACAACCTAGAGCTGGTAGTGGTAGTATCCACCCTAAGGATTTGGAAACACTACCTTATAGGGGAGTGCTTTGTGGTTTACTCAAACCACTAGATTCATAGGTACATATTCACTTAGAGAGACCTGAACCTGAGAAATTGATGCTTGTTGGAATTCCTAAAAGAATATTCATTTGAGATAGTCTATACTCCAAGGAAGGGAATAATTGTATCACATTCTCTCAGTAGGAATTCCTAGTCTCTCTTAGTTTAGGAGGCTTCAGAGTAGTTAGCTTCCCTACAACTATCCCTAATAGAGCAAGAGGGTACAAGGTTTCTATATTTGATGGTGTTGAATCCTTTGCTTCTAGAAAAGGTGAGAGAGTCATAGTTTGGAGACAACTACATTAAGGCCTTACATGATTATATATCCATAGGCAACACACCAGATGGATATTCTGAAGAAGGGAATCACATCATCTTATTCTAAGGGTGAACACTGCTTCCAATCATGATTTGGGAGGAGGTGATGTGAGAGTTTCACACTTTTACCTTAGTTGTACATCCCGGTGTGTTGAATATATACAAAGACCTTTAATGGAAATTTTTGTGGTCCAAAATGAGATAAAACCTAGCATATTTCATCTCTCAGTGCCTCACTTTTCCGCCGGTGAAGGCTGAGCACCAAGTTCAGAAAGGTTTTTTACAACCCCTTGAGATCTCGAAGTGGAAATATGAATATATATCTTTGGATATTTTTACAGGTATTATATTAATAGATAAGGTCCATTATTCCATATAGGTGATAGTGAAATGACTCATTAATTCATCACACTTCTTTTATATCAGGGAGCATTGTTCGGTGGAGAGTTTGAGGTAGCTGTACATACTGAAGATCATTCGACTTCATGGGGTTTCCCCGACGATTGTCTCTACTCGTGATGCGTGGTTTACAAGATGATTATGGATAGGATTTCAAGATGAATTCATGATCCAAATTATAATGATTAAATCATTTTACCCCATACCAATGGAAAGACTGAGTTTATTATCATGGTTTTGGAGGATATGCCGACGGATTGCATGTTAGACTGCAGTCAAAGCTGGGAAGATCACCTGACCTTTATACAATTCACGTACAAGAATAGAAATCACTCTACTAATGGCATGGTACCTTTTTATGCCCTTTATGGTACACCCTATAGGTCACCCTTGTACTGTAAAGAGATTGGCGAGACATCTCTTGTGGTCCTAGATAACGTGCAGGTGATGATGGAGAAAGTTCATGTCATCAGTGAGTGGATCAGGATAGCCCAATCCAGATAGAAATATTTTTTTGATCACCATCATATGCCCTTTTATTTCAAGTAGGGAGGCCATGATTTCTGAGAGACTCCCCATGATTAGGATTACAATGTTTTTCTTAGGGAGGAAAGCTATCCATGAGGTTCATCAAGGATTTCTAATCTTGCAGAGGGTTGGCGAGGTTGCATATTGAATCACCCTACCCCCATACCTTGAGCAGGTGAATGACATCTTCTATGTTTTTCAATTGAGGTGATACATGCATGACCCTACACATATCATTGACTTGAGAGATATGGACATCAACGATACAACCACTTTTATGAATCACCCAGTGCTGATTGAGGATCAGAAGGTGAGGACCCTGCTTGGATAGACCATCTCCTTGGTTTGTGTGTTCTGGAAGCATAGAAATGTGCATGAGAGTTCATGGGAGTAAGAGATCCAAGTGTGGGATTAGTATCTCGAGTGGTTTTCCTAGTTTTTCTTTTCGGGGATGAAAATCATGAAAGAGGTAATGAGTAGAGACCCAATTTTATCCTAATAAAACTTTGAGATATTATATATATATATATATTTAGAGCTGGGTGCTAAGACAACATACAATTCCAAGGCTAGGTGTGCCCATAATTAATTTTATAAAAACATGAAATATATTTTTTATTGTAGGAATTAATCTTCTTAAATAAAATCAGATAAATATTATATGGTATCCTGGATCAGAAATATGAGACCATTGTTTAGTCTGAAATGTAGTGTTTACCCTAGGAGTGATGTAAAATGGGTCAGCACAAGGTGTTTAGACTCCCCACTCATTGGCAGTATATTAATTGGATTAATTAATTATGAAATTAAATAATTCATTTATTTTAGTGTAATGGATAATTCTATAACGATTTCTCCATACTAAATTCTCTAGGGTTGGCAACATAAACCGTGGGAGAATTCTAGAGATCTATCCTCCTCCTCCATTTGAGGATTACATTAGATGATGACGAAACTCTAGATCATAGTAGATTGAGATGCACAGAATGCAAAAAATCCTCCCAAATTGCTGGCAGAGGCATTCTTTATCAAAAATTTATCCGTAATTGAGGTAGGACTCATCAATTTGGTTATTTACACACTTTGATTAAATGTTTTAGTTGATATGTCATAGTTTTTCAATCTACACCCTTTTCAACCATTGCATGTTTTTGATTACAGAAATATCAATTAATTAATTTATTTTCTAACTCTATAATCCTCGTTCTTGATTGATTTACCAAGAATTATTTCCAAAAAACATTTTACATATTTTCTTGTGGTTTTTCCCTTTTTTCATTGGGTTCATAATCGGTTGGACCCCGAGGTACCAGTTCAACAATTTTCGAGTGTTACAGATCCCAATCAGACCCCCAGATTCATAATGGTTTCATGAAAAAGAAATGTATCGACAAATCGAGCATAGATCTGAGATCATTGTGAGGAGAGTATGTTAGTTTTGGTAATTAAAGATCTAGAAATTAGTGGTATAATTTTTTGGTTCATGCAAACCAATGCTGAAACCCCCACAATGAATGGAGGATTATTTTCGATGAATGATGTCCCATAACCATGATTTTTGTCAAGATCCAACATTTTCATCCATAGATAACACCAAATTTGAAGCTTTGGGACCATATTTGAAGCACCAAAATTTGATATGGAGATCTAAATTTTCTATAAAAAATTGACTACATGTCACGTTCAAGGATGAAAACTTGGTATATATCCCCCTCAACGATGGTGTCTAAGGTTTCAGAAACGTTATGGATGGTATGATGTGTAGTCCTTATACACATCATGTACCCCTTCCCTAGATGGAAACTCATTTGAAGGATCACACATACAGGAAACCGTGTTGACCTATATAGCCAGGTACATGTCTGTATACATCGGTACATAGTTATGGGGTTTGGTACATGGACATGGGGTCTGGTACATGGACATAGTGACCAGGACACGACCCAGTCCCAGTTATCCTAGAAACAACATGTAGTCCACCTACACAACGTCTACTACTACATTGGATGGGATCTGTGTACCAGATAGGGACATGACTAGGCTATGGAGTAGGACCACACTCCATGTGGGTCCCCCACCAACATGTTGTGTATCCCTAGATTCCTTTTTAGGAAACATAAATGCTCAGTATCTCTTCATTTAAACTTGAATTTTGGACTACAAGTAGCTTCTGAGTGTGTTTCTATATAGAACATGATGGTTCCCTTTCTTGTCGTTTTATAGATATGATGTATAATTTTATAGGTATGGTGCTTATTTATTAAAAGTTTGGTGATGATAGCGATCACACAAAATCACTATAGAGCTTCCGAGTAGCACCCTTCTGTGGGGAAGGGAATGGGTCTTCGTTGACTTAGAGTTTCAGCCACTATCCAGGCAGGGTATAGTTCCTTGACCTTCTAAGTGGATCCCTCTTTGTGGGTATGGAATTGTAACTTTATGAATTAGAATTTCACCCTCCATCCAGATTGGGCGTGGGTACTCGACCTTCCGAATGTCACCCTCCTATGATATTAGGGAATGAGTCCTTTAGGATTAGAGTGGCACCCTCCAACTAGGATGGGCATGGGTCCTTGACCTCCTGGATGGAACCCACATATGATATCAAGTAATGGGTCCTTGATGATCAATGTGGAAATGCAAAACTTACTAGGGTGTGGGTCCTCTACTTCGAGTTTGTGCTCACTTAGCTGTGGGATAAAGTGACGAGGTGTGGTTAGACTTGTATGGTTACTTCCAGGAAGACACGAGGGATGTTAGGCATTATTGATGGACTTGTGGTAGTGTTGGATAATCTTCTTATTGGGCCAAGCTATGATATGGATATCCCCTTACTCTCTCATTAGAGCTTATTTGATTGATCATATATATATATCCTTCTTCTATATCCACAACTTGTATTTGGTTACTCTCCTTCCAGGAGAGTCAAAGATACATTGGGTATTCCACTTTCTTTCTATGTTTAGATTTTAATAGTTAGAATATTCTACTCTTCTATCATAGGTTTAAAATAATAAATGTATAGTTCATCTACTCTCCAAGTTTTTCCCCTTGTGTTTGGATGAGCTTAATTTCACACTCTTTTTTGGGTTGAGATGTACTCTTTCATTATACATTATGTTATCTGCTATCTTTATCTTCCTATTGTATCTCTTACTACCCCCGCCCCCTTCAAAATTAGGTGTGTCCTACTAGGTATGCATATAATTTCCCCTACATGGGATTTTCCCGCATGTGTCATGTCTTATGCAGAAGACGGATAGGTTGGTCATGAATTCAGAGGAGCTTATTAATATTGGGTTTCTGGACCACATATAGTGGTCAAATCTTGGGATTCTGGAGATGGGATCTCTCAACTCATTACTTGTTACCATTTTTCAGGTTGGGACATATATCTATTTGGTCTTTTAATTTTCACCTTTACCTTTTAGTTTACACTACCGTACTTTTTAACTATCTAGAGGTTCATGCATGAATGGTTTACTTTATAGCAGTGTTTCATCTTTTACTATTTCCCTCAACACTTTTTAATTAATATAGTTTTGTGTGTGCATAAATGTACTTAGAAAAAGGCCTCCCCAAGTTACTTATGCCTCTGGCACTGGTTGGTAGCCCCTGGCCTATAGAGGCATGCTTGGGGTTGTTGAGACACAAGCCCCAACTTGGGTCGGGTCCTGACAACATCGTATCAGCTATTGAATGATATTAGGTTTGTTTGAAACCTTTTCTAGACCTCTCCCATTCTTTATAGTATTATCTTTGAGCTTTTTGGTGAAAGGTTACTTAGAGGGAACCTCCATATAGACTGGTTATATGCCTCCTTTCTGGGGGGAAATGGGTCTCGAGATGGTATGAACTAGGAGACCTTACTTCTTGTTGTCCTCCCTAGAAAGGAAAATACTGATTTATATTGAAGGGAAGGTTGAGTTAAAAATTACCCTAGCCTTTTAGGCTATGGTTTCTCCCATTCTTTTTTTTCCTCCTGAAGATTTTTTCATCCTTAGAGGGGAAATTTTTGTTAAAAATTCCCCCATCCCTATGATATGGGGCTAATCTCATACTGCAGTGGCTGTTGCTACTATCTCCACTCACTTGATCTCAAAAATCCTTGTTCGAGATTGAGTTAGGTACCATGTAAGGTATACATGTGAACTATTTACTTCCATGGACATTATCAGTGCTTGATAATTGGATTCCCTTATGTAAGAAGCTTACTTAATATTCTCGATTTCCCGGTTTAGGAGTTTTTTGATGTCTTGATCTTGTAAAGATTGACACTTTTGAGACTTATTCAAGGAAAAGTTTTGTTCAGTGTGTCGTATTTTTTAATCATGGGTCTTTCTTGATAGCCTCCTTGGAGTAATGACATTATAGGATTCCATTTCTAGTGGGTTCTGCTGAATGGGGAATGGGATGAAATTCAAGGATCCATGTTCACCACATCTCCAAAAATAAACACTAGGAGGGGAGTCGATAATTATATGATGAAACCTATGCAATTTATTGAGGCATGATAATTGAATATATTCCTATTTCTTCTTTGATAATGGTCATTGAGAGATGGAAGGGCTTCCAAGTCGATTTTTTGATGAAGATCTCCCAATATTTGTACATGGTCTACATACCCATTGTAAGGCAAGAATTTTTCTTCTAGGTGGCGGTGAGATTTCCAGAGACTCTGAGGAATGGTGTGTATACATTCCTCATACAATGACTTTGGAATGTCATAATGAGAATTGTTTGAGGGCCAAAACATGATGGGTATATCATCCTTGGTAAATTGACTTTTTGGGAGAAACGTATCCTTTTGTTATGTTTCTAGAGACTCCTCTACTTGATCATCCCAACATGAGTGTTTCTTGATTATTTTTCCGCAAGTAGTGGGGCCAGTGGGGGTCTCATTGGCAAGGGAATGTTCCCGAGGTGGATTAGAGGATGGGAATTTTCTCGAGTCATATTCTTGTTGATAAATGATGTACCTTGTGATTGATAAAGTATCTAGAAAGCCTAGACCAATCTTTCCAAGTGCCTCATAATATGAGGTCCTTCTTGTATTTGACTTGGAAAGGGGTGGACATTCTTACTAAAATGAAATGTAGATGTGGGGAGGACCTTTATAGTAGATGATATCATGGTTACGAATACCTCCCTTGATCAATGTATGATTATAGGGATAGGTTCTATAGTTTATACCCTATAAAAGAATTTCTAGGTGGACAACAGCAAGGGGAGGACATTCCTGTTAAAATGAAATGTTATTATAGGGAAAACCTTTATAGGAAATGTAATGATATTGGGGAATTCCATCATAGCATGATGTCCAACTATAGGGAGAATTTTTATAGCATATATCCTGTGGAGGACCTTCATGGTGGATAATACAAAGGGGATGTCCTTCTTTCTAAAATTTAATGTCACTGTGGGGAGGACCTTCACAGCAAATGACATCTTGGCAAGGACTTCCATCACATCTCGATGTCTGACTATAAGAATAATTTCTACTACATATACCCTGGGGAGGACCTTTAGGGTGGAAAGTAGTAAGGGGAGGAATTTATTGTTTTTTGATCTTCCATTCATGAGGAGGGATATCGTGATGCTCATCATGAGGCAGGCTCTTATGATCGATCATTTTTTACCCATAAAGGAAGCCTTCATGGTAGATGCTAAAGGAAGGGAATTAAGAGTTGTTAGCAACAATATTATAGGGTGGATATTAAAAACCGCTACAACCAATTTCATAATTTTTAATAGATTGATAGGATCTTTAACCTGTACTGATAAAAATTTCATTCCCTCAAGAACTCCATCATCAAAGAGAGTAGGATTATCAGTTTCCTGTTCATTTTTTATTTTACTTTGGTTTGATTTCTTTTTTATTTTCTAACTTGTGGCCGACTGGGGATGATTGTTTTAAGTGGTGGACTTCAAATATAGGCTATTGTTCAAATCTATCTCATGGTGCTACCAAGATATTCGAATAAGCTGCTGGAGTTTTGGTGGGGATATATTCCTTCCATGGAGCATCCACCAAAGTGGACCGGTGTACCCCAGTTGGGATATGTATTTGTGCTAGATCTTGTTTTTCATTTATCGTAAAATATTTCAAGAAACCCTCCTGGATAGAAATAAGGATGAATTTCTATTCAAGAGTGACCATCTCGTTGTTTAGATGTGTCACCACACTTGAGGAGGCATGGTTATGGGATCAAATGCTATCTATTTACATTGATGAGATCGGGTCTTGGTGGGTTTATAATATATTGTCTGAAGTTGATGTATGACCCTCCATCATGTATATGATCTGTTGATATACATATTTAGTGGTAATGGGGAGGTATGATTATTCTATTATTGGAGAAGAGATATATGCCAGCTCTTGTCCTTCATTTCCTGTCAGTAAATTCTAATAGTCTTCCTGTGTAGGGGTAGAAGCATGAGTCTATGCCTGATTTACAATTGGGATACACCTGAATGTTTCTACAATTATCATTTTATTTTCATGCATACTTGATATACCATATAAATACGTTTATTGTTCTTATTGTTTTCCACCATCTTTTACTGACAGACTTGGTATGCATCCATATAAATTTTCATACTCTTATAATGTGCCACTATATTTGACTGGAATAATTGATATGAACAAGTAGGGATTTTTGTATGCTCATGGTGTGCCGCTAAAGTTTACTGGTGGGATTAATATGGATGATTATGGATTTTAATCTTCTCATGGTGTGACATCATATATGAATGGAAGGATTGATATGAATGAGTAAGGATTTTCATATTCCCATGGTGTGCCATCATATTTGACTAGAAGTCTAGATATGAACGAGAAAGGATTTGCATCTTCTCTTGGTGTGCCTCCATATTTAACTGGAGGTCTTCATATAAATTAACATGTATTTGTGTCTTCTGATGGTGTATCACTATATTTTACTGGCAAGCTTCTTTGTAAGTAAAAAAGATGATGGTATTTTCGTGATGGTTTGATCATCACCCACTATGATCCACCTTGGGGACTTAGGTCTTAATGACTTCATATGGGGCCTACAGGGTGGTATCCCCTTCATGGAGAAGATATAGAGCCACATGACATTGAAGGCAATGAATACCAGCAGAGGCCCTTATGTGGGACCCCTATGTTGTTGGGATGAAGTTTTTGTTGGGAACTTCATCAGCCTCTCTAAGGTATGGGAGGAACTCATTATCCTATTTTAGGGAGAGGCCCCTCAAATTGTTGGCGATGGATACTAGGGTTATATAGTTTCAGATCACCAAACATTTCTAGGAAGATGGTCGGAAGAGCTTCATTAGTTGTAGGGAATGTATACCTACATCCAAGGTTGGGAGAGTACCATTATGATGTTACTCCAGAACCAATTAATTTGAAACCCAGTGTTGAACATGTAAGGTATGAAATTTCACCCACTGTTTGGTCAAGGACTCATCCTATGCAGTGGCTTACACACGTGTCTACTAGAATTGGTGATATTCAATTTTATTGAAGAGAGTTCTAGTGAATGGTGATTATATTATATTGTAAAAAAACTCACAAGAATACCTCATCAAATTATCATCTCCATAAATGATCACATGAACCATCATTTTTTTTGTTTTTATTCTTTCAATTTGACATTGAAATGGTCCTGATAGTTGGATTTCACTATAATCATAGATAAGGATTCATGTATGGATCACCATTTTGTTTCTGATGAAATGGTTCATGGTGAACCTTTATGATATGATTGAATTTGAGGGGTTTGAATGTGGCACAATCATTTATATCAGGTTCACCATTATTATCTCACACTCACTTATGAGGGGTTAGTTTCCAAAGGTGTGTGTTCATAGAATCAGAAACACCCAATAGTTCTCATATATGTGAAAACTCATAGGCCTACTTTCCAAAGCTAGGTGCTCATTGGGTAACTTGGCCAATGATACTTAATAAATCATATTGGTTGAGAGGATGGGATGTTAGGATCATTACGCCCTTTTAGGGGGAACTATTTCTTGATTTGGGAATCTCTCATAGATTTAAGATATGTTCACAAATACTATGTTAATTACCAAGTATGATGTGGATCACCCTGAATTAATGATTAATTATAAAAATGCATGTGTTCAGAATCATTTGTATGTATTTGAGGTTATTCATTAATGGAGATATCTGTATGTATATGAGGTTCCCCATCAATAGTACCCTTTAGTGAATAGATTATATATTCTTTGTTCATTCATTAAGACGATACTAGTTTTAATCCATGTGGTGATGTTCTTTGGAGTTTACTGTCATCTAGGGAGACAGACATTGTTTTGATGTTGGGATAAGACCCATGAGATGACCTTCATATATATAATTATAAAAGTAATTAGAACCCACATAGTTTAGTGCCACTTAACAAGACATATCACCTTTTAAGATCATGTGTTTCGGACCAAACCGTATAGTTTAGCATCATATAATAAGGAAATTTGGGTGAAAGGTGCCTAACTGAGGATGGTGTGGGAATTATGACAAGGCAGCTCGAGGGACCAGGAGAAGTTGCGGTCTCCCCGGAAAAATCATGATATTACAAAGGATGTGACCCAATGAGGATAGTGATGAATGGGACTCGTAAGGGATGTGGCCCTCTGGGATGAATATAGAACTACTAGGACTGTGGCTTGGAGAATATTTAATGTGAATCTCGGTGTTGGTTTTGGACCATAAGATAGATTCCTACATATCCTAGTTAGTTGGGAATCAAAGCTCATGTGGCTATAAAAGGGTTGTGTCTTAAAACGATGTAGGAGGCCCATTTTAATGGAGGTTGGGGATTACATCTATTAAGAAGGACCATTTGAGTACATATGATTGGGACTTATACCGTATAAGAGGCCCATTAAGGTTCTATATTGTGCATATGTCATGATCAACACTAACCTCTAAGTCCACGCAAGTCATTCTCATTATGAGAGACAGTAAGAAAAATTATATTTTGAAGATCACACGATCCACTTATTTCATTGGTGGAAAGATGATGGAGTTCAAAGGGAGAGATAAAGGGTTTTTATTTTGCCCATATCCTATTTTATTTTTGCAACCGAGATAGTCACATATGATGATCTATCTAGCTTTTACTCAGGAAAGCAAAGAGTAGTAAAATTATTGCCTCCCACAAAAAGGATAAGGGATTACTCCAAGTGTTTTTCCCTACAGGTTCTTGGAAAAGAGATAAGGATAATCCACTATGCCTCTAATGGAAAGGAAACTATAACCCCCTCTCTCCCTTACCAGAATATGGAATTCCACGTTAGCACCTCCAGGGCTAGGACCCTTACTATCACAAGAATGTTGAATTGAAAACATTCTAAGGATTTCCATTTTGAAGTAGGCTACCACCAAGAATCCTCTTACCAAAGGTTTATAGACTTGAGAGGAAACACTGATGAGCCCGATGATTTGATCATACATATTTGGTGGGTTTGGAAAAGGCCTTGTCCTAGTGGCATTAGACTTATTACCAAAGGGGACAATGTTGGACCTAATGGAACATTAGAAGGAAGTGAGGGGAGAGGGAGAGCATAACATCCTAGAATGCCACATTCTATGTATCATGTTCTTATGTGGGATGGGGTTCCCTCCGCATAACATGTTGTTATTCAGGTGTTGTTATTCGAGTGAGGTTTTTATACATATAGCATTGTGAAAAATGGACTCAGGTTTATACTGTGTTGTGTTTTTCTACATTAGGATGGGTTCTCCCCATCTATAGTTTTTCTACATGGTCAAGATCCCCTCCCATTTATAATTTTTCTATGTGAGGTAGGGATCCCTCTGCATATCTTTTTTCTATGCAGGATGATGGTCTACAAAGGGGTCATTTACTTAAGATCTCTAGTGAGGTTTCCATAAGGAGTTTGGGTTTTTGGATGTCTAGATGAATGTAGTTTCTTCCTTAATGTTATGTGATGGGCATACCTAATAATAATCAATGTATATTTCCCATTTATCCTCTTTGTATCATCTCTTACGTGTGTGTTTCCATCCTATTTCTCTTTTTATGTCCCCCCTATTAGTTCCCCTTGAGGTCTTTTATAGAAGAATGGAGGAAGATGATACTAGGATGGTCAGTCATCTATGGTGGTCCACATGGATTCATTTTCAATAGCCCAAAAATGAATCCCCATTCCACAAATGTTTTTTTTCACAGGGGACAAAAATACACTCAATGCCTACAAACTATTTTTTTCATTTGTAGGGTCAGCTATTCTCATTGGAGGGAAATCACCGCCCAACCCCATAAACGAATTGGTGTCATTCATAGGGGATGATGGTACCATCTCATCCCATGAACGATTTCATTCATGGGATGCTTTGTGAAGTGGTGGAATGCCATGTCGAGTAGCAGAACTCCATAAGAAGCAGTGGTCTGCATAGTTATTTTCAATTCATAGGATAAAGCCTTCCTTCCCGGCTTCTCTCATTTGAATATTTTCTTTATACTCTTCTTTTGATTTGTTTTTTACTTTTCCAAATTTATGTAATTCATTTCTTATGACATGCAGAGTTTTCAAGACCCAATAGTCCAATAATGGGAACTCTTGATTAGCAAGATGTATCAAAACATGAGTGTTCCATGTAGACTTTAGAGGGACTAGCCTTTGTCTGGTGTACTAGTTTACTAACTAGGATGATCAAGGGATGAAAAGATCTTCTCTGACAATTTCTTTATTGATTCAACTATACACTACAAAAGACAATGATCTTTGACTTCTCAAATTGTAAAAAATGACAAAATGAGAGGGTCTCAGATTTCATTGCTTGGTGTAAAGGTTTGTCTTACTCCCTAAACTTGTAGCTTCCTAAAGAATACATATTTAGGTATCTGTATAGAGACTTTTCATGAATATCTGCAAACTCCGCTCATTTTGGTAAGGTATCCAGGAATATTTTGAGAACTTTCTAAAGTTTCATGATGGTTGGAAGATTCCATTTGGACCGCCAAAATCAATTCTTGACCAATCTCGATATCTTAGGGAAAGAGAATAGGAAAAGTGTAAATTGTTATTGTCGCACTTAATTCATCTCCAACAAAGACTACAGTTAAGAAGCTCATGAATTATTTCATGAAACCTCATCTTGAATGTAAAAAAAAGTAAAAATACCCCTATTAGGATGAGGTAAGAGAGAAGAAATATCTTCAATTCAATGACCGAAAGAATAACATTTATTCCTTTTGATAAGAACATGTTTTTGGCTACTTTATTGTAGATATAGAACATATTTGATGAGGCTACTTGGGCCTAAAATTCCTTGAAAAGTTAGTCTTAATGGCCATCGAAATTATTTATTATTAAACTAAATATTGGGGAACACTATCTAGGATTTATTTTTTGAAAATACATCTTGCCGAATATGGTTGATGATGGGTAGGATAAGCTGAGAAAACCACCAATAAAAGTATCTAGAACTTATAATATTGTTATAGAGGAAGAAGATGAATGGTAAGAGGTTAAAATAAATTGTGCACATAATTTTAATGATTAGATGATGTGAGAGATGATCAATCAGACTCATGTTATCCTTAGGGAATAGTTAAACCAGATGATTATATCCATAGTATCTCTTACCTCGATACAACCAACCTCCTCAACCCTAAAATCCTCCAAGTGTTTATCATTTAAGAAATGGAATAACCAGAAAAACAAAAATCAAGTACAATAAGATTAACCCATACTAATTTCAAACCTAGCCCCATCTCCCTCAAAATTCATGCCTCCCGGCTAGAGAGAATTGGTGAAACATGACCAAACGGAACCCTCATCATATTTATATGAAGACTTAATCTTCAAATATAATAATGAAATTCTATTACTAGACCCCTTCTCATATGATGAGTATGAAAATGAACTTGAATTATCCATATTAGACCAGCAAGTTGGTGGTAGAGACCACAGGTATCGTGGAAGCAGGGGAATACATAGTTGTGTTTGAACCCAATACTCAGGCCACATTATAACCGAAGAAATATATTCTTTTAAAACCCAAGGATTTTTTTCTTCAGAAATCCAAATGGAATCAATTAGGCACCCCAAAATATCCCATGATTCAACCAAATGAAATTATTTTAGAAGACCGATTGATGAGTGTACAGTATTCCGATCATCATAGGAATGTGGTCAGACTGAGTCTGCCTAATACACTTATGATAAGAGTGCTTATAATATCTACTAAAAATCCTGAACTGTATACTCTAAGAAATTAATCTCTGAATGTTCCTTTGAATGAGTATCCCCCAATGGAAAATATTTACCTTTGGCTCACAAATATGACATCCTAAAATAGTTAGTCATGGTTCCTTCCAAACTTTTAGTTCTATATGCACTCAATATATTATAGGGACTATAAGAAACACTTTTAGAATCCATTCTAATCCTCTAGAGTTTTAATATGGGGCCACCACTATTGAAGAATATCATCAAGAGGTCGATATCATGGGGTGCCATGATGTTATATCTTTCATAGAGTAGGACATGGATAATTTTAAACAAATACACATCAGACCCTTGTATGTGTATGGTAAGTAATATAATGTTGACCTATGAAAATACTTCATTAGTAATGGATTGGGGATCAATCCCATCCTAGTCTTATTGTTACTTATATTGGGTTACATTGAATTCAACTTGTACCCTTATACTGTAACACTTAAGTCATATGATAAGAGTTAGAAAAATAACCTTAGTCAAATTAGGTATAGAGAATAGTATGGAGACCTTTTTATCTGATTCTAAATTCCTAGATGTCTAAAGAGATATAGATTTTAATATTCTACAAGGGAGGCCTTGGTTTCATCAAAATGTAGCATTCTTGTCATCATAACTTCAAGGATCAAATAATATATTAATGGAAAAATTAGGACATTACACGGTGATAATGTTATTTTTCATTCTTGTGAATCTCAATAAATTGATACATGATTATATTGGTGAGAAGGGAAACAACCCATGACTAATGGATTCACTCAGTTTACCACCCAAAATGGCCTAGAAATGAACTCATCCAACCCATTAAAAGATATTGACAATGAATACATATGACCCATAAATTAGATTGAAAATATAAGTTTATATTTTATGATGTACTCATTGATCTTTATGATATTAGTTATAACAATTGAAATCAGTAGTGCTGACGAGGTGTTTGATCCTGAAAATAATAGTGACACCTTATGTGAAAATTCCCTCACTTAATCCCCATATAATTAATAGATCTATATTCCATAAACTGAATCATAAGGAACTATTTTAACATTGATGGAGAGTAGTAATACCCATACTTCACCTTTAAGAAGTCAGAATATTGAATTTTGTTCTATCTTTGAAAAATTCCCCTTTTCACCCATACCTCTTGAGGTTGGTTTGGAGGAAGAGGAATAAAAATTGGGGAACTAAAAATATTCTCCTCCAGAATTTGAATAAGGTTTCTCAACCCCTATTGATGAAATCTGGTCGGTAAATATGGGTATGCGGGAGGATCTATGACCTAAACTGATCTGTGTGTCTAGGTCCCCTAATGAACATGAGGTATATAACTCGTTTATAAATCAACACTAAGATGTGTTCTCTTGTAATTACATAGAAATTCTATACATTAATGTAGAGACCCATAACTTGACATACATAGAAATTACATTACTTTTACGGAATACTTAATACATAAAAAAACAGACACCAAAGGACCGTAATAGTTTAGTGTCTTTGGAAACATGGAACATAATCATCTAATCTTGGGGAAAGATCTTCAATATCTCCCATAAAGATCTTCCCTTTTTTTACCTAAAACATTTCTTTATATCCTGGGGAAAATAAAACATATAAAGGGTGATCTCAAATGCTCCATAAGGGTAAGCATGGAGAAAATAAAACAAACCATATACATTTGAACTTCAAAACATGAACATAAATTTTAAACATCAAAATATTAAGTTGTAAAATAAATCTTGGCAGTACATAAGGCATATATCATAAAGGAACATCAATCATGATAAAATATAATTGGAATAAAACATTTAATTGTGTAAAAACATTAAGAAAATGATATGATTTCCATAGTATCCAAGGCATTGCTTTCAAGACAATCTTAGAGGACAAAGTCCCTTTCTGAATCGAGTTCACTCCTCGTTCCAGTCATGTATCACTGAACCGGATTAACTTACCATTCCAGCCATGTCTATCTCATGAGATATAAATCTTTACCCAATGAATTGAAGGGAGATATAGGTCCCACCCTTATCATAATTAAATCATTCTTACGTGTGCCACAACATGAACATAAATCATTCATCATTACCCAAAGAATAAAATGGGTTTCATAAACATCATCCCATCATAACATAATCCATTTAAAAAAATGGATATTATTTCATTATAAGAAAAGTTAAACCATGTAAATAATAGAGAGATTATACTTGAAACATACACATATTAAATAATTCCATCTTAGATGGAAAATGGTTTTGATAAAACACTTGAAAAGAATTCTTGAGGAAAATATCCTTTCTTCTTAAAAATCATTTTATTTTCACAAAATGCCATGAAATTTTAAAATAAAAGGATTTTATTGAAAATAACCATGAAATATTGTAGAGTAAACTTCATGAAAATAAGGCGTTATGAAACCGCAAAAATCCATTCATGCCGTATAAGTTAAAAAAACATTCTTCTTGTACTTTTTGCCAGAAAATTAAAAAAAGTACCTCGTAACGTAAACAAAAGAAAGATTCCTTACATACCACATAGTAAAAATGAAAAATGGGTAAAAGGAATTTAAACATACATGAAACCATTTTTAGAAAACAGGGACATGGATGATAAATATAACCCTAGTAAATACTTACGAATAAACAATCTCGGATAAAAACGATATTGGAAAAAGTTATCCCTTACCTTAGGTCCGATATGATTCGTACGTATCCGAAACTCCTATATGATGATGTAAATAATGTCATTTACATATTATATAATCATATTCATTGTTATGATATCATATATGGGTCACTTATGACTTTACATTACCCGTTCTTTTGTAAATTCAATGTTAAACCAGTGTTTTGGGAAAAATTGTTTTATTTATCGTACGTGTTTGATCTTGTTGTTATTGATATTATTATTATTTATCTCATGATTTAATTACCACAAGAATGTAAATCATGATTTATATATCATATATATTCAGTATATATATATATATATAATAGATAGATGAATGAAATGAAATACACCGTTCATGGAGACGGTAGGCCGTACGTACGCATGAATGCTGCTTTCCTTTCCTTATTGACTTGAATGGAAGTAAGTAGATGACATATATATATATATATATGTACATAAATCAAGTAGCTTCATTATTTCATATATTTATTTATTATTTATTATATATACTTTATAATCATTCTTGAATGGTTAACATGGATAATGAATCTCATCGTGTCGTGGAGACGGTAATCCGTACGTACGCACGAGTGATGATATCGTTACCATAATTATTGAATGGAATTGTAGTGGATGATATAATATCTCAGAATTAGTATGATGTTATAATAACCATATATAGTTATTATTTACACCATTATACCCATCCAAGTAAGGTGGTGGTGGAAAAACAGATTACACCACGGAGTGGAGATGATATTCTGTACGTACTCACGCGAGGTGATTTCATTTTCTGTAGGATGGATAAAAACGTTAAATGGGGTTTTTTCATATTTATAATAACATATCAGTATATTATTGATACTTATGTTATTAATTAATAATTAAAAAACTAAATAAGAAGAAGTTGAAGAAGAAAGAAACTTGAAAGAACCAGTAGAAGAGATTACCTGTTCTTTGACACACCTCTTTTAAGATTCTTTTTAAGGAACTATATTTGGTCTTTTGAGGATACCATAACCTCTATAATATTTATAGGGAAGTTGATAACGTAAATGGGCAGGTTTTGGTCAAGCTTGAAGGCTCAAAATTGTGTAAAGAGAAGAGGGAGGAGGTTCCCTTTTATAAGGGAGGAGAGGGGCACTTTAGAAAAAAACATAAAATATTATTTTATAATAAAGTAATATTTGGTTAATAATGGATCAAAAGTTACTTTTTTCGAAGATAAAGTGGGTAATGGGTCTAAATAATCTCAACCAATAGGTTTTATACATGTTTAGGTTACTATTCTAACCTTGTCATTTAGAATTAACTCTAAGTTAAATAATTTAACTTTTACCATGTCTTCTCGTTTTATTACACTATATGGTTAATAAACTTATTATAATAGGTAAAAAGAACCCCAAGTGGTTCATTATTCATATATATAACTTTATCTAAGTCATTCGGTAGAACCTTAGATTTTTAGGAACGAAATAACAATTAATAATATAATATTTGTTTTAAAAACTATTTTATATCAATTTTGACACTATTTGGTAATTGATTTTTGTGAAAATTATAAAAGCATAATTAGTTGGAAAAAAGTTAATTTAATAAATACTAACAGGTCATATTAACCTAAAAAATTATTTAAATTCATAAAAAGTCTCAAATTACATTTATTTGGGTATTTATAACATCAATTAAGTTAATATTTCATTAATAAGGTAATTACTACATCATCATTGTGTCATAAATAAATTAACTTATTCATTGTCTAAAAATTATAAATAAACTACCATTATGTAGGAATTTTCTTATCTTTCTAATGAATATTTATAGTCGAATTTATCTTATGTATAACCCTATATTAAAAATGTTTTAGTTATTAAACTTTGATTTTAACTATTTTAACTCTTCTTTAAATAAAATAATAATTTATGTCCTAATCTAATCCAAGTGGACCTAAAGGGTAATATTTTATTCCTAAGGTTGTTTTTGGTCGAATTACATTTATCCAATAGAATTAGGACATGTTTTAGGCTAATAATAATATCATTGTTACCCTTAATAACCCTATTTACTTTTAACCATGGTAAATAAAAGTAAAAAGTTACTATTCACCAAAAATTATTTTTATCTTATTGAACCAAATTTTACTCCTTGATATTAACCATTTCTCTCAGATTTTTGTAATTCCATGCACAGAAGTGGTAAAATTATGTTTTATGTAAATTTTCAAATTCTCCTAGGAGGTGGGTAAAAGACTGTGAAAAGTTCAATAAAATTTTTATATATCTCAAATTATTATAAAATGACTCCAATGAATTACATTGAACTTATATAGGTAATATATATCTATTTTTACCTTAAAAAATTTAAATAAAATAAATAATTATTTAAACAAAAAGTTGGTTTTTTAAATAGTAACCTAGTGTTTTCACTATTCATAAAAAATTTAAAGTTTTCAGAAAAATACCAAAAATTCACCCTAAGCTAATTTCTATATTCTGAATCCAAAAATTAAGTCCATTTTGAGAGATAAAATTTATAAAATTTCAAAATGTGGGTATTACTATTCATAATGGCTAGTTCATAATAATATTATAATAATATCTCGTTTAGTGAAACTCGGTTTTGCGTACTACACTCGCTATAGAAGAAAGACTTGATTGCGTGTAATGCAATCCAAGTCAGGGTTGCATGTAGTGAAATCTCCATTTGGTGTTGCGTATAACATAATCAAAACATATTTCTTTTATACATTAAAAAAAATCTATACTTAATGTTGCGTAGAATAATTTCCACGAAACGAACTTGAAATTGTGTGTAACATGAGCCAAGAATAGTGTTGCGTATACTGCAAGCTAATATGGTGTTGTGTATAGTACAATCTAATCTTGGTGTAGTGTATAATAGAAGACATCAATGAAAATAATATATCTCATAAAATTGAGGGGTGTTACAATTGACCGTAGTGTATCCACCCG
Source organism: Viscum album (assembly GCA_963277665.1). Lineage (NCBI taxonomy): Eukaryota > Viridiplantae > Streptophyta > Magnoliopsida > Santalales > Viscaceae > Viscum > Viscum album. The sequence continues at coordinate 654,790,859 of OY728153.1, forward strand.
CCAGTTAGTTTTGCTAGAAGATCACTGTGATTACAAGAAGGTGACTAGAAGAACACATTTGACCCATGCTGGAAAGGTCAAAGATAAAGTTGACAATCTCATTAAATCCAAACTCATTAGGGAAGTATAATACCCTAAATGGATTTATGAGATTTTCCCATTCAAGAATAATAATGATAGAATCAAATTCTATATCTATTATAGAGATCTGAATTAGAATTGTCCAAAGGATGATTTCCTTGTTTTGATTATAAAGCTTCTAATTGATGCAACTTCAGGCTATGAAACTCTCTCCTTCATGGATGACTATTTTTTCGATAAAAAAAATCAAATGGATCCTAAAGATGAATATGCTACTTATTTTAGGGAACCTTTAGGGGTATGCTTCTATAGGTTGATTACTTTTGGTTTGAATAATACTAGTGCTACATATCAACATGTCATGCATTGTATTTTTCAAACCTTTATTAGGGGAGTTAATTGAATGTTATGTCAATGATTTGGTAGTAAAATGTCCAAAGCACAAAGATCCTATTTCTGATCTTGAGGTCATTTTTTAAAATCTATGAAAGAATATTTTGAAATTGAGTCCCTTTAAATGTCCTTTCAGTGTTACCTCATGAAAATTTCTTATCTTCATAGTATACCATCATTTCATCGAACTTTACCCTAAAAATATTAAGTCCATAGTTGATATGTCACCTATTGAAATCCTCAAAGAGTTGATATTACTATAGGGATGCCTATACAATATTCTATACTTCATAGAAAATATTACTGGTAGATGTTTTACCTTCACTAAGATAATGAAAATGAATTCACTTATGAATAGACTAAAAAATACCAGTAATCCTTCGATAGTCACCCGAAATATCTTTTGAGTCCACCAATTATAATATTGCTTATTAAGGGAAATCCACTCATTTTATATGTGAAACCCTTAGATTAGTCACTGGGTGCTTTCATATCTCAAAAGAAAGATTTCAGGAATGAGAACAACCTCTATTATCTCATATGAATGATTCTTGATACTGAGGCTCAATATTCAAACATTGAGAAGAATTTCGTTGCATTAATCATTACAGTTAAAAAAACGAGGCACAACCTACAACATCCAAAAGTCCACTTTGTCTCTCGTAATGATATTATTCAATATATCCTCAACTGTCCCATACTGACTGGATTCTTTTCAGGATTGGCAGTCATTATACAGTAGTTTGATATTTTGTTCATACTGTAAATTTATGTAAAAGGGTTGGAACTATCATATTTCCTTGCAAAACAAACCTCCCTAGAAACAATTCCATTGAATACAGAATTTCCTAACAACTATATTTTATGTATTCTAGATTACTCCCAAAAATGGGAAATGTATTCTAATGGTGCATTTATAATCCCAACATGAATGAGAATCAAAGACCCCAAACTCAATAATGTCAGTTTGTGAGTCATTATTATCTCTCTAGCAAAGGTAGAGTTTCTCTATTCTTTCCTACTCTTAGAAGTCTTCACAAAAAATGAGAAAAGATACCAGTACCTCATCATAAGTTTAGAATTGGCACTGCAAATACCATGGAACCACATAAAGGCCACAAGCAATTCAGAGTTTGTAATTAGGCATATTAATATCGATTATGATATTATAAAATATGTTTTGATCCCCCTGTTTGACTATGTGTGAGGTTTGATGGAGGAATTCCCCTTGGATCCAACATTAACTCACATCTCGCGCTTACAGAATTCCCAAGAAGATGGATTAGAAAATACGGATACATCCTTGGTAGATCCAAACTAGGAAGAAATAGTCATTAGAATTGTACATCAATGAATGGTGTCACCATTTTTTGGTAACAACATTGAATAGATCAATTAGGTTAATTTCATCCTTAAACCAGATAATCCTTTAAATGATTAGATGATTCCCATATTGGAATACCTCAAAAAATGAGGTTATTTCATTAGAAAAATCATGAAAATAGAAAACCCTATGATATTCAATAAAAATTCCTCTTTATGATATACCAAATTATCATATGGTCCTCGATAAATAAAGCTTCGATGGAGTCCTCCTTAGATGCATTGATGGATAAGTTACTATTTTTGTTATGCAATAAGTACACACTAGAACCTATGTAGCCCATCATTTAGGGATCGATATTTCATATCAAATTAAATGGATTTGGTATTTCTAGCCTTAAATAACATATGAGTACAAAAAATTCACCAAAAGGTTACATTTTATTCAAATAAAATCTAACATTATCCATAAACCCCCTGATTTGTTACACTACCAAATAATATTGGCCAATTTTTGTATGGGGAAAGGATATTGTAGGGATATATCATCTAGCTACAGATTAGTAGTTTAATTACATCCTTACTACTACAAATTATTCTTAAAACGAGTCAAGGAAATA